>CAXKWD010000006.1:140877979-142157393 GCA_964059195.1 Ectobius pallidus
TCCGTCCGAGTGTCTTTACGCGCGATATCTCAAATACGCTTTATCGGATTGTCATGAAACTTGGTATACGCATTTATAATGTCCATTTGAAGGATCTTTTTGATACTGGACGAAATCGGTTGACTGTTACCGGGGTAGTGCCCAATTTAGTGCCTATTTTATGATAATATATTAGAAAGAATTTATAAAATGCAAATCAGTTCTCATGACAACATATTGTTTTACAGTGTTCATATACGGCTTCGGAAGTTGCCCTGCTTAATGAATCGATCTGGAGCTTAACTCGGAAATCGATTAAAAAAATAACTTTGCCTATTTTCTGCATATCATACTTGAAATTATCACTGATTAAACAAAAGCTTTCTGGCACTTTGTTACATCAGTTTACCTGATTTTATTTGTTTATGTAATTATTGGTCTAAAAAAAATCAGAATACATTCTCATATTCAGATTGAAATACAATATGGAAATGATGTAACTCTACGGAATTTACAGCTTATTCCTTCGGTAGAAACAGAAACTAATTGTTTAAGAAGGTCAGAAGCAATTTTGAAAACGGTGTCTCTTATTTGTGCGCTTTACTCTAACATTTACTGAAGACAATAAATCAACTTTCAACTTTACTGAAATATCCCATTTAAAAAATGCTGTTGCTTATATGCTGTCATTAATGCAAACTTATATTTAATTATATCATAATTAATAAAGAAGGTCATCATGTTTCCAGTGTTTTCATCACACCCATGTATTTTCCATTATCGAACCTCAAACGCGTTTTTTTCTTTTTTCTTTTTTTTTTCCGAAGATTTAACGAGGAAGTGACACCAATGCTGGTACCATGGAAAAATAAATATTTGCCTACATGAAGCATAAAGGGAAACTTTTAAAGCAGTTTGCAGAATCAAATATGCAACTCGTAGAAGCAACATTCACTTAAGTAGAAAGCATCGTTTGTCATTTTGCATTTTTAACGGCTCTTTAAAGGACATACATAATTAACATTCTTATTTGAGTGAACAAGTAAAACATTACTTTGCTAAATTCGTGTTTATTTAATTAATCCATTTCAGTTTGGTTTAAAAGTCGGTATAATTAAACAAGAGTCCAAATCTAGCTCTTTAATTATTTAGCTTTTTTCAATTGCCAGGCCATATCACAAGTTACGATACATGCCAAAGGCCGTGTAACTATTGATCATCATCTGTATCTATTGTTGGTGTATTTTGTCTTCTGTTTTTTTAATGCAGCTGTGTTTATACTCCTTTTAGCTACAAGGCCATATCAGGAGTTCCGGATCTGTGTCTATACTGTAGGGTAGGCCATGGAATTATTGATTGTCAATTATTTCTATTATTAGTATATTTTATGGAGTCAATTTCAACTGATATTAATTTAAATGGATATGATACAAGGTGAAATGGTGAGGATGATTCATGGTATGTAAATATCCAATTCGGCAATTGCCTTTACGACTGGGGAACCATGAAGAAGCCCATGTCAAATTGGCCGGCCAAGGGATTTGAACCTGGGACCTCCCGGGTGGACTGTTGAGTCCGAAACACTTCCACACAAGAGAAATTTTACATCAAGACATACTATGATTTTTAAGCTTTATTTTATTTTACATATAAGGTGACTCGTGTTTTATAATACAAGCAAGTGATTGCGATTTTAACCTATATATAATTAACTGAGCCAATAATGGCGGTGCCTATAAATTTTAGTCTTAAGCCCAATCGGAGTAAATGAAACTCATTGAAGATTAATTGCTTATTTTAATCATAAAAGCTACATGTAAGAAGATGCTTCAGTGAATTCTTGTAAATTAATGTAAAACATTATTGCATGTAGGTGCGGAAAAACGAAAGTGATAAAAATAAAACTATAAAATTATGACGACTATTCCACTCATACGCCGCGCGTTTGATACTGACCAATTAGCAATTTCTCGGATATAGACACCAATCACGATCTTTTATCTTATAATATCCTTCCTCGGATCGCAAGGATGCAATTTTATCTGATAAAAGTCAGTTCGTTACTGGACACGTAAGGCATCAACGTGCGGTGATCCAAAAGTCACATGCTGCCAGTGAGCAGAATGAGAACACATTATTTAATACAGCATGACTTGTTTGAAAATTGAAATAATATAAATTTACATTAATTAAAAACCCAATTTCGATTCGGTGCAAACCAGTTCGTGTGCTTTTATAGCTCTTTGTTGTAAGCAACTACCACGACGCCCTCAATCTAATATATATGTTTTTGATATAGCCTAATGTTCAAAATATAATTTTAGTATGACTGAACTGTCCCCGAACACGAGTTATGCTCATGCGGGGCAAATTATACTCTTTTGAAAGGGTACTAATTGTGTTTATATTATTTATATTTGTATTTGTAATAATTTGTAATAATAATAAAAAAAGAATAATAAAAATTTAAAAAATTTGTGATACGCGTTATTGTTAGCATTGGGAACTCGGATCGATTCGTGGACTATTAATTCATCTAGTATGCCGTGTTATTAGGGCTGTCAGAATATTGACAACAAAGTAAGAAACTAATAATTATTTACAAAATCCCTTACATTTTATTCATGGAATAGGCTTAATGGATCTATTCGAGATTATCTTTGATAACACCCGATTGGTTGAAATTCCACGTACTGTAAAGCTGGATTGGTCTTTGAGTCAAGAGCTAAACAGTCATATAACTTTTAACGTGTCCTTCCTTCCTTCCTTACTTACTTACTTACTTACTTACTTACTCAATGGTAATAGACAATTCCTAAGCAAGCTAAAGGAATATTATCTATTATGGAACCCGAAGGTTCATTGCCGCGCTTACCTGAGCCTGCCATTCAATCCTATTCTGTGCTACCTCCATCCAATCATCCCCCACAAATCCTACTTCCCATAATCCGTTCTAAGATTGTCCTCCACCGACATCTAGGTCTTCCACGTGGTCTTTTCCCCAGTCAATACTTTTGAGATATGTCTTTCCTCCCCATGCGTGCAACATGTCCAGCCCATTTCATCCTTCGCGATTTAATTACCCTTACTATATCCGGTGAAGAGTACAGGTCCTGAAGCTCGATAGTAAAAATTCGATAAGAACGCTTTTAATTTACGTTGCCAATGCACTGTCTCACACAGAAGTCTTGGGTTATTGTTACGTGTGTAGAAACAGTTGAAAGCAAGAAGGAATGCTGTTTTTTCATCGGGATCTCAATTGAAGTTGGGGGGCGGAATGGATGGGGATTTATGTTGTTTTACTTGGTATGCACTTGTATGGGATTAGCTGGGGATCCCTCCAATTAGAACTCTGCGACGGACCTCTGCTCCGGTTACCGGGGTCATTTTTCAAGACCGCCACAACCTCCCGGATTACTCCAGGTCACATTGTTACCCAACATGAGGTCCGCGAGTCTCTTCTGGGAGTACATTTAGTCTATAGAGTCCTACTCTTGTGTCATGCCCTCCTCGAAATACCTTCTTTGTTTTTGGAACCCCCCGTAAATTATTTGTACTATTTAGGACATAGGACATTAAATATTGTGAGACGCAGTATGATAGTAAAACTACGTTAATGTTTTGAATTTAGAATGTTAGAAACCGAAGATACGAGCGAATTTAGCCTATATTGGGAGAATCCGGACCTAGATTTATATTTATTGTGACTATTTAGGGAATAGGCTATTTACATAATTAAGCATGTATTGAATAATAATTGAAAACCACAAAAGTAATAAAACACATAGCTATTTGTGTCATTACAAAGATTTAAAAGAATAAACTATGAAATAATATAGAATAATGAACTTTGAGAATACATAAAATTTCAAACTAGCTATTCTTTAGCTATAAAATGGATAAATCGGATATATAACCGTGACAAAGGACCTGAAGACTGACCGTGGAATCTATAAATGTCCTCCAGGGGCCTGCTGAAGGATAACATCTATAAAGGATTGACAGCTACAGAAGGACTATTGACTGTCAATTGTTTCTATTATTGGTGCATTTTTATGGAGTAAATTTCAACTGATATTAATTTACATAGATATGATACAGGATGAAATGGTGAGGATGATTCATGGTATGTGAATATCCAATTCGGCATTTGCCTTTACGATTGGGGAAACCATGAAAAAACCAATGTCAAATTGACCGGCCAATGGATTTGAACCTAGGACCTCCCGAATACGAGTCCATGACATTGCCATCTCGGTCACCTCTCTTGGTAGGAAGTTTTTGTGATCGCCAATTTAATGATTTATTGAAAGGGTAGTAGGAATGGTATCTAAATTAAGCATATCCTAACAGCAGGCAGAAAAATGATATTTAAACTTGCAAAATGTCCATCAAAATCAGAGTTTTCATTGTTCAAAAGGCACGAGAAAAAAGCCTGGAAGTCGAAACTGAAAAAAGAAACACACAAAGTGAATTACATTAGATTAGCAGCACCATACTAAATAGCACGGGTTTCCTTATGTGCCATATTGAATCTCTTCATGCAATGGGAAATTTCATTACTGCGACAATCGTTCCTCTTTTGTTTTTCGCGGTTCGGAATGGAAAGGTCGGCAGTCGCGGAGCACATCTCACTGTTTACTGTCTGTCGCGATGTCGAACTGTTCCTACTTCTTTATTATTATTTATTATTATTACTAAGCTATTAAATTGTTAATATTATTAAACTCACGGTTGCAGGAGATCAGTACACGAATGAAAGAAATAGAACTACAAGATATGAATTGGATTGGATTGACAGACACGAATGGATAAAAAGAGCAACATTTGAGGCACAAAAAGATGTTAACAGTAAATAAACATTATTATTATTATTGTTATTGTTGTTGTTAGTTGACCACAGATCTGCATGTCTTACGAACGTAGCATTGGAACACATCTTACCAATGAATAAAATGGCCAAATGTTCTTTAGCAAAAGCTGTTGTTTTCTTTTGAGGGGAAAACGAGAAAGAAAAGGGAAATTTCATTTCTGAAACAATCAGAGGATTGTAGCTAGCGAGTGTATTTGTATATTTAATATTCATGTTACCCCCAAGAAAAAAGGGTTAATTTGCACTTGTTTCTCCGTATCTTGGCCTCGCAAATATATATTCGCCCTTAGGGGACCCATTACTGTTATTCGTAAAATATTATTCCCCGCTCACCTTACATACGCAGTGCATACTAAGATTGCCAACACAACACAGCTAAATTTCCCTACTGCACGCGCAATATTACTTCTAGCTTGTCTACAATCTGCACAAATCTGCTCTTATTTTCTCGCAAAACAGTTGAAATATAAATAATTCCTGTTAGAAACTTCTACTATCATTTGTTACTAGGCTGTTTTTATATGACGTGTTACCACAAGAGTATTTTTTTGGACCGAGGAACCGCCAAACGTATATTAATACTGGCATTTAAACTCATACGTCATTCTTTCGATTTAGACCAATAAAATGTAAGAATGAGTCTGAAATTAGCCAATCATAGAAATATTTTACTCAATGGAAATTTTCGTTACCACCTACTGGCTACTATAAACACGATGAAGGCATAAGCTCAATAGCATGAATGAAATACATTTTGTACTTTCAAACCGATAGTGGGCATATCAGTGTGATATACAGGTTGTTAATAAATAACACCAATATATATTTTACCTGTGTATAGAGGGGTCTTAGACAAGCAACTTTTATTAGGAGATTTTTGTACTATGACGTAAAATGTGTATGCTACAGGGCATTAAAGTCATTATAATTTGGTGCTCATAAATCAATTACGCAAAATAGGGTTAAAGTTTTCATTAAATTGACTTCATGTCTTCCTAATTATCGATAAAAACATGACTCTTAATCATTCGTCAACAGCTATATCATAATTTAGTGTTTACATAATCTGCAAAATTTAGAGGCTAATCACATGACTGGTCGCCACTGCATTAGTCTTCTTTTTAATTTATAACTACTGACTACAGTGTTAACAGCGAAGTTCCTTTGTTTTGAATTTTTTTCCCTAATGTTAGAAGTCAGTGGCGGCCATGCCCTGAAAGATTTTATGCTGTAACAGGAAAAATTGAATCCATAGAGCAAAAATCTCCTAATAAAAGTTGCTTGTCTATGTCCCCTCTATACACAGGTAAAATATTTCGGTGTTATTCATTAACACTCGTACGCAATAACTATGACCGCCTCAAAATCACAAAAAAATAAATGGTACAAAATATGTAGCACAAACTTTCTCGCATATACGTATTAAAAGTTAACACAAAATAAAGTAAATTAGACAATTATTACTTTTTAAATATTATTTATTTAATACATAGATAACCTATAATACATAGATACATGTATCTAGAACGGAAGGCATCAGGGCCGATCTTTATGAACAATGCTTTTACCGTGAAATAAGAATAAGAATAATAATAATAATAATAATAATAATAATAATAATAATAATAATAATAATAATAATAACTAGAAGAACTTGAAAAAGTGCTGCAAAAATTGGGTTACAAGTATCTTATGAAAAAACAGTATGGATCACCAATATCAAAAATGCACCTGCAGAAATTACAATATCTCAAAATAAAATAATCAAGAGAATTAATAAGTTCAAATACCTTGGTGAAGTAATAACGGCAACAGCGATAGAAAAGGAGGGCATGAAAGCACGAGTTTACAAAATGGAAAAAGCATACCATGCAACAATGAATATATATAACAAAAAATCACATTTCCCGTCCACCACACAATGTCATAAAGTACCACTATGACACTTAATAAAAACCTTTATGTCTGTTTCACTCTTAGGTCTTACGAGAATGTGCTAGAGCAGTTGTTCCCAAACTTTTCAGTCCACGGACCCCTTGAAAAAAAAAAAAAAATTTCGTGTGCCCTCTCTGGGTTTTGAAATAAAAAGCTAAATAAACACTTTGATTCAAATGTATTAAATTCAATAGACAAAATAACAATATCAATGGTAACAAACAGAGTTTACTCCTTAATGTGAACAGTGAAGCTGCTTTTGATTAATTAGCTCTGCAATGTTAGGTTTAATGTCTGATAATTTCAATATTAAGTCACTTTCAACTTCATGATTATTTCTCAACTTTGATTTCAAGTACGTGAGGTTGGAGAATGCTATTTCACATAGATAAGTAGTGGGGAACACAGTTAAGTACTTCAAAATAACGGGATATCCTATTTCTTCTTAAACAGCCTGCGGACCCCCTGAAACACCATCGCGGACCCCACTTTGGGAACCACTGTGCTAGAGTGATAGAGGCATACCGGTTTTTGTTTACTTCAGGTTTCTTTCTTAGAATTGTCAAGCTACTTAATCCACATTTTGGAACATAATATAAGCTGTACTTAATACTGTACTTACGTCCTTGTAACACTCACACAGGAGCATCTCATTCTCTATTCCAGCATGGAGTTTGTTTCTTCATTAAGGCGCCATGTTCTTTAAGTAATCACACAATTCAATTGAACCGACGTGAATGCACTGCTGACAAGCCCTCGGGGTCAAGGTCAAACCGTACAGGTGGCAAACCCTCTTCTCTCCCTTATCCAAATTCTAACTTTCACATTACACCTCCTGGCTCTTACTGATGTCCTATTCTAACAAGGAACGTCCACGTTGTCACTGATTTTCTCCTTTTTTGTTGTTGTTCTTTAGTCACAGTCTTCGTGCAAATTCTTATGCCCTAGTAAATAGATTCCTAGGACTCAGAATGGGAGGATTCATCGTACCATTAGAAGAAGCGAGAACATTTTATTTTCCTATTCGTTTTAAACCGATTTTGGAATCAAGTATCCTTATATATAGGCTATATACATAGGCTATATATATATATATATATATATATATATATATATATATATATATATATATATATATGGGATGGGCCCTTGATACTTTCGATATCTCGATACTCCAAATACTTAAATGGTATCGGCATCGAGCGATACTTCAGAAAACTCGCTCGGTACTTTTTCGATACTTTGGTAACTCTGCGATTTAAGGAAATGCGGTATCTCTTTCTGCTTTTAGTAGTCTACTAAATATAGTAAATACTTCTATTTCTCCTTGAAATGGAGAAAACCACTCTGGAATTTTGTCTAGTCATAAATAAAGACTTTCCGACTTTTAAAATCCACCAGAAGAGATTTTTAATTGTTTCGTTTCCTGTCAAACGTTTAGTTTTAATGTAGGGTTTAAAAATAATTATAGCCTACTGATGATATTAAATTTTGTCTCATGAAATATGCACACTTATTTTAGTTGGTATTACACAGTTCTCTCAACTTTTAATTTTTAATGTACCTATTTATTGAAACTGGAAATGTTGACGGTATCGAAGTATCCAGTATCGAGGAAAAAATCATGTATCGGTGTCGAGTATAGGGTATCGAGAAAATCTGATATCGACCCATCCCTAAATTATATAAATATACACACACTCACACACATCCATATACATATGTATTTATGTCAACAAAACGCATCAAATTGTCGATCAGTTCGATTTTGTTAGCTCCCTCTGCTTGATCAACTTGTTTATAACACTACGGCATACAGAGATCTGAACAGGTAAACGGAAAGAGGATCACGAGTGAAGCGTAAATGGGAAAATTGAATGATTTGGACGAAACTCACTACGCAGGGATCTTTTTATCACGGAACTCGAATCTGAGGAGGATTCACCAGCACATAGCAGTCGGTTTTTTAGTTTTTTTAATAATCATAATATTTAATAAATATAATGTTTTAATTAGTTCGCTTTTAGATAAATTATTTAACAACCAGTGATCGAATTATATACGCTGTCGAAGCCGCGGGCACCTGCTAGTAAGTATAATAAGAGGAAATGTATATCAGTCTGTCTGTAAGTACGCGTTGCTCAGCCAAATCTAATTTTAACATAGATGGACTGAAGCTTGTTCGAATGCAATATGCCGGACTTTAAATTGTCGATCTTGTTCGCGAGTTACAGCAAAAAACTGGCAGAAAACGTGATGTTAAGCGCTTTCGAAGCACCAGTTTTCACTAATAAGTTACATTTCAATTGTGAAATTGCAGCTTGCATGGAAAATAAGAGCATCGCAGGAATAGATTTATTCAGCACGGAATTGCCGATCGTTTAGATTGTGTTCCCGCACTGCTTGATTCATTTGTATATAACGTTACGGTATGCAGAGATCTGAATTTTTCTACATAGGAAGATGGAAAGGAGATCATGAATATAAGCCTGAATGGGAAAAGTAAATTACAAGTAGAAATTACATTAAAAAAAAGTATTGATTACAAGTAAATGGGACCAAAAAAGGAATTGTTACTGTAATCAGATTACTTTTACTCAATTACTTTCCATCACTGCTCATTTTTAATAAATGACAGATAAATATGTTAATCCTAGGGCCAATCAAAGCGCCATTTTAATATAAAAATAAACGGGAAGTGAAATGGTCATTAATTTAGATTTAAATCTCCTCTTTGTGACTGAACTAGGTCGCATTGCAGAAATGCACGAACTGCGGAGCCAATAAGTTTTCCAAAGAAATGCAGCCGTGACGTTCCTGGTATTGAATGGCCGGCACTATTTCTTAACGTGGACTACAATGAAGGAGCAAACAAACGCATTGCAACACGGTAAAAAAAAAAGCAATCGGAGTCTTATATAACCAGGCAGGCACGAATGGGAAGTCTGGAGCAGCCTGCAAATGTTAAAGTTTCTACTTTCACTACACCAACACTAATGCTTCAATTCTAGGCTTTTTAACGTGGAACAAGTTTGTTATACAAGGATTCAACGCTGTTATACTACGTAGCCTACCAACTTGACTAATCACTAATCGCGATTACGCTAATCGGAATTTTCTGTAATCGGGATTTTAATTCTAGACCATACCTGAGCAACTGAGGGGAAACGTTTTAGTCCCCCATCCTGCTATGACGTATGAAACCTGCTCTACATGTTCAGTGTCACGTCGAAACTGCTTTATCCTGACGTCAAGGGCGACTGTAGTGGGAGACATTACCCCACCACACAGTGGCACAATGTGCCACAGATGCGCACCCGTGTTCTAGACTGTACACATTGTAGAAGGTTATAAGCTAAATGTAGATTATGCTACACTTAAAAGAGTAAAATTACAATTCTACAACTTACAAAGCACATCAGTTGATATACAGTTAACGCCGCTTATTGTAATCGTGGATAATGTTATCAATCTGGTAATGTTATAACTTTTATGAAGACCCGTACGGATTAATACTGATACATTGAAAAAATGCTGTTTATTATGATCAAAGATTTTGTTTATGTTATCACATTTTCCTTTTTGCGGCTTTATTTTCAAGAACTACACGCCATTCAAAATTTTATTTTCAAGGATTCGTTTTTATCTCAACTGTATTGAGTTGTATTGTACGGTTTCCAGCTCACAGGATGACCGGTTCGAGGGGCTGGCATAACTAACTTCCTCTTTTCAGCAATAAAACTTGTTTCAACCCTCAGTTAAGCCTTAAGTTACAGCTTTTTATTTATGAAGATAACAATCTGACATGCATTGATGGTTAATGTAAAATGAAAAGAGATGAAAAGACAGGCGTTAGATGTTTTGCTACGTGGTTTTTACCAAAGGTCAGTAGACCTACAAAAACACTCGTAACTCTTAACTGAGTATGGAGTACTGTACTAAAGCTATTAACTGGGCAATAAGTTACCATTGTTAGCTATTAACAGGATAACCTCGTTCTTTTTATAGCGATTAACATTAATCTCGTTTGGGTAACTGAAAATGGCGATTAGTAGGCATATAATCCAGTTTTGTAGAGTTAGGTAGGAATATGGTTATTTAACGATGGGGACTGCAACTTAGGCCTGTGACCGTCGGTGTGCCGGATTTTTGTCCCGCAGGAGTTCTTTTACATGTTAGTAAATCTACTGACACGGGAATGTCACATTTATGCACACGTAAATGCCATCGACCTGGGCCGGGATCGAACCCGCAAACTTGGGCATACCAAATACAATCTAGACCAATACAGGACACTTTGCGATATATCGGGGGACAATATTTTGAGCACCATCTAGCGGCCCAACCTGCTACTACTGAATACAATTGCAGTATCTAGATACATATATGTTGAACAGTTTTTAATAGAAGAGCCGAAATAGCCAGACTCGGCATGTTATGAATAAGGGGTATCTACCTAATGGCTCAGAATAGCATATTACAGTTTATATATGTTTTGAATATATTAATTTTGCCCCAAGTTTCTAGGTTGTGCCACCAGGAGTGCTGCAAAATCTGTCCCCCATTTCTCTACCAGTAAGTGTCCGGTATTGTCTCTATAGTATTTGGGCATACGAAGCCAGTGCGATACTATCTACGCCACCCAGGCAGATTCAGTTTTATACACACACACTACAAACATAATCTACAGGGTGTGGAAACACAATATACAGAAAATTGTAGAGTAGAGAAGCATTACCAAACCACACAGGGTAGAACAAGGGGCCGCAGATGATTTGAAAAATCACCTTATGAAACATATTCATAAGTCAATATGAAACGTACCTCACACGGCAAGTGTTTACTTACTGACTTCACTAATGAGTACTACAATGAGAAACTAAACATTACAAGCAGATGTATTACACAACACGTCTAACAGATGCTGAACGGAGAAACTCAATGTCCATTAGGTAATTCACTTCTGAAGTGCAAAAAAGTTCAGACTGAAAATCAAAAGCTTTTCCTTCTTAAAATGTACGGCAACAGAGAAATTTCATGTAAACAAACATCAATATTAATTGATTAATTAATGTCAAACTTCTGTAACAAATATTCAAACTGACCATTTTCACTCTGACATACCGGTGTAAGGAGGAACGACATGTTTCCTGCAATACACCATGTGTGGTCTGAAGCACATCTGCTACTGCCCTAGTGCGACATACTAGATCTTGTGGATTCACAGCTGGTCGGCATAAATTCTGCTATGCATGGTACCCCAGAGAAAAAAGTCCAGCAGTGTCAAGTCAGGCGACCGTGGAGGCCACGGCGTTGGTCTCTTACATAACGGATTTAATGATGATGCTTGTAAGAGCAGGATTCTGGGTGGCGCAGACAGTATTACTTTTGCTTTCGGTATCCAAGGTTGCGAGTTCCTTCCCGACAGGTTGATGGCATCTACGAGTGCATAAATGTAATAAATCATTGTCCGTAGATTTACGTCTATGTAAAAGAAGTCCTGCGGGATAAAATTCCGGCACATCGGTGATGGTCATAGGCCTAAGTTGTAGAACACCCCTCTCGTTAAATAACCAAAAATTGCAGAATAAAAAAAAACTACTCAACCGAATTCATAAAAAAATGAAAAACGAAATGGATTTATTGATGCCATCAGCTAAACCTTTATTTTATGTCTAGGCCTTTCGATATTTTTGTGTCATCTTCAAAGGCAACTTGGTATACAGATGTAGATGAAACATAGTCTTCTAGTTCTGTAACATTGTGACTATTCTATTTGATTCTGACCAATAACGTTTAGTAATGCCTCAGATGTCGATCAATCACGATCGCTAAAATATAACATGCTTACTAGGAACACAAGGATGCGATTTTATCTGATAAAACGTCAGCTCGTTAGTGGAAACGTAAAGTATCAATATGCGGTGATTAAGACATCATGATGTCAGTGAACAGAATAAAAACACATTATTTTATACAGCATAACTTATTTGGAAATTGAAATAATATAAATGTGCATTTATTAAAATTTCGAATCGAAGTAACCCAGTTCGTGTATTTTTATTCTGTTCTGATGCTAGCTTATCTGAATTAGGTTAACTATTTCTGATTAACACTATTGGTAGCATTGGTTGGAGTCCGGTAACTCATTCGATTAATTAATTGTTCATTCATTTAGTATGCCACGATCTCAGCTGACCGAATATAGATTTGATTTTAAACAACTCAAATAAGAAATTAATTATTGATTATACCTAATCCGTTACATTTTATTAATCGTATAGTCTTAATGAATGCACTCGAGATTACGAATTCATCAAATAAATCTATCCATACACTCGTGATCTCTAGTGGGAACACTAATACCAAATACACTCAATTACACTTATTGAGAGAATTTGCTAATACTGTTACAACTCCCAGCTTCCTGCTGCTTCTTCTTCTTCTTCTTCTTCTTCTACTACATCTTCTCTTTCATCTTCTTCTCGCGTGTTCACTGTTGTGTAACGGCATAGCAAGATGCCCTGAAGATGATATAAAGTATCGAAAGGCTAAACACAAAATAAAGGTTGTGGAGATGATGGTATCAATTATCCACTCCATTTTACTCAAACTAAAGGAATATTTCAATTTTATGGAAACCGGAGGTTCATTGCTGCACTTACCTGAGCCCGCCACTCAACCCTATTCTATGCTAACTCCATCCAACCATCCCTCGGAAATCCGGCTTCCCTTAAATCTATCCTACTATTGTCCTCCCACCTACGTCTAGGTCTTTCAAGTGGTCTTTTCCCTCCGGGTCTCCCAGACAATATTTTTTTAGATGTGTCTTTCCTCCCGTATGGTGGGAGGACAATATTAGGATGGATTTAAGTTAAGTAGGATTTGCGAGGGATCACTGGATATAGTTAGCACAGAATAGGGTTCAATGGCGGGCTCAGGTAAGCGCGGCAATGAACCTTTGGGTTCCATAAAATAGAAAATATTAATTTAGCTTCTGAGGAATTGTCTATTATATTGCCATTGAGTAAGTAAGTAAATAAGTAATATTCGGTGAAGAGTACAAGGTAACTCGTCATTTTGCAGTTTTCCCTAGTCCCCGTTTTCATCTCTCTAATCTCACGACAAGTTATGACTCCATCTGTTATGTAATGTGATACGATGACATTATAACATTACTTTGTAGTAGGGGTAGCATTTTACAAAAAATTATAAACGAAAAATTAGCTGGAGAACACCCTAAAACTCGCCAACGGAATTTGCCGAAATACAATACAAATTAAAGACTGCATAATCCAATGCTAAAGAAATACATAAAATGGATATCAAGAATATGTCAGTCAAGGCAGTTATATACCTTGAGGCAGTTGGATAGCAATATATCACATATGAGCCTACACAATGTTGACAAAAGTATTAAAACTGATCATGAAAAGAAGAAAATATCTATAATAAACAGGCATAATTCGAGAAAGAATGACTCATTAAAACATACTACCACAGAGTATTCTATTCATACAACACGTACTTGATATTGACCAATACCGTTTAGCAATACATCGGATATTGACCAATCAAGAATGTTTATCTTAAAATATGCTTGCACACAATGATGTTATTTTATCTGATCAAACGTTAGCTCTGGACACGTGTGATATCAATATGCAGAGAGTAATACGTCACATGCTGCCATTTATCAGAATAAAAATAAATCATTTTATACAACGTAAATTCTTTGGAAAATTATATAAACTCTCATTGATTAAAAACACAATTTCGAATAGGTGCAAGCCAGTTCGTGTGTTTTTGTTCTCTAGTATATGCTAAATAAACATATCTTTACCAAAATGTGATGCATTAATTTAAAATGGCACAAAGATGACTTTGTATGCATAATAAAAATCATTCAAAGGACTAAAAAAGTTATAATTCCTACGAAGAATTTGTCAGCTTATCAATAACAAAATTTAAAAATATATGCAAATGTATGAACTTCTTGAGCCTAGTACATGTGCAGTAAAACAAATCCTAAAACAATAGCAGTTTTTTTAAAACTGGAACATCCTTAAAATATTCAAGGCCTACTTAATTGTTTTAAAATCCAGCTGTACTTATACT
The DNA here is from genome assembly GCA_964059195.1 of Ectobius pallidus. Taxonomy (NCBI): domain Eukaryota; kingdom Metazoa; phylum Arthropoda; class Insecta; order Blattodea; family Ectobiidae; genus Ectobius; species Ectobius pallidus. The sequence goes on from CAXKWD010000006.1 coordinate 140,892,885, forward strand.
CTTTTGAACATCGAGGCCATTATGAAGTATGCCAGGTTCTGTGCGTATACCAGCAGGCCATTCAACTATTGATGTTATAGGGCCTACTGTTTTTAACTACTCTGCCCGTACCATAGGTATATAGGTAGAGGAAGTATTGTTTTCGGCCCCAAAATACGAAGTTGAGATTTTAGCATATATACACGTTTCAAGGCCCCCTGAATCCAAAAATACTATTTTTGGAATCATGTCTGTGTGTCTGTCTGTGAACATGCTAGCTCCTAAACGGAAAATCGTGTGAAAACAAAATTTCGTATTTGGGTCAAGTACCTTCTGAAGATGTGTGCGACTAGTTTCTCTTATTTCTAAGGGGACTTTACATTAAGAAATGTTCGCTTTTCGCGATTTTATCGAAAACGGCTCTAATGATTTTCTTTAAATTTTCACATGGGTTGCTTAAACCAAGAGCTAAAACCTTTATTTGAAACGTTTTTCCGAACAAATTTTCTGATGGGTAGTTAGTTATAAGCCACCCACTGTGAATACGCGCTCTTTGTAATACGGCCTCTTGTAACGGAAAATTGCACGAAAACAATTTTTTTATTTGGGTTAGGTACCTTCTGAGGCTGTGACACGAATATTGGTGACAACCTCTTATATTTAAGGGGACTTTATATCAAGAAAATTTTGTTTTTTGCGATTTTCTCAAAAACGGCTCTAACGATTTCCTTTAAATTTTGTACATGGAGTGCTTATACCAAGAGCTAAAACTTTTATTTGAAACTTAAAGAAAAATTCTCTGTAGGGTGGTTGTAAGCTTGTTTGTAGAAACTCTTGTCTTGCCTGGTGAACAACTCAATACGCGGACATTCATGGCCTCTTATTCTATATAAGTACGTAATGTGAGAAAGAAGTATTGTTGGAGATGCTTACAGTTAAGAAATATCTGAGGGGAATATTCGATAAATTTTGGAAATTATTCTTTACGGCGGAAAGTTCAATAAACGTTTGCGGTCATTTGTTTTTTCTTCTTTTTTTGTTTGTCCATAGCCTGCGTTTTTAGTCACAACATTCAAAGAAGGGGATATAAGGTATTTATAGCATAGTTAGCGTAAAATTGTCTTTTGCGATTCTGTACAAGGATATGTGAATACTGCTAACTTTTATTTGGACAGAGGAAGTTATGTGACTTCCACATCAGATTTTTTATTATGTGTTTGTGGCGTCTGATAACTCAACTGATATTAATTTTAATTATTATAGTAAAAGTACAGAATGAAATAGTGGGGAGGAGACAGATCCAATTCGGCATTTGCCTTTAAGCTTGGGAAACCATGAAAAAACTCGTCAAATTGGCCGGCCACGGGATTTGAACCCGGGACCTCCCACATGCTCTATTTAACTAATTACATTTTAAAAATACAGAATAGTAATTACTTATGTGTCACATACCATACCAGGAAAGTGCTGGATGTACAATTTGACGGGCTTGCGAAATTACGGTCTTCTTAGTCGCGGCAGCCTTGGAGCCGTGGTGAAGGAGGCTGTCGGTTCGACTCCCGCCTCGGGAAAGGGTATTTGTGTGTAATAAGGAAAAATGGAAATCAAGGAAAACAAAACGCTAAACAAGATTCAGGAATGTTGGCCTATGACCGGCTAAATTTATTTAAAGAAAAAAGAAAAAATCTGCAGTTTCAAATACTGTGCATGGCGTTTTTTTTTCCATAACAACGAACTAGGTACAAGAAAGGTTGTAAAATCCCATCGCACTGGACCCATTTTTAATAATCGAGATTATCTTCATATAACACCAGGCCTAATATCACACGTATTTTGTTGTACATAGTTATGTGGAGAGGAGATGTTGTCTTGGCGAATGATTTGGTCCAACCCACCCACCCACCCTAAATGATACACTTTCTTTTATACTGTACTACAATCTAGCGAAAAGTAGCGAAATTTCCGCCATATTAACTTTCTGAAATGGTAAAGATTTTCGTGATTCGACATCAGAGCTGTTATGTCACACCATCAGAGAAACTAGAATTCTGGGTAAACAGGTTGACCAACACGACAAACCTCGCGGAGATATAATTTTTTTTCGAAACGCGAGAATTCAGTATGCCATACTAAACTAACCTAACCAACCTAAAATAACCTAAAAGTGCCACTAAACTAGAATCTACTTGCCACTACTTCCCTTAATGCAGAAGGTGGGTATTGGTACTGATAAAAATGTGCAAGAAGGACAGTCGGTCATTCTGCTTCGCTAAAGAAAAAAATCACATCGCCTGCACAAACGTGCATATCGCGTGAATGGGTCCAATACACTGGGTCTTGGTTGGTATATGGTTATTTAACGACGGGGATGTACTGCAACTTAGGCCTTTGACCGTCGCCGGTGTGCCGGCATTTTGTCCCTCAGGAGTTCTTGGGAAGAGCACTATCTCCTTAGCATTGCAATTTTCCTTCCTGGAACTGGAGACTTCTTTAGATGTACGAATTATTAGTTTTAGACCTTGACCTCGTATTTTTAATCATTTCAATCAGTTCGGTTTTATTACCCATAAAACTCGCCAGCCATATTATGGTTCTGAGCGAAACAGGATGACCAACTGTCCTCCTTGCGTTAAGGTATGTAGTGAAATGTACATTCTGTTTTAGTGGCAGTTAGGTTAGGTTAGGTTGGTTAGGTTATGAACAGTGATGTTAATTTTGTAGGGCATACCGAATTCACGAGTTTCGAAAATGTGCCATAATAAATCTCCCATGAGGTTTGTCATGTTGGTCAACTTGTGTCTCAGATAAGATGGCCGTCAATTAGGCCTATATTACCTTGAATTTCGTATTGTAAGGTATGAGAATTACAGGATGTATTGTAATACATTACCAAATTTCGCACCTAATTATAATCCTTGCACCTAGGGACACGTTTTTAACGTTGTTTCGTTTAGTAAAAAATAAACTGTAATGCTAAGGGGATAGTTGTTTTTTTACATGCCAGAAAATCTACTGACATGGATCTGTCACATTTATGCACACATAAATGCCTCAACCTGGGCCAGGATCGGACCCACAATCAGCCGAAAGATCTTGTCAACGGTAAATCGTGATCCTGGTCTTCCCAAATAAAACAGATCATCCCTCTACAAACTAATGACAGATCGGTTTTGAATTTAACTGAAAGGAATATTAGTAGATGAATGCATTTTCTGACAGATGCATTATTTAGGTCAGATAAGAGAATTTAGTTGAGGTATGAACACACCTTTGCTCTTTCGTCTGCATTTCCTGCGTTAAATTCCACGTGGTCGGTTGTATGATGCATTTCACTTAGTATACATGTATTTCAATTACTAGTTTGAGGATGTCTAGCTGAATCGACAAGCCATTACCTACCCTGACCTACACGTGTAAAACATCCTAAGGCCGCCTGTATTCAGTAATTAAGTGCTATAAGACTACTGGGGCTTTGGTTTCTGCCCTGACTAACCAATGTTATGATACAAATGTACATACATTACATGAATTCTATTAAATAGAAATTTAAGTAATGTTATTCATACCTGTGAGCTCTGATAAGCTGTATTCTTGATGCACACGCTCAGGGGATGTCGTAACACCCACTCGAAACCACTGTACTGTCCACACTGACAGCAATATGCGACGAGCGAGGCAGCAGCAGCTGTGTTTTCTGGAATTCCTTCATGAAAACAGTGGTTCGGAATGGTTAGGCTATCTATTACAGCTTTTATTCGTATAACAGAACTATATCCGTCTACATACATATGCATTCATAAGTCACAGACTCTGTTGGGCATTTCTCGAGAATATTAGGGCCATGGGCGTACGGTGAGATTTTGTTCGGGAGGGATTCAATGTAAAGTCGTCTCAGTTCCATGTTCTTGCGCACATTGTGAATTAATACTTTTTTTTAAATTACTAAACAGTTGTATTGTGATAATTAATAAACTTTAATAAATTAATATGCAGCTCAGTCTTTGAAACTGTTTTTCTTGAAATTTCTTTCCATTTCTCGTTTAAGCTAGAGTCTATGAATAAAAATTTTCTTTTGAAAAATAATCATAATACTGTTTGGTGTATAGGGCACGTTTTTAAAGTCATCTGTAAATCCACCGCTGGAAAACCCCGGTTAATGCCGATTATTTCATGATAATTTTGTGATGAGCTCGGGATTGCTGTTGGCTTTACAAACAAATTGATGGATTTCGGCGGGAATATTCAAGTTGTCGTTTGACAGATTCCGAAGGGATTTTTGTTTACTAGTAATGCATCACTGTTATTAAGTTGAAAAACTATCAATACCAAGAGTTTTGAAATTTGAATCTTAAATAAATTACGCTAAATCTTAAATAATGCTTTGATATGTACGAAATTGTAAAACATGTAACAACCGAATCAGAGTTTTTTTTTTAAATTTCTTTTCAAGATCTATAATTTTCGAAATAATGAAGATATTTCGGGAGGGGTTTCAACCCCCTGAACCCCCCTTACCGTACGCCCATGATTAGGGCCTATAGGAGAATAATTCCTCAGACACTGGGACTCGAACCCAGGACAAAAGGTTCTGTACCATAACAGTGGGAGCCCGGTCACAAAAATCACTACTTGGTATGCCCCACAGTACTGCATATGACATAACTTGTCTGTCTGTGAGGTAGACCATTAGGGCAATTAGTCATAGGAGAGAGGTTCCATCTGGCGCTGTGAATTGAACTCCGGCTTAGCTCAGTTGGTAGAGCATTGGTGCGAATAGCCGAAGGTCTTGGGTTCAAGTCTCAGTGTCGGAGGAATTTTTATCCTATAATATTCTCCTTCTGCTCAGCTAGCTCAGTTGGTAGAGCGGCGGCACGGATAGCCGAAGATCCTGGGTTCGAGTCTCAGTGTCGGAGGGATTTATCTCCTATAATATGCTTATTTATCCGTTTTAAAATAGCTGAACACTTGCTGTATCTGTTGCAATAAATATTTCCATGAACATGTGTTTTGTTTCTGTAAAGGGCCTCAGGGAAACTTACTTTCTGGACGGCCCTCGTATTATACATCACGTTAAAGAGGAAAGTCCAGAAAATGAAATGAAACAATAAAAAATAACAATTTTCATCCAAAAACGAACTATTTTCCCCTTAAAGAAACAAATATTACCGCCAGATAGCTCTTCTAATAGAGTATGTAAAGACCGCATTACCTGGAAAATTTATATTTGGACTTGTCTAGTTTTTTGTTATAAACCCCTCAATTAAAATTTGTGAATACTGTAGTTTGGTAGAATCCAAGTATTCCTGAAAATTTAAAATAAAACAAAGAGAGATTTTTAAACGTATTTATTAAGAAAAATCAGTTTATATTTTATTAATACGATGAAGATAACATCATAATCATTTCGTCGCAGAAATAATAAGCAAGCTTCTAGCCACTACGACAATACAAGCAGGTAACATAACCAACATTTAGCTTCTTATTTGCGCATGAGCAGAAATATTCCAGTAAATCCAGTCAGGTACTGACTTCAGGAATTTTTGTAACATCTTGAATTTTGTTTTAAAATATATTCAGTTAATTATTTCCTACATTTAATTACCAAAGGTCTGACATTTTGGAAAAAGCATCTTCTTAAAATTAATTGTAGCACATAGTAATTTTCTCAAATGACCCATTCAATTCACAATTCATTCAAATGATCACTGAATACCATGCAACTTAGTGTAATGAAATTTTTACTCTAATAAACTTTGCTTATTTATATGCTATATAAACATTTAATACATCTCTTGTTTTAAGAATATTTGAATATGATTATTAAATAGACTCCATTTGATAAAAAAACTGAAAATGTTAAAATTAGAACATATTTTCACGGTAATCGCAAAAAAAAAATCAAACTTGGTGGTTGAAAAGCGTTGTCGACTCCATTCTTTATGCTGGCAGTCGTGCACCAGAAAATCAATAACCTATGTCAGGGCATGTGCATGTGTAAATATGGAAGTAGATTGCAGGACAGCTCGAGGTTTCTATATACCTCTACGGTACTAATTTATTAGAATAAATCGATTTTTTTTATTATTTCACAAATATTAAAAGTAAAGTGATCCCTATATACAGGCCATGGAGGCCCAGAGGGTTTCAGGAGGTTGAGGCTCCCAGATTTTGGACATTCGGCACATGAAGGTGGTAAGGTTGTCAGCCTTTTGCACCGGCTGCCTTTACCCCAGGATTGTTCCTGGTACTCATTTCTGCTAGAGGCTGAGTCGACCCCAGGGCCACAGTGCCACCAGAAGGATTAGGCCAATTGAAAAATCTCAACGACCTCATCGGGAATCGAACCTGCGACCTTCAGGCTTGTAGCGCAGTGTTAACGCCTGTTTAAAAATAAAAATGGTAAAATGATTTTATTTTACTAGTAGGATCGCTACACTGGCCCTTATGGCTCGTTTCGAAAACATACCTACTAGCAAGATCTCTCTTTTGCCACTTGTATCATAAATAATATTACTTTCACGTCCCTTATTTGAAATAACATCATATATATTGTGTAGTGCATACCAAGTAAAGATTTGTTGATCGTTGTCTGAAAACTAGAACCTTATACAAGAAAAGAGGAAAATTATGAGTGAAGACATTGTGTAAAAGGCTATAAAATTCGGGAATAATGGGTTTTCTCAATATTGTAAGGCTATGCCTTATTTGTAATTATTTAGACGACTCTCATATCATGTACATTAAACTAACTCCATGGCATTGCATTCCTGATGACACTAGGTCTACCATCTGACCGCTGCGTCATCTATCATAGGCAGATGGCAGAATTGGGGGAGCATGTGGCCTATGGCCGACAGCCTAAGTTTGAATCACGAGGCTGACTGCACCCTGCTCCACACCTCCCTTCCTCAGAAAATCTGATTAGGTAAGGAGGATCGAACCCTGGCTTGCGATGCTAACCAAGAGACCAGGCACGAATCGCATATTTCATAAGTCAAAATAAATTCTAATTGAAACTATCAGTCTGGTTTATTTTAATAATCCTGTATTAAAGATGGAAATATAAATGCATTTTCACTTTATTCTGTTTATAGCTCTTACAGGAGTAGGCCTACCTGTCATCTGGATCGTCCAAACGTTTCCAAATATATCTTGATTTTAATCTGAAATCTGTTTGGTAAAGAATTATGCAGACCTTTTTGGTGGCTGGTCTAATTAAGATTAGGTGGTGCAAAATTTGTGGAACTGACATGATAAAATGGGAAAGTATTGATAAAACCTTTCAAAAACTTCCTCTTTTGTAAATCGCGATTACACAGAAATTCACCCTAGTGAGGAAGGCGCACTCCAAGATTTCGGCAGCGGAGTCTATTGCCATCCTCAGGGGTATCGAAGAATTGTGTGATTGAATCTTCAGAGTCCCTGAAGTTGTCAGTAGGGAGCAGTGCTGAAGGCTTTGAATGTGTTTATCCCTTTTATGGCCAAATTTATTTAGATTTTGAGAAAATTTTGTTCATTTTCAATACATTTATAAAACATTGCATAGTTTCATTTCAATATTTCATTATTGTTAAAGAGGCCACAACACATCTAAATTTAATTTTTACTCTTTTAAACCTAAATGGATCACACCAGTGTTCAGAGTCTGATGGGACCTTCTTGGTCTGAAAAGGGTTTACTCACCCTTAATAAAATACAAAAATGATGTTATACTCTTGAAAGTTAGTACCTTACCGGATTTTACTTCACAATAAAGCTAGTGTCAGTTTATATGAAAGTTTCTAGTTGTGAAAACATCTTTATGTACAAGTGAATTGGAATGCTTTTTAGTCAATGGCATCTCTTAGCTTTCTAATGCTTCCTGTAATATCAGAAATCACAAACATTCATACAAATAGCCTGATTCATAAGTAATTTTTGTAAAAATATAGAGATCTTTATAGAAATCCACTAATTAAAGAAATGTCTGATAATATACAGTGTGAATAATACAAAAAGCCATCGGGTTTCTACCGTGCAAAGCGCACGGCCTTCACCGGGAATCGGGCGTTCAATCGCAGTGACAATGTTTAGCTACCTCCGCTACTTCCATCTCCCGCCGGAGATTTAAGTAAGAGAAATTCTCCAATAGATGTTGAAAATGCTATCCCCACATTACCTATAGATATATGACGACGGATAAATTTTGAAACGACAGAACTTAGAACTCCCCTAAACACTGATGTTCGGAGGGGAAAAAAAAACTTTCTGAGCCGTTTAGTGGTTTAACCCAAGAAGTTAGGATTTCTCAAACAACAGTGTTAAAGGGACTTAAAAGTTACATGTTACGTCCACATGACATTTATACAGCAAAACAAGATACACTGTTGATGGTTCCGCGTAACCGAACGGCCTAGGCAAATAAAATAAATAGAGAATAAAGGTATTACATAATTATTTTGTTTACCTTAGAACAAGTTTCAAGAGCTATCACTCTCATCCTCGGCTGATCCTGACAGCTAGATTCTTTGTAGTCCCTCTGGCGGTGGAGGGAGGTACATTCTGATACAACTGTCTTCTGCTGGCTAGGATGTCAGGCTACTAAAACCAGTAGAAAAGCCACAGGAATTAATGGTCCATGAAAAAATATTTATTTAAAAAAAAACATAGGGTTATTAATAGGGCAAGGAATTTAATGGCCATAAAATAGTGAAAAAATGCACAACAAACAATGCATTTATGACCTAAAAACAGTGAAAAATGACACAAAAATGACTGATAAACTTCCATTATTAGTTATTACTTATAACTAGTTTTTTAAAGTAATGAATTGCTAAAAGCAGTTTAATGGATGACAGTGCGTTATAGCCTATATGAATTTAAATGATAAAAACACACTTATTTTGTTACTAAAGAAGTAAGTAAATTTATACAAATTGGACACCCTTAGCGAAAAAAATTATGAACTGGCATGCCCATCAAATTTCCCTTAGCAAATTGTGCCGTTTAAAAAGAAAGAAAAAAAATCTTTAATGCTATAAGACAAATTGTTGTGTTTACAATAAACCTGGATTAAAATGAACTATGAACACTAGACGGCAGAGATTCTCAAATAAAAACGATTGCCTGTTGTCTGAAAATAACGATTTGTACATAGAAAAGCTCCTCTCTACCTCCATTGAAACATTACCTTAAAATGCCAAAAATGACCTAAAGATGCTGAAAATGACCAAAATGTCCAAAAATGACAAAATTTCAAAAATGACCTATCTCTTGAAAAAGATACAAAATGAAAAAAAGCAAAATATACAAAAACAAATTGCCCTTATTTGATAAATTATTTCATGATACACATTTATATATATTCGAGTTATCTTTTAACCTTCATATAAAAAAAATGCATAATCATCAAATGCCTTGCCCTAGTTATTAATTTACAATACTAGCAAAAGAAAGTCTGATCAAAAGGTGCATCTATCCACTGCCAGAGGTACTGCAAAGCATCCAGAAGTTGAGATCTGCTGAGGATGAGAGCAACAACTCTTGAAGTATGTTTTTAAGGTTGCCTTTAAGTACAGTTTTTTATAACAATATTACCTAAATGATTGACTGATTGATAATTCAAGAAAACCTAAAAGTAGAAGGATGTTCTTGATTCTGTACACTGCAAAATGCTGAATAATTTGTCGTGATCTAATTTTAGTAAGGAAAACATATAGAGGTTAACTTAACGCAAACTAACACTTCTACATCAAGAAAATGTCTTATCAAATCTAATTACACTTATTTGTGATTTCTGTATAAAAGGATGTAAACATACAATAGTAATTGTCAAACGCTTTACTTAAATATATTAAAATAATAAATTTATGAACATTATAAATGTAAAATATTCAAATAAAAAATATTTCTGACTTAGAGTTTAGTTTATAGTTACGACACCTTATACATTTTTCTGTAGTAAAACATTCATTTTCTTTTTATCTGTGCAACAAATCCTGCTGGTGTAAGTTTAACATTAGGTATACTGTATACATTGAAGAAAATAACTTGATATGCAATGATTTTGAAAAATTAAATTCAAAAGCAGTAATTAATTATTACACAATAGAATTTTGTCTAGCATACAACTTCAAAGAAGAGAAATACCGGTGCTCTAAATAGATACTGCAATGTTTGAGATGCATCATCATAATTTTCAGTGAATATCCACTGCCCTGACATTGAAAGTCAAAGCTGCTGAATTTTGCTATTTGCAGTAACATAGGCCTAGGACATTATATAAGGTACATGAGGAAACTATTTTACATTTAAAGTTTCTTCATTCTCTAGAAATATCTTTCCTATATTATTCAGCCAGTATTTGAAAGTGTTAATCTCGACTGCTATTGTATTAACAATCACTGTTAGATGATAAAATCACTTCCTCGCAACACACAAATACAAATGTGTCATTCTCAACTAAATAAGTTCATTTGAAGATTTGTCGCTCAGTAGGCTAATTTAAAACTTCTTTTGGCAGACATTCAGCACATACATTTGATGTTTTAGCCTTATCACTCGCCCTTAAATAGATCTGGGACTATCCAGATATAAGTTAATCGGTTAAGTGAACAAGTAATTGTTCATTGCTGCAAATGGTTAGTAATTGAGCAGTTACTTGTTCACTTAACTGACTAACTTTCATCCAATTAATAAGATAATAGTTAAACACAAAACTGGAAAATCACATCATTTTTACCAATAAGTTAATCAAGTTACTAGCAATTATAAAACTACAGTGAGAATTCAATTATCCGGATTAATTGGGACAGGACCTGATCCGGAAAATCAAATATCCGGATACTTGGATAAATAGTGAAAAAAAGGTAATTTCTTACATCAAAACTAAATTTTAGAGAGTTTAGCTGGAACATCGGTTACAGTCAACAGTTGTTGAAAACATAGGGCAAACGTGCCTAATTTTGCAGTACGCCTAATTTCGCGGTATATTTTTTATTTTATTTACGGCAAAATCAGGAACAGTAATGAACAAAAAAAATGTATAAAACAGAAGAGAAGATGCCCTCTTTGATGAATAACATGAAATATTTCCACTACGGTTCCCAATTTTGCAATAAATAAAATAAAAAGATACTGCGAAATTAGGCATGTTTGCTATATCCCAATGTTTTGGAGTGAATGGACAATCATAAGGCTACTTCTGGTGACTATGTGGTATTTTCCCCATGAGAAACCAGGCAAGCGTACAGTTTACAGACACTGAGAATAAGAATTAACTTTAACTAGCCATCTGTCTACAGTTAACCTTTAACTGCTAAGGCCATCAGGAAAATTTACTTAAATATGCTCACATAAATCGACAATTTTTTTTTTTTTACAAAATATAAGCATTTGTCTCATGAATTTAAAAACTCCCCTACTAGCCAATATATGCTATTGCTATTTAATTTTAACTTTTGTATTTTGACAGTTGTTTGATGGGAAACGGGAGGGCAACACTGTTGCTGCTGCTCCTTCTAGCTCGTAGCACGTGGCATGCATGTGCTTCTCAACACAACTTCCTCAATTTTCCTACTTGATTCTTTACAAGATTAGACAATTATTAAGTGAAGATGAAGACAACAAAACAATTCTGTAAACCTAAACTGAAATGGGCCCCAAACGCTGTAACCATGTGCTCAAGACTGCGAACAACAGCAATTAGCTTCAGCTAAGGTCAAACATCATTGCTATGACAACACTTCCACTCAAACTCCCAACATCAATCTGTCAAAAAAAACCAAAGTTACAGATATCTCTCATTGTGAGAGTACATTTTTCTATTACGTATGTTGGAAATTTCCGAGCTGGGAAAGTTATACATCAAGTTCCTTGATTTTAACCAATTTTGCTGCCTTGCTAAATGTTTTAAAATGATGTAACAACATTTGTATGTACCAAATCCCACTAAACTCCAAGTCAGAAAGTCTTAGACACTATAGATTCACAGTTACATTATTAATATATCTTCATTGATGTCTTTGGTTTCGCTGGTATTTTAAAATAATAAATACAACTACCATCCGGGGGGGAGGAGTTCCAAACGTATGAAGTGGAGACGCTTTGCGTCCAGTTAGCCACCTGGACTAGATACAGCTACATGTGACGTTATCTTCACTCGTTATGAAGCACAAGATCATCCGACTAGCACAGCATTCACTCTCTACAAGTCTGTGTTGCACACAATCAGTAGGACCAACATACACACACAAGCACTAGATAGTAATTCATAAAAAATATCCTTTGACATTTGTTCAAATCTAAGTGGCAGGGGAAATTGACAGCTATGTAAATTAGATTTTGTTGTTTGGAAGAATAATATTACTAGTGTACAGTTGAAATACACAGTTGGTAGCTCAATGGGTAGAGCATTGGCATGAAAAGCCAAAGGTAAGGGTTCGAATCCAGGCATCAGGGCAATTTTTCTCCTAAAATATTCTCAAGAGTTTTAGGCTTTAGATCAAGAAATTGGTGTACGCACCGACACAAGATCATTAGAGGCATTCTGAAGATAATAGTGAAATTTTTTCATCATGTAAAGTTTTAGTAACAGTGGCACCAAATGTGAATATAGACATGCAACTTTCTTTTGATTTCTTTTGTAGAAATTCTCTGAAGAAAGTCACCTCTTCTACTCACTCAAGTTTTAAGTCATGTCTTATGAACAACCTTGGCTGCCTATACAGTTGAAAGTACTCCAACAAGAATTCACATTACCAAAACATAGCAGTGGGTGTCAGAATATAGTTTAAAATGTTTAACCAAATCCACATAGTTGCATCACTACAAATAAATAAAATTCACGAATTTGTATTAACATTATCAGTTTCCCCCACCTAAGGTAACTATTTAGAAGAATATAGTCAGCTTTAGCACAGACAGCTGCAGAATGGTATCTAACCGCTCATCTAAATCTCCATGACTGTGATTGTCTAAAACAGTGTCATGTTTGTTTAAACTTCATTAGCTAATCTGAGAGCATTGCAATAAGAAAAATAGAGGTGATAAGAAATTTATGTTTTAAATGGGGGAAGGACCTATGAAAATACGATTTTCTTACGTTTTATGTCAAGGAAATATGCATGATCCTATTCAAATAGCATATAAATCAGGAATAATACATTAATTTCAGAGCAACCCATTTGTTCCCACATTAAAAAAACATTAAAAAAGTAGATGCAGATGCAAAATGAAATAACTTCAATATCGTTTCACATATAAACTTGTTTTAACTTCAATGAAAGCTTATAAACTCCACAAAAATCTAGAGGAAGAAATTTTTATATTGCAAATTTTGCATTTTTAAAAATCTTTAAATTTTTCTTCTTAATTTTTATTAGAAATCGATGTATATCGATACTTAAATACTCATATGTTCTAAAGTAATGCAAATATGAATAAGAAAATCGGATAGAATTGTTCAGTAGAACATCTCAAAGATGCCCTGCAGATTTTATGCAAATATATTCAAAATTGTCTGAATTTTTCCATTTTGAACAGTAAAGAATTTTAAATTGTTTGTACAAGAAATGGAGAAAGAAATTCAACCATGGGAATGTAGAGAGATCCAGTCAATGACTAAAACAAACTGGGGAACAGAGAGATCTCTTTATGGGGGGAGAACTGAAGGCAGGACAGGTTTAATCTGTTTCCGCATAAGAGCCTGGAAATAGTTAAAACGCGTGGATGCAGTAGGAGCCAGAATATGCCCACTATGTGACAAGGATGAGAGAGCACAGCATTTTCTCTCTGAATGTGAAGCCACGAAAATGCTATGGCAACGATATCTGCTGAACTCTTATTGATCTGGGAAAAGTCATATGGTGATATTTCGACACCAATGTCCTTGAATAGGTGGGCGCATTTATGTTTAATTTTTCATATGCAGAGCTACTTAAAATTGGCTGCTGATCAGCTGTTCAGCGTAACATATTATACAATTTTTAACAATGATTAGTAGACAGAAGTAACTCATGCTTAAGTGAATAAGCCAATATGGTTGAAGGAAGGGATTATAGATTTAAGTTTCCAGTCTACAGCTGACGTAATAAAACTGACCACATCTCCACACTCACACTCACACTTGTTCTCAGCAGTCCACTTCTCGCACTTTCACTTGTTTTTACAAACTCGCGACGTGTAACAACATCGACAGCGCTCCACGCGTTTGTAACAGAAACTAAACACCGAAACATTAGAATGTGAGCACTGTCTGGGTGACGTCACTCAACACATTGTCCACGAGCTTGTCCTCAGCGTTGTTACCGGCAGGCGATGGAGATGAGGGCGATGATTCCGCAGGCTGCCAATAGAGGCGCGCAGGGGAGCGCCGGGAAACAGCCTCCTGAAGCTGTAATGCAAAATACTTTGATAAAATTGAAGGCTTCATTACAAAAACCGGACAAGTCCTAAAAGTTAATTTTTCAGGAATTAAAAAAAATCCATCTATTGGACTTGTCTTGTTTTTGTAGGAGTAAATTCTGTGGCTTGGTTCTAAAAGGGCCAATAACATAAAACTTGCTTTTGACATAACTGACTTCGAAGCCTTTATAGAAGGAACATATTTTGCTGAGAACTTCCGACACTGGCCTCTAAGGTTTCTGTAATATGTCTATTATTGGCAACAGACATTGGCACTTTTAGTATACGAAATATGAAGACTAGCCGAGCTCAGTAATGCATAGATCTCATTTTTGCAAGAAATTGACATTAGCCCTTTTAGAACCAAGATTGTCATATCTTGCAACAATTAATAGTATTTATTATTGCAAAAAATATGAACATAATTACACGTTTCGAGGTCCTCGGAATTCAGAAATACTATTTTCAGGAAAAGTCTGAGTATATGTCTGTGAACAGCTTAGCTCCAGAACAAAAAACTCGCATGAGAACAAAATTTCGTATTTGGGTTTGGTACCTTTTGGGGTTTTGACAATTTTAATACCACTTTGCATGTAGAAACTTTCGTTTCTCGCGATTTTCTCTAAAAAGGCCCTAACGAATTTGTTTAAATTTCGTACATGAGGTGCTTATACCAGAAGCTAAAATTTTTATTTGAAACATTAACAAAATTCTTAAGGGTAGTTATAAGCCACCCATTGTTAGTAGAAACTCAGTCTTGCCTGGTGAACAATGAAGCTTTGCATCAGGTTGAAACAATTGAATGCGCGATTTTCTTATTCTATATGAGAATGCGAAGTGAGGAAGGTGTATTGCCCAAGCTTAGGGTAAAGAAAGTTACGTGAGTGTATTCTACGGGATGCGATGCGATGTGGTGCGCATACACTCGCACGGCCGTCCGTCATTTGTTCTGTCAGCTGATCCGTCAATCTAATAATAATAATAATAATAATAATAATAATAATAATAATAATAATAATTTTATTACATAGTTGTCACGGAACACACAGTATATAGACATTGTCATAAGATAAAAGATAAGAACTATAAAATTAATGTCCGGTTTCTACAAACTAGTGAATTACCTATGGGTAAATTATCTATGGACAAATTAGTTCCATTTAACCTACAATGATGTAATGAGCAAGGCCTTGGAGTTGTACAGTTAATTTAATTCAGAAGGCTTTGATTCTCATTGTTTAAATATTACTATTGATCCTATGAAAGGTTAAATTTTATCCAGCCATCCATGAAAGGATAAATTAACCCGAAGATTTACCCTTGGAATGATCTAGCCCGAGTTTGTAGGAACATTTTTTCTGTCATTTTCATATTTACCCAGAGGACATTTATCTAGAAACTCGCCACAAGTGTATGTGATTGCTATTTTTAAATTATTTGTGTTTGTGTGGTGTTATTTTTGTGTAAATTCTGTCCATTGGATAATTTACCCATAGGTAATTCGCGAGTTTATAGAAACCGGCCATAAGTCAACTAGATCAAAGTTATAAAATTAATTTATGATATAAAATGTCTTCTTGGTCAGCCAACCAGAGATAGTTCTTTTAAAATGGAGTCTGTTCATATTAAATACATCGGGTGGAAATTTGTTTGCAACTTCAGTAGACATAATCTCAAAATTAGACATTGTTAAAGACAGTCTACAGATCGGAATGTTAAAATCATCCATAAGTCTAGTGGTATAAGAATGTACAGCATTTATAGGTTTATAGGAAATAATAATAATAAACGTATATGCACCGTAATATTAACATTGTTATCTTTCTCTGTTATGTCACAATTTGTTTATCAATATAACATATATTTTTAATCAAGGAATAAAATTTAAAAATAACAAAATTAAAAATATGACGATTGTTTACACAGGTTAACCACAGATAGCCATACATAACTAATGAGAATATTATAGGACACTGGGATTCGAACTCAATACCTTCGGCTATCCGTGCCGATGCTCTGCCAACTGAGCTAAGCCAGAGTTCGCGTCACAGCATAAGATCCAAGGAGTCATCTGGCGCTATGAAGCGAACTCTGGCTTAACTCAGTTGGTAGACCAGCGGCCACGGATAGCCGAAGGTCCTGGGTTCGAATCCCAGTGTCAGAGGAATTTTACTCCTATAATATTTTCATGTAATGTCCAAAAGAGACAATAATATGTGGTTCATGACTTTACATAACTAAGTTAGCCAACAGTCTTGCATGTTAACGTAGTGATTAATATAAAGATTTTGCGAATGACAAGAGAACTGGTAAACTTTTTACTTCCTCTGCCTGTACCATAGGTAAAAAAGGTAGAGGAGGTACTGTTTTCGACCCCCTAAATTCGGAGTTGAGTTTTTAACATAAATACATGTTTTGAGGTCACCTGAATTCAAAAATACTATTTTTCGGAAACGTCTGTGTGTGTCTGTGTGTCAGTGTGGATGTCTGAGAACAGAACGGAAAATCGTATAAAAACAACATTTTGGATTTGGGTCAGGTACCTTCTGAAGATGTGACCCGAAGACTGGCGACAAGTTTCTGTTATTTTTAAGGGGACTTTACATGAAGAAAATTTTGTTTTTCGCGATTTTCTCGAAAACGGCTCTAACGATTTTCTTAAAATTTGCACATGGTTTGCTTACACTAAGAGTTAAAACTTTCATTTTTCGAAAATAATTATCTGAAGGGTAGTTATAAGCTACCCACTCTGAATACGCGCTCTTCGCAATACGGCCTCTTGTAACGGAAAATCGTATGAAAACAAAATTCTGTATGTAGGTCAGGTACCTTCTGAAGATGTGACCAGAATACATTCTCTTATTTTTAAGGGCAGTTTACATGAAGAAAATTTGGTTTGTCGCGATTTTCTCGAAAACGGCTGCGTACTAAGAGGCTAACTCTGATTTAGGCAGAGCAATTATGAGAATTTCACATCAGATTTTTTCCTCAGAAAAAAGGGCTATGTATTTATAAAATTACCGGAAATGTAGAGTTTTATAAATTGTAAGTTACTTATCGCTGTGTTGCGTAGAAGAGTTTCTGTGCAACACTACAGAGGTTTCATTCTCATTGTTAATCTATTCTATAGCTTGATTCAAAAGACATTCTACCGCATGGAATACACGGAATTAACTTACTACTGCGCGGAACGACTCGCTATTCTAATTTTCAAAGTTAGCCTCTTCTTTGATATTTAAAAAACAATTCCATTCGCCGAGCTTTCTGATAATTATCTTATTTACTACAAAGGACACAATTAGTGTTTTCGCCTCCTACTCTCTATCTCGTTCTCCTTTCTGACTTCTCTTTTTCCGCCCTGTCCTCTTCACTATCTCTCAGCAAAGCCGAGAAACCCAGGTTCCCTGTTTGCACTCTTCAGTCTTCGCACCTTAGTCGAACAAAGAAGTGGAAATTTATTCATATATCTAGCTATAATAATAAATGCAGAGCTCCGGTTCAATGAGTCTTTAATACAAAGAGTGGACAAGTTTAAGTACCTTGGAACATGGTTATGTGAAGATTGGAGATCAGACATGGAGATAAAATGTCGCATAGAGAATGCCCGTAATGCTTTCATGAAATTCAAGAAAGTTCTCACAAGCACAGATCTAAATTTAAACGTCAGAGTTCGATTTGTAAGATGTTACATCTGGTCTATACTTCTGTATGGTTCTGAAGGATGGACACTGAATACAACAACAGCAAAAAAGATCGAGGCCTTTGAAATGTGGATCTACCGTGGAATGCTTAAAATTCCATGGACAGCAAGAATAACTAATACCGAAATATTGCAACGGTTACACAAACAAAAAGAAATACTAAGAATTTTTAAAAGAAGAAAAACTGCATACTTAGGACATCTATTACGGAATACTAAATATATGCTTCTACAGTTGATAATTGAAGGGAAAATAGAAGGTAAAAGAAGAAGAGGGCGAAAAAGAATATCTTGGCTGGATAACATTAAGCAGTGGACAGGATTACCACGGGTAGATCAACTATTACATACTGTGGTTCATAGAATGAAGATGCATCATGTGGTCGCCAACATCCATTAATGGATAGGCAGAAGAAGAAGAATAATAATAAAAGGAAGTGTTTGTCTTTCTGTCTGTCTGTGCGCGATGCCCAGCAAAATCTACTGAACGCAGAGATCCGAAATTTTAAACGTAGATGGACTGAAGGGTGGGCAAATGCACCTCGAGGCGGCATTTTTTATTTTCTCTTTTGTTCGTGAGTTATAAGCCAAAAGCTGTCAGAAAACGTGCATTTTTTCGCTATCCAAGCATCACTTTTCAGTAATACATTTCATTTAGCCTCAAGTCTTAAATTTCATTTGTCAAATCAATTGCAGGTGACTTTGCCGTTTGTTTTGTGTCATGATTTGGAAATAAAAGAATCGCTTCATTTTGTAAGCCCACCCTGGTCGATTCAATTGTTTATAATGCCAAAACCCGCAGACATCTGAAATTTTCAACATAGTCGGAAGAGGGATAATGAACATAGGTCTAAATGGACAAACATTGATCGATTTGGACGGGGCTTTCTGGGCCAGAGAACTCGAATCTGAGGTATTTTTCCCAGGCGGTGCTTTCTAATCGTGGAAATCACTTGAAAATCGGATTTTTAGCTGTTTCATGAATTATTTACCGTTTAGTTTATGAATATTTTGCGTGCAAGTGTTAATAAAAATGTTTTAATTATTCTGCTTATAATTTTTAATCTTCCAATTAATTATCGTGGGCGAAGCCGCGGGGCTCTGTTAGTCTACATATTAAGAGAAAGTGTTTGTCTGTCTGTGTACGATGCCGAGCCAAATCTACAGCACACAGAGATCTGAAATTTGTCACATAGATGGATTAAAGGGTGTACGAATGCACCTTGAAGCCGGATTTTAAATTTTCGCTTTCGTTCGCGAATCATGGGCGAAAAATGACAGAAAACGTGATTTTTTGCGCTATCGAAACATCAGTATTTGCTAATTTCAATTAATTGCATGTGACCTTGCTCTGCTGCTAAAGCAGCCGGGATAGAAGAGCATCGCTGAAATAAATGTTTTCAATATAATACGTAGGCCTATATGTGTCGATAGCTTCGATTTTGTTGCCCTCTAGAAGTTTTTACATAGAGGGACGGAAGAGGGATAATGAATTTAGGCCTAAATAGAAAAAAAACTTTAAAGAGATTTAAACTAAACTCACTATGCGAGGATTTTTTGGGCCTGAGAACTGGAATCTGAAGTCCCCCCCCCCCCCCGGGCGAAGGACTCTAATCGTGAAATGGACCTGAAAGCCGGATTTTTAGCTTTTTAATGATTAATCGTTTTAATTGTTTATGAATGATTTCATGTAAGCGTTATTAAATATAATGTTTAAATTAATTTGCTGTTATTTTTTGGTAATTATTTTAATTTGCCTTTTAAATTAATTTGCATTTAAATAATTTGCTGTTAAACATTTGCTGTTAGTTATTTTGCTGTTTAAATAATTTGCTGTTCAATAATTAACTGTTTAAATTTATTTGCTGTTAAATAATTTGCTGTTATTTAATTTGCTGCTTAAATTAATTTGCTGCTTAAATTAATTTGCTGTTAATTAATTTGCTGTTTAAATTATTTTGCTGTTTAAATTAATTTGGTGTTTAAATTAATTTGCTGTTAAATGATTTCCTGTTAAATAATTTGCTGTTAAATAATTAGCTGTTTAAATTAATTTGCTGTTAAATAATTTGCTGTTTAATAATTTGCTGTTTAAATTAATTTGCTTGTATTTAATTTGCTGTTTAAATTAATTTGCTGTTAAATAATTTGTTGTTTAATAATTTGCTGTTTATTAATTTTCTGTTTAAATTAATTTGCTTCATACTAGTACTAGACACTTCTTGGACTCTTTAACTCATGAATCAGTGACCAGTCCAGAGTTAAGAATATGTGAAATTTCAAAAAATCGCAAGTACCGTACCTATAATCATAATTTCATCGATTTATTTTTATCAGTTTCATTTTATCGCACCTATGTGCACTTGTTTTTATATAAATTCATGAAGACCGAACACTGAAACATCTTCATACTTGCAGCTTTTTTGACAACAATAAATAATTGATTACAACAGATAATTGATTGATAATAATTCATCAATAAATAATTAATTAATGGCAAACACAAAAGGAGATATGAAAATAATGTATAATTTTATGTGTGAACCATTACAAGTCTCGATTAGTAGCAAATACAATATTAATATCACTAGATATTATTAGTGTACCAAAGCTTTTCCCATTTCAATTGGCTGTATACAAAAAGTTCCCCCTTTCCTTCAATGTTTTTATATTTTTCGTTGCTGTTAATTTCTTATTTGCTATTTCAACGTCCAATTAAGGTCTATGTGAAATCCTATTTTGTTTTAATGACAGAGTAAATTTTTTACATGGAATAAATGAGTTTTTCATTTGTTTGTTTTCAGGCTCTCGTCAATGAACCAGACGACTATTGAGTGAGTACAATGAACTAAATTCACGTAGTTGTATTCTATACTTTCTCGTACCAAAGGGTGTGATTTCATGCATTTCAGTTTAATCGTACTGCCATCGGTATCTTAATAATAGGCCAAATACATTTACCGTTATTAAATTCGCTATTTTTAAAAAGATGATTACGTAAGTGATGCTTTCTGATATTACCGACCGTCTAAAAATCAACTCTGGTTTTAATAATAGTAAGATATCAAAACGTTTACCCCAAACACTCTGTCAGCTCTAGACTTGCTCTGTGGGGGGGAAAAAAAAACTTACTTTAAACTCTGCCAGCTTTAGAATTGTTCGGTGGGACAGTTCTTACCTTGAACTCTGTCATATCTAGACTTGCTCTGTGGGAAAAAAAAAACTTACTTTAAACTCTGCCAGCTTTAGAATTGTTCGGTGGGACAGTTCTTACCTTGAACTTTGTCAGATCTAGACTTCCTTGGTCAGACAAATCTCACCTTGACCTCTGTCAGCTCTAGACTTGCTCCGTGGAACAGTTCTTACCTTGGACCCTGTCAGCTCTAGACTTGCTCTGTGGGGCAGTTCTTACCTTGAAGTCTGTGGGACAGTTCTTATCTTGAACTCTGCCAGTTCTAAACTTACTTCTTTGGACAATTCTTAGCTTGAAATCTGTCAGCTCTACGCTTGCTCCGTGGGACAGTTCTTACCTTGAACTCTGTCAGCTCTAGACTTCTTCTGTGGGATAGTTATTACCTTGAACTGTATCAGCTCTGGACTTGCTCCATGGGACAATTCTTACCTTGAACTCTGTCAGGTTTACACTTGTTCCGTGGGACAGTTCTTATCTTGAACTATGTCAGATTTACACTTGTTCCTTGGGACGGTTCTTACCTTGAACTCTGTCAGCTCTAGAGTTGCTCGGTGGGACAGTTTCTCTGCTTTCCAGCACTGGTGCTTTTTGTGGTTTGTCTCCCTCCACGCTCTCCTCGTTGCTTTTCCAGTAAACTGTGGCGATAGTCGCCAGACATTTCAGTTTCATGTCCCCTCTTCGGAAATGCTTGGGTTTGACCCGGAACTCCAGACCCAAGACGGATGTCTCCAGACCTTCACGTCCTGTGTACACTGTTTCCGGGCCTCTCAGAAAAGAAGCATCAGCCTGAAAAATAACATATTTTTAGTTGAGATTTATAGATCTGTCTGAGAATCAAAGGAGGGATATCTCTCTCTCTCTCTCTCTCTCTCTCTCTCTCTCTCTCTCTCTCTCTCTCTATATATATATATATATATAAGAGGCTTTGTCCTGACTGAATGACTGACTGACTGACAGAGAATCAACGTACAGGAATCTCGGGGTATTATATAGGATAATCCTTCACATATTTAATATTTTAACAGAAAGTAGTAACTTTACATAATTGGGGTGTACCTGTTCTCCATTGATGAACCACATGAGCTGTGCCGCCGGTTTGGAGCGCCCCGATGTACAGTTCACATTTACAGTATCTCCAATCTGGTACCGTGGACGCCCTCCTGTGATTCGGGGTCCTTCTTCTGGCAGAGCTGTAGCAAGAAATGTGAGTTTAGTTTGCAACATCTTAATTTGTAGGCGTACAGTAATAAATTCCACGTTCCTAACTTGTATTTGTTAATAGGGTCTCATGATGATGATGATGATGATGCAGTGGTTCGGCCCGGAGGCCGATCCTGCCCTGGGACAGAGGCGTGGGGGGGGGGGGGGGGCACGGCCCGACCGAGGGACACTAGGCAGGATGATACCGCGTAGGGTGGCCAGATCCTTTCGCGGGATGAGGATGAGGACAAACACCCAGTCCTGGCCCAGGACTTTACATCTCTGTAAAATTCCAGTCCCGCCTGGGAATCGAACCTGGCCGCCCAGGTGGCTGGCAGTCACGCTACCAACACAATATAGAGTCTCATGAATGCAGTGTTAAAACAAAAACTTACTATCCTTCGGTCTTCTTTGTAAAGCTAGATTGAAAGCGACATATAGACATCACTTTAATTGCAAATAAAATTAGGTAAACTGATGAAACAAACTGGCACATGGAGTTAATTGGCCATATTTAGGAAACTATTGATTTTTAGACAATGATATCTCGACAATGTTTGATCAGCATATATGAGGAAATAAGTGGGATAACTTATATTAACAGGACGAATTTACCACAAATTCCTCACGTCAACAATATCCCTTTATTTTTGCCAAAACATTTGAAGGCGTACAAATACGTAGAATCTTGTCTTCAGTTCCCAAAAGTTATCGATTGGTGCAAATTTGCCATTTAAAAAGCACGTGGCCGTTAATTAGTCGTTACTCCGGTGACAGTCAACCCATTTCGTATAAAATCAACAGGAGTTTTCCTATGGACTTTATAAGTGTGTATACTAAGTTTTATGAAGGCCTGATAAAGCGGATTTGAGATATCGTGCGTACAGAAACACGGACGATCAGACATTTTGGAATGGTAAGAGTCACACTGAAAAATTCAATGCCATAGCCGGGATCTGAACCACATATCTTCAGCTCTCCTTGCCGTTGCCCTACAATTTGAGCTACCACAGCAACGTACCGGTACAGCATTAAATTCCTCAAATGATTCACATATCCCGTTCACCATGTAATATTAGAAAGTACAATTCTAACATCAGTAAAGGCACCACATAATTATTCGTGACTCTGAAAACAAATTAGTATTTGAAAATAAAAGTTTTTGCCACATCTCAACCTCCCGGACTTATAAATAAACAAGTCCCGGATCCAGTAAAATTGTATAAAAATATAGGATGAAAGTGTGTGCAATGACAGTTGATATCACACGATCAAATTTGATGGTCTGTAGGAGTTAGAAACCAAGTAAAGAACTCTAATTTTTCTGTTTATTTTTTAAAATTTAAATTTAAATTTTTTTAAGGTATTAAGTTAGAGTTAGGGCAACCATGCCTAATTTCGCAGTACCTCTAATTTTGCAGTATCTTTTTATTTTATTTTATTTACTGCAAAATCAGGAACAGTAATGGAAAAAAAATGTATAAAGTAGAAGAGAAGATGTCCTTTTCGATGAATAAGATGAAATATTTCCACTACTGTTCCCAATTTTGCAATAAATAAAATAAAAAGATACTGCGAAATTAGGCATGTTTGCTTTCTATTTTGTTTTATGTATTTGTAATTAATTGCGTATTTAATTGTGCATTAATATTGTGTAACATAAATAACTGAACACGAGCATTTGATCATTCGATAATATTTTGATGCATATATCCTGTGTTTCATAAAATAAATAAATTTAAAAAAAAATGGATAGCGGGGCATCGGCTGTAAGGTTTGGGGCTGCAGAATCATTCCAAAGAGAATGTACCGTCTAGAACATGTTTTTCGCACAATTCATTTCGCTGTGTGTAATAACTGAGGCCCACTGCGTTAAAGCCTGCAAGGAGGAACATTTCCCAATAAATAGCAAGCAACACCTTAACTATACATTCAGATTTATAGGTTTTATACACAAGATGCTCCAGAGAACGGAATAAATTGTAGAGCGGCAGATGCTGTTGTAAGGAACACGATGCTGCCACTGCAAGAGTGAGCCATGAACAGCCATGGCGATATGGAAACCTGATTTCTTCTTATCTATCTGTGACTATAGAGTATAGACCCACTTGGAATTAAGAAGAAAATTATGTGATACAAAATGTCTTATAACTAAACTGCGGACTTTAGGTCGTAAAAATGGCTTTTTAAGTATAATATAAAATAGGCTCTTCCACTACCTGATTGAGGCTAAATGAAAACAAAAATAGGCTATAAAAATAATGGAGAAAAACATTATAAATAATAATAAATTCAAAATACTCACAAACAAGCATATTACCAGTACAATTTACGAATTTTAGTTTTACAAACACATAAGTGTAAACTCAAATCAGGAAATGCCTACTTTTATGGAATTCAGAAACTCTTTATCTTTTCGTCTTCTGTCCGGAAATCTAAAAATAAAATTTTATAAGACAATCATACTGCCGGTTGTATTATATGGATGTGAGACATGGTCGCTTACTCTTGGAAAAGAACATGATCTGAGAGGGTTCGAAAACAGGATGCTTAGGAAAATATTTCGGCCTAAGAGATTTGAAAATGGGGACTGCAGAAAACTGCATAACGACGAGCTTTATAACCTGTTACTCTTCACCGGATTTAGTAAGAGTAAATAAATCACGTAGGATGAAGTGGGCTGGACATGTTGCACGCATGGGGAAGGAAAGACATATCTAAAAAAATATTGACTGGGAGACCAAAAGGGTAAAGATCACTTGGAAAACCTAGACGTAGGTGGGAGGACAATATTAGGATAGATTTAAGAGAAATAAGATTTGAGAGGGATGGTTGGATGGAGTTAGCTCAGAATAGGGTTTCATGGCGGGCTCAGGTAAGCGCGGCAATGAACCTTCGGGTTCCATAAAATAGATAATATTGCTTTAGCTTGCTTAGGAATTGTCTACTGCCATTAAGTAAGTAAGTAAGTATAGTAAACTCATGTCTCGATTTGGGTAATTCATAGCAGTTTTATAGGGGAATAGAGCGATCCATTCGACATGAAGAATTTAATGCTTTGGCAGTTAAGTCATGAATTGTGGCCCTCTTCAATGTTAAAGATTAATAGTTTTCATGTTCTCGTACATTATAAATTCGCAATGTATTCATTTTAGACAACGTTAATTTCTGGGGATCAGTATTATTACCATATGTGAACAATTACAAGGATATAACATGTGTATATATGTATATATTTATTTATTATGTAAATAGCCTATTTATTTTTCACATTAGAGATTCTGAAAGTTAATAGTATCTGCGTATCTGTCTTAAAACAAAACTGCATCTCATGCCAGCCACTAAGAATAAAACAGAGAAATTCCTAATGCAAAAAAAATTCCTAATAAAAGTCGCTTGTCTATGCCCCCTCTATATACAGGTAAAATATTTCGGTGTTGTTCATTATCACTAGGGGCGGATTTCTATGACCTAAAAAATAGGATATATACATGCATTTATGACCTAAAAAACATTAAAATATGACCATAAAAATTTAAAATATGACTTTACTACTTACAGAATATTAAATTTTTTTAAAGTTTCATTACAATTCATTTTATTAAAATATAATCTTAATTATTTAAAATATCTGTAAATTCTCAAAAAGTATCAGTATAATGCAAAATTTACAGAATATGATATGAAACTTCAAAATTTCTTTAATATGCACACAAATATGCCAAAATGTGACCTAAACATGCATATTCCTACTAAATATGCATATTCCTACTAAATATGCTACAATAGTTGAAAATTTCCTAAATATGCAGTTATATGCACATTAAAAACCGTACCATTTTCACCAGGATGCTTGGAATCGGGTTTAAATTTGTCGGAAACCTGAAATAATGCAAAGGGGGAAAATATGACACGTCATAGAAATCCGCCCCCTAATTAACACCCTGTATAAATGAACATAATACGAGTATTACGACCTGTAGACTGGAAATACCACGTTCAAGAACAATGAAGGTGACGTATGTATAATGCACATATTGTGGAGTTATAAACCTTCGGCACATAAGTTACCCGTGAACTGCTCCACTACTACAGATCTATTAACATTTAGCTGTCGGAATGTATTTCTCTTTTTATCGCTGCCTCACGGGAGAGCGAAGTGCCGGATCTTTATTCTCGCTAATGAAGATCAAACAAAACTCCGCTCCGGCTTATCATCTGTCATCAGTCATCAGTCATCTCGAAATTACTCTTTCACATCCAGATTCAACACCAAGACTTTCTTTACTATCCGCGTCCCAAAATTCTAACACCTACTCTTCATCTTGAAACGAAATTCTATATAATAAGAGGAAGTGTTTGTCTGTCTGTACGCGATGCCCAGCAAAATCTACCGAACGCAAAGATTTGAAATTT
Source organism: Ectobius pallidus (assembly GCA_964059195.1). Taxonomy (NCBI): domain Eukaryota; kingdom Metazoa; phylum Arthropoda; class Insecta; order Blattodea; family Ectobiidae; genus Ectobius; species Ectobius pallidus. The sequence continues at coordinate 140,919,755 of CAXKWD010000006.1, forward strand.
TAAACATAGAGGGACTGAAGGGTGGGCGAATGCACCTCGAAGCTGGATTTTTAATTTTTGCTTTCGTTCGCGAGTTATGAGTGAAAAACGGGCAGAAAACGTGCATTTGTTTTTCTTTGCGCTTTCGAAGCATCAGTTTTCAGTAATACATTTCAATTGTCAAATAAATTGCAGGTGGCTTTGCCTATTTTTGTCATACCTTGGAAATAAAAGCATCGCGATCGCTTGAATTTTGTAAGCCCACGCTGGTCGATTCATTTGTTTATAATGTCAAGGCACGCAGACATCTGAAATTTTCAACCTAGACGGAAGAGGGATAATGAAGATAGGCCTAAATGGGCAAACATTGTTAGATTTGGACGAAACTCACTATGCAGGAGTTTTATTGTCCAGGGAACTCGAATCTGAGGTCGTTTCTCTCAGGCGGCGCTTTCTAATCGTGGAATTCTTTTCAAAGCTTGATTTTTTAGCTGTTTTATTAATTAATTATTAATCGTTTAGTGTAGGCCTATGAATGATTTGGGTGTAAGTGTTAATAAATATAATGTTTTAATTATTTTTGCTCTTAATTTTTAATCTTGTAATTGATTATCGTGGGCGAAGCCGCGGGGATCTGTTAGTAAAGAAATAAAAATTATTACACGTAAGTTACGTGTTTATGACTTCATTTTATTCATGCCGAACTGGAAGAGTTTGATCGTAACCGCGTACCAAAGACCTTTAGAAATATACATTGTATTTGTATTTGGCCCCTGAAGGGGAAGGCGGGTTGGGACTACCCTAAGCACTTCAGCCTTGTGGCTCATTGTGCCAACCTCCGGAATGGAATGATTTGCAAGCCCAACGGTCCCTCGACAACAGACCCCACCGCGAGCCCCCACGGAACTCCCCTACATCCAACAGATACCTCTACCATGCCATGTGTGCCACTGCCTCGGTACCTCTTAGAGAGCCCCCAGGTTGGCAGCACACCAGCCAGTAACTTCAGGACCACAAGCCACAGCAGGTGCTGGGAGCGAGGGTATACCGGAAACCGGGAAAGGAAACGGGATGATTATGAGGGGGAGTTTGAAGATGAAATGGAGAGTGTTGGTGGAATGAGAGGGGGAAACGGGAGGATCCCCGAGAAAAACCCCCAAAGGTCACGGCTTCGTCCACCAATGACACGCCCGCCAGGCCCGGGGATTGAACCCGGGACCGCTAGCATGCCAGGCCCACGCGCTAAGCATGAGCCACCGCGACGGCTAATAGACATTACCATTAGGGTTACGTAAAAAATGTAGAACAAACTTGTAGAAAATTTTACATTATAGCATAATACAGTTTGGCTAGAATCGTTGAAAGAAGCTGGACATTACATGAAACGGAGCCATTGAAAAGGGCCACCATCCTGAAACGGAATAAAAAATTTAAATCTTTACACATACTGTATGTCGTTTTTAATGAATTAAAGGAACATTTAAGCCATATTGGAAGAAAATCGAAACGCCGAAAGGTCGAGTTAAAACACGACCTAGTTTCGCTCGGTCAATAAGTATCTGATTTAATTTGATTCTATACAACATAAACATTAAAAAATTATTATATTAATTTACAGCACAAATACAAAATTTATAATACAATTATGTAAAAATATAGAAATAAAAATACAAATACAAATCTGAGTTATCCTGTTGTGTAAGTAGATATATGATATTTGTTGGGGTCAAGAACGGCATATGACCCTGCCGTAGAGGGAAATGATGGGTAGGGATGTTAGAAAGAATCTCTTATAGCGGAGGACCAATTATTGCCTTAAAATAATAATTAAAGGAGTAGAGCTAAGTGGAATTATATCGCAGGATGCTGGATTCAGTGATCCTCGGAATGTAATACTGGAACAAAACCTTTACCATGTAATAAACGATGGAACTTTATTCTCACAATATATGCTAAATAATGCACTGAATAATAAATGATAAAAGATATAACAAATAAACTGAAATGTGATATTGATACACTTGCACTAAACAATGGAATGCGTTTTGGCGGTAAGCTGGTCACGTGGCGATAAATGTAAGAAATTTATGCCAGCAATGAATAACATATCAAAATGCTCGTAAGGATTGAACATAAAGAGTAACTAGACATGTAGAAAATGCTAGTAAAACCTATAGCTTGCGTTGACAATATTGTTATGATGTTATATATACAGTGTTCTATATCCTTGAGCCTCGCTCAACATAGCATATACAGAACGAGATATCTACATCTACATCTATAGAATTATTTCTTCTAGTTATAAAAATGAACTTCTAGGAACGGAATAAATACATGTTAATGTAATATTGAAATAGTAAGTAACAATAATATTACAAGGTAATTTTTTTTAATTTAAAATAAATAAATACATAAAAATAAGTAAATAAAACTGTACGAAAAACCTTCTAGTACACAGAGGATTGATTTCCTTGATATATCTCTAAGTATTTCCTCAACAGTTCTTGGTTCGTGTCCGCAGAATATGCAGAGCAATGGCCAAGGGCTTAGCACCGTATCATTAGATTAAAGCTACCAGCACAATGGCAGTTTCATTTGCATCTCAAAGGCGGAGCAAATTCTCAGCCAACGTAAAAGTTTGAAAACATTAATAACAAACACTTCTAGCCGTAGTTTTTTTGTTCGTGTTCATTTCACAAACAAAATTAATTACTTCGTTATTTTTTGTATCTCTGTGGTTTCTAGTTTCAAGGTATGCTACAAAGATGCGGCGTTGAAAGGAAATATAAAGACATTTATTTCCAAAGAAATGAACTACAGCTGTAAATACTGTTCATTTTTTATTTTAGTGATTTTAATGAATTTCATTCCACTAGTGCTGAATTATATGAAAATTAGAATGATATATTCAGCCTTAAGCACTAGAATGTGATTTTTAATTTTGAGGATATTGAGGCTGAAGATGTAGAATAATTACAGTTTATATACTTAATTGTTGGTAACGTAATGTGTATTAAATGCACATTGATACAGTTTTTGTTAGATGTATATAAGGTAGGCTTATTTCATAAGCGATATCATAGTGATATCAGATTTACCCTTTAGTTTAACTAATAAACAGGATAGTCATAAGTAAAGTTGTATCATAAAATTAATTAAAAAGTTGAATATCAACTTGTCATAGGAAATTAGCATATTAATACATTAATACATTTTCACCTTTTTTATAAGTGTGTCATTCTTTCTCACTTTGTTTTTTGTTTCTCCTCTTTCTCCACTCTGATGTTCTGAAACTACACCCGAGCACGAGCAGTTTGCTCATTCGGGTATATTTCTAAATAAATATTTGGTTCTTTTCTTTCTTTTTCTTTTCTTAAAACGTATTAGGTCTATACCTTAATTTTGAAATTTGTAATTTTTTTTGTTTGTTTTTGTTTATTTGTGTATTGTTGTATTTGTATTTGCATTTGTATTTGATTTGATTAACAATAGGCAGAAATAAAATAAAAAATAATACAATAAATTAACGTAGTTTAATAAACATGTCATGTGATAAAATAATTTCAATTATTATAAACTTTTATATAAATTTTAAAACTTTTATATAAGTTATATAAACTGTAATTATTCTACGTCTTCAGCCTCAATATCCTGTTAGATTCTAATTAAATATCACATTCTAGTGCTTAGGGCTGAATATATAATATATAATTTTTATATGTTAATATAATATATAATATAATTATATAATATATATATATAATATATAATTTTTATATGTGTTTATAATGTAGCAGAAATGTGTACACACACTTGTATTACGAGAGCTGTCCACAAAGTAAGTTTCCCTGGGTTCGTTTACCAGAAACAAAACACTATTTCAAGTAAATAGTTATTTTAACAGACTCAGCTATTTTTCAACATATTCACCACCGGAATTGAGACGTTTGTCATACCGCGGGCCCAACTTTTCAACACCTGTGTCGTAGAAGTCTGCCGCCATGGATTTGAACCACTGTGTGACAACCATCTTTGCCTCTCTGTCATTATTTGTCATTTCGTGAGGTGTAGGAAATGATGGAAATCACTAGGAACGAGGTCTGAGCTTTAGGGTGAATGTTTAAACACCTCCCAGGCGAACTTCTGCAGGAGACTTGCCAGGAGGTGTTTAAACATCCACCCTACAGCCCGGACTTCGCTCCCAGTGACTTCCATCTTTTCCTAAACCTCAAAAAATGACAGGGAATGACAGAGAATGACAGAGAGAAGGGAATGTTTGCCACACAGTGGTTCAAATCCCTGGCTGCAGACTTCTACGAGACAGGTATTCAAAAGTTGGTCCCGCGGTACGACAAATGTTTCAGTTCCGGTGGCAATATGTTGAAAAATAGCTGAATACTTGCTGTGTATGTTGGAATATATATGTTCACGAAATTGTGTTTTGTTTCTGTAAACGGCCCCAGGGAAACTTACCTTATAGACGCGCCTCATATTTCAATTTCTATGCATGTGTTTAATAGATGCATGAAAGCTATCTCTGGACTCTGGTTCATCTCTCCCAGCCATTTAAGCCCCTGTTCACATTCTCGTTCACATTGGTTGTTACCAATATTTAAGACTACAATGTCGAGCGAACGTTGAAGTTAAGTTTATGCTCTTAAGTTCAACGTTAATTTTCTGTGTGAATGCCATTACGCTGATAAAAGTGACGAACAAAACCTTGGAATGCCATTAACAAAATAATCACTTTCCGTCAGGAAGCAAGTAAGAAGATAAGAAAACTGCTACTTAACCTCCAGTATCCGAATATCATAACATTAACAGCATCGGTGGTTCAGTGGTAGAATGCTCGCCTGCCACGCGGGCGACCCGGGTTCGATTCCCGGCCGATGCATATTTTTTCTTCTTATTGCTAGATATTCATTATGATGAAATTAATTAATTTTCCACCCAGAGGAAGCAAAAGCACGTGGAAATATAAATTTATACCTGATATACATATATAATTTTCCCTGTAAAACACACACAAAACATAATCTAGGGATTGAATATAGGTCATGGGAACAATTTTTTCTTTTGGTAATGTGGGACCATTTTAAAATGTAGAAATACACAAATGAAAGGATAGGGTATGGAATGTATGTATAATGCAGATTATGGGTACTATATGTAGGACAGTGAAGGAAACAGACACCCATAAACATCCATACACGACTGCATAGTGCCACTCTAATGTATTTCGTTAGATGGAAGCATGGAAGCATGAAAGCATGATCCCTTGAAGTTCGGTATAGATTGACATTATTCCCCAAAGCTCTCATCAGGTCCTTGTGATATTCTCTGGAATTTCTCCCTCGGACGGTGACTATTTTGACGCAAGAGTACTGTTTTCATCTTGTTATGTCTGTCCATTCTGCACTTCGGCTGACTCACGACTAAATTACCATCGCCTCTATTCGTATAACCGTACATCACAATGATACCAAATAACGTGTCCATATACTAGAGATGCCACACTCTCCTATGACATACAACATCTCTTGGTTCGATACCTCATTTTGAGAAAAGTAGTTGCCATGATTTATGCTCCAGTCTGAGAGTTATCAAATATGATACTAGCCAAAGTTTTTCTCAATTGCTATGGTTACTATTATGATAAGCATTAATTTGTAACTCCCTCGAAGAAGGGTGGACTTACATTTCCTGCGGGGAATAGAAACGAAATTGCCGGCAATTGCGGAAGTGTAGGGGACTTCATGCCAAGGTAGCAGTGCGTAATACACTTCCATACGCGGAAATGGTGTCCACATTAACGAAAACTGAGAAAGTTATGCTGAAATCGGTAAAAAGGCCTAAGGACTGACACACTATTCATCGCTGTAGGCTTTGTGTTATATATATAATTTATTGGCTCATAGACCTGGACGAGTGAAAGTGAAGTCCTGTTTTAACGCAAACACTCAGCAGTTCGCCTGTTTGTAAATTTGTTACGCAGTCAGGACCAATTACGTTGTTCTACTTTCTTCCAATTTTGCATGAATGTTCCTTGAAGTAATGAAAAAGAACGTACGTGTAAGGATTTTTATTTTTTGATTCCATTTCAAGATGGTGTCCATTTTAATGTTTTAGTTTCATGTATTGTTCATGCAATGATTTCAACGATTATAGCCAAACGGTTCATGCTGTACGATTTTGAAGACTATTTCCACTCTCAATTGTAAAATTTTCAATAATTTTGTTCCATTACGTTTTGGGGTAATTCTAATGTTTTACTGAGTGGTCCCGGGTTCAAATCCCGAGGCAGGCGGGCGTGTCATTCGCGGTGGACGAAGCAGTGACTTTGGGGTTTTTTTTTTTTTTCGAGATCCTCCCGTTTCTCCCTTTCATTCATTCAACCAACACTCTCCACTTCAACTTCCTTTCCCCCTCATTATCATCCATTTCCCCTTTACTGGTTTACGGGCCAACTCCAGCTGCAGATTCTGCTACGGGCATCCCCTGTCCTGCCCCGAGAATTGCTGGTGGTGTACCGTGCCTCTGGGGCTCCTGATTAGATGGACCCAGGGTATAGGCTATGGCGCACGTGGAATGGTACTTGGTACTTGTTGGAAATAGGGGAGCTCCGTGGGGGCTTGTGGGGGAGTCTGTTGACAGGAGGGCCTTAGGGCATGCTCATCATTCCGTCTCCTAGGGGATGTACAATGGGCCCAACCATGCGGCCTATGTGCGCGAGCCCGTAAGGACTCATCCCCTAAGCCGATAAGATAAGATAATTATTTATTGACATTTCGTCTGTTTGTCTATAAATTTGTTTGTTACGCAGTGACGACAAAAACGCGCATTTAGATTTTCATTTATGTTCCTTGGAGACATTAAAACTGACGTAGGCCTATGTGTAAGGAAATTAATTTTTTGGTTCCGTTTCAAGACGAAGAGGAATCTTTAAGGGCCCCCTACACGATCAATCATATTGTCAATATTCTCTTCAATATTGACGCTCTATATTAAAGCGCGCATCAATATGTTTCAAAACACATCAATATTCTCACCAATATTTATTCTGCGAAAAATTTTCGTGCTGTATGATCGAGGCTATTTCAGTTTTTTCCTTCTTCTTTTTGGGTGGATTTCGAAGCATTGACTCTTACACTGCGAAAAACAAAAATCAAAGAGAGAAATAGACGCTGGCCTAAAAAGCGGTACAAGGTGAGTACCACTTTACACACGAACATTTGCTTAATTTTTTGCGTTTTACAGAACCGGATGTCTATATAAAATCACATCGCAGTCTCAACAATTGATATTGAAGGAAATAATGACAATAAACCTCCTAGACATTCAAACGGTTCTTCAATATCGACAAAAAATATAATTTTCTATCAATATCCGTCAATATTGATAGGACGCTTCAATGCGCTCCTAGACGATCAATATTTCCATCAATATGGTCCTCTGTCTACAGGGTGTTAAAGAATAACACCGAAATATTTTACCTGTGTATAGAGGGGACATAGACAAGCAACTTTTTTGCTATATGACGTAAAATGTGTATGCTACAGGGCATTAAAGACATTACAATTTGGTGCTAATAAGTCAATAATGAAGCGAAATAGGGTTAAAATTTTAATTAAAGTGACTTCATGCCTTCTTAGTGATCGATAAAAACCTGATTCTTAATCATTCCTCAACAGCTATATCATAATTTAGAGTTTTCATATTCTGCAAAATTTACAAACTAATCCCATGACTGGCCGCCACTACAGTAGTTCTTTTATCCGTAACTCCGGTGTTAACAACGAAGTTTGTTTGTTTTGCACTTTTTTTTCAAATGTTAGAAGTCAGTGGCTGCCACGCCCTGGGAGATTTTATGCTGTAACAGGAACAATTGAATCCTCAGAGCAAAATCTACTAATAAAAGTTGCTTGTCTATGTCCTCTCTATACACAGGTAAAATATTTCGGTGTTATTCATTAACACTCTGTATACTGAAGCGAATATTGACAATATTTTTATTAGTCTAGGGGCTACTTAGACTTTTTTGACCGCGAAGTATTCTATTCACGAAACTACTAGTAGGCCTATATACGATGATAAAATACCTGTGTTGAATGTTCAGAGTTACATGACAGATTAGGGAATAAAAGCTCAGCAGAGCTTAATGTAATTATGTGAAAAAATTGCAGAAAAAATTGTAGTACAGTATTGGTATAAAGAAATGGTTATTTAATAGAAAGCCTACTTAGCGAGAGTGATTGAATTTTTACACCCCTCGGGGGAGGAGAGCGGAGTTGATGACCTCCGAAGCGGTGGGGCAGAGGAAAGGTCTGTACCGTGTAATTGGTCAGATTGGCCGGATAATCGCATCAAGCGGAACAGTGGACCGGAACAAGAAACACAGAAACGATACACGTCACATAGCACCGATCAACCGGAAGTCATTTTTCAAGTTTCAGTCAACCCCTGATCTCCCGGATATCCATCAATATGTTTATTTTATGTGACATTTAACACAATGAGATAGGATTTTTCATGCTAAAAATCATGTCAGATTTTCCTTTCCCAAAGCGTTAAAATCATGTTGGGCTGTATCGTTGAGCTCCATCAATAAAAATAAAATCAGGTGAACTGATGTAACAACGTGCCAGAATGCTTTTGATAATAATCAGGGACCGGATTCTGATGACCTAAAATTTTTTGAAAAATGACCTATAAAATGACCCTCAATTTTAAAGAAAATGACTTAATAATTATAAAAAATGACCTAAAACTGATATTTTATTTATAAAAATTATTACTGTACACACAAAGTTTTAGACTTATTTTTACATAATTGTAAAAACTATAAATAACTGTAATGGTGTGAATGTTCTTTTCTCACGAACATTTATTATTGATTATATTATTGATTATTGAGGGTAAACAGTAGTTTGCACTCTCAAATCCAAGCAGTTGCCAAGTCAATCTAATAACAATAGTAATATAATACAAAATTTTGGCGTTTCTTTGATTCTCATTTCCGATTGAGACATGACAACACTTTTCCTTCTTGCAAACAACAAACAACACTTCAAAGGCAGCACCACTAGCGACGAAAAAAGTTCATACACTCAATGTAAATACATGAAAATGACTAAATAAGGAAGCAAATGATACGAAAATGACAAAATAATGACCTAAAAATGAAATAAATGCCCTAAAAATATAAAATTGCATAAAATGACAAAAAATGATCCAATAAAAATGTATTTCTATCATCTAGAGGCCATGATTAGGATTTATCTACAAGTTGGCAATGTCTATGCAGCATTAATAAAAAGATGACATGTCATTAGAATCCGGGGCCTGGTGATAATAATTGCAATTATGATATGCAGAAAATAAGTTATTTTTGTAATCGATTTCCGAGTTACGCTCCAGATCGTTTCATTAAGCAAAGATCTAAAATTTGATACTTAACCGTAATTCATACTCGTATACACTGATATAACAAATTCTTAAAATATGTCAACATTTCAAAAAATGCACTGGAAAAAAAACTCCGCTTAATGCACGTGGACCTAACTATTTCACAGTAATATACCTTCTTATAATATAACAATATTCGTGTAGTACTCATTTGAACTCGAACAAGGAAATAAACAAACATCTGACTGCATTGGACTCAAGGCCCTCAGTGATTAGCAACTCAGGCTTTGTAGTATAGTCATGATTTCCCATTTAAAAAGCATGTGATCTTTAATTAGTAGTTACTCGGGTGCCCGTCAACTGATTTGGTCAAAAATAAATAGGCTTCTTACCATGAACGTTATAAATGCGAATACCAATTATCATGAAAATCCGATAAAGCGTATTTTAGTTATCGCGCGTACAGACACACGGACAGACGGACGGACATTTTCTCTCCCCCCACACAATCTCATAAAGTACCATTCTGGCACTTAATTATTATTACATAATACCTTTATTCTCAACTTCTTTTATTTTGCCCAGTCCTTTCGGTTACGTGGAATCATTATGTTAAGTGAGGCATCAAATGAGAAATAGAATGGTTCATCAGGCAATGTGTAAACTAACATACTTAGGTAATTTCAAATTTCTTTACATTAGCTGTCATAACCATTCTGTATACGAATCATTAAGCCTTACTCCTCAGTCCATAATGACGCAGATATTTTAAACGTGTGCAGATAGTAGGCCTAAGTGTGATTTTTGTTCCTAGCTTTCAATACACAAGCAGATGGAAGAGGGGGATAAGACATAATGAGAAAGAAACTCCTGGGATAGAAAGGGGGTAACTAAACACTACAGAAATTAATTACTCTTTGGTTGGATTCCCAACTGACAAGTTACTCTTGCTTCCATAGCAACCCTGTGTTATACAACGTAATAACTGTGTCGGCTGACCGAACACTCGGTACTTACAAAAGCATAAGTCGGAATTGGATAAATTATAAGAAAGCATGTTAAAAAGTAGCAAACTCTTTAACGAACCTCCTGTATTCTGAGCTAATGTCTAAGAACTTGGTTGATTGGTTGCATGCAGGGTAAGAAATTAGAAGTTCGGTGGCAGTAGCTAAATCAGTAATAATTCCATTATTTTGACATAAGACTATTCCACTCGTACGCAGCGTGTTTGATATTGACCAATAACGTTTAGCAATTCCTCGGGTATAGACCAATCACGATCGTTTACCTTATAATACCCTTCCTCGGATCGCAAGGATGCAATTTTATTTGATAAAACGTCAGCTCGTTCCTGGACATGTAAGGCATCAACGTGCGGTGATTAATACGTCACATGCTGCCCTGAGCAGAATGAAAACACATTATTTTATAACAAAATTTGTTTAGAAATTGAAATAATATAAATGTGCATTGATTAAAATTCAATTTCGATTCGGTGCAAGCCAGTTCATGTGTTTTATAGCGTTTTGATGTAAGAGACTACCACGACGCCCTCCATCTTGTGATGCGAACTACTGGTATCATTGGGAACTCGGATCGATTCATGGAGTCGATTCGTGGACTGCTCATTCATCTAGTATGCCGTGATCTTACGACTGACAGATTTTTGACAAATAAAGTAAGAAAATAATTATTATTTACAAAACCCTTTACAGTGTATTCATGGAATAGTCTTAATAAATCCTACACGAGATTGCGAGTTTCATCAGATAACGATAAACTCGTAATCTCTGTGGATTACCTATGTTAAAGCATTAGAGCGGTGGGAAAATATGAATTTCAGACGGCTATAAAATAAGGCTTTGGTGTACAAATAGAGTCCAAAATACAGGATGAGTGCACTAAAACTTTTCCCTACGGTACGTAGTTTTTCAGTTATAAAAGTGTAAATACAAGAACGTTGCCGATTGTTTCATGCAAACATAGTAGCTACGCACCATATTGTGGCAACACTAAGATCATATCTCTGTCTTTTTCTGCGCGAACTCTGCCCAACGACCCGCATTCATATACCTTCTGGACTCTAGTTTATGTTATAATTGTATCTTTTCAATTTTGAGATCTATTATACAGGCATAAGAACAGACTTACCCACTACTGTCATGTCACCGTGGTCGGACACGGTCTGGAATGAAGGTGCCTCAGCAGAGACCTCACAGCGGTAGCGTCCAGAACTAGATAGATTCACTGACTTGAGAACCACCTGGCTGTCAGTGGAGTTGTGAATCTGAAACAACACATCGGCAAGTTAAAGTATTCTGACAGTTATTATAGAAGACGTCACATTGTCCTAAATATATTCTTCAACGAATACATCCGTATTTTTCGGAATATAAGACGCACGTTTTTGCTTGAAAACAGAGCCTTAAGAGTAGAGTGCATGGTCCGAAGTAAACTGAAAATAAATAAAATTACTTTAAAAAGGCCTATTTCCGGTAACATAATCATAAACAAGTTGTTGTACAACAATAAATTAGTTCCAAATTGTGGCACAGACTGTATATCTATGTACTTGTGACAACCATAAGATGAGAGTAGTGGGAAGCCAGGTATTCAACGCGAAAAGAAAGAAACGCTGGGTTCTTTCATAGAGAAGAATGTCTCAATGAGGTGTTTTAAATGAATGTCATGACCTCTAAATAGCATTGTTCCGTTACATTTGCCGTATGCTGTATAAATTGTGAGAAGGTGTAAACATATTTTCAGTCTTTCACGAATTTTCGTTTAGAAACACATTAAATTTCCATGCTAAAATCAAGGTGCGTCTTATGGTCCGGAGCGTCTTATAGTACGAAAATACGGTATGTTAGTATTTTTATTATTAGATATTTCCACTTTACGACAGATCTAAACTACGGTATCCATACAATCTTATATAAAAATCTAATGGTTCATCTTTGTGCGTTCCGATTTATTGCAAGAGCTACTAACTTGATAGAGATGAAATTCTGCATGAACACAGTTTTTATCCCCGGAAAGATTATGGTATTAGAGTCATTGGTTATTCTGTATTTGGACGTTACTTATTATTCATATGAGTTTGGTGTAACCTAGTATTCAAGGGGCAGTGATATAATGCCAACCTAAAGGGGAAATGCACATGCACTACAATTAAAAGTAATTTTTTACTAGTAATGACACGAGACTGTTGCTCTGTTAAAAATTAGGGAAAATTCAAATATAAGTCGCACCTTGGGATGAATGTGTCCCGCTTGTCCCACCCTCAGCGATGCAGTTTCTTTTATACTGCGGTCAAATGGATAAATAAATATGAAATTTTTACCACGATCTAGCGAATTCTTCTGTCCTCGTATTATGAAGAAAGTCATGATTGGACGTTGGACGTTGGACGTGTGACGTCATACCGCCAGACGTGAGGTGACAGGCTGACAAACCACGCGGGATATATAATATGCCACATTTTCGAACCCTACAAACAGTGTATCGTACGTTATTCGAAAATGCAAGGGCGCTTCGCTACGGCTGCCGCCTCCGCTTCGCGCACTTAACTAAGTGGATAGTGTTATGCATTATTTAGCTATATGTTAGGTAATTCTCGCCTTGTCGGGAGATATAATATGCCACATTTTCGAACCCTACAAACAGTGTATCGTACGTTATTCGAAAATGCAAGGGCGCTTCGCTACGGCTACCGCCTCCGCTCGCGCACTTAACTATGTGGTTAGTGGTATGCATTATTTAGACTATATGCAGAAGTGGGTACAAGGCACTTGCGACAATACACAAAGAAAGTGGGTACAATTTTATTACAACCAATTTCGTTTATACAGGGTAATTCTCGCTAAGAATATTTAAGAACTCTTCAAAAATATTTCTGCCTCTAAGAGAATTTCTGTACAGAAACTGGTGCAGATAAGAAGCAAATAGTTCTTCTGAAGTGCCAAATTGCTGCCTCAACTGTCTTTTAGCACGCATCCACGTGGTTTCGATGTTTTGCGTGTGTACTTCAGGGTCGTCTGGGTCAACAAAATTTCGGTCATGTATAAGAACATCATGTGTGTAGATCCCATTTCCAATTGTGTCCAGATTTCTGTAGGATCGCCAACCATCTGATATGATGTGTGTTCCTGGCAATATCTTCTGGAGAATTATGTCCTCCAGCGTTGCAGCTTCACGATTTTCTACCTCCACCAAAAAGCATTTTCCACTATCTCGCTCTATGCCACCAAAAACCCAGTGGCCATCTCTCCAATGGCCTCTGTGATATTTCCTATGGAAATATTTAGTTTCGTCTATTTCCACGACGATTTGATTTCCATGATCATCAAATCCCCCAATTTCTCCAGGGGCGCGTTCCAGGTAGACCTCGCACTCTTCTCTACAGAAATTGAACCAGTCCACAATGGTGTGGTCTTGGGAAATATTTGCTTCATGTTTCGTGTAGGCTTGGGGAAATTCGTATGCCCAACAGTACACGATTATAATTATTTGTTTAAGCGACAAATGGCTTCCGCTAAAAAAAGGAGCCCTCTCTGATGCTTCTGGTCCGTTTGCATGGCCTACAGAACCATCTCTTGCCGTCCAATCCTTCTCGGTACCCGACAAGAGTACATGGTGCGAAGCAATTGACACAGGCCATACTATTTTTCAATAAACGTCTGCGCGCCAACCACTTAATTGCATTGTCTGCATTATTTATATGCTCACCAAGTTTTGTTAGGTTAGCGTCCATTTTTCATCTATCACTTCTGCTGGAGCTAATATCTCGTTGTTTTCAACAATATTAATACCTCCTCTCGGTCTTCCCGCCATATTGTTTAAATATTGTTGCTTGTTATATTTGTAACGTTGGCTACGTGATGTACTGCTTTAATTTAGAAAATGCAGTTTTTTTTTTAATTTTCTCAACAACGATGTTGTTTAAATTTTGTACATGAGACGCTCATAACAAGAACTAAAACTTTTATTTGACACATTTGTTCTAAAAAATTCTCTGAAGTGTAGTTATAAGCATTCCACTGTTTATAGAAACCCAGTCTTGCCTGGTGGACAATAAAGCTTTGCATCAGGTTGAAACAACTGAATACGTGCTCTTTCACGGCCTCTTATTCTATATAATTGTGTGAAGTGAGAAACGTGTATTGTTGGTCATGCTTAGAGTAAAGAAAGTTATGTGAGTGCAGATATCATTTGAGTTATGTATTCTTCGGGGATGCAATGCGATGTGGTAACAACATTTTTAAATTTTTACAACCAATTTAAAGGAAGAGAATGTTATAATAATAATAATAATAATAATAATAATAATAATAATAATAATAATAATAATAATAATAATAATAATAATAATAATAATAATAATTATTACATTAAACCAAGAGGCAAACTTTCATTGGGCAGATGAAGTTATGTGAGTTTCGCGGGAAAAACCAAATATAAGGTGCATCGTCGCATGAGACATATTCCGCCGTGACCCACCCTCAGTGAAGCACTTTCTTTTATACCACGATCTAGCGAAATCTTCGAGGATAAACAGGCTGAACAACCGTTGGGTACAAGGCAAACCTGTGGGTACAAGGCACTTACTCTCGCATTTTTAATATTTGGTACAAGGGGTACTCTCCAGAGGTGTACAAATCTCGATTTTAGCTTGCCCAAACCCGCTTGAACGCCAGGCAAGCAAGTTGCCAGCGTCATAGCTAGGAAGCAGGCAGGTTTCTTTAAGCCCGATGGGTCAGGTCAAACCCAGCCTAGGCAAGTCAGAATAAGCTTGCGACATTCCTATCAGCTAAACAATTGTAGTTGCTGAGTGTAGGTAATACTTTCTTGCTTTTCTACATGCTGGTAGAAGAAATTCACCATGCAGATAAATAAAAGGTGGATAAAGTATTAAAAAACGTTTTAGCGTCTTAACACAATTATTATTTTTATTATTAGGTAGATTTCGAAGAAAAATCTACCTAATGACTTTCAAAAAATTCGTTCATATCGTTACGCTTCATGCCTCCCTAAGTACGAAACCACCGCCTGTTAAAAAAATTGTGATATTTATATTTATATACAGTATATGTATATGTATATATATATATATATTTATATATATATATGCATATATATCTTTACACGCTAGCGGCCGTAATTTTCAAGATATTTGAATCAAATTTGATTATGTTATTTCTAGGCCCAATAGTTCAGACAAGTTCGTTAATGAGCAAAATTGGCCTAAGGGGGTGGTCGGGGGAGGGGGTTGAAATTTTAAAACATTTATATCTCGGCCCCTATGAAGTATAGAGGGAAACTTTGATTGAATAAATTAGAGTACTCCTTATGGAGTTCACAGTGACACCAACGATTCGGGGGTTTTGGGAGTACGAGTGGGGGTGGGGGTATGGGGATGGAAATTCGAAATTTTCGAAACTACGTCTTGTGGGGTATCGTTGAAAAGCTCTTGATGAGTACTCTACAAATCAATAACTAGTTTCTTGATAGTTCTCATATAAGGCGAGATTTGAATGTTTTAAAAAGTTCTTTTTCCTCTTTTTTGCAGTTATTATTGCGGGTTTGTCATGCTAAGGCTAAAGAAGAAGAGTGCTACGCAGCGACAGTAAATTAAAACAAAAGCACTTCGAAATCTACCTCAGCTTTTAGGCTTGCCTAAAGGGATTTTTGTTATTGTTATTAATGATTTTATGATGTTTTCTCGAAAATGTTTGAAAATTTTTCCCATGCCGGACTAGTACTTTTGTTCATTGATAATTAATTAAAACTGTCCACATTTTAGTTTCTCCTCGGCTTCCTTCAGGGTAAAATTCTCTAAATACATCTGAAGTTCCTCAACTACGTAACTGCACGACTTACCAGTGCACTTCTATACCCAGTTTCATATTCTTTCCGCCAGGCCTTGCAGTTTCCTTAGGTCCTGAGCAACCCACCGAGTTATGAAGAGCTTATGACTCATAGCGACAGTATTTCTTATCATCGTTGTAATCTGGCTTGCTTTCAAGTCAAGCAAGTTAAAAGTTGTGACTGGTTGCAGAATTTCACAGGGGCAGGCAAGCTAAAATCAGAATATGTACACCTCTAGTACTCTCGCAGTTTTAATATTTCGTACAAGGGGCACTCTCGCAGTTTCAATATTTGGTACAAGGGGCACTCTCGCATTTTTAATATCTGGTACGGTCGGGAGTGTCGGCGACAATATACAAGGATAGTTTGTCACCATACTTCGCTGAGAAACAAAATGTGAATATCGAGTGGGCGGAGCTTAAAGTGCACCTTGTATTTGTCTTTCACCAGTTTCGCTTCAGATTTTTTAAATGTAAATACATAAAGACTAAACACTGAAACATCTTCATGATATTGAGTGCCACTGACACTAGAAACTCTAAACCCAATACATAGCCTATAAGACTCGTGGTGGTACTTACATCGACGGTGACCCCTGGGAGCGGGAAGAGCTGTGCTGGGGGCTGATCCCGCGGCACGTAGCGGAAGAACTCATTTCCATCCTTGTACCACTTTACAGAGTACAGCGCTTCTCCTTCCAAATCGAAGTGACATTCCAGGCGTGCGTTTTGGTCTCGAACCGTGTGCATTGGGATCCGAACCTCGTTCAGTCGCAAACAGCTCCTGCCTGTAACAATCAGAAAATTCCTTATTAGATATTGTGTTGTTGAAGATTCGTAAAGGAAGAGAAGATACGAACTGGGAATAAAGATCGGCAACGTATTTTATACTTTAACTATTTCGCAATTCATATTCAAGTTTTATATAAAACTAAACTTAATATTTAATTAATTCCACTTTTTTGGGGTTTATTTGATGGTTGAAGTATTTTCACATAAATTTAAGTTTCAAAGTTGACCACAATCGTCAGCATTTATAATTTTTTTTCTATATTATGAATAATTGTTCGTTGAATGAATCGCCTATGAGACTTTGGACCATAAATCGAAAGGAAACACTGTGTTCAGCTTTAAAATATAACACTTTGATTAAATATTTTAGTTGAAATACTTATAAAAACTCAACAGAGTGCAAATTAGTCAAACGAGAGTGAAAACATCTTTCTATTGATACCTGACTGCTCTACGTATTGATCCAGAATTCCTTTTGAAAAGTGTAAAGTGACAACATAAATAACTATATATATAGCTATATATATATATATGGCATATAGGCTATGTCTAAGTACAAAAATCTAATATATATGAAATGTGAGTTGGTGTTCCCATGTAGACCGTATTCAATTGTGAAGTGCTTCGCTGAAATATATCAATCGCGATCAAAAAGTGGAGTGAAAGAGAGAGAGAGAGAGAGAGAGAGAGAGAGAGGAGAGGAGAGAAGAGAAGAGTAGAGTAGAGTAGAGAAGAGAAGAGAAGAGAAGAGAAGAGAAGAGTAGAGAAGAGAAGAGAAGAGAAGAGAAGAGAAGAGAAGAGAAGAGAAGAGAAGAGAAGAGAAGAGAAGAGATTTAAGAGAAGAGAAGAGAAGAGAAGAGAAGAGAAGAGAAGAGAAGGGAAGAGAAGAGAAGAGAAGAGAAGAGAAGAGAAGAGAAGAGAAGAGAAGGGAAGAGAAGAGAAGAGAAGAGAAGAGAAGAGAAGGGAAGAGAAGAGAAGAGAAGAGAAGGGAAGAGAAGAGAAGAGAAGAGAAGGGAAGGGAAGGGAAGAGAAGAGAAGAGAAGAGAAGAGAAGAGAAGAGAAGAGAAGGGAAGAGAAGAGAAGAGAAGAGAAGAGAAGGGAAGAGAAGAGAAGAGAAGAGAAGAGAAGAGAAGGGAAGAGAAGAGAAGAGAAGAGAAGGGAAGAGAAGAGAAGAGAAGAGAAGAGGAGAAGAGAGAAGAGAAGTGGTATTGAGGGTAAAGTTAATAAAATTAAGAACAAAAACGTGGGTGGAGTAACACACACTCCTGTCGTAGTAAAGGTATTGTAACGAACGTGAATTATCAGATGCCTGTGTTTTTATTTTTTCATAAATTGGCATTTAATATAGAAGCCAGTGAGTTGCGTACTCACTGGAATGCTCCAACATAGAAATGGAGTCGAGATAATGCTGACATCGTTTATCATAGCGTATGCAGTTTTCTTTTGTTTAACGCTAAATTCGGCCTGCGTTTGCAGCCAGAGCACGGCCTACTAAATCATTTTGTGCATGGCAACTGTTCAACTGTCACAAATTAATGACGCCAGAAAGCCTGTGATTCAATGGTAAGTTTTAGGACCAATTTATATAGTTCATATTGTGAGTAGAAAAGTGGTTCAAACCTATGAAAAACGAAAACCTGCATCAGATCAACTAGTAAAAAAGCCCCTTTTGAACACTGGTGATAGTGATGTTTCGGATTAGGAAGTTGTAATGATTTATGTAAATTAACAGAAATAATGATGACTTTTTTTTTGTATTTAAGATGTTTGTACCGCAGGTGGCAATGGGTTAGATTTTTGGTCGGGACAAGTTACCTAGGTGGATTTCTTCCGTGGGTTTTCCTCACCTGCGAGATGCTATTTTAAATTTTAAAATAAAAAAAATATATATTTAATTTCATTATTTTAATTTAATTTAATTTTAATGTTACAAAATTTCAAATTACAAAAGTCCGGGTTAAAAAATTTCTTTTAATATTAAGAAACACACTCGAATGAGCAGAGCAGAGTGAAAAAGGAGGAGAGAAAAAGACCAGAGTGAAAAAAAGGAAAAAAAAAGTTATGTACCTTATGAAAAATTCGACAAAATTTTAAAAATAAATATTTAATACAAAGACCAAAGATAAATACTTAGGAGATGACTAGCAATAAATTACAGATAATTTTTTATACTCATATTAAATTTAGTAACGGGGTATGATGAGAGCTCAGGGTAAATTCTGATTGTAGAATTATAAAAGCGGGGGCAACTTTAAGCCCTTGTGGTGCACGGATATCATCTGGCCGTCATTATCTTCTTCATCCCATCCGCATCACGTTCTGAATGAGATAAAATAGCTAATATTCCTTTAGCTTGCTTAGGAATTGTCTATTGCCATTGAATAAGTTAGTAAATAATTTAATGTTATAATGTTAATGTAGTACCATGCTGTATATCTTTACTTAAAGTTAATACCACTCAGAAACTTTATAATCGCAAATAGAACGATATGAAGTGAGTATACGATTACATTAACTTAATTAATAAGGGGGGACAGGAGACAGAATAATGAAATATAACTTGTTATGAAGCTTTTACACGCGCGCGCGGGGTGTTTTAAGGCACCGAGTGCATTAAAGAGGGGTGCAGGTGTAGCTTGCTGGACCCGACGTCCCTGGTCCCTGCAATAGTGAACCAAGTGCCAGGGTACCAAGAAGTCTAGTATAGTAGTGCATAAAGGAAGAGTCAAAACTCAGCATATGATAGGGTCGAGCAATTGATAACGTAAGCAGAGGAAGAAATAAATATTTATTTGTGTGAATTAAAACAGTTCACATATAAAATTTTAATGA
Organism: Ectobius pallidus; assembly: GCA_964059195.1. NCBI lineage: Eukaryota > Metazoa > Arthropoda > Insecta > Blattodea > Ectobiidae > Ectobius > Ectobius pallidus. The sequence goes on from CAXKWD010000006.1 coordinate 140,939,629, forward strand.
AAATTATTGGCTTTGTTTTTATGATCCTGGTACATTTAACTGTCATAATATGGTTTGAGCTTGCCTTTTAAATATATATATATATATATTTAATTTTAGATATTTATTTACAACCTGCTTTTTACCCTGAGGGTATATCGCAGGATATTTAGTCTAAACATACGGTACATTTACTTTATTTTACTTTTCTTCTTTTTCTACCTACTATTATTATTTTTCTCTCTAATTTGTTCTATTTACAATGCTGAATTTCCATTATTAGGCTTTAGTTTAATATAGTCTTAATTATAGTTCTCACTGACATAATCTACATCTATATAATATAATCATGTGTCTCTTTTTATTATCATTATTATTATTTATTCTTAATTAGATTATTTGGTAAGGTTTGAATGTATCCCCCTCTGGTTAGTGGAAGAGAAGGCCTTAAAGGCCTTAACTACACCAGAGGGAAATATAAATAAATAAATACATAGTATTTACATTGTGTAGCATAAAACACAGTGGCTGAGTTAGTGTTGCAGGTTTAAACGAAATAAATATTGTAGACTATACGGTAGCGTCTTGTACATTTCACATATAAACTTGATTGTTTTTGGAGATGCGATCACTTTTCGCAGAACTATGTTGGAGTTCCTCATATAAGGTGGCCTGTTTTTGGCTTGTAGTTTGCAGTGGAGTAGTAGGTGTATAGCTTTTAAATATTTAAATGACGTCATATTACGTTAGAATTTGCCTTTTAGATATACAAATGGCTTGGTAAGAGACATGGTCATTTAAATGGCAATAGTTCATTATTTTAGTTATGATCAATATACAATATTGCATGTTAAAACCATAATCTCTCTGTTCCGATTTGGCGGAAAAATTACTAAACTGATATAGCTGAAATTTTGCATGAACATAGTTTTTATACCCGGAAACGTTATAGGACTATAGTCGTTGACTCACCTCCACTATTTCGTCTAATGTCGTATTCATTAGATTTCAATATCAGTTAACATGAACACAAGTCACAATAGAAAAAAAATTGAACAAATGAACATCAATATTTCATGGCCTACAGGTAAGTCCGATAGAAGTAAATAGTCCTACTTTGTTACAGCAAATTACACGACTACTGTATCCAAATAATTATCACGACAAGAAATATTCATTACGTCATTAAGGGCAATGTGGTTTTTGTCTCATAATTACGTTACTATTTCCAACTGTAGTCAAACAAATTTATCTTTGTTTCATAAAACAAAATGCCCAAGAGAAAGTGTAGTGTCTTATAGAGAATCTAGAAAAGCCCGATCAGTGTCATTTGTACGATAAAATGAGTTGGATCAAGCCCGGCAACAGAGATATTTCTCGAATTTGATTAAAAATCGTTCAAAATACTTTCTCACCCGTAAAAAGGAACGGGTAAGCAGCTAGTTTGCTATATGCTAATACGCTGGCATAGGACTCCAGTAAGTATTGCTAAGCCTTTTTATTTACTTAATAGCAGTTATAGTCAAGGCCCTCTTTATTCTGTGAAATTATTCAATATAGAATAAAACTATTGAAGTCGTGGTTACTGTCTGTTCTTTTTTTTTCTTCTTATTTTTAAAAATTTCAGCCGAGATGGTAACGATTTGGACTCACGTTCGGGAGGTCGCAGATTCAAATCCCGTGGCCGGCCAATTTGACATGGACTTTTTCATGGTTTCCCAGTCGTAAAGGCAAATTCCGAATTGGATATCAACATACTACGAATCGTCCTCACCATTTCATCCTGTATCATATATTCACTTAAATTGATATGAGTTGAAATTTACTCCATAAAAATACACCAATAATAGAAATAATTGACTATCAATAGTTCCATGGCCTACCCTACTGTATATACACAGATCCCGAACTTCTGATATGGCCTCGTAGGCAAGTGGAGTATAAACACAACTGAATTAAAAAAATAATAGTGTTGCTACTTAAATAGATTGTCAGCACATGCACAAGACTATTAAAAGTTACATTACGGACATCTAAATGCACCTAATCTAAAATGTCTTGCATTCTTTAACTAGTCCAGAACTGGTGTTATAATTAATATGCAAAGAACAAAAAATATTTGTTCCATTTTTAGCAAATAGGTCACCTTGTCAAACTAGCGTGCTATAAGCCGCTGTTGCAGTGAGGGAACTGTCGGCAGGTAGCACTTAGCTCCAAGTGACGTCACAAATTCCGAAATAATAAAAACAAGTTTATGTTAGCATCCCCGGGCTGGAGACGAATAAAAACGCGACACTGTCAATTTTTAACGCCTGCAGCTAGTGCGACTGCCCAATTAACACGGATCACGCTTAGCGAATCGCTCACAGCTTCTCGAGAGACAAGAGGCGCAATATTGTGTTCATGCAGAATGCACGTGCAAGAAAGCGATGGGAATCGATATTAATCGATTTGATGTTAACTCCTTTCAGTATAAGCTATCTGTCATTTCCGTATCGTTATGTTTGTGGTCAGGGAACTGACTTTTTAATATCGCATAATTAGGGAGAATTAAAAGTGTCTGAGGATGTTGAAAATTGGAGAAACTATCGACAAACTAAGCAGAATATTTTTTTCTTATCAGAGTTTTCCTTGTCATTTGTTTCCAATATATTCAATATTCCACCTGTGCTCAATTAATACAATAATTGCATAGGCCTAATTATTCTACTGCTATTATATGAATTATTTAAAGATCATCATGTGATAAAAACTTTATAGTACATAAGTTGTAATATACATTATTTGTCTAAAAACATTAACTTATGTGTGTACACTATAAGAGTCAAAATGATGAAAACTAAAATGACTTACAATTATTCAAATGTAGGGAACTCGAATCTGAGGTCTTTTTTTTTTCCGCCGGGCGGCGCACTTTAGGCCTAATCGTGAAATTCACCTCGAAGCCGGGTTTTTTGCTTTTTAATTATCGATCGTTTTCATTGTTTATGTTCAATTTTAGTAAGGTTCATGAATCTGTATACGTTTTAATCGTTTCATTTCGAATCTGTATGCCCGTATGGCAGCACGAGACTTGTTTTATTCGTTTAATTATTTATATTTATTACATAAAACAATATAATTAAAAATACAATTATGTAACTTATCCGATTTATGTAAAGAAGTCAGAATTATTAAGTGCCAGTATGGTACTTTATGAGATTGTGTGGGGGACGAAAAAATGTCTGTCCGTCTGTCTGTCTGTCCGTGTGTCTGTACGCACCATAACTCAAATACGCTTTTTCGGATTTTCATGAAACTTGGAAAACACATTTATAATGTCCATGGTAAGAACCCTATTGATATTGAACCAAATCGGTTCACCGGTACCGGAGTAATGCCCAATTTAGTGCCTATTTTAATAGATTATATTAGAAAGGCGCCATAACTCAAACAGGCTGTATCGGATTACCATGAAACTTGGTATACGCATTTATGACGTCCATGAGAAGTACCCTATTGAATTTGAACCTAATCTGTTACCCGGTACCGGAGTAAAACCCAATTTAGTGTCTATATTAAAGATGCGGTAACTCAAATACTCTTTACCGGATTTTTATGAAACTTGATATACACATTTATAATGTCCATGGGAAGACGTCTATTGATATTGGATAAAATCGGTTGACCTGTTTCGGAGTAATGCTCAATTTAGTGTCTATTTTATGGTAATATACGTATTCGAAAGAATTTATTAAAAAAAATGCAAATCAGTTATCTTGACAACATAGCCTATTGTTTCACTGTGATCTTATAAGGCCTTGGAAATTAAAATACAGTTAGCTATGACAAAAAAATACTATTGTTTTACATGCGCTTATCCAACTAGACCGTTAAACTGACCCAGGTGGCCGAGATGGTAACGTCTTGGGCTCACATTCTAGAGTCCCATGGTTCAAATCCCGAAACCGGCCAATTTGACGTTTTTTGTATTCTGCATATCATAATTGCAATCATAACTGATTAAACAAAAACCTACTGGCACTTTGTTACATCAGTTTACCTGATTTTATTTTAGTTATTTTCTGTTAAATATATGATTTAAATAAATAATCTAGCTGCTGAGTAAACAAACGAGTGCGAAGCCGCGGGAAAATTCTGGTTAGCTCTCAACAGAATAGAATCTCACAAGTTACCTCTTGGTACAATAATGCAGGTATCATCGCGGTGATTGAACGAAGGTAGGTTGATGGGTGGCGGGTCGCAATGCAACTTTTTGTTGTGTCACAGCGAACAAGTGACAGGCGCATCAATTAGCCATGGCGTGCGTACCAGTCTGGCCAACTCACCGCACTCAGCACGCTAATTCTTATTATTTCGTTCCTTACTTGAGAAACAATTTCGATACATGATTTATGTTTAAGGTGCAGTTAAAAAGAACCAAATACGGCAGTAGATGTGCCGCTGTCCATCTGCATAGTGTTGTACGAGGCATATTTTAAAGTTAGTCCCGATAATTAAAAAAAAAATATTATTTTCCAAATACTTCATTAAACCTTATTACACCTTACATTACTTCTCCACATAGTTATTATTCAGGCATTTGTAACGGGAAACCAGTTATTGTAGCCTTCGCCTGTGATGGAAGCCAAGTCTGCACTTCTTGCTTCACAACATCATCGTCGTTGAAATGTTTACCGGGAATGAATTTCTTCAGATGAAGAAATAGGTGTTTTCTTCCACACCTTGCACTATATCTTCCGTGATAACAGACGGTCGGCCGCTCTGTGGCTCATCATGCACATTTTCACGACCTTCGTTGAACTGACTAACCCACTTCCTCACCATTCCATCACTCAGTATTGTTCCCCCATAAACATCACATAATTGACGATAAATATCTTCTGTATACTTAAGTATTTTTTAAAATAATTTTTTGGAAATTTTCTTTTTTGTTAAATTATATAGCCTATATTTAAAAAAAAATACTTATACTGAAGATATTTCAAAGATCCTAGATTATGTTGTTCACATGATATTAAAAAAACATACAGAAAAATAATCACTCAGAAATATCTATATTTGTGGAAGTTATCAGGGAAACGGCTGTTCAGTGCATGAAACGTGGCAGCAATTTTGAAACGATAATTACCCGTAACTGTAACAGTTTGATTGATTTTGAAAATAGTATGCAATTGTAGAAATAGTCAATAAAGATTATGTCAGATTGCAAGACTGTAGAGCAATTCATTGCTGAGAAAAAAAAAATGAAATTCACATATTTCTCACCAATGAATTTAATCGAAAGCTGTATGTCCCCCTTAAATAATTTTGCACCAAAATAACATAGGCTACAATTGTATTGCATAAATTAAAAAAAAAAAAAAAATTGAAAATAACTTTTTTTGGAAGTGGTAATCTGTAGCTTCATCCATGAAGATTCGAATCAAACATTTCTTATGTTAAAAGTTGGACCATTGTTTGCGTATTTGTTGAATGTCGAAGACAAGAATTAATGAATACGCAAATCATCCATATGATATGAGGTTCTGTCATTTTTATTCATGTATTAAAACTCAGCTTTATTTACAGTCCTTTGAACATCGAGTTCAGGTTCTGTTTGTAGGCTATATCAGTAGGCCATGTCACTATTGATTTGCAACTGTTTCCTATTCTTGATGACGTGATTTGAATCCGTGGTCTCCCGAGTGCGAAACCAAGAAGCTACCATCTCGGCCACCTCGCTCGATTCTGTAACTATCATTAATCTTCCGGAATAATTATTACAAAATCGGTTTATAACAGCGGGCGTAATAAATTCCAAAGGCCTTAGGGCATAATCTAGTATCTTATTATACCTCGTAGGCTATCCTAGCAATAAAATAAGATTAACCGTACTAATAATTATGAATTTATTAATCCTTAAATACATAATATATCCTACAGGATACAACAGTTTGTCTTAAATTTGTAATAAAATAAAATCAGGTAAACTGATATAACCAAGTGCCAGTATGTTTATTTTAATCAGTGATAAACGCAATTATGATAGGCCCATGCAGAAAAGTTATAAATAGTAAATCTCCGAGTTCAACTCCAAAAACAAAATGTGCTGGCAATAATAATAATGATGCAATAGGCCTACGATTCACTGATATGTCTGTTTCAAGTTTAAAGCAGCCTTAAAAGTTATGAATGAATAAAAAGTCAATATGAAATCTGTCAGGAATTACATTAGGTATATTGCTGCACAGAAACGAAAATAAAAAAAATACTCACATTAAAATATAGCCTAAAGTAAATATCGGTAGCTACATAACCATAGAATACACAATATAATATCAATATTCAACGACTAGCAGTTATAAATAGTTTATTTACATTATTAAAATTATTATTTAGCCCAGACTGACATCGTTATGAAGAAACAAATCAGTCAAGGTTGCTAACAATATCAATATACGATTGGCAATTTGTTACGTTCTTTAATATATTGTGGGCCATGAAAGAATATTCATTACAAAATTAATAATGATATACTCGTTATTTCGGTACCGGTCAACCGATTTGGCCCTATTTCAATAGGCTTGTACCCAAGAACATAATAAATTCGTATAACAATTTTCAAGAAAATCCGACAAAGCGTATTTGAGTTATCCGCGCCTTTGTGATATTTTACCATAAAATGGCACTAAAGTGGGCATTATTCCGGTACCGGCCAACCGATTTGGTCCAATATCAATAGACTTTTTCCCAGAGACATTATAAATTCGTATACCAAGTTTCATGAAAATCTTATAAAGCGTATTTGAGTTATCGCGTCTTTAAAATAGACACTAAATTTGGTTTTACTCCGGTACCGGTGAACCGATTTGGTCCAATTTCAATAGGGTTCTTCCCATGGACATTATAAACGCGTATACCAAGTTTCATTAAAATTCGATAAAGCGTATTTGAGTTATCGCGCGTACAGACACACGGACGGACGGACAGACAGAAGGACAGACATTTTACCTCCCCACACACAATCTCATAAAGTACCATACTGGCACTAAATAACGACAAAAACAGGAAAAATTTAAATTTAACGCAAAATTTACAGAATGGGGCATAAGAAATAAACTGTAAGCCTAATCATTATGTTAACCGTTTTCTGTGCAGTCCGGCACGTATTTACTTTACTTGTACAACTTAAAATACAGCAGTATCACTCCTCTGATAATCCTTTCGTCTTCCAAATTCTTGATTGTATTACTACTAGAAAATAGCCCGGGGCTTTGCCAAGGTTAAAATAATGCTTACATACTATGGTTTTTTGCAGTTCCAAAGCTCTGTGCCTGATAATACGTATCGTTTCTCAACTGTTTGTTGACAGATGAATATGATGCGAATTTGATTTGATATATTCAGTGTAATTTTCAGAAATTATATAATTTTTCGAGGGAAGGAGTGGTTTGTTTGGATTTTTATTGTCCGCAATACTTCCAGGGTTAAACTATCAATATATTGTAGCTGGTGCCCACGGCTCCGCCCGCCATTATTAATTGATTAATTATTAAGGCAGGTGTTGACTACAAACGAAGGAATAGTTCCTAGAGCACCAAAAAGGAGCCCAAAAATTTCAATTTCATGACGGTTATATTTCTCCTTATAAATTGACACTGTTGGTTGGTAAATGCTATTCTTTTCCTTGTGAACCTCTGTAGGTTGGGCTGAGCTGGTCTCAAAGCGGACGGTTGGATCAAGTATATAAGCCTTAATAATAATAATAATAATAATAATAATAATAATAATAATAATAATAATAATAATAATAATAATAATAATAATAATAGTAATAATAATAATAATAGTAATAATAATAATAGTAATAATAATATTAACTAATAATTTAGAGCCATGAACTCATAACTAATAATATTAGCCAACAATCTTATGAAACAGGAAACTAGTAATATTATAGTATATTGCGATACAAGTGCCTTAAGCGGTGCATACGGATCGAGGAAAGAGTTTTTTCAATTTCCGAGATCCGTTATGAGCTTACGGCACGAGTATTGCATGCTATTTTTTGCACGATGATTATTTATATCAATTTATTTATATTAATTGAGATATTAGCTGATATGAAAGTATTATGTAAAAACACTATTGAAGATGGATGTTATATTTCAGAAAGTGATTCGCATGTGTTTGTTGTTATGGGAACCGAATATTTGGCCTGTTAAAGTCGCCACAAACTGGGGGGCCTTGGTTCCGGTTTCCATAAAGGCTTGTATTATGATGATTTTACTTACGGCACTTGTGCTTTTTGTAATTTTTGCCGCACGGAGATTTCTTTTGTTTTCATAGCAACCAGATTAGAATTAGAATTGTTTTATTTTACCTGGTGGAATTAAGGCCATTAGGCCTTCTCTTCCATTCAACCAGGATTAATACAACTGAGCTTTACAATCTTACAATAAAATAAGTATGATACAAGTACAAAGTTACAAATACACAGGAACATGATTATATTATTATCATTTAAGACTTAGAACTAGTTCACTAGAGATAATACAATACATAAAAAAAATATGTTAAAATAGTTTGATACTTACTAAGATTTAAACTATTACTAAAATATTAACTATTACTAAGAAATATGATGTGAAAAGATTTAAACTATTACTAAAATATTAACTATTACTAAGAAATATAATGTGAAATAAAAATGAAAAGTTGTGAACAATTGGAAACGTTTTCAGTATTTAGATATGTGATGATTTATTGCTATTAATGTAAAACCAAGTCCCTAACTATGGCATCATTGGTCAGCTTACGCAAGAATTGCATTTGTGTTTGACAGTTCCTACAGTTCTCAGGTAAAGCATTCCAAGATCGCGACATGGAGACAACAAAGGAGCAAGAGTAATGGGTTGTTTTATGACGAGGGATACTTAGAATAGAGTTTCTTTGTGAGCGAGTACCGAGATCATGATGAGAAGATAACCGAAGATAACCGATAACAGATTGCGTGCGGGAATGCCAAGTTACGATCCACGGCAACAATATTCGTAAGTACCACTAATTAGTTACGTCGTACAAAAAATAATATTATTATGTATTTGATAATAATATGGGTGTAATAGTTTCATGAAACAGGGCCCTGTAGGAACAGCAGTATCTTCACCCGAAGTCTCTTTCCAGGTCGATATTTCTCTGCCTCCACGATAATATTTCAATTTCCATGATGGACACTCAAGGTCTGTGGAGTACGACCTCTCAGCAGAGAACACAGGCTGTTCAAACAGTGGCATTTTATACTAATTAATATAGCAACCAACCTCAAGAAATTGGGATTTATATTGCAGTCAACGTCATTATAATCACAGGTAAAACTACACGAAACAGCAATAACTCATGTCCTAAAAAAAAATAGCATTTGATTAAAAATCCCATAGGTTTGGTGTTATGGTTATTTAACGAGGGAGATGTACTGCAACTTAAGCCTGTGACCGTCGTCGGTGTTCCGGAATTTTGTTCCGCAGGATTTTTTTTTTTTTTTTTTTTTTTTTTTAAACATGCCTGTAAACCCACAGACATGGGCCTGCCACATTTATGCACACTTAGGCCTAAATGTCATTGGCCTGGGCCGGGATCGAACCAAAACCCCCATAGGCCTATTTGACTTGTTTATATATTTAAAACTAGCAGGTGCCCGTGGATTCGCCCACGATTATTTATTCAACTGCCAGATATTTTATTTTAATCATTTACTTATCAGAAAAATAAATAAAACATATTTACTAACATTGACATCATTTTTATATGAAATACATCAGTTTAATCTTAATTATTAGTCTTTTTACTTAGTCGTAATGCTAGAGCGGGTTAACAAAATCGAAGCGATCGACAAATTATATGTGTTATATTGCCAAAAAAATGCTCTTTTTTCCCTGGTTGCTATGACAACCAATTAATTTCACAATTGAATACGGTGTTGTTAATAGGTGGCGTTGGGTCCACACGGAAATAGAAGCTCATAACATATTATATTTATATTAGACACACAAACTTACAAATATGTATCCGAATGAGCAAACTATCGTCATTGGGATTAGTTTAAGAAACATTGCAGGCAGTTTCAGAGACTTAACGTATTATCACATGGAAAATACACTTTTAGATAAGAATAATTGTACAGGATTTTTATATAGGTTCAGTTTGATAAAAATTGAAAATGTTAAAATTCATTATGCCTTTTATAAATGTTAAATTACTCTCGGTGTTCGCAAAAATCGTCATGCTTGATGGTTTAAAAGCGGTGTCGACTCCATTCCTTATGTTGGCAGCAGTGCACCTCATATAAAATAACCTGTATCTGCCATGTGCATGTGTGTATGCAGAAGTGTGTATGTGTATGTAGATGGCATCGTGGATGGAGGTTCCAATATGCCGATCCTGTACGTAGTATATTATAATAACTCTAATATTTATTATTATTTCACAAAAATATAAATGCCTGTCTAAAAAATAGTGTATGATACGCATGGTAAAAATGTTTTATTTTACCACTCCAGCTATCATTTTCTGATATTACGAAAGAAATTAATCATCCTGTGTAAACATTTGACAAAGATCTCCCTATTTTAAAGATACACAAATGGAGCTTTTTAAATAATATATAAGTTTTTTTTTAAGTGCCATGGACTTGGCAATTATTAATTTGTGTTTTCCTGTACGATATCTCGCAGAGAATATCGATATCTCCTGCAGAGAGAATGCGATATAATCGAGGTCAAGAGGGTTTGCATCCCTGGGGGACCACTAACGAGATTGAACTGACCTCTAGAAGAAATCTCACACAACTGCCTCTAGTGTTTCTATTGTTCTACTGGAACAGAATTACCTGGCTCGAGTCCTTATTGTTCAACTCAGCTTACACCACTTGAGTCAGAGAAACCACACGCACAACTGTAAGTATTAAAACAGTAGGTCTACGCATAGAAACTTAATTTGACTTAGACGAAATATTTTTTAGACATTCGAAAGTAAAAATAACTTTTAACGGTAATTCATTTTTATTAAAAGGCGAATATTATGCCACTGAGTGGTGTAAAATTATTACACTCCAGGGTGACCAACTTTGGTGTGCGTCACATGGAAAGCACTGTTTTAGTTAAAATATTTGCATATGATTATTAAATAGACCCTGTTTAGTAAAAATGGGAAATGTTAAAATTCATTATGCCTTTTTAAATATTACATATCTCATGGTTTTCGCAAAAATAGTAATTCTTGGTGGTTCGACTAAAACCCTTATATTGGCAGCAGTGTCCTAGAAAATCAATAACCTCCGTTTGCGCACGTGCATACCAGATGGCAGCACCACGAGCACAGCTAGTACGTGATATTATTTATTAAAATAAATATGATATATATATATATATATATATATATATATATATATATAAAATTATTTCGTAAAGTTTGACGACTGTATAAAAAATTGTATACGATACACGTGGTAGAATGAATTTATTTTCCCCATAGGATTACGACTATATATGGAGCAGGATGATTTTAGAGGCAACACCTTTGTCTCAACCTGGAAGATGATTTTTCACAACAGTTTTTGTGTTTATTACACAATTCAAATTACGCCTACTCCTTGCTTACCAATTTTTAATCAGTTACTTTCAAGCTCTGAACAAAGCTTAGTCATATTATCAAAATCAAACTTACTAAATTATTTTTAAATTAAAACAGTTAGATATTCGTGCCCTTACGACGCATTGTTTATGATTTATACATAAGAAATTAAGTAAACTGGCGTTTAACTATTTTTTCTAAAATAAACAGCCAAATCTATAACAAAGCAATTACCAACTTTTTTTGGTTTGAAGTGCCTTGGCACCAAATCTTCAATTTGGTTCCAAAAATGGAAAACTACACCGCAAGGACCATTTGCTATGAAATCCATTAAAAATCACATATTTTGTTTTTGAAGATATAATAAATTTACAGCTCTGAAAATTTTAGAGTTTACTGTAGTAAATGTTTCCAGAACATGAAGTAAATCCTAAGAAAAAATGTAAAATGTCTAAATGTCACTGGTGGGCCCCTTAATACAAAAACTACAATGCCATATATAGAAACATTAATTTTGTTATATGAATGAAATAAGATATGGTAAACAAATTAAATATCATGACATTATATTTTTTGCACAACCACTTCGACAGAAAATCTGCACGATTACAGGGCTTCTATCCTGTTTACATATTAAATAAGGAACTGAGTGTTCTTGGAGTGGGTAGAAATGACGATTGTCTTCTCTTTTGAACGTTACCAAGGAGACAGTCGATTCCGGTATCAATTGAATTGATATAGGAAGGCTTTGGATAAACCGATGCTTTCTGTGTTATTGCATTAGGAAGGAACAAGAAGAAAATCCCGAAGCAAAATATTCTTGCGACTTTTATTCAGTGTTGTGTAGTCGCAACCCCAATACATTTATCCAGAATTAATACCTCATACAGGTAGTTAGCTACACAAATTAGGATATAAACATTTTGTTCTCAGTGACAAGTGTTTAGTATGTTTGTCGTGTAAACGTCATTAAAATTGGTCTTATGGGGTGTCGCTTGATAAAACACCTGCAACGGAAATACATCAGTCTAAAAAAAATAAGTGTAGAAACCACTGCCTCGGTAGGATTATTCCATTACTGTTTCTGAATAGAGAAGGCTTTGACTACAATGCAGTCAAATGTCTGTAAATTTATTACGTAAGTCTAGGTTTAGATGTACAGATTTAAGAACAGAGAATGTATGTTAAGTTATGACAATATTAATTTTAAAATGTTATCTAAATATCTTATGCTATAATCTTAATGAATTTCTTCAGTATTTTTATTTATTGTAATTTAATGTTTTATAGTACTCTAAAAATTGTAATAATTTATGAATTAATCTTAAATTTACATTAGGCATATAACTTGTAGAGTGTTTAGGCTTACATGGTTTTAATAGTAATGTTAGTGCTTTGTATTTAAGTATTAAGTACTTTATCTATAGTATGTATTTGTGTTATGTAATTGTAATGTAGTTTTTTTACTGGTAGAGCAGAAGAGAAGGCCAAATGGCTTTAGCTCTGCCAGAATAAAATAAATAAATAAAATAAATAAATAATAGGCTGTAAGTTAACATGCGAGAATGGGTATAGGCTACAGGGTGTTAATGAATAACACCGAAACATTTTACCTGTGTATAGCATACAAGCAACTTTTATTAGAAGATTTTTACTCTATGGCGTAAATTGTGTATGCTACAGGGCATTCAAGTCATTACAATTTGGTGCTCATAACTCAATAATGAAGCGAAATAGGTTAAAATTTTCATTGAATTGACTTCATGCCTTCTTAGTGATCGATAAAAACCTGATTTTTAATTATTTATCAACAGCTATATCATAATCTAGAGTCTTCATAATCTGCAAAAGTTAGAGACTATTCACATGACTGGCCGCCACTGCATTATTTTTTTTATTCGTAACTCCAGTGTCCAAGTTCCTTTCTTTTGCATTTTTTTCAAACGTTAGAAGTCAGTGGCGGACTTGTCCTGGGAGATTTTATGTTGTAACAGAAAAAAATTGAATCCATAGAGCAAAAATCTCCTAATAAAAGTTGCTCGTCTATGTCCCCTCTGTACACAGGTAAAATATTTCGGTGTTATTCAACGAAAGTCGTGAAAATGTGCTTGATGGGCCGCGGAGCGGCCGTCTGTCTGTGATCACGGATCATTTGATGGAAGCTGTTGAAGAAAACATGTTTCTTCATCTGTAGAAATTCCTTGGTGGAAAACATTTCAACGACGACGATGTTGTGAAACATGAAGTGCAGACTTGCATTTCATCACAGGCGACATCATTTTTTGACGAAGGCATACAAAGACTGGTTTCCCGTTACAAGTGCCTGCATAACGTTGGTGAATAGCGTAATGCGTAAGGTAATGACTGATAATGGAGTATTTGGAAAATAACGTTCTGTTATTTAAAAAGAGAATTATCTGTACTTTCTTTTAAAACACTCTTACTTTAATGAGGGTAATCCACTGGGAGTGTTGATTTATTTTATTTTGTATATTTTGTATATAAGCCTAATATTTATATGTAAAGAACAAACAGTTGAGGAGATACCTTTTCATGCTGTAATGCTGCTACCATAATTATGTAGGAATACTGGCGAAAATTACTGGTTTGGCTACTGCCTTCAGATCTGAAATGTCATGCCCTGATTTAAGAACATACTGTACCTAAACAATAACCAGAGAATAAGAAAAAGAAACGCCAAAATGAGAAGACAGCAAATGTCCGGATTAGTCGCTAGAGGGCAGTACAGGCGCGACACAGTGGATTACATTCATCCTACACTACAATAAGCAAGAACAAGGCCTATGCCGTATACATTAAAGCCGTGGCCAGTCTTTTGTTCAGTGAAATTATATGTGGCTTGTGCTCCACTCAGAAAACACTCGGTATTCTTTCTCGTATAATTTCTTTGATTTTTCAGGTAATAAATTATCCTGAACGGATCTGGCTTCTTCAGCGACATCTCCTGGAATGAAAATGTCTGGACATTTTATGAGAAATCTCAACTGAGAATGTAAATTTCTTTAATGAACAATTTAACATTAAACAATTAAAAAATTCAAAATTCCAAAATTAAAAAATCAAAGATCCAAAATTTTAAAAATACAAAAATCCAAAATTTAAAAAAGAAAAAGTCTAAGATTAAAAAATTAAAAAATCCAAAATATAAAAAATAAAAAATCCAAAATTAAAAAATCGAAAATCCAAACTTTAAAAATCTAAGAATCAAAAGTTAATAAATCGAAATTCCAAAATTAAAAATGAAAAAATAAAAAATCCAAAATAAAAAATCCAATAATCAAAATTGAAAAAATAAGAACATTAAAACAAGTTTCATTTCTGTCGCGTGGTGCTCCACGCACACCTTTTTTTGGAACGGTTCTCAAGGCAACGAACTTCGTATCGATTCAGTACTTTTATTGTAGATCCTAATCACCAGAACCAATAATTACAAACATTTATTGTAATTCATAAACATTTGCATCTTGATATTTAAAAGTACAATTTAAAATTCTATTGCTCTCGTAGGAAACGTACTAATCAAATAAATAAAACTTTTAAGTTCATTGGCAAGGCCTCCTTCTTCAGAAATGCGAAACCCACACCTTCGCTTGTTAACAGATGATAAGCAACCAATGCACAGAAGTTTGATTAGATGGATTTATTTAGCAGTATCGAGAAAAAAGCTGAATGCTGTTGTCTTTGTGGGAGAATACAAAGCAAACTTCTGTAAACCCTGAGCTATGCTTTGCTGTAAGTGGAGAGGCATTTATAACGCACAAAAGGGCTTTCAAAACTTTGAAATAGGAACTAAAAATAGAATTTAAATCAATTAGATTCAACATTCACATGCAAAACGTGACTTCGTACTCCTGATTGTTTGTATTTAATTCATATTTTAGTATAGAATTAAGTTTTTGTAATAATGAAAATAATAATAAAGAACATTAAAGCATAAAAGGAAGAATTAACCCCTTAAACAGTAAGTACCTCTAGGCTAATGTCGAAAAACATTTTTCATTATCTTTGCCTTTGTAATGAAAATCATGCCATGATTAAAACTACGGTACCTAGTCATGTAATGAATTGCTAAGCTAAACAATATTACGATTCCTAACCTCCTACTCGATGTAAAAAAATCTGGTGTTGAACACATAACTTCCTCTGCCTAATTAACATTTTTATCTCTTACTATAATACGTTAAGTATGCATTATGTTCTGTAAATTTGTTGCAAAAATGAAGAGAATGTCATCACCCACATCTGGAATTCCATCCCACATAATGTCAGAGGCTGTCAAACGTTGGGACAGTTCAAAAGAAAAATCATTAAATTTATTCAGGATAATGTTATTTAAATTTTTGTCCTTGTCTTAAGCCCAAACATTTCCTTAGGGTGTAATTTAAAAAAAATTATCAATCTAATTTTGTATTCTAGATTATCTTAATTGTAATTAATTTAGTTTTTGGTTCAACTGTCTCATATTTAATTATAAGTAATTGTATTTTTAATTGTAATTTTTTGACTGGCAAAGCGGAAGAGAAGGAAAAATGGTCTTAGCTCTGCCAGGATAAATAAACGAATTATTATTACTATTATTATTATTATTATTATTATTATTATTATTATTATTATTATTATTACCACATCGCATCGCATCCCCATAAAATCTTATTAATGCTCTCACGTAAGTTTTTTTTTACTCCTAAGCACGGGTAATACACATATCTCACATTTCACATTCTGATATAAAATAAGAGACTGTTTTGCAAAGAGCGCGTAAGTCATTTTTTCAACCTATTGCTCACCAGGCAAGACTGTTTCTACAAACAGTGGGTGGCTTATAACTACCCTTCAGAGATGTTTTTGCGAAAAAAGTTTCAAATAAAAGTTTTAGCTCTTAGTATAAGTACCTCAAACAAAAAATTTAAACAAATTCGTTAGAGACATTCTCAAGAAAATCGCAAAAAAAATAATGAAATTTTCTTAATTTAAAGTGGCCTTAAAAATAAGAGAAAGTCGTCGCCAATCTTCATGTCGCATCCGCAGAAGGTACCTAACCCAAATACAAAGTTTTGTTTTACATGAATTTTCGTTCAGTTTTCATGGGCAACACATGAAAATAGTATTTTTGGATTCAGGGGGCCTCACAACGTGTATTTATGTTAAAAACTTCTTGAATTTTGGGTCGAACACAATAACTGACTTCCTCTACCGGTACCTATAGTAGGCCTATGTACGATACGGGCAGAAGAAGTAGAAAATAATGAAAACCAGGACATTTTCTCTGTTAAAAAATCTAATTTTCTACAAAGTGCCGGACATGATACTAATTTGTAAAATACTATGTGCATTGTTAAATGTGGGGTTTAACACATACACTAAAGAACTTCACTGCATAAAGGCTAGTTTACACGATGACACTAGGTCTCGTAACCACTTTCATGAAAGTGATTTCGTGAAATTAATTACACACATTTCCTTTCCAATGCAACCGCACACTTCATGTTATTTCTGAAGTTCAAGTTGTTAAAATCCCATACAAACGTTTGAAACACGTATGAAATACAGGCATTTCACAATTTCCTCACATCCCCACTTCATTTTACGAAATGCGAACAAGCTAAATAAGCGTATAATCTATTGATTATTGATTTAATATTATATTTTCTTTATGTATTTGTAATTTGTATTTTGTAATGTAAATGGCTGAACTGTGCCCGAGCACGAGCGCATGCTCATTCGGGTGGTCTTGTTTTGTTTTGTATAAATATAAATAAATAAAATAAATAAATAAAATATAAATAAATACATCTCAAAATTACTATTATAGTTTCGTGAAAAGTTGGAATCGCCCGAAATTGCGTAGTGTCGTAATTCATTGTCGCCAGTACATCTAGCGCTTGCGCATTCAAGTAAAAAACAGTTGCGAAACTCAGTAACGAAACCTAATTTCGCCGTGTAAACTAGCTTTAAATCTCCCATTCGTAAACTAACAGGAAACATAAGTTCTGCAAGCACGCTAATCGATTATCTTATGCTCGCTGCTTCTGTACTTTCTGATCGAAACACCGCCTACTAGATTACGTATGTAGGAGACAATATTTTGTCTCAAATTCATAATAAAAGTACAAAGAAAATTTGAAATTCATGTAAAATTTACAGAATAAGGTCAAGAATAAACTGTGAACCTAATCATTGGGTCAACAGTTTTCTTTGAAGTCCGGCATGGGTGTTATATTGTGTGAGAAATTGAGTTTCGTCAAGGGTTAAAATATGTAGATGTTTTTTATATACCTTGGTTTAGATCTTACACTCCAAATCTTACTTATTCATAGCAAAGTCACTAACCTGAAATTTACTTTGGACACAAAAAGTGAACACTCTCACACTAGTGTTAAGTTTTTAGGAATCAATATTAATGCTAGATTGAGTTGGGATGATCATATCAATAAGATCGCTAATAAGGTAGCAAAAGGTATGTTGCGTTGTTTGTCACCTAATGTTGACATAAATATACTACTCACTGTTTATCATGAATATGATGGCCATCATCTTCAGTATGGCACTTTGTTGTGGGGTAACCATGATTCTGCAGTGATTATATGTAAGACTGAACATATTGATCATTGTAAACCTATTTTTAAATTTAATCGTGTACTTACTATGCCATCTATTTGCATCTTTTTATGCACTCCTTAACTAATTAATGGTACTTACGAACGTTGTTGCCGTGGATCGTAAGTTGACATTCCCACACGAAATCTTGTTGCTATGTGCGGTAAGCGTTTCAGTGCTGTTATGAATATAACGACACACCTCATTATACAAGCCTTTATGGACAAGGCCCCCCTCAGCACAAATATTCGGTTCCCATAAACAACAACAAATGCGAATCACTTTCTGAAATAAACATCAATCTTCAAGAATGTACATACATAATATGTTCAGGTAATATCACAATTAATATAATTAAATTGATATAAATAATCATCGTGCAAAAAATAGCATGCAATACACGTGCCGTAAGCGCATTACGGATCTCGGAAAATTGAAAACACTCGGCGCGAGCACCTCGTGTTTTTTTTAAAACTATTTCCTCGATCCGTATAATCATGCCTTATGGCCCTTGTATCGCAATATACTATAGTGTTTTATTTTAAGTAAAAAAGAATATTAATAATTTCAGATTGAATTCCACGTACTACAACTATGAAACTAGAAACTGTAACCACATTAGAAACGAATTTTGTATCTGTACGACTACTCAAAAGAATGTCAATTTTATGTCTCTTAAGTTGTACAAAAGTTTACCCCCACGCAGGTTATGGTCAATTCAAGGCACTCATCAGAAGGAATTTGCATGATTATAATATTTATAATGTTAACGAGAATATTTTAATATTGTAGCTAGTTTTACGTGAACTATTGACGTTGCTACACATATTATGTAACAGCAATAAAGAATCTGTCTAACTATCTAGCAAGACTTTTCTTCTCTGAACAAAACACGATCGTAGACCGAATAGAGACCCAACAGCATTAATAATAAGCATCCATTTATTTAAGAATGTTTGTTGAAGTATTTAAGATATCTTTCGAAAAACATAAAGTACGGTATATAATTATTGTCATAGTTCCTAGCAATGCATATTGGTAATAGGCTACTGTTTTTTTGCACTCCTTAGCTAGTAAGTGGTACTTACGAACTTTGTTTACATGGATCGTAAGTTGACATTCCCACACAGTCTTGTTGCTAAGGCCGGTTGCGATGAGGTTAAAACACTTACGGTCCAAGCGCTACGTCATAATTCATTACGATACACTTCATAATACAAGCCTTTATGGCCACGGCCCCCAGGACAAATATTCGGTTCCCATAACAACAAACACATGCGAATCACTTTCTGAAATAAACATCTTTTTTCAAGAATGTATTTACATAATATTTTCAGGTAATATCACAATTAATATAATTAAATTGATATAAATAATCATCGTGCAAAAAATAGCATGCAACACACGGGCCGTAAAGGCATTTACGGGTCTCGAAAACTTAAAAACCCTCGGCTGCGCCTCGGGTTTTCAATCTGTTTCCTCGACCCGTAAACGTGCCTTACGGCACTTGTATCGCAATATACTATTTGAAGGATGTTACTCAGGTAGGAACAGATGTATTTCATTCATGATGTTGAGGAAATGATTTTATAATGTTTACGGGAGGTGATTTTAAATGATAAAGTTGCTGAACCATGATATACATTTCCCATTAAATATTATAATACTGATTCCTGAACAGACGTAAGCAGAGTTAACTTTATTTAATAAATCTTATCGTACCGTGACAATGGTGATCTACTGCAGTGATCTACTGCATTTAATGTACATTTATTGGTTGATTTTAGACTCATTCTTTTATTTTGTCCAAATCGAAAGAACGCTGTACAAGGTAAAAAGTCACAACAACATCATCAACAACAACAACAACAATAATAATAATAATAATAATAATAATAATAATAACAGTCATCGTTATTTATTACTTTCAAGGCCAAACTCGTAATAATAATAATAATAATAATAATAATAATAATCGTCAACGTTATATATTACTTTCAAAACTTCTATGGAGCGGGGCCTTGTGCGACCGCTTACCTTGTGCTCACAAGGAAGGTATTTATATCTCAAGAGCAGCAGGCCATGGAACCAATAAACGGTAACGATTCATTAGCTTTGAGTATCCGACTAAAGTAACACTTCATTACGCGACTACTTCTTTATCTCCTGCGTACTGCGTGTGGTATAAACAGATTATTGCAGGCGATCTCAAACATCTCTTCGTGGCGAAGGGGAACAGGTTTCGCAGTAGATTGCAAAGTTTTATCTCACATTCAAAGAACTAGGAAAGTATAATTTTTCGAAGTGAAACTTCTTTAGCCGCGGTAGGGGTAAATCGGGAGCTCGTGTAACGCTCAAAATCGTCATCAAATTAGTCTCACGCTCAAAATCGTCACGAAATTAGTAAAGTGTGACGCAACTCCAAAATTTAAAGAATCTTAAAATCCAAAATTAAAATATCGAAAATCCAAAATTAAAGAATCCAAAAAAATAAAAAATTCAAAGGTCCAAAATTAAAAAAACAAATAATTAAAAAATCCAAAGTTTCAAAATTAAAAAATTCAAAGATCCAAAATTAAAAAGTCCAAAAATTCAATTAAAAAAAATAAAAAATCCAAATATCCAAAATAAAAAAAAAAAAAATAAAAAAAATAAAAAATCCAAAATTTGAAAATACAAAATCCAAAATTTAAAAATAAAAAATTAAAGAATTGAAAATTAAAAATCCAAAAAATAAAAAATTAAAAGATCTAAAATTTAAAAAATCCAAAATTACACAATTAAAAAATTAAAAGATCAATAACTAAAAATCCAAAATTAAAAAGTCCAAAAACCCAATATTAAAAAGTCCAAAAATCCAAAATTAAAAAATCCAATAATCTAAAATTGAAAAAATCCAAAAATTAAAACAAGTTTCACTTCTGTCGCGTGGCGTTCCACGCACGCTTTTTTTTTTGTTTGACCATACTATATGCTTATTACGTGTGACGTAACGGTATCATAATGATATCCGAAACGAAACAGATTTCCATTACGGCATCGATGTAGTATCGATTATTATCGAACACGAAACGATCTTGAGGCCTTGAGAGTAGCACTGCGTAACTGCATAATAAATAGCATGTATTTAAAATAAAATAAATTCGTGATAATTTTAAATCCATACTAAAATGAATTTATTTCGAGCCAAAATCCGTTGATTTCAAGAAAACAACCATAAGGTACCTTTTTTTAATTTATTTATTATCTTCAATATGTCGTACAAGTCTCAGCCTATCAAAGGCTTTTACTCAAAAAGTAGTACAGTAAAAGCTGAATGTACATTGACCTTGAATAAATTACATATGATTTTGATAATTACTTCATTGTTAATGCTCTGATGAGTGGGTTGCTGTGATATAATAGTGTGTTTTCAAACTTCTGGACAATTTGTTGAATGAATATGCTTCAAATCCCATCCTTTTAAATGGTACCTTCGATTTAACCGTCATGAGTAGGGGCCGTATTTTTTTGTAACAACGATAAGCACGAAATTTTATAAAACAACGTCCCTTAGCTATTTTTTGCTTTTACATGCTTAAATTACCAATATGAACCAAATTGAATCCACGAAATATCGCGAAATTTACTCGATTCCGCGAAATGTCTCTATAAGCGCGAAATATGCCCGAAATATGTGAGAAACGAGCACGAAAATGTGCCTTAAAATCACAATATTGTGTTTCGGTGTACCGTATTTTTTATTTTTTAGCAGCATGCTTTTTTCCCTGCTGTTTCTGTGGCTTTCGAAGATTTACCGATATATCAATATTTGTGATCGATTACAAAGATTGCAGAATATACGCAAAGATTGTCTGTGACCTGGTTTGTTCTGTTGAGTACACTCCTTTCCTGCTATCTCTTTCCCAAGTTAGCGATGCCTAAGATCGATTACAGCAGAAGAGTGTAGAATGTTTGTTACTTGTATTCAACAGATTTCGTCTTTTATCCACAGTGGTATGGTTGGCACATCTGTTTGCAAATGGCTATCTGATGGTGTTTAGTAGAAATTACGATAATATTTCTCGTAATTTTATTTGAACATTAACTCTAATCATGTCTAAATCGAAAGTTACTTCAGTTCATACAAGGGCAGAAGAATATAGAAATTGGGGGGGGGGGTGTTAGTTCATGTTAATAAAGAAGCAAAGTTTATCATTGCGCAATGTTCTCAGCAGTGTAATATAAAGTAATTTATTTCACGAAATACCCACCGAAATAGAAGGAAGTGAACACCGAAATCAGCCATTTTATTTCACCAATAAATCAGGGCCCTAGTCATGAGGTGCCATCTCTCGTAAAAGACAAGAACTACGACAATCAGCTGACGTGAAGGACATGCTGGGCTCGTTGCCGTTTGTTTGAGTGAATCTAAAATATAATTTAAAAATTAGACTAATTAATGGTCGAACAAAAACAGCCGTATTCAACTTGCCTGTAGTGGTAATTAAGATACTCGTATGAAAATTATGATAATCACGTTCCTCGTTTCATAAACATACTCGTAAAAGTAAAACAAGTAAAGTGATCCCTATACATTATTTTTAATCATTATTATTGTTATCATTATGTATTTCATGTTTTTGCCCTGGCTGAGTGGTAGAGAAGGCCTTATGGCCTTAACTCCGCCAGGTTAAATAAATAAATAAATAAATAAAATACAGGTCATGGAGGCCCAGAGGATTCCAGGAGGTTGAGGCACCAAGATTTTGAACATTCGACACTTGAAGGTGGGATTGCTCCTGGTACTCATTTCTGTTAAAGGCTGTGTCAACCCCAGGGCCATAGTGCCACCAGAAGGATTAGGCCAATTGAAAACTCCAACGACCTCATCGTGAATCGAACCCGCGACCTTCCGGTTTGTAGCGCAGCGCCTCAACCACTACGCTACGGCGTATAACCCGATAAAAATACTCGTACCTTGATAAATGCCATTATAGGCTTGCTACATAATGTATTATCCTGTACACATTTTCATGTATTTGATCGCCAGAATCTCGACAGTTGCATTAAATAGACCAGACTAAAGAATGAGCTTCGATTCCCGGTGTTAAAAATGCATGTTACCGTACGTTAAGTTCGATGAATAAAATAATATGGATAATTGATATCACTAGCTCAACAACCTTTATTTTGTGTCAATGGCTTTCGATACTTCCGCACTATCTTCAAGGCATCTTGGTAGGCAGACGAAGATGTATTAATGACAGAAAACTAAAACGGTGTTATTATCTAGTTCTGTCATTGTGATAAAACTATTAAAAGAGTTAATAGTACATTATGCAACGACCCTATACAGATATTTATAAGACTCGAGTATGTTTATGAAACGAGAGAAGCTACATTCAGAATTTTCCTTACATTAAAGGCAAGTTTCATACTAAACTTTTTGTTCCACCATTGTTTAAGTTTTGAGATTTTAGATTCATCGATACGGCTGACCTCGGCGATCAGCTGTTATTAAGCTGTCGTCGTTCAAAACTTTTGCCCTAGATGGCGTGCGTGGAAATAGAAGCTTCTCTTGTAGCTTTAACCTCAAACCAAGGAATTAAAAACACAAAATGGACTGAATTGAGTAGTAGTTATATCCTTCAGAATTCTGGTCACCAATGGCGCTCCGCACTAATTTAAAGAAATTAATTAATGGCTATAACTACCGTATTTTAAGGACTATAAGACTCACTTTTTTACCTTGGAAACAGAGCCTTGAAAGTTGGGTACGTCTAATGGTCCGAAGTACAATAAAAAATTAAAAGTATGGTAAATATTGCCGGAATACCATAGTAATAAACAAGGTGTTATAAACTATAAGATTGTTACAAATTTTCACACAGACTGTACATCATTGTACTTGTCACAATTGTAAAATGAGGGTAGCTGGAAGCCAGGTATTCAATGCGAAAAGAAAGGAATGTTGAGTTCTTTTATACGAAAGGAGTTGTCTTCGCCGGGTGGTTTAAATTAAGGCAAAGGCCTATAAACAGCCTAGGTCCGTTACACTTACCATATGCTGAATAGGGTTAGAGGTTGTAAAAGTATTTTTAGTTTTTCATGAGAAATCAGGTGACTTGTTAAAATTTACGCGCCACCTGTACAGAAGAGATTTTCGTACAACGCAGGTTTTAAGTTAGAAGTGATTCCATTTACACCGATTCCATTGTACAAGCTTATAGTATGTTTATGCAATGAAGTATATTATTCCTTTTAAAATTTTTCGTTTAGAATCACATTGAATTTATTTTCCTTTAAATTTCCATCCTAAAATCAAGGCGCGTCTTATGGTCCGGAGCGTCTTATAGTCCGTAAAATACTGTAAACAACATTTGTGAAATATCCAGTACTTGGCACTCTGTATAAATTGATGGATATGCAATGCCCGCTGTATAAGGAGGCCATTAATCCCGCCTCATCAGAATTCGGATCGCAAAGTTACCGGCAAATGGGGGAGGGGAATCGAACTCCACTAAATATTTCATGTCACATTTAACGCACACACATTACTGGAGATAGAAAACCGCTTAAGATGAAAGTGATCCCAGATGCAGAGGCCTATGTACATTCACAGCCAATAAATGTGGTCCATATCTAATCAGGCAAAAAAAACATTTTTCCACGACCGAACCTAACTGTCAATTTCTAGGTTATTAACATCGCGAGAGAAATTTCACATTTTCTTCCAAAGGAGATAATATATTACAGTGAACGCCGCTTATTGTGATCACTTCGGGATGCAGCTAATCTAGTAATATTAACCTACTGATAACAGTAGCCGAAGGAATTAAATGAAGGATATTTATTCATATAAAAGATAATACACTATAAAACAGAATTAAAATATTTATTCATAAAGAAACACCTAACTGTGAATCATTGGACCACTCATAGGCTAATACAGTAATAGGCTGCAAGCAACTATTTTTTCAACCAGTAACAAAGTTTTAAACTGTTTTTAATTTCCTTTAGGAGTCTATTGACCAATACCCCATACTCAGTTAAGAGTTACGAATGTTTTTGGAAGTCTATACTGATCTGTGGTGAACACCGCGTAGCAAAACATCTAACACCTGCCTGTTCAAGTATTTTTATTTTACACTAGCCAAAACTGCATGTCATCACAGTTAAATAAAAATCTGCAGCATAACTGTGGGGTGAAAGAAGTTATTATTGCTTAAAAGAGAATGTTAGGTAATGCCACCCCCTCGAACAGGCCATCCCGTGAGCTGGAAACAATATTGCTACCTCCAGTACAACATAATAGCCTACAGTTTAGTTAGAAACGAAACCCTTAAAAGCGAAATTTTTAATGATGTACAGTACTTGGAAATAAAGCCGTAAAAGGAAAATGTGATAACATAAACCGAATCTTTGATCACAATTAACAGCATTTTTCAATGCGTCAGTATTATTTTGTCCTGCAGGAGTTCTTTTACATGCCAGTATGTGTTTTATGGAATAAATTTCAACTGATATTAATTCAAATGGATATGATATAAGATGAAATGGTGAGAGTGATTCATGGTATGTAAATATCTAATTCGGCATTTGTTTTAACGACTGGGAAAACATGAAAAAACCAATTTCAATCAGGGCTGCCACGGGATTTGAACCTGGGACCTTCCGAATGGAAATCTAAGACGTTACCATCTCGGCCACCTCGTTCGGTGCAATATAATCTGTTTTAACATTACAAGTTAAGCAAACTCGGAGAAATATAATGTAATCTGGATCTTTCGGTTGAAAATAGTATACTGCGTTACAAGTGTGCCGTAAGTGGTGCATTCCGATTGAGGAGAGAGTTTGAAAACGAGTTTTTTCAATTTCCGAGATCCGTTATGCACTTACGGCACGAGTATTGCACACTATTTTTTGCACGAAGATTATTTATATCAATTTATTTATATTAATTGAGATATTAGCTGAAAATATTATGTACATACACTATTGAAAATGGATGTTATATTTCAGAAAGTGATTCGCATGTGTTGGTTGTTATGGGAACCGAATATTTGTCCTGTTAAAGTCGCCACAAACTAGGGGGCCTTGGTTCCGGTCTTCCATAAAGGCTTGTATTATGATGATTTTACTTACGGCACTTATGCTTTTTGTAATTTTTACCGCATGGAGATTTCTTTTGTTTTCATAGCAACCAGATTGCGTGCGGGAATGTCAAGTTACGATCCACGGCAACAATATTCGTAAGTACCACTAATTAGTTACGTTGTGCAAAAATGTGTTTATTAACATACATATAATTTTTGTATTATCAGAAGGGAAGTTACTGAATGTTAAAGCAAGCATATGTCACAAGTGCTATATAATCTATCTCTTGAAATCCAGATCGATTGCCTGTTCCAGAAATTAGTAGGGTCTATCAAGTGACGTTTAATAACAAACAGAGAAATCTGAATACGTCCAGCGGGCGTGCTTCATGGTCTCAAACACACATGTCAGCACTGCCACAACCAGACTTTAAATTGTCTGTGCCATGCACTGTTATCACAAGCCCACTAATAATACTAGCTTGTATACAGTAATAGAAACGCCAAGATTGACGCTATAGTGATCTGGTAAGGTCTAGTTGAACTGGCTCCAATAATCATAAATAATAACAATAATAATAATAATAATAATAATACATTCTAAGTGAGGAAATTCAAATATCAGGGTGTAATAATTACATATATTCGTAATATAATATTAAGGCAGAAGTTAAACTAAGTGTTGACTAACATCAAGAAATGCTTGTTTTATGCAATTCAAAACTTCTATCATCTCATCTTCTGTCCAGAAATTTCGAAAAATAAAAATTTATATGACAATAGTTATCCTTCCGGATATATTATATTGATGTGAGACATGGTTCCTTACTCTTCGGGAAGAATAAAATTAATCTGAGTGTTCAAGATTTATAAGCACCCCTTGGTGCTTAATAAAATATTCAGACCTAAGAGAGATGAAAACGAGGGCTGGATAAAAGTGCATAATGACGAGCTTCATGACCTGTACTCTTCACCGAATATAATAATGGTAATTAAATCACGGAGGATGAAATGGACTGGACATGTTGCGCGCATAGGGGAGGAAAAACATCTCATATTGACTGGGAGACTCGAGGGGTAAAGGCTTTTTCGAAGACCTAGACGTAGGTGGGAGGACAATATTACGATTCATTTAAGGGAAGTATGATTTGCGAGGGATGGTTGGATGGAGTTAGCACAGAATAGGGTTGAATGGCGGGCTCAGATAAGCGCGGCAATGAACCTTCGGGTTAAATAAAATAGATAATATTCCTTTAGCTTGCTTAGGAATTGTCTATTTACATTGATTAGGTACATGAATAAGTAACTAAGTAAGAAAGTAGTAAGAAATTATTATTGAGAATATTACAGGAGAAAACTTCTTCTAACACTGGTATTTGAACCCAGGAACTTTGGCTATCCGTGCCACTGCTCTACCAACTGATCTAAGCCAGAGTTCAGTTCACATCTCCAGACGGAACCTCTCTCCTATGACTGATTGCCCTTAATGGTCTACCTTACTGACAGACAAGTTATGTCATATGCAGTACTGTGAGGCACACTAATTAGTGATTTTTGTTACCGGCTTCCACTGTTATTGTATAGTTAACAGTTTTATACTATAATATTATCATGTAATATCCAACAGAGAAAATAATCTGTGGTTCATGAATGCATTATAATTATTATTTCGTGTTGTTATGAATTTAATGTATTTATGTTACAACATATCGGCTGGACATTGGGAACTTGTAGCTTAGTGCCATGCCTGGAACAATCACATAACGGGGCGATAGTTCAGAATCGCCCTGTATCTAGAACACGTGCACTGCTCCCCGAGGACTGCAATAGCCAAGTTGGCCGAGCGGCACTAAAAGCTCACCTCCATGTCAATAGGCACTTCCCATACATCCAGTATACGAGTTACCTTCAGTTATTGTTTCCTTTCTGCTCAATTCCACATCTGTTTTCCTTCAGGCCACCAAATTTTCAGTCCACGTAGGCCTGCTTTTATTTGGTTTTTATCGTATATTATTTTAATCTATGGACGTTACAGACGTTCACATTTCAATTACAATGTTCACCTGTAATGCAGTTATAATAAGACACATACACAAATCGAAATAGAAGAGCTTATAACACAAAGTAACAAAACTGGTTAATAAAATTAGACTCTGTTACAATATATGGATCTATACTAAACAATTAATATTTTTTTGTTCGACCATACGCTTATTACTAGGGGGCGGATTATATTTTTCCCCTTTGCATTATTTCAGGTTTCCGACTAATTTAAACCCGATTCCAAGCATCCTGGTGAAAATGGAACGGCTTTTATTGTGCATATAACTGCATATTTAGGAAATTTTCAGCTATTGTAGCATAATTATT
Source organism: Ectobius pallidus (assembly GCA_964059195.1). Taxonomy (NCBI): domain Eukaryota; kingdom Metazoa; phylum Arthropoda; class Insecta; order Blattodea; family Ectobiidae; genus Ectobius; species Ectobius pallidus. Next base: position 140,968,287 of record CAXKWD010000006.1, read on the forward strand.
TATTTTGAATATGCATATTTAGGTCTTTTTTTTTTTTGCTTTTTTGTGTGCATATTAAAGAAATTTTGAAGTTTCATATCATATTTTGTAAATTTTGCATTATACTGTACTTAAACTTTTTGAGAATTTACAGATATTTTAAATAATTAACATTATATTTTAATCAAATGAATCGTAATGAAACTTAAAAAAAATATATACATAATGTATAAGTGGTAAAGTAATACCGGTATTTTAAATTTTATTGGTCATATTTTAATGTTTTTTTAGCCATAAATGCATGCATATATCCTATTTTTAGGTCATAGAAATCCGCCCCCTACTTATTACATTTGACATACGGCGCCATAACGATATTCATTTCGAAACGAGATTTTAATTATTTAATATTTAATATTTATTTATTTTATTCTGCCAACTACAGGAATAAATCCCAATTACAGTTGGTGTAGTTTCGCCAATACATGTTGTACAGTATAAAAATACAATACAATAAATGAACGAATGTGTGAGGATAAAGAAAAAAAATACATAAATGATTTACAATAACTACAATTAATTTAACAAGACAATCGAAAAATTAAGCCAAATCATATGGAACATATAATAGTTTATGAAGAAGTCCCATGTACTGATTCAATGACAAGTCAAAATCCAGAAGAGCATTTTGAAGTGATAAAGAATTATATCGTTTACACATTTGAATGAAAGATGAACATTCTAATATTTTTGACCTAATGACAGGAATATATAACAATTCCCTATTCCTTAAATTTAATTGCACTACATTAAATTTAATACGTTTTAAAAGTTCATTACTATCAATTTTACCATTGATAATTTTATATAAGAATAACTGTTGCGCTACCAGCCTTCTACCAATTAAAGTAACAAATTTAAATTCATTTAATAAAGTATTATAAGAAATTCTATCAATTAAAGCAGATCTATTATATTTTTTAAAATACATATATCGAAGAAAACTCTTGTGAATTTTTTCTATGTCATTAATATGAGTTTTATACAATGGTGACCATATAACTGATGCATATTCTAACTTACTGCGTACAAAACTATTATAAAGTAATTGTAAAACACGTTCGTCTTTAATATTTTTGGAATTACGAAAAATAAATCCTAACTGTCCATAAACTTCATCTTTATTTTATCAATATGCTTTCGAAAATTTAAATTATACGTAATAATTAATATAACACAGATTGTGATTATTATCGAACACTGAACAATCTTGAAGCCTGAGAGTATCAATTCAAACTGCGTAATAAACAATCCGTACTTAAAATAAAATCAATTCTGATCGATTTTCATTTTAATATCATAGGCCTACTAAATTGAGTTAATTTCGTCTTGTAAAAATCCGTTCGTTTCAAGAAAACAACCAAGAGCAAGCTTTAACTTGACCGTACGCCAACAGCTGCCATATCTCGCAGATAACATCAAATACGATAAGTTGCTAACAGCTAAATGCGCACTGTCAGCCGATAAGAACGAATCTGAAATCTGCCAATCATAGACATGATTCACTTAATATCTATCGAATTTGCTTTATCGCCTCCTAAAAAAGTGATAAAGACCATAGGCGTAACCAGGCCGACCATATGGGGGGGTTATAACATCCGCGGGGTCTGGTGGTATGGAATACCCCCCAGGGAGAGGGGGGTCCGGGGTCCTCCCGCGGAAAATTTTAAAAATTAAGATGCAAAATAATTAGTTTTAAGCTTCCGGGGGACCTCCCCCGGAAAATTTTAAAAATTAAGATGCAAAATAACGAGTTTTAAGCTTCCGGGGTCCCCCCCGGAAAATTTTAAAAATTAAGACGCAAAATAACGAGTTTTAAGCTTCCCACGCTTTATACTTGTATTAAGTAATTTATGGGCAGACTTAAAAAATTCTACAATTTTCCTTTTTTTAATCAATGGGGGGGGGGGGGGTTCAAACCCCCAAACCCCCCCCCTCGGTACGCCTATGATAAAGTCACGTCTTCTTTTCTTTATATTCTAATCAGATGGAAACTCTCTATGCAGTGACTTATGCATAGGCCTACATCACCAATGTCTCGGTAAAATTCATGATTTTTAAAGTACATGATAATTAGAAAAATAACACACATATATATGTACCTGTATCTACTCCGTAACTAAACTGACATAAAAATGGGATAGTAATGGAACAAACCCAATGTAGCCTATATAAATAAATTAATAAATCAATCAATAACACAAAATGTTTCATTTAAACTAATGGAATCAATAACACAAAAGTTTAATTTCTGGATATATTTACTTCCCATTTTTCTTATTATAAATAAGAATTTTCCTTGTCTCTTCAAAGTGGAGTATTGATAGAACTTCAGAGTTTCTTGCATGCCATTAAATTATACAGTTTTAATATTTAGAAATTTCGTGCAGTATATTATTTTCTGTTCTTTTATATTTCTAGATACATTGTATGCTCTTACTAGATAATTGAGCTCGTTACATGGGCTGGGAATGTTATAATAAACACTACGACACAACACTGAGGTTCCAAAACAGGAATGATCGATACGCTCATAACACTACAACTTAGCAACACCGCCGCTAGAGTACGTTGTATGAAATCGATACCATAATCGCAAGAGTGAGTTCTATGCAGTCTTTTCCATGACTTTACAGGACTGCATAAAGGACAACAAATAACCTAAACAGAAATTAAAAATTACATTTTGATTAAACCCACTGTCATTTTGAAGCTCCAGATGCTCTCTAGTACTTGTCGTTGAGAATATTTTGATATATAAATATTCTACTCTATTCTAGATTTTTTTATAAAGATGTGAACAAAAAATTCTATGTAACAATTTAAAATCTTAAGTAAAAAAAAAAAGTAAATTTCACACACTAGAGAATTATTCTTTCTATAAAACAGTGCAAATTTTATGTTCCTATCTTTCATAGTTTTGAAGTAGGCCTAATCATGTTTCAAGTTTATAGTCTAAATTTTCAAGAAAATAATTTTTATAAACAAATTGTAAATTATTACAGAACATTTTTCTTGTGAAAAGTCTCAATATACAGTTGTATAATATATATAAAAGAATTAAAAGTCCTAATGCTTAAAATCGTTTTCATACCGAAAGGTGTATATACACCTTAAAATAATATAAAATGTAATAGTTCATAGCAGTCCTATTTGAAATGAAAAACTAGGATATGATTGTTTATAATACAAGCATTGAAACAAGCTGCAATCACTTCGGGAGTCATGGCTTCATTAAAGGCGAGGTGTTGCTGCCTACACTAATATTCAGGCGTAAACAGGTTTGCCACACAGTACAAAGAGAAGCACTGAAGCGAGCGCCGGAACGATAAGACGAGCGGAGTTCCCATTGACTGATCCCACATCTGACACCAGTAATAGCTAGCGGCTTTCTCTTGTTTCTACATGTCAGAGTTATTTATAACGAACCATTCCATAAATAAATGGATAGAAATAACACTCCTGCAGTAGTGATTCTTCACAATCTAGCGCTATTCTATTGATAGTAAACATCCGATGTAATCAATTCACATGAATAGAGTTTAGTGTTAATTTCCATAAAAAATGAGTAAATCACTTAGATCATTATTAAGGAGAGCGTCTTATAAGGTCAGTAAAAAAGATGAACTAATGTAATTTTCGTATAACGTATAATAATAATACTAATAATACTAATAATAATACTAATAATAATAATAATAATAAAAATATAAATAGGTTATAATAAAAAATAAAAACTAAACTCAGAGGCGCTACATCCTTGAAGGGACTAGAACTACTACCCGACTGCTGCGTCATCTACAATAGGCTGATGGCAGGATTGGGGGCATGTGGTCAGCATGCCGACACACACGGCCTTTAATGGTAATAATAAAATAAGCTTATATGAAATAAAAATAGAAATAGGTTTCTTAAAGGTTTCCATCTCGTCTTCACTATTAATTCATATGCCTCTTTTCAGTCCCCGTCCATCAAGATTATTTTCATATGAAAATCAAGGGGACATACAGGTTTGGGTACTGAGAAATAGTGAAATTCATTTTTTTTTTCTCAGTAAAGAATTGCTGTACAACCTCGTAATCTGACATGCCCTTTATTGATACTTCTACAATTACATACTATTTTCAAAATTACTCAAACTATTACAGTGCAGGTAATTATCGTTACAAAATGGCAGCAACGTTTCGTGCACTGAAATGCCGATTCCATGATAACTCCACAAATATCGATATTTTTGTGAGTGATTATTTTTTTCTACCCATTTGTTAATGCCATTTTTTTAAAATAAATTTTTCAATGTTTTTAAATTTATTGACTACAAATTACGATACAAGTGTCTACAAATGTGGTTTCGAACGCCACCCCAAGAAGCGCTCGGGGGCGGTTCAGTTCAATACAATAATGTAATTTATTTAATTACTTACTTACTTACTTACTTACTCACTCAATGACAATAGACAATTCCTAAGCAAGCTAAAGGAATATTATCTATTTTATGGAAGCCGAAGGTTCATTGCCGAGCTTACCTGAGTTCGCCATTCAACCCTATTCTGTGCTAACTCCATCCAATCATCCCCCACAAATCCTACTTCCCATAAATACGTTCTAAGATTGCCCTCCCACCTACGTCTATGTCTTCCACGTGGTCTTTTCCCTTCGGGTCTTCCAGTCAATACTTTTGAGACATGTCTTTCCTCCCCCATACGTGCAGCATGTCCAGCCAATTTCATCCTTCGCGATTTAATTACCTTTACTATATCCGGTGAAGCCTACAGGTCCTGAAGCTCGTAGTTATGCAATTTTCTCCAGTCCCAAAATAATTATTTGCACTAATTAAAAAAATATATATATATATTTACAAAACATAGAAAAGTATAAGTTAATATTGTTTAGAGTAAGGATAGATTATGTTATTTTTACAACAATGAAAATGTACGAATAAATAAAATAATATATATTTTTGTTCAACAGATTTTAAGATAAAGCAAAGCAATTATATTTATATGAACAATAATATCGACAATAATTATTTAACATTAACAGTTTATTTTTTAAATATGTTTAATGTAAAAGAAATTGTAAAACAATTACTGTTCATGGATTTATTATTTTCAATAATAAATACAATATAATTATAGATATTCCAAGGATTGAATATGACGTTTTTCCTATAATATTTACAATACAAATGAAAATGAAATAGGCCTACGTATGGCTTGATGAAATATAGGCATTAAAAAGTATTTATTTGTGAGGGGGAAGTGATAAATATCTGGGATACATGAAGAAGTGTTCCATATGGCTAGTCAGATTTCAATGAGAGATTGCTGGTTAAGTGAATTAAACTGAGGGGATGGAAAGTAACGCAGGTGTGATGGCGTATTATATTAATAGAATGTACTGTATGATTTGCATAAACAGCGGGCCTTGGTAATTAAATAAGAACGGAGGCGTCGTGTTTAGGGTGAGTCAGGGGCCATGAAACCATAGTAACGAGATGGGTTCACCCCTCGCCCTATAGGGTCTCCCTACTTCAGTAATTAGGCAGAGGGCTGCCTCCTCATTGTTACCGTAGTATACATCTTTCCGTGTTTTTAAAGCTCCTCAAAGTCCGTGTATACATATAAACTCCTGTATTATTTGAAAATGCTTTAAAAGAATTCTTTTTCTGGGCCCTGTTTCATAGAACTTGCTAATAATATTAGTTAATAAATCAGAACTCATAATATTATTCATTAGTTAACAACATCTTGTTTCATAGAGATATGAACACTACTCATAAAATCTCTTCGCTAATATTATTAGTTCATTAGTCAGCTGATTGATTTGGAGGTTATGTCTTGATTATTGTTAGTGTTTTTTTCCCCTCTTAGTCTTTTTGTCAATATTATTTCAAAGCAGTACGGCCTACATATATCTTCATAAATGTAACAAATAATAAATAGCTCTAAGAAATGAATAAATCTGTCAGGCACTTATTCAAGATAGCAATAGGCTTATGTATTAAAATCTAATCTCAAATCCTAAAAATCTTGTTTTGACATAAATTCCTTTGAAAGCATAGTCTATGTAAGCTTTTTCTAAATTATAATTAAATCAGACGAATCATTTTCCACAAAGTTAAGATCACGAACTCTGAATTACATGGGTTTGAGAATATCTTATTATTCCAAATACACTTATAGTAAATTTTATTAGTTCTGCAGTCTGTGAAACAGTTTACTACTAATATTAGCAACATTTACTAATAATTTAGAGCCATGATCTCATATTATTAGAAAATATTATTTTGAAATAGAAGACTAATAATAATAACTAATACTATTATGTATTTGCTGTACAAGTTCCATGAAACAGGGCCCTAACAACGGGAACCGAATTCATGATCTTCGGTTTTCCGTGCAGATGCTTTATCAACTCAGCTACTCAGAGTTCGACTCACAGCGCCAGAAGGATTCTCTTTCTTACGACAGGTTATTATATGGTCTACCTCAATGAAATTCGTTTAAGCCATATAAATATTCTTCTAAATTATGTAATGTTGAACAGAAACAATATTCTGTGGTTTCATGAATACATAATTATCTACGTGAACAACTGCGCAACAAAGAAATTTACAGACGAAATGCCGAACAGTTGAGTTGGAACAGGATCTCGCTTCGCTCGGTAGTTAAAATAACAACTTCTTTCTTTCTTTCTTTGTTGTAGTTTTACCTCTCCCTTTTAGGATTTAAGCAACCCAAGCCGCCCGGGCCTTACAGGGCCGCGACCTGTCGGGAGAGAGATTGTCTTTGGATCACATAATACTTTTTTTGACCAGACAAGGACATGGAGGGCCTCCCCGGATGAGTGATCAGCCCAATGTCGGGGCCACCTCCGAGACAACACGAACACATAGGACGATACACACCATTCACACACACACACACACACACACAAACTCACTCTGAACAAGGCGAGGATGGGGATGAAGATGATATTGACGGCCAGATGATATCCGGGGACCACAAGGGTCTAAAGTTACCTGACATTTGTCTCACAGGTGAGGAAAACCCCGGAAAAACCTCACCTAGGTAACTTGTCCCGACCAGGAATCGAAATCGGGCCCGCTGCGTGAGAGCCACAGCGGTGGACAAAATAACAATTAATTTATTATGATTATTATTATTAACATTACAGCATGTAAGCTTGTGTTAGAACACCCTGTGTAATGAAGATTAACGGCCGCTCTGATCTGAATTAACACCCTGACATGGCGCAGGTCACTGCCACTTCCTCTGACGTCATATAGTCACACAAAGGGCCGGAAAAATGGTAACTCCTCCTCGCCAGCCCTTACCTCTGTTGGAAACAATTGTCCTGTACATTACCGGGCAGTCAACCCTGTTACTGTGAATGCCACGCGGCTATTTATCTTTTACTATAATGAACTATGTTCCCAGAATACAGCCACATGTAGCTTAAATTAAAAATATAACTTCTAACACAAGACACAGGAAATGAAATTAGCACATTATTAGTGCTAAAATAGTTATTTTTGTAACAAGTAGTAAAAACGATATTTTATTTTAGAGTAGGCATGTTTGGGAAACGAGCCCGTAAGGACGAGTGAAGTATATCATACTCGTACATTATTTTTAGACAGTCTTTAAAATTTGTGGAATAATAATAATAATAATACAGGTATTAATAATAATAATAATAATAATAATAATAATAATAATAATAATAAATGAAAGTTTAACACAGGAGGACGATTTGGAATATTTAGAAATGATCGAGAATCGATAAATGCACTCGAGCAATCCACGGAAACAGATTGGAACAATAGGAACGTATCCATGGATATTTTGTATCTTTACCGTCTTTCATAATCTTTACAATTATTTTGAGAGCTTATATGCAATTTTTTTATTGCTTTTAAGTTTTTATAAGTTTTATATTTTTTAATTTTTTAGAGCTTTTATGCATTATTGATATTGTATTACTGGATTTTTAGCTTCTATGCAAATTGTTATTGTTTTATACTGAAGAGAGAAGTCGGAGGAGCGAGATAAGTCGCCTTGACACTGCAACTAAGTGACTTGGAAATGTTCTTGTGGTAACGGAATGTACCTGCGGATGAACAGATATACACAAAAGATACCGGTCATTGGTATTAGTAAAAAAAGATGGTGGTGCTTCAAGAAAGCCTGGGTTCGAGACTATGAACTCAGCAATGCCGTGATGGCAAAATTTTCCCCGAAACAGATCGCCGTTTCTGTTGAAAGCAGAGTTTTACCGAAGAGGTATTTCTTGTAATGAAGACTGAATAAGGAATATTCAGACCCTGAAGACGACGCCCTGAATAACAAATATTCAGACCCTGAAGACGACGCCCTGAATAACAAATATTCAGACCCTGAAGACGACGCCCTGAATAACAAATATTCAGACCCTGAAGACGACGCCCTGAATAAGGAAAATTCAGACCCTGAAGACGACGCCTTCCTGTGCGTTCATGTACAGACTGGACCGAAGACGTAGACCTTCCAGTGAAGAGACTGGTCGAGGACTGTCCAGCTACGTGAAGATGACGACTTCCGGGCGTCGCTCCGCGATGGTTCGACGTCTGGATGTACCCCAAATGACGTACTAACTGATATAAATGACACGTTTGTAACACGAAGAAGAAATAAAAGTAATCGTTGACTGTGAATTTCATCTTTTCTTCCTGTCTATACTACAGTAAAGATGTCTGCAGATTCGTGTGTTAGGCCAGTATGACATTATAAAAGTAATTTTACAGATAACTAGATAACAGTGCAATAGTTCAACTATTACAAATGCCATTTTATCAGTTTCGAAGATATGTTAAATTTTTGCTTTCAAATCAATAGCTAATATACACAAAAGCTTATTCACATAAGATATTAATCACAGTACACCATAATAAGTGGAGTAGCTTAACTTACAACATTTCCCCTTAGAAATAAGACATACAGTCATTCTCTCAAAACATTCACTGCAAAATTTCATCATAACTTTCATCGCATAATCTTAAAACTCTCGGCCTAACAGTTTTTCATGGTCCTGGCCGTTCACCCAATTATTATTATAAACTGAAGAAGCTTACTTAACCACGGAAGCGAGGTCTCACTGACCGCTACAAAAAATAACTGTTTTTCTAATACGGCTCCACTGGTGGGTAAGTGACACATAAGGGGTGATAAAGGGTCTTGAGAAGGGAAGGTAGTATAAATAACACACTTGTGAAGACATAGGAGTGGTTTAAAAAATGCGGTCACACAGACCTCACGTTCATGGTTAAGTTTAGTCATAAAAGTAAAAGTAAAGTGTTTCCTATTACAGGCCATGGAGGCCCTGAGGTTGAGGCTCCCAGAATTTAGACATTCGGACGTGAAGGTGGTAAGGTTGTCAGCCTTACGCCTTTACTCCCAGGATCGCTCCTGGTACTCATTTCTGTTAGAGGCTGAGTCGACCCCCCCACGTCCATAGTAGGCCTACCATCAGAAGGATTATGCCAATTTAAAAACTCCAACGGCCTTATCGGGGATCGAACCCGCGACCTTCCGGTTTGTAGCGCAGCGTCTTAACCACTAGGCCTACGCTTCGGCGTATACCTGCTTTCGTCATAGGTTAACAAACTTTCCTCAGTCAAAGTGTTGTTGAAGGTCTTGGTAGGCCTACGCTTTTTCGAGTATGCATTTATAAGACGAAATGTTCATGCATTGTTGTTTTTATACAAATTAATCAATAATGAAATAGATTATATTAATATTCTCAAAGAAATATAATTTTATGTTCCACGTTATAGATCTCATAAATTGCATAATCTTTTTTTCATCCCAAAAGTAAACACTGACTCTAATAATAATTCTCCTCTTTATAATGTACTCCGTCTATACAATCAATTGCACAAAATGGACAATATAGATATTTTTAATACTAACAATAACCGGTTTGAAAATATAGGCCTATGTGAAATTTTTTTAAAATTTTAAAATAATAAAATCAGGTAAACTGATGTAACAAAGTGCCAGTATGTTTTCGTTTAAACAGTTATGACTGCAATTATGATATGCAGAATATGTTTTTTTTTAAAATTAATTTCCAAGTTAAGCTCCCTATTTATTCATTAAGCAGGGCTTACGGAAGAACAAAGGTCTAGTTTTTTTTAATGAGATTAAAATCTTCCAGCATCACCTGAACTGTACAGATATGTGATATCATGAGAATCGCACACTCACATAAAAATGTCAAAAAAAATTCAAATTGGCCGGTTTCGGGTTTTGAACCATGGACTCCAGAATGTGAGGCCAAAGCGTTACCATCTCGACCACCGGGGTCATTTTAACGGTCTAGTTGGATAAGCGCTTGTAAATCGATAGTGTTTTTTGTCATAGCTACCTGTATTTTAATTTCCAAGGCCTTATAAGATAACAGTAAAACAATAGGCAGTGTTGTCAAGATAATTGATTTTCATTTTTTTTTATAAATTCTTTCGAATACGTATATTACCATAAAATAGGCACTAAATTGAGCATTACTCCGAAACAGGTCAACCGATTTTATCTATTATAAATAGACATCTTCCCATGGACATTATAAATGCGTATACGAAGTTTCATAAATATACGATAAAGCGTATTTGAGTTATTGCGCCTTTAAAGTAGACATTAAATTGGGGTTTACTCCGGTACCAGTCAACAGATTAGGTTCAAATTCAATAGGGCACTTCTCATGAACGTCATAAATGAGTATGCCAAGTTTCATGGAAATCCGATACAGCGTATCTATTAAAATAGGCACTAAATTGGGCATTACACCGGTACCGGTGAACCGATTTGGTTCAATATCAATAGGGTTCTTCCCATGGACATTATAAACGTGTATACCAAGTTTCATTAAAATTCGACAAAGCGTATTTGAGTTATCGCGTGTACAGACACACGGACGGACAGACAGACAGACGGACAGACATTTTTCGTCCCCACACACAATCTCATAAAGTACCATACTGGCACTTAATAATGTTTATTGTAACGAATTACGCACTGCAGAGTCAACCATATGCCAGTGCATTGAGAACTGTTATTAAATTTCTGGTACAGGGCTGCCAACTTAAGGGCAACGCTTGTCATCGACCAAGTATGTCGATTTTTGCAATCACCGAGAAAGATTTTACATTTAAAAAAGCGTCGAGGGTTTTAAAGTTTTCTGTTTCTATAAAACTGAGTCTATTTAACAATAATATGCCCTTTTTTTATTAAAAGAGTATTTTCCACATGACGGATACCAAGTTAGTAACCCTGGAGTGTTATAATTTCATACCACTGAGTGGCATAATTTTCTCATCTTAAATAATATCATCCACCAATAAACGCGATTCTTTTAACTTCGACTGTCTGAAAAAGGAATTTATATCAATTTAGCTCTCGCAATAGGCCTACCCCTAATACTGTTCGTGCCATATTAAGAAGACCTCGTCCCAAACCATCATTTATCTACAAAAGAATACAATAGCATTGTTCTCTAATCCTAAAATTTGCACCCACATCGAACAGAAAACCGGGGCTCTTGTAGTCGCGTGGGTTTCCCCAGTGTTTCCGCTGCCATTCCCCACTTCAAGTGAAGTAATCGTGCAGTGGTATGTATGTGGCAACATTGTACTGGACTGCAGATAAGTGTGAATACGCCTAATTACTTATCTATTCACTGATTGACAGGTTGAAGAGGATTAGGGTGGCAGCAGGTAGAGGCAATTCTTGAGGAAAAAGGTCTTTAAGAAGTGGCACCCACAATACATATTTGCTCATGGAACCCTACTGGTTCTAGAAATGCTGGGTTTGGGCACGATTGCCCCAAGCTCTTCAAATGACTTCCCATCCGGGCCGACAATAACTGTTACGCAGAATTTAACTGTTAGTAACAGCTATCTCATAAAAGTGACTGTGAACCGACGCGAATTTCAAACATTTTGCATTAGCCTTGCTTTGTTGTGTGTAAAGCTGTTTCCCTGGACACGTTACAGCACGTTGCTGTAAGCCACACACTGTGTTGCAAGGTTATTACGTAATCTAACAAATTGAGTTAGGCACATAACACGCAATTGTTTTATTAACCCCTGGCTTTGTAATTCAGTTTACCACTTCACCTTGTTCTCTGTACACACACGTGTTTATGTAGGCCTATGTGTGTGAGAAAGTGAGAGGAAAGAAATATAATGAAGGTTATTATTATTATTATTATTATTATTATTATTATTACTACTACTACTACTACTATTACTACTACTACTACTACTACTACTACTACTACTACTACTACTACTACTACTACTACTTACGTACATACTTAATGGCAGTAGACAATTCCTAAGCAAGTTAAAGGAATGTTATCTATTTTATGGAACCCGAAGGTTCATTTCCGCGCTTACCTGAGTCCGCCATTCAACCCTATTCTGTGTTAACTCCATCCAGTCATCCCTCTCAAATCCTACTGCCCTTAAATCTATCCTAATATTGTCCTACGTCTAAGTCGTCTAAGTGGTCTTTTCCCTTCTAATCTTCCAGTCAATACTTTTGAGATATCTTTCCTCCCCCATGCGCGCAACATGTCCAGCCCATTTCATCCTCCGTGATTTAATTACCCTTACTATATCCGGTGATGACTACAGGTTATGAATCTCGTTGTTATGAAGTTTTCTCTAGTCCCCGTTTTCATCTCGCTCAGGCCCAAATATTTTCCAAAGCACCCTGTTTTCGAACACACTCACTCTTCCCGAAGAGTAAGCGACAATAATACAATCTGTAGGTAAATAATTATACATTTTTATGATTGAATTTCTGGACAGAAGAGGAGGAGATGGATTGATAAAACAGGTATTTCCTGATTTTAGTCGACACTTAATTTCTGCTTTATTATAATTATATTCTGAAATTATTCCTCCCAGAAATTTGAATTTCTCCATTTGTTCGAATGCTTATTAGTATTTCTTAAAATATGTAGTTGCAATAATAATTACAGATACAAATGATATTAAGGTCGCAACCATAAAACTTTTCCCCTCTGGTCTGGCGCTTGGATCGAAATATGGGTTTATTGCTTACGGTGCTCACAGCAGTATTTCTTCAAGAACTCATATTTCGTATTTTTGGCAATTGATCCGTTATTTCCTTACATGCCACGATAAATATGTTCTTGAAAGAATGTGCATTTTTTCTGATTTAAGCTTATTTTAATTTTGAGTTTAACTATTTTCTCATTACCCCTGTTGGTAGCGTTAGTTGGTATACTATAACTCGTTCGATTGTTCAATCATTTAGTATGCCGTGATCTGGTAGCTGACACAACGGCGGTTTGATTTTATACACATGTAAGTATTAAGTGCCAGTATGGTACTTTATGAGTTTGTGTGGGGGACGGGAAAATGTCTGTCCGTCTGTCTGTCTGTCTGTCCGTATGTCTATACGCGCGATAACTCAAATGCGCTTTATCGGATGTTACTTGGTATGAAACTTGGTATACGCATTTATAACGTCCATGCGAAGAAGCCCATTGATATTGGACCAAATCGGTTGACCAGTACCGGAGTAAAGTCCAATTTAGTGCCCATTTTATGGTAATATATTAGAAAGAATTTAAGAAATGAGAATCAGTTATCATGACAATATATTGTATTACAGTGTTCATATACGGCTTTGGATGTTAGCTATGACAAACAACACTACTCCTTCACATACGCTTATCACACTAAACTTTTAAACCGAGCAAGGTGACCGAGATGGTAATGTCTTGGACTCGCACTCTGGAGGTCCATTGTTTAAATCCTGTAGTCGACCAATTTGATATGATTTTCCTTTTTGTACTTTTATATGAGTGTGCGATTGTCAAGATATCCCAAGTCTGTATAGTTCTGCTATTCTGGACGAATAAAAAAATAGACCTTTGTTCTTCCGCAATCTCTGTTTAAGGAATCAGTCCGGAGATTAATTCGGAAATCAATTTAAAAAAAAAAAAAACTTATTTTCTGCATATCATAATTGCAATTATCACCGATTAAACAAAAGCATCTGGCACTTTGTTATATCAGTTTACCTGTTTTTATTATTAAGTGCCAGTATGGTACTTTATAAGATTGTGTGGTGGACGAAAAAATGTCTGTCCGTCTGTCTGTCCGTCTGTCCGTGTGTCTGTACGCACCATAACTCAAATACGCTTTTTCGAATTTTCATGAAACTTGGAAAACACATTTATAATGTCCATTTCTAATAGAAAGGCGCCATCACTCAAATACGCTGTAGCAGATTTCCATGAAACTTGGTATACCCATTTATGACGTCCATGAGAAGTGCCCTATTGAATTTGAACCTAATCTGTTGACCGGTACCGGAGTAAACCCCAATTTAGTATATATTTTAAAGACGCGGTAACTCAAATACGCTTTACCGGATTTTTATGAAACTTGGTATACACATTTACAACGTCCGTGGGAAGACGTCTATTCATAATGGATAATCTCGGTTGATCTGTTTCGGAGTAATGCTCAATTTAGTGCCTATTTTATGGCAATATACGTATTCGAAAGAATTTATAAAAAAAATGAAGATCAGTTATCTTGACAACATAGCCTATTGTTTTACTGTTATCTTATAAGGCCTTGGAAATTAAAATACAGGTAGCTATGACAAAAAACAGGATTGTTTTACATGCGCTTATCCAACTAGACCGTTAGAATGACCCAGGTGGCCGAGATGGTAGACCTTTCTTCTTCCGTAAGCCCTGCTTAATGAATATATCTGGAGCTTAACTTGGAAATCAATTTAAAAAAAAAAACATATTCTGCATATCATAATTGCAGTCATAACTGATTAAACAAAAACATACTGGCACTTTTTTACATCAGTTTACCTGATTTTATTTATATAATCAGTTGCATTGTATTCCTGGAATAGTCTTGAATAAATCCCACGAGAGATTACCTAGTCAGCTGGTCACCCCTGAGTCAGGCTGGTTAGCACAGATACTGATTTACAACAGGGGCATGCAAATTACGTGCGGTTAGCTCCGCGAGATTTACGGCAACATCTTCAACAAGTTGTTCTTTATCTTATCTCAACATGTTGACTTCATCCAACAAAGCCTTCTGTTCACTCACGATTAAGTGAATTGATTCCCCCACTTACAACTAGCAGGTGCCCGTAATTATTTACTCAATTGCTACATGTTTTATTTTAGCTATTTAGCGGCCGTTTGAGTGTGGTTTTATACAATTTTAGCGGCCTAGATCGCTAAAATGCAATTGTTAAGCGTGTTACAAGTCCGACAAGCAGCTGTTTTAGAGAGCTTGTACTCAAACATCATATTTATTAACACGGACATATTTTTGAAGTAAAACTTCTTTAGTGGCGGTAGAGGGTAAATCTGGAAAATCAGTCACACTAAAACCCTCACGAAATCAGTCACAATCAGTCACGAAATCAGTCACACTCTTACTTGTTTCGGTGCGGACTGCACAGAAAACAATCAACTCAATGATTAGGAGTAATCAAAGGAAATTTTTCAGACCTTACTTCCTCAATGGCAATAGACAATTCCTAAGCAATCTAAAGGTATAGGCCTATTATATATTTTATGGAACCCGGAGGTTCATTACCGCGCAAATCCAAAATTAAAAAATACAAATTTCCAAAATTAAAAAAAAACAAAATTAAAAATTATAACATCCAAAAATCCAAAATTTAAATAATAATAAAATAAAAAATTTAAAAATAAAATTTTTTAAAAATAACAAAATAAACAATTCAAAGATCGAAAATTTAAAAAATCTAAAATTAAAAATTCAAAGATCCAAAATTAAAAAGTCCAAAATTAAAAAAGTCCAAAAACCCAATATTAAAAAGTCCAGTAATGCAAAATTGAAAAAATCTAATAATCAAAAATTGAAAAAATAAAAAAATAAAATAAAGTTTTACCTCTGTCGCGTGGCGTTCCACGCACTCTTTTTTTTATACACAGTACATTACGCGAATAAATAATTTTGTTCTTAATTATATTGTTTAAAACGAATCCTGTACTGCCTTTGGCCATGCAGATTCGAGATGAAACGTTTAAAACGAACCACAGTTTCATGAACATTACCCAATTCATGCATAATCAATTAAAACGACTGATAACTAACAAAACTAAAGCCCGGCTTCCAGATGCATTTCATGATTAAAGTGCGTCACCCGGGAAAAAAGACGTTAGATTAGAGTTCCTTAGCCCACCTCATAAAATCCCGCACATTGAGTTTCGACTAAATAATTCAATGTTTTCCTATTTAGGCGTACTATAATGAAGCCCTTCTGTCCACCTACGTAAAAAATATTTTTGCACGACTTAACTAATTAGTGGTAGGCCTACATACGAATGTTCTTGCCGTGGATCGTAAGTTGACATTCCCGCACGCAATCTTGTTGCTATGGAAACAAAACAAATTTCCATGCGGTAAGTGTTTCCGTGCGGTAAGAATTTACTTACGCCACACATCATAATACAAGCCTTTATGGACAAGGCGCCCCCCCCAGGACAAATATTAGGTTCCCATAACAATAAACACATGCGAATCACTTTCTGAAATAAACATCTGTCTTCAATAATGTATATACCTAGGTACATAATATTTTCAGGTAATATCTCAATAAATTAATATAATTAAATTGATATAAATAATCATCGTGCAAAAAATAGCATGCAATACTCGTGCCGTAAGCGCATAACGGATCTCGGAAAGCGCCTCGTTTTTTCAAACTCTTTCCTCGATCCGTGTGCATCGCTTACGGCACTTGTGTCGCAATATACTATTTCTCTCACAGAAGATAGCGGCTTTGTCGTGATTGACTGAAAGACTGACTGACAGAGAATTAACGTAGAGCCTAAGATATAATAGGTAGAGATTTTAAATTTTGAGAGTATCTTCGTGTAAGTGCACGCTAAGAAATGAGTTTGAAAAAATTTGATTTTCAATGGCAAAAATAAAATATTTTCGAGGAGACGAAATACCTTCCATAAGAAACACACGAGCAATTCGATTGTTGTGGAAACAGTATTCAGTTGTGAAATTAATTCAAGATGGCCTTTCTCGGTTGGTATCTTGATTCATTTGTTAACCATTCGCAGATATGATTTTTAGGTAGATTTTCGAAGAAAAATCTACCTATTGCAATGGATACCACTTTATGATTTTCGAAAAATTCTTTCATATCTTTACGTTTCATGCTCCCCTAAGTACGAAACCACCGCCCGTTCAAAAAAAAATTTTGTGATATTTATATATATATATATTTATATATATATATATTTATATATATATATATTTATATATATCTTTACACGATAGCGGCCGTAATTTTGAAGATATTTGAACCAAATTTTATTATGTTATTTCTAGGCCCAATAGTTCGGACAAGTTCGTTAATGGGCAAAATCGGCCCAAGGGGGTGGTCGGGGGAGGGGGTTGAAATTTTTAAAAATGTATATCTCGGCCCCTATGAAGTATAGAGGGAAACTTTGTTTGAATAAATTAGAGTACTCCCTATGGAGTTCACAGTGACACCAACGATTCGGGGGTTCGAGTGAGGGTGGGGGTGGAGGTGGGGGTGGGGGATGAAAATTCGAAACTTTTGAAACCACGTCTTGTGGGGTATCGTTGAAAAGCTCTTGATGAGTACTCTACAAATCAATAAATAGTTTCTTGATAGCTCTCATATTACGCGAGATTTTAATGTTTGAAAATAATAACACTTAAAAGAATTATTATAATATCATAATTTTGTCTTGTTTAGCGGCTTTGCTAATTTTATTCATTGCTGATCTTGCGCACGGCCTCCCAGAATATTATATCCTATTCTTGTTGTCAAAACAAATGATTGTAGGCTCTTCCTCTTTACCGAATTCAGTTCTTATTACTGCAGGTTTACCATGCCAAGGCTAAAGAAGAAGAGTGCTATGCAGCGACAGTAAATTAAACCAAAAGCACTTCGAAATCTACCTCCGCCTGTAGGCCTGCCTAAAGGGATTTTTTAAAACATAAGTGGACAGAACGGAATAATGAATGCATGTCCTAGTGGGAAAATATTGAATGATTTGTACAAAACAAACTACGCGGGTTTTTTGGGCTAGGGAACTCGAATCTGAGGTCTTCCCCCCCCCCCCCCCAGGGCAGCGTACTGTGTTCGTGAAATGCACCTCGAAGCCGGGTTTCAGGTTTTTTCCTTCAAATTATCAATCGATATAGTAAAATTGTTTATGCATGATTGGGTAATGTTCATGAATCTATGGTTACTTTTAATAGTTGCCCATATGTCAGCGTAAGATTCGTTTTGTTCGTTTAATTATTTATATTTTTAACGTTAAACAATACAATTAAGAATAAAATTATGTAATTCCTGTAATTCATGTAAAAACGAAGTCAGCGTTACTAAATTTTACAATTACAACAATTTTTTTTTTACAATTACAACAATTTTTTTTTACAATTACAATTACAATTTATTTTTCCAAATTACACGAAAAATACAAAAGTTGATACACCACCCGAAGAAGCAGAGCTTGTGTTCGGGGGTGGTTTAGTTCAATATATAGAAAAAAAAAAAAAACTTATACTAAACAATTACTTAAGCAATACATAATTTGGAGAAGAATGACAAAAATGATGTATAATAGGTTAGAACATGTTCTATTTACAATGCAAAGGCACGAGGTAATACAATAATAATACATAACAATTTATTTGTTCAATTTTAGTAAAAAACAAAGAAATTAAGTTCTATTCAAATTTTAAAGTTTAATATGAAAAATGTTATAACAGTATTAGTAGATAACAGAAGTAATAATTATATAAATTTTCTAATTTTAGACCTAAATTGTTTGTTGTTTAAGCTATTTAGATCAGGATGGTTGGTAATAAATGAATTGAATAGTCTTAATGTAACGTTTTAATTATTCTTCTGTTAAATCAATGATTTAAACAAAAATCTAGCAGTTGAGTAAATAATGCACCTGCTAATGCATAATAAAGTAAATCATCGCGTTGTTCACGAACATTACAAATCTTATCATGTCATGTCATGAATTATTACAACATATTGTTGTTGTTATTATTATAGAATATGTGACACTAACCCTCCCATAGCACTTTGACGTCATTGAAAAATGCATTATTAAAGTAAAGGTCGAGCGGAACCGGAAGTTGAATGCAGGAAGTAAAAAATAACAGATCGCAGTTTTGTATAAGCAGGCTCTTCCCTTCCACCGCCCCCTGCGAATGACAATGCTGATTATACGCCATGTGATTTAGGTAATATATTAGAGAAACCATTCAAACTACAACTATGTGTACTTTCAGGAAATTCAGGGGAGCTGACCACAATATGACGCCTTCGGTTATCCGGTTGGCTGCCTGCTCTTCTGTCTAGACTCGTGTCTTTTTTGGGTGCAGTAGCCAGTAGATAGATATTGTAAGCAAGTATATATTTCATGAAAGTAACAATTAATAATGTACAGTTGGCTGCGAAAAGGATGGGCCGACTCTTGTTTTTTTTAGAAAATTAAGTTCTATGAAGCGTTTCACAAGTATAAACGAACTTGCAGCCATTGCTGTGTGCTGTCCGTACAGAAGGCTGTGGGTTTCCTTCCCGTTAATAAGTTAATACACAATGCTGCGATAGTTTGAATTTCCTGAAAAAACTGAAATAAATAGATTTTTTTAGCACACGCTCTCTAAAACATCTGCTTGTCGGACTGGTAACACGCCGAAAAATTGCATTTCAGCAACCTAGGACGCTAAAATTGCATGAAAATGCATTCAAACTGCATTCAAAATGCCGTTTTATCGGCCTTGTACTTTAAAGTCGGCATGGCAATCTGTAAACAAAATCCAGATGCCATGGACCAGTCACACTAACTTTAACATGGATTTAAGCACATATTTGATCATGAAACAACAAATTTAAGCCAACATGTTTCTTTATGATAATCAGAAACTTTACCAGGTTTTTTCGCAAAACACGATAGCCTACTTCATCATATAACAACAAATATAAGCCAACAAATTTTCACATCTTCGTTCACAAGAGAAACATTGCTTACCATGGATGCACCAGCATTTTATTGCAATATATTCCCTTTCATAGTCTACTGCTGCCGTGATTTTGCCGGAAGCTCCAATTTAATGTTTCTGACCTGGATTGATATTTTCTCGGGATTATCAGTCATATTTTCACAAGCGTTTCATAAATACTAGTTCGTATGCATTACTGTTTACAAACAAGCTACGCTTTTTTAATATAAATTTAGCCGGCCATAGGCCAATTTGTCTGAATTGTTTGTCTTCGTTTTACAGTTTTGCTTTTCCATTTGTTTACCTCTTTTTCCTTATCACATAACACACCCATGCCCGAGGCGGGACTCCATATAAGTTACTCGTATAATGCATCTATACCGCATTTCGTATTGGTTCGTACGGTTCATTGTTGTTCTGCGATTCAGGTGGCTATGAGAAAATGTTCATAAGAGTATCTTACCCATAAAGTCAAGTTGCGTACAAATCCCAGTTTCAGAGGAATATTTCTCCTATAACACTCTCCTGTAAAGTATCTTGAATGTTACTGTACAACAGAGGAAGCCCGGTCACAAAAATCACTAATTAGTGTGCCTCACAGTACTGCATGACATAACTTATCTGTCAGTGAGGTAGACCATTTAGGGCAAGAGCTCTGGATTCGTTCACTTGGTAAAGCAGTGGCACGGATAGCCAAAGGTCCTGGGTTCAAATCCCAGTGTCAGTGTCAAATCCCATTTTCTCAAAACATTCACTGTAAAGTTTAATCCAAATAATTAATCATGAAACTCTAGGCCTAACAGTTTTTTATGGTTCCGGCCGTTCACTCATTCACGAAATGGTAAAAATAAAAAAAAACCTCACATACTAATGACGCGAGGTCTCACATACCGCTACAAATAAAACTATGTTCTGGCACGGGACGGGTAAGTGACACATTAGGGATGGTAAAGGGTATTGAAAAGGGAAGGGAGTATTAATAACCCACATGTGAAGACGACAGCCATACAGTAGCAGTGGCTTATGGTTTTACTGCGGTCACACAGACCTCACGTCCATGGTTAAGGGTTAACGCATGTGTACTGCACACAAATTATTTTATGATAGCGAATAATAAAAAAACTTATGTGTGTATTAATTAATCACCAACAACTGTTCGAGATGATCAAGTTTCAAGGATATCAACCTTAAAAAGTAGTGACTATTTTAATCTTGGTGGTGATCGATACATCGATATAGTGCTATCGATACATGCGCAAATAGTCGAATCAAACGTAACTGCTCTACTAATTATATCATAGGTCAATAGGTCTGTTATGAAATAAGAAGTAAAAACACAGATAAGTCTGCCTGGATAAAATTCAACTAGCAAAGGGGGTAAGATATAATGACGCACGTGGGCTGCAAAGAAAGAAAAGGACGGAGGTAGGCTTGGTTACCGGCACTGGATTTTGAGGATTCCCCAATTATAACACGAATGTGAAATTGATGACAAAAAACCGCTAACGAAAAACTATGTTTTCCACCCCTGGCAACTTCATTTTTTCAGTCTGGTTTTGAACAATGTAACCGGAAGCAGCTCCTTATTAAGGAAGGACTCGTTCTTATTCTTTAAGGACCTAATTATCCAGCCCATCTTCTTACTAATTCCCCTGGCGGGAAGATATCAAATTAGCCATTTCTTTCTTTCCTTTCAAGACTCTGGCAAGGAGATATGTAATTATCTCGGGCAAGTTATGGAAACCACGCTGACCTATCTCACCCTTATTTAGCAAGGTACAGCAACGTGATTTGTGTTGTTAAACAGTCACAATACTTCCGTTTATAGCGGTAAAACTCATAAACATCTCTTTACAAAAGTTTTCCAGTACTGAGCACACGGCTGTTTTACAATAATGTGCACAAGTTTTCTCAAGTTTTCTTATAAGTTAACTAGAGAGCAAATCTACATGCACTAAAAAGCTTGAATACTTGCATGCATGTATGCAGCAAAAATTTAAAATATGTCCCATATATGGTCCAAAAAAGTGGAAAATATATAATAAAAATTGTATTGCACAATATAATTTTCTCGCATAAATTTATTAATGACATTAACTGCATAACGATGAGCTTCATAAGCTGTACTCGTCATCGGATATGGTAAGGGTAATTAAATCACGGAAGATGAAATGGGCTGGACATGTTGCGCGTATGGGGGAGGAAAGACATATCTCAAAAATATTGACTGGGAGACCCGAAGGGAAAATACCACTTGGAAGACCTAGACGCAGGTGGGAGGACAATATTAGGGTAGATTTAAGGGAAGTAGGATTTGCGAAGGATGGTTGGATGGAGTTAGCATAGAATAGTGTTGAATGGCGGGCTAAGGTAAGCGCGACAATGAACCTTCGGGTTCCATGAAATAGATAATATTCCTTTAGCTTGCTTAGGAATTGTCTTTTGCCATTGACTAAGTAAGTAGTGACATTCCGCAGTGTTGCAGCCATAATTGACGAATGCACACCACCTGGAGACTTCCTAGGGTCCTTACAGTCTCGCCCATACATGCCACACACGTCCCTGTGAATTTCTCTCGTTGTTATGTACGTTAGCCCACAAAACCGCAGTACACATTTGCTGCTCTTCACAAGTGAACGATAGTAACATGCGCGCCATCTTTGTTACGTAGTTCACACTTCTCTCCCTAGAGCTGCATTTGAAACAAAAACTGTACCTGTAGCGCAAATTTCAAACTATACCTCGGTGAAATTCAAACATCCTAGCCAAAATACCAACACAGAAAAAAATTATCGTGCGCTGCTTTCCGGTCAACTCCCGTATTTTATAGAAGAAATCCGTGAAAGGTTAAGAATTCTAGAGGAAGCGAAGTGGACTATAGTATTCAGCTGGTTCAAGGACTTGAAAGGTAGCGATGCGCCATTATCTTTGTCTAAGCCATGCAAATTATATGTTATGCTTAAATCATAATATAAAATAATTATCAGTTATTAATATGAACTACTAGCAGATGCCCCCAGCTTCTCCCGCGGTAATTATTTAAAAATTAAGATCAACATAATTAAAACATTATATTTATTAACACTTACACGCGAACAGTGGTGATATTCAAACAGTTTAACAACCGGTTCTCATCACGGTATTTTATCATTGATGTTAACTCAAAATAGCCTAATATGCTATTTTGTCTTTTCATACTCATACTAAACTTCCTCAGCTTCCTTAAAACATAACCTTACACAACAAAAGAAAACCACAGTCCGTTTTATAATCGAACATCGAAAGCAAAGGGAGCGAGTGTGGAGACGATTGGCCGTGCGCAAGTAAGAGAGTCTGCCAACTTACTGCACGCCCGCTACCTATGGTGGTAGTACACAGCTAGCGAACATAAATGGCGTGTTATGGTTCTAGCAAAATCATATATGTATTATCTTTGTTGTGGATTGGCGTGAATCTGATCATGGAAAAAGGAAATCACTCATTGTGAAGCTACCGGTTCGGAGAACCTACAAGATATTTAACAACCGGTTCTCGCGAACCGGTGCGAACCGGCTGAATATCACCACTGCACGCGAATCATTCATAAACTAAACGGTTAATAATTATAATGAAACAACTAAAAAACCGGATTTGGAATACATTCCAGATTAGAAAGCGCCGCCTAGGAAAAAGACCTCAGATTCGAGTTCCCTAGCCCAGAGAACCGCTCCATAGTGAGTTCCGCCCAAATCGATAAATGTGCCCATTTAGGCCTACATTAATTATCCCTCTTCCGTCTAATTTCAGATGTCTGCGTGTTTTGACACTATAAACAAACGAATCGATCAGGCTGAGCTTACAGAATCGAAGCCATTGATAATTCCATGCGATATACTGAAAATATCGCGAAGCTTTTATTTCCAAGTTTTCACAAAAGAAGGCAAAGCCACTTGCCACTGATTTGGCAAATGGAATATAATTACCGAAAACTGATGCTTCGATGGCGCAAAAAAATTCACTGCTTTTCTGCCAGTTTTTCACTTATAACTCGCGAACGAAAGAGAATACAAAAAATCTGGCTTCGAGGTGCATTCGGCCACCCTTTAGTCGATCTATGTTTAAAATTTCATATCTCTGCGTGCAGTAGATTTTGCTGGGCATCGAGCACAGATAGATAGACAAACAGACAAACACTTCCTCTTATTATTATAGATATCTGGAGATGTATATAAATTTCCACACAAGCTGAGTGGTCGATCATGATCTATCCTCTTCTACTCAGTGGATTTTAGGTTCTTAAAACTCATGACCATTCGTCTGAAACCTGGGCTTGATGACAAATACATTCACCACTCAACCGCTGAGAACTCTGTGGTTGCGTAAAATAAGCATAAAAATGGTGTTTAAAAGCATTCTCTTAATAGCGGCCGCATACATTTCCTGCGCGCTAAATCATTCATTCAGCTGCGCTCCGGAGCGTAAAATTCGCGGAGAGGTTTTTTCCCCCTCCTGCACTTAATTTTTCACGCTGACTAATGTAGTTGGGTCCAGCAGATGACTTTCTGACCTTAATATATCTTCATCCTTAAAACAGCTGGCAAAATAATGACGTAGTGCCGGAATCCCGTACAAACTCCCACGTTTCTGTGTTGTACTTCATTAAGTTACCAGTATAGGAGCACAGGTTGTAGTTTTTTTTTTTATCTTTATTGCACAGCATAGTCCATCACAACCTTTGTAACACTACTTGCTTACTAATAAAATTAATTCCCTAATTAGAATATATGATTTAACTAATAACCTAATAACTAATAATATTAACCTTACGTTATTTTGAATTGAGGCATCAGGATCCAAAAAGCTTCTTATCCATTTTGTATGATTTTTCACAAACCACGAAAAACATTTATATAAGGTTTTCTTAAATATCTGCTTAAACCTAAAGTTCAAACAATAGCTAACAACACAAAGAATCAGACTGCAAAGTTTAATCCTTCAAACTTTAAGGGTTATGTCATAATAAGGAATAATATTTTGGATAAGAAGTTATTTGGAACTGTACACTGAACAAGGCGGGTTATGGAACTGCAACGCAGGGATTAGAGGGTATTTGGCACGAAAACCTACCTTCTATCTTCAAGAAAACCTATTTAATTTTCATAAAAGATGTCATGGTGTGGTTATAATTTATATTATTAAAATATTCATACGTTCTTAACTGCTGACATAAAAAGCCAGAATGAAAAAATAACTCCAAGAAACAAACATTTCAATTGAATATAATGTCCAGTATGTAACAAAGGAACGGATGGTTATGTTCTAATATTCATCGTCGATATAGCAAGGCCATAAGTGCACTTTAGCTAAGTTTACGATTTATAATGAGGGAGATACGACGTAGTTTGGAACATTATTTTTTAACAGGATGATGGACAAGATGGAGTAGATTCAGAAACCATTGCTAACTCAATTTCGATCAAAAGTGGATATGACGGTTTTTGGAACCTGGTGCCACAATTGTAAACATTGTTTAAGGGGGGACATACAGCTTTCAGTGAAACCCATTGGTGAGAAATAAGTAAATTTCGTTATTTTTTCCTCAGCAATGAAATGCTCTACAATTTTGCAATCTGACATACTCTTTATTGACTACTTCTACAATTGTATCCTATTTCTACCCAAATGGCAATATTTTTTAGTGTTTCTTTTTTCTATCTATTTGCAAACATCATTGGAACAACATAGCATAATCTACAATCCTTGGAATATCTGCAGTGTAAGTATTTAAAAAAATCAATCTTTTTAATTTTTATATTTCTTTAATATAATATGTACTTAAAAATTAAACTATTAATATTAAATGAATGATTGTAGATAGTGTTGTTCACTATTTAAAAAAATACTTACTATGCAGATATTCCAAGCATTATAGTTTAGGCTATGTTGTTCCAATGATGTTTGCAAATAGATAGAAAAAAGAAACACTAAAAAATAATGCCATTTGGGTAGAAATAACAAATACACAGAAAAATAATAACTCAGAAATATCGGCATTTCAGTGCAGCTGCTATTTTCAAACGATAATTACCCATTACTGTAATAGTTTGATTAATTTTGAAAATAGCTTGCTATTGTAAAAGTAGTCAATAAATAGTATGTCAGATTTCAAGATTGTAGAGCAATTCATTGCTGAGGAAAAAAAATAAAATTAGCCTATTTCTCACCTATGAATTTCACACATCCATATATAAGTAAACATCCATATAATACAATCGGCAGGATGTCTAAATTTAAGCTATTACCAAATTTAATGAAGTGTTATTGAAGTCTTTTATTAAGTAATGTTTCATAAATGGTCATATTCGTCCAGCTTTAAATACTTAACCTTTCTTTGTTTATTATATTGTTGGCATTTATAAATTAGATGGTCGACTGTTTGATCTTCCATTGACATGGACACTGGTCTACCTATAGACCTACTTCAAAGAAAAGTAGGCACTTCATGAGAACGAAGTAATTGGATTGATGGCCGATGCTCCTGGTACAATTCCACGGTATTTTGTTTCTGTGTTGAAAAGGTTTGGATTGAATCAAGATGCAATGAAGGGCATCATCATCTTGGCTCTGCGAGGATCCATTTTTTCTACTTCGCCATCGTTTATATAATTCCCAACAATGTTATTCTTGGCACATTAATGGGAAATGTATTGATTTTTAGATGAAAATTGTAATATTTTATTGTTTTTTTATTATCTGGACTTTCCTCTTTAAAATGATATATCATACATTACTGTACTACAATTCTATCGATGCTATCTTTATTTTTTTAGTACACGCTCTCTAAAACAGCTGTTTAACGGACTGGTAACAAGCCGAAAAATTGCATTTTAAAGGACAAGGCCGCTAAAATTGCATAAAAGTGCATTCAAATTGAATTCAAAATGCAGTTTTAGCGGCCTTGTCCTTTAAAGTCGTCATGGCAATCTATAAACAAAACCCAGATGGCATTGACCAGTCACACCAACTTTAACATGGATTTACGCATATAATTGCTCATAAAACAAACAAATTTAAGCCAACACGTTTCTTTATGAAAATCAGAAACTTTACCAGGATTTTTCGCAAAACACGGTAGCCCACTTCATCACACGACAACAAATATAAGCCAACAACTTTTCACATCTTCGTTCACATAGCTTACATGGATGCACCAGCATTTAATTGCAATATATTCCCTATTCCTTCTGCCGTGATGTTGCTGGCACCAGCTCCAATTCAATGTTTTTGACTTGGAGTGAAATTTCCTCGGGATTATAATACATATTTTCACAAGCTTTTCATAAATACTAGTTCGTATTTATTATTGTTTACAAATCAGCGACTCATATAACGCATTCATAGCCTACCGCATTTCGTACGGTTCATTGTTGTCTTGCGTTTGAGAGGGCCGTGAGAATATGGTAGACTACCTTTCATTACAATTAATTATATACGGTATTTTGTTTCATTTCATATAATTTAGAGAGCTATTACTAAAAAATATTGTATGCACCACGTACGCAAAAACTTTAGCGGACTCATCCAGTATTTCAGCCTCGGCTTTCGCCTCGGCTGCTATACTAGATTCGTCCGCTAAAACGTTATTTTGCGTACTTGATACATAAATAGCTATTATGAGACGATCAAAACAATGACGTAGGGATGTTTTAACTTCGAAGCCCGTTTCCCGTAAGTTTACTTTTTCTTAAACTACAAACTTGAAATTTTCAGGAATTGTTAATTTAGATTTGTTACATGCATTGAAAACCACTTCTTACGTTGGTTATTTTATGAAATATTTACAGGTCATGAGGTACGGTATTTAAAAACGTTGATGAAAAATATTGTAAATAAAATAAATAATATTTAAGCAAATAAGTATATTTATCCTGCAGGTTGTATTACGTGGATATGAAATATGGTCGCATATTCTTCGGGAAGGGGGCCTAGGAAAATATTTGGGCCTAAGAGAGATGAAAATGGGGACTGGAGAAAACTGCATAATGACGAGCTTCATAATCTGTACTCTTCATTGCATATACAGTAGTACAGGTAATTAAATCACGGAGCAGGAAATGGGCTGGACATGCTGCGCGCATGGGGGCGGAAAGACGTTTCTAAAAAATATTGACTGGGAGACCAGAAGGGAAAATACCTCTTGGAAGACCCAGACGTAGGTGGGACAATATTAGGATAGATTTAAGGGAAGAGGATTTGCGAGGGATGGTTGGATGGATTAGTATACAATAGGGTTGAATGGCGGGCTCATATAAGCACGGCAAGAACAGGTGTTCTTGTAGTCGCGTGGATTTCTCCAGTGTTTCCGCAGTCATTCACCACTTCAAGTGAAGTAATCATGCTGTGATACGTATTTGGCAACGTTGTACTGGACTGCAGACAAGTGTGAATACGCCTAATTACCTTTCTATTCACTGATTGTCAGGTCGAAGTGGATTAGGGTGGCAGCAGGTAGAGGCAGTTCTTGAGGAAAAAGGTATTTAAGAAGTGGCACCCACAATATTTGCTCATGGAACCCTACTGGTTCTAGAAACGCTGGGTTTGGGCACAATTTTTGGAAGGTTTTATGAAACCCAAAGGTTTCATAAAATAGATAATATTCCTTTAGCTTGCTTAGGAATTGTCTATTGCCACTGAGTAAGTAAGTAAAGAAGTACATTAATGAAAAATCCTTTTTTTTTCATTACTGACACAGGGTCGGTATCTAGACACTGTAAAAAGATGAAGTGCCTTGCTTTAGTAGTTTTTGAGAAAAGGTACATTGTATTTAACATTGTAAAGATTGGTCATTCCGTTTCCCCTTAAGAATAATATAATTTTAACTTCTTGATTACATCCTCACATTGATTATTTTGTTCTTGCTAATGTATTTTTATCTGTACAAATTCTTGTTCATTGTTGTTATATTCAGAATACATACTTATATATATATATATATTTTTTTTTTTTTAATTTAGCTCTAATTTAACATTGGCTTTTGTCCACTCTATCCAAGTTGGCAGCCCGCAAATAGGGGGAGCCGTTATTGTACTTAAACAATAAACAAATAAAGTCACGAAAGAAATACTTTTTTGTTAATTTAGGCATCACAATTACAGTGCACACCGCTTATGATCACTTCGGGACGCAGTTAATCTGATAATATTAACTGATTGATAACAGTATCCGAAGGAATTAAATGAAGGTTATTTATTCATATATAAGATTATACACTACAAAACAGAATTAAAAATATTTATTCATAAAATAATACGTAACTGTGATTCATTGAATCACTCATAGGCTAATATAGTATAGTATATTTATAGTAGACTGAAAGCAACTATTTTTCAACCAGTAACAAAGTTTTTAATTTTTGTTACTTCCCTTTAGGAGCCCATTAACCAATTCTTCATACTCAGTTACGAGTTACGAGTGGTTTTGGAAGTCTATAGTGATCTGTGGTGAACACCGCGTAGCAAAACATCTAACACCTGCCTGTTCAAGTCTTTTCATTTTACACTATAAACTTCAATAATAAACTTCATAAACTAGCCAACACAGCATGCCAACACTGTTATCTTCATAAATCAAAAGCTGCAGCTTAACTGTGGGGTGAAACATGTTTTATTGTTAAGAGAAAGTTATGTAATGCCACCCCTCGAACTGGTCATCCTGTGAGCTGGGAACAGAATTGCTACCTCCAGTAGCCTACAACTCAATACAGTTGAATTATTAACGAAACCATGAAATACAACATTTTGAATGATGTACAGTACTTGGAAATAAAGCCGCAAAAAGGAAAATGTGATAACATAAACCGAATCTTTGATCACAATAAACAACATTTTTCAGTGTATCAGTATCAATCCGTACAGGACTTCATAAAAGTGATAACATTATCCGATTGATAACATTATCCGCGATTACATTAAGCGGCGTTGACTGTATATGTTTATCAACTCCGCCTTTAACACTAGGGATGAATGATTTAAAGATGCTGCTTTTTTATTTAACTCCGACTCTCTTTCCCAATTAATCAAGCCTATCTCCTCCAGTTTGTACCACACTACTCTCAATGGAATTTTAGAGCAAATAACCGAAAGATCTTGATCACATATCACCTGCTTAGCAAATTGATCGGCTACTTGCCGTAGCGAAGTGAAGGGGGATGGAACGCAATACTCTGGAAATTTAATTTCAATCCAACATTTGAGTTGTATACTGAGGGAAACCTTAGTTTGGTCAGTCATGGGGTATGAACCAATGACCAACTGAATGTGAGCCTCAAATGCTGCCATCTAAGGAAACTTGCTTCAACCAATAATAAGTACTTCCTTGTTCTGAGATTCATTATTTGGTTATTATAGTTGCCGAATATAAATAATATGATAAGATAAAACCAGTATTCGAATCCGGGCCATCTAGATGCTAAGGAAGATCTCTGGCGATCTCATTTGTTTGAATTGGACCATTCTATTCCATGCTTGCACTGTGAAAATGGCGAGCGTAAGATATGAAAAATTTATTTCGCAATCAAGGAAGAAATAAGAAATAAACTAGACCCGAACATTATCATAGAAGAGAAGAAAGAAAATAAGAGTAAAAGTAACAAATTGCACGGAATACAGCTTCCAGAAAAATTAAAATGAGAAGAGGAACTAGAAAAAAGGAAACAAAAACACGAGAGAAATAGGAAAGAACGCTCCAAGTTATGAAGGAAGAACTTGGAGCTGGAATATAAGTAACCATGGAGAC
Source organism: Ectobius pallidus (assembly GCA_964059195.1). Lineage (NCBI taxonomy): Eukaryota > Metazoa > Arthropoda > Insecta > Blattodea > Ectobiidae > Ectobius > Ectobius pallidus. The sequence goes on from CAXKWD010000006.1 coordinate 140,999,203, forward strand.
TAGTATGTATATAACAAGACGGAAGAAACTTGTAGTATTTTTCTAATTATTATAGCAAGGCCCCCCCTTCTTCACTGAATGGACCAGAAAGAAATGAATGCCCGAAGCCGTGACACTTGAAGGAAACAAATGACAATCGCGAAATCCTAAGCTTTACTTGTCGCGGCGAATCATCTTGCTCCAGTGACCCCGATCACAGCTGTCTGCTTGTTGAATATTCAGCAAGGAAACCAAATACAGAGTGATTCATATTTAGAAATAAAAAAACAAAAAAAAACAAGAGATAGACAATACCTAATTTGTAACCAAATTAGAGACAATCGAATGTGAGACAGCTCAAACAAAACGAACGCTAGCGAGTTTTGTTATTCGTGTCACCCTGTTAAGTTCTTATAAGGGTCGAACACCGTACGACGTTTTATGTTGTTTCGAACCATAGATTTTAAAAGGAAAATAACATCAGTTCGCTTGTGCTTAGAAAAGTAATAATAATAATAATAATAATAATAATAACAATAATAATAATAATAATAATAATAATAATAATAATAATAATAATAACTCTTTGGTAATTTCGTATGAAGATAAATAGGTTTATCTTTTGGTACCTACTACTATCATGATAATTTATTTTTCATTATTATAATTATTTTTATAATTGAATCATGCCTTTACTCTCAGCTTTTGTATTTTCCCCCGGTAGCCCTACTATTTCACAATATTTTGTCTATTTAGTTTTAAGGTCATTTTAGGTTAAGATTATATTCCAATCATGTAAAACATGTAAATATAAGCATGGAACTGCCCCCGGGGAGTTTCAGGACCTTATAGTGTAAGCCTATATTGTCTATGTATTTATGTAACTTTAAAATAAATAAATTAAAAGAAAATAAATAAATAAATAAAAGAATGGATCATTTCAGACAGAAATACCTCCTTCGATTCCCTATATTTTGTAATTTTACTGAAACCTACCTAGTTAAATGACTATCAGATTAGCCACCACATGTGTCGAACCCTGACTTTTCGTACGCAAAATTCTCGCCTTATGGTTTGTGCCAACTTGCACCTTCAGAGTGGAAGTTTCTAACGAGAAGGGAGGAAATAATTTCCAGGGAGTGTACTTGAGCTTTCTTGGCAATAAATCCACAGCTCTGTGTGAGGGAAACCGCTGAGTAGAGGTTAGTCAAGACTGCCCTGCCGCAAAGCGGATTCCGGTAATCTGGGTTCACATCCAGATGCAGGTCAACAAGATTAACAGTGACACTCACATGACTTTCTCTATCCTAAGGTGGATCCAACAGGAATATTCTCTGCATTACTGGATTTAAGTGGGCTCAAACACTAGAAGACGTTTATAAATACTGCATCAAATTGGCAAATATTTCCTTACGCCATAGCGTAGTGGTTGAGGTGCTGCGCTACAAACCGGAAGGTCGCGGGTTCGATTCCCGATGAGGTCGTTCAGATTTTTCAATTGGCCCACTCCTTCTGGTGGTACTATGGCCCTGGGGTCGACTCAGCCTCCAACAGAAATGAGTACCAGGAACAATCCTGGGGGTAAAGGCGGCCGGTGCGTAAGGCTGACAACCTTACCACCTTCATGTGCCGAATGTCCAAAATCTGGGAGCCTCAACCTCCTGGAACCCACTGGGCCTCCATGGCCTGTATAGGGATCACTTTACCTTTACTTTAAATGACATCTTGTTTGATAGAAGATGAGGTTCTATTCTTGAGAAATGAATTGAATATCGCTCATATGATAGTCTGATGAAAAAAACCCATAATAGGTTTTATTTCGCGGATTATGGCGACTGTAGTTTTATTTGCGAAATTCGCGTTATTTCGGGCCGCAAATGGTACCTAACATCTTAATATAACAAGATAATAGGGCATCAGAATACATAATTTCATAATGGTTTTAATTTACATATAAATTTCAGACTAATTTTTTGACCACGGAATTTCTGGGCCCTTTTTATGATTCAACCATTGTCTTATCTGCGGAAATGTAGCCTACGGTAACAATAATATTATTAATATTAATAATAATAATAAATCTTTATTTAATCTGTAAGAGTTAAGGCCTATATATAACAAGATAGGGCATCAGAATACATAATTTCATAATGGTTTTAATTTATATAAATTTCAGACTAATTTTTTGTATCTGTCTTAAGACGACCAAGGAATTTCTGGGCCCTTTTTATGATTCAACCATTGTCTTATCGGCGGAAACGTAGCCTACGGTAACAATAATATTATTAATATTAATAATAATAATAAAAAATCTTTATTTAATCTGTAAGAGTTAAGGCCTTAATATAACAAGATAATAGGGCATCAGAATACATAATTTCATAATGGTTTTAATTTATATAAATTTCAGACTAATTTTTTTGTACCTGTCTTAAGACGACCAAGGAATTTCTGGGCCCTTTTTATGATTCAACCATTGTCTTATCTGCGGAAATGTAGCCTACGGTAATAATAATATTATTAATATTAATAATAATAATAATAATAATAATAATAATAATAATAATAATAATAATAATAATAAATCTTTATTTAATCTGTAAGAGTTAAGGCCTTAATATAACAAGATAATAGGGCATCAGAATACATAATTTCATAATGGTTTTAATTTATATAAATTTCAGACTAATTTTTTGTACCGGTATCTGTCTTAAGACGACCAAGGAATTTCTGGGCCCTTTTTATGATTCAACCATTGTCTTATCTGCGGAAATGTAGCCTACGGTAACAATAATATTATTAATATTAATAATAATAATAATAATAATAATAATAATAATAATAATAATAATAATAATAAATCTTTATTTAATCTGTAAGAGTTAAGGCCTTAATATAACAAGATAATAGGGCATCAGAATACATAATTTCATAATGGTTTTAATTTATATAAATTTCAGACTAATTTTTTGTATCTGTCTTAAGACGACCAAGGCATTTCTGAGCCCTTTTTATGATTCAACCATTGTCTTATCTGCGGAAATGTAGCCTACGGTAACAATAATATTAATATTAATAATAATAATAAATCTTTATTTAATCTGTAAGAGTTAAGGACTTAATATAACAAGATAATAGGGCATCAGAATACATAATTTCATAATGGTTTTAATTTATATAAATTTCTGACTAATTTTTTGTATCTGTCTTAAGACGACCAAGGAATTTCTGGGCCCTTTTTATGATTCAACCATTGCCTTATCAGCGGAAATGTAGCCTACGGTAGCAATAATATTAATAATAATAATAATAATAATAATAATAATAATAATAATAATAATAAATCTTTATTTAATCTGTAAGAGTTAAGGCCTCAAGGCCTTCTATTACACTCAACCAGAGACAGAAAAAAGGAACAAGCGAATACACTAACATAGTTCTATAAGTAGTAAGAATACATTAATTATATACATATACAGTAGATAATTGTGTCTATGTTACATGAAATAAAACTATTTTACCAAAATGTGTTTAACTATAAAAGAAGTAACTAACTTAGATCTAATCTCTAAACAAAAGTCCTGTCAGCAGGATGGAAAGATTGCACAAAAGTATTTCTGGTTACACATATATATAAATAAATAAATAAATATAAATATATATATATATATATAAGTTACTTACAAGCTTTGTGATTAATTTGATTTCTGTTGTTGAAATGAAACTGGTGTTTTGAGCCTTTTTCAACATACCTGAAACAAGAAGAAAAAGAATCAGCCTAACTGTATTGCACATAGCCTTGCATATTGGTGCAAGTCTCCTATCGGTTAATGCACCCTTTTAAGGAAATCGCTTGAAATGAACAGTCACATTGCAATTTAAAACGTGTGAATTTTTCGTTTTGAAAGTACTCCATTAAATGCGTGAGACTCGGAATCGGAATCGAATTGAGAATATCTGCAACGTACTTTTGATATGTGGCTCCTTCCTCTTTTATGCCCACTACTATGTAGTAGGCAATGGATACCTAGGCAAAGCCCATTTTCCCCATAATTTTGAGTATGAATTGGAGGTGGTGTCATAGCTGTAAGGTAGGGGTGGTTAGCATGTTCCATTCTATTGTTGTTGCCGAGAAGACAGTCTATTGTAATTTTGTATATCCAATTTCTTACTCTACAATTTTATCTTACGCGGTGAGAGGGTCAATATACACATATTTTCTGATGATACACTGATCACTGGACAATAAGTCAAGGCAACCAAACACCGCGATGAGTGGCTAATAAAATTGCTTGAGACTCAGTTTCTCACACCAATGTTCAAACCCGCGTCGGACTGCAAAGAAAACAGTTAACACAATGATTAGGCTAATAGTTTATTTCTTGTACCTTATTCTTTTTCATTCCAGTTTCTCTTCTATCAATTTATTAAAAATTAAAGGCAAAACACTGTATCTCAAAGGACACATTATGAATTTACGGCGAAAATGGAAAATATTATTAAATATCACATCACTTGAATGTGATGTGAATGAAATTTGTGTAAATTGCATCTGGATATGATGTTGTTTCTTTCGTTACACTCATTTTTGTATAACTTTTCCACATTGGACATCAAAAATAATAATATTATTATTTGAATTGTTTCTTAATTCAGTTTTATTTATACTCCTTTTAGCGCCGAGGTCTTATCGGGAGTTCAGGTTCTGAGTGAATACCAGTAGGCCATGCAACTCTTGATGTGCAATGTTTCCTATTGTTGATGTGTTTGTGGCGGCTGTTATAGTCCAACTGATATTCATTTCAATGAATATGAAATAGCTGAGATGTTTCATGGTAATTCAATTCAGCATTTACCTTTACGACCCATGTCAAATTGGCAGGTCACGGGATTTGAACCGGGGACCTCCCGAATGCGTGTTCAAGACGTTATCGTCTCTGCCACATCACTATTTTTAAATTTTAAATTTTTATTTGTATTTTGTGAAGAACATTTTACGGTATCTAATATTAAAACTAATATGCTTTAATAACTTGAAAAACGTGACAGAAAAGTAGTCCAACAATTATTATATATATAGGCCTAGTAATGAAGCCCACGGCTAGTTTTGGCTTGTATCCATCAGCCCCTAGTATGTTGTTGTTTCTGCGACACCCCCGGGCACTGAGATTGCTAAGCCACCCCGTGACGTCGGCATATGATATGCGAACTCCACAAGAGTCTCTATAAATTGGATTTGGGCCAAAACAACACACAACATCTGCATAAACCACTTAGGGTAGAAACGTTTAAGCTACTTAGGAGTAAGGTCGGCATGATAAATGGCCGCCACAAACCACGCTACCCTCTGATTTATCTCCTGCAGCAATGAAATTTAAACTCCACCGCCATTATGCAATCTGACGGCCTCTTCCATGTCTTCGCGTTGCGAAGGATAAGAAGAAGAAGAAAAAGATATAACAGCAAGAGCGCCGTGAGAGGAAAGAATGTAATAGAGTCAAGAAGAAGAGGGCTTTGGAACTCTCGAAACTTTTAAAAAGGTTTCCTTAAATATTTCTCTCATACACCAATCTTTCCATGTGGACATTGCAAGAACGAGTCGTATAATATTTGAGCTCGTGTAGACCCAATGCCACCTACTAAAGTAAAGTGATCCCTATACAGGCCATGGAGGCCCAGAGGGTTCCAGGAGGTTGAGGCTCCAAGATTTTGGATATTCGGCACGTAAAGGTGGTAAGGTTGTCAGCCTTACGCACCGGCCGCCTTTACCCCCAGGATTGCCGGGCCTTTTAATCTAGTGAGACGAAGTTTGCTTTTATATAGTAGATGATAAGGTGAGATTTCATGAGCGAATTCAGAGTTAAGTGAATTACAGTATTACGAAATGAAGTCACTGTTTTAAATAATTAATGTTAAATGTGTAAAACAGTAAGAGCCCTGCGTGTACAGGTGAACACTGCAATGCATTGAGGAACGCCAGGAGTTAACGCCTGTGCAAAACCACGCAGGCAACTTCTCTGGCAATCGTGTGTTGCGTGTAGTCTAGTCAAACATTCGCAGGCGATGGAATCTAATACGCATGACCAGCAGCTCCGGAAGTACCGGCAAACTTGCCGGTCTGAAGTGGGTGTAGTTTAATGAAGGTGAAAGGAAGAAAACATTGTGCTCCCTCTTGTATTGTTCAGTTTAAATTCGCTCACATTTACACTATTTAGTTCTCATAAAACAGATACAATTACAGGATTTTGTTTTCTTTAAACGTCCTAAAAGAATAAGGTCAAAGAGAGAAAATCGAGTTAGGATAACTGCCATAAATTAAGGGTGCTAATAGGATACAGCAAAATCAAGACAATTCTAAGAACAATATTAATTTTTTAAGATGAGATTTTTTCCTTAATTTTCAATATTTAGGGTATATATTTTTCTATTAAATTTTAAAGCAGCTATCGATAAAGGCCTTCCTTTCTACTCGTATTTATTAAAAATGTCTTAATACAAATAGTTATGGACAATTTGGAGCGAGTCTTGAAGAATGTTTAAGGCCAATTCCTACAATGTGGCTGAAGGCAGTATACCAAAACTTTGGAAAAAATTGACACAAAAATTCAAAATTGTCCCTCTCGCCCCAAACAGCAATCCAACCACTTCCCAATCTCTTATCTCATACTTCTTCAAGTATTGACAGCATGGATGATAATGAAGTTAACCTTTTTGTTTATATATACGTGTACAGTACTTTATATTTCTACACAATATTTTGCACACTTAAAGACTGAAATGTATCCCTTTAAAATCTGAGAAAGCAACTCTTCAAATTAAGAAGAACCGCACCCACCATGCACAAGGAACTCCCCAGGCAAGTACAAAGGAAGCTACGGCGAAGAGAAGGCTATGTGAGAGGCAGAGAATGAAGATAATAATGATTATGATCAACAGATTACCAAAACACAAAGCATATTACAGTGAACGCCGCTTAGTGTAATCGCGGATAATTTTATCAGTCGGGTAATGTTATCATTTTTATGAAGTCCCGTACGGATTAATATTGATACGCTGAAAAAATGCTGTTTATTGTGATCAAAAATTTAGTTTATGTTATCACATTTTACTATTTGCCGGCTTTATTTCCAACTATTGTACAGTACGTCATTCAACATTTTGTTTTTAAGGGTTTCGTTTCTAACTCAATCGAATCTTGTTATATTTTGGAAATAACGGTAAGCCTACTGTTCCCAGCTCACAGGATGACCAGTTCGAAGGATTGGTATCAGTGGCGAACGCAGAATTTTCTTTCGGGGAGGGATTTGAGGAGATAGAAAGAAAACTAAAAGAAATAATAATAATAATAATAATAATAATAATAATAATAATAATAATCTACTCTTATACAATTCAACGGCCCTAAATAGCGTGCTTGCTCGCCCGCTTCGTGAGACATCGGGTATACTCGGCGATGTTCGTCTCTCTCAGTGTAAACTTTCATGACGACTATAAAATTAGGAAGGAAAACCGTTTCTTTATTATATAAGGCCTAAGTGAAATGAACACAATTAACAAATATTCTAATTTTATTTTTACTTACAATTTTCATAGCTCTGAACCACAAACATTTTTAATAATCTACCAGTGTAATTTTCTTAAAAATCCTGGAGCCAATGAATAATGGCGGGCGAAGCCGGGGGCAACAGCTGTAAAATATTGATGGTTTTATCTCTTGAAATATCGCTGATAATAATAATCCAAACAAACCATTCCTTCCCTTGAAACATTATATAATTTCTTAAAATTACACTGAATTGATAAAATAAAATTCACATCATATTCATGTCAATAAACAGCTGAAAAACAATACGTATTATGTGTTCATAGGTTCTTTGGAACTGCATAATCGATTCTGATGTAGTTTTCCCAGGGGGCGCTTTCATGTCGTGGAATGTACTCTAAAGCAGGAATTTTAGCTGTTTCATTAATTATTAATGGCTTAGTTTATGAATGATTCGCGTGCACGTGTTAATAAATATAATGCTTTAATAATTATTATACTCTTAATTTTTAATTTTTAAAAGAAATATCGTGGCGAAGCAACGGGCACCTCCTAGTATTTTACATTTATAAGAATTTACAAAACTGTAAGGACAAGGTTTGTATGAAAGAAAATTTTTGGAAAATCCACCGGAAATGTGAAATGTGAAATGAGGCATAGTTAGAGAGTTCTGCTGTCAATTGTTTACATAAAAAAGATTTAAAAAATTGAAGTGTGACAAAAGAAGTGTGACATATTCACAGTTTGAGAGTTCCGCTTTCACATGTTTTCATAACAAAACACACACACAAAAAAAGAAGTGTGAGTCAACCAAGCCAGATCAAAAGTGTGTGTGTATGTATGTATGTATGTATGTGGGTATGTATGTTCTCTATACAAATCTACATTTCTTGACCAATTTGCACGAAATTTTGCACACATACCCAGTTAAACCCGAGAAGTAACGCGGTGAACACTAAAATTCAAACAAACCACTTCTTCCTTTGAAAATTTATATAATTTCTGAAAATATTATACTAAAAATGAAATGCAATTCAGTTATAATGACAAAAATGTATTGTTTACAGTGTTCACATAGGGCTTTAATAAATTCTGATGGTATCGATGTAATTAACACATTTGTGAAAATAATTCTTGAAGAATGAAATCCAAGAATAATAAAGCACAATGTGAAACAGTCACATAACTTTCTCTACGCTCGACATGGAAAATATCATTTTCTCACTTCACATTTTGATGTAGAATAAGCAGTCGTATTGCAGGGACAGCTTAAGTGTGTGCCAGTGAGTATGCTATATCAGAAGTCGGTAAAAAATCCTATCCACTGATACGTCACTCAGAGCTGTAGGATATTTATCACAGGCCCTAAACATCTACAAGAAGACAGAATAGGGTGGAACATTTTCAGTCCTATACCCGCAGTATATTATGTCCCAGGTTTTGTGGGAGGAAAGTATGAAAGTGATATTGATTTTTTTTTTTTAATTTCAGCTCCGAAACGGTTGTATGGTAACATGAGCGTAAGAAATAAAAATTTCCATAAAGACAATACAATCTTATGTAATCGGAATTTATGTTTCTTCTTATTTCAACCCCTCCCAGGCATGGTGTGTAGAAGCAATGGAATGCAACATTCGACATCCTCTGTGAGCCATAAAAAGCTATAACTAACGTTTTCTGAGGGAATAGTTTGAGTGTGATAAGTCGTTCTTCCTCATTTCGAGTTCTACGCACATATTATGCAAGGCCCTAGAGGCCTAGAGTTTGAAAATCGAAAGTCGTTCATAAGTTAATTTCAAATTACAAAGCAAAAACCCGGGCGACGCCGGGCCTTTTAAGCTAGTACTATATAAAGATATTTGGGTGGGCTGGTCTAAATAGTGTAACAATGCTGTGAAAATAAATTGTTTTTTGTCGTTCCTGAAACCCTGTTTTTTTTCTTTATTCGCTTTTTCCTTATCACTCTAGAATTGTGGTTTATAACATTTATCCATAATTAATATGGGAACCACGGTGTTAGATATAGGTTTTGGTTTCCTCAAGATGAAGATCTTAAATTTATATCCGTAATAACGATCCAATACATTCCAAATATACGTTCAGAGGCAAGTACGGGGCGCTCCATTTTCATAGGCATTCTCACGAGAGTTTACCAGTTTATCGATAGACCGCAACTGCGCAGCAGGAGCGAATTTATCTGATGAAACTCGTCAACTCGAGTTGGATTTATTAAGACTATTCCATGAATAAAAATGTAACGGATTATAGAAACAATTACTTTCGTGCTTTGTTGTATAAAAACAAAACTAACAGCTGCGAGATCACTGCATACTATGAATCAACCATCCATGAATCGATTCGAGTTACCATGTTATGACCAGTGCTAAAGATGGTGCATATAAGTCATAGTTAACCTAATTCAGATAAGCTGACGGCTGAACAGAATAAAAGCACATGATCTGACTTGCACCGAATCGAAACCGTGTTTTTAATCAATGTACATTAATATTACTTCAATATCCAAACAAGTTGTGTTGTATAAAATAATCTGCTTTCGTGCTGCTTAATGGCAGCATGTGACGTATTAATCACGGCACATTGATGCTTATGTGTCCAGTAACGAACGTACCATTTTTTCGGAAAAAGTCCCATCCTCGTATTAATAGCAAGCATTTTATAAAATAAACGATCGTGATCGGTCTATATCCGAGGAATTGCTAATCGTTATTGGTCAATATCAAACCCGCGGCGTATGAGTGGAATAGTCAATACCAATTATTAAGTCAGTAAAATCTCAGAATTGTAATGAAAAGCGAGTAACTTTGTTACAGAATTGGGCCTACATGAATATAACCATAGAGACGGCAACAGTAGTATACTCCAGCTAATGCATGTAGGCCTTCAGTAGGTTATGTCAAGATTCAGCATTACGAATCAGCATTATGTTTTACGGAAAATATGTTTCATATTTCAGGGGGGAAATGCCGAGACCGTGTTTTGTTCTTCAGATAACAGCCATGTTGATTATGTGCTATAAAATTCTTTTAATAAGTCATTCTAGTTCAAATACAATAAATTCACTAATAAATGTACTCGAATAATAATTGATTAAATTTATTCGTCAAATACCGTACCTATTTACTTACTCAATGGCAAAAGACAATTCCTAAGCATGCTAAAGGAATAACTTATTATAAATTTTATGGAACCCGAAAGTTCATTGCCGCGCTTACCTGAGCCCGACATTCAACCCTATTCTATGCTAACTCCATCCAATCATCCCTCGCAAATCCTACTTCCTTTAAATCTATCCTAATATTGTCCTCCCACCTACTTCTAGGTCTTCCAAGTGGTCTTTTCCCTCGGGTCTCCCAGTCAATACTTTTGAGATATCTGTTTCCTCCCCATGTGCGCAACACGTCCAGCCCACTTCATCCTCCGTGATTTGATTACTCTTACTATATCCGGTGACGAGTACAAATCATGAAGCTCGTCATTATGCAGTTTTCTCTAGTTTATGCAGTTTATTCGTCAAATAGTCATGATAAATGGAAATGTCCTCTCCCGTGAATTTATCGGCTATTTTGAAGTTGCTCTTGCTGTTAACCAAGACAAACGAATGGAGAATATAGTTCGCTAAAACAGACGGCTTTGAAATTTATACATTTTCTCTCAGTATTACATGAGCCAGAATACAAAGCCAACAGTAACTTAGAATAATAAGACAGATTTAAAACAATTCCAGGAGTCATTATTTAACTATATTTGATTTTGAGGATTCAGCAGAATTACATCAGATAGGCAGAACTGATGGCTAGCGGAATCAGCACAATAACTGGACGCCATTATTTTAACATTGTTTTCATATAAATACAGGCGCAGCAAAATGTTCATTGTATTACTCCTCCCCAGCGCCCCTATTACCTCAAGCCGAGAGTATTTTGTTTCGTTTGTTCATACATGAAATGAAAAATCCGAGAACTGAGCTGCAGGAAGTTTAAAGTAATCCCAGGATTAAAACTATTCTCGTTGCAAAAACGAAAGAAACTAGAGTATCGTAAGTAAAAAGTTACTGTGCAATAATAAAATATGCAACAAGTATTGAAAGCATAAATAAGACGAGAAGATCCTGACCCTGAAAGAAACACAAATGGGAGAAAGAGCATAATATTAAGATGGCAATAATAATAATAATAATAATAATAATAATAATAATAATAATAATAATAATAATAATAATAATAATAATAATAAATGATTATTAAAATAAGTCTAAGTCTTCGGGTGAACGTGGTGTGCTATCTATATTGTGGGTGCGCTGCCTTATCTGGCCAGTGTTGCCAGAGCTGATTTTTTTTTAGGAAGACTGCACTAAAATGAGAATATTATTGGAGAAAAATTCCTCCGACACTTGGATTTGAACCCAGGACCTTTGGCTGTCCGTGCCACTGTTCTACCAACTGAGCTATGACAAGGTTCACTTCACAGAGCCAGATGGAACCTCTCTCCTATGACTTTTTCTCATGTTCCTGGCCAGTGTTGACAGAGCTGATTTTTTTTCTCAAAAGATTGCAATAAAATGAGAATATTATTGGAGAAAAATTCCTCCGACACTGGGATTTGAAACCATAACCTTTGGCTATCCGTGCCACTGCTCTACCAACTGAGCTATGACAAGGTTCACTTCACAGAGCCAGATGGAACCTCTCTCCTATGACTTTTTCTCATGTTCCTGGCCAGTGTTGACAGAGCTGATTTTTTTTCTCAAAAGATTGCAATAAAATGAGAATATTATTGGAGAAAAATTCCTCCGACACTGGGATTTGAAACCATAACCTTTGGCTATCCGTGCCACTGCTCTAGCAACTGAGCTAAGACAAGGTTCACTTTACAGTACCAGATGGAACCTCTCTCCTATGACTGTTTCTCATGTAATGTCCAAAAGAGACAATAATCTGTGGTTCATGACTGCATATATATATATATATATATATATATATATATATATATATATATATATATATGTATATATCCATATGGCACTAAAAATTTCAGAAGATAAGAAATTCGCGACTATAAATAGTTAAATAAGAGATTGCACTACTCTTGCCTGGAAGCGACCGTAACATATGGCCTCAAGTCGTATGAGTGTAACACATAACAGTTTTTGTTTATAAAACGACTAGCTTAAAAACCCGGCATCGCTTGGGTTTTGTATGTTGTAATTGAGAAATGAGAAAGATCGACTTATCATACTTAAACTGTTCAATCAGAAAACGCTTGATATAGCTTTCTATGGCTCAAAGAGGATGTAGAATTTTGTATTCCATCGCTTCTACACAACAAGCATGGTAGGAGTTCAAATAAGAAAAAACAGAAATTCCGACAATTTAAAATTGCATTGTCTTTACGAAATATTTTATTTCTCACTCTGATGTTACCATACAACCGTTTCGGGGATGAAGTCAAAAAGAAATTCAATATCACTTTCGTATTTCTCTCCCCAAAAACCTGGGATATAATAATATACTGCGCGCATAGGACTAAAAATGTTCCATCCTACTTTGTCTCCTTTTACATGCTTAGGGCCTATGAAACACATCCATATTTCTAAAATAAAAATACAAAGCATACAGCATCAGTGGATAATGCATCAGTGGATAGAATTTTTAACCTACTTCTGATATGGCACACTCAGGCTGAGACAACTGAAAATGCTGTCCCTGCAATACGAACTCTTATTCTACATCAAAATGTGAAGTGAGAAAATGGTATTCTCTATATCCAGGGTAGAGAAAGTTATGTTACTGCATCACGTGGTGCATTATTTTCGTGGATTTAAATATTTATTTACACCAATGAATTATATTGATAGCTTCTCTAATTTGTCAAAGTCCCGTATCATTTATTTCCAAAGCCACCTGTGACCATTACCAACAATACACTGTCGTCATGAGAACTGTACATGATTTGGATTTGATAATTCTGTGTAAAAAGATATTAAATATCCTCAAAAACATTTGATTTTTGGCACTCAAAATCAAAATTTTTCAAAATCCTTTCTTAGTGAGCCCTTACATTATGAGACGAAGGTACTGTTAAAATTCGAAGTCTGTACCTAAATAGTTTTGGATCTACGTTGATTCTCTATCAGTCAGTCAGTCAGTCAGGACAAAGCCTCTCATATATATAGAGATAAAATAAAACGATAAAAGCAACGCTTAAAACGTAGTCTAATACTGAAGTCACTTTGGCCTGTATGTTGTACTGAGAACATAATTAAACTGTGCAACTACAGCACTGAAAGTTTAAAATAGATACGATTGAGACATAGAGAATACAAAATAATCATCAAATGGATGCATTACACTACCATTAAACTTAGAGGAGGATTTTAGCGTTGCCCTGGCAACTGCTCTTTTTTCCCTCTGACTATGACGCAATAATGTACAGATGCAAAAACAAAAATACATTTTATCTAGCGCAATTTCTATCCAGTTTGTGGCACGAAATATCCATGTGAAAAATTGGCAAATCTATTTACCTGTTAAGGGTAAGGAAAAAGGTACTAGCACGTTATAGGTATTATTGAGGACTTCAGGAGATGTCACTGTCCTTTTCCCATTCATAGAAACAAATAAATATCCATTTCCTTCATTTCAACCACTACAAATACTATTATTCCTACTACTACTATTATCGTGTGATCTATATTAATAAAATTAAGTGTTTGTCTTTCTGTCTGCCCGCGATGCCCAGCGAAATCTACTGAACGTAGAGATCTGAAATTTTAAACATAGGTGAACTGAAGGGTCGGAAAATGCGCCTCGAAGCCGGAATTTTAATTTTCGTTTACGTTCGTGAGTTATGAGTGAAAAAGGGCAGAAAACGTGATTTTTTGCGTTTTCGAAGCATCAGTTTTCAGTAATACATTTCAATATCAAATCAATTACAGTTGGCTTTGGCTATTTTTGTCATACCTTGGAAATAAAAGCCCATGCAGGTCGATTCATTTGTTTATAATGTCAAGGCACGCAGATATGTGAAATTTTCAACATAGACGGAAGAGGGATATTCAATATATAGGCCTAAATATGGTCAAACACTCCATTTGGACGAAACTCACTATACATGGGTTTTCCGGGCCAAGGAACTCGAATCTGAGGTCGCTTTTACCAGGTGACGCTATCTAATCGTGGTATGTAGTCCACGTGATTTAGGTGTTAATAAATATGATTTAACTATTATGCTCTTAATTTTTAATTTTTGAAATAATTATCGCGGGCACATGATAGTTATTAATAATTTACAGTTCAAAATAATATAAATACTTATTTCGGCAGTAAGAAAAAGGTCCATAAATTAGATTTTAATATCTAAAGTAAATAAAGAAAGAAAGGAATATTAATTTTTTTTACAAAACACAAACGTAAGCCAAACAATATTTAGTTTCGCCCAAAACAGTAGAGAGTTTTTGCCATAGCGTGTTGTCGGATACGGTAACACTAATATCACGTGATCGAATACGGTAAATGGAATAACGTCTTGTGCTACGACGGAGTTTTTGCCAGCGTAAATTGATACGGTACGGTAAAGGTAACAGAGAAAATGGAGGAACTGCTTCAGATTGCTGCACTTGGAGGTTTTAACAATGACGTATTGGAGGATATGATACCCATGTTCCCCGAATGTAATAGGCCTATGAATAAATTTAATTGTCCATTGTTCCTGTTATAACCCTACAGATATATGAATTCCACAGCACCTCATAACAGAATATAAATATTAACATAACCTCAAAATGGGATTTTAATCAGAAAAATATGTTAACATGTAAAACTTTATCAACACTGCTACGTACGTTTATTGAAATGTTTCTGAGTATATCACATAGTATTAAATATGGACGAAAATTAAGTCGTTATTTATGTTGACCTTTACAATGCTGAATGTATAAGCCATCATCAACTGAAATCATCAGTGGGATCTAAGTTTGAAATCAATAGTGAGAATTGCAGTAGAATAGCTAGTTACTGTGGATTACAGACGAACACAAGGATAAAAATTCTCACAATTTTGCATGTAACTTTACTCTATAAATATTACATTTCTCCTTTTATACAGATTTTCAACGAACGAATTTATACGTCAGTAGCAGTGAAAAGGTTAAAGCGAAGTCTTTCCTGTTTTTCGGGATTCATGACTATTACCGTAAGCTTCACGCTAATCTGTTCGAAATAACGTGTCACCTTATCAGATATAGCGTTACGGTAAACCGGCGCATGCGCAGAGCATCAATCACGTGACTTTAGCGTTTACGGTAACTTAACGTAAGCTTGGCAAAAACTCTCTACCTACGACCTTTATTTCTCCCCATTTGTTCAAAGTCTGCAATTCCTTATCGCAGCGAAGGTAATGAGTATCCAATTCAGCATTTTTATTCTGTTTAATTCAGCTTTATTTATAGTTCTTTGTACTTCTAAATCATATCAGAAGTGAGGTTCTGTAGGAAAACCAGAGTAGGCTATGTAACTATTGACGAACATTTGTATGCTGTTGTTGATGAGTCATGGCTTGAAAATGTGAACTGAACTGTTATTCAATTACAATGGATATTATACAGAATGAAATAGCGGGAATGAATCATGGTAAGTAAATTTTTAACACGGTATTTGCCTTGCCTTTGTGACTGGGGAAACCATGAGAAAACCAAAGTCACTGTAATCTCGAAATCTAATTTCAGAACGTAACATAAAATTGCACTTCTTAAGCAGTAGTACCTATGGTTAAATAAAGTAAAAAAATCCTGTATTCTAATAAGCCGATATTTAGTTCAGATAAATTCCTTTTCCTGCCTGCAATTTTACAAATAGAACTCATCCCATTACTCCGAATGTTTGGACTAGGTATTTTGCATCACCCTGTATACACTGACATTGAAGTTCACACAGTATTACACAGTGTTGACGTTTGAGAAAGACGTCTGTCCATTGTGGAGTCCATCTTTCGTGTTTGTCTTACTTTGTTCCCACTATTTACATTTTATCTCGCAGTTCTTTCTCACGCCATTTCCACGGCTTTCAAGATTCTTTGCCAGGTGCTCCAGCAGAAAAAGCAGCATCATTTATTCTAATAAGCAGCCATCTTGCTTCGTCATCACGATGATGCAAAGCACTTCAAACTATCTTCGTACTGACCGGAGGAGGGTATTTATGGAGATACAGTTAATCACGACATATTATACATGAACAGATTTTTACAAATAGGCCTACAGTACGAACTATGCGTTCTGTTTCATAAAACAATCATTTTAACTTCTAAAAAGAATATTGATGAGTTTCATTTCCTTAGAGGTGCGAATGAGTAATAGAGAGTAGAGATTTTCCGCCTAATCACCACTAAATACCAAAGTAATATTTTAGGAATAAAATTCTAAGAAGGTAGGTCGTAGAATTTTCAATGTAAATTTCAATAAAACTACATTAAGGCCAGTATGGACTTCAGCTTTGGGGCACTGTCAGCAAATCTCTTTGCCGACTTCCTAACGTACCGTGGTATGTTTCCAATGCTAGATTACACCATGACTTGGACATCCCTACCATTAAAGAATCAATCACCTTGTACAGCATTCGATACCAGCAACGCCTAAGCAATAATCCCAATTCCCTAGCCATCAATTTATTGGACAATAATTCCCGTTTACATCGACATAAGGTCTTAGACTTGGCATTCCGACTGACCTTAAAGAGTTGTTTTTTACAGCTCTCATATCATTACTGTGTCATTTATACCGTTTACTGAATGTTGAGATTGTAAATATGCAGAATAAATAAAAATAAAAAAATTAAAGAATATGACAAATTTATACACTTAACAGTTAGTTAAAAAATATACTGCAAAACATGCGTACAAAATATTTAACAGTATATACAAACTAAGTCAGTTTTTGATAGTATTATATAATGTGATGTTTTGCTTCTCAATCAGTATGTAACAATTACATAATAGTATATTGCGATACAAGTGCCGTAAGCGATGCATACGAATCGAGGAAACAGTTTCAAAAAACGAGGCGCTCGCGCCGAGTTTTTTCAATTTTCCGAGATCCGTTATGCGCTTACGGCACGAGTATTGCATGCTATTTTTTTCACGATGATTATTTATATCAATTTAATTATATTAATTGTGATATTACCTGAAAATATTATGTATATACATTCTTGAAGATAGATGTTTATTTCAGAAAGTGATTCGCATGTGTTTGTTGTTATGGGAACCGAATATTTGTCCTGGGGGGCCTTGTCCATTAAGGCTTGTATTATGATGTGCCGTAAGGAAATTCTTACCGCACGGAAACTCTTACTGCACATAGCAACACGATTGCGTGTGTGAATGTCAACTTACGATCCACGGCAACAACATTCGTAAGTACCACTAAATAGTTAAGTCGTGCAAAAAATATTTTATAAACATTAATAATTAAAACTCTATGACACAGTAGCCTACTTAAGCTTGTCAAATTCTATACGTTAGGATATATTGTTAAAATTCATGTGGTGTAGGCCTATTGATTGTTCTAATAGAACAATATTCTAAAATACAAATACCTAAACACATAAATTTACATTTAAAATTTTACGATGTGCCTTTTTGGACTTGTGATCCTAGAAAAATAACTTTGGTATTTAGTAGTGATTAGGCGGAAAATACTTTAATCTCTATTATTCTAAAAAGAATTTCAACAATATTTGTAATTCGTATCAAAGTAAATAACATGTGAAGAAAAATGTGATGATACGCTCACATAACTTTCTTTACAGTCTGATACAGAATAAGAGGCCGTATTGCAAGGAATGTATATTCAGTTGTCTCAGTTTCATGCTAAGGAATACTGTTCAGTGGACTTTAAAAATTTAGTTTCTACAAACGGTGGTTGGCTTATAACTATCCCTCAAAGAGTTTATGCAAAAATATTTCCAAGTGAAAGTTTTAGCCCTAATTATATGCATTTTTAGAACAAAATTTTGCCTAATCAAAATCATTAGCAGTATTTCTGATAAGATCACCAAAGTGAAAATTCTTCCTGTAAAGTGGAAATAAAGGTAAGAAAAAGCCGTCGTCAATCTTCGTGTCACACCCCTTGACGGTATCTAATTCAAATATGAAATTTACTTTTTGTACGTTTTGTCTCCCCCCCCCCCACACACAATAGTAGGCTATATTGCGATACAAATGCCGTAAGCTGTGCATACGGATCGAGGAAAGAGTTTGAAAAAAACGAGGCGCTTGCGCCGGGTTTTTTCAATTTCCGAGATCCGTTATGCGCCTACGGCATGAGTATTGCATGATATTTTTTGCACAATGATTATTTGTATCAATTTAATTATATTAATTGATATATTAGCTGAAAATATTATGTATATACATTATTGAAGATAGATGTTTATTTTAGAAAGTGATTCGCATGCGTTGGTTGTTATGGGGACTGAATATTTGTCCTGTTAAAATCGCCACAAACTGGAGGGCTTTGGTTCCGGTCTTCCATAAAGGCTTGTATTATGATGATTTTACTTACGGCACTTGTGTTTTTTGTAATTTTTACCGCACGGAGATTTCTTTCGTTTTCATAGCAACCAGATTGCGTGCGGGAATGTCAACTTACGATCCACGGCAACAATATTCGTAAGTACCACTAATTAGTTACGTCGTGCAAAAAACACATTTGCTGCATTTCATAAGGTGTAACAATGAATGACATCTATCCAGTGGAAAACAGTAGAAAAATACCAGCACTTGTTCTATTAAGTAAAAGGAATCTTGTTCATTGAATACTTGATACATAGCCTGTACAGACAACTTGATAGCAATGTGATATATCAAACAGATAATGAGCGTTCACTTGTCTTGTATATCGATCTCTATGACTATGTGTTCTCTTGGGTCAAGGCGAAACTCTAACTTTACCTTAATAACATACGACAACACTCTTACTTCACAATCCATAGCCTTCTTCTACCAATACCAGCTAAACAGTACCAGATGGTCTTTCCAGAGTTTGAGATTACAAGCAAAATGATGGAATTGCGAAGTAGCGAATGGCATTTATGAAGTGAGCAGTTTTATGGCTTTTATGCTCAAACAGATGATGATGATGGTGATTATTAGGGGGCGGATTTCTATGACCTAAAAATAGGATATATGCATGCATCTATGACCTAAAAACATTAAAATATGACCAATAAAATTTAAAATATGACTTTACCACTTACACATTGTGTGTATTTTTTTAAGTTTCATTACAATTCATTTTATTAAAATATGTCATTTTTTAAAAAATAACTATAAATTCTCAAAAGATATCGTTATAATGCAAAATTTACAAAATATGATATGGAACTTCAAAATTTATTTAATATGCCCACAAATATGCCAAAAATATGACCTAAATATGCATATTCATACTAAATATGCTAAAATTGTTGAAAACTAGGAGGTGCCCGTGGCTTCGCCACGATAATTCTTTTAAAAATTAAAAATTAAGAGTATAATAATTATTAAAGCATTATATTTATTAACACTTGCACGCGAATCATTCGTAAACTAAGCCATTAATAATTAATGAAACATCTAAAATTCCTGCTTTAGAGTACATTCCACGACATGAAAGCGCCCCCTGGGAAAACTATATCAGAATCGATTATGCAGTTCCAAAGAACCTGTGAACACATAATACGTATTGTTTCTCAGCTGTTTATTGACATGAATATGATGTGAATTTTATTTTATCAATTCAGTGTAATTTTCAGAAATTATATAATGTTTCAAGGGAAGGAATGGTTTGTTTGAATTATTATTATCAGCAATATTTCAAGAGAAAAACCATCAATATTTTACAGCTGTTGCCCCCGGCTTCGCCCGCCATTATTCATTGACTCCAGGATTTTTTAAGAAAATTACACTGGTAGATTTTTAAAAATGTTTGTGGTTCAGAGCTATGAAAATTGTAAGTAAAAATAAAATTAGAATATTTGTTCATTGTGTTCATTTCACTTAGGCCTTATATAATAAAGAAACGGTTTTCCTTCCTAATTTTGTAGTCGTCATGAAAGTTTAGACTGCGAGAGACGAACATCGCCGAGTATACCCGATGTCTCACGAAGCGGGCGAGCAAGCACGCTATTTAGGGCCGTTGAATTGTATATTGTTGAAAATTTCCTAAGTATGCAGTTATCGGGTTTAAATTAGTCGGAAACCTGAAATAATGCAAAGGGGAAAAATATGACATGTCATAGAAATCCGCCCCCTAGTGATTATTATTATTATTATTGCTCACCGATCTGCCGGAATAGGGATGTAGCTCGCCAAACTTCTCCGACAGATAGCGTGGGTGTACTAGCCGGTATGCGCTAGCCGTTCGTCACTTGTTTTTCCAGTTTTCTTCTGCTGGCTTCATGCTTTTAAATGGCGCTCCAACTTCTCAGTCCGAAAAATATGTTCGTAATTTTATATTTTTATAGAGGACACGAGGCTACTATACGTACTTCCTTGTCTACTGGGCCCTTCTAGAATGTTGAAGTGTCAAAAATACGAAAGAAAAATCACAGCAGATAGGCTCTAAATAACACTAAAAGGAAGGATTAACGAACAAATATTGTGAGATATTTCCGATACAGACGACATTATTTTGTACTCGACTTGCAGTAATATGTTATCAATGTATGAATATTTATATGCAGTGCGGGGATTAGATATTCTTTAATTTTTAAATTAATATTAAATTTGCCGTGAGCATCGAGAAGATGTTATGGGCCATTTAAAAATAAAGTAAATTACAATAAATAAATTAAAATTACCTAGTAACGCAATGATAATTACAGTACATTGTGTTAGTTTTATACCTTTGTTAAACTGTATCTTTAGTGCACCTTTATATTTAAACACCACTTTCCTGTTTAATTTATTTAGTTATTTTAGGCCTATTTATTTTACTTTGCTGTATAAATATGTGAATATTAGGCTACTGTAGCCTTCTATTGCATCTGATATCAAAATTTAAATTCTGTGATTTCTAAATAGCCAAGTTAGATTGACGGCCTCGAATAAAAATTGTGACAATAGCGTTGCCAATTTAATAGGCTACATAACTTATGATAACGTATGATAATTATTAAATTCTGCTTTTATAATCTGCTATGTCATGCAATGAAATATTCTTAACAATATTCTGTTTCATAACTAGAAATGAAAATCATGTAACGATGGTCTAGCATAACTTACCGATAATAAAAGGAATAAGAAAGAATGAGGAATGAGAAGAAGAAAAAAAAGGCCTAATCGATTCCCAAGTTCCCATATTTTTTAACTACGAGGGACAGGAAAGGTAAGTTTTCGTGATGTAAACATATTTTAATATTTTGATTTTGAATACTTTTTAATATGACGGTATAGGCTAAATATGCATTTGATATAGAAAATAAATAATATTAAAAATGTCTGCGAATACACACCACATAAATCAGTGTTTATCACGTATATCAATTAGTATTTTACTGTCTGAACCCTAGAGGTATATTCTTTTAGTTACTTAGAATCATACACAATCGCCAAATTAGCAGTACTGTATATAAATATTCATATCTGCATAACATTTTGTGCGTCGGGAACATAGTAATGTAGTTAATAGCGGGCATTTCTCACAGTATTTGTCAGCTTATTCTTCTTTCTTTTCGACTTATATAGTGTCTATCTTTTGCAATTTTTCTTTAAGTTTTTTCACGTAAATATATTCTGGAAGTGTCCAGTATACAAAGAAATGCGCCTAGTAGCGTTTTACCCGCTACAAAAAAAGAAAAGTTCGAACGTATTTTTCAGTCTGCTAATATGAAACGCCATTTGAAAGCATGGAACCAGCAGACAACAACTCGAAAAACAAGTGACGAACGGCTAGCGCATACCGGCTAGAGCAGTGGAGACATCTGTTGGTTCTAGTTCGCTACATCCCTATTATATCCCGCACGAGTTCTTTTACATGCCAGTAAATTTACAGACATGAGACTGTCGCATCTCAACCACATGAATGCAAAGACCTGGGCCGGGATCGAACTTGCGAATTGTTCCCCTAGTCACAAAAAAACATATATATATATATATACTGTATATATATATATATATATATATATATATATAATGTTTTTATGTAGTCCAAGTAACCTACTGAGGGTCGAACGGATGCCACAGGGATCTAAACAAAGGCATAACCTTGACATTGCATGAACAGTTTCCAAACCTGTCAGAAGAGACAGCTGAAGAAAAAACAATGTTGACACCGGAAGACAACTTATATAAAGTGTCACCTACTTCCTTGTTCACTAATTATTTCGCTATTGATATGGGTGAGTGTAAAAGTGGCTTACGGAGATAACATCTGCTTCATGCTCCATTCACTCACAAGGGGACGTCTAGACCACTTATTTTTATGAATGTGTCTTGTATTTCTTTTCTTCTGTTACTCTGTCACATGTTTGAAGAGTTAAGATTTGAGATACAGCTAAGATACACATGGAAATCTAAATAAAATATATATTGGATTGTCAAATTTTTAGAAAACAGATTTCAAAGAGTAAGGTCGGATAATATCTGATGTGACATGTCTGATGATATCATCAGCGTTCTGTTCTTGGGCAAATTATCTTTCTCATAAATATTAAGGATTTTCCCTAGGTTATTAAAAGTTCAGTGAGGTTGCTCTCTGATGATTGTGTACTACATAGTAGAGTTTTTCATTCCATACCCAGGCGGCTTCAAAGGACTAAACCATTAAGGGGGGGGGGGGAAATACAGCTTTCGATGAAATTCATTGGTGAGAAATATGTGAATTTCATTATTTTTTCCTCAGCAATGAATTGCTCTACAGCCTTGAAATCTGACATACTCTTTATTGACTATTTCTACAATTGCATATTATAGAGTAAAATTATAGGACGTTCGATAGAGTAAAATTGCAAGATGTTGTACAAATATTGCAAGAAAAAGAAGTACCCATAAAAATGGTCAAACCAATTATAGAATGTAGAATGTAGAATGTAGGCTGTAAAACAATAATTAAAGTAAAAGAACAAACAGCAGAAATAACAATTTCCCAAGGTATTAGACAGGGTGACTCTTTAAGCCCATTCCTATTCAATCTTATAATGGACAAAATAATTGAGAACTTGCCGAAACATTGGGGTTATAAAATGGGAAACACAAGATTTCATATAATATGCTATGCAGATGATGCCGTACTCATATCTGAAACTGAAGATGGATTGCAAAGGCTATTACATCGTTTCAATACAACAGCAAAAATATACAATATGGAAATAAATACACAAAAAACTAAATGCTTAACAGTATCGAGAGAACCATTAAGATGCAAGTTAGAAGTGGAAACAAAAATAATTGAACAAGTTTCAGAATTTAACTACCTAGGAACTCTGATAACAAACACTAGAAATCTAATTCATGAAGTAAAGAAACAAGCCAACAGAGCAATGCAGATATCAGGTTGTATGAAAGACATAATTTGGAGAAACAAGTACATGGCGATAGACAGTAAAGTGCGCATTTATAAAACAATATTAAGACCAATCTTAACATATGCAGCAGAAACGAGAGCAGACACAAACAAAACTAAACAGATATTAAGCACATGTGAAATGAAGGTGCTAAGAACAATTCAGGGGAAAACTTTATTAGATAAGATACACAATACAGAAATTAGGGACAAATGCCAAATTCAGGACATAACTAAATTTACCAATGACAAAAGAAAATTTTGGAAAGAACACGTTGATAGAATGGAAAACAATCGCCTAGCAAAAAAGGCTCAAGAAAGCAGACCAGACGGAAAAAGATTAAGAGGAAGACCTGCTACGAGATGGAAAGACAGTACACATGACTCATCTGAGGAATAAAGGGGAAATAAACAGGATGCCATCCTACATCACAAGAATAAGAAGAAGAAGAAGAAGCATATTATTTTCAAAATTAATCAAACTGTTACAGTTACGGATAATTATCGTTTCAAAATGACTGCCACGTTTAATGCACTGAACAACCGTTTCCCTGATAACTTCCACAAATAAATATATTTCTGAGTGATTATTTTTCTGTGGGTTTGTTAATATCATGTGAACAACATAATCTAGGATCTTTGAAATATCTTCAGTATAAGTATTTTTTAAATAATTTTTTTTTTTAAATTTTATTTTTCGTTAAACTATGTATATTTAAAAAAATACTTATGCTGAAGATATTTCAAATATTCTAGCTTGTGTTGTTCATATGATATTAACAAATCACTCAGAAATATCTATATTTGTGGAAGTTGTTAGAGAAACGGCTGTTCTGTGCATGATACGTGGCAGCCATTTTGAAACGATAATTACCCGTAACTGTAACAGTTTGGTTAATTTTGAAAATAGTATGCTATTGTAGAAATAGTCAATATAGAGTATATCAGATTGCAAGATTGTAGAGCTATTCATTGCTGAGAAAAAAAAAATGAAATTCACATATTTCTCACCAATGAATTTCATCGAACGCTGTATGTCCCTCCTTAAGTCCGTGTTTCTTTATGTTAATTGATCTCACCAACTCGGTCTTGGCTTCCACTTTCCAAAACATAAGCAAAACTGCAATATTCTCTCATTGTCATCACTGACCTCAGTTCTTCCCTGGCGTTAAACAATTCGCATTTGTTTTTGTTTACTTGTAACTAGATCTTGCAACCCCGCATTTCACTCCACACGTTGTAGAAGAGTAGCTGCCACAGCCGTCAAAGAACATTCTTAGATTTTGATTGCTGGGGTACCTAGCTGATTGGTGTCGGCAAACTTTTCATCCTAACAAAAGGAAGCCGTCTGGCCATACAATGACTAACTGGACTACACAAAACAATTAGAGAAAACTCAAATGTTGTTAGATTCAAACTGATCTTCAGGTAATTAGTAGTGCTTCTGTGAATAGATTGGAAATTAGCAGCAATAAAAGTAAATTAATTGTATTTTGTAAATTGAGAGCAGGTCTTATTAGGGCCTAAGCTTATTAAACAAATAATAATAATAATAATAATAATAATAATACTTTATTGTCAAAGAGCAGCTTGTTCCTGCTATAGACATTGTCAGTGTACATTAAAATAAATCACTTATAATAACATTTCACATAAAATCAAAGTATATTAACTATATTAAAACTCAGGTAGTCGTCAATAGAGTAAAAAGGATGCCTTAGCAACCAATCAAAGAGTTTTCTTTTAAAACAGCTTATACTTAAGTTTCTGGTTTCAAGAGTTAATCTGTTGTAAAGCACCATACCTTTAACAAAACATGTTTCCTTAGTCCGGGCAAGTCGACAATTAGGGATATTCAATTTGTATCTATTTCTAGTATTAATGTTATGTACATCAGATCTTAAATTATATTGGTGTAAATTAGAATGGATATGAAGCAAAGTATAGAATATGAAAAGGTTATAAACTGTAAGTATTTTTAGTTGAATAAACAGAGGTTTACAGTGAACATCAGGCTTTTTGCGCATAATTATTCTAATTATTCTCTTTTGACAAAGCAATATCTCCTTGACATGTGAACTGCTTCCCCATAAATGTACACCATACACAATATGACTCTGAGCAAGTGAATAATAAATATTTCTAAGACCATCAAGCGGAATAAAACATGTGAGTTTTCTGAGAAGGTAAGTGGTTTGAGACAGCTTCTTGCAAATTTTATCTATATGATACTTCCACGAAAGTTTTGAATCAAGTTCGAAGCCCAAAAAGTTAACATTTTTAAGATCATTTGTTACATCTTTAAGTCCAAAATACATGACCTGTGTTTTACTTTCGATCAAAAGAAATCCATTTACCATAAACCAGTGTTTAGCCACATTAAAATTAATATCAATGTCATTATTTAATTCATCCAAGTTTTTGTTTTTTGCCCTTATAGTGGTGTCGTCTGCGTACAAGACAGGGGCCTTGGGTAGATTATAACTAAGATAATTAATCATAACAATAAACAGGAGAGGGCCCAATATTGATCCTTGAGGTACGCCATAATTTATATCCACAAGTTGCGAATTGGTATTATTTATAGAAACATACTGCTTTCTTCCAGTCAAATAAGATTGTAAAATTCTTAAACTATTTTCACTCAAACCATAGTGCCTCAACTTACAGATAAGTAATTCAGGTACCACACAGTCGAATGCTTTAGTGAGATCACAAAGTATCAGTGACACAAGGCATCTATCTTCAAAGGCATCTAAAATATAGTTTACTATATCTTCTAGAGCTAAAGTCGTTGACTTATTTTTTCTGAAGCCATACTGTGTAGATGTTAACATATCATTAACTTCCAGATGTGATATAAGTTGTCTATACATGATATACTCAAAAAGCTTTGATATAATAGGAACCAGTGACACTGGGCGATAATTTTTCAAGTTTGAGGTATCACCTTTCTTGTGTATTGGGCTAACCTTTACAATTTTCAAGACAGCAGGAAAAATTCCTTGTAATAAGGAAAAATTCCTTGTAATAAGGAAAAATTCCTTGTAATAAGAAGCGATCCCACAGGTAGATTGCTTTAAGTACTCGGGAATAAACTTATCTAGGCCTACTAGCTTGAGATGGGACCAACAGGTAAATCCAATTACTGGGTAGGCCAGGAAAGCATTACACTTTGGCATGCGAATCTTGAAAAAGGGAAATATCATTTAAAAAATTAGCTTTTACAGCTTTATTGCGTCCGATAACGGAATTCCGTGTAGCATGTTGAGATCCGTACAAGGTAAATAAAATATATTCTTTGGAAAAAGTTCAGAACCGGGCAGCAAAATTTGCCAAGGGAATTGAAAGATGGGGCCAAAAAAGTGAAATAAATTGGTTGGGAGCTCTAGGAATTAGGAGGAAGAAGTAGGCCTTTAAGGCATAAATGTCGTCTATTTCAATTTTTTCATTTTCCTACTGAGCTATACAGTTTGCTTTTAATTTACGATAACGTCAAAAATAAAAATAATAATTATTATACTGAGGACATACGACACATTGTACATCGATACCGAGTGCCATCTGTTGTTGATGTTTTGAGGCTTCACCACACCACAGATGGAAACTGACCAATATTTTGTTGTTGTCGCCGCATGTTCTGAGATGGATAAAAACATGATCTAGTCTCCTTCATTATTATGCATAGAATAATGAGACTGGATTTCAAAACACCGTTATATTGATATCTATATAATACATTTTCCATTGAGGGGATGTTTACAAATGTAATATAATCCACCATCAATAATAATGAAGAAATATGATCTAACATTTTAGTTGTTAATATTTATGCTATGCCTTTGGTATGCCTTCAAATTATACAATTCATTGTATGCAAATTATAATTTACACTGGAATATAATAAGTACCGGTACTTACTTACTCAATGGCAATAGAAAATTCCTAAGCAAGCTAAAGGAATATTATCTATTTTATGGGACCCGAAGGTTCATTGCCGCGCTTACCTGAGTTCGCCATTCAACCCTATTAAGTAGGACTAATAATAATAATAATAATAATAATAATAATAATAATAATAATAATAATAATAATAATAATAATAATAATAATAATAATAATAATAATAATAATAACAATATTAATATTAATAATAATAGTTTTAATAGTAATAGTAATAATAATAAAAATAATAATACCGATTTCAAACTGGCAGGAATTACACCAGAAGATGTTTAAAAACAAAGAAATCTTCAATACCAAAATTCACAAATGGCAAGTTGACCAAGAGGAAAAACCAAAGAAGAAGACTGGAACAACGTGGTCTAAAGAGAGAAAGAAACCCACAGTAAAAGAATGAAAGAGATATGGGCACAAAGGAAGGCAAATGCACACCTTTAAGAACTTTGTGTAGTCCTAACGGGCTTATTCACATATAATAATAATAATAATAATAATAATAATAATAATAATAATAATAATAATAATAATAATAATACCGTAATGTTTTACTTTAACTGGCCTTCTCTTACAATCAACCACTTGGACAAGTCAAGAAAAGATAAAACGAAGTATAAAACAAGAAAGGGAGGAAACAAGAGGCACAAGGGAAATTGAGAGGCGAAAAGAAGAAGGCAATAAGAAAAATAAGCGTTTTTATTGATTCGTGACGTCATTTTAGACGTCATAATGTCAAGTCTACTGGTAAGCTAGAGCATAATGCATAGAGCGTACAGATAGACTACTGTTGAGATAGTTCATATGCTACTGTAAAGGCTCACCTTAAAGCGAAGGAGTCATTGAAATAATTAATTAGAGTGGGCCATGTAAACTGTTATAAAAGCAGGAATTTCATTACATCTCACACATGGCAATATCCAAGCACCTGGAGGCTTTCTTTGCTGATGAGATCGACTTCGCTGGAAACAACTTGGCGCGGTGCGGCGTGAATATTGCGGTAGTGAAAGCGTATCCTTAATATCTCTCATACAACCTGTGTATGAGAACATTAACTCCCGAAGTGTTGCTTGCCGCGCACATTAAGCAGAATTCCCAAACGAGCTTCACAGTACAGCACGCACTTCTTACGACACTCAAGTTTTATGTTACGCACTGAGAAACCTGCTTACGCATGTGCGTGGAATGGAGAATTTGCGAATTTCCAGAAAACATGACGGTGGTTGACAGAACTTCTTTTAATTCAGAATCGTTTCTGATCGATTGTGTTGGGATATTGCTTTTTTCATGGTCGTCTTCTAAAATATTATGATAGGCCACAAGCATATTAGGACCTTTATTTAGACAAGAGTACGAGGCGCGTCCATAAAGTAAGTTTCCTTGGGTAGTTTACAGAAACAAAACACAATTTCATGGACATATATATTCCAAAAGATACAGCAAGTGTTCAGCTATTTTCCAACACATTCGCCACCGGAATGACAAATTTGTTGTACCGTAGAAAAAACTTTTGAATACCTATGTCGTAAAAGTCTGCTGCCAGGGATTTGAGTCACTGTGTGACAAACATCTCTTCCTTTCTGTCATTCTCTGTCATTCCCTGTCATTTTTTGAGGTGTAGGAAAATATGGAAATCACTGGGAGTGAGGTCCGGGCTGTAGGGTGGATGTATAAACACCTCCTAGCAAGTCTTCTGCAGAAGTTCGGCTGGTAGGTGTTTAAAAATACACTTTAAAGCCCGGATCTTGCTCCCAGTGATTTCCATCTTTTCCTACACCTCAAAAAATTACAGGGAATGACAGAGAGGAGGAGACGTTTGTCACACAGTAGTTCAAATCCCTGGTCGCAGACTTGTACGACACAGGTATTCAAAAGTTGGTTCTACGCTATAACAAATGTTTCAATTCCGGTGGCGAATATGTTGGAAAATAGCTGAACACTTGCTGTATCTGTTGCAATACGTATTTTCCTTGAAATTGTGCTGTGTTTCTGTAAACGGCCCAAGGGAAACTTAGTTTATGGACGCGCTTCGTAGTATGGTCGAGCAAGAAGAAAGTCGATAGAAAAGGTATATAGGCTAATACCAAAATAAACGACAGGATTTACATTTTCGGCTAGTTTAAACCGGAAAAATGTTGATAGAATAAATTAAACTGACGTTTCTCATTCTATCGAAAACTTTCATGAGGTAATCACAATATATTAGTTAACCAGAGAGAGACTCCGCCCGTTAGGAAACAATAGTGTCAATATTGTATAAGGTAACAACTGGACGGCTTGTTCCGATGATTCTGGAAAACTTCTTGCAATATCCTTTTTGAATTTATAAATTCTGTAGGCATGAATAAAATAGATCTCTATTTATACCTCAAAACTGTAGCTGATAGCATGATTAATAATTCTGTTTTGAGGGCGACAATTCTGATTTATTGATTGGAACCTTTCGGTCATGACATATCTCATTTCATCGCCTTCTGAATTTGTTCTGTTTTTACTTTCTCGCACATATTCGGGACTTCCTGCGATATTCAGTACAATTATCGTAAAATTTTGTGAGTCGATATATATATATATAAATATCTGCTGTGTTTATACTCCTTTTAGCTACTAGGCCATACTAGGAGTAAGGGATCTGTGTGTGTACAGTAGGGTAGGTCATGGAACTATTGATTGTGAGTTGTTTCTATTGTCGATTCATTTTTAATGGAGTAAATTTCAACTGATATTAATTTAAGTGGATATGATGTAGGATGAAATGGTGAGGATGATTCATGTTATGTAAATATCCAATTCGGCATTTGCCTTTACGACTCGGGAAACCATGAAAATCCCCATTTCAAGTTGACCGGCCATGGGATTTGAACCTGGGACCTCCCGAATGCGAGTCCAATACCTTACCATCTCGGCCAACTCGCTTGGTTCGATGTTGTTATAAAGGGGGGATTGTCTGATTCTTTTAAATCCATTAGACTAAATGTTTTCTATGCAGTCCGCCACAATGTATGATAATCTTCCATAAAATTATGAATACCATACACAAGTGCTTATGAGGAGATGTTGTTGGAAAATTTCCGGACATTTCATGCTCAAAGACATACTCCAAAGAGCGCTTATATCAGCTGGCATTCCTTCAATTCTGGAGCCTGCCGGTATCAGCCGCAGCGATGGGATACGTCCAGTTGACCTGACATTAATTCCATGGTCTCGAGGAAGATCTCTTCTATGGGATGTCACTTGTGTGAACACATTGACTTCATCCCATTTACCTAGCACATCAAAACTCGCAGGCTCAGCAGCATTGTCTGCAGTTAACATCAAAAGAAATAAGTATCGATATCCATTACATAAAGATAAGGTAAGGTAAAGTGATCCCTGTATGGGTCATGAAGACTCGTAGGGTTTTCGGGAGGTTGAGGCTCACAGATTGAGATAGCGGCACAGGAATATGATAAAATTGTCAGCCATACGCAAAGCCCGCTTTTTACACCTAGGAATACTCGTAGTACTCATTTATGTTAACGACTGAATCGATCCCAGGCCAACCAGAAGGATTACGCCAATGGTAAAATCCCACCGATCTCATCGGGAATCGAACCCGAGACTTTCCGGTTTGTAGCACAGTGCCACAACCACTACGCCACGGCGTACCCCACCCATTTAATTGAAACTTTATTTTTTTAAATGTCTCTAACGATTTTAAGAAAAGAATGCAAATTTCAAAACGTCTATTTATGATTAACATTAATATATTCATTTTCCTGTAAAAATTACTTTGGATAATTTATTTTCGTCCATTTTCGATTGTTCTACGTCATCGTTATTAAGGTGGAAGATACATGAAAACCTAGCACAGTAAAATTGTGGAGAGAATTAAAATGAACATTTTTTGTAACAAACATTTCTTTATGAAGCTATAAACGAAATACGTGTGATTTCGGCACAATTAATTAAAATATGAACAATACTATTCTTTTGTTTCCAAAGCAACTAGAAAACTAATATAATGTGTCGTAATGATTATGATATTTGGTGACTTAGCGGCAATGCATTATGGAGGAAAAAAAACACACAAGTCCGGCGTTGCCTTTGAGAATGAGGAAACCATGAAAAACCCAAGTCAAGTTGTCCTGAGTTTTGAATCCGAGCGAGATGGCAACTCAAAAACTCAGGACAACTTGACTTGGGTTTTTCATGGCTTCCTCATTCGCAAAGGCAACGCCGAACTTGTGTGTGTGTTTTTTTTCCATAATGCATTGCCGCTAAGTCACCAAATATCATAATCATTTAAACCACATATCAGTCTAGAAGATATCACTGAACAACAGAAGCAGATGCGCATTATTACATTAACTTTGTTTAATTGCAATTTCCTTTTTTGCTTTTTTGCACTCCTTAGCTAGTAAGTGGTACTTACGAACTTTGTTTACATGGATCGTAAGTTGACATTCCCACACAGTCTTGTTGCTAAGGCCGGTTGCGATGAGGTTAAAACACTTACGGTCCAAGCGCTACGTCATAATTCATTACGATACACTTCATAATACAAGCCTTTATGGACAAGGCCCCCAGGACAAATATTCGGTTCCCATAACAACAAACACATGCGAATCACTTTCTGAAATAAACATCTATTTTCAAGAATGTATTTACATAATATTTTCAGGTAATATCACAATTAATATAATTAAATTGATATAAATAATCATCGTGCAAAAAATAGCATGCAACACACGGGCCGTAAAGGCATTTACGGGTCTCGAAAACTTAAAAACCCTCGGCTGCGCCTCGGGTTTTCAATCTGTTTCCTCGACCCGTAAACGTGCCTTACGGCACTTCTATCGCAATATACTATATTTTCTTGGCCTAGGAACTCTTTCTATCTTTACCTTGCTCTTACCTCTCCCTTTTTTAAAATACATTTAAGCAACCCACGCTCCCCGGATCTGTCGTGAGAGGGATTATCTATGGATCACATATAGTTTTTTTAACCATACAAGGACATGGAGGGCCTCCCCGGATGAGTGATCAGCCCAATGCCGGGACCATCTCCGACACAACACGAACACATAGGACGAGACACACCGTTCACATACACATTCACTCTGAACAAGGTGAGGATGGGATAGGGATGATAATGACCACAAGGTCCTAAAGTTACCCGACATTTATCTGACAGTTGAGAAAAAACCCCGGAAGAACCCCCCGACCAGGATTCGAACCCGGATCTGCTGGGCGAGAGAACAAACGCATCCCCTAAAGATAATAATAATAATAATAATAATAATAATAATAATAATAATAATAATAATAATAATAATAATTCGTTTATTTATCCTGGCAGAGCTAAGGCCGTTTGGCCTTCTCTTCCGCTTTGCCAGTAAAAAAATTACAGTTAAAAATACAATTAAGTTAGGCCTACTTAAAATTAAATAGAAGATAGTTGAACCTAAAACTAAATTAATTACAATTAAGGTACAAGTTAATCTTGAATAGAAAATTGAATACAAAATTAGATTGATAATTTTTCTAAATTACACTCTAAGAAAAATTTTGTGCTTAAGACAGAAACAAAGATACAGCTGTGGACCCTATAAAATCGAAATCTATTGAATAGTAGGAACAAATAATTGGGATATTCAATTAATATGTGATGCTGTTAGGAGAATATTATACGGAAAATTCGGTAAGATCCCAAAATCAATAAAACCTGGAGGTGATATCAGTACGTTAGCAACGATCCTATAACAACGTTATAAAGACAGGAGTAGGCCTATGCTATTTATGCTTTTGCCATACGAGTATCTTGATTACCATTATAGGAAAATTGGCATACGACTGTTTTTATTTGACCATAATTAAATGTTTAAGTTTTGAGTTTTTAGATTAATGGAAAAAGAAACAAGTTGGTTGACCTCGGCGATCAGCAGTTAATAAGCAGGCTTTAAAACTTAGTGCCCGAACCCACAGAGGGAGTTGATTCCGGTTACCAACAACCTGAGTATAGGGGGTGGGGGTTGATTGCGTAGGCTGATAAGACAGTAATTGATAGTAGTACTGAGAAGTGAATGCGCTTGTGGTACGGTGCCTCTCAAATTGGTCAACAGTGTACCTTGTCATTGTGCGTGTTTAAATTTATAATACGTGTTCGGCATGCCGAAAGTAAAGTGTTCTAAAACGCAAACATATATTGAAACATTTGGGAGGGACTATTATACACAAACAGGAGAAAGTATCGTTTTGCATGCTTGTAATGTGAGTTTAGATAATGAGAAGTTATTTTGTGGTCTTCCTATATCTGTATTTCGGTTTGTTTACTATCACGTGAACTAGCATATGGTAGCCAGGGCATACGCCGAGCAAAGTCTGTACAGTACGGTTGCTGTTAACATATTCGATCGGGCACTAAGTTTTAAAGACTGTTAATAAGATCTCAATACGTCACTGATACGTCACATATAATAAGCGTATTATACGAGGGACGTCCACGAAGTAAGTTTCCCTGGGTCCGTTTGCAGAAACAAAACACAATTTAAAGGAAATAGTTATTGCACCGGACACAATCAGTGTTCAGCTATTTTTAAACATATTCGCCACCGGAATTGATACATTTGTAATACCTTGAGTCCAACCTTTGAATACCCGTGTCGTACAAGCATGCTGCCAGCGATTTGAACCACTGTGTGACAACCATCTTCGCCTCTCCGTCATTCTTTGTAATTTCTTGAGGTGAAGGAAAAGATGGAAATAACTGGGAGCGAAGTCCGGGCTGTAGGGTGGATGTTTAAACACCTCCTAGCAAGTCTCCTGCAGAAATTTGGCTGGGAGCTGTTTAAACATTCACCCTAAAGCCCGGACCTCGCTCCCAGTGATTTACATCTTTTCCTACACTTCAAGAAATGACAGGGAATGACAGTGAATGACAGAGAGGAGGAAACGTTCGTCACACAGTGGTTCAAATCCCTGGCGGCAGACTTGTATGACACAGGTATTCAAAAGTTGGTCCCAAGTTATGACAAATGTCTCAATTCCGGTGGCGAATATGTTGAAAAATAGCTGAACAGTGACTGTGTCTTTTGCAATAACTATTTACTTGAAATTGTGTTTTGTTTCTGTAAACGAACTCAGGGAAACTTACTTTGTGGATGGCCCTCGTAATATGGTCGAACAAAAGGTAATTTTAGAATGAAACATACCGGTTGATTTTGGAAAAAAAAAAAAACACTCTCAGTGATATTAAACTTAATAAGAATACGGGAGATAGTTCGTGCAACATGTTCTTCGAAGTTTATTTAGGGTGAGGAATGCAAAGAGTCTCCAAAACGTGGGAGGATAGTAGCAAAATAACATCAGAATTGTTCATAAAGACATGACGCACGGCCTACACGATTTTCTTCCTTCACAGACCAAAAGCAAATATGATAAAGTAAAAGATACTTTCCTAAGAAACTAGCAGAGATGCGTAGGATTTGAAGAGACTTAAACCAAAAGCAAATATGATAAAGTAAAATATACTTTTCTAAGAAACTAGCAGAGATGCGTAGAATTTGAAGAGACTTAAACCTTGTATGTAGAGGGAAGGTAGACGTTTCTGGGCTTCAAATAATGAATTTAAATGCGTGGGTTCAAT
Source organism: Ectobius pallidus (assembly GCA_964059195.1). NCBI lineage: Eukaryota > Metazoa > Arthropoda > Insecta > Blattodea > Ectobiidae > Ectobius > Ectobius pallidus. Next base: position 141,034,864 of record CAXKWD010000006.1, read on the forward strand.
AGAAAGCGACTTCTTGAGAAAAAAAATGTTTTTTCCTCAATGAGGTATTTTTAAAGACTTAATATCTTCTGTTCTGTTTTTAACACTCAAAAACATGCGAGTTACTAGTTCAGTGGTTTCTTTTTGTGCAATCTCAATACCTTTCAAGGTTTAAAAGTATCAGTAAAAAATCTGATGTGAAATTCACATAACTTCCTCTGTCCAAATACAAGTTAGCCTCTTAGTATGGAGCCGTTTTCGAGAAAATCGCAACAAACGAAATTTTTTTCATGTGAAGTCCCCTTAAAAATAAGAGAAAGTGGTCTCCAATCTTCGGGTCACTTCCCCGAAAGGTACCTAATCCAAATGCAAAATTTTGTTTTCGTACAATTTTCCGTTACAAGAAGCCGTATTGCAAAGATAGCGTATCCAAAGTGAGTGGCTTATAACTACTCTTTAGGAATTTTTTTTCTAAAAAAAAGTTTCAAATAAAAGTGTTAGGTCTTAGTATAAGCAACCCATGTGCAAAATTTAAAGAAAATCGTTAGAGCCGTTTTCCAGAATATCGGGAAAAACGAAAATTTCTTCATGTAAAGTCCCCTTAAAAATAAGAGAAACTTGTCGTCAATCTTCGGGCCAGATCTTCAGAAGGTACCTGATCCAAATACAAAATTTTGTTTTCATACGGTTTTCCGTTCTGGAGCTAGACTATTCACAGACATCCACACAGACACACTCAATCACACACACAGACATGTTTCCGAAAATAGTATTTTTGGATTCAGGGGACATCAAAACGTGTAATTATGTTATAAACTCAACTTCGAATTTGAGGTTAGAAAACAATACTTCCTCTATCTATGGTACCTATGGTAGGGGCAGAGGAAGTAAAAAGGTAAATATTCACTTTGTACTAAATTACAGTATTTTGTTTACATATCTAAATATCTAGCAGTGCAAGCAATTTATTTGCAGATAACACAATACAGTGTTTTGCAAAACTGTAACAAAAAAGCGTAAAAATGTAATAAATCAACAAAACTAGTAAAACTAATTTACAACATTCAGGAATGCAGCTGGGCAAACAGCGCTGCTGGCGATGTTTAAGTCAGCATATAGGTCCTTGCAGGGAGTGTGGGGAGAAAAGGAGAATGTCATTCACAGTAGTGTGCCGTGTTTTAGAAATATTCACAGTATTAGCGTGTCTTTTAATCCTGAAGTGGAGCTACTGATTCCATGAGTTACATATACCAACACTTGCCAGGTGCTGTCCGCAGCACGACACAATGAAAACTTATCAGGTTATAGGCGACTGATATTTCATGCAGAGTGTAGTGCACAGTGCAATGACATCCCTGTTGAGGAAAATAGTGCCGTAAGCGGGGCATACGGATCGAGGAAAGAGTTTGAAGAAACGAAGCGCTTGCGCCGAGTTTTTTCAATTTCCGAGATCCGTTATGCGCTTACGGCACGAGTATTGCATGCTATTTTTTGCACGATGATTATTTATATCAATTTAATTATATTAATAGAGATATTAGCTGAAAATATTATGTATATACATTATTGAAGATAGATGTTTATTTCAGAAAGTGATTCACATGTGTTGGTTGTTATGGGGACTGAATATTTGTCCTGTTAAAATCGCCACCAACTAGGGGGCCTTGGTTCCGGTTTTCCATAAAGGCTTGTATTATGATGATTTTACTTACGGCACTTGTGGTTTTTGTAATTTTTACCGCACGGAGATTTCTTTTGTTTTCATAGCAACCAGATTGCGTGCGGGAATGTCAAGTTACGATCCACGCCAACAATATTAGTAAGTACCACTAATTAGTTACGTCGTGCAAAAAAATATTAACAGAACGAAATTACGTCAACAATATTACTTTAGTGTTGCCAAAACATCAGGTGGCGTACAAATACGCAGTCACTTGTCTACAATTCCCAACAATATTCAGTTGTATCGATTAATGCAAATTTATTACCAATATTAAAAAAAAAAAGTGGCCGTTAATAAATCCAAAATCAATAGGGTTATTTCTATGGACTTTATAAGTGTGTATGCTAAGTTTCACAGACACATGCACGGACAGACGGACGTACGAACAGACATTTTCCCGTCCCCCACACAATCTCATAAAGTACCATACTGGCACTTAATAAAATCAGGTAAACTGATGTAAAAAAGTGCCAGTATGTTTTTTTTAATCAGTTATGACTGCAATTATGATATGTAGAATATGTTTTTTTAATTGATTTACAAGTTAAGCTCCAGATTTATTCATTACGCAGGGCTTAGGGAAGAACAAAGGTCTAGTTTTCTTTTTAATCAGATTAAAATCTTCCAGCATCAGCTGAACTGTACAGATTTTTGATATCTTGACAATCGCACACTCACATAAAAATACGAAAAAGAAAGTGAAATTGGCTGGGTTCGGGATTTGAACCATGGAACTCCATAACGTGAGGCCAAAACGTTACCATCTCGGTCACCTGGGTCAGTTTAACGGTCTAGTTGGAAAAGCGCATGTAAAACAATAGTGTTTTTGGTCATAGCTATCTCTATTTTAATTTCCAAAGCCGTATAATATAACAGTAAAACAATTGACTATGTTGTCATGATAAATGATTTGCTTTTTTTTTAATACAAATTCTTTCGAATACGTATATTATCATAAAATAGGCACTAAATTGAGCATTACTCCGGAACAGGTGAACCGATTTCATCCAGTATCAGTAGACGTCTTCCCATGAACACTATAAATGTGTATACCAAATTCCATAAAAATCCGGTAAAGCGTATTTGAGTTACCGCGTTTTTAAAATAGACACTAAATTGGGTTTTACTCCGGTACCGGTCAACCGATTTGGTCCAATATCGGTAGACGTATTTCCATGTACATTATAAATGGGTATACAAAGTTTCAGGAAAATCCAATAAAGCATATTTGAGTTATCGCGACTTCTCATATATTAACATAAAAGGCAATAAATTAGGCATTATTCCGGTACTGGCCAACCGATTTGGTTGAACATCAACAGACGTCTTTCCATGGATAGTATAAATGCGTTTTACGAAGTTTCATAAATATCCGATAAGGCGTATTTGAGCTATTGCGCCTTTAAAATATACACTAAATTGGGTTTTACTCCGGTACCGGTCAACAGATTAGGTTCAAATTTAACAGAGTACTTTTCATGGACGTCATAAATGCGTATACCAAGTTTAATGGAAATCCAATACAGCGTATATTAGAAAGGCGCCATAATCTATTAAAATAGGCACTAAATTGGGCATTACTCCGGTACTGGTGAACCGATTTGGTTCAATATCAATAGGGTTCTTCCCATTGACATTATAAATGTGTTTTCCAAGTTTCATGAAAATCCGAAAAAGCGTATTTGAGTTAGAGCGCGTACAGACACACGGACGGACGGACAGACAGACAGACGGACAGACATTTTTCGTCCCCCACACAATCTCATAAAGTACCATACTGGCACTTAATAACGTAGCTTTTGGCACAAGGCCTAACATTATTGCCAGCAATTAATAAAACCTCCTATTACCAATGCTGTGTTGCTGTGTTATGTAAACAAATTCGCATCGTGTTACGTCACACTGCAGAATCTGCAACATTCACCTACTATACGAAGCCTGTTGCTTGTTACTGGTAATGTGAAATGTGCTAGCTGGACCGTAGCTGCATAAATAGAAACTGGAGTAAAGTTAACAGCAAGATATTATCGTATTTCTTCTTTTCAAGAACTGCATGTGCTTCTTTTCTTTGATGTCTTTCTGTGTTTTAAAACGGAGTTTTAAATTCCTGGAATTTTTCCTGATATAATTTACAGATACTTGATCCGGTTCTTTTGTTTCTTTGCAAAGATGAAGAGTCTGTTGTCAATCAGAGTCCATCTCGTTTCCTTTACAACGGAAAGAGCAAAATTACTTCTAATGGATTCTACAACAAAGGAGTTTGGCAAAATGTGGGTCGCGAGCCACAGTAGTCGAAATGGTGTTTCTGGGATGAGGCTGCAGCTTGTAGGCCTAAACTATAAAGGAACGTTCTACTTTAATTTCTTCCCCCAAAAGGCATGATCCATCAGTGTAGGTATTTACTCGATGTGTTTATTTACACCCAGGCCCGACGAGAGAAGGGGCAGCCGGGGCTGCAGCCCCGGGGCCCGGGCCCAAAAGGGGGCCCGGCCGACCAGGTTCTATTTTTTACTTTCTAAATTTACTCTAAAATAAAATTGGTTATAAGTCAATAAACAGTTTAAGTTATGTTCCATGTGTTTATTTTATCTGCATTGTCCTGTCGTATAACGGTGACACGGAATTAATAAGTTAATCTGAAACGGATTATTCTTGAAGAAAAATTGCTATTTTTTAAAAGTAGAAGCAGAAATCCTTATGGACTCAACAGTAGGCCTTACTAACGTTCGGCATTTCAAATCATAATTTTCAAAAGATTAAACTGGTACATACAGATAAAATTGTTCCTAATTAGAACATTTTAATGTATTTTTCCGTTTCCTGCCCGGCATCGGTTAACCGATTTGGTCCAAAATCAATAGGCTTCGTACCATGGTATACCAAGTTTATGAAAATCCGATAAAGCGTATTTGAGCTATCCCGCTTACAGACACACGGACAGTCAGACAGTCCTGTCTACCAGAATGGTACCGGTAGGCTACTTAATAACCTAATTATGTAATATCATTACATAATCTTTTTGTTCCATACATTATAAAGGGCAGTGAATTTAATATTTGACGGGGGCCCGGGAAATTTTTTCCCTGGGGCCCTTGCTTTCTTTCCACGGCCCTGTTTACACTCTCCTAATATTCTTCTATAAACTTATAATAAAGTCCGATTTTCGGTGCCATAAAGCATTGTGAGTGGATCTAGAGGACATAGTATCACAGCAGGCTATGAGATGGTTACTTTCATGACTCGAAATTATCTCCATTTGCCAGTAGCCCTACATCTTGATAACGTACGAGGGAGAATGAAATGAAAACCGCAATTAATTTCTTTTCCGGTATTTTTCTGCAGGAAGAATGTTTGCTTGTACATTATTTTCTACATACTCCCCTCCCAGTTCAATGCACTTATGCCATTGGATAGGAAGAGCTTCGATACCCATGAGAAAAATTATTTTGGTTGAAGTTGTAGCCACTCATGCACCATCTATTGGACGTCTTCATCAGATTTGAACTTATAACCTCCAAGGAGATGCTCAAACGGACCAAACATTTGGAAATCTGATGGTGACAAAGCGAAGGGGGTTGCTGAGAGCAGGTGTTTTGCTTCAACATGATAACGCCCGTCCTCATGCTGCTCGTGAAACCATGAAAACGATCGACGACATATGTTTCAAGTGCCTCCCACATCTGCCATACTTGCCAGGTTTGGCACCATCAAATTTCTACAGAAGTTCAAGTCTGATGAAGACATCCAATAGGCTGAGCAGGAGTGACTACAGTGTCATCTAGAATAATTTTTCTCATTCGGTATCGAAGCACTTCCTATCTGATGGCATAAGGACATTGAACCGGGAGGGGACTATGTAGAAAAATAATGTACAAGCAAACATTATTCCTGCAGTAAAATAGTGGAAAGAAATTAATTGTGGCTTCATTTGATTTTCCCTCGTATAGGCCTAATGGAACTAGACAGAGAAAACTTTTCTCTAATTCCGATAATGCTTATGTTTATAACAGTGTTTTTTTAAATCAGTTTTCGTGAAAATCCATACTTATTAATTGCATACTTAAGTAATTTTTTTTCTACTGAAGTTTGATTCACTAGAAGGGTATGACTTATGTAGTGTAGGCCTATACAAGTTTGAAAATGTAATAATGTAAATAAAATGTTTTATGCCAACGAAATGCAGAATCATTCATGTCATAATTTTGTGTATACTGTGGCTGAGTAGACACACCAGGCACTGAGAAATCATTTTTAAAATATTGATACTGACATTATGAATCTAGCTAAATTTTAGCCAGCACGAATTGCTATCGAGGATTCTTTGCATTTTCAGCACCCCCAAAATAATTATTGGCTCCACTAATAAATATTATTATAGGCTAGCAGATCCCCGCGGCTTCGCCCACGATAATTAATTGGAAGATTAAAAATTTATTTATTTATTTATTTAACCTTTCGGTGTTAAGGCCATAAGCCCTTCTCTACCACTCAGCCAAAGAAAAAACAAGAAATACATAATAATAAAAATAATAATAGTAAATTAAAACAAGAAATTATATACCTGAATACAAGAAACGTACATTAAATACAAAGAAAAAATTCGAACATAAGTTAAGAGGAAACTAATTTAAAACATTATACTTATTAACACTTTCACGCAAAACATTCATAGGCCTAAACTAAACGATTAATAATTAATGAAGCAGCTAACAATCCGGCTTTGAAGTGAATTCCACGATTAGAAAGCGCAGCATGGGAAAAACAACCTCAGATTCGAGTTCTCTGGCCCAGAAATCCCCAGAATAGTGAGTTTCGTCCAAATCGAACAATGTTTGTCCATTTAGGTCTATATTCATTACCCCTCTTCCGTCTAGGTTGAAAATTTCAGATATCTGCGGGCCTTGACATTATAAACAAATGAATCGACCAGGGTGGGCTCAAAAAATTCAAGTGACCGCGATGCTTTTATTTCCAACGTATGGCAAATGTAGGCAAAGCCACCAGAAATTGATTTTGACAAATGAAATGTATTACTGAAAACTGATGCTTGGATAGCGAAAAAATGCACGTTTTTTAACAATTTTTTACTTATAACTCGCGAACGAAAGCTTCGAGGTGCATTCGCCCACCCATCAGTCCATCTTCGTTTAAGATTTCAGATCTCCGCGTTCAGTAGATTTCGCTGGGCATCGCGCACAGACAGAGAGACAGACTGGCAGAAAGACAGACCGACAGACAGAAAGACAAACACTCCCTTTTATTAAGTGCCAGTATGGTACATTATAAGACTGTGTGCGGGACGGGAAAATGTCTGTCCGTCCGTCCGTGTGTCTGTACGCGCGATAACTCAAATACGCTTTATCGGATTTTCAAAAAACTTGGTATACGCATTTATAACGTTCATGGGAAGAAGCCTATTGATATTGGGCCAAATCGGTTGACCGGTCCCGGAGTAAAGTCCACTTTAGTGCCTATTTTATGGTGATATATTAGAAAGAATTTATCAAATGCAAATCAGTCCTCAAGACAACACATTGTTTTACAGTGTTCGTATAAAGCTTTGGAAGTTGCAATATAGTTAGCTTTGACAAATAACACTACCCACATATTCCTTCACATATGCTTATCAAACTATACCTTTGTTCTTCCGTAAGCCCTGCTTCATGAATCGATCTGGAGCTTAACTCGGAGATACATTAAAAAAATAACTTATTTTCTGAATATTATTATTGCAATTATCACTGATTATACAAAAGAATTCTGGCACTTTGTTAAATCACTTTACCTGATTTTATTAATTAGGCCTACTACTGTGGTTTGCTGTAATGAAGGATTTTCAACACACATTGTACACATTAAACTTTAATATGATCCTTTTCTGAGTAAGAACCCCCAATAAATTTTACAAGTCAGCGCACATGAATGATAGTACCTATATAAGAATAAACTGAATGTATGTCACCGTTTTTATTGGCAACTCGGACTTGACTTCATGCGCTGCCGGACTAAAGGTGAACAGGAAGCACACCGGAAGTTGTTTGCGACGTTGAACTTTAAACCGGATATCGCCACCAAATACCAAGCGAGTAATTGCGCTTTCCTTCCCCACTTATTATTTTAGTTCCCTCAACAAAGATCAAATTCAATAATATATATTGTCACAGGCAGTCAATTTCGACGACCGCCGGCGTGGTATTGTGGTTAGAATCGCTGACTACAGATCCATCGGCCCGAGTTCGATCCCCGGTACCTCCTGGGATTTTTCTGATTTAGGGAGGTCTGGAACGGAGTGCACTCAGCGCTTAGCCTCGTAGTTCAAATTGAGGAGCTCTTGATAGAGAAGTAGCGGCTCTGATCATGAAAACCACCATTAACGGCCGTAGGTGACGGCATGCTGACCACATGCCTCTAATCTTGCCCTCTGCCTATGGTAGATGAAGCAGGGGTCGGGTGGTAGGCCAAGTCCCTTCACAGTTAAAGGGCTCTTAATAACGAAAAAACTTACAAAATATGAATTTTAATTATTATTCAAGAAAAATTAATCCTAAATGTTTTATAAATAAAGCATTATTCTTTCATCATTTTGTAGGAGTTTTCAGGGCACACATCTGAGTCACTGCATCACAAATACAATGAAATGTACATTTTCAAATGAATAGGCTAATGAACACGAAAACTTATTTAGTGACGTCATTCACTTCAATCCCAACCAGATATTAAATAGAGCAATGCATTTGATGATTTTGCACTTTTTTATATGAAGGTTGAAAAGATAGCTCGAATATATATATATATATATATATATATATATATATAAATGTGTATTATGAAATAATTGACTAAACAGAGCAATTTGTTTTTTGCATTTTGTTGCTTTATTTTACATTTTCCGTCATTTTTAAGAGATAGGTAAATTTTTGGCAATTTTTAGGTCATTTTCGGCATTTTTAGGTCACGTTTCAGTGGAGGGAGAGAGTTTTTCCATGTACACATCGTTACTTTCAGACAACAGACAAGTAAAAGTAAGAGAAAATCGCCGCCGATCTTCGTGTTAAATCCCCATAATGTACCTAACCCAAATACAAAATTTTATTCCATAGGATTTTTCGATCTGGAACTGTTCACATACACAAAAAACAGTTTCTGAAAATAGTATATATGGACTCTGAGGACTACAAAACGTGTATTTATGTTAAAAAATTAACCTTGATTTTCGGGGTCGAATTGAATACTTCCTCAACATTTTTGAAAGTGTAATCAAAATTCGAGTGAGGTCCAACAGTGTGAATAATGCGTGCGAGTTCATTTTAAAATATGACAAAATTCCTATGGCTTCTTAAATTGCGATGAAAATTCCTGTGATTTTTCTTAAATTGCATGAATGGTAGGCCTATATGGCATGGGCAGAGGAAGTAAAAAGTCCAGGGCAACTGCACTGCAATCTACAAACAGGCTTACATAAATCACAAGGAGGTATGCATGTAGGGCTTACTCAAGACTTGAAACGCAGATTGTTAGTGGTTATCAGGAGGCGCCACGTGGTATTGACACGTGTCTGCGGCACACTGCACACCTGTCGCAGCGGTCGCCTGATTTACTGCAACCCGCACTACATTACACAGCGTGTTCGTAACTAAAGAACTTGACAGTGTTTGCCAGTCCATTATATCTAACAGGCAAATACATGTAAAACATAAACCCTGTTTTATTTTATTCTTGTCCAATGTGTGTTTTCATAGGTGGTTTAGATATTTTATGTTCTAACTAGTAAACCTGTGCGAAACTTTTGTACTTCCATCTTTTTCACAAAAGCCATAAAAACAGAAATTTAGCCAGGTAATTAGGTTCACCATTGCCTACTTGCTTACTCAATGGCAATAGACAATTCCTATGCAAGCTAAAGGAATATTATCTATTTTATGGAACCCGAAGGTTCATTGCCGCGCTTACCTGAGCTCGCCATTCAACCCTATTCTGTGCTAACTCCATCCAATCATCCCTCGCAAATCCAACTTCCCTTAAATCTATCCTTAAATTGTCCTCCCACCTACGTCTAGGTCTTCCAAGTGGTTCGCTTAACGATATAGGCAATATATAGCAACATCAATAAAGAAGGATGTTAGTATTTCTGAACTAATACATTATTTTTAATACTACCGTACTGATATCATAATTAGGGTTTTTAGATTTTGCAAATAAAAAGTAAGTATTTGGCATCTTAAAGATAGCATTTAGCATTTTATAGCAATTATAACGTTAAAATCTAGTGTTTTCTAGCTACATATTTGGGATGGATTATTTTATTATTGGAAAATTAGGTTTTACAAATTCAGTGCGTTATCAAGTGCATTTTATTGATTTTCCAGTTACAGTAATTTCAAGCATATCAAAACCTAAATTTTATTTTTATTTAGACTCCATTTTGTCAAATATTTAATTATTTCATTTAATAATAAAATACTGAACTTGTAAATGTAGGAATGTTATTTCCACTGTTCCGTGGGTTTTTAACTTTTCTTATAAATATAACTGAGTCTTATAACTGAGGTAAGGATTTGTTATTTAGGCTAAGTTGGCATGTCTTAGAGTATAGTAAACATATTTGCTAACTAGTTTTCAGTGCTAAAATAGCGTAAAATGATATTTTCATTAGTTCGATATTTAAAAATTTTCCGGGGTTGAGCCCCAAACCCCCCGGCACTTTCGACCCTCCCAGAAATTATTTTCTGGCTGTGCCACTGTTTATTACGCAGATTTCAGTTGCTACCCTCAATATCTCAAGATCGTTCCATGTTCGATAATAATCGATACTACACCGATATTCGAAAGGAGAAACAGTGTCGAAATGAGTGTCATTATGATATTGTTACGCTGCACGTATTATAGTATATTGCGATACAAGTGCCGTAAGCGGTGCATACGGATCGAGGAAAGAGTTTGAAAAAACTCGGCGCAAGCGCCTCGTTTTTTCAATTTCCGAGATCCGTTATGCGCTTACGGCAGGAGTATTGCATGCTATTTTTTGCACGATGATTATTTATATGAATCTAAATATATTAATTCAGATATTAGCTGAAAATATTATGTATATACACTATTGAAGATGGATGTTATATTTCAGAAAGTGATTCGCATGTGTTGGTTGTTATGGGAACCGAATATTTGTCCTGTTAAAGTCGCCACTAACTGGAGGGCCTTGGTTCCGGTCTTCCATAAAGGCTTGTACTATGATGATTTTACTTACGGCACTTGTGCTTTTTGTAATTTTTACCGCACGGAGATTTCTTTTGTTTTCATAGCAGCCAGATTGCGTACGGGAATGTCAACTTACGATCCACGGCAACAATATTCGCAAGTACCACTAATTAGTTACGTTGTGCAAAAAGTATATTATAATATGGTCGAACGGAAAGGAATATTTGTATCGATAAGTATCGAAAGATGTATAACAATGCTAACTTATACGTTTGATGTAAAAAGGTCAAGAAACTGAAGGCAGTCTTATCTCGAAGTGAGTGCATCTGTGGAAGAAAGAAGAATGGAGCATGTTAACGATGCGCGACTAACAGATACAAAGTGTCTGACACAAAAGCATGTCATCACAATGGGAAAGTAGCTTTTAAAAATACTCTGCACTACCAGGAAGCCATTTGTAACTGGAATTATTAACTCCGGCATAATGTACGCTGGAGTCCAGTTGCAACGCGTGCAAGAAAAATACAATTCCCAGAAATGAGCGAAAACATTTCCATGGAAACAAAAATCTGAGAACGCAGCAGGTGAGCCAACTGCTAAATACGCAATTGCGTAGTCAGCAGTGACGTGAACACATTCTCATTCCACAATGCATAGCTCCTAACCAGCCTGAATTAAAAACCTATCTTGTAACACAAGACACATGAAATAAAAATAGCCCGTTATGGCAATAGTGAAAAAATGGATTACAACCAACCTTTCTTCTTCATTTACATGGAAAATACTCTTTCAGTTAAGAGCATTTTAATATCATAGAAGAAAAATTCCTGGACCCTGGGACTTGAACCCAGGACCATTGGCTATCCGTGCCAATGCTCTACCAGCTGAGCTAAGCCAAAGTTCAATTCACAGCGCCAGATGGAACCTCTCTCCTATGACTGATTGCCCTTAATGGTCTACCTCACTGACAGACAATTTATGTCATACAGACAATTTATGTCATATGCAACAAATTGTCTGTCAGAAAGGTAGTCACTTCATAGTGCCAGATGGAACCTCTCTCCTATGACTGATTGCCCTTAATGGTCTACCTCACTGATAGACAATTTATGTCATACAGACAATTTATGTCATACAGACAATTTATGTCATATGCAACAAATTGTCTGTCAGAGAGGTAGTCCATTAAGGGCAATCAGTCATAGGAGAGAGGTTCCATCTGGCGCTGTGAATTGAACTTTGGTTTAGCTCAGCTGGTAGAGCATTGGCACGGATAGCCAAGGGTCCTGGGTTCAAGTCCCAGTGTCGGAGGAATTTTTCTCTTATAGTATTATCACATAATGTCCAACAGAGACAATAATCTGTGGTAAATGAATGCATATTCACATCTCTGTAAGAACATTTGTACGTATATTATTACTAAATAGACTCAGTTTGAACAAAAAATGAAATTCACTATGACTTTTTAAATGTTAAATTTCTCATGGTGATCGCAAAAATTGTCATACTTGGTGGTAGCAAAAATCATACTTGGTGGTTGAAAAACGTTGTCGACTCCATTCCTAATGTTGGTAGCTTTTCACCAGAAAATCAATAACCTCTGTCTGTGCATGTGTATGGAGATATGCGGCAGTAGACGACAGGGCAGCTCGAGAAACCAAAATGGCTCCACGGTACGTTATAGGTTATCTTATTGGAATTATGTTTTGGACTTTGTAAGATATGAACAATTAAATTGATATGGTCATATAAGAAGAATGGAAGGAGAAATGCTACTAAGAAAGATATGGGAATCCTGTCTACTTGGAAGAAGCACCAGAGACAGGTCTCGAAACTAATGGATGCAGGAGATCAATATAGAAATGGAAGAAAGAGAACTACAAGATATGGATTGGATTGATAGAGAGGAATGGAGGGGAAGAACAATAAAACTTTAGGCTGAGTAAAATGCTGTTAATATTGTACTCTGTGTATAAATAATACTAATAGTAAAATTATTACAATTATTATAAATTACTGTTATAATAATAATTATCATTAATATATCACGAATATTAAAGACTGTCTAAAATAGGTAAGGTTTGATACACATGGTAATATTATATTATTTTGCTCGTAACATGCTACTTCCAAAACAAAAACTCTCTTTTAACAATGGTAAATGTATATTATTTTTAGCCTAGAGCAGATTTTAATAGAGCCACTTAATCCTATTACAGTTATAGTTCCCAAATCTTGGAAAGTTATCTTTCTCGAAATATTTTGTGAAGTAATAACAATTTATTTCATTCATGTTATTGGAGTCATGTCTTTATATTGTTTATAGCAGGTGATAACGAAATTTCGGTAAAAACTGAGTGAAGTAGGTTTATGATTGGGTGATGCTGAACACAATCTTGTACATGATTGGTCTGTAACAAATAACTGGCAAAAGTATGAAACTGTTAACGATGTCGTTTGCTGGTCAATGCTCCCAACATGATTTCATGAAGCTACCGAGCTCGAAACTTGCCTTTTAGCTTCTTAACTGGGTTTCACTGACATTTAACACTACAGTAAGGTCACTCGAGAGGATCGATGCGCCGGATTATCACTTCACATGACGTCATTCACGATTATGTCAGACTTCACTATCGCATTTGCTTTCACTAGTTATTAAGAAAATTCCTAGAGTGTAACATTCACTATAAACACATCTATAAAATCACGGTGAATTACTGGAAGTTAAAATAGCTTTTTGTCAGATGTTGGTTGGATATCCAGCATACTTCAGAGAAAATTAGAGCTCTCTGTCATTATGAATGCCTTCACCTCTCCTGTCCCGTTGCTAGTGGTCCGAGAGTTGCTGGTGGTGTGCCGTACCTCTGGGACACTTGATTAGAGGGACCCAAGGTATGTGGCACACGTAATGGTGTGCCGCACCCATGGGGCTCTTGTGTAGGAGGGACTCAGGGATGCGGTGCTCGTGGAATGGTACCTGGTCCTTGTTGGATGTAGGGGAGTTCCGTGGGGGCTCGTGGTGGAGTCTGTTGACTGGGGGCCTTAGGGCATGCACACAATTCCGTCTCCTAGGGGGTGCAAATGCGGCCTAAGTGTGTGAGCCCGTAAGGGCTCAACCCCTGAGCCGCATTCATTCATTCAAAGCCTTCACACCAACAACCAGAAGACTAATAACATCTAATATTATTATGTATTTGCTAATAATATCAGTGTAAAAGTTCTATGAAACAGGGCCCTGGAATGAAGAGACATACAATATATGTAAGGCATTCTATGAGAAAGATTCTGTTCAGCAAAATAAGCGGAAGGTCTCGGGTTAGTTTCCTAATGCCAGGCGTATTTCTAGCCATTATCAAACAATATATTAAGTAACTGCGCGTAAGCCAGTCAGCCATTCTTTTCTTTAAATCAGGTTCGCTACCAATAAAAAAGGCAATGAATTCGGGTTAGCAGTTTTAGTGGTGCTATTGATTGTGGCGATACCTAGCGGAGATTGTTCACAACACCAGACATTGTGTTAGTTTTTACGACTCTACTCAGCGTGGATATGGGTCACAGGCAGGACTAGGAGAGGTCAGAGTCACAAAACAAAACGCGCTCTCGTCTTGATTGCATCTCCTGTCTTTGTGTAAACATCCACCAGCTTAGCTTCTGCTATTGAAACTGTCCCTAGAGACGAGTATAGATGTTACCCACTCTGACGCTGTACCACAATCTGCAAAGAACACAAATAGTTATAAAAATATTTGCATCAATTTTATTGCAAATTCAAGTATACCGCAGGGCTCAAACTTAGGTCCTTTATTAATTATTATATTTATCTTACAAATTTTATGTAGCCTAAGCCTGAACTGGTAAAATTCAACTATAGGTCTGTCTTAAGATGGCACAGTTCAGAATAAAGAGACAGAAAATGTTTGGCAGATGTCAGGTATTGGAAAGAAAGAGATAGAAACAGATACTACTGTAAAAGGTTACTCACTCCAAAAATGTGCTGCTGCCACTATGGAGAGGGTGGAAGGGGCGAAACACCATCCGTGTATAACTACAAGAAGCAGTGGTGGTCAGTGAAGTTGAGGAGTCTAGATTATTTTCATCTTCTGATCCTACGTCACTTTCATCAGAATCTGAATCGTCTAAATGTCCAACACCTCGTCCACAAGACCGTCTTTGACCCAATAAAATTCCTCAATTGTTTTTACATGATCACACGCATTTTTCCACTGCACTGAATTAACTTTTTCCACTGCATCCCTGAACAGTTTTTCTACGTCACTAATTCTAAAATTAATATTCGTTTTTGCCACCTGTGCCCATATTAGTTCAATAGGGTTTAAGTCACAATGGTATGGCGGTAGACGTACAACAGTGTGCCCATGTTGTTGCTCTATCGTATCTATCTCGTAATGCCTGTGCTTATCTTTTACTGATTTAATTATGTCATACAGTACCAGGGGCGGATCCACGGGGGGGGGGGGAATGGGGGAATCCCCCCCTAAAATTTGTAACACTAACCAAAAATTATTCAAAATTGATTAGAACATAACCCAAATACTTAAATTAAAGCAACGACATTCATTATTTTGAAATACCTTTGTAAGAAAATGCTGAAATGTTCATTTTGTTTTCAATTGTGTACTGGGAATAATTGATTTTTATGAGTAAAAACTTCCCTCTCTACTTTGGTTCCCCCCCCCCCCCCCAAAAATGTCTCGCTGGATCCGCCCCTGTACAGTACTGGTTTTGTTGACATGGGATCAAAATTGATATCTCGTTCACTTAACCATTTTTGCATGTCTGCCTTTAACGTGGAGGATGTTGGAGGTTTGTTTAGTTCTTTCGAATGGTAGCTAGCGTTATCCATTACTATTACAGAATTTGGAGGAATATTAGGAATTAAATTTTGAACAAACCAGTTCTTAAAAACGGTTGCATCCATCTCTTCATGGAAATCCTTGGTGGATTTATACTTGAAACATAATAGAGCATTGGGGATAAAACCTGATTCAGAAACCGCATGCACCACTATAAATCTTTGTCCTTTTCCTAAGGGCACTCGCAGAGGTGGTTCAAGTTCGCCATCAGGGTTTTCACTAGGGCTGTACCGATTAATCGATTAATTGAGCTGATTAATCGATTAAATATTTAATCGTCGATCAATTACATCTCCGATTAATCGGTTTAGTCGAATTCTGAAAAACGTGTTTCGCGAAATGGGTCAAATGACCAAACTCTTGTCTCAGTGCCGAGTGAGAGAGTTTTTAGTGCTACCGGTATTATTGTAAACAAGCTAAGATCGTCTCTTGAACATTCAAATATCAACAAACTCGTATGACTCAAGTCTTGACTGAAAAAGTAACCGGAAATGTAAGTTTTGTATATATTCTTTCACTAGTTAACTAATAATGGTATTCATTAATTCAGGATTTCTTCTGATTATCTGTAGTGTAGTAGTTATTAAACGTGTAAAACAATATTAAATGTACACTTTGGTTTCGTCTAAAATACCGACCTATTTGTCGATTGATCAGTCGATTAATCGATTAAAGTCAAGCGTTAACTCGATTAGAAATTTTAATCGATTTTCAGCCCTAGTTTTCACACATCCAAAACTTGCCTTTGGTGTGGTTTATATTAACCTACGTTTCGTCTAAATAAATAATCGGACGGTTAGAATTGCGTAAGACTTTCAGTTCCCGTAAATATTTGAACCGTTTGACAACGACATCAGATCTTTCCATTAACATTTTTTGTCCCTGGCTATTTCTTAGATATCGGAATTTTAATTGTTCTAATATCTTATGCAGCGCCCATTTACTTCCATTAAACAGATTTCCTTGTGTTAGTGCTACGCGTATTTTTTCCAATGCCGGTAGAAAGCGTGATGAGTTTTAATCATATATCGCACGGCGTATGGCAGCAGCATTGAATGGATCAATTGTAGACTTCACAGGAGTCCTATCAGGTCGCTTTTTTCCAGGTGTGCGTAGAACATTTCCATTTTCCACCGATTTTATTTTCTCGTCTAATATTCGGTACACTGTTCTCCAAGAAACACCAGTAGCAGCAGAAGTTCTGTCAATAACATTTGTCACTGATATGGTCGGCCTTCCGTTTTTAAAAGCGTCCAACTCTTCTTCAAAGAATTTATGTATATTGCATACATCTGATTGTAAGGGTTTTCCTCGTTTACCAACACCAAACACGATTATTACGAATGTCAATGAAATAAAAATCGCAATAAAAGCTAAATCGAATAAAGATGAATATTATAATACATTTTGGAAATCTAATATATAAAATCGAAAGTGTGTATGTTTATGTTTGTTCCCTATACAAATCTACATTTCTTTACCAAAATACACGAAATTTTGCACACATACCCAGTTAAGCCCGGGAAGTAACGCGGTCAACATTAAAATTGAAGAAAATCACTCCTTCCCTTGAAAATTACATAATTTGTGAGAATATTATACTAAAAAAATGAAATCCCATTCAGTTGTCAAGACAAAAGTTTATTGTTTACACAGTTCATATGGGGCTTTGGACACTACATAATATTGGACTTTAACGAATTTTGATGCTATCGATGTAATACATTTGTAAAAATAATTCTTGAAGTATAAAATCCACGAAAATAAAGCACATTGTGATGCAGTCACATAACTTTCTCTACCCTGGACATAAGAAATATTTTCTCACTTCACATTTTGATGTAGAATAAGAGGTCGTATTGCAGGGACAACTTAAGTGTGTGAGTATGCTATATCAGAAGTCTGTAAATAATCATTTCCGCTGATACGTTATCCATAGCTGTAGGCTTTGTATTAGTTGAGAAATAGGGATGTTTATCATAGGCCCTAAGCATGGGATGGAACATTTTCAGTCCTATGCTCGCAGTATATTATGTCCCGGGTTTTAGGGGAGGAAAGTATGAAAGTTTCTTATTTCTCTTTTATTTCAGCCCCGAAACGATTGTATGGTAACATGAGAATGAGAAGTAAAATTTTCCGTCAAGTCAGTACAATCTTTTGTAATTTATGTTTCTTCTTATTTCAACCCCTCCCAAGCATGATGTGTAGAAGCAACGGAATGCAGCATTCGACATCCTCTATGAACCATAAAAAGCTATATCTCGCGTTTTCTGATGGAATAGTTTGAGTGTGATAAATCTTTTTCTTCATTTCAAGTTCTACATACATATTATATAAGGACCTAGAGTTTCAAAATCGAAAGTTCTCCATAAGTTAATTTCAAATTAAAAAATACAAAGCCCGGGCGTGGCCGGGCCTTTTCAGCTAGTATAAAATAAATAAATATTTAGTACAACACTCTTCACAATAACAAGCCGCCACGTCTGCTTTTAAAACGACAACTGAATGACATCTGGAAATACTTGGACTACAAATTTCTGTATTACCCCACAACTTTCTCTACCACTCTGCCAGTGGGGGGTAGTGGAGTGAGTAACTTTCAGCTACCTGCTGTATTCTGTGCCAACTTAAAACAGCCCTACTATAGCAAATATGATTATGCAATGTCTGCAATCTATAATAATAAGAGGAAATGTGTGTTTATATCTGTGTATCTGTACGCGATGCCCAGCGAAATCTACTGCATGCAGAAATCTGAAATTTCAAATATAGATGGACTGAAGGGTGTCCAAATGCACTTCGAAGCCGGATTTTTTATATTTGCTTTCGTTCGCGTGTTATGGGTAAAAAACTGGCAGAAAACGTGATTTTTTTTTGCTCTATAGAAGCATCAGTTTTCGGCAAGACATTTCAATTGTCAAATCAATTGCAGGTGGCATTGCCTTTTTTGTCATAACTTGGAAATAAAAGCATCGCGATTTTATAAATTTATCGCATGGAATTATCGATCGTTTCGATTCTGTGAGCTCATCCTGGTCGCAGTGGCGGCTATTCAGGGGAAGTAGGTGAAGTAGCACTTCACCAGTATTTTCCTTTTGCAATACGTATTTTTAAAGTTTATTTTCCATATCACGAATTGGTTTTTACTATAAATGTATCTGTATTTTTGAATTGCCCGCCACGCCACCACCTGGTGGCAAAGCTAGGAGACACTGAGAGAGTAGCGTGCTTCAAGTCGGCCGTGTGAAGGTGAACTGGAAACCACGCCCTCCGTTGCATGGGTAGTCTGTTAAAATAAAAAATGAGGATGGCAAGCAGCAGTTTTCTCGCTTATCCCACGTCTGCTAGGTGACGAGAACAAACTACCCATGAAGCAGTCCCCCTTGTTCAGGCATTTTCTTCACCGCACCAGCACCTCACACTGTCAGCTCGGAGAAAGAGGTGGGCACGTTAGGTCTTCCTCCGTCTGACGGTCTAACGCCGCCAAATTCGAATGTGTTAAATTCAGAAAAACCCGGATTCCACAACCCCGATTAAGTATTCTGTCGCACTGGGAACACTAAGCGACTTCCTCTACCTCGATCATTAAAAATACTATGTTCTCGTCTCTTATTCCATTTCCGGGGAACTCTCACGCGATTTGCCCTGCCCTAATTATTATTATTATTGTTGTTGTTATTATTACTATTATTATTATTATTATTATTATTATTATCATCATTATTACTATTACTATTATTATTATTATTATTATTATTATTATTTTTGTGCTATTTTCTCTCGTCACACAACTCACACAACGTTCGACGAGACGAAAGAAATTAGCAAAAAAATAATCGCGTGAGAGTTCCCAGAGATGGATTAAGAGACGAGCAGTTTAGATAGGCCTACTAATAATTTTTAAAAATATTCTAAGTTTTCTGTATGAAATGATATTTGCAGCACACCCTCGTTTTGAGCCACGAGCCGCTATTGGGTGAATTCCGTTATTAACATAAGCATGTGGTATTTTTTTCTCTTCACCTAATTTTCCGGCCACGAGCCGCCACTGCCTGGTCGATTCGTTTGTTTATAATGCCAATTACAATAGAGGCGCTTTCTAATCGTGGAATAAACTCCAATGCCGGATTTTTAACTGTTTCATTATAATTATTAATCGTTTAGATTAATTAATACAAAAGTTGGTCCCACGCTATGACAAACGTCGCAATTCCTATGTCGAATATGTTGAAAAATAGCTGAATACTTGCTATATCTGTTGCAATAAATATTATCAAGAAATTTTGTTTTGTTTGTGTAAACGGTCCTAGGGGAACTTACTTTATGGACGAGCCTCGTATTTGAAGTGAACAAAGGACATGAACAGCAAACCGAGATTAAAACTAATTCGGAAATGATTATGTTCTCAGCGAATCTAGAGACTCTTAGCCGTATCCGCCAACGGGAAAAAAAATAGGCGGAGGGGTGGGGAGTGGGCATGGCGGAGCCGGTTTAGAATTGCCTTAACAAAATAAACCACTGGGTATTATATCGTAAATATTCCGTGCATTCTAGTAGGCCTATACGTATAGAAGAATCCAGTTTCAATAATGCTTTATGAAATTGTGGGATAGCATAAAACTGCCCTCCTCTTCCTGTAAAATACAAAGCGAAGTTGATTTAATTCATATGCGACATTTCACACTTATCCTCGCTTTTGGACAGAACTCACGTGGGTGGTTAGTATCATTCTTTACTGTATTTCGAATGAATAGCTTTGAATTTATAAACCATTGGTTATAATTATTAGAAAATCAAAACATATATCTCTATCCTTAGTGTAGGTAGCAAATTTAATATCCTTTCTGTCGCTATGGCAACTGATCAAAATAACTTTGCGTAGCTTTGTGTTTATTCATAACGAATTAAAACGTTAAAAAGGCCGCCTGGTACATGAATCAAGATGTGATAGAGTAGCTCACGATGCAATCTCCGCAATGTCCACATCCATTCACTTAGCGCTCAATAGCTTTGGCCCTCCTATTCATTCAGGCCAGTATCAAATACGCTATGAGTTAAGGAACAGGCCAGTAATATAAGTACAGTCGCTTTCCTACGCAAACTAAATTTAATTGATAATTAACTGGTAATACAAAGAGTATTTAAAAAGTAAGGAGTTTTGTCTGCAGATTTCAACAGCTTATTCCTTCGGTCAAAACAAAACAAAAAAAAATCCATTGCCATTTTTTTAATCCTACGAAATATTACCGATTTAACGATATATTTGCGATTGCGCAGACGGACTACACAACTAGGCCTAGTTCCATAAGGGCGTAAGGCACAAGGACATAGTTTCGAGAAATCTTGATGTTTTTAAACAATGTTACCACTCACAAGCGTAGGCCTTTTCTTAAAACTGAGGTTTAAGGTACAAGTATAAATTGTTCACTGAGTATTTAAGAGATATGAGGAGAAGGCATACATGTTAAAAGTTCAAAATTAAAGATCTGCCTTACGCCCTTATGAAACTAGGCCCATTGTTTACTTTCTTAATTTATAAAAACAATTCCATCAGCTGTGAGATCACGGCAAACTACGGAATAGAGTTTTTCATTACATACCCAGGCGGCTTCAAAGGAATAAACCATTAAGTCTGTTTTTCTTTATGTTAATTGATTTGACCAAGTTGGTCTTGGTTTCCGCTTTCCAAAACAAAATCAACGTTGCAATATTCTCTCACTGTTATCACTGACCTCAGTTCTTGCCTGCTTTAATCAATTCATACGTGTTATTGTTTATTGTAAATAATTTTTGCAATCCCGCGTTTCACTCCACGCGGAGTTGACGAGTAGCGGTCACAGCCGTCACAGGAAATTCTTAGATTTTGATTGGCTGAGGTAACTAGGTGATTGGTGCGGTAAAAATAAAGAGCATTGGGTTGAACAGTCTGCAAACTTTTCCTCCTAACAAAAGGAAGGGTATGCAATGGATATTGGACTATATGTATCAACAATCGACAACAAACCTAAAAAGTAATTTCCGGTGAAAATGTTGAAGACAAAGAATTTGACCTCACATTGTTTAAAATATAATTTAAGGGGATAGGCTACTGAGTTTTGGAAGAAAAAAATTGTCATTTTTCCATATTTCAAATTTTGTGTAAAAAAATAAGCCTACGGTTTAATGAGGAATACGTTACGGAAGATTTCATCTGGATGTCTTTATTGTAAGTGTGTTTATTTTAGTGTTTTTAAAAGTGATGTGCGCAAGTGTGGACTTTAAATCAATTTATATTTTATATGTTTATTGAAAGATTTATATTGATACTAGCATGTGCCCGCGGCTTCGCCCGCGATAATTATTTCAAAAATTAAAAATTAAGAGCATAATAGTTAAATCATTATATTTATTAAAACCTAAATCACGTGGACTACATACCACGATTAGATAGCGTCACCTGGTAAAAGCGACCTCAGATTCGAGTTCCTTGGTCCAGAAAACCCCTGAATAGTGAGTTTCGTCCAAATAAAACAATGTTTGACCATATTAGGGCTTACAACATTCAAGCGATCGCGAAAGTTTAATTCCCAAGGTATGACAAAAATAGACAAAGCCAACTGTAATTGTCAAACTTCCATTAAATTTAATTCCAAACCCATCTGAAACCCACTGGCAACAATATGTTTTAATGCCAAATGTGATTCGGATTCGATAATTCTGTGTAAAAAGGATTAAGTATTCTCAAAAACATTTGATTTTTGGCATTTAAAATCAGAATTTTTCAAAATCCTTTCTTAGTGAGCACCTACATTATGAAACGAAGGGACTATCAAAATTCCAAGCCTCTACCTGTTATCTCCTAATCTCCTAATAAAAGTTGCTTGTCTATGTCCCCTCTATACACAGGTAAAATATTTCGGTGTTATTCATTAACACCCTGTATATATAGAGATAGGAGCCATCATCAGAATATCTGGACACCTTTCATGATGTACCAGTTAAAAGATGACATGTCATCAAAATCAGGCCCTGATGATAACCAAAAGAGGTATGGTACAGTTCTAATGTACAACTAGAAAATGATTCAGGTATACAAGAGTTCCCACTTATGTCTATGTTGTCGATAGTATAGTTTGTAGAATGATACACTCCTAATAAGAGGAAATCGGTAAAGTGGCAGCTGGTCGACTTCAGTGATTGACACGTTGATGCGAGTTCTGTGAATTTCAGGTGAACCTCATCATGACGGCTAATACCAACTTAACAAAGCTGACACATGTTGACGAGACTGAGTGGGGGGATTTACAGACCATATGAGCTCTTTTTCAGCTTCGTGTGTTGGCAAACGAATTGCAAATATTGAAACAGCGAAGTTCTCTTTCTGCGAAAATATTAAATATGCGTTCAAAAAGACAATTCTGCTGAGGATTCTAAAGTCCACTGGCACTGATGAATAAAAATGATGTGGGCTGTTTGCTTTTGTAGATTTTTCGTGCTCACTGGTTTCAACGAATTTAGGTCTAATTGAGTATTGGTATCTACACACATAAAAGGAAAACCGCAGTTTAAAGAAATAAAATAAAAAATAAATATTGTTTATTTTTATTTTTAACTTTATTTCAGCTGTGTTTATATTCCTTTCAGCTACGAGGCCATATCAGGAGTTCGGAATCTGTGTCTATACAGTAGGGTAGGCCATGGAACTATTGATTGACATTTGTTTCTATTATTAGTGTATTATGGAGTAAATTTCAACTGATATTAATTTAAATGGATATGATACAAGATGAAATGGTGAGAATGATTCATGGTATATAAATATCCAATTCGGTATTTGCCTTTACGACTGGGGAAACCATGAAAAACCCCATGTCAAATTGACCGGTCACGGGATTTGAACCTGGGGTCTCCTGAAATGCGAGTCTAAGATGATACCATCTCGGCCACCTCTTGTTAAATGTACTGTAGGCTTAAGCCGTTGTCGCACGATGCAAGTTCTGGGTAAATTTTTCTGGGACTAATCCTAGCAAGAGCGTTTGCTTATTCGGGTAAACATAGATGTTTGTATATTTTTATGTATAGGAGTAAAATGGACGTACAGGAGTTGCGGCCGATCTAATAATTTAATCGACTGATGCCCGGTTTCTACAAACTCGCGAAATACCTATGGGTAAATTATCCAATGGACAAAATTTACACAAAGATAACTTTTACACATTCAAATAAAGCATATTTGAGTTATCGCGACTTCTTATATATTAACATAAAATACACTAAATTGGGCATTATTCCGGTACTGGCCAACCGATTTGGTCGAATATCAATAGACGTCTTCCCATGGATATTATAAATGCGTATACGAAGTTTCATAAAAATCCGATAAACCGTATTTGAATTATTGCGCCTTTAAAATAGACACTAAATTGGGTTTTACTCCGGTACCGGTCAACAGATTAGGTTCAAATTCAATAGACTACTTTTCATGGACGTCATAAATGCGTATACCAAGTTTCATGGAAATCCGATACAGCGTATTTGAGTTATGGAGCCTTTCTTATATAATATGTTAAAAAAGGCACTGAATTGAGTATTACTCCGGTACCGGTGAACCGATTTGGTTCAATATCAATAGGGTTCTTCCCATGGACATTATAAATGTGTTTTCCAAGTTTCATAAAAATCCGAAAAAGCGTACTTGAGTTATGGTGCGTACAGACACACGGACATACATTTTTCGTTCCCACACACCTGTATGGTACTTTATTTGAGAAAAAAGTACCATACTGGCACTGGCAATCACATACAACTATGGTGAGTTTCTATATAAATGTCCTCTGGGTAAATATGAAAATGACAGAAAAAAGTGTTTCTATAAACTCGGGTTAGATCTTTCCAAGGGTACCAATGGGTTAATTTATCCTTTCGTGGATGCCTGGATAAAATTTACCCTCTCGTAGGATCAATATACACAACTGATTACAATTCCTGTAATTCCTTTTTTTTTTAAATATATATTCTTAACTCTTTGTACACAAGTCTTTTATACAATCTTATTTCCTATTAGGAAGGTTCACTCACAGTCTAGTATTCAGGTGGCGTATATAACGATTCTCTAGAAGATATTACATTCATAAATAATATAAATAAAAGGGCTATTAATCTGCCATGTTGCAGCAGGAAGTGGCTTAATAAGAAAATCTTATCATTACAGAGGCTGCCCATCACAGGTGTACATAAATTGCAAAGAGGTGTGTTGCTGCTGGGAGACGAGGAAGGCTTAGCTGTTTCTGCCACCTCACCCAAGCCTTAGTAATCAGTTATATGTTCCTAAGTCGTCCATCTTTATGCGTCGCGTGTAGGGCTAAAGTAAATTATATTCAACCTGCTGTATATTTAAGTTGCGATCATTGCCTGCCTACTTGGCCTGCACTTCTTCAATGAGAAAATACTAGGCGCGTCCATAAGGTAACTTTCCTTGGGTCCCTTTAGAAAAAAAATACAATTTCAAGTAAATAGTTATTGCAACAAACACAGCCAGTGTTCAGCTATTTTTCAACATATTCATATCGGAACTGAGACATTTGTCATATCGTGGGACCAACTTTTGTATCCCTGTTCCACAGAAGTCTGCCGCCTGGAATTTGAACTATTGTATGACAACCATCTACGCCTCTCTGTCATTGTTTGTAATTTCGTGAGGTGTAGGAAAAGATGGAAATCACTGGGAGCGAGGTCCGGGCTGTAGGGTGGATGTTTAGCCACCTCCTAGCAAGTCTCCTGCAGGAGTTCGGCTGGGAAGTGTTCAAACATTCACCCTAAAGCCCAGACCCAGTGATTTCCATCTTTTCCTACACCTCAAGAAATGACAGGGAAGGACAGAGAATAACAGAGAGGAGGAGATGTTTCTCACACAATGGTTCACAGGTATTCAAAAGTTGGTTCCACGACAAATGTTACAATTCAGGTGGCGAATATGTTGCAAAATAGCTGAAGACTTGCTGTATCTGTTGGAATATAATATATGTCCATGAAATTGTGTTTTGTTTCTGTACACGGCCTCAGGGAAACTTACTTTGTGGACGCGCCTCGAATACTTATGTAAGCTACAACCTACTACCATCCTATACACAAACAGTCTTACAAAAAAAAAAGTTTGTTTGTTTCGTTGATCACTGCAAAAGTTCAACTTAGCCTTGTCCAAATTCTTCCCCAATAACGTCATCGAAACGTCACGGATACGTCTTAATCTTACTCGCAGCGTAGAAGGAAGAATTCACTTTTTTTTCGAGAATAGATCTGAAGTCTTCTCAACAGAATCACTTACTGTTCTATTGTCATAACTCGCAGTGAAATATAGTTGAAAGTTCTGTTTCTCGAAATATATTAAACTGGAGAAAAAATTTATTTCATTCATGTTATTAGGGTCTTGTTTTTATCGTGTTCAAATGAAATTGCATTCAAGATTGAGGTGAGGATTATGATTGGTTGTTGTAGAATACATGATGTAGAATGATTGGTCCATAAATTAACTAGCCTAATAACTGACGTCTCGTTATATCTGAAATAGTCAGACCATCACTTAGGCAACACTTTTATAGGCCTATAGCCATTTTGAATGGCTAATATTACTCGTATTGCTATTAATTTTGGTTACTGTAAAAAATGTATTGTATCTTAAAGCCAAAATAATGTAATCATTTAGGGAGAACCTATGAGAACAGTAAAAACATAGACGCAAACTGTAATTTTCGTATTCACAGGTAACGGATTATATTGATATTAAATTACCTTGGGAGAATTAGGCTTCGAGTTATATTTAATGTGCCTATTTAGCGAATGTTCTCAGAATCCATCATTTAAAGAGTTATTAAATCCATTAAAATTAAACAAAAGCATATCTTCTTGGACTCGCATTCAGGAGGTCCCAATGACTTGGTTTTTTTTTTCATGGTTTCTCCAGTCGTAAAGGCAATTGCCTAATTGGATATTTACATACCATGAATCATTCTCACCATTTCATCCCGCATCATATCCATTTAAATGAATTTCAGTTGATTTACTCCGTAAAATTCATCCATAATAGATATAATTGACAATAAATAGTTCCATGGCCTACCCTACTGTATAGATACAGAACCGGAACTCCTGATATGGCCTAGTAGCTAAAGGGAGTATAAATACAGCTGAATTTTAAAAAATAACATAAACAAACATATCGCTATTTGTGTCATTGTATGGGAGATTGTCTATGATGAGATAATCGATATATTATAATAAAAAGTAACATTCTTTTTTTGTGAGGAACGAAAGATTGCATCAAGTTATATCCTGGGCATAGCCTAAAAAGTAAGAAAATATAATAATTGAAACGAGATTCCTACCAGTGAGGAAAAATAAATTTTAAGCGGAAAATACTTCATAGTGTCTTAACCTAACTTATTCTGATTTGAACTTCTTGGCTGATGCCCACACACGAAGGGTCATCTCTCCCTAGCAAGGGAAAGGGAATCCCTATGAGAAGCCAACACAAAGTGATGAATTATTGCCCAAGAGATCAATACCTCCCTCCTTCCTAGTGATTCACTCAACAGCTCCCTGAGGACTTCTTCAATTCACTTTCACGCTCTTTTCTTTCCTCACATCTTGACTCCAGTCTATGGCATAGGAAGAAGCGATAACGCTTTGTCATAACTACTTTCTCCAACTGTACCAGACGTAGGCTACGTGAGGTGCAGAATCCTGCCGTGTATTTCCGCAGATAAGACGGCCTTCAAATAGGACGAGGTATAAATTTTCGTCAAAGTTTATAGTTTTAAGATATATCTGTCCTATAAGACGACCCCCATATTTTTGTTTTTGTTTTTTTGTTTGTTTGTTTGTTGGCCCTCCACCACCCCGGGAGCCCTCGACCATAGGCCATACTCCGGTCCCAACAACTTTTCCGCGCTTGTGTTCTATTGCTCTACTTTTCGCTCTTGTGTACTTTACGCTTGTGGGTAATGTGTTTTGAGCCAGCTGTTTAATTCACCACTAATAGAACTGTGTAACTCTGTTTGTGTTTTGTCATCTGTCTGTCGGGGGTCGTCTCTCCGATCCGGCATTACATAATGAGTGAGGAAAACCCCGAAAAACCACACTCGGATCGGCTGCTTTGAGAGTACGACCCCCATACTATGAACGGCCTATGAATTTATCTTGACGAAACAACTTCAAAAGTTTCAGTTTTCTGGTTGATCGCAAAAATGTTGCCAACTATCGCACTATTATAATCCGTAGGGTGGTAGTAGAAGTTAGGACAAAATAACCACAATAACTAGTTAAAATACTTTTGGCAACCCTTACCGGATCAAAGCTTCCTCGATCTTTTTTTTATTCTTCTTCTTTTCTTTCAAAATGGCGACACTGAGCACAGTCGCACCACAATGGAACAGAACGATACGCGCATTGTGCGTGAACCTGGTGGTACACGTACCGGTATATCGGTAAAAATGAAAAAAAAAATACAAAAAATAGGCTTTATTTCGCGGATTATGGCGTTTGTGGTTTTATTTTTAAAAATTCGTGTTATTTAGCGGCTTACATTTGCCCGCAAAAGGTCATGTAACATCTTAATATATATCAAAATAAATCTTGGCATCAGAATAAATAATTTTATAACGTTTTTAATTTACATAATTTTTTGTGTATTTCCTATAAGAAGATTCCGAGTTTTCTGGGCCTTTTTTTATGAATGAACTATCATCTTATCTGCGGAAATATACGATATACCGTTCGATTTCCAGTATTCAGCATTAATACAAGTTAGACCGAAAATGCTAACTTATTTTCAGAAGCATGTCTGTGAAGGTTACTCGTATTTATTCACATAATAATATAATACACTATAAAACAAGAATAAAAATATTTATTCATAAAGTGATAAGTAACTTTGAATTATTGTACCATTCATAGGCTAATACAGCAATAGACTGCAAGCAACTATTTTTCAACAGGTAACAAAGTTTTTAATTGTTTTTACTCACCTTTAGGAATCCATTAACCAAAGTTACTTCATACTCAGTTACGGGTTACGAGTGTTTTTAAAAGACTATACTGATCTGTGGTGAACACCGCGTAGGAAATCATCTAACGCTTGTCTGATCAAGTCATTTCGTTTTACACTGCATGTCAACACTGTTATCTTCAAAACTCAAAAGCTGCAGCTTAACTGTGGGGTGAAACATCTTTAATTGCTTAAAGAGAAAGTTATGTAATACCACTTTGTTTACCAGGCTTTGTTCTGCGAATTACCAAGGCATACAGAACCACATCAACTGAAGCAGCTTTGGTTATCGCAGGCATTGAACCTTTATACAGTGCGCCCGAGAACAGTCTCCGCAGTTGCTATTTGCTGGAGAGAGGGCTAGCTGCAGCAGTTACGTTGGCAACACGAGCTTTTATAAAAATAAACCGCCAGCTGTGTATGCAGGCAGGCAGAGGTCATTGTCACTTTATCAATGGGTGCATTGTCTAATTACTAATCAGTACATATTGCAGTGTGCAAGCATTTAGATTGAATATTGTGACAGCACTTCCAGTACCTGCAATGATCGGCTGTGGTGAGTGCCAACTTAACTGCTGCAGCTAGCTGCCTCTCCAACAAGTAGCCGCTGCGGAGACTATTCTCGGGCGCACTGTATTTAACTGGTATAGCCAAGGCAGAACTAACACTACTCCGGAAGGGATATACTTATGATGATCCAACTCTGCAGCTACAAATTGAGAAACCAGCAAATTTTACAACAACTGGACACCCATCTGCAGTCCCCGACTTTGTAAATTTCGACAGTTGTTTTAGACATCATGAGCTCCAAATCTTCACTGACGGATCTAAAATATCTAAAGAAGGAAAACCGGATCAAGTTGGATGTGCCTTCATATCCTTCCTAAATGGCCAGGAAATCCACTCACAGATGAATCGACTTTCACCAGAATGCTCAATAGTACAAGCCGAATTATTCGCAATTAAAGAGGCTATAATTTGGGCCAAACTTTATGATTCTAGCTGCTGTTTATATAGTGATTCCCAGACGGCACTGAAGTGTATAAACAATAGAAATAATCTAAATCCGATGGCAGTGGAAATTAGGAATGTTTTACTATCATACACACGACATATTTGCTAAACATGGGTGAGAGGCCATCATGGAGTTGCCGGTAACGAGAGAGCCGATGCTGCTGCCAAATCAGCCGCAGTTTCGAGTCTAAATTATAGCTACTCTCTTTGTCCTTACTCTTATGCACGAAGAAAGATGTGGGATCACATTAAGATTAGGTGGAACAATCAGTGGCTATCTAGTGTTAAAGGAACAGTTACAAAAGAATTATTTTTTCCAAATATTGAATCCCGACTTCAAAGCAAAATTGAACCTGAATTTGTATTAACACAATTCTTGTCAGGTCATGGAATTTTTGGCTCTTACTTTGAAAGGTTTAATATTATAAGGGAGAATGGTTATTTATGTATTTGTAAAGAAAACCAGACCGTAGAACATCTCCTTTTTGATTGCCCACTCTTTGAAGGGAAAAGATTTTCTTTAACAGGACACTTAAACTATTGTGGTGTTAAATATGATAAACCACTCTTTAAAATTTTTAGCAAGGATTGTTGTTGTAGAGAATTCCACTATTTCATATGTTTTATATTTAAGAGTTTACGATAATTTTATTTAAACTTTAGCAAAACAGGCTATTCTAGTATACAAGATAACAGGTATATTATAAATTGTAATTGACATAAAACTATAGCCCTAATGTACCTTATGGTGAAATAGGGCTAAAAGAAATTGTATATTAAATAAATAAATATGTAATACCACTCCCTCTCGAACTGGTCATCCTGTGAGCTGGGAACAGATTTGCTACAACCAGTACAAAACAATACAGTTGAGTTAGAAACGAATCCCTTAAAAACGAAATTTTGAATGACGTACAGTGCCTGGAAATAAAGCCGCAGAAAGGAGAATGTGATAACATAAACCGAATCTTTGATCACATTAAACAGAATTTTTACAATGTACGAGTATTAATCCGTACGGGACTTCATAAAAGTGATAACATTACCTGATTGATAACTTTATCCGCGATTACATTAAGCGGCGTTCGTTGTATTTAGATAACTAGTTACAAAAGTAGAGCTTTAGTAACGAGAGGTTAGAACGCAGGAGAGTGACAAAACCTGCGATTTACTAAGCGCCAGGAGATTAGTTTTTAATAGGCCTATTCACCAGTAGGCCGTGAAATATCGATGTGCATCTTTTTATATTGTTATCGTGTCATGGCGTGTGTGCACTTGAACTGATATTGAATTTTAATGATTATGATTAGGGGGCGGATTTCTATGACATGTCATATTTTTCCCCTTTGCATTATATCAGGTTTTCGACTAATTTAAACCCGATTCCAAGCATCCTGGTGAAAATGGAACGGCTTTTATTGTGCATATAACTGCATATTTAGGACATTTTCAGCTATTGTAGCATATTTAGTATGAATATGCATATTTAGGTCATATTTTCGGCCTATTTGTGTGCATATTATAGAAATTTTGAAGTTTCATATCATATTTTGTAAATTTTGTATTATACTGATACTTTTTGAGAATTTACAGATATTTTAAATAATTAACATTATATTTTAATAAAATGAATTGTAATGAAACTTAAAAAAAATATACATAATGTGTAAGTGGTAAAGTCACATTTTATTGGTCATATTTTAATGTTTTTTTTTAGATTATAAATGCATACATATATCCTATTTTTTAGGTCATGGAAATTCGCCCCCTAATAATATAATTATTATGTTAGGTGAAATAGCGGAGACGAGCTATTATGTTCATTCCTGGTATAAAAACTATGTTCAAGGAAAATTTCAGCTTTGTCAGTTTAGTAATTTTCGCGACAAATCATTACAGACAGTCACGAGCCATAAGTATAAGATATGATTACTATGGCATTGTCTACGTGAGTGATTAAATGCAGAGAACTACTAGTAATGATAACAATGTGGGTTCCTGGTATCTAGCAAAGCGCTTCCCATGGTCATGTGTCTGTGTCCGTCTGTCCGTCCTGGCTGCAAGGAAGCTTCACACTGTTGACGTCTATATCCCTAGTACACTCACAGGATCTGCAAACTTGACCACCCTTTATAATTCATTAACACTAGGGGGAAGTCGGTAAATAAGGTGCATGAAATGTTATAAGTTAATATCTACTTGTTCGGCATAATTATAAAACTATACGATCTTATTTAATTTCATTAACTGAACCTAAAAGTTTTAACAACTGGCCCCTCCAATCATAGTACCATTTTTTGGTCCTAGGTTACAATAGTAACTTATATATTGCGATACTAGTTCCGTAAGCGGTGCATACGGATCGAGGAAAGAGTTTTTTCAATTTCCGAGATCCGTTATGCGCTTACGGAACGAGTATTGCATGCTATTTTTTGCACGATGATTATTTATATCAATTTAATTATACCAATTCAGATATTAGCTGAAAATATTATGTATAGGCCCTATACATTATTGAAGATAGATATTATATTTCCGAAAGTGATTCGCATGTATTGGTTGTTATGGGGACTGAATATTTGTTCTGTTAAAGCCGCCACAAACTGGGGGGGGGGACTTGGTTCCGGTCTTTGATAAAGGCTTGTATTGTGATGGTTTTACTTACGGCACGTGTGCTGTTTGTAATTTTTACAGCACTGAGATTTCTTTTGTTTTCATAGCAACCAGATTGCGTGTGGGAATGTCAAGTTACGATCCACGGCAACAATATTCATAAGTACCACTAATTAGTTACGTCGTGCCAAAAAATATTTTTTAAAAAGTTCCCAGAATTTCAGCAGTTCAACATTCATGAATTAAAAAATACAATTAAAAACATTATCAAGAAAGAATTGCCGAGCGAGGTGCCCGAGATGGCAACGTCTTGGACCCACATTCGGGAGATCTCAGGTTCAAACCCCATGGCCGGCCAATTTGATATGGTAATATGATAATATTTTCATGGTTTCCCCATGGTAAATGCAAATGCCGAATGGGATATTTATATACCATGAATCATCCTTACCATTTCATTCTATGCTATATCCATTTAAATTAATATCATTTGAAATTTACTCCCTAAAATACACTAACAGTAGAAAATAATTGACAATCAATAGTTCCATGGCCTACCCTACTCACAGACACAGATCTGATATGGCCTCGTAGCTAAAAGGAGTATAAATTCAGCTGAAATAAATAATAATTATAGTAAATTAAAAATAAATATTACAGTAATTTGGTATTTATACGTAGGCCTACTGTATTACCCTTTCAACGATATAACAAGTTACTTCACTTTTTATTTGCTTTTGTTAATTAATAGTAAACAACACAAAACAGAAACATTAAAAAAATTTGTATTAGTTTGATATTTATTATTATAATTATAATAGTTGGTGAGCTTAACAGTTATTATAATTTGCAAGTCTAATATTTTCATTAAGGAACCCCCTCAAATCAGTGGGGGATCCACGGGGGGCCGCGGCCTTCCCACCTTGGTTTTTCTTTTACATTTATCTTTCTTTCTTTCTTTCTTTCTCGAAGTTTAACCTCTCCCTTTTAGGATTTAAGCGACCCAAGCCGCCCGGGCCTTACAGGGCCGCGACCTGTCGGGAGAGGGATTATCTTTGGATCACATACATACTTTTTCGACCAGACAAGGACATGGAGGGCCTCCCCGGATGAGTGATCAGCCCAATGCCGGGGCCACCTCCGAGACAACACGAACACATAGGACGAGACACACCATTCACACACACACTCACTCCAAACAAGGCGAGGATGATATCTGGGGACCACAAGGGCCTAAAGTTACCCGACATTTGTCTCAAAGGTGAGGAAAAACCCCAGAAAAAACCCCACCTAGGTAACTTGTCCCGA
This sequence comes from Ectobius pallidus, assembly GCA_964059195.1. Classification (NCBI taxonomy): domain Eukaryota; kingdom Metazoa; phylum Arthropoda; class Insecta; order Blattodea; family Ectobiidae; genus Ectobius; species Ectobius pallidus. Next base: position 141,068,591 of record CAXKWD010000006.1, read on the forward strand.
CCAGGAATCGAACCCGGGCCCGCTGCGTGAGGAGATTGAACGCATCCCCTGAGCCACAGCGGTGGACCTTTTACATTTATCTGACTTTTTATTCGTAAAAAATAATTACACTGAAATTTAATTAAATACAAAACAAAAATAATAGCTATTTATGTATTAAGTATGCAAAATTGTAATCGGAAAACGTTCCTAATGTCGATCCCCTCCCTTCAAGCAGTTCTGTATAGGCTACGTCTGTGCTCTGAACGCGAGAATTTCTCTTCCTCATAGAGGTATGCTATTCACAGATGTGAACATACACAGAATTTACGATTAAACTCACAAACTTGAGTCTCAAAGATGATGTGCTAATATTTATAAAAGTGAAAGATTAGCACGCCTATCAATGAAACCAGATTTTTTCTGTTAGAAAGTTCTTACATTCTTTTTTTAAACCATTAATACTCTGGTAGCTGAGACCTACAAACACAAACAGAACATAAACAAGGAAGGAGAAAAAAGAGAAAGGTAGAATAGAAAACCATTGGAAAAGAAAAGAAAGAGAAAAAGGCGAAGAAATTAACCAACAAGAAATAAACAGAGAAGAAGATATGGAGATAAAATAAAAAAGAGGTAAAAAGAGAAGATTAAGAGAGAAGCCAAAGAGTAATAAATAACGGAAAAAAAAAAAATTGACATTAAGATATATTTTCTATAAATCTTAAAGGAAAATACAGAGAACATGAGAGAACATAATAAATATAACATTTCGCTACACAATGAGGTATGAACCATCACCTTTATTTATCTTACTTTCCTTTCTTTCCAAAGTAATTCAGAAAAATGTAAAATATAAAAAGGAAAGAATTATGTGAAATATAAAGCAGAAATAAAATAATCAAGAAGTAGTTAAATATAAAGAGAAAGACTAAAACTTTGAAAATAAAATAATTATGCAAGTATGACAAAAATAAAGTATAAAGACATGAAGCCCTAAAGAATAAACAGAAAGAGAAATCAAAGATAAAAAGAGCAAGAAAATAGGGAAGAAGTGAAAGAAGAAAGAAACAACAAATTGAATAAATTGTAAGACAAATAGAAAATAAGAAAGGAGGAAAGAAAATGTAAATAAATAAGAAGAGAAAGAATTAGATGATTTGCACATTTAGATAAATTATAATTTATCTAAATGTGCAAATCATCCAATTCTTTTTTCTAATAATTATTTTTGTCGTTTGTTTAAAATATTGTATAAATTACTGTACTTTTGTCATGAACATTGTAATTGGATTTTTTACCCGTAATGATCGTTATTCTGTAAGTAAATAAAAATAAATAAATAAAAGATGATAATTGAAAGGACGAAGGTATTAACGAAAGTATAGATGAATAAATGGATAAATGAATTAAAAACAGAAATAAAAAATAATGAGGAGAAAGATAGAACAGTTTACTAAATTGAGTATTATCTTCAAACACATGCATTATTTTTGTTGAGAACATAAAAGACAGGAGGGTTGCCTACTTGACTGCAAGTCACAGAAGGGGAAGGTGAATAGAGTTAGGTCGACACATTGAATAAGGTTCATTAGGCCATGCAAATTAACGTGATATTGAAACTTAAGTCCCCAGTCGTGTGGTCTGAATGTTGATGCACAGGCCTGCCAACAAAAACTACGCAGCTTCCAAGGAAGTGTTTTACTGTAACGCCGTAAGTTCACTACGCTGGGAAATCTACAGGCTGATCCAAACCAAGTGTTTAACATCAATACAGACAGACATTTTCCCGTCCACCACACAATCTCAGAAAGTACCATTCTGGCACTTAATAAAATCAGGTAAACTGATGTAACAAAGTGCCAGTATGTTTTTGTTTAATCAATTATGACTGCAATTATGATATGCAGAATATGTTTTTTTTTAGAATTGATTTCCAAGTTAAGCTCCAGATTTATTCATTAAGCAGGGCTTACGGAAGAAGAAAGGTCTACCATCTCGGCCACCTGGGTCATTTTAACGGTCTAGTTGGATAATCGCATGTAAATCAATAGTGTTTTTTGTCATAGCTACCTGTATTTTAATTTCCAAGGCCTTATAAGATCACAGTAAAACAATAGGCTATGTTGTCAAGATAACTGATTTTCATTTGTTTTTATAAAATCTTTCGAATACGTATATTACCATAAAATAGGCACTAAATTGAGGATTACTCCGAAAAAGGTCAACCGATTTTATCCATTATGAATAGACGTCTTCCCATGGACATTATAAATGTGTATACCAAGTTTCATAAACATCCGGTAACGCGTATTTGAGTTACCGCGTCTTTAAAATATACACTAAATTGGGTTTTACTCCGGTACTGGTCTACCGATTTGGTCCAATATCAGTAGACGTCTTTCCACGTACATTATAAATCGGTATACAAAATTTCAGGAAAATCCAATAAAGCATACTTGAGTTATCGCGACTTCTTATATATTAACATAAAAACACTAAATTGGGCATTATTCCGGTACTGGCCAACCGATTTGGTCCAATATCAATAAACGTCTTCCCATGGACATTATAAATGCGTATACGAAGTTTCATAAATATCCGATAAAGTGTATTTGAGTTATTGCCCCTTTAAAGTAGACACTAAATTGGGTTTTACTCCGGTACCGGTCAACAGATTAGGTTCAAATTCAATAGGGCACTTCTCATGGACGTCATAAATGGGTATACCAAGTTTCATGGAAATCCGATGCAGCGTATTTGAGTGATGGCGCCTTTCTTAATCTATTAAAATAGGCACTAAATTGGGCATTACTCCGGTACCGGTGAACCGATTTGGTTCAATATCAATAGGGTTCTTCCCATTGACATTATAAATGTGTTTTCCAAGTTTCATGAAAATCCGAAAAAGCGTATTTGACTTATGGCGCGTACAGACACACGGACGGACGGACAGACGGACAGACATTTTTCGTCCCCCACACAATCTCATAAAGTACCATACTGGCACTTAATGAAGTTAAAGGTATAAGGTTGAGATTTTACCACCATGTTAAGTTAATTTAGGGAAAGCTGTTTTGGAGAATTTCACGCTTATCGCTGTTACCAAAAAATGGGTTCCTACCTATCATGTACGGAAGCCCGGTAAGTTATGCTTACCAGACTGTTACCAGCGTATTCCAGGAATTAACTCAATTAATTTACAGTTAAATGATGATCACATTTTAGCTGTAAAGAGTGAGCTCTTCCTGTCCACACCTGGTGAGTAACGACACAATTACGTGCGGGACAAGAAGCCACAGGGATAACAACAATATCGTGCCATTGTGCACTTTAAGGCAGCAGTTTGGAATAAGGGTAATTGATAAATAATGAACAAGCCTATTCAGTTAGGTGCAAAAAGTGCGGAATGTCAAGGCCGTGCCATTGTTACCAACATAATGCCAGTGTCACAGCTGGCTGCCCTGCCTAGTTATATACTTCCTTCCCAACTACAGTGTGTTCAGCATAGTCGACAACAAATCTATAGTATGTTCAGCATGGCGTTGAGGTATTGCTTAACCCTTAGGGGGAACATACAGCTTTCGGTGAAATTCATAGGTGTGAAATTGGTGAATTTCATTATTTTTTTCCCTCAGCAATGAATTGCTCAACAATCTTGTAATCTGGCGTGTTCTTTATTGAGTACTTCTACAATTGCATACTATTTTCAAAATTAATCAAACTGTTCCATTTAAGGGTAATTATCATTATGAAACGGCAGCCACATTTTGTGCACTAAAATGCCGTTTCCGCGGTAACTTCCACAAATGGCAATTTTTTTAGTGATTATTTTTTATATTTATTTGCAAACATAATATGAACAACAACATCTACAATCTTTGGAATGTCTACAGTCTAAGTATTGTTAAAAATCTATTTTTAAATTTACTATTTCATTAAAATATATATTTTTTAAAAATATACTATTAGTGTTAAATGACTGATTATAGATAGTGTTGTTCTTATGATATTATCAAACAGACAAAAAAATAATCACTCAGAAATATTGATAACTGTAAAAGTTGTACATGAAACTAGGCTGCCATAACTATAAAAGTTTGATTAATTTTGGAATCAATATGCAATTGTAGAAGTAGTCAATAAAGAGTATGTCAATTTGCAAAATTGTAGAGCACCTCATTGCTGAGGAAAACAAATAATGAAGTTCACCTATTTCTCAGCTATGAATTTCACCGAAAGCTGTATGACCCCCCTTAGGCTAGGTATTACGTCTGCTCTAAAACATTTGAATTTTGGCATTTAAAATCAAAATTTTCCAAAATTCTTTCTTTGTGAGCATTTACATTATGAAACGAAGCTAGGCCTACTGTCAAAATTCCAAATTTCTACCTATTATAGTTTAGGCTCTAAGGTGATTTTCTATCAGTCATTCACTCAGTCACTCAGTTAGGACAAAGCCTCTTATATATATGTGTGTGTAATGTGAGAAATGGTTTCAAATCGATCTGAATCGTGCATGTAAACGAGGCAACCGTTACTTCACTAGTCTATACATAGCGATCATAGGATCATAGGGAAACTTAATACATTCCCATCTCTTTAACATGCTTATTTCGACGAACAGGTTAGCCACAGGTAGGAATATATATTTAGCCTGTAATTACGGAATTATTAACATCACACAAAATGCAGGTTGTTAATTGTGTGAGCCCGCACGGGGGAATATGCCCGGCGTTTTCAGGTTGTGGTACATCAGACCCAGGTTCGATGCTCGGTAACAATCTGCGGGAAGAGAACGAGAACCACAGTGCGGGGTACATTCGGTCCCTGGTCGGCATCTGTGGGCTGATTTCATTGCGGGGAGTTAGTTTCTGCATACGGAATAATTATCATATCGTTACTAATAGCAACAGTTGTAACTCGTATGTGAAAATTACTTTGGGGTCAATCCATTAGAAATTAACCAGGCCAAGTTGCTCGACATTTTTGATTTTCCTAATTTTTTTACCAGTTATTTCCCAAATAAAGGTGAGTTCAAAACTATGGTAAAAATTTTTTTAGGCTCATACTTTTTTTTGCCGGCCATTTTAAGTTTGCTTTGTAAATATATATATATAAATATATATATATAAATATATATATATAAATATATATATATATATATATATATATATATATATATATATATAACTGTACTTAGTCAAAAACATGTTTTGCACAAATGTATGTAACTCTGTTAATTCTATAGATAACAAGACAAAATAAAAACCAAAATTATCAGAATGAAATGCTCTACATTTTTGTTTTAACACAATATTACCTAAGTAGTGAGGAAAGTGAAGCAAAAAATTCACAACTACAAATTGAAAATTTACTTAAAACGGGAGTTTTAGTGCCGTAAAATTATTAGAAAGAAGAAAGACTCGCTTAAATTTTTTTCTTGTATAGATCTACTAGGCCTATAGGACTATTTGCTGTAGAAGTTTAAAGCTTGAGAACTTTGCTGTTTCTTTATACAATTTTTATACAATTATGCCCAAAAGCGTATTTTGGCATTATTTGAAGTAGAATATCTGAAAAGGGCCAAATGGCCGTCTGTGAAAAAGCAGAGGAACATATTAGATGTTTCAAACCCACAAAATGCCATCCATTAGAGAAGAAGAGAATCTTTGATTTTTTATTAAAGGGACAAGATACTCTTAGATGGCAAAAAAACACTTTTTTTTTGCTAAAAAGTCTCTGAAACTTCCTGAACAAGAATATATAGGCTGAGCTTCATAACATGTACTCGTCACCGGAAGTTGTAAGGGTAATTAAATCACGGAGGATGAAATGGGCTGGACATGTTGCAAACATGGGAGAGGAAAGACATATCTAAAAAAATATTTCCTGGTAGACCCGAGGGAAAAGACCACGTGGAAGACCTAGAAGTAGGTAAGAGGACAATATTAGAATAAATTTAAGGAAAGTAGGATTTGCGAGGGATGATTGGATGGAGTTAGCCCATAATAGAGTTGAATGGCGGGCTCAGGTAAGCGCGGCAATGAACCTTCGGGTTCCATGAAATAGATAATATTTCTTTAGCTTGCTTATGAATTGTCTATTGCCATTGAATGAGTAAGTAAGTAAGTATACTTTTATAGTGTTAAGCAATATTTTTCCCACTTGAAAATAAATTTAAATAGAATTTGCATCCATTTTTAAATCAAATCGTTTCATGTGATCGACAGGAACCTCATCCATCTTGCACTAACAGGTTCCCAAGTAATTGCAAAGGAATCTAGGACCAAGAGAAGGCACCGTGACAGGCAGAGAATGAAGTTGATAATGATAATGATCCTGGAATGCACTAATGTAGGTGAGGAAATTTTAAAACGCAAATATCTCAAAACTAGTAAGAAACTTCATTTTTCCAATAAGGGTTATAATATTAAAATCTTGATAATTTTTTTTTTATCAAGATTTTAATCTCAAAACTAGATTCTTATATACGTTGTACCCTCATGCACCGTCAAGTACGTTGTTGTCATATACCGTTGCACATCTCGGAATGGTAATATATTTATTATTAATAGGATGCATAATATAGATATGTCATTCTGGGCCTTCCTCTCCCTCTCCCTCTCCTTCCCTTCTTTCTTGCTTCCATCACCTGTTTTGGCTTTCTCTCCTCTCCCATTCTTATCACATGTCCGAACCATTTCATCAGCTTTTCCCTTAGTCTCCCCTCCACTTATTTCTGCTTCAACTCATCTCTGATCCTCTCATTCCGTATTCTATCCCTTCTTGTCTTTCCTACTCCGGTAGCATTTCATTTCTATTGCAGTAATGTTACTTATTCTCTCATTTCTTCTCTATATATATAAAAAAGGCTTTGTCCTGACTGACAGGAATCAACGTAGAACCTAAACTATAACAGGTAGAGACTTGGAATTTTGACAGTACCTTCGTTTCATAATGTAGGTGTTCACTAAGAAAGGATTTTGAAAAATTCTGATTTTAAATGCCAAAAATCAAATGTTTTTGAAAATACTTAATCCCTTTTTACACAGAATTATCGAATCCGAATCACATTTGACATTAAAACATATTGTTGCCAGTGGGTTTCAGATGGATTTGGAATTAAATTAAATGGAAGTTTGACAATTACAGTAGGCTTTGTCTATTTTTGTCATACCTTGGAAATTAAACTTTCGCGATCGCTTGAATGTTGTAAGCCCTAATATGGTCAAACATTGTTTTATTTGGACAAAAATCGCTATACAGGGGTTTTCTGGACCAAGGAACTCGAATCTGAGGTCGCTTTTACCAAGCGACGCTATCTAATCGTGGTATGTAGTGATTTAGGTGTTAATAAATATAATGATTTAACTATTATGCTCTTAATTTTTAATTTTTGAAATATTTATCGCGGGCGAAGCCGCGGGCACATGCTAGTCAGAGAATAAAATAACAATAAAAAGAAAATTACAAATTTCATCCGAAAATGAATTCCATTTCCCCTTACTGTAAGTAGTCTATTGTGTGTTGGACGGAAACCTCAGTTTTGTGGAAAGCCCTATGAAAACGACTTACAGATTTCACTCGCATGTAGTCTTAATACAAGAATTTGGTACCGCCGACTTTTCAATCATGGAGTTACTGAACAACCTGCTATGAAGATGGCTGTGCATGTTACTATCTAAACGTAATCTTATCGAAATTTCGGGTAGAGGATAAAAAATTAATTTGAGCATGTAAATCCATACCTGAGTGTTTTTATACATGTTAGCTTTCAGTAAGTGTGTTTTCATGTTGCTGTTACCTTAATGGAATATTAAAGGATACACGGCCAGGAAAAGACAGATTAAGTGCATCCGTAGAGATGATGCGATGAAGATGTTGCTTGCGTCTGCAATGCTTAGCTGTAGACGCAATAATAATAATAACAGTAATAATAATAATAATAATAATAATAATAATAATAATAATAATAATAAAAATAATAATAACTTACTTACTTAGTTGAATAAAAACACTTTCTTTAACGCACTCTATTTACCTTGGTAAACTTCTGGACGGCCGTTTCGCAGGTTGGCACTCTGCTGATGATGCAGAAACACCACCTGCGAAACGGCCGTCCAGAAGTTTACCAAGGTAAATAAAGTGCGTTAAAGAAAGTGTTTTTATTCAACTATTTATTACACAACGCTAAAGTCGGACACAAGAATGAATTACTTACTTACTTACTTACTTACTGAATGGCAATAGACAATTCCTAAGTAAGCTAAAGGAATATTATCTATTTTATGGAACTCGAAGGTTCATTGCCGCGCTTACCTGAGCCCGCCATTCAACCCTAATCAGTGCTAACTCCATCCAACCATCCCTCACAAATCCTACTTCCCTTAAATCTGTCCTAATATTGTCCTCCCACTTGCGTCTAGGTCTTCCAAGTGGTCTTTTCCCTTCGGGTCTCCCAGTCAGTATTTTTGAGATATGTCTTTCCTCTCCCATGCGCGCAACATGCCCCGCCCATTTCATAATCCGTGATTTAATTACCCTTACTATACCCGGTGACGAGCACAGGTTATGAAGATCATCGTTATGCAGTTTTGTTCAGTCCCCATTTTCATCTCTTTTAAGCCCAATTATTTTCCTAAGCACCCTGTTTTCGAACACACTCAGATTATGTTCTTTCCGAAGTGTAAGCGACCATGTCTCACATCCATGTAATACAAGCTGCAGAATAATTGTCTTATAAATAATAATAATAATAATAATAATAATAATAATAATAATAATAATAATAATAATAATAATAAAAATAATTTGTAGTGTAACCAAGCGAAGTGGCCGAGACTATAACGTCTTGGACTCGCATTCGGAAGGTCCCAGTTTCTAATCCCGTGGCCGGCCAATTTAACGTGTATTTTTTAATGGTTTCCCCAGTCGTAAAGGTAAATGCGGAATTGGATATTTACATATCATGAATCATCCTCGCCATTTCATCCTGTATCATATCCATTTAAATTAATGCCGGTTGGAATTTACTCCAGTACAATCTTATTTACTATACACAAAACCGCGTTACTTTCAGTGCCGTATTTAAGCCTAGCTGCCTAGGGCGGCAGATTTGAAGGGGAGGCTTTTAAGATGTTACTGTTTTTTTTTTTAAATATATTAAACATTTTGTTCATAACTCTTCAAAATAGTAAACTAACGTAACGCACAATGAAATAGAAATTGAATTGACAACAATACGCACTTGTTTATTTATTTACTTATTTATGTATTATTATGTATATTATTATTACTATATTATTAGCCTACTATTTCAGATACATTCATGTGGAAATAAGAGGGCGAAAATACTTTTCTCTGCCTAGGGGCGCTTAAGTAGCTAAATACGCCCCTGGTTACTTTATGATTTTTCTCTACGTAAAAGCAAGTCAGTTTTGATCTGAACCTCGCACCGGAAGTGAGAATCTGCGTGTGATAAGGTCCAGGGAGGGAGGCAGCGCGATAAAGACAAGAACGCGTATTTTTAGCGAAGCCCGGCGCCGAGAGGGTGACTTTTAATAAATATGAAATACGGCGGGACTGCTTTACAAGTCTAAATACCAACATAGGCCTTACACTTTAATATAGTTCACTGCATTCGGACCGCTATGCAAACATTAATATTTATTGCTCCTGTCTAACATGAACTCACTTCCATAAGGGTATTGAAAAGTATAGTGATAGGTTCTGAAGTTCTGTTCTGATTTATAAAATAAAACGTGTAGGCTACAAAATTTCTTTTCAAGTAGATGAGCATGTGGTTTGATTCCTAGCTTTCGGCAGCTCACTTCGTTGCCATCTTCAGGGAGAAGTGAACTAAGTAGAGTATAACATCTGAATTTCATAGAAAAAAACCAAGAAAAACCAAGAGTGGGTAGGAAAACCGGGAAGTGGAACAATGGAATAATCCACAATTCAAAACGGCAGGTTAATGAGAAGTTGACCATGAGGAAAACCTGAAGAAAAAGAAATGAACAACTTCTACTAAGGAGATGAAAAGCTCACGGCCAAGTGGCAAAAAATTGTATTATTAATTGTATATTGTACAATTTTGAAAAAATTAAATGTGTTAAATGCTTAAAGAAATGTTTCATAACTATACGAGGCGTGTTTTAAAGTAAGTACCGATTTAAAAAATAAAAGAACAATATTTATCAAATACTTTATTATCATTCATTTCTTACACTACTTCTCTACATAGTCACCACGGTTATTCAGGCACTTGTCGTAACGGGAAACCAATTTTTGTATGCCTTCGTCAAAGAATGATGCCGCCTGTGATAAAAACCAAATCTGCACTTCTTGTTTTACAACATGTCGTGGAATTGTACTCCACCAAGGAATTTCTTCAGATAAAGAAACAAATGAAAATACCTTGGCTGTGTGTAGCTGGGCATTGTCATGAACCAAAAGGATTCCTAGCCTAAGCAAACTCAAGATATGATCGCATCATTCGGTTGGGAACTATTCGGCCATCCTCCCCAAAGTCCGGATTTGGCACCAAGCGATAACTTATTTTCATGTAATAAATTCTTATTTAATTTTTGAGATGTTTAAGGGCTGGCAGTGTTGGGTTAGCCATTTAGTTAAAAAATACTGTTTTTTATTTCAATGATAAAAAATCCAGCACTTCCTAAACTAAAGTGTAACTCTAAAATGTTATCCCATGTGGGCATGCAACGGTATTGTCGATGCTATATTTAAAGGACCGTGTACTGCCAGTGAGGGCAAACTTAATAGCTCGATTTCTCAATATCAATTTTCATGTTATTTAGTCAAATACAACATCTGTCTTATTCCACAAAAATATAGATAGTGCTCTAACCTTTTTTCGCAGTAAACTTCGCAATTTGTACAACAAAATTACTAATCATAGTAAGGTTTAATTATTTTTTGTAATACGCTATATAGTATTATCGTACGCCAATTTTTTCGAACTTTTTTCTGACTGACTGAATGACTGACTGACAGAGAAGAACCTAAACTATAATAGGTAGACACTTGGATTTTTGAAAGTACCCTACCTTCTTTTTATAATGTAAGTGCACACTAAGAAAGGATTTTGCAAAATTTTGTTTTTTAATGCCAACAATTAAATGTTTTCGAGGAGACAAAATACCTTCCATAAGAAGCACTCGAGCAATTCAATTGTTGTGGAAAGCGAAGCCGCGGGCACCTGCTAAGTCTTATATCTTATAATTTTATGTAGGCCTATAAGATAAAAGTATAAGATATAAGAAAATCTATCGGTTATCTTGTAAAGCATGCCTCAAAGAATATTACACAAATAAAATTCAGATTTATATTTTAATATTCGGCAATAACGATCAATTTTTATTTAAAATATAAATTTAATCCACCGCTGTGGCGCAGGGGATGCGTTCGCTCCTCTCACGCAGCGAGACCGGGTTCGATTCCTGGTCGCGACAAGTTACCTGGGTGAGGTTTTTTCCTCGGTTTTTCCTCTCCTGTGAGACAAATGTCAGGTAACTTTAGGCCCTTGTGGTCCCCGGATATCATCCGGCCGTCATTATTATCTTCGTCCCATCCTCGCCGTATTCGGAGTGTGTGTGCGAATGGTGTGTCTCGTCCTATGTGTTCGTGTTGTCTCGGAGATAGCCCCGGCATTGGGCTGATCACTCATCCGGGGAGGCCCTCCATGTCCTTGTCTGGTCAAAAAAGTCTGTCTGTCTGTGTTGTGATCCATAGTTCATTCCTTTCCCGATAGGTCGCGGCCCGGTAAAGCCCGGACGGCGCGGGCCGCATAAAGGTCCCTATAAGGAAGAGGTAAAAACTACGAAAGAGAAGAGAAAAACTGTAATTTTTGTTCACTCTAGTGTATCAAATTTCAAGTTTATATCACAAAGAGTTTAGAAACTCGCTTTCGACATTTCGAACATCCCTTAACTAAAAACTCAATACTGGAAGTAAAAAAATCCCTTTAGGTAGGCCTACAGGCTGAGGTAGATTTCGAAATGCTTTTGGTTTAATTTATTGTCGCTGCGCAGCACTCTTCTTCTTTAGCCTTGGCATGACAAACCCGCAATAATAACTGCAAAAAAGAGAAAAGAGTACTTTTTCAAACATTGAAATCTCACCTTATATGAGAACAATCGAGAAACTAGTTATTGATTTGTAGAGTACCGGTACTCATCAAGAGCTTTTCAACGATATCCCACAAGACGTGGTTTTAAAAATTTCGAATATCCATCCCCCACCCCCACTCGTGCCCCCAAAACCCCCAAATCGTTGAACTCCATAGGGAGTACTCTAATTTATTCAAACAAAGTTTCCCTCTATGCTTCATAGGGGCCGAGATATAAATGTTTTAAAAATTTCAACCCCCTCCCCCGACCACCCCCTTGGGCCGATTTTGCTCATTAACGAACTTGTCCGAACTATTGGACCTAGAAATAACATAATAAAATTTGGTTCAAATGTCTTCAAAATTACGGCTGCTATCGTGTAAAGATATAAATATATATGTGTGTATATATATATATATATACTGTATGTGTGTGTATATATATATATACACACAAATATATATAGATATATATATCTATATATCTATATATATCGCAATTTTTTTTTTTGAACAGGCGGTGGTTTCGTACTTAGGGAGGCATGAAACGTAAAGATATGAAATAATTTTTCGAAAGTCATGACATGGTATCGATTGCAATAGGTCGATTTTTCTTCGAAATCCACCTAAAAACTGCTTTAATCGACAAACTCCTCTCTAGGGAGTGACGCATAACAAGAGCTCTGTGACGTATTTTCTTAATTACATAGAGGGCGCTGAATGACCACCCGCATGTCACGTGACATCTGTCATGCGCTCCTTACACTCGTATACATTTGTGATAATTAAATGAACGAGAGCTGTGAAATTAATTACATACGAAAGCTATTTGTCACTACTCAGAAAGCCCTACAGGATGCAGTACTTTCGCGAAGTGGACAGCTGTAAGCCCCTACTCGCCAACCGTCTGCACTTCTTGGAACTGATTTTTTAAACGTACGGTTTGGCCGATTCGTGTTCGTTAGAAAATTAAAGTCTTATGGAGCGGCTCATAAGTGTAAACTATACCTTGAAGTCATTGTTATGATTAGGGCAAGGCATTTGGTGATTTTGCATCTTTTTTTTATGAAGGTTAAAAGATAACTCAAATATATAATTATGTGTATCATGAAGTAATTGATTAAATAAGGACAATTTGTTTTTGCATTTTTTTTTTGCTTTATTTTGCATTTTCAAGAGATGTGTCATTTTTTGGCAATTTTAAAGTCTTTTCGGCATTTTGGGTAATTTTTTTAGTAGAGATAGAGAGGAGCTTTTCCATGTACAAATCGCTACTTTCAGACAACAGACAATTGTTTTATCTTTGAGAATCTCCTCCAAGTGTTCATAGTTAATTGGACGACATTCTGCAGAAAGGAACCAACCCTCAAAATTAAAAAGCCGGAGTAAATGCTAAATTGTTGTTACTGAACTGTATATTTCCGTTGTTCAAACTAACCAACCCTCTTCATCCATTTATATGCCATCTATGAAGCAAACAAAAACACACTGAAAAGATCCAGGTGGCTTTTTATTTAATCAATCAATCAATCAATCAATCAATCTTTATTTTGTCCTTGAACTATATACATAGTTTTGGGATTTCGTCAACATGTACATATTACACTTAGACCCTTAATAAGATTAAAATACAACAATAAATAGAGATTAAAATACCTACGTCAAAAATTTATAAAAATATTGAATTAAGATTAGCATTAAAATATTCATGTACATTGTAAAAAGGGTTGGCAGTTAGCCAAGATTTCAACACACTCCGAAATCTGTTCAAGCCTACAGAATGAGCAGCTCTGGGCAATCTATTAAATAAATCCACTGCATTGTTTCTGTACCACTGTTTTGATTTTTCGAGCCTAACACAGGGTTTAGATATCATATAATTAGACCTAGTAGGGTAGCTATGGTGTGAATTTTGACAATTGTATTTAGTTAAGTTAACCTTAACGGCTACTAGACAATTATAGATGTATTGGTTGAACACTGTAAGTATACCTAGTTTACTGAATATTGGGCGACAATGAGCATCCCATGAAGAATTCGACACAATGCGAACAGCTTTCTTCTGTAATATAAGTATTTTATTGACATTTGCACCATTTCCCCATAGATGGACTCCATAAGACAAGATGCTATGAAAAAAGGCATAATATGCCTGTATAAGATAATCATCGGGCACTGAATATTTTAAGTGTCGAAGCAAATATAAGACTCTAGACAATCTATTACAAACATGAACGATGTGGTCATTCCACGTAAGTTTTGAATCTAACATTATGCCAAGCAATTTACCATTTGTGGTCGTTATATCATTAAGAGGCTTAAGAGAAAATGTCAAAAGTTGAGTTTTTTGATTATTTAACTTAAATCCGTTTGCTTCAAACCAGTTAGCTGCATTTATCAAAGAAGAGTCCATATATTGGGCAAGGTCATAAAGGTCGTTCATAGACGAAAGTAGAGTCGTATCATCTGCAAACAAGATTGAATCACAATTTATACTGAATGGTAGATCGTTTATCATAATCAAAAAAAGAAGAGGTCCGAGAACTGACCCTTGCGGGACACCAATATTAATCACTGCAGTGTCTGAATTTTCACCATTAATACATGTAATTTGAGTACGGTTTGACAGGTAAGACCTAATTAAATTCAGTTCCTTATTTTTCACGCCATAATACTGAAGTTTCTCACAGACAAGATCATGGTTGACACAATCGAAAGCTTTGGTCAAGTCGCACAAAACTGCCAGAGTGGTACTATGATTTTCAAAGCCCGTGATGGCTGTAGCTATAAGACTTTCAATAGCATCTAGAGTTGAATAACCAGCTCTGAAACCGAACTGCGACTTATTGAATAAACACTTGGATTCAAAATACATAGTTAATTGATTTTTCATTATGGTTTCTATCACCTTAGAGAATATCGGTACTATAGAAATCGGTCTATAATTTTCATATTTAGAAGGATCACCCTTCTTATAGACAGGAATAACTTTCGATCTCTTAAGCATTTGAGGAAATTCACCAGTAAAAAAGCACTGATTGATACAAAAGGTTAAAGGTTCAATAATGAAATAAACCACTTGTTTAATCAATTCACTATCCATATCATACAAGTCTCTACACTTGGAGGATTTCAAATCGAATACTGTTTTGAGTACTTCTTCTTGATTAACCGGCTTCCAGAAGAAATTTTCATCCAATATTATACCGGAATTTTGAAGATAATTTAAGGCTGTTAGTTGAGACTGATTTACAGTTGAGGCAATAGATTCAGCAGAAGTAACAAAGAAGTTATTTATATCATTTGGACTCAGATCAAGGTCACGGCGGCAACCAGTTTTGTTACGGGCTTTATTAATCACCTCCCACGCTGCCTTGCATTTGTTGACAGATTTACTTATATATGATGCATTGTGCTCACACTTGGCTTGTTTAATTGCATTGGAATAATCTTTTTTGGCTTTGTTATACAGAGTCCTAGCCTCGATAACGTTAATATTTAAATGAATTGCCCATTTCAAATAACTATACAGACGAGAAAGATGTGCCTTTTGAGCTTTAAGTTTGTCATTAAACCAAGCCAGTTTGGAATTTGATTTAGCTGATGCTCCCATCAGTCGCTTTTTGACAGGAAAGCAAAGATTAAAATGGCCTATAAAATTTGCCATAAAAAGATCAAAAGAACCATCGGTAGCTACATTTAGTATACCATTCCAATCCATAAAACATAGGTAATCAATAAACAATGATAAGTTATCATCATTGATATGTCGAACACTATACACCTTGGCGGTAGTTATTGAACCTAAAAAGTTATTCTGTAATATATTGATCACTATTCCATCATGGTCCGATAACGGTAATTTAAGAACATGTGTTCTTATAAAATTACTAGTTATGTTTGTAATAACATTATCAGGGGGTACGCCGTAGCGTAGTGGTCGAGGCGCTGCGCTACAGACCGGAAGGTCGCGGGTTCGATTCCCGATGAGGTCGTTGGAGTTTTTCAATTGGCCTAATCCTTCTGGTGGCACTATGGCCCTGGGGTCGACTCAGCCTCTAACAGAAATGAGTACCAGGAGCAATCCTGGGGGTAAAGGCGGCCGGTGCGTAAGGCTGACAACCTTACCACCTCCAAGTGCCGAATGTCCAAAATCTAGGAGCCTCGACCTCCTGGAACCCTCTGGGCCTCCATGGCCTGTATAGGGATCACTTTACCTTTAATAACATTATCAAGACATGAAGACCCTCTCGTAGGATTTATATTCGTACAGTAACTTTAAGTGCCTGTTTTTTAGCTTAAAAATCATATGGGTTGGTTCCTTTCTGCAGAATGTGGTCCAATTTTAATTCAGATTTATTGTAGACACCATAGCAGTGGTTTGTCTTGTACATTAAAGAATTGTTTTTATTTATTTTTAAATGGCACATATTTACTAGGGACAATTTGATGGGCATGCCAGTTCAGAAAGATTTTTTTTCGCTAAGAGCGACCAGTATAAATTTACTTACTTCTGTAGTAACAAAATAAGTATACTTTGTGTAGTAAAGTCACATATTTCACACAGTCATCCATTAAATTGCTTTTAGCAATTCATTACTTGAAACAATTTAATTATAAGTAATAATGGTACATTTTTGGGTCATCATTTTCTTTAAATTCCGTGTCATTTTTTCTCCATATTTAGGCCATAAATACATCTTTTATTTTAAATGTTTTCACTATTTTATGGTCATTAAATGCCTTGTCCTAGTTATGACGTTTGTTCATTGACAGTTTTCTTTTAATATATATATTCAGCTGTGTTTACATTCCTTTTAGCTGTGAGGACACATAAGGAGTTCGGGATGTGTGTCTATACAGTATGGTAGGCCATGGAACTATGGATTGTCAATTGTTTCTACTATTGGTATTTTTTTATGGAGTAAATTTCAACTTATATTTACTTAAATGAACATGATACGGACGGGAAAATGTTCGTCCGGTTGTCTGTCTGTCCGTGTGTCTGTATGCGCGATAACTCAAATATGCTTTATCGGATTTTCATGAATTTGGTATACACACTTATAACGTCGATGGAAAGAAGTATATTGATTATGGACCGTATCGGTTGATTGGTACCGGTGTAATGCCCAATTTAGCGACTGTTTTATGGTGATGTATTAGAAAGAATTTACCAAATGCAAAGTAGTTCTCATCTCAACATATTGTTTTACAGTTTTCATATACGGCTTTGAAAGTTGCAATTTTGGTAGCATTGATAAATAACACTATCCACATATTCCTTCACATATGCTTATCAAACTAGAACTTCGTTCTTCCGTAAGACCTGCTTAATGAATCGATCTGGAGCTTAACTCGAAAATCGACTAAAAATGACTTATTTTCTGCATATCATAATTGCAATGATCACTGATTAAAACAAAAGCATTCTGCCATTTTGTTACATCAGTTTACTTGATTTTACTTTATTATAAGTTTGTATGATATGAATGTAATATGAATGAAATAGTCGTAAATGTAATTTTTTTAGATTAGTTTATTTGATCGTTTTTGTTCAAGCCGTGTTTTATACTACAGGGGGGGAGTATAAATACCAAAGGTATTTTTTTTCGGGTGAGTAAAAACAAGACAATATCGATGACGCAGACCGGCAATCAAGAGTCTCAATATTTGCGCAGCCCCGCGGGTATGGCGGGTTCTCTTCCTGGGTCATCTGGCAAGCACAACATCCCGTGTGTTCTACATAAACACAGTCTTGCTTTTAGTACAAACTTAGAGAACTCTATTTGACTGTCTCTCATTTTGGTACTCTCAAGTGTTCCTTTAATAATTGATCTACATTTATGCGTGATCATATATTTATGCAATAGGTTACGTAATATCATTTATAAATTTGTTATTCTTCGTTCATGTTTACCAGCCCATGTTTTACGTAAGGTTTCTGTATCTGGTACCCTATGATCCCCAGGTGGGGCGAAGGGGCCTCCAAGTGGAGGTTTCATTACCTATACTAATTTTGACATGCTTATTTTCCGAGAGAGGGTGGTAAGCCCTTCGCCTCGCAACCTCGCAACCTCTGGAAACTAAGTATTTCTTGGACGTGAAAGGGCCGAGAAATTTTGTCCAGAGGCTCTAATTTAGGTTTGGAGTTCTTTTACGTGCCGTAAATGTACGACACGGGACCCCCAGCTTAAAGTCCCTCCCGGAGGACTCCGTGCCCAGGATTTTGACGACCTGAAAAATCCATCGACCGCCGGGTTTGATCCCGCGCCCTGCGGATCTAGAGGCGGGCACGCTACCTCTAGACCACCGCGGCCGTACGTAAGGTTTATTTAACCTTAATTCTTTCTATTATTCAACATAACAGATCCCTGAGGCTTCGCCCACGATAATTAATTGAAAGATTAAAAATTAAACAGTTGCACCTACTCTCAAAATAAAATCTATCTTTAACCACTCGTATCATAAACACCTATTACAACCCTCGTATTTTAAGCACCGTCCTTTGGAGTAGCCGAACAAATGCAAGCTGCAAACCATTCAGAATTGCAAGTCGACAACATTTTTCTTTCTGGAGGGTGGAAGCTATGGGAAATGAATGGACACCAGACCCTGACTGCAGCAGCGTCGCCAGGAATTTTATTAAGGGGGGCAAAATCAATTTCGGACCTCAATTTCAAATGATTAGGCTAAACACATTAATATTCACTTAGTTAACCGGATCGTTATTTTGAACCCAAGTTGAATTCGACGAGGCTACAAAGTTTTTTAAGTTAACAGAATACGCTCTTTTGAGCAATGGCCTTGGTGAGATATTATTATAAATACATATTATATTTATAATTAGTTAATACTTGCTAAACTCATTATAAAGTAATTCTATTTTTTTTTTATTCTCCATGCTACAACTGTAGGTTGACAAAGAGTACCACAAATAAATGAATCCATAAGGCAATCCAGAGGGGGGCAGTTGCCCCCCCTTGCCCCCCCATGCCGACGCCCATGCCTGACTGTAGAGTCGCATCTTCTAAAACAGAAGAACAGAACCCTAACAGCAATAAGTTTGTGATTGGAAAAGTGAAGACAGAAGAAGACATTAGAAGAAATTGAGAGACATTTTGGGATAGGGAATACAGAAACGAATGGAATAAAACAGAGAGAGTGAAGTAGTAACTGAATAGGGGGGGGGGGGCAGATGAAAATGGACGATAGAAGAGAATACAGACAGACAGAGCCATGGAGTTGACGTGAAACAGTTGCGTTTTCTTGAGGGTGGGGGTGCACGGCCGACTGACCACCCATTCCAGTCATGGCCCCCTAACACATTTCAAAACCAGCTGACACAAACTCACAAGCTATTAAATGCAGCTACGATGTTACAGTTTATACATTCAATGAATTCTCTACAATAGAGTTCTCACCTCGGGGAGCGCATACCACAAGTATATGATACAATATAATAGCGTTTCTCAACCTATGGTCCGTGGACCACTGGTGGTCCGCGAAGATGGTGCAGATGGTCTGCAGATATAATTAAGATGACTTAATGTATCTGCTGATCTTCGACTAAATTTGACTCATATTAAGCCATCCAGGAACTCTGCAAGAGGCGACAACCTCAACCGTCTCATTAAAAGTGAGTAATAACATAATTCCTAATCATATTATCAACTTGGTAATAAATATTAAACTGTCAATAGTTTACTTTCAATTCAATAACGGTGTTTCCGTTGAATAAAAAATGTATTTAGATTTATTTCGTTATAATGACCTATAATTAATACCCCAAATATTAAGAATATAGGCCTAGCCCACATAAAGCCTAATTTTAAAAAATGGAATGTAAAATCAGGTGACATTTTACAGGTCCTCGGATTCAAAAAGGTTGAGAAACGCTGCAATATAATATTATTAAAAAGTTTAAGCTGATATCTGCTGACATCGTTAGAGCGAAGAGCGCAGGATTACTATTACCAGAGAAGTAAGTTCGAATCTTGTAAGGGGAAGTTTTCCAATTATTTATAGTTATTATTAGACAGCGGATTTTTAGGACGTAAAAAGTCATTTTAGGTACTCAAATAAGCTCTTTCAAAACCTCATTTAGGCTAAAGAAAACCTAAAACAGGCTATACAAGGAATGGAGTAAAACAGTATATATAGCGGCAATAATAATAAAATCAGGTAAACTGATGTAACAAAGTGCCAGTATGTTTTTGTTTAAATAGTTATGATTGCAGTTATGAAATGCAGAATACAAAAAAGTAATGAAATTGGCCAGTTTCGGTATTTGAACCATGGAACTCCAGAATGTGAGGCTAAGACGTTACCATCTCGGCCACCTGGGCCAGTTTAACGGTTTAGTTGGATAAGTGCATGTAAAGCAATAGTGTTATTTGTCATAGCGAACTGTATTTTAATTGCCAAAGCCTTATAAGATCACAGTAAAACAATAGGCTATGTTGTCATGATAACTGATGTGCATTTCATAAATTCTTTCGAATATGTATATTACCATAAAATAGGCACTAAATTGAGCATTACTGCGAAACAGGTCAACCGATTTTATCCAATATCAATAGACGTTTTCAAATGGACATTATAAATGTGTATACCAAGTTTCATAAAAATCTAGGCTTTTCACAAACAAACAAATATATTTCTAAAACTGTTATTTTTAGATTCGCGGTAGGATCTACCTCAAAACATGCATTTAGGCATATGGATGTGACCCCCCCCCCCCCATGGTTGGGTAGACTACTTGTGACGCGGAAGGAAAAACAACGTGAAAGATTTGTTCATGTCAGCCATTGTTTCCAAAGCTCGTTGATTGGTGATAGCAATCGGGCTGTGTGTATTTCATGCAAAAAGACTTCAGTAATAATGTAAGCAACAACATAGGGTGCATAACATGCTGTTTCCTAGCAACGTGATGTTGTAGTTATCCATTTTCGATGCTTCTAAGACATGCCACTAATATAACGAGAGAGAGAGAGAGAGAGAGAGAGAGGGAGAGAGAGAGAGAGAGAGAGTGAGTGAGTACAATAACAATAAAATTAGATAATTAATGCAACTTATTTAAAAACAGTGTAAGTTTTAATGAATGAAGATTTAATTCTTTTCCTATTAAGTGTAGGCCTATTATTAAAAAATCTAGCGATTATATTATTAAATATATTCCTCAAGGATCTTCCCTTAGTCCCATGCTATTCAACATTTACACTAACAACCTACATACATTACGACTCAAGATTAGTAAAATACTCTGCTTTGCTGACGATATTATTCTCTATTACCGATTTCCTAAATCATCACCTACCAGTACAAATAAGGATTTCCAAGATGACATCGATATCTTGACCCAAGAACTGGACAATATGGGAATGGAAATCAATATTGACAAAAGTGCTTTTACTATCTTTGCCAGATCAATGACCTCTCAACAGAAAATGCCTCACTTACATCTAAAGCAGATCCCGATACGTTACAACACGCATCTCAAATACCTTGGAATATATCTAGATTATAGGCTATCGGGCAATCAACATTATCGGATGTTGACCAACAAACTATGCAACAGGCAAAATCTATTCCGTTACATCACTGGAAGATACTGGGGTAATCATCCAAAAGCCCGTTACATGCTTTACAATAACTTCATTAGATCTTCACTTGAATATGGGATACAGGTCTTGGCACCCCCTACCAAGCAATGGCAACATAAAATAAGCTCTATTTTATACAGTATAGGAAAAAGCATACTGGGAACTGGTGGGAAACCGAATAAACTCCAAGTCTTCAAGGAACTCCACCTACAGACGCATCAGGATCGTGCAACAGAATCAAGCATAAAAACCATGAAATTTGTATTCCTCAACGGTGCCCATCCACTCTACACCAAATTCAGATATATGATGGAACTACGGGAATTAAACAGCGGCCACCGATATAATTACAAACTCCCTCCTATCTTCGACATATTCCAATCCTTTTATCACGACCAGGAAATCCAACCATTCCCCAAATATCCTCTATACTGCACTGATTATAATACGCTTATAAAGCCTCCTGACTTAGATATTACTACTTTCCATAAACAAGATATTAACTCCAACCATATCTATCTTGATATCGTTTCCACTTTTCCCCCTGACAAGACTATGATTATTTTCACTGACGGATCGAAAACTCCTGTTGGTACTGGAGCTGCTTATTATAATGACAGTACTAATGAAAGGAAACAATTTACACTATCTGCTCTCAACAGCGTCTATACAGCTGAAATAATAGCTATCCGTCAGGCACTCATAAGCCTGAAAAACATTACAGGATACAACATCTATATATTTTCTGATTTACGAAGTTCTTTGGACACAATATCGCGTACGGACATCAATACAAAATTTTCGTGGCTGGCAATCAACATAAAGCAGATAATTCACACACTGCAAGAAAGTAATTCAGTTACATTCATCTGGATCCCGGGACATCGTAACATCAGGGGCAATGAAATCGCTGATCAATTGGCAAAACAGGCGTCAGCGCATCCTTCCCAAGACAAATTCTTACTACCAATACAAGATTATATCACACACAGGATCCGGATACATAGATCTAACGCAATGCAGAAGAATAAACCCTGGTTTATCACAACACCAGCATCCAGAGCTGAAATATCTCTTATATATAAAGTTAAATTCCAAACTGCCATCACCCCCCATTACCTACACAGAATTAAAAAAAGGGACAATCCACTCTGTTCCTGTGGACAGATAGGAAATTTAATCACGTACTTTTCTCGTGTCCAAATCTAAATACAAGTGACCATGACTTTTATAACGACCTACGCACAGAGTATGGATATAGCCCATGGAATATACCAGCCTTAACTACGGATCAACCACACAAAGCAGCTAGAATTTTAAAACGATTCTTATACCGATGTAAAATGAAGATATGATCTAACAATTTAGGACAACTACTTTTTGTATACACACAGGAAAATTTGTTTACAACCTCTACGGACGTTAAAACCTTACATGGTGTGACGTCGATAAATAAAAGTGAAGTGAAGTGTGAAAGTGTATTAAATATGGGCGAAGTCACAGCATGCAAAAAGACTTCAGTAATAATGTAAGCCACAACATAGGGTGCATAATATGCTGTTTCCTAGCAACGTGATGTTGTAGTTATCCATTTTCGATGCTTCTAAGATATGCCACTATTTTAACACAGTTGAAATTGGAATCTGACATTGGATATTTAAAAATGATGATTTATCCATTCTATTTGAAACCAAATATTTAAAAATCTCAATTAACTGCAACGGATTATTTGGGTACGAATTTCATATTTCTACAAAGGTCTCCCTTGCTATATATTATTTTCTCTTAAAGCAGGTTACATGCTTCGCTATATAAAATTCATCAAAAGTAACTAACTATAATAAATAATAATATAATAAATATATTATATATATTTATAATATAATAAGTAATATATAATAATATATATATAATAAACATAATAAGTTATAAATAATAATAATATAATTAATAAACATAATTATATATAATAAACATATTTAATAAAAAAATTACAGTAATTGAAATTGGTTGTGACTATTTTTTAGAAACTGATATCATGTGTCGTAACTTTTTACAGGATATTCCCAAGAAAAAAGCCTGACGGGCAAGGTCAAAGGAGATGGAGAAAGAGGTCAACACCTCTTATAGTGGAGGATTGAACTTTCACGACGTCTAAGTTGAGTAATAACATTTCAATTATCAACACAATTATAAGTAACACAAATATTCACTGCTGACTAGGCGAGGTATTGCAGATCAGAGCCCTCGTTCTGAAATTAGTGAAAACTAAATGGCGATGATTTTCCTCTGCATCGAAACATGTTCTTAGCGTTTGTTGATAACTGCCATACCTTAAGGCAGGCCACAGCGGAAAAATATTTACGATATAAGATGTCTGATCTCTCAGAATTAATAATTACTTTGCATTGATTTTTTCACAGGGTCTTCCACAAAGAACCTTCTAAAACACAGAAATATTCAGGACGGAATCAATTGATGAACCGCAACATTTCGGCTGACGATGGCTTTAAACATGGAAGGGAATCCACTGTATGTTGTATTAATAGTAATTCCAGATGATATTTATTTAAAATATTAACGGTACATAATTCAAAATGCTAGAATGTAAACTCTGCCGGATTGCATAAAGTTTTAATGAATGAAGATTTAATTCTTTTCCTATTAAGTGTAGGCCTATTATTAAAAAATCTAGCGATTATATTAATAAATATGGGCGAAGTCACAGCATGCAAAAAGACTTCAGTAATAATGTAAGCCACAACATAGGGTGCATAATATGCTGTTTCCTAGCAACGTGATGTTATAGTTATCCATTTTCGATGCTTCTAAGATATGCCACTATTTTAACACAGTTGAAATTGGAATCTGACATTGGATATTTAAAAATGATGATTTATCCATTCTATTTGAAACCAAATATTTAAAAATCTCAATTAACTGCAACGGATTATTTGGGTACGAATTTCATATTTCTACAAAGGTCTCCCTTGCTATATATTCTTTTCTCTTAAAGCAGGTTACATGCTTCGCTATATAAAATTCATCAAAAGTAACTAACTATAATAAATAATAATATAATAAATAATAAATATATTATATATATTTATAATATAATAAGTAATATATAATAATATATGTAATAAACATAATAAGTTATAAATAATAATAATAATAATAATAATAATAATATAATTAATAAACATAATTATATATAATAAACATATTTAATAAAAAAATTACAGTAATTGAAATTGGTTGTGACTTTTTTTTAGAAACTGATATCATGTGTCGTAACTTTTTACAGGATATTCCCAAGAAAAAAGCCTGACGGGGAAGGTCAAAGAAGATGGAGAAAGAGGTCAACACCTCTTATAGTGGAGGATTGAACTTTCACGACGTCTAAGTTGAGTAATAACATTTCAATTATCAACACAATTATAAGTAACACAAATATTCACCGCTGACTAGGCGAGGTATTGCAGATCAGAGCCCTCGTTCTGAAATTAGTGAAAACTAAATGGCGATGATTTTCCTCTGCATCGAAACATGTTCTTAGCGTTTGTTGATAACTGCCATACCTTAAGGCAGGCCACAGCGGAAAAATATTTACGATATAAGATGTCTGATCTCTCAGAATTAATCATTACTTTGCATTGATTTTTTCACAGGGTCTTCCACAAAGAACCTTCTAAAACACAGAAATATTCAGGACGGAATCAATTGATGAACCGCAACATTTCGGCTGACGATGGCTTTAAACATGGAAGGGAATCCACTGTATGTTGTATTAATAGTAATTCCAGATGATATTTATTTAAAATATTAACGGTACATAATTCAAAATGCTAGAATGTAAACTCTGCCGGATTGCATAAAGTTTTAATGAATGAAGATTTAATTCTTTTCCTATTAAGTGTAGGCCTATTATTAAAAAATCTAGCGATTATATTAATAAATATGGGCGAAGTCACAGCATGCAAAAAGACTTCAGTAATAATGTAAGCCACAACATAGGGTGCATAATATGCTGTTTCCTAGCAACGTGATGTTGTAGTTATCCATTTTCGATGCTTCTAAGATATGCCACTATTTTAACACAGTTGAAATTGGAATCTGACATTGGATATTTAAAAATGATGATTTATCCATTCTATTTGAAACCAAATATTTAAAAATCTCAATTAACTGCAACGGATTATTTGGGTACGAATTTCATATTTCTACAAAGGTCTCCCTTGCTATATATTATTTTCTCTTAAAGCAGGTTACATGCTTCGCTATATAAAATTCATCAAAAGTAACTAACTATAATAAATAATAATATAATAAATATATTATATATATTTATAATATAATAAGTAATATATAATAATATATATATAATAAACATAATGAGTTATAAATAATAATAATAATATAATTAATAAACATAATTATATATAATAAACATATTTAATAAAAAAATTACAGTAATTGAAATTGGTTGTGACTATTTTTTAGAAACTGATATCATGTGTCGTAACTTTTTACAGGATATTCCCAAGAAAAAAGCCTGACGGGCAAGGTCAAAGGAGATGGAGAAAGAGGTCAACACCTCTTATAGTGGAGGATTGAACTTTCACGACGTCTAAGTTGAGTAATAACATTTCAATTATCAACACAATTATAAGTAACACAAATATTCACCGCTGACTAGGCGAGGTATTGCAGATCAGAGCCCTCGTTCTGAAATTAGTGAAAACTAAATGGCGATGATTTTCCTCTGCATCGAAACATGTTCTTAGCGTTTGTTGATAACTGCCATACCTTAAGGCAGGCCACAGCGGAAAAATATTTACGATATAAGATGTCTGATCTCTCAGAATTAATCATTACTTTGCATTGATTTTTTCACAGGGTCTTCCACAAAGAACCTTCTAAAACACAGAAATATTCAGGACGGAATCGATTGATGAACCGCAACATTTCGGCTGACGATGGCTTTATACATGGATGGGATTCCACTGTATGTTGTATAAATAGTAATTCCAGATGATATTTATTTAAAATATTAACGGTACATAATTCAAAATGCTAGAATGTAAACTCTGCCGGATTGCATAAAATTCACGCGCGATTTAAACAATGCTTCCATAATTAGAAAAGTGAGTTTTAAAACTTTACTAAGAAGAGTTAATGTAATTGTGATTGCTAACGACACCTGCAAGAAGAAAAAAAAGAATTAAATTACAGTATATGTGTAGATTCTGTAAACTTATACTGCTAAAATATTGGTAATTCTATATAAAACAAAATTTAATTTTAACAGGATATGACAATTACGGTAACACTAAAAAATCCCTTTAGGCAGGCCTACAGGCTGAGGTAGATTTCGAAGTGCTTTTGGTTTAATTTATTGTCGCTGCGCAGCACTCTTCTTCTTTAGCCTTGGCATGATAAACCCGCAATAATAACTGCAAAAAAAGAGGAAAGAGCACTTTTTCAAACATTCAAATCTCGCCCTAAATGATAGCTATCGAGAAACTAGTTATTGATTTGTAGAGTACTTATGAAGAGCTTTTCAATGATACTCCACAAGACGTGGTTTCAAAAATGTCGAATTTCCATCCCCCCACCCCCACTCGTACCCCCAAAACCCCCGAATCGTAGGTGTTACTGTGAACTCCATAGGGAGTACTCTAATTTATTCACACAAAGTTTCCCTCTATACTTCATAGGGGCCGAGATATAAAGTTTTCAAAATTTAAACCCCCACCCCCGAGGACCCCTTTGGGCCAATTTTGCTCATTAACGAACTTGTCCGAACTATTGGGCCTAGAAATAACATAATAAAATTTGGTTCAAATATCTTCAAATTTACGGCCGCTAGCGTGCAAAGCTATATACAGTAATATATCACAGTTTTTTTTTTTTAACGGGCGGTGGTTTTGTACTTAGTGAAGCATGAAACGTAACGATCTGAAAGATTTTTTCGAAAATCATGACATGGTAACGATTGCAATAGGTAGATTTTTCTTTTGTAGAAATATGAAATTCGTAATTATTGAAATAACTCATTTTCAACAGATAAGGGTTAATATTAAATACTTAATACAGTATTCCACCTTTACCCATAACATATAATATACAACTTATTATGAAAATGCATTTTTAGATTCACGGTAGGATCTACCTCAAAACATGCATTTAGGAATATGGATGTGACCCCCCCCCCCATGGTTGGGTAGACTACTTGTGACGCGGAAGGAAAAACAACGTAAAAGATTTGTTCATGTCAGCCATTTTTTTTTTTTTTTAAATATTTGGTAACTTTATTGTATAAAATACATTACAGTTTTGCTAATTACAGTAGAAATAAATAACTTGACACTTGTTTCCGGGGTTCTGCCCAGCGCCAGTCCCGGTTGTATGTTATAGATTTAGTTAACATTGATGCTCATAATCTAAGATCAGAATGTCTTTTCCTCTTTAGTCTTCTAAGTTGTGGGTCTGGTGGATAGTTTCTGGGAATGTCCTGGATCAGTGGATTGATGTGGTTGTTGAATGACCTGGCTAGTCTTACGTAAGCTTTGCTGAGTACTGTTGTTACATCTGGAATGTTTAGATCAGAGTGAATGGTTGAGTTTCTGACATACCATGGAGCATTAGTTATTAATCGAAGGCACCTGTTTTGAATAGTCTGAATCGTTTGTATTTGTGAAGATGATGCTGAACCCCAAATTGGACAACTGTACATCCAGATAGGCCGGATGAGAGATGTATATATTAATTTCTTGTATTGAAGGGAAAGTGAGGATTTAGAAGATATGATGTGTTTCAACTCATGGAGACGATGGCGAATTTTCTTAATTAAGTAGGAAAAATGGTCTTTCCACGTCAGACGTTGATCGAGAATAAGGCCAAGATATCTGACTGACCTAGACTCAAGAACCTGTTCGCCTTGAAGTATGATTGGTTGTTGTAGTACATCATACTTGTATGTGAATTTCACGACGTTTGATTTTTTTGGGTTCATCACAACTCTCCAGTGTTTGCACCACAAGTCTATTTCGTCACAAAATTCTTGAAGATTCTGTACAGCTATTTCAGCGACACCTTTACTCAGTATTGCAATGTCGTCTGCAAAGTGTGCGATTATGAGTTTGTCAGAAACTGGAAAGTCTGCAGTGTACGTGATATAAAGTAGAGGTCCAAGTATGCTGCCTTGAGGTACTCCAGATCGAATTGTTAATGCTTTTGATTGAGCTGATTCATATTTTACAGAAAATGTTCTTTTACAAAGATATGATTTAATGATTCTATAGAGAGTATCATTTAGGTGAGGCTTAATTTTGAAAAGCAGACCATCATGCCATATTTTGTCGAAAGCCTTTTCAGTATCCAGAAATAATCCTAGACAAACTGATTTTTCCTCGTAAGTGTCAAATATAGCATCCACAATATGTCAGCCATTATTTCCAAAGCTCGTTGATTGGTGATAGCAATCTGGCTGTGTGTATTTCATGCAAAAAGACTTCAGTAATAATGTAAGCAACAACATAGGGTGCATAACATGCTGTTTCCTAGCAACGTGATGTTGTAGTTATCCATTTTCGATGCTTCTAAGACATGCCACTAATATAACACGAGCTAGAGAGAGAGAGAGAGAGTGAGTACAATAACAATAAAATTAGATAATTAATGCAACTTATTTGAAAACAGTGTAAGTTTTAATGAATGAAGATTTAATTCTTTTCCTATTAAGTGTAGGCCTATTATTAAAAAATCTAGCGATTATATTAATAAATATGGGCGAAGTCACAGCATGCAAAAAGACTTCAGTGATGTAAGCCACAACATAGGGTGCATAATATGCAGTTTCCTAGCAACGTGATGTTGTAGTTATCCATTTTCGATGCTTCTAAGATATGCCACTATTTTATCACAGTTGAAATTGGAATCTGACATTGGATATTTAAAAATGATGATTTATCCATTCTATTTGAAACCAAATATTTAAAAATCTCAATTAACTGCAACGGATTATTTGGGTACGAATTTCATATTTCTACAAAGGTCTCCCTTGCTATATATTCTTTTCTCTTAAAGCAGGTTACATGCTTCGCTATATAAAATTCATCAAAAGTAACTAACTATAATAAATAATAATATAATAAATAATAAATATATAATATATATATTTATAATATAATAAGTAATATATAATAATATATATAATAAACATAATGTAAATAATAATAATAATATATAATAAACATAATTATATATAATAAACATATTTAATAAAAAAATTACAGTAATTGAAATTGGTTGTGACTTTTTTTTAGAAACTGATATCATGTGTCGTAACTTTTTACAGGATATTCCCAAGAAAAAAGCCTGACGGGGAAGGTCAAAGGAGATGGAGAAAGAGGTCAACACCTCTTATAGTGGAGGATTGAACTTTCACGACGTCTAAGTTGAGTAATAACATTTCAATTATCAACACAATTATAAGTAACACAAATGTTCACCGCTGACTAGGCGAGGTATTGCAGATCAGAGCCCTCGTTCTGAAATTAGTGAAAACTAAATGGCGATGATTTTCCTCTGCATCGAAACATGTTCTTAGCGTTTGTTGATAACTGCCATACCTTAAGGCAGGCCACAGCGGAAAAATATTTACGATATAAGATGTCTGATCTCTCAGAATTAATAATTACTTTGCATTGATTTTTTCACAGGGTCTTCCACAAAGAACCTTCTAAAACACAGAAATATTCAGGACGGAATCGATTGATGAACCGCAACATTTCGGCTGACGATGGCTTTAAACATGGAAGGGAATCCACTGTATGTTGTATTTATTTAAAATATTAACGGTACATAATTCAAAATGCTAGAATGTAAACTCTGCCGGATTGCATAAAATTCACGCGCAATTTAAACAATTCTTCCATAATTAGAAAAGTGAGTTTTGAAACTTTACTAAGAAGAGTTAATGTAAATGTGATTGCTAACGACACCTGCAAGAAGAAAAAAAAAAGAATTAAATTACAGTATATGTGTAGATTCTGTAAACTTATACTGCTAAAATATTGGTAATCTCTATATATATAAAAGGCTTTGTCCTGACTGACTGAATGAATGACTGACTGATTGAATGACAGGAACCAACGTACAGCCTAAACTATAACAGGTAGAGACTTGGAATTTTGACAGTGCCTTCGTTTCCTAATGTAGATGCTCACTAAGAAAGGATTTTGAAAAATTCTGATTCTAAATGCCAAAAATGAGTGAAAAACGGGCAGAAAACGTGCATTTTTATCGTTTCCGAAGCGTAATATATTTCAATGTCAAATCAATTGGCTTTGGCTATTTTTGTCAAACCTTGGAAATGAAACTTTCGCGATCGCTTGAATGTTGTAGCTCACGCTGGTCGATTCATTTGTTTTTAATGTCAAGGCACGCATACATATGAAATTTTCAACCTAATCCCGAAGAGGATTATTATTATTATTATTATAAGTGGGATAATCAACATAGGCCTAAATATGGTCAAACGTTGTTCGATTTGGACGAAACTCACTGTACAGGGGTTTTCTGGGCCAAGGACCTCGAATCTGAGGACGCTTTTACCAGACGATACTATCTAATCGTGGTATGTAGTCCACGTGATTTAGGAGTTAATAAATATAATGATATAACTATTATGCTCTTGATTTTTAATTTTTGAAATAATTATCGCGGGCGAAGCCGCGGGCACATGCTAGTTCTATATAAAACATTTAATTTTAACAGGTTATGACAATTACGGTAACACTAAAAAATCCCTTTAGGCAGGCCTACAGGCTGAGGTAGATTTCGAAGTGCTTTTGGTTTAATTTATTGTCGCTGCGCAGCACTCTTCTTCTTTAGCCTTGGCATGATAAACCCGCAATAATAACTGCAAAAAAAGAGGAAAGAGCACTTTTTCAAACATTCAAATCTCGCCCTAAATGATAGCTATCGAGAAACTAGTTATTGATTTGTAGAGTACTTATGAAGAGCTTTTCAATGATACTCCACAAGACGTGGTTTCAAAAATGTCGAATTTCCATCCCCCCACCCCCACTCGTACCCCCAAAACCCCCGAATCGTAGGTGTTACTGTGAACTCCATAGGGAGTACTCTAATTTATTCACACAAAGTTTCCCTCTATACTTCATAGGGGCCGAGATATAAAGTTTTCAAAATTTAAACCCCCACCCCAATTTTGCTCATTAACGAACTTGTCCGAACTATTGGGCCTAGAAATAACATAATAAAATTTGGTTCAAATATCTTCAAATTTACGGCCGCTAGCGTGCAAAGCTATATACAGTAATATATCACATTTTTTTTTTTTTTTTTTTTTTTTTTTTTTTTTAACGGGCGGTGGTTTTGAACTTAGTGAAGCATGAAACGTAAAGATCTGAAAGATTTTTTTCGAAAATCATGACATGGTATCGATTGCAATAGGTAGATTTTTCTTTTGTAGAAATATGAAATTCGTAATTATTGAAATAACTCATTTTCAACAGATAAGGGTTAATATTAAATATTTAATACAGTATTCCACCTTTACCCATAACATATAATATACAACTTATTATGAAAATGCATTTTTAGATTCACGGTAGGATCTACCTCAAAACATGCATTTAGGAATATGGATGTGACCCCCCCCCCATGGTTGGGTAGACTACTTGTGACGCGGAAGGAAAAACAACGTAAAAGATTTGTTCATGTCAGCCATTTTTTTTTTTTTTTTAAATATTTGGTAACTTTATTGTATAAAATACATTACAGTTTTGCTAATTACAGTAGAAATAAATAACTTGACACTTGTTTCCGGGGTTCTGCCCAGCGCCAGTCCCGGTTGTATGTTATAGATTTAGTTAACATTGATGCTCATAATCTAAGATCAGAATGTCTTTTCCTCTTTAGTCTTCTAAGTTGTGGGTCTGGTGGATAGTTTCTGGGAATGTCCTGGATCAGTGGATTGATGTGGTTGTTGAATGACCTGGCTAGTCTTACGTAAGCTTTGCTGAGTACTGTTGTTACATCTGGAATGTTTAGATCAGAGTGAATGGTTGAGTTTCTGACATACCATGGAGCATTAGTTATTAATCGAAGGCACCTGTTTTGAATAGTCTGAATCGTTTGTATTTGTGAAGATGATGCTGAACCCCAAATTGGACAACTGTACATCCAGATAGGCCGGATGAGAGATGTATATATTAATTTCTTGTATTGAAGGGAAAGTGAGGATTTAGAAGATATGATGTGTTTCAACTCATGGAGACGATGGCGAATTTTCTTAATTAAGTAGGAAAAATGGTCTTTCCACGTCAGACGTTGATCGAGAATAAGGCCAAGATATCTGACTGACCTAGACTCAAGAACCTGTTCGCCTTGAAGTATGATTGGTTGTTGTAGTACATCATACTTGTATGTGAATTTCACGACGTTTGATTTTTTTGGGTTCATCACAACTCTCCAGTGTTTGCACCACAAGTCTATTTCGTCACAAAATTCTTGAAGATTCTGTACAGCTATTTCAGCGACACCTTTACTCAGTATTGCAATGTCGTCTGCAAAGTGTGCGATTATGAGTTTGTCAGAAACTGGAAAGTCTGCAGTGTACGTGATATAAAGTAGAGGTCCAAGTATGCTGCCTTGAGGTACTCCAGATCGAATTGTTAATGCTTTGATTGAGCTGATTCATATTTTACAGAAAATGTTCTTTTACAAAGATATGATTTAATGATTCTATAGAGAGTATCATTTAGGTGAGGCTTAATTTTGAAAAGCAGACCATCATGCCATATTTTGTCGAAAGCCTTTTCAGTATCCAGAAATAATCCTAGACAAACTGATTTTTCCTCGTAAGTGTCAAATATAGCATCCACAATATGTCAGCCATTATTTCCAAAGCTCGTTGATTGGTGATAGCAATCTGGCTGTGTGTATTTCATGCAAAAAGACTTCAGTAATAATGTAAGCAACAACATAGGGTGCATAACATGCTGTTTCCTAGCAACGTGATGTTGTAGTTATCCATTTTCGATGCTTCTAAGACATGCCACTAATATAACACGAGCTAGAGAGAGAGAGAGAGAGTGAGTACAATAACAATAAAATTAGATAATTAATGCAACTTATTTGAAAACAGTGTAAGTTTTAATGAATGAAGATTTAATTCTTTTCCTATTAAGTGTAGGCCTATTATTAAAAAATCTAGCGATTATATTAATAAATATGGGCGAAGTCACAGCATGCAAAAAGACTTCAGTGATGTAAGCCACAACATAGGGTGCATAATATGCAGTTTCCTAGCAACGTGATGTTGTAGTTATCCATTTTCGATGCTTCTAAGATATGCCACTATTTTATCACAGTTGAAATTGGAATCTGACATTGGATATTTAAAAATGATGATTTATCCATTCTATTTGAAACCAAATATTTAAAAATCTCAATTAACTGCAACGGATTATTTGGGTACGAATTTCATATTTCTACAAAGGTCTCCCTTGCTATATATTCTTTTCTCTTAAAGCAGGTTACATGCTTCGCTATATAAAATTCATCAAAAGTAACTAACTATAATAAATAATAATATAATAAATAATAAATATATAATATATATATTTATAATATAATAAGTAATATATAATAATATATATAATAAACATAATGTAAATAATAATAATAATATATAATAAACATAATTATATATAATAAACATATTTAATAAAAAAATTACAGTAATTGAAATTGGTTGTGACTTTTTTTTAGAAACTGATATCATGTGTCGTAACTTTTTACAGGATATTCCCAAGAAAAAAGCCTGACGGGGAAGGTCAAAGGAGATGGAGAAAGAGGTCAACACCTCTTATAGTGGAGGATTGAACTTTCACGACGTCTAAGTTGAGTAATAACATTTCAATTATCAACACAATTATAAGTAACACAAATGTTCACCGCTGACTAGGCGAGGTATTGCAGATCAGAGCCCTCGTTCTGAAATTAGTGAAAACTAAATGGCGATGATTTTCCTCTGCATCGAAACATGTTCTTAGCGTTTGTTGATAACTGCCATACCTTAAGGCAGGCCACAGCGGAAAAATATTTACGATATAAGATGTCTGATCTCTCAGAATTAATAATTACTTTGCATTGATTTTTTCACAGGGTCTTCCACAAAGAACCTTCTAAAACACAGAAATATTCAGGACGGAATCGATTGATGAACCGCAACATTTCGGCTGACGATGGCTTTAAACATGGAAGGGAATCCACTGTATGTTGTATTTATTTAAAATATTAACGGTACATAATTCAAAATGCTAGAATGTAAACTCTGCCGGATTGCATAAAATTCACGCGCAATTTAAACAATTCTTCCATAATTAGAAAAGTGAGTTTTGAAACTTTACTAAGAAGAGTTAATGTAAATGTGATTGCTAACGACACCTGCAAGAAGAAAAAAAAAGAATTAAATTACAGTATATGTGTAGATTCTGTAAACTTATACTGCTAAAATATTGGTAATCTCTATATATATAAAAGGCTTTGTCCTGACTGACTGAATGAATGACTGACTGATTGAATGACAGGAACCAACGTACAGCCTAAACTATAACAGGTAGAGACTTGGAATTTTGACAGTGCCTTCGTTTCCTAATGTAGATGCTCACTAAGAAAGGATTTTGAAAAATTCTGATTCTAAATGCCAAAAATGAGTGAAAAACGGGCAGAAAACGTGCATTTTTATCGTTTCCGAAGCGTAATATATTTCAATGTCAAATCAATTGGCTTTGGCTATTTTTGTCAAACCTTGGAAATGAAACTTTCGCGATCGCTTGAATGTTGTAGCTCACGCTGGTCGATTCATTTGTTTTTAATGTCAAGGCACGCATACATATGAAATTTTCAACCTAATCCCGAAGAGGATTATTATTATTATTATTATAAGTGGGATAATCAACATAGGCCTAAATATGGTCAAACGTTGTTCGATTTGGACGAAACTCACTGTACAGGGGTTTTCTGGGCCAAGGACCTCGAATCTGAGGACGCTTTTACCAGACGATACTATCTAATCGTGGTATGTAGTCCACGTGATTTAGGAGTTAATAAATATAATGATATAACTATTATGCTCTTGATTTTTAATTTTTGAAATAATTATCGCGGGCGAAGCCGCGGGCACATGCTAGTTCTATATAAAACATTTAATTTTAACAGGTTATGACAATTACGGTAACACTAAAAAATCCCTTTAGGCAGGCCTACAGGCTGAGGTAGATTTCGAAGTGCTTTTGGTTTAATTTATTGTCGCTGCGCAGCACTCTTCTTCTTTAGCCTTGGCATGATAAACCCGCAATAATAACTGCAAAAAAAGAGGAAAGAGCACTTTTTCAAACATTCAAATCTCGCCCTAAATGATAGCTATCGAGAAACTAGTTATTGATTTGTAGAGTACTTATGAAGAGCTTTTCAATGATACTCCACAAGACGTGGTTTCAAAAATGTCGAATTTCTATCCCCCACCCCCACTCGTACCCCCAAAACCCCCGAATCGTAGGTGTTACTGTGAACTCCATAGGGAGTACTCTAATTTATTCACACAAAGTTTCCCTCTATACTTCATAGGGGCCGAGATATAAAGTTTTCAAAATTTAAACCCCCACCCCCGAGGACCCCTTTGGGCCAATTTTGCTCATTAACGAACTTGTCCGAACTATTGGGCCTAGAAATAACATAGTAAAATTTGGTTCAAATATCTTCAAATTTACGGCCGCTAGCGTGCAAAGCTATATACAGTATATATATATATATATATATATAAATATCACTATTTTTTTTTTGAACGGGCGGTGGTTTCGTACTTAGTGAAGCATGGAACGTAAAGATCTGAAAGATTTTTTCGAAAATCATGACATGGTATCGATTGCAATAGGTAGATGTTTCTTCGAAATCTACCTAAAAAGTATTATAATACTAAAATAACTTTGTACTTTATGAGGACTTCTGCTTGTAGCAGGTTATATATATATTTTAATTAGTACTACTATTGATTATAGTGTACATCAACAGAAAAGCAGTATACATTTATAAATATTATTCTAAAGATAATGTAAACAGTGTTTTAACGATTATGTAAATATCTTTGTTTTTGCAATCTGATTATCTAAATAGAATTTTAAGGACATCAATTTTAAACAGCTTAGGTGAATTACAATTCAAAATATTCTTGTTATACCACTAATAAAAAAAATCAGGTAAACTGATGTAACAAAGTGCCAGTATATTTTTGTTTAATCAGTTATGATTGCAGTTATGATAGGCTATGCAAATAAAAAATAAAAAAAGTAATCAATATGGCCGGTTTCGGGCTTTGAACCATGGAACTTCAGAATATGAACCCAAGACGTAACCATCTAGGCCACCTGGGTCAGGTTAAAGGTTTAGTTGGATAAACGCATGTAAAGCAATAGTGTTACTTGTCATAGCTAACTGTATTTTAATGACCAAAGCCTTATAAGATCACAGTAAAACAATAGGCTATGTTAACTATGATAACTGATATGCATTTCATAAATTCTTTCGAATACGTATATTACCATAAAATAGGCACTAAATTGAGCATTACTCCGAAACAGGTTAAACGATTTTATCCAATATCAATAGACGTTTTCCCATGGACATTATAAATGTGTATACCAAGTTTCATAAAAATCCGGTAAAGCGTATTTGAGTTACCGCTCTTTAAAATAGACTTTAATTGGGGTTTACTCCGGTACCGGTCTACCAACTTGGTCCAAAATCAGTAGACGTCTTCCCATGTACATTCTAAATGGGTATATAAAGTTTCAGGGAAATCCAGTAAAGGATATCTGAGTTATCGCGACTTCTTACATATTAAAAGGGCACTAAATAGGGCATTATTCCGGTACTGGCCAACCGATTTGGTCGAATATCGAAAGTCGTCTTCCCATGGACATTATAAATGCGAATACAAAGTTTCATAAAAATCCGATAAAGCGTATTTGAGTTATTGCGCCTTTAAAATAGACACTAAATTGGATATTACTCCGGTGCCGGGCAACAGATTAGGTTCAAATTCAATAGGGTACTTTTCATGGGCGTCATAAATGCGTATACCAAATTTAATGGAAATCCGATACAGTGTATTTGAGCTATGGTGCCTTTCTAATAAATCTATTAAAAGAAGCACTAAATTGGGCATTACTCCGTTACCGGTGAACCGATTTGATTCAATATCAATAGGGTTCTTCCCATGGACATTATAAATGTGTTTTCCATGTTTCATGAAAATCCTAAAAAGCGTATTTGAGTTATGGTGCCTACAGAAACACGGACGGACGGACAGACGGACAGACAGACAGCCAGACGGACAGACATTTTTTCGTCCTCCACACAATCTCATAAAGTACCATACTGGCCCTTAATAACAATACAATATTGCCAAAGGAGCATATTAACAGAATTTTTAGTA
Organism: Ectobius pallidus; assembly: GCA_964059195.1. Lineage (NCBI taxonomy): Eukaryota > Metazoa > Arthropoda > Insecta > Blattodea > Ectobiidae > Ectobius > Ectobius pallidus. The sequence continues at coordinate 141,106,833 of CAXKWD010000006.1, forward strand.
TTACTTTAATAATTCAACTTCAAAACTTAAAAATAATGTTATTTTATTTACTGAAAAAAAAGCTTAATTTATAAAATAAAACAAATTGCCTTAAAGTAGTAAAATTTTTACATTGTTCACTTTCCATTTTTATCAAGAAGCTAATATGAATAACGTGTCTCATACTATACTTTTGTACATAATTACACAGTATACTAATGTATGTATGTATGTATGTATGTATGTATGTATGTATGTATGTATGTATGTATGTATGTATGTATGTATTTTTTTTTTTTTTTTTTTTTTTTTTTTTTTTTTGGTCCTTTATTTGCTGCATGCTCCATTACTTCTTGTAATATTACATGCATAAGTTACTTTACATACATGTTACAAATTATAATATTAATGGCAGTGTTGTTATAACATACTGATGCCTGCCAAGTGTTTAAAATGAATCAAGATCGATACTGTTTATGAATTTAACAAAGAGTGTCTTATGTTTCACAATAAGTTCATTGTTGCTGATAGGCCACTTCCCTCCCACTTTCGTTATATCTCTTTCCAAAATCTGTCTTTGAGTCTTCAATTTTTCACATCTCCACAGAAGGTGGTCCACATTTTGAACTTCCTTATTACATACACAATTTGGGTTATCTGTAATTTTGAATCTGTGAAAATATTCTCTGAGCCTTCCGTGCCCTGATAGAAAAGTTGTTAATTTACCTGATAAGTTTAATTTCACTGATAATCTTTGCTTGACGTTAGGGAAAAATGACTTAGTCACCGCACCCTTTTCGGTTGTATCCCACCGTCTTTGCCACTCCCGGACACTGTCTTCAAACACTTCACCAAGCACAGCACTTCTCGGAATTAGGTTGTAGGATTCTTGTAGTTCTTGGTTGTTGGCTGCTTCTTTCGCCAGACGATCTGCTTCCTCATTCCCGAATATCCCGATGTGTGCTTTTACCCAGGTGAAATGGATGGTCCAGTTGTTGCTCTCCAAGTTTCTGACTGTATGTCTGATTGTTTCTATTAAATGCTGGTGGTTGTTCGGATTAGCCAGTGCATCTAATGTGATCCGACATGTATGTATGTATGTATGTATGTATGTATGTATGTATGTATGTATGTATGTATGTATGTATGTATGTATATATATGTAGGCTATGTATGTATGTATGTATGTATGTATGTGAGTCAGCCATGCATAATTATAGTTGAACGATTTATGATACATTTCTGTAGTTTAATTTTACTTACCTACTTACTCAATGGCAATAAACAATTCCTAAGCAAGCTAAAGGAATATTATCTGTTTTATGGAACCCGGAGGTTTATTGCCGCGCCTACTTGAGCCCGACATTCAATCATATTCTGTGCTAACTCCATCCAACCATCCCTCTCACATCCTACTTCTCTTAAATCTATTCTAATATTGTCTTCCCACCTAGTTTGGGTCTTCCAATTGCCTTTTCCTTTCGGGTCTCTTACTTAATACTTCTTTCCTCCCCCATGCGCACAACATGTCCAGCCCATTTCATCCTCCGTGATTTAATTACCCTTATTATGTTCGATGAAGAGTAGAGGTTATGAAGCTCGTCATTATGGAGTTTTCTCCAGTCCCCATTTTCATCTCTCTTAGGCCCTAAGCACCCTGTTTTCGAAGACTCTCAGATTATGCTCTTCCCTAAGAGTAAGGCACCATGTCTCACATCCATATAATACACTAGCATGTGCCCGCGGCTTCGCCCGCGATAATTATTTCAAAAATAAAAAATTAAGAGCATAATAGTTAAATCATTATATTTATTAACACCTAAATCACGTGGACTACATACCAAGATTAGATAGCGTCGCCTGGTAAAAGCAACCTCAGATTCGAGTTCCTTGTCCCAGAATACCCCTGTACAGTGAGTTTCGTCCAAATCGAACAATGTTTGATCATATTTAGACCTATATTGATTATCCCTCTTCCGTGTAGGTTGAAAATTTCATATGTCTTCGGGCCTTGATATTCTAAACAAATGAATCGTCCAGGATCGCCCGCGATAATTATTTCAAGAATTAAAAATTAAGAGCATAATAGTTAAATCATTATATTTATTAACACCTAAATCACGTGAATTACATACCACGATTAGATAGCGTCGCCTGGTAAAAGCGATCTCAGATTCGAGTTCCTTGGCCCAGAAATTCCCTGTATAGTGAGTTTCGTCCAAATCGAACGATGTTTAACCATATTTAGGTCTATGTTGATTATCCCTTTTCCGTGTAGGTTGAAAATTTCGTATGGCTATGGGCCTTGGCATTCTAAACAAATGAATCGACCAGCGTGGGCTTACAACATTCAAGCGATCGCGATGCTTTTATTTCCACGGTATGACAAAAATAGCCAAAGCCAACTGCAATTGATTTGACATTGAAATGTATTACTGAAATCTGATGCTTCGACAGCGCTAAAATCACGTTTTCTGCCAGTTTTTCACTCATAACTCGCAAACGAAAGCTAAAATTAAAAATTCGGCTTCGAGGTGCATTCGCCCACCTTTCAGTCCATCTATCTTTAAAATTTCAGATCTCTGCGTTCAGTAGATTTCGATGGGCATCGTGGACAGACAGACAAACAGCATGTGCCCGCATGTGCCCGCAGCTTCCCCCGAAATAATTATTTCAAAAATTAAAAACTAAAAATTAAGAGCATAGTTAAATCATTATAATTATTAACACCTAAATCACGTGGAGTGCATTCCACGATTAGGTAGCGTCCCCTGGTAAAAGCGACCTCAGATTCGAGTTCCTTGGCCCAGAAAACTCCTGTATAGTGAGTTTCGTTCAAATCGAACAATGTTTGACCATGTTTAGGGTTGATTATCCTTCTTCCGTGTAGGTTGAAAATTTCATATGTCTACGGGCATTGACATTCTAAACAAATGAATCGACCAGCGTGGGCTTACAACATTCTAGCGATCGCGATGCTTTCATTACCATATTACCATATTAAATAGCCAAAGCCAACTGCAATTGATTAGACACTGAAATGTATTACTGAAATCTGATGCTTCGACAGCGCTAAAATCACGTTTTCTGCCAGTTTTTCACTCACAACTTGCGAACGAAAGCTAAAATTAAAAATCCGGCTCCGATGCGCATTCGCCCACCTTTCAGCCCATCAAAATTTCAGATCTCTGCGTTCAGTAGATTTCGATGGGCATCGTGGACAGACTGACAAACACGTCCTGTTATTATTTTAAGATAGCATGTGCCCGCGGCTTCGCCCGCGATAATTATTTCAAAAATAAAACATTAAGAGCATAATAGTTAAATCATTATATTAACAACTAAATCATGTGGACTACATATCACGATTAAATAGCGTCACCTGGTAAAAGCGACCTCAGATTCGAGTTCCTTGGCCCAGAAAACCCCTGTATAGTGAGTTTCGTTCAAATCGAACAACGATTGACCATATTTAGGCTAACATTGATTATCCCTATAATAATAATAATAATAATAATAATAATAATAATAATAATAATAATAATAATAATAATAATAATAATAATAATAATAATAATAATAATAATAATAATAATAATAATAATAATAATAATAATAATAATAATAATAATAATAATAATAATAATAATAATAATAATAATCCTCTTCGGTGTAGGTTGAAAATTTCATATTATGTTTGCGTGCCTTGACATTAAAAACAAATGAATCGACCAGCGTGAGCTACAACATTCAAGAGATCGCGATGCTTTTATGTCGAAGGAATGACAAAAATAGCCAAAGCCTAGTGTAATTGATTTGTATTACTGAAACTGATGCTTCTAAAACGCAAAAAAAATGCACGTTTTCTGCCAGTTTTTCACTCATAACTCACGAAGGAAAGCGAAAATTAAAATTCCGGCTTCGAGGTGCACATTCCGACCCTTTAGTCCGCCTATGTATAAAATTTCAGATCTCTGCGTTGAGTAGATTTCGCTGGGCATCGCGGACAGACAGAAGGACAGACGGAGGACAGACACTTCCTTTTATTAATATAAAAGAGGCAGGGTAATTGTCTTATAAATTTTTATCTTTAGATTTAGGGACAGGAAATGAGAAGTTTCTGAACTACATAAAAAGAAGCATTCATGATTTTTTGCACGACTTAACTAATTAGTGGTACTTACGAATGTTGTTGCCGTGGATCGTAAGTTAACATTCCCACACGCAATCTTGTCGCTATGTGCGGTAAGAGTTTCCGTGCGGTAAGAATTTACCTACGGCACATCATAATACAAGCCTTTATGGACAAGGCCTCCCAGGACAAATATTCGGTTCCCATAACAACAAACACATGCGAATCACTTTCTGAAATAAACATCTATTCTCAAGAATGTATATCTTCTATATTAATAAAAGGAAGTGTCTGTCCTCCGTCTGTCCGTCTGTCCGCGATGCCCAGCGAAATCTACTGAACGCAGAGATCTGAAATTTTAAACATAGATGGACTAAAGGGTCGGAAGGTGCACCTCGAAGACGGAATTTTTATTTTAGCTTTCCTTCGAGAGTTAGGAGTGAAAAACGGGCAGAAAACGTGTATTTTTTGCGTTTTCGAAGCATGAGTTTTCAGTAATACAAATCAATTACACTAGGCTTTGGCTATTTTTGTCATACCTTCGACATAAAAGCATCGCGATCTCTTGAATGTTGTAGCTCACGCTGGTCGATTCATTTGTTTTTAATGTCAAGGCACGCAAACATAATATGAAATTTTCAACCTACACCGAAGAGGATTATTATTATTATTATTATTATTATTATTATTATTATTATTATTATTATTATTATTATTATTATTAATATTATAGGGATACTCAATATTAGCCTAAATATGGTCAAACGTTGTTCGATTTGGACGAAACTCACTACACAGGGGTTTTCTGGGCCAAGGAACTCGAATCTGAGGTCGCTTTTACCAGGTGACGCTATCTAATCGTGATATGTAGTCCACATGATTTAGGTGTTAATATAATGATTTAACTATTATGCTCTTAATTTTTCATTTTTGAAATAATTATCGCGGGCACATGCTATCTTAAATAATAAAAGGACGTGTTTGTCTGTCTGTCCACGATGCCCAGCGAAATCTACTGAACGCAGAGATCTGAAATTTTAAACATAGGTGGGGTGAAAGGTGGGCGAATGCGCATCGAAGCCGGATTTTTAATTTTAGCTTTCGTTCGCGAGTTATGAGTGAAAAACTGGCAGAAAACGTGATTTTAGCGCTGCCGAAGCATCAGATTTCAGTAATACATTTCAATGTCAAATCAATTGCAGTTGGCTTTGGCTATTTTTGTCATACCGTGGTAATAAAAGCATCGCGATCGCTAGAATGTTGTAAGCCTACGCTGGTCGATTCATTTGTTTAGAATGTCAAGGCCCGTAGACATATAAAATTTTCAACCTACACGGAAGAGGGATAATCAACATAGACCTAAATATGGTTAAACATCGTTCGATTTGGACGAAACTCACTATACAGGGATTTTCTGGATCAAGGAATTCGAATCTGAGATCGCTTTTACCAGGCGACGCTATCTAATCGTGGTATGTAGTCCACGTGATTTAGGTGTTAATAAATATAATGATTTAACTATTATGCTCTTAATTTTTAATTTTTGAAATAATTATCGCGGGCGAAGCCGCGGGCACATGCTAGTACATAATATTTTCAGATAATATCACAATTAATATAATTAAATTGATATAAATAATCATCGTGCAAAAAATAGCAAGCAATACTCGTGCCGTAAGCGCATAACGGATCTCGGAAAATTGAAAAAACTCGGCGCGAGCGCCTCGTTTTTTCAGACTCTTTCCTCGATCCGTATGCATCGCTTACGGCACTTGTATCGCAATGTACTATTACTTCACACTTAATTTCTGCTTTTTGTATCTGTAAATATTTTTACACTTTTGTAAACTTACATTTTTTTTTCCTAAATTTGTAGGGTTGTAAAATTTTGGAAAGAGAGGCGAGATAAGAAAAAAGACGAAGGCTCACTTTATGCACAAACAGTCGTCAAAATTACAGCTTTTACGCACTATTTTTGAAGCAAAATACATGTTAAAACTTAGAATTCCACAGAATACGCAATCTAACAGTTACACGCACTCAGACGCATGGAGTTGCGTGATGGATCATGTTCTTACCCTTGTTATGTTCCCCTAAAACCGGAAGAGGACCTTAATTTCAATTACTTGGCTCTCTTGAGTGTATAATGCTAGGGTTTGTTGAATGCTTTATCTTGTCTCCATTTAAAGAAAAGAGGAAATGCTTACAGAATAGATTAAGGGTACAAATATACTGGTACAATTAATCTTTTACTCCTGTCTTCTTTCCTTATGATTATATTCAGTTTACACATTTTCACATTTTCTACTTTGTGGTCTTACTTTACATATTTGGGCATTCAATAATAATTGTGAATGGACAATGGCTTCTCGGGCTTCCACCCGGGTGTGCAGGAGGCAGAGTTGCCAACCTCAAAGAAATTTCTGTAGATTTAGAGAAATCTTGCTTCCTTCAAAGAATCAAAGAATTTCGTCCCAAATCTACAGAAAAAATAGTTTACTGTTTTCCATAGATAATTAATAGAAATAAAGCGGAAATTCGGACAAATAATACAATAGAGAGCGAGAGAGCAGTCTACAACTATTTAAATGTATACCCCTGAGTTAAAAATGACCCATCAGCACAAAATTTCTCTCTTCTCTCAGCGCATTTATGCATTGGCGAATTGCATGCAGTTAAATTGACTTAAGATCCATATTAATAAAATTATTTATTATTATTATTATTACTATCGGTAAAATATATAATTAAAGATTTTTTTAATGCGTCAAAGAAATTTAAAGAAAATTTATGGAGTTGTCAAAGATATTTTTGCTTTTGTGGTTGGTAACACTGGCAGGAGGTCTGATTCCGGCAAATTATTATAAAATCCGGGCCCTGATGATAATTAATGAATTAATGATGATGATAATAATGATGATAATAATAATAATAATAATAATAATAATAATAATAATAATAATAATAATAATAATAATAATAATAATAATAATAATAATAATAGCCACGCAAATAGAAAACTTCCCTACAGGGGCAGTGGGGAGGAGGGTTTAGGAAACGAGAGAATTATTATATGTGTTTGTTTACTAATCCGCCAGAACTCGCTAGCATCATGCACGCAGTGAAGCAACTATACGTGCTTCAGAAAAAATGCATCTGCTGTTTTCTGTTTGAACTTCTGATCTCCGTCCAAAGATCTACCAACTGACCTCTGGAAAACTCAGTTGGTCGTGCATCGGCACGGAAAGCCGAAGGCCACGGGTTCGAATCGGGTTTTTTTCTCCTAAAATATTCTCAAGTATCAACGCCTTTTATGTAAACGTACGAATTCATAAATGAGATATTTTCGGGAGAATGAGTTTCACATTTAATGTTGCGAAGCAAAAAACAATGTTTAAATTTCCCTCTGAATGTTTTCCAAGCTGTAAGAGAAACTGTACCAGCCTTGGTACACTGGTACATATCTAAAAATCGAAGATATCATATATACCCATGATTTACTTATATATATATATATATATATATATATATATATATATTATCTACAGTATAAGTATTTAAAAAAATATTTGTTGTATTTTCTTTTTTATTAAAACATATATTTTAAAAAATGAACTATTAATATTACCGTATTTTACGGACCATAAGACGCACTATTTTACTTAGAAAACAGGGCCTTGAATGTTGGGTGCGTCTAATGGTCCGTAGTACACTAAAAAAATTAAATTTTGGTAAATATTGCCGGAATACCATAGTTATATACAAGGTTTTGTAAACGATAAGATAGTTAAAAATTTTGGCACAGATTGCACATCAGTGCACTTGTCACAATCGCAGAATAAGGGTAGCTGAAAACCAGGTACTGAATGCGAAAAGAAAGGAATGTTGAGTACTTTTATACGAAAGGAATTGTCTCTGCCGGGTGGTTTAAATGAAGGCAATGGCCTCTAAACAGCCTTGTCCCGTTACGTTTAGGCTACGTATGCTGAATTGAGGGTTAGAGGGTGTAAAAGTATTTTCAGTCATTCATGAGAAATCAATTCAGTTAAAATTTACGCGTTGTGTCATGTACAGAAGATATTTTTGTGCAACGGAGGTTTTAAGTTAGAATGAATTACATTGATTCCGTTGTACAAGACTATAATTCGTTTATGCAAGGAAGTATATTATTCCCTTTAAAATGTTTAGTTTAGAATCACGTTAAATTTATTTTTCTTTAAATTTCCATCCTAAAATCACGGTGCGTCTTATGGTCCGCAGCGCCTTATAGTCCGTAAAATACGGTAAATGAATTAATGTAGATAGCATGGTTAATATGATATGAACAAATACACAGAGAAATAATCACACAGAAATATTAGCAAGGAAACGGCATTTCAGTACATGAAACATGGTAGCCACATTGAAACGATAATTACCCGTAACTCGTAACAGTTCGATTAATTTTGAAAATAGCATGCAATTGTAGAAGTAGTGAATAAAGAGTATGTCAGGGTGTAAGATTGTAGAGCAATGAGGAAAAAATAATGAAATTGACCTATTTCTCACCACTGAATTTCACCGAAAGCTATGTCCCCCCTTAATAACTTCCTTGCAAACTGCGTAAAATAGAAGAGCACACTCGTGGCAAAGCTAAGGAACCGTGCAAAGGAAATGCGGCGAGCAGAGGGCATGAGGAAGTATTAGAGAGGCCAGCTGACTCATTTGTCTGGGAGGGCAGGTGTGGCACGCGCCCAGCACACTCTGTGTGACGTGTCCTGTGCCAATCAATTACACAGCCTTATCTAGTCCACTCATATGTGTGCTGGTCATATTCATAATTAATAATAACAATTAGCATTCAAGCATACCACGTATGTTGTATCGGTTACAATAATCACCATGGCCATCTGTATGTTGAAAGTTTGGAAAAAAAAAAATCTGGAATGAATGTTACATTTGTGATAGATTTGTTTACGATCTTTTCACGCTAATTTTTCATTAAGACGCTTCCCGGATGAGCAAATTATCTTGGATGGGTGCAGTTCAGTAACGGATAAAAAATACATTAAATAAAAATACAACCAGCTACTTTCATTTACAATAATAATAAGAAGGACATTTTAAAAGCATGAAAGAAATAGGTTACTCTTATTTTCTTAATTTTAAAATAATTCAGATTATTTCGGGTTATTTTTAAAAGTAGAACTGAATAATCTGAATGAAGACATAGCTATACATTTATCAAGTATACGCAAAATACGGCTGTAGCCGACGAATCTGGATGAGTCTGCTTTTGTGCTCGTATATTGCGATACTAGTTCCGTAAGCGGTGCATGCGGATCGAGGAAAGATATTATTTATCGGGAAAAGGTAATATGCGCCACTTCTACCATTTCCCCAACCTACACGATGTAAACTGCGCCATCGATATATGTAAACTGCGCCACCGACATTTAAATGGCTTTACCGTCATACTAACGCACTAACATTTTCCTTTCCACTTCTCCAGACTTAGAACTGGCTATGAAATTGCATAGATGTGGTTAAAAATGTTAGGCTTAGTAGCTTTGTAATTTTTAAAAATGTTAAAAACAATACCCTAATTTCTTTTGCATGAACGCTTCGTCACTTATAAAATTGTTAAAAACACTACCCTAATTTTGTTACATGAGCACTTTGTTCTCATATGACGCCTTCTTAATAAAATCAAGACAGCAAGAACGTTCCATATAATTTAATATCGATGAACGCGAATTGTGTAGTGAAATTCAGTTGTTTTTGGTCCACGTGTGACAGTGTGAGCTTAGATATTCTAGTTTTTTAACTGTATGCAGAATTTATAAAAGGGAAGAATGTATGTAAAAAGCAGTAAGAGTTTTTTAAATTTATTTTAGGCTACGTTTATTACATTAACTGCGCGTTTTGCACTATTTTACGCGTCGTGAAGAAAACCTTTCTTTATGCGCCAAATTGGTATTCTGGACAGAGGTTATTATCGCTCGGAAGACATATCTGGTAGTGCGCTGTTGGTAATTTGGAGTCCAAAGGTTTGTTAGTGATTAAAAATTAATAGAAGCAGTTCCATCGTTCTTGAAACACGGCTTTGGATGCGCAGTGGAGAAAAATGCTTGGCTGTTGTGGGAGGGAATAATGATTTTTCTAAACCTGGTGTAGAGGGCTGTGGAGTGACAAGGACAGCGGGTAGTAAAGTATATCCTCCCTTCTTATCCTGCGCGAGATTTCTTGGTCATGTTTAAACTGAAATGGAACAGATTCAATAAATGTGACATATTTTGTATCGCAAGAGGAATACATTAATCCTCTACTTTTCTAATGCAGTTATAACGCTCAGTTGCACTGTTTTTGTGCTTGACTAGAACAAAATAGAAGAATAAAAAAAAAATTGTTTGACAGTTTATGTGGGTTGTCAACAGAAGTGTATAATAATGATAATGATGATAATAATAATAATAATATTTATAATAATAATAATAATAATTAAATTATCTTAGGCCTATTACGGGTTGAGTTTTTATAACTTAATAGACAGAGGCCAAGTGAAAAGAGCGAAGCGCAACAACACAAGTTATTTTTCGACTGCTGTGGTCTAGGGGTAGCGTGCCCGCCTCTAGATCCGCAGGTCGCGGGATTAAACCCGCGGTCGATGGATTTTTCCGGTCGTAAAAATTCGGGCCCGGAGTCCTCCGGGAGGGACTTAAAGCTGGGGGGCCCGTGTCGTAGATTTACGGCACGTTAAAGAACTCCAAGCCTAAATTAGAGCCTCTGGACAAAATTTCCCGGCCTATCACGTCCAAGTAATACCTTAGTTTCCTGGGGGGTTGTGAGGCGATGGGCTTACCACCTGTCCCTCTGCCCTCGGAAAAATAAGCGTAACAAAATTCACATACCGGTAGGTATCAGATACCTCCAATTGGAGGCCCTTCCCCCCGACACTGGGGATAGGCCTATAGGACGAGTCATTTAGAGTCATTAAGGGATGAGTTTTTATAACTTATACACAAAGACCAAGCGAAATGAGCGAGACGCAATAACGCGAATTATTTTTCTGAATTTGATAAATATTGTTTCTCTTTAAATGTACTTTTAGTTAAGGAAAACATACGTTAAAAATTTCATCCCGTGTATTATTAAAGGAAATTTCATTACACGTGTACACAGTAACAGATAACATCAGATAAACTTTAACGGAATTGCAGTGAGTTATGGAAAATATAATATGTGAAATAAGCCCGACGAACCTTCCTTTATCGTACCTCCCCATTATAACATGAAGTCTCTTCTTCTTTACACTCAGAAGTAGATCTACAGGAACTCAACATTAGAGATAAATGCATAGAACAATTTTAAAACTACACAATTTAAGAATAGGCCTAATTTACTTATCTTTAATACAGACCTATCGATCACTAATAAATATTTTCTCTGTTTAACATTAAGTTGCATGTATTTATCTCTTATAAACTGCCTTAACTCTGCCAGGGAAAATAACAAATTTATTTATTTTGAACCGTTAGGAGGAATAGCATAGTTCTCTTAAATCTTTCAGAGCTGATTTCACAATACTAATATAAGCATTCTTCGACTAAAACCACCATCGAGGTATGTGTTTGAACACAATTAGGAAGATTTTGTAGTAAAAGCTGGATTTCCTAAATGATAATTACAACACGGGATAAAAATCATCACATTCTAACATAAAGCATTACTCTACTAATCATATATTTATGCTTTTATGAAATTTTTATAGTGACGCATATACAGGGTATTAATGAATAACACCGAAATATTTTACCTGTGTATAGAGGGGACATATACAATCAACTTTTATTAGGAGATGTTTCCTCTATGACGTAAAATGTGAATGCTACAGGGCATTAAAGTCATTACAATTTGTTGCTCATAAGTCAATAATTAAGTGAAATAGGGTTTTCATTTTCATTAAATTCACTTCATGCCTTCTTAGTGACCGATAAAAACATGATTCTTAATCATTCATCAACAGCTATATCATAATTTAATGTTTCCATAATCTGCAAAATTTACAGACTAATCACATGACTGGTCTCCACTGCATTAGCTTCTTTATCCATAACTACAGTTTTAACAACAAAGTTCCTTTATTTTGCATTTTTTTTTTCAAATGTTACAAGTCAGTGGTGGCCATGCCCTGGGGGATTTTATGCTGAGGAAAAACTGAATCCATAATGAAAAAATCTCTTAATAAAAATTGCTTTCTATTTTCCCTCTATATACAGGTAAAATATTTTGGCGTTATTCATTATACTCGGTATACCGTGTGTAGCAGTGAAGAGGTAAAGATATAAATTCTTTTAACTTACGAAATTCGAGTTCCGTTGCTTCAACTGAGTTAAACTCACCTGCAAACAAAAATACACGTATCATTATTCACACATACATATATAGATCGATTCATGAAGAATGCACAATATTAGGGGCATTAATTTGTCATGTTATGCTGATTAAAAAGTAAATATGAATATATGTCCAAATTTTCGATTTTTTGTATAGAAAATGATTAAAATAGTAATTGATGGCGCGCAATCTTGTGAACCTCGCTCCACTTGACAATGGTTGCGGCAAATCCGTCAAGAACGGGAGGAAATTGGTAACGCTACACGAGCAGTTCACAACCGCGCGACTGCATGCATTGCTGCCGGTGGTGGCGTCTTTTAAAATCTGCTGTGATACGCAAATTATTGTTTGCAAATATTATTTAAATTATTCATAAGTCATTAAGTAAATAATTCAATAGACTTTGAGTCGATATTCAAGTTAAATCCTTTAATTTCTTCCAAATTAATATAAAATTCATTGATATCTTAACCTCTTTAATATGAAAATTCGGACTCATGTTCATATGAACTTCTTTATTCAGCGTAACGTGATATCTAGGCCTAACAGGAACATAAAATTTCGTTTGGATACGATTTTTCGTTCTCTAGCTATGTGGTTCAGAGACACACAGACACAAACACCCCTTTCTGAAAACTATAATTTTTAGATTCAGGGCACGTATCTTAAAACGTGTAGGCCTACCTTGTAATGAATCCGTCTAAATTAATACTTTCCGAATTTAAGGAACATAATGGCTATCATATTTATAAATGTATTTTATTAAGTTATATTATTAGAAACTAGTATATGCCCGCGGCTTCGCCCGCGATAATTATTTAAAAAATTGAAAATTAAGAGAATAATAGTTAAAACATTATATTTATTAACACCTGAATCACGTGAATTACATACCACGATTAGATTGCGTCGCCTGGTAAAAGCTACCTCAGATTCGAGTTCCTTGGCCCAGAAAACCCCTGTATAGTGAGTTTCGCCCAAATCGAACAATGTTTGACCATATATTTAGGCCTATAATGATTATCCCTCTTCCGTGTAGGTTGAAAATTTCATGTCTACGGGCCTTGGCATTATAAACAAATGAATCGACCAGCGTGAGCTTACAACATTCAAGCGATAGCGATGCTTTTATTTCAAAGGTATGACGAAAATAGCCAAAGCCAACTGTAATTGAGTTGACACTGAAATGTATTACTCAAAACTGATGCTTCGAAAACGCAAAAAATGCACGTTTTCAGCCCGGTTTTCACTCATAACTCACGAACGAAAGCGAAAATTAAAATTCCGGCTTCAAGGTGCATTTTTCGACACCTCAGTCCACCTATGTTTAAAATTTCAGATCTCTGCGTTCAGTAGATTTCGCCGGGCATCACGGACAGACAGACAGATACTTCCTTTTATTAATATAGATTTCAAGCTTTGGATCACATTCTTATCTCCATACATAAGATTTAAGACGAAAACCAAATGTTTCACATCTGCAGGTACAAAACACAGCTCTAGTTTTGGTCCCAGATTATTCAATTACATTGCTAAAAATAATCCTAGAATAATTAATCTGAGCAATTACAATTTTAAGAAGATAAGTATGTTTAAAATAAAAATAAATATTTTTCATGTTTCTTCTTTTCTAAATTTCCTATCGTGTAAATAAATGTTGTATTGCTATTTACAATAAGTTTTATTAAGTGCCAGAATGGTACTTTGTGAGATTGTGTGGGGGACTGGAAAATGTCTGTCCGTGCGACCACTCGAACACGCTTTAACGGATTTTCATGAAACTTGGTTTACGAATTGTTAACGTCCATGGATGAAGCCTGTTGATATTAAACTAAATCGGTTGACCGGTACCGGAGTAATGCCCAATTTAGTGTTTATTTTATGGTAATGTATTAGAAAGAATTTATCAAATGCAAATCAGTTCTCGTGACAACATATTGTTTTACAGTGTTCATATACGACTTTGGAAGTTGCTATACAGACAGCTTTGACAAATAACACTACCCACATATTCCTTCACATATGCTTATCAAACTAGACCTTTGTTCTTCCGTAAGCCCTGCTTAATGAATAGATCTGGAGCTTAACTCGAAAACAGATAACAAAAATAACTTATTTTCTGCATATCGTAATTGCAATTATCACTGACTAAACAAAAGCATTCTGGCACTTTGTTACATCAGTTTACCTGATTTTATTTTTATTTAAAATATTTATATCCATTTCTGAACTGCTCCTTCTGCCCTCATTCGTGTGGCATCTTATTTCAAAAGATTTGGTAAAATCGTTCACATGTAATTTTTATTCAACACTATAAATTAACTTTCATATTTATCAAACTCGTCATCTTATGCACGGAGAAAGATGTGGGATCACATTAAGACTAGGTGGAACAATCAGTGGCTATCTAGTGTTAAAGGAACAGTTAGAAAAGAATTATTTTTTCCAAATATTGAATCCCGACTTCAAAGCAAAATTGAACCTGAATTTGTATTAACCCAATTCTTGTCAGGTCATGGAATTCTTGGCTCTTACTTTGAAAGGTTTAATATTATAAGGGAGAATGGTTATTTATGTATTTGTAAAGAAAACCAGACCGTAGAATATCTACTTTTTGATTGCCCACTCTTTGAAAGGAAAATATTTTCTTTAACAGGACACTTAAATTATTGTGGTGTTAAATATGATAAACCACTCTTAAACTTTTTTAGCAAGGATTGTTGTTGTAGAGAATTCCACTATTTCATATGTTTTATATTTAAGAGTTTACGATAATTTTATTTAAACTTTAGCAAAACAGGCTATTCTAGTATACAAGATAACAGGTACATTATAAATTGTAATTGACATAAAACTATAGCCCTAATGTACCTTATGGTGAAATAGGGCTAAAAGAAATTGCATATTAAATAAATAAATAAATAAACTCGTCATCGAATTTCCGGGTGGAAAACAATGCACTCTCTATGGTACGGGTGGAGATAGTAAACATTTATTTTATCCTTCCCGACGAATCCACATGTAACGTAAAATACGTAATAAAGGGCCACCCCCCTGTGATCAGAGTTCGTCGAGGGAGAATACCTTATCCCTGCACTCTGCCCTAAATCGAGATCACGTCATTCATTTTAGGGTCTTTAAATGACAGACAGGGAAAATTTAGCGTGAGACCATTGTTTGCTGCAATTAGACACACAGACACACACGGACACCTTGCCTGATATCCGCTGGGGTGCTTTACAATCACGGGCTTGACCAGCTGATGGGGGACTCTGTGTCCTTCACAGGGGACTCGGATCGGGGACAACACGCACACCCATGACTTCGCTGTGATTTCTTTTCTACAGCTAGAAAATATTGCTGCAAATTCACGGATTTGTTTACACTAACATCAATAACAAAATAAAAGCTGAATTAAGGTTACTTGTTTAAAAGATAATGTGCACATCTTAAGAAGGCTTATCTTTCCACAAATTTGTACAAAAATATCTTAACTAAATCATTACTACGGCCAGGCATTTCCGGTTTGTAGCGCAGCGCCTCAACCACTACGCTACGGATTACCATTTACGACCTAAACATAATGAAAAAAGACAAAATAAAAAGTGCCCAATAAATTTACCATTATTACTTATAATTAGTGTTTTAGGTAATGAATTGCTAAAAGCAATCTATTGGACGTCAGTGCGTTATATATGAATTTACAATATAAAACACTCTTATTTTGTTACTACAGAAGTAAGTAAATTTTTACTACTTGGACATCCTTAGCGAAAAAGAAATTCTTTCTGAACTGGCATGCTGAGGGCATTTCCCCTAGCAAATATGTGCCATTTAAAAAGACGGAGAAAAAAATCTTTATTGCTACAAGACAAACAGCTGTGGTGTTTACAATAAACCTGAATTACGATGAACTATGAATACTTGGCGGAGATTCTCAAATAAAAACGATTGTCTGTTGTTTGAAAGTAACGATTTACACATGGAAAAGCTCCTCTCTACCTCCACTGAAACATGACCTAAAAATGCCGCAAATGACCTAAAATTTGCAAAAAAAAAAAAAAAAAAAAAAAAAAAAAAAAAAAAAAAAAAAAAAAAAAAACCTATCTCTTGAAAATGACGAAAAATACGAGATAAACAATTAGTTCACGACACATTTATGTTTTAACCTTCATACAAAAAAGATGTAAAATCACCAAATGACCTACACTAGTCATTACCATCCTCTTCTATGTTATTTCGATGGTCCAGTTCATAAGCATAAAATTCAAAATGTTTAATTTTTAAAAATATTTAATCCCCGTTTAGGTCACTGCAATACAACTGCAAAGAAGTGGATAATTTCAAAGATATACTCGTATTAATGTTTTTTTTTTTTTAAATAAATAGCTAATATAAACAAAAGCTTATTTAGTATCGCCATTTACATCACTCTCAACCAGATATTAATCACAGTTCACCATATTAAGTGGCTGTGTTCAAAATTGCAGTAGCTTAACATACAACCTTTTTACTTTAAGAAATGAGACAAGGAGTCATTCTACCAGAATATATTCACTACAAAAATTTCCCCCTTATTATTTGGTCGTAATTCTAATCATATGGTGTTAAAAACTCACGGCCTAACATTTTTCCATGGTTACGGCCGTCCACTCATTGTTATTCACAAAATAGTTAACTGAAAACTTACATAACAATGAATATTAGGTCTGACAGACCTCTATAAGAAAGAATTGTTTTCTAGCACGACTCCTCTAACACTGACGCGTAGGTGACGCATATGGGATGATAAAGGTTCTCGAAAAGGGAAGGCAGTGTAAATAACCCACTAGTGAAGATCATATCAGGACAGCAGCAGTTTCAGCTTTTACTGCGGTCTCACAGACCTCATGTCCATTTTAAGGGTTAGAAGGGGAAAATCTGAAATAGAAGACGAAGGAAACGATACAATAAAGTACATTACAAATATATTGAGATAAAAATAACTACTCTTAGCGTGGGATGCCAGTTCAGAAACAGCCTGTAGGCAGACTAGATGTCAGCCTAGCTTATCTGAACGCTGTAATTTTCATAAATTAAAAGCTGACGGGTCCAGTCAAACTTCTCACTTAGCTGGACACGACCGCAACCTCATTAATTCAGTCCACACATCCGGACACGACCCCTCTTTGTATTCTTAGTCATTCTCGTCACGATTTTAGATATTTATCTGTACAATATGCCCACATTTGTGGTAGTACAGAATATGCCACTGAAAAGTGGGGTGAAATGACCTACCCTTACATGCGAGTACAACCTAAGACCTAATAGTAATTCCATTATTAAGTGCCAGTATGATACTTTATGAGACTGTGGTCTACCTCACACTAATTAGTGTGCCTCACAGTACTGGATATGACAAAACTTGTCTGTCAGTGAGGTAGACCATTAAGGGCAATCAGTCATAGGAGAGAGGTTCCATCTGGCGCTGTGAAGTGAACTCTGGCTTAGGTCAGTTGGTAGAACATTGGCACGGATGGCCAAAGGTTCTGAATTCAAATCCCAGTGTCGGAGGAATTTTTCTCCTATAATATTCTCATGTAATGTCCAACAGAGACTATAATCTGTAGGCTAGTTCATGAATACATCTATTATAAAGTTTTGAGCTGTCATTGCAAGAAAATTATATATAAGAATTTGGATTTAATTGTTAAAACTGCATCATAGTACGATTGCTGAGCAAGTGATTGACAGCCACTTTAAAATAGCCGCATAGGCTAGCCTATATGGAAAATTTAAGTCACGTTTTCACGCAAAGGGAAATTTATTATTTTTTATGTCTCCAAAGAGAACTGGTATTCGTAATGAACCCTTTATGACAGGTATGATATAGACCTATTTAAATTAAATAAATAAAAAATATGTGACGCTTGCGCATTGTGTGCCTTCTCTTAATGGCCCCGCGTCCGCAAATAATACAAATTACAGGTTACAAATTTCCATTAGATGAAAAGGTCACCATGTATCATTCTTAATACAACATAATATAACATTTAAAACACCGTTCACTGACATCAAACAAACATTGCTGTAAAATATTACAAAACCTTTGTGCACTTCACAGTACAAATTATGCAAAACCTTTAATTAAACTGCCTGAGTGAAAAGGGCGGTTGTTTAATGTTATATTTAATTAATACTTCATTTTTGCAGATAAATTTACGTCATCAGAGAAAATATACACAATTTTCGTCATCAGAGAAAATATTCACGCATGAAAAATCACATATACTCTATTATTCCCATACTTAAAATTAACTTTTCACTTTTGCTATTGGTTTCTGAACTCGAGGATGGTGGGTTTAAACTTGAGAACTCAAGGACGAAAATTTAAGCACGGGTCTTTCTCTTTCTTTTTTTTTTCTAATTTAACCTCTTTCATAGGGACTTTATAGTGTCCACGCCACCCGGACCTTACAGGATCGCAACTTGTCGGGAGAGCATTACCTTTGGATCACATACATATACTTTTGACCAGACTAGGAGATGGAAGGACACCCCGGATGGTTGATTAGCCCAATCCCGGGACCACCTCCGTGACAACTAGTGGCGTTGGGAAGGAGGGTCCAAGGGGTTCGGACCCCCCGAAATCATAACCTAAAATAATATTTAAGTTATTTATTCTCCATTTTGTCAAATATTTAATTGTTTTATTTAATAATCAAATACTGAAATTGTAAATGCAAGCCTATTATTTCCACTGTTCCATGTGTTATTTAACTTTTCTTATAAATAGTAATAATGTTATATCTTAGGTAACAATATCTTGTTTAAGTTGGCATGTAAACAAATTTGCTAACTAGTTTTTTACAGTTCTAAAATAGCGTAAAATGTGATTTTCATTAGTTCGATTTTTAAACATTTTCCGGGGTGACTGCCTCTGTTAGTTATTTAGTAAGAACTGTTTTTATTACACAGTTCAGTATTTTTCTTGACAATAAAGTTTGTTAGTTATTAACAAACATTTTTTAAATATTCATTATATTTAAATTTGGCTAGTAAGTTGCACTTCAAACACAAAATATACAATATGCAATTAATATTACAACATAAATATCTTTATTAATACTCTGAATTTGAATATTTTGCATTTACATTTTGCCATAGAATCTACATACAAAATTAATCTTTGAATAAAAATGACTTATTCTTTCTAATACAAAATGTAATGGGAAGGATAATATTAATAAAGAAATAAACAAATTACAAATAATATTTTCTATATTATAGAAACAGTTTTCTAGAAGAAAGAATTTGAGCAAATTGTATTCTTAAATGAGTTTTTTTGTTTGTTTATTTCAGTTGTATTTATACTCCTTTCAGCTACGAGGCCATATCAGGAGTTCGCGATCTGTATCTATTAGTAGGATAGGCCATGGAACTACTGATTGTCAAACATTTATATTATTGGTGTATTTTATGGAGCAAATTTCAATTTATTTGATTTGAATGGATATGATACAGGATGAAATGGTGAGGAGGATTCATGGTATGTAACATAAAATTGGCATTGCCTTTACGACTGGGGAAACCATGAAGAAAAGCACATGTTCAAATGGCCGGCCACGGAATTTGAACCTGGGACCTCCCGAATGCGAGTCCAAGATGTTACCATCCAGGCCACCTCGCTGTATATATATATTTTTTTTTTCGAAGTGAAACTTCTTTAGCCGCGGTAGGGGTAAATCGAGAGCTTGTGTAACGCTGAAAATCGTCACGAAAATAGTGTAACGCTCAAAATCGTCACGAAAATAGAAGATCAAAATCGTCACGAAATTAGTGAGGTGTAACGGAACGGACTGTACAGATAAGAATCAACTGAAATAATAAAAAAATTCTAAAAACAAAAAATTAATCATTAAAAAACTCAAAATTCAAAATTTAAAAAATCTAAAAATCCAAAATTAAAAAATCGAAAATAAAAAAATAAAAAATTAAAAGATTCGACATTTAAAAATCCAAAATTCCAAAATTAAAAAATTCAAAGATCCAAAATTAAGAAGTCCAAAAATTCAAAATTTAAAAACTAAAAATTTCAAAAATTCAAAATTTAAAAATAAAAAATCCAAAAATAAAAAATCCAAAATTAAAAAATCGATAATTCCAAAATTAAAAAAGTCCAAAAACCCAATATTAAAAAGTCCAACAATGCAAAAGTGAAAAATCTAATAATCCATAATTGAAAAAATCCAAAAATTAAAACAAGTTTCACTTCTGTCGCGTGGCGTTCCATGCACATTTTTGTTGTTGTTGTTGTTGTTATGTGATGTAAGGAAGAAAGTGAATTAGATATTTTAGAACACATGGCAATAAGATAGAACTCCTACTTGACGTGTGAGAAGGGTTTCCACTCAGGTGGGCACGTGGGCGTGCGTCTTGGCACCTGCACTTGTTAGCTCTCTTTAATTACACACGTTCCGTTTCAGGGGCGGGGCGGGAAGAACCCGCGTTCATTATCATGATAATCAAACCCATTGTTCCGCTCAGCGAGGCGATCTCCAGAACGAGTTCTTCAAGAAATTGCTACAAGTAGCGTTGTTTTCACCAACATTTTACTACAGTGAACTATGTGTTCCGATGTTTAAGAAAATCAGGTAAAATGATGCAACAAAGTGCCAGAATGCTTTTGTTTAATCAGTGATAATTGCAATTATGATATGCAGAAAATAAGTTTTTTTTTCTTTCTTTTTAAATCGATTTCCGAGTAAAGCTCCAGAGAGCAGGACTTACGGAAGAACAAAGGTCTAGTTTGATAAGCATATTTGAAGGAATATGTGGGTAGTGTTATTTGTCAAAACTAACTAATTTACAACTTCCAAAGTCGTACATGAACACTGTAAAACAATATGTTGTCATGAGAACTGATTTGCATTTGATATATTACTATAAAATAGGTACCATTATTGCACTTAGCCTAATAACGCTTTACATCACATAAAAATTATGCATTTACATTATATTCCAGCCAACTTTTGCTTACATGCAGCTTGTACCTATATAGGTCTATACCAAATCGCTGTGTTGAATGGTTATTGTTTTCGATGAAAGGAGCTACAGGTATACAGATGCTTCAGCGTTCAATCCTTGTGAATTTAGATAAAGAAGTTGCACGTAAGTACAATAAAATGGAAGGGATAAAAATAAAACTATAAAATTATGACGATAGATATTTGCTATTAGTTGAAATTACAAACATTCTTATACTGGATTGGTCACTGAGACATGAGCTGAATAAACAGCGTGTCGGTAAAGTAAGTTTCCCTGGGTCCGTATACAGAAATAAAACACAATTTCAAGTAAATAGTTATTACAACAGACACCGAAAGTGTTCAGCTAGTTCTTAACAAATTCACCACCGGAATTGAGACATTTGTCATATCGTTGGATCAACTTTTGAACACGTGTGTCGTAGAAGTCAGCCGCCTCGGATCTGAACCACTGTGACTTAACAGCCTCCATTTCTCTGTCATTCTCTATCATTTCGTGAGGTGTAAGAAAATATGGAAATCACCAGGAGTGAGGTCCGGGGTGTAGCGTGGATGTTGAAACACCTCCCAGCCGAACTTCTGCAGGAGACTTGCTAGGAGGTGTTTAAACATTCACCCTACAGCCCGGACCTAGCTCCCAGTGATTTACATATTTTCCTAAACCTCACGAAATTTAATTTAATTTATTTTACAGTCATTGAGTGTAGACTACACTGACATTGTCAGTAATTAATACAATAATATTTACAAAATAATGGGACACTTAATTTCCATAAATTCACTTATATTATAAAATGGGTTCTTTAGGAGCCAGCAAGTGATACTTTTGTTAAAGTGTAGTTCATTTCTAAGAAATAAGTCTGGTGGCATCTTATTTGCTACCTTGATATCCATACATAGCTTTCTATTGATTTTGTTAGCCTATTACTGTATACGGAATATTGTATTCTTTGTTGTTCCTAGTGTCGTATTGATGTATGTCACTCCTAGTTGTGAAATTAACATTGTCTTTAAAATATGTTAATAAACTCTTTACATACAAACAAGTCACTGTTAAAATTCTCTGATCAACAAAGAGTGGTTTGCAGTGTTCGGTATATCCTGAATTGGTCATGTCTCTGATGATAAAGAATGACAGAGAGGAGGAGATGTTTGTCACACAGTGGTTCAAATCCCAGGCGGCAGACTTCTACAACACAGGTGTTCGTTCATAAGTTGGTCCCACGTTGTGACAGATGTCTCAATTCCGGTGGCGAATATGTTGAAAAATAGCTGAATACTTTCTGTATCAGTGGCAGTAAATATTTCCATGAAATTGTGTTTTGTTTCTGTAAATTGCCCTAGGAAAACTAACTTTGTGGATTGCCCTCGAAACTTTACGTATGTATAGTTCAAAATCCCATCAAAATTATTCACCACTTAAAAAGGTCAACATAATTATAGGAATTTCGAATCTTCTTAATGTATCTCCACTCCTCAGTTTTGTATCACGACTGGGCTATTGGCGCAAATTTGACTTGATCCTTTGACCCTGCTCCAAGCAGGACAGGGTAAGAGCTCTGTTGTTATTGCAATATCAGTATCAGGGCAACAGGAGTTGACTGATGGGCTAAACCACTACATGTTGACGTTATCTCCTGAACTCCCACGGTTCAAGGCCACATAGTAATTATTATGAAACACAAACTGGCTTCATGTAATAATTTACACTTAGCTTGCCCGCATGTCACGGCCCTCCCGTTCCATGTCACATTCTATCACTCTGTGGTAATCATTTTGTGTTTAAGGAGGCTTTGCACTTTAATGGATTCCAAGAAAACATGAGGGTGCGTCTTTGAGTATGTTAAGAGGCGAACAGTAAGGCAATGTCTTATCAACTGTTCAAAACCATACCAAATGTTATGAAAATTTTCATTTATAAAAGTTCGTAAATGATACCAGGGACTGTCGTAAAACATGACTCTTTAGAAACAACTTAAATAAATATATTTTTAGTACACGCTCTCTAAAACAGCTGCTTGTCGGACTGGTAACACGCCGAAAAATTGAAATTAATTAGGCCTAAGAACTATGTAAGAAGTACAGTCGGTCAAATAAAAAACGTCGGGACTCGTATGCAGTTAAAATTAAGGTTTTAACGCATTGGTTCACAAGTTTCCTATAAAAAACATAAAATACAGGTCATTTTCGGAACATATGAGGCCATGCGACAGGAGGGAAAAAATGAATATCAAGGGAAAAATGAAAAACGCGGAAAGCGCAACACACGATATTCAACTTAATGTATTGTCATAATTCATTTTGCTTTGTGTTATGGCGCCATATACAAATGCTAGCTTGAGAGAAAGTGTAGTTAGGGCTGTAATTCACCTGCATTTTTTGGCATCCGAAGCAGTGAGAAGGTTCCATATTTCTTAAAGAGGTGGGTACTTCACTATAATGCGACCGGAAGTTTTCACAGGGATCTGGCCGGCCGCGTATTTCGATCCTAGATTGGTTGAACGTAAGTTATTGATTTTGCACTACAAATACCGGTATTATAAAATAAAATCTTTAAAAAATGCTCCTTGAATAATCATATTCCTTGCGAATTTATTAATTTTTAATATTATAAGAATTTGCAACCAAGAATATGGCGGATGTGAAACATATAGCCACAGCCTTCTATACATGTTCGTTTTGGAACAAAACTGACTAAATAATCAAGAAAATACATGGATAGACAAGAGGCAGATGTGAATCTAACCTTAAGCCTTCCTGTACATGCGCATATGCTCGTTCGTGATACTTAATCAAATACTGCCCGACCATTTTTATTTGACCGACTGTACCTTTAGTCAAAAAAGTCTTAGTGCAGTCGGTGTATTGAGAAGGCAAAGGAACTTTGTTACATACAGTAATTTAACTATTTGCCTCTAAAAAGATCAGAAGACAAAAACGATTGCTCAGAACGACTTGATAAGAAAATAGAGTTAGAAACAGTCGCAAAGTTATGAGACATATTTTATGTCTGTAAGTTTTCTGAAAAGAAATACCTGTCTTATAATTTTAATTTTGTTGTATTGGCTATGAGTAGACCTGGGATTTTAAGGCAAATGCCTATTTTGTTCCTTATGAAATAACATGAAAATTTTTAAATATGTGGATGTTTCATGATAAATCACTTACATCTATAGAGTTTTATAGTGCCCTAAAATGCCTATTTGGACCTTTAGAGCCTATTTTACAGTTTTAGTGCCTAAAAATGCCTATTTTGTACACTTAAAATAAAATTCAACTCCTGTACTTTTTACAATCTTATAATGGACATCCCTCAATGAAAGCAGAACAGCAGAGGTGGGTTTTTCACAGAAACTTGATTATTCCAAACAATTGTCGCTAAAGGAATGCTGACTAATGGGGAGGGGGAGGATTAAGGGGAAAGGACTACTGTGTCAAGTCACCAGTGAAAGAACATCTGTTTAAGTGAACATAGTTCGTGATGCCTAATAGTGCAGTTAATTCTGTTAAGAATAGGTATACCACGTTTCTTTCAGTAAAAATAGATCATTTTACAGTTAAAGTGTATATTGTAATATTTTAAAGTATATTTTCTATTTATTTACACATTTTTAAAGCATATTTTAAGTGCCTATTTTCTCTTTTAAAAGC
The DNA here is from genome assembly GCA_964059195.1 of Ectobius pallidus. Classification (NCBI taxonomy): domain Eukaryota; kingdom Metazoa; phylum Arthropoda; class Insecta; order Blattodea; family Ectobiidae; genus Ectobius; species Ectobius pallidus. Next base: position 141,131,997 of record CAXKWD010000006.1, read on the forward strand.
CTATTTACTTGTTTTAAAAGCCTATTTTATGTGCCTAAAACTCATTTTTTCAGAGCCTAAAATCCCAGGTCTAGCTATGAGTTAAAGAAAAATATAAACGCAGTGGTTGACAGGATAAAAAATAAGTACCGATACATAATTATTAGCTTCCTAAAACAACTTTTACCTAGAAACACGTACTGAATAAGAATGTTCTCTATTCACAGTTAAACATTTTCGACATTTTCTATAAATAGGTGAGTTTATTTTACGTTTATTCCTTACTCCATAAATGATTGCAGCAGAACATTATAACTATACGCTAGCGCTGTCAACTGAGTTCCTTAGTGGATTCTCGTCTGCAAAAGTGCTGCGGAGCGACTTCTTGATATCACTGTCGAGCACCCTTCTTCCCATAATTTTTGGGAAAAATATGGCCTATCTTCAATACCCATGAAAATATATTTTGACCAAAGTGCTTAAAAAAATCCTGCCGAATACAACATAATGATCTACGGATCAATTAACATTGTTATTTTCCTCCTGTTTTATCCATACTATTTTAATAATAATAATAATAATAATAATAATAATAATAATAATAATAATAATAATAATAATAATAATAATAATAATAATAATAATAATAATAATAATAATAATAATAATAATAATAATACGTTTAACAGAGAAGAGAATCTTAAGGAAAATTATGGGACCAATTTGGGAGAATAACATATACAAACTGAGACCAGAAAAGGAGTTATACAAACAAACAGAAAAAATAGGCCATGCTTTTAGGAAAAGAAGATTAAGATTCTATGGTCATATTTTCAGAATGGAAAGAGACAGACTTACCAAACAAATTTTTGATCACTATGTAAGTAAAAAAACTAAACCCACATTTTCCAAGGAAGTTGAAGAAGATTTGAAATTACTCAACATCAAAAAGGAGGATATTGCAAACAGAGAAAAGTTTAGGAAAGCAATATTTGATGGCGAATTTCCAGAGAAACCCAAGAAGAAAACGGGAAGTAATTGGACGGAAGAATGGAAACAGCAACATCGCGAAAGGATGAAGAAGTTTTGGGAAGACAAGAAGAAGACAACTATTTCGCGTGGTCCTAAGCTGGCCTAATCGAAAGGGGGAAAAAATAATATGTTTATTTATCCTGACAGAGCTAAAGCCATTTGGCCTTCTCTTCCGCTTTGCCAGTCAAAAAATTACAGTTAAAAATACAATTACTTATAATTAAATATAAGACAGTTGAAAATAAGACTAAATTAATTACAATTAAGTTACAAGATAATCTAGAATACAAAATTGAAAACAAAATTAGTTTGATAATTTTCTAAATGATTAAATCTAAATAATTAAATCTCTAAATAATGACTGCAACATTTCAATGTAATACTAAAATCCATTGTTTAGCCTGTATACTGACTCCATTGGGAGGCAGTTTGGAGAAATCTTTCCTTTACCGTAGTTTCACCTCTCCCTTTTAGGATTTAAGCGACCCAAGCCGCCCGGGCCTTACAGGGCCGCGACCTGTCGGGAGAGGGATTATCTTTGTATCAAATACATACTTTTTTGACCAGACAAGGACATGGAGGGCCTCCCCGGATGAGTGATCAGCCCAATGCCGGGGCCACCTCCGAGACAACACGAACACAGAGGACGAGGCACACCATTCACACACACACACACACTCCAAACAAGGCGAGTATGGGATGAAGATGATAATGACGGCCAGATGATATCTAGGGACCACAAGGGCCTAAAGTTACCCGACATTTGTCTCAAAGGTGAGGAAAAACCCCAGAAAAAACCCCACCTAGGTAACTTGTCCCGACCAGGAATCGAACCCGGGCCCGCTGCGTGAGAGGATTGAACGCATCCCCTGAGCCACAGCGGTGGACGACAAGATAATCTAGAATACAAAATTGAAAACAAAATTAGTTTGATAATTTTCTAAATGATTAAATCTAAATAATTAAATCTCTAAATAATGACTGCAACATTTCAATGTAATACTAAAATCCATTGTTTAGCCTGTATACTGACTCCATTGGGAGAAATCTTTCTTTCTGTCTTTACCGTAGTTTCACCTCTCCCTTTTAGGATTTAAGCGACCCAAGCCGCCCGGGCCTTACACGGCCGCGACCTGTCGGGAGAGGGATTATCTTTGGATCACATACATACTTTTTTGACCAGACAAGGACATGGAGGGCCTCCCCGGATGAGTGATCAGCCCAATGCCGGGGCCACCTCCGAGACAACACGAACACAGAGGACGAGGCACACCATTCACACACACACACTCAATCCAAACAAGGCGAGGATGGGATGAAGATGATAATGACGGCCAGATGATATCTGGGGACCACAAGGGCCTAAAGTTACCCGACATTTGTCTCAAAGGTGAGGAAAAACCCCAGAAAAAACCTCACCCGGGCCCGCTGCGTGAGAGGATTGAACGCATCCTCTGAGCCACAGCGGTGGACTCAGTTTGGAGAAATAAATAACATAATGGACATTTAGGCGACTGGAATTTTTAACTTTTATTCTGAATTTGCCCAGTGAGTACTTCTGTCATCAGCCGTCCTTTGTAAGATTGAATCGTATGCCGCCATTCAAAAACCGCGACACTGCGTACGTGCCAGTTTCGCGTATCCTTATCAGGTCCTGTGTGTGACGTCAGAGAGGTCAGTTTATTGATGTCAACAAGATCATGAAAATCCTGTTACTGTCATTTCTGTCGTTTCTAAATTTCCTGCAGTTCCACGAACTAATCATACTGCAACCTTTTAACACGATTATCGCCTCTTTTGAAAAAAAAAATTACTGATCCCGGCTAATCAGAGATAGCCTAGTTAATAAGATCGGAATAAGGTCAAATACATGCAGATGTCGAATAAAAATAACGATTGTCCTCATGCAAGTAGAACTCATCAGATCTCTTCTCTCTATATATAAGAGACTTTGTCCTGACTGACTGACTGACTGACAGAGAATCAACGTAGAGCCTAAACTACCGGTGCAATAGGTAGAGACTTGGAATCTTGACAGTACCTTCGTTTCATAATGTAAGTGCTCACTAAGAAAGCATTTTGAAAAATTTTGATTTTGAATACAAAAAATCAAATGTTTTTTAGAATACTTACCGTAATCCCTTTTTACACAGAATTATCAAATCCAAATCACAGTTCATATGACAACAGTGTATTGTTGGCAGTGGTCACAGGTAGGTTTGGAAATAAATGATACAGGACTTTGACAAATTAGAGAAGCTATCGATATAACTCATTGCTGTAAATAAATATTGAAGATGAAATCCACAAAAATATTGCAAAATATGATGCAGTCACATAACTTTCTCTACCCTGGACATAGAGAATGCCGTACTAGGTATGGTAATATAGATATTATTATATCCCAGGTTTTTGGGGAGGGAAGTATGAAAGTGATATTGAATTACGTTTTAATTCCATTCCCGAAACGGTTGTATGGTAACATGAGAGTGAGAAATAAAATATTCCGCAAAGACATTACAATTTTATGTTACCGGAATTTCTGTTTCTTCTTATTTCAACTTCTACGAGGCTTGGTGTGTAGAAGCGATGGGATGCAAATTCTACATCCTCTATGAGTCATAAAAAGCTATATCAAGCGTTTTCTGAGGGAATCGTTTGAGTGTTATAAGTCGTTCTTCATTTCGAATTTTTAATACGTAGGCCTACATAAGGACTTACAATTCGAAAATCGGAAGTCCTTCATACGTTAATTTCGAGTTACAAAATACAAAACCCGGGCGATGCCGGGCATTTTAAGCTAGTAATTTTATAAAGTAGTAAATTTATTGTCAAAGGTAATAAAACGAGAGATCCTGAATTTATATTGAGACAATTCGGATCTCGAGTAACATTACCTTTGAAAAAGATTCTATTATACCGAGTTAAGTTAAAATAGGCCTTATATCTTAATTTGTTAAGTGCCTGAATAGTACTTTATGAGATTGTGTGGGGGACGGGAAAATGTCTGTCCGTTCGTATGTTCATGTGTCTATACGCGCGATAACTCAAATACATTTTATCGGATTTTCATGAAACTTTGTATACGCATTTATAACGTTCATGGGAAGAAGCCTATTAATATTGGCGAAATCGGTTTACCGGTAACGGAGTAATGCCCATTTTTGTGCATATTTAATATATTAGAAAGAACTTATCAAATGCAAATCAGTTCTCATGACAACATGGTATTTTACAATGCCCATATACAGGTTTGGAAGTTGCAATACAGTAAGCTTTGACAAATAACACTACCCACATATTCCTTCATATATGCTTTATCACACTAGATCTTTATTCCTCCATAAGCCCTGCGGAGCTTAATTCGGAAAACGATAAAAAAAATCTGCATGTCATAATTGCAATTATCACTGATTAAACAATAAGCATTCTTGCACTGTGTTCCAAAAGTTTACCTGATTTTATTTTCAATTAAAACCGTCTAAAATAGATTTTATCATATATGTTTGATAAAACCTTTGTGACATAGAAATATGATAGGATAGCCTACTAACACTTATGCAGGACTCTTTAATTTTGAACAAATTGGGCTTTCTCTCTATCCCTATCTCTCTCCCCTCCACTCTCAATCTAATTTTCTCCTCTGTATTCCTCATATAGAGATATTACCTGTAAATCCTTGCCTATTTCTGCCATGACCTCTAGCTGCTGTTTTTAAATATCGAGCTATAGCATTGATAACCCAAATAACAACCTGTTCATTGGAATCCGATATCCCCGCATTTTCAAAATGTTTTCAAGTTTCTGCTCCACAGAAAGAACAATACAAGAGCACGCTCCAATACTGCCGTAATTAATTATTCCCTTGGAGTAATGATCCACTCTCACAGCTGGAGTCGATATCAGCGAATTCAAGAGGAACAAAGGATCAGATTATTAAAAAAGAAAGGAAGCAGAAAGAAATAACAGGAAATACGAGCCACTCTATCCTTTATATACTAGGATTTTCTCGCCTTACATTCCAACTTCAGAAAATCTCAGTTTTTATTTATTTATTTATTTAGTTATTAGTTACGGTATACAGTGAACGCCGCTTAATGTAATCGCGGATAATGTTATCAATCGGGTAATGTTATCAGTTTTATGAAGTCTCGTACGGATTAATACTGATACATTGAAAAAATGCTGTTTATTGTATCAAAGATTCTTATGTTATCACATTTTCCTTTTTACGGCATTATTTCTAAGTACTGTATGTCATTCAACATTTCGTTTAGGGATTTCGTTTCTAATTCAATGGTATTTTGTTGTACTGGATGGTAGCATTACTGTTTCCAGCTCACAGGATGACCAGTTCGAGGGGGTGGCATTTCATAATTTTCTCTTTTAAGCAATAAAATATGTTTCACCCTTCAGTTGAGCTGCAGCTTTTGATTTATGAAGATAACACTGTTGACATGCAGTGATGGCTAGTGTAAAATGAAAAGACTTGAACAGAACTTGCAATCTGGCATACTCTTTATTGATTACTTCTACAATTGCATACTACTTTTCAAATTAATCAAACTGTTACAGTTACGGGTAATTATCGTTTCAAACTGGAGCCACGTTTCTTCCACTGAAATGCCGTTTTCTTGATAACTTCCTCAAATATCAATGTTTCTGAGTGATTATGTTTCTGTGTATTTGTCAGTATCATACGAACAATACTATCCACAAACATTCGTTTAACTTTAATAGTTTATTTAAATATATATATACATATATATAAATTTATATATATTTTAATGATAAATATAATATCAAGAAATTTATTTAAAAAATGTACTTATACTGTAGATATTCCAAAGATTATAGATAATGTTGTGCATATGATGTTCTCAAATAGATAGGAAAAGGAATCACTCAAAAGTATTGCCATTTGTGGAAATTATCATTGAAACGGCATTTTAGTGCACAAAACATGGCTGCCATTTTCTAACGATAATTACCCGTAACTGTAACAGTTTGATTAATTTTGAAAATAGTATGCAATTGTAGAATCAGTCAATAAAGAGTATGTCATATTCCAAGATTGTAGAATAATTCACTGCTGAGGGGACAAAAAAGTGTGCGTGGAATGCCATGAGACAGAAGTGAAACCTGTTTTAATTTTTGGGTTTCTTCAATTTTGGATTATTGGATTTTTTCAATTTTGGATTGTTGGACTTTATAATATTGTGTTTTCGGACTTTTTAAAATATTGGTCTTTTGGATTTTTTAAATTTTTAATCTTTCAATTTTTTAATTTTTGTATTTGGATTTTTTAATTTTTTAATTTTTTAAATTTTGGATCTTTTTTTTTTAATTTTTTAATTTTGGATTTTTTAAATTTTGGATTTTTTAAATTTTGGATTTTCGAATTTTTAATTTTTGGATTTTTAATATTTTGGATAAGCCTAATAATTGAGTTGATTGTTTTCTGTGCAGTCCGTTCCGCCACACCTCACTAATTTCGTGACGATTTTGAGCGTTACACATGCTCTCGTTTTACCCCTACCGCGGCTAAAGAAGTTTCACTTCAATAATGCAATTCACCTATTTCTTATTATGAATTTCACCGAAAGCTTAAAAGGACAAAACAGCTGTATAACAGGAAAAATTCATACGCTCTTTTCAGAATTACCAGGAAAGATGATAATTACGTGCGCTTATTTAAGTTCGTGTTTGCAGAACGCTTGCCCAATTACAGCTGACACTCAAATCAAGCTCTGTAACGTCATCAATGGCAGGCAGAAATGACTCGCTTTGTAGAAGTCGCTCTTGTTGCTGTTTTTAAAAGTCCCCTCTTTCATGTTATATAAACGCACGCTCCAAGTGCAATGTCAAAGCTGTCAGATAACTCTGGAAGCAGGACGCCTGCCTAGGCATTAATGTTTGGATCTGCTACAAAAACTTCGTAGCATACACAAATCCAACCCTGTAGGTGAGATACTACTGTATTAAACCGCTCTGTTACTAATATCATGTGACACAATTGGAAAAATAGAGCGAATCTAACTGGCTGTGATTTTCTCCGTTCGGATTTTTCTTAAATTCTGTGTCCAAGTAATTTCTAGCTGTAACCATTTTTTTAATTGGATGGTCCTAAGAAAATATGGGTCAACCCACAAAAGTAAAAAATGAGTTAATACATATCGTTGGCTTACAACGAAAAGGTATTAAGTCCAAAAAGTTACTTGCAGAAAATTCAGTTTTAAAGTGTGAATGTTTATGAAAAATTAGGTTATGAATTAAATCACCTGTACATTTTGTAATTAAATAACACATTTATTGGTTACATTTTAACCCATTTTACACATCAAAATTATGTTTCCTTAATTCTTGTAGGGCCTAACTTATGAAATAGTATGATTAGATGGAAAAGGTATTAAGACCAAAAAGGCAAAAAATTGGTTATTGCTGGTAGGAATTACAACAAATTGTGCTATATATAGATGGAAAATAAACTTAGCACCTCCAAACTGTTAATTAAGTGCTTTTAAAGTATGTAATTATTATGGTTTTAATTTTCAGAAAATACATGAACACTGTCCACTAACATTCTAACAATCATTTTCAGACGTATCACAAGCGCTATCTTCCACAGCAGGTTCTTGAGTCAGTGCTTGATAATCAACATGATTAGTTACTGATTACCGGTGCGTAAGGCTGACAACCTTACCACCTTCATGTGTCGAATGTCCAAAATATGCGAGCCTCAACATCCTGGAACCCTCTGGGCCTCCATGGCCTGTATAGGGATCTCTTTACTTTAGTTACCGATTTGAATCATTCTGCCTGCAGAGATATGTTGTATTTGATATTTATGTATACAGGCAAAAGGTATGAAGTGGACTTAATTCCTTTTTCCTGAAAACATTCTGTGTGTAATGGACTTAGGAGTTTGTGACAGTTTAATTGCTCAGGAACCATAAGGGATATAGTTAAGGGATAAGGTTTATCACTACCCACATATTCCTTCACATATGCTTATCAAACTAGACCTTTGTTCTGCCGTAAGCACTGCTTAATGAATCGATCTGGAGCTTAACTCGGGAATCGATTACAAAAATAACTTATTTTCTGCACATCATAATTGTAATTATCACTGATTAAACAAAAGCATTCTGGCACTTTGTTACAGCAGTTTACTGATTTTATTTTTTGCTCAAACCTTGTAGCCGAGCACTTTGACCCATCCGCATTACTCATAAACGACGTATTTATATTTCTGAACAAAAAATGATCCTCTTTGCTTGAAAGAGTGTCGGTGAAATTTTGTTAACACCCTGTATGAATGAGGGAATAAAATGGCTTGATACATAGCTACAATATTGTTAATTCGTTAATGATTTTGAAAACAAGACCCAATATTATTACAAAGCAGAGTAATCAGATGCTATGAAGAAGGCTATGATTAACAAGAGAAGGAAGCACAATGCATTCATTATAAGACAACTGTAGATTTAGATTCTAAAGTAACAAAAGGAACAAATCTTAAATGCCCGCCTTCCTCGTTAACTATGGGTTGAGGTCCATGGAACTTCCTGTTATACAGATCTGGGAATTTACTCATTTCAAGGACCTTAAAAGAATTTAAGAGGTGAACATGTTAGTAAGTGTTATGTTAAAATTATATAAGTTACACAATTTTAAGTCTAGTATTTCTAAAGATGGAGACAAAAAATTGTGAATTCGCATTTAGGCGCAATTATTATTAAGTAACGTAAACCAGTGGTTCCCAACCTTTTTCAGCTGGTTATCGGAATACCTACACGATCCATCGGTCCATGGTGGAGTAAAAAAACTTATTTCTATTATTGATAAACTTCATATTGAAGTAGTTAAATTATATCAACTAGTACAGATAAACAATATATATTAATGAGGATTTTCAGCCTAGTACTAGTAAACTAGTAAACAAGTTTACTAGTACATAGGCTAAAAATCCTCATTAATGTATCTTATTTTTATATTTTCCCTTCCTTATGTATACATAATTTACCATCAAATATTTCAAATATATATATAAGCTTATATATGTTTTTTTTTTTTTATGATACAGATTGCTTATTGATAAACAATTTGTGTTCTGATTTCAAAATGGTTGACAAAGTATAAGCACTTTGTAGCAAAACAGTTATTTATTTAACAATAGATATACGTTTGTAATATATGAAAAAAGTGGTTTCATACTCACTAACAAGTGTTCCTAGGTGAAGATAAAAACTACAGTTATAAAAGTACACAAAGACCATTTCAATTTTCAGGCAAAATTACTGTTTTTAAGTAATAATACTATATTAATGATATTTTTGGGACTGTTTCGATTGAATTAACACGTCAATGTCAGGATTGAATAAAGATGTTTTCAATCTTAAGTCACTTTCAACATTGAGTTGATTTCTGTATTTGTTTTTTAGGAAAACCAAACACAATTTGATTTGTTTCGATTTTTCTTATCTTTTCTGATGGTTTATTCGATGGTTTCTGATAGTTTTAGGATAGAGTCGCGACCCACCTATAACCCTTCCGCGACCCACCGGTTGGAAACCGCTGACGTAGACTATATCTGGGAAAATATTTTATTGAAGAATTTCAGATAATATTTGCATGATAGTTTGTTAACTTTAATTTTTTACTTGTAAATATAAAGCATAGTAATACAGACGAATATCAGACAGTTAGTACACATTCTATACGGCATGATTTCTTATCGGCACATGAATTGTGTCGAGGAGTACAATAGCTGTTGACAGAGGTTTTCTCCGCTTCAATGGAGCTCCGATACGCGAGGGAGGGGGTGATGGATGGACCGGACCCCCCGTGTTCAGATGCAGAGGCGTTAAGATTGGTTACAATATGTTCACGTAAACAAATATGCTATTAACGGGTCAATTAAACAGGAGACATGTGCGACATCTGGTGAGCAAATGCATGATCGAGTTTCAAGACATGCCTCTATTGTCTGCAACCTGGTGTGGCTGCAATAACAATGTTGCCATACTAATACTTGAACCAAGATGTGTACGGGTGCAGAAGTAAACAAAAGACTTGCCTTGACTAACAGTGTCCTGTCGTTTCATTGGTTAATCGAACCAGCGCAAAACTCACGACAAGCTCAGTCATATATTTACTTCCATTCCGCAAACATCGTAAAATTATTTATATCTTATGTAATTGTGAAAACATAGGTTCTGGTAAGTGAGTAGCTTGCTTTCGTATCTATATCATAGGATTGCATGTTTTACAACGAATATCTAGCACACAATACTTCATTTGTTTTTATCGTTGCCTTGGCAAATTGGTTGATTCTGAAAAAACAAGTGACATAAGTTACTAAATGCAAGAAGTATTTTATAGCATAAATAATTCGTAGCACTTTTTATTTACGTAACGTGTGATGAAATACATCTCATATTGTAAGTAAAAGTAATAGGCATAACCTCTAATAATTTATATTGTAGAAGAAAATTTCGAGCAAGGGCCTTCAGAATTTACGTCACCAATAAAGAAATGTGCGAGGGAAAGATTTTTCCAGCGGCGAGAAGATACAGATTGTAAATACAGTGGACTCTTAGTAATTCGAACCCCAAGGGGAATCAGAAAAAAAATCGAATTATCCAAATTTCGAATTAACCAAAACTGTGACTTTTTAAACGAAAATGCCGTAAAAATGTCAAAAATAAACTCATTGCAATAAATAATAATTATTGTATAGTGAATCTTACCTATGACTGCCATCCTGTTGTTAGGATGTTAAATGAAACCATTTTTTTCCACACTAAAACCGTAACCCTAAATTTAATAAAGGAAATGGTGTATGCTCTAAGCTTTGACATTTTCAAACACAGTCACACTTGGAGGATAGAATGAACACTAAAATTTTCACAGAAGTGTTGAATCCCTCCAAGACTGTGGCGGACGGGGGTGAACTTCTCATTCCATTGAACATCTATTCAGCAGGAGGAAGATAACGGTGGTTAAAAATAACTTTAGAACGGTACCTGCTAGCTGCTACCGACTAGGGTTCTTCAGCGAAATAGAGAATTCTTTTGGAATTCCTGGAAGCAATGAACTCTTGGAATCCTTACAACATTAACTTGAGACAAATTTTGGCTTCGATTTATCCAAATTAAACCTAAAAAATTCGAATTAATTGCAATTTTTTAACATATATTTATATAGGAATTTCAAGGGGAATGAGTATTTATTCGAATTATACAATATTTCGAATTATCCAACGTCGAATTAACCAAATTCGACTGTATATACAAAACGTAACAGAAACCCTGAAGTATCTATGTAAGATGTAGGAGTGAAAGTGGCGTAATCCGTCGTAGTAGTTTCAAGTTCGGTTTTCAAAGTCTTAAAAGAATATAAATCTACAGGAAGTGTCAAGTCACCGGTCAAAATCAAAGACAAAAAAATCACTTTGCAGAATTGGGAATCGACCCTTGACGCATAATATTAAAAAAATGCAATTGATTTTATTGCACTTAATAGAAACAGTCTCCAAAACGAACTCTTGTAAACTGTGCTTTGTTCTTTCACACTAGGATGTTTACTTTTAGATATATAAGCTTTCATGAACCACAGATCATTGTCTCTGTTGGACACTACATGAGAATATTATAGGAGAAAAATACCTCCGACACTGGGACTTGAACCCAGGACCTTTGGCTATTCGCGCCAATGCTCTACCAACTGAGCTAAGCCGGAGTTCAATTCACAGAGCCAGATGGAACCTTTCTCCTATGTTCTCCCCGGTTCCATCCGGCGCTGTGAATTGAACTCCGGCTTAGCTCAGTTGGTAGAGCATTGGCGCGAATAGCCAAAGGTCCTGGGTTCAAGTCCCAGTGTCGGAGGAATTTTTCTCCTATAATATTCTCATGTAGTGTCCAACAGAGACAATGATCTGTGGTTCATGAAAGCTTATATATCTATCTTGAATGTCAACTGTACAATAACAGTGGGAGCCCGGTCACAAAAATCACTAATTAGTGTGCCTCACAGTACTGCATATGACATAACTTGTCTGTCTGTGAGGTAGACCATTAGGGCAATCAGTCATAGGAGAAAGGCTCCATCCGGCGCTGTGAATTTAACTCCGGCTTAGCTCAGTTGGTAGAGCATTGGCGCGAATAGCCAAAGGTCCTGGGTTCAAGTCTCAGTGTCGGAGGAATTTTTCTCCTATAATATTCTCATGTTTACTTTTGTTCCGTACACATCTTGGATCAAGTATAGTGTGGAAAGAGACGAGAGAAAGTTAAAAAAAGAGGCCCTTGCAGCGTTATTTTAATGATTAACACAAACATAGGTAATTACAGGCGCCCTGATGATGGTACAGTGAAACCTAATGGCCTTATTAAGCACAATAAATTGGTCGCTGAGAATTCCTACAAAATCGTAACAATTTAATACAAAAATTAGAATTGGGGATACAGTAGAAATTGAATTATCCGAACTCCAACTATTCGGTTCGCCAATTATCCGGATCGCTTTGAGGCCGTGTTCAAGTGGCGAGCATTGGGAAACCTTCTTTCAGGGTCTATTATTTGCAAAAAATGCAAGACTCTTAATTGCCATAATAGACAAGTTGCATACGACTGTTTTTGTCCGACCGTAATTAAATGTTTAAATTTTGGGACTTAAGAATACCTCGTGTTGATGAAGCAAAAATTCTTGATCATCAACTATCAGTAGTTCTCGTCTTTTTTCCATAGATGGCAGGCTACAAGGCATGCAGGCCGCAGGGGATTCTCTTGAGCTTTAATGTCAAACAACGCGCATTAAAGACACACGAAATAAACTTGATTTAGTATATTAAAACTCCGTGGCGCTACATCCCAGAAGGGACTAGGCCTACTACCCAACCGCTGCGTCATCTACCATAGGCAGACGTCACGATTGGGGACATGTGGTCTGTATGCCGACACCCACGGCCGTTAATGGTTTCCCGTGACCGAATCCGCTACTTCTCTATCAAGTAGATCCTCAGTTTGAATCACGAGGCTGAGTGCACCCCGTTCCAGACCTCCCTCCCTCAGAAGAATCCAAGGAGGTGCCGGGAATCGAACCCGGGCCTGCGAATCTGTAGCCAGCAACGATAACCACGCAGGCGTTCAAACTCGATTTAGTATAGTATTAAAATTAACACGAAAATAATTGATTTTTTAAAAATACTGGTTATTTATTACGCAGTTTCATTTGCTGCTCTCGAGGTTTCAAGATCGTTCCGTGTTCGGTAATATTCGATACCACACCCACGTTATAATGAAAATTTCTATCGTAATGGGTATCTTTACGATACCTTACATGTATTGAGCGTATTATATTATGGTCGAACAATAATATTTTATCGATCGAGCTCAACGGCACTGAACAAAATTATAATAAATACTTTGAAAGAGATTTAACATTTTTTCCTTGTGAGGACATAAGACGGATCCTTGTGGAAGGTGTACACCTTGAATCAAAGCATGCTGGAACAGACAACGTTTTAGGATAGGCCAGGTATTCTAGTTAGATTCTGCCAGGAATAGCATAATGTGCTGGCCTTTTAAGATGGGTTTGTGAAGTGAAGCAAATTAACACTTCACTTAATGGCTCTCGCCGCAAACTTGGCTACTTACTAGCTACTCTAGTGAATAATTATGTATTCAGTACTGCATTGCCCTTACATGACCCATGTTCCGTGCAGGAGTGGCTCAAGAGGCGTGGCTCATGTGACCTCTCCAACTTTCCTACCCTAAAGGCTCGTTTAAGGAGTGTAAGAGAATGTTCTTAAATTACCGGCTGTACATGTGTTTCTTATAGCTACGAGGGGTATTCCGAAAGTAAGTTTCGTCAGTTTGTCACACGGACACTTTATTGACCCAAAAGCAATACAGCATGGCAGCATGACCTATACACCGTGCACTATTTTTCGACATAGTCGCCAGCGACATTGAGACATTTGTCGTAGCGTGCGATCAGTTTGAAGAACCCACTATGGTAAAACTCGGTGCCCTGCGATGCAAGGAATTGGCGCACAGCCTGCTCCACCTCAGCTTCCTGACATTACTAAAGGTTCCATACAGACCATTTTGAGTGACAAATTGATGTTCCATAAGGTTTGTGCGAGATGGGTTCGTGGAGGCCGCACTTTGCGGGGACGGAAATCGGGAGATCAATTTCAAACAGCTCTATCTCGGACAATAAAAGGTTCAGCGGCTGCAGCAATGGCTCGTTTGAAAGAGGGGAGATAGCGGTACATGGCAGTGGCGCCAAATCTCTCGTGCCATCGTGAGCGGTACACTAATACCCGCGGGCACGCCAGTCTGCTGCGACTCGCTCTTCTACGGCGCAGTGCGCCTGCGTCATGCCTCCTCCGCTGACGCCACTTCCGTCGTGGAACCAGCCACGGGTGGGGATTCGTCTGGCGTTTGTTTGGTTCCCCTGGTGAACACGCCGCTCCTGACATAAATTGACGAAACTTACTTTCGGAATACCCCTCGTAGTTTGAATTCCGTGATTAGATGAGTATTATTAAAATTTGGCTGAAGGGAAACTTACATATTACAACTCGATTCCCGTCCAGGGCCCTGTTTCATAGAACTTTTACATTCAATTTTATTAGCTAATCAGGGTAAGGGAAAGTTGTTTCAAATAACGTCAGAAACATGCTCTGTTTTTTGTCATAACAAGTTTTTAGGATTTGAGGTTAGATTTTAGTACATAAGCCTACTGCTATCTTGAATAAGTGCCTGGCAGATTTATTCATTTCTTAGAGCTAGTTATTAAGTGTCAGTATGGTACTTTATGAGATTGTGTGGGGGATGAAAAAATGTCTGTCCGTCTGTCCGTCTGTCTGTCTGTCTGTCCGTCCGTCTGTCCGTGCGTCTGTACGCACCATAACTCAAGTACGCTTTTTCGGATTTTCATGAAACTTGGTATAAACATTCATAATGTCGATGGGAAGAACCCTATTGATATTGAACCAAATCGGTTCACCGGTACCGGAGTAATGCCCAATTTAGTGCCTATTTTAATAGATTATGGCGCCTTTCTCATAGAAAGGTGCCATCACTCAAATACGCTGTAACGGATTTTCATGAAACTTGGTATACCCATTTATGACGTCCATGAGAAGTGCCCTATTGAATTTGAACCTAATCTGTTGACCGATACCGGAGTAAAACCCAATTTAGTGTATATTTTAAAGACGCGGTAACTCAAATACGCTTTACCGGATTTTTATGAAACTTGGTATACACATTTACAATATCCATGGGAAGACGTCTATTCATAATGGATAAAATCGGTTGATCTGTTTCGGAGTAATGCTCAATTTAGTGCCTATTTTAAGGCAATATACGTATTCGAAAGAATTTATAAAAAAAATGAAAATCAGTTATCTTGACAACATAGCCTATTGTTTTACTGTGATCTTATAAGGCCTTGGAAATTAAAATACAGGTAGCTATGACAAAAAACACTATTGTTTTACATGCGCGTATCCAACTAGACCAGTGTCCGGCAGATGCTGCAGTTGTGACGTAAGAGCCGATCATCTCGCAAGAGCTTGAGAGAGCGAGCAGTTGAGTTGCATTCCTGTTAATACGCACTAGCGCAGTGGCGTTCAGTGCAGCAGTAGGGTTAAGGTGAGCCGTGATGGTACATTGAATTGCGTGCATTAACCATGGCAAGGGAGCAGAGGTCAGTTAATCAGTGAAATGTATGGTAAATTTAGTGCATTCAGATTAATACTAGACTTACGGAAACGTCAGGTCACCCTCGGAGACACGCCACATTTTCCAAAGTTGCCTACAGTATGTCATTCAATTACAGACATTAATAATTATGTACAAATATTAGAAGAACTGGATCAGGATATTTTATTACAGATTTCAAGATTTTGCAAAACTCCAATCCGATATTTGCATATTTGCGACACCATTTTCTGTGGATGTTGACAGTGTTCCAACGTCATTGCAACTAGAAGTCATTGATTTGCAAAAGAATATTGAAATGAAAGACCGCTTTCAAAACAAAAAGGATCTATCTATATTTTATAGAAGATTTCCCCAGGCAACTACATAATATATTTGCTGCTAGAATGTTGAGTATATTTGTATCGACGTATGTATGTGAATAGTTCTTTTCTTGTATGAAGATCTGCAAACCACAACATGGAAACCGCCTATCTGATCAGAACATGAAAAATGTTCTCGTTTGTGTGTTAGCCAGACTATGTCTCCTAATATTGCAAAATTAGTGCGCGAGAAAAGAGGGAAAAAATCTCGACAATGCCTTGAGCTTGGGCACGATAGTGACACAAAGTAAGGGTGTGTATCAAAAGTCTGAATAGGCCTATACTTGGCATAGTGCTCACAAAGGTGTATAGTTTAATTTGTATATTTTGTGTATTTTGTATATTTTGTATACTTTAACATTTTTCAGTTTCCGAGTAGACAAAGTTTTGCAGTACTCCTTAAAGTATTCTTATGTTTTATGTATTTGTATGTTTATAGTAGTTTCGGAGCCTCATTTAAATAACCTGACGCATCCGCACCTGGATGCATTTCAGATTAGTGTAAGTAGGGCCTATATTAAATTTCATTACAAACAAAACTGTTCTGTTACATTGATTTATCACAGTTGTACTATTTTGTTTTCGTACAAATGCATTGTAATTGTGCTATTCCCATACTATCTACGAAGATCGGAGCGCACTCTGTCAATGCATAGGCGTCGTTCCG
Organism: Ectobius pallidus; assembly: GCA_964059195.1. Classification (NCBI taxonomy): domain Eukaryota; kingdom Metazoa; phylum Arthropoda; class Insecta; order Blattodea; family Ectobiidae; genus Ectobius; species Ectobius pallidus. The sequence continues at coordinate 141,148,772 of CAXKWD010000006.1, forward strand.
CCACTGGCCAGTTGAACCCTTCCTCCACGCTCAGTACGGAGATATTGCCGAGCAAAGAGCGCGGCTGCTCTGTAGTATGACGTCACAGAGCACGGAACATGCCGGTCACTGAACTAGACCGTTAAAATGACCCAGGTGGCCGAGATGGTAGACCTTTCTTCTTCCGTAAGTCCTGCTTAATGAATAAATCTGGAGCTTAACTTGGAAATCAATTAAAAAAAAACATATTCTGCATATCATAATTGCAGTCATAACTGATTAAACAAAAACATACTGGCACTTTTTTACATCAGTTAACCTGATTTTATTATTTGTTACATTTATGAAGATATATGTAGGCCGTGCTGCTTTAAAATTGTATTGACAAAAAGACTAAGAAGGAAAAGAAAAAACCATAACCTCCAAATCAATCAGCTGACAAATGTACTAATAATATTAGTGAAGAGATTTTATGAGTAGTGTACATATCTCTATGAAACAAGATAATGTTAACTAATAAATAATATTATGAGTTGTAATATTATTAACTAACATTATTCACGAAAACAGATTATTTTATACAACATAACTTGTTTAGAAATTGAAATAATAGAAATGTACATTGATTAAAAACACAATTTCGATTCGGTGCAAGCCAGTTCGTGAGCTTTTATTATTTTCTGCTGTTATCTTACCTGAATTAAGTTAACTATGTCTTATATGCACAATTGATAGCACTGGTCACAACAAGGACATGGTAACTCGAATCGATTCATGGTTGGTTGATTCATAGTATGCCGTGAACTCGCAGCTGTTAGTTTTGTTTTTATATAACAAAGAACGAAAATAATTATTATTTGTATGATTCGTTAGATTTTTATTCATCAAATAGTCTTAATAAATCCAACTGGAGTTGACGAGTTACATCAGATAAATTCGCTCCTACTGCGCAGTCGCGAATCTATCGATAAACTCGTCAACTCTCGTGAGATTACCTATGATAAAAACAAAACAACAAAAAATGTTATTTTTGACCATCCGAGAGTTTCTTGTTCCCGTAAGAGTAGCATTGAGAATAACAAGAGAGTTGGCCATGCGATGTAAGTTGCAGAAAATTCCGCTGCTTGTTAGCTGAAGTTGTGGAGTGATTTCCAATACAGTCTTGCAAATTGCTCTTGATATTGCTCCAACTGTTTCCTGGAAATAGTTGTTTCATTGTACACCGAGATGTTTGTTCGGAACTTTGATGTGCAACTGATATCGTCAATATTTACCATATAGTTAATGCAACGACTGGATATATAGAAATACAGATCGGGTGTCATACACTAAGAGATTTCAAACAGAAAAAAAACAATATATATTTTATACTTATTGGCAATTAAAATTTACAATTCGATACCGAGTAAACTACCGCTTTTAGCGGCTACAGCTACTCCGACGATAACTTATTTAAACCTTTGTTTGGCGAGACGGATTTTCTCACACAATATACAAACCCATGCCGGACTGCAGAGAAAATAGATAACACAATGACTTAGCCCATACTATTTTTGCTAGTGTAAGTGTGATTTACATAATAATAAATTCAAATTTTGATACATTCAATTACAGTTTTTTTTAGACAGTCGAAGGTTAAATAAATCCCTTTAGGCAGGCCTACAGGCTGAGGTAGATTTCGAAGTGCTTCTTCCTTAGCCTTGCATGACAAACCCTCAATAATAACTTCTTAAAAAGAGGAAAGAGCACGTTTTCAAGCATTAAAATCTCGCCTTATATAAGAGTTATCGAGAAACTAGTTATTGATTTGTAGAGTACTCACCGAGAGCTTTTCAACGATACTCCACAAGTCGTGGTTTCAAAACTTTCGAATTTCCATCCCCCCACTTCCCATCCATCACCACTCGTACCCCCAAAACCCCCGAATCTTTGGTGTTACTGTGAACTCCTTAGGGAGTACTCTAATTTATTCAAACAAAGTTTCCCTCTATAGGCCTACTTCATATGGGCCGAAATATAATGTTTTTCAAAATTTCAATCCCCTCCACCGACCCCCCCCCTTGGGCCAATTTTGCTCATTAACGAAGTCCGAACTATTGGGCCTAGAAATAACATAGTAAAATTTGGTTCACATATCTTCAAAATTACGGCCGCTAGCGTGTAAAGATATATATTTATATAAATTGAACGGGCGGTGGTTTCGTACTTAGGGAGGTATGAAACATAAAGAAATGAAAGAATTTTTCCAAAGTCATGACATGGTACCGATCCCAATAGGTAGATTTTTCTTCGAAATCTACCTAAAATCTGATGTGAAACACACACAACTTCTTCTGCCCAAATAAAATTTGCCTCTTAGTATATTACGTTATGCATGACATTCTCTTCGCGTAAATTGGTTGTAAAAATGAAGAGAATGCCATTACCACATCGTATCGCATCCCCGAAGGATACATAACCGAAATAAAATCTGATTATTGCACTGAGGTAACTTTCTTTTCACTAAGCATGGTCAGTATATTTTTCTCACTTCACATTCTCATCTATATTAATAAAAATGAATTTACAAAAGGGTTGTTGCCGCATCACTTGAGAACGGCTCGACCGATTTGGCTGATTCTTTTTTTGTTGTGTTCGTAATTGTCACGACAAGGTTTGTGTGAAAGAAAATTTTTGGAAAATCCACGGGAAAAGTCGGAAATGTGAAATGAGGCAAAGTTAGAGAGTTCTGATGTCAATTGTTTACATAACGAAAGTATTGTTTACGATGTTTCCATAGGGCTTTGGATACTATGTTATAATACTGGGCTTTTACAAATGCTGGTACTATCAAAATATTTAATACATAATTGTGAAAATAATTCTTGACGAATAAAATCCAAGAAAATAAAGCAGTCACATAACTTTCTCTACCCTCGACATGGAAAATACATTTCACATTTTGATGTAGAATAAGCGGTCGTATTGCAGGGACAACTTAAGTGTGTGCCAGTTACTATGCTATATCGGAAGTCAGTAACAAATCCTATCCACTGATAGTCACTCATAGCTGTAGGCTTTGTATTAGTTGAGAAATAGGCCTAGGGATGTTTATCAGAGGCTCTAAGCATCTAAAAGAAGACAAAACGGGATGGAACATTTTCAGTCCTACGCGCGCAGTTTATTATGTCCCAGATTTCTGGGAAGGAAAGTATGAAAGTGATACTGAATTTCTTTTTTACTTCAGCCCCGAAACGGTTGTTTGGTAATATGAGAGTGAGAAATACAATTTTCTGTCAAGACAATACAATCTTATGTAACCGGAATTTCTTTTTTTCTTATTTGCACTCCTCCCAGGCGTGGTGTGTAGAAGCAATGGAATGCAACATTCGACATCCTCTATGAGCCATAAAAAGCTATATCTAGCGTTTTCTGAGGGAGTAGTCTGAATGTCATATGTCGTTCTTCCTCCTTTCTAATTCCACATACATATTATATAAGGACCTAGAGTTTCAACATCGAAAGTCCTCCATAAGTTAATTTCATATGACAAAATACAAAACCCGGGAGACACCGGGCCTTTTAAGCTAGTATATAATAGAAGGCCGTGAAAGAATGCTTATTCAATTGTTCAACCTGATGTAAATCAACCAGGCAAAACAGAGTTTATATAAACTAATAATTACCCTTCATAGAATTTTTACGAAAAAATTGTTTCAAGTAAATGTTTTAGAAAAGTAAAAAGCAAATCGTCAGAGCCGTTTCCGAAAAAATAGCGAAAAACGAAATTTTCTTCATATAAAGACTGCTTTAAAATAATCTTCCTGTTCATCCTCAGAAGGTACCTGACCCAAATACAAAATTTTGTATTCATACAATCTTCCGTTCTGAACCTAGGCTGTTCACAGACATCCACACACACACACACGCACACATGTTTCCGAAAATAGTATTTTTGGATCGAGGGGTCCTTAAAACGTGCATTTATATTAAAAACTCAACTTCGAATTTGGGTGTCGAAAACAATACTTCCTCTATAGCCTACAGTACCAATGGTATGGATAGAGGAAGTAAAAAGCGCTTTTAACAGTAGATGACATTAATTAAATGGAGAAAATTATGCCTCTGACTGGTATAGGCCTACACTCCAGGGTAACCAACTTTGGTGTCCGTCACTTGCAAAGCACCCTTTTTGTTAAAACATTTGCATAATGTGGTTATTAAATAGAGTCAGTTTGTTAAACATTGAAAATTAAAAAAGCAGTAATTCCGCCTTGTCAGTATTTAAGTTCTTTAATCAACTATATTTCGACCAACTTGTGGTCGTCCTCAGTGATACATAATATGATGTTTGTTACATAATATGACGTAGTCTTAAGCCTATGTTATTTACATGGCCAGCTTTGAACTGAAACTTCATTATATGAGCACAGAGTAGACACACAATATAATGCTACAGAGTGTTAGCCAACGTATGAAAGAGACCATTATCTTTATTGGCAAGTTGTTCGTTCGAATTTCCTTCTTTGTTATAAAGTTGGTCTAGAAAAATTTCTAAATTCTCAAGCGTATTCAGAGTTAGACTTTTGTTTTTGACGTGTAAATTGTGCATTTCTTTATCTATGGTTTTAAAACCGTATTGTGTGTCTGCTTTATGCTCAGCGTAAGCTGAATGTTTTCCATACGCTATTGCTTTTGTATGTTCTTTGAATCTCTCATGGAATTTCCTCCCAGTCTGGCTGACATAGCTACATTTACAATTACGATCTGTACAAGATAATTTATATACCTAAGATTATGATTTTGAAATAAATACCCATACTATAACCTACTTTCAGATACCTGCCGGATCACTTTGGCCAAAGGAAATAACAATGAAGGTGTATTTCGATGTTTGTTTTGACAGCGGGAGCGAAAGAGGGCGGAGAGAGAGAGAAGGAGAAGGGAGGGTATAATAAAAGATTCAGGGAGAAAGAAAAGGGGAAAGAGAGAGAAATAGAGAGAGGGAGGAGAGAGTTGAGCTAAGTGGTCTCCAGGTGCGCGTGTTGCTTATAGCCTACTCACTCAGGGAAAACTATTTTACCATTACAGGCTTGCTTTTAGCAGCAAATATTAATGCAGTCTTCATCACGTTCTTTGTGCTACATGGTGGGCAATAATAATATTAATAATAATAATAATAATAATATTAATAATAATAATAATAGTAATAATAATAATAATACTAATAATAATAATAAATATAATAATCAGCAATTACACTAGAAGATGTTCAAAATCGGGAAATCTTCAGGACCAAAATTTACAAATGGCAAGTTGAACAAGAGGAAAAACCAAAGAAGAAGACTGGAACAACGTGGTCTAAAGAGAGAAAGGAAGCCCACAGCAAAAGGATGAAAGAGATTTGGGCATAAAGGAATGCAAATGCCCCTCTAAATACTTTATGTAGTCTAAATGGGCTTATTCGCATATATATATAAGTAATAATAATAACAATAATAATAACAACAACAATAACAACGGTAGGTACATCAAGTGTTCAGTTACCGAGATCTATGGCCCGGTTAACAAGTATCAACGTACTTTAACTTACTTGCTTACTCAATGGCAATAGACAATTCCTCAGCAAGCTAAAGGAAAATTATATATTTTATGGAACTCGAAGGTTCATTGCCGCGCTTACCTGAGCCCGCCATTAAACCCTATTCTGCGCTAACTCTATTCAATCATCTTTCTCAAATCCTACTTCTCTTAAATCTATCCTAATATTGTCCTCTCAACTACGTCTAGGTCTTCCAGATGGTATTTTCCCTTCGGGTCTCTCAGTCAACACTTTTGAGATATCTTTCCTCCCCATGCGCGCAACATGTCCAGCCCATTTTATCCTCCGTGATTTAATTATGCTTTCTATATTGTGTGAAGAGTAGGATATGAAGCTCGACGTTATGCAGTTTTCTCCAGTTCCCATTTTCATCTCTTTTAGGCCCAAATATTTTAATAAGCCCCTTGTTTTTGAACACTCTCAGATTATGTTCTTCCCAAAGAGTAAGCGACCATGTCTCACATCCATATAATACAACCAGCAGGAAAATACCTAGAGTGATAGGGAAAAGCGAATAAGTCAAAATTCCAAAGTATCAGGCATGACAAAAAAAAAAACAAATTATTTCCACAGCATTGCTACACCAGTATATTTTTACACAGTATCTTATACTTTGTAAAAATATCTGGGTGGACTGATCTAAATATTGTAAAAATGCCGTGGAAATAAATCGTTATTTGTCTCTCCTAAAGCTGTGATATTTTGACTTATTTGCTTTTTCCCTATCACTCTAGAATTGTATTATAAATTTATATTTTTATAAAATTTGTATAAAAATAAGGAATAATGGTCCGGGGAGACCATTCCCAAATTTTTCCTCAGCAGGTATCAAAGTATAACAAAGAAGATCTAGATGATGCAGTCCATATTCAGGAACCACGAGCATGGTATCAAAAGATACAATTTAAGTCTTTCTCCTCATTGTATTACGATGGTTATTATCAAAACTAGTATGAATATTGAAAACTCTGCATTGAATTTCAGCTGTTAAAAGTGACCATCGGTTTTTTTTGTGCGACCCTCAATCTAAGAACCTCAATAATTAAAATCTTAACACGTGTATGAGAGAAAGTTTGGGCAATATATTTTGCGCCATTTATTTTAAAAGCAAACAGTGAACGCTGAAGGCCCAATAAAACCAAACTCCTATGTATGGCAAAGTTAAACGCTATTTCAACGCGTTTGTGGAGTGGAGTGTATTATTTAAGGTGAAGATAATGAGGTGTTTGCGGGAACGTTATGGCTATGTACCAGCCGGTTTAAACTTTGATAAGCCTCCAAAGTGCTTTTTGCGGTCCTCTTTCACGCTAATGTTCCTCCCCACACAAACTTCGCGACCAGAATCCTTATCAATTAGATTCATCTTCCTGGTAGTTCAAATCCGACGAAAACTTCGTGCGATCGTTCCGATAAAGTAATCTTTCTTATGATTGTAGGACCTGAGAAATACACTTTTGCTTGACCAGTATTTTGTTTCCAAAACATGTACATTTTAGGCTATTCGAATTATTGTGTATGACCGCCTGTATAATTCCGTGGATAGCGTCGCTGGCTACAGAATCGCAGGCCCGGGTTAGATCTCTGGTACCTCCTCTGATTTTTCTGAGATCTGGAACGGTGAGTACACAACCTTATGATTCAAACTGAGGAGGTACTTGATAAATAAGTAGTGGCTTCGGTCATGGAAACCACCAATAATGATCATGGGTGCCGGCATGCTAGCTGACCACATGCCCCCAATTCTGGCATCCGCCTATGGTAGATGACGCAGCGGTCGGGTGGTAGGTCTAGTCCCTTCAGGGATGTAGCGCCACGAAGTTGAGTTTAAAATTTGCATGTCGTGTAATGTAAGGGGACACATAGGCCTACTCCTTCCAGCAGGAAAAATCTGCATGCATTATAAAATTTTATTTTTCCATTACTATACAACATTTTATGAAGACATTTTATAAGCTTTATGTTTGAAAGCTGTTCAATATATAAAGAAAAATTATTCTCATCCTAAGTTAAATTTTTTGGAATTATGAATTTTTAAACTCCCAAAATGTTAAATATTTTAGTAATTTTTGTTTTGTATTCAAGTTAACAAACAAACTGAACCTACAATAAAAATAAAATATAAGTGTCCACCTTATACTCTCATTTAAAATAATAATATCTATGATGGTTTGCCTTTAACTCAATCCAGTTTATTCTTGTAGTACAATATTATCTTATTATAGTATACAGAGTACCCTGGTTTAAAATTATAAAATTATATTTTGAGATCTAATTGATTTAGGCCTATTTTTTTAAATTTTCCATTAAAATATGTCTACTAAAAGCTTTTTTTTGTTCATTAATACTGAAACTGAACCTACATGGAAATAAATATCTCAATAATAACATGAAGATCATCTCAATTATACTATGAAGGTTTTGTATTTTTTTGCAAATTATAATTTTTCAATTAGTTTTCATATGAAATTGATAAATGACACGTTAGTTGCAATAATTTTTCATGAGCCTTCTTATTAGTAAAGTGAACAATCAGAACCTTTGAGTTTATTTCTACGTGTTATTGAAAATTAAAAGTAAATGTTTGATGAGAATTAGTAAATAATTATAATTTGAAAAAGTAAAAATTTTTATGTTTGAATTAAAATATTTCTATTCGTAAGTTATCTTTAAAAAAGTGACTAAAACATTTAAAATTTTGGGAGTAATTATTTGAAAAATAGTTCGATACAAAATAAATAATGATCTTTAAAAATTCAAAATTACAAAACTTTTGAATATATTATCACATTTTGAATATAGGACAATAATTTTTCTTCTGTGTTGAAGGAAAGTTTTCAAGCATAAAGCACGTAAAATTATATCATAAAATTTTCTGTAGGAACGGAGAAATAAAATTTTATAGCACAAGCTGATTTTTGCAGCTAGAAGGTGTATGAACTTCCTTAATGCATTTTGTATCAATTAGTTTATGGTGGTGAAAGTGAAGAAAACACCTTATGGACATAATTTTCACCATGTTAAATAAAACTATTATTATTATTACTATTATTATCAATATATTATATATAGCAAAGCATTATCAGAAATAGAAAAATCGGTATGAAAAGTAAGATAAAAGATGTATAGAAAGTCAAACAGACATACACAAAGATAAAACAGATGTAAACAGTTTTTCTCTACCAGCTCTACTTTTTTTAAGAGTGCCATTAACTTATAACCTCTTTAGAGAAACAAAATCTTGCGTGATAATATAGCTAGTGAAGGTTCCTAACCATACTTTGGACCCGTAGGGCGAAAACTGTACGAAGTACAGAAAAAATAAAAGCTGGATTATTTTTTTGGCCCTCAAATTGACAGCTCATAGGTCATAAACGACCGTACAATATGTGATAATATCAATTTTTGAAAGACCCCACGTTATATTGTTATTGTAATGTTAACGTAATGTTAGTGTGTTGCTTTTTTATTCATGTGAAGAAGCTAAAAATAGGCACTGTGTTTGATTTATATCAAACGTAAAATGGGATAATATGCATAATGGTAATACCATATCTCACAAAACTAAAGCTGATAGGGCAAAACTAATGACACATTTGGCATCAGCGACCTAAATATACCCAAGAATAGGTAGAAATTCTAAGGCACCAAAATGGCTGTTGGTCTGTGTTATCTATTAGACACTGTACAGCCTGTGCATTTAGACGTGAGCACTTGCATGCGCCGCAGAGATAGGGCGGGACGGAAGGGGAATGTATTGCTAGTATGAATCACGTGATGACTGATTCCACTGCGCATTGTGTTTACAGTGCTCACGTCTAAATGCACGGACAGTACAGCTAAAATATTTAATATTGACATAATCTTAAGAAGTGGTAGATGATTGAGTAGGATAAAAAAAAGTGTGCGTGGTACGCCACGCGACAGAAGTGAAACTTGTTTTAATTTTTGGATTTTTTCAATTTTGAATTACTGGATTTTTTGATTTTGGATTTTTAGACTTTTTAATATTGGTTTTTTGGATTTTTAATTATGGATTTTGGATTTTTTATATTTTAAATATATTTTAAGTTTGGAATTATGGGTTTTTTAATTTTCGATTTTTTAAATTTTAGATCTTTGAATTCAAAATTTTTTTATTTAAAATTTTTTATTTTTTATTTTTAAATTTTGGTTTTTGGATGTTTTAATTTTGGAATTTTATTTTTTAAATTTTGGATTTTTAGAATGGGAATTTTAAATTTTTAAAATTTTGGATATTTATATTTTTTAATTATGATTTTTTTTTAAATTTTGGATTTTTGGACTTTTTAATTTTGATCTTTGAATTTTTTAATTTTGGAATTTTGGTTTTTTAATTTTGGATTTTAAAAATTTTGGATCTTTAAATTTATTTATGTTTTGGATTTTTTAATTTTTAATTTTGGATTTTTCGATTTTTAATTTTTAATTTTTGGATTTTTTAAATTTCGGATAAGCCTAATTATTGATTAGATTGTTTTCTGTGCAGTCCGTTCTGCCACACCTCACTAATTTCGTGACGATTTTGAGTGTGACAATAATTTCGTGACGATTTTGAGCGTTAACGCAAGCTCTCGATTCACCCCTACCGCGACTTAAGTAGTTTTACTTCAAAAACATACCGTTAAAAAGTGTTCTAGAGGAAACAGTTTTTGAAGCAATGTTTTCAATGAATGAATGGCGCAATGTCTTGTATGCATGTAACGACAACGTGACCTCCTGTCTGGAGGAGCAAAGTGACCTCACAAGATAACAACACTGCCATAAAAACTGCATTAAGCAGTCACTTAGTGACCACTTAATATTGCAGTCATGCTCCTACATTAATCTTACATGTTACACAACTTGTGGAGTGCTATCTTTACGCCATAATCACACATTGTAATACATACACTCTATAACAGGGGTTTCCAACTGGCGGCCCGCGAGGTCTGTTTGAAAAATAATTTATTACACCGTCTTTGTATTAACTGTGTAAAAAATAGTGTAATTGAGGTTGGATATGGCAGAGAATAGATAAGATAAATTTTCTCACCATGTGCAGAATAGGAAGAAATTGGACGAAATAAATAGAATGGTTATTTGATACCAGTAACTCAACAGTGATAAAATACCGTAATTAAAACGTTTAAAATGTTTTTTGGCACTCCTTAACTAAATAGTGGTACTCACGAATGTTGTTGCCGTGGATCGTAAGTTGACATTCCCACACAATCTTGTTGCTATGGGCGTTGCGATGCGGTTAAATTACTTACGGTGCTTGCGCCACGTCATAATTCATTACGATACACTTCATAATACAAGCCTTTATGGACAAGGCCCCCAGGACAAATATTCGGTTCCCATAACAACAAACACATGCGAATCACTTTCTGAAATAAACATCTATCTTCAAGAATGTATATACATAATATTTTCAGGTAATATCACAATTAATATAATTAAATTGATATAAATAATCATCGTGCAAAAAATAGCATGCAATACTCGTGCAGTAAGCGCATAACGGATCTCGGAAAATTGAAAACACTCGGCGCAAGCGCCTCGTGTTTTCAAACTATTTCCTCGATCCGTAATCATGCCTTACGGCACTTGTATCGCAATATTATTTTACTATAGGTAATCCCACGAGAGATTATGAGTTTATCGATATATTTGCGGGAACGAAGTTCGAGTTAATTTATCTGATGAAACTCGTAATTTCGTGTAGGATTCATTAAGACTTTTCCATTAATAACATATAACGGATTTTATAAACAATAATTATTTTCTTACTTTGTTGTCAATATACTGTCAGCCGTAAAATCACGGCATACTACATGAATGAACAGCCCACGAATCGATTCGATGAATCGGTCCGAGTTACCAATGCTACAAAAAGTGCGCATCCCAAGAGGGAGGGCGTCGTGGTAGTTGCTTACATCAAAACGCTATAAAAGCACAGGAACTGGCATGCACCTAATCGAAATTGTTTTTGTTCAAATGACATTTATATTATTTCAATTTTTCAAACAAGTTATAACTTATTACATAAAATAATGTGTTTTCATTCTGCTTAATGACAGCATGTGACGTAATGACCGCACTTTTGTTGCCTTGCGTGTCCAGTAACGAGCTGACGTGTAATAAGATAAAACTACATCCTTGCGATTAAAAGATAAACGATCGTGATTGGTCTGTATCCGAGGAACTACTAAACGTTATTGGTCAATATGAAACACGCAGTATGAGTGGCATAGTCACCTAAATCACATTATATTACTTACTCAATGGCAATAAACAATTCCTCAGCAAGGTAAAGGAATATTATATATTTTATGGAACCTGGAGATTCATTGCCGCGCTTTCCTGAGCCCGCCATTCAACCCTATTCTGCGCTAACTCCATCCACTCATCCCTCGCAAATTCTACTTCCCTTAAATCTATCCTAATATTGTTCTCCCACCTGCGTCTAACTGCAATTATCAGTGATTAAACAAAATGATTCTGGCACTTTTTGCTATATCAGTTTACCTGATTTTATTTTCAGGTCTTTAATTACAATTTGTCTTATTTTATCCCCAAAAATACTGTTCGGCCCCTGGTCTATAAGCTATAGTTCTAAATCAGGGATTCCAATTCCAAGACGCATTTCCTTTACATCTACGAGTATTTCCGTTACATGCGGTTATAGCAAGTTGGGATTGGATATCGATATTATCGAATATCGATATTTTTTGCCGCTATTATACTATTATCGAGTTTAGTACCCGATATCAATGTCGATATTTTGCTTCCGATATCCCATCCCTAATAGCAGGTGACCCTCCCCCAATAAGACCGCTTTCAAAAACGTTTACTCGTCAAAATCAAGTTGTATATAGACCTAATGCACACGCAACATGTACATGTTGAAAGGCGATCCGCATCCAAGCAGAGAAGGCTATTTTTAGGTAGACTTCGAAGAAAAATCTACCTATTGGGATCGATACCATGTCATGACTTTCGAAAAATTCTTTCATATCTTTACGTTCCATGCCTCTCTAAGTACGAAGCCACCGCCCGTTCAAATTTTGTATATATATAGCGCTAGCGGCCACAATTTTGAAAATATTTGAACCAAACTGTATTATGCTATTTCTAGGCCCAATAGTTATGACTAGGGACCGGATTCTTAGGTTTTTACCTATTTGTTTCCTTACTTCCAAAACAAAAAGCGCTCATACACTTTTTCGAATCATGTCCATAGGATTCACCCACATTAATTCTGTGGCACCTAAAAATACCTATATGGGGTATAAAAACCTAAATATACCTAAACGGGATATAACACCTAAAATATCTCATTTAGGCTACTTTTTTGTCTTTTTTGTTTCTCAGTTGCGAAATCGATATTTTGTGGAGAGACAATAATTTTTGTCGGATTGAAATTAATACCACCAGAGTTTCTTTCAACCCATTGTCGTCTAGGATGGACAGTATCGAGAGAGGAAGTGTAAGAGTACCGGTGTATTCCTTTTAAAATATTCGTACGAACAACCATTGTTGCCGTGTATGATCAAGGATATAGATTTCTGTGTTTTAAAGCGCTTGTTTGCATTTAGTACTTCCCTGTTATTCATACTGAGTGGTGACCCTGTGAGTTTTAGGACGACGTGTTAATGATGTATTGAATCCTATGTAGCGCATTCAAATTCATTAAACCAATTATTCTACCCGAAAACGATATTTTGGACAAAAAACCTAAAAAAAACTATTTCACCTAATGGAAAACCTAAAACAGTGTTTTTAAAAACCTAAAAATCCGGTCCCTAGTTATGACAAGTTCGTTAATGAGCAAAATTGGTCCAAGGGGGGTCGGGGGAAAGGGTTGAAGTTTTGAAAAATGTATAACTCGGCCCCTATGAAGTATAGAGGGAAACTTTGTTTGAATAAATTAGAGTACTCCCTATGGAGTTACCGGTGACACCAATGATACGGGGGTTTTGGGGGTAGTACGAATGGGGGGTGGGGATAGGGGGATGGAAATTCGAAATTTTTGAAACCACGTCTTGTGGGGTAACTTATCGTTGAAAAGCTCTTGATGAGTACTCTACAAATCAATAACTAGTTTCTCGATAGCTCTCATATAAGGCGAGATTTGAATGTTTGAAAAAGTGCTCTTTGCAGTTATTATTGCAATTTTGTCATGCCAAGGCTAAAGAAGAAGAGTGCTGCGCAGCGACAATAAATTCAACCAAAAACTCTTCGAAATCTACCTCAGCCTGTAGGCCTGCATATAGTCCAGGCAACGAATGAAAAATAGAAAAAAAATCGTGTAGTTTTGAAATTTTGCAGAGTTGTCGGAGGGAGTGTCCTGAACAACATGCTAAAAGTCCCCGATGGTGGGGGGTAAGCGGGGGGCAGGGGGGCTCGCAGAAGGTCCCATTTTTAGGTTTTTCGCTTATATCTAAACAATGGAGCATCGTAGAGTAAACATTGCTATATACAAAATTAAAGCTGATAGAATTTCCTACAAGTTTGATCCTACACGTTTCTTCCTATTCCCAATAGTTTTCGAGATATCCGCCAACGAAAATAACAAATTTTCGAAAAAAGCTCTTTCGTCTCGCGCTTTTCGACACACTTTGTCTTCTAGCGCTTCATCCCTTAGGTATACAGCAATGTTCTCATGAAAGAAGTTGTAGGGAAATAAATTCTCTTTAAAGTGAGTAGTCATTTGTTATTTTGTCTTCAAATGTTCAAAAGTTATAACAATTTAAGTTTCGGTCAAATTTCGAGATTTCGAAAGAAAACCGAACATCGCACTTTCTCTATATTTAGGGGTTATATCTTTGTATATAAACTGTATATTGTGTATTTACATCACCCCCCACCTTTGGGGACTTTTAGTATGTTGTTCAGGACACTCCCTCCGACAACTCTGAAAAATTTCAAAACTACTCGATTTTTTTTTTCTATTTTTCATTCGTTGCCTGGACTACAATAGTTTGATTTAAATTTATAATAAAATAACGGAAAATAACTCAGAACAAAATTAAAATGAATGTGAAAATTTTTGAATAGGGTACAAGAAAATAAATAAACTATGGGTCTAATCATAGTGCCATGTGTTTTCTGTGCGGTCCGGCAGGTATTCATAATTAGCGTGAGAAATTGAGTCTCCTGCATTTAAGGGTTAAAATCGAAGGTTGCTGTGGGTTCCTTTCTTTTAAGTCTAATTTCTTGTGTAGTCTAGTGGAGAATATGTTTCCCGGAAGCATTGCAAGTGTTAATTCACTTGTTTATAAGTGACGTCTTATGTCACAGTTGTAGCTATTATTTATGCTGTTAAGTTGTCAATCCTGTTTACACTGCAGCTTCTTAATTCGCAAGAATGTTAATGTTAATTCCGCCTTAGTTTAGCCAGTAATGAAGAGTATCCTTCAGCCACACACAGAGAAATACGTTCTCTACTATATTAATAAGTTTATGAAACTATGTCCTAAAAGGGGAAGGTAAAATTCAGTATTTAACACAAATTAGCAACTTAATTATGTGCTTAAGTCCTGGGAATCATGTTGCTAGATATAGGTTTTAGGTTTTCTCAAGATGAAGCTCTTAAAAACAACTGAAGTCTGGAATACAGAGCGAACTAGGCTTTGTATTTTCAATAAATATTCAGTCAGTAAAAGCTCAGAAATGTTATAAAAAGTGAATAAATTTGTTAGATGATTAGGGAATATGGGAATATAACCTCAGAGACGAGAAAAATTATTCCTGCTAATGCACGTTAATGCCTATGTTAATCTGTTATGCAATTTTTGAACGTTTGTGAATTGCATTTTCACTTCAATGAAATAAGGAAACATATATCTTTAAAATATTAGGTCCTATAGGAGAGAAATTCCTCTGACGCTGGGATTTGAACCTAAGACAGGACATAGGACATACGTAGTACATTAATTAGATATGTTAATATACATATTATTACATATTATATGTAACATTGTCTTCTTTAATTTGATAAAAAATAACCTATTCGTTGCGAGTACCGGCAATAAGTGAAATCCCGGTATTCTATAGAATGCCTAGGTAATGTATAGAATACCTGATGGTTTTAGGCAAACTATGAAATGGACTATAAGTTTTTTTTTGTGAAAATGTTACATACTTTTCCTAGGCATTCTATACAATTCCTAGGCATCATACAGAATGACCAGTACCGTTTACGCAAAATGTTAAAAGGGAACAAGATGAAACCCCTTTATTAATTAATACGCATTTGAAACTGAAAGAACAAAGCTAAAATAAAAGACAGGATATTCTTACCGGAAAACAATGAAAGCAGAACTAAGATTGAAGTACTTGTTACAATAAGTACTCATCTACCAATGATATTGCAACCTAATTTTTTCAGCAGCCTGTCTTATTCATACAAAGAAGTCCTACTATATAATCACAGTTGTAATTTTTCATTACACCATATTTCAATATAGAATGTTGATTTCAGAAAATGTATTTCTTTTTTACGAAAACGTATTTTATCAGAATATAATGATAACGAATCTCGCACAGCAAATTTAGCAGACTATTTAATTATCCTATTTCAAGAAGTCTAAGTACATTTTAAAGATATAAGTTATTCTACACTAAATTTTTGTGACATATAGTAGAAATTATTTCGTACAAAGTGAGTTTGTTAATAATTTCAGTTCAGGGTATTTGGTTGTCTGCATTTTTATAAAACTGTTATACAAATTTACCCTCAATTCTACTCCATCGACATACCCGTATTAGCTCCTCTTTATGCGTTTATTCTATTTTGTCCTTCCGATCTGAGTTCAATCAATTATCATAATTGTTTTTATTATTAAACAGTGGTAGCGGGGAAAAATTACGGAATTAGGCGTATTATATACTTTGCCGGCAGACAATCCGGCAAAGTATACAATGCCTAGGCAATGTACGAGGGGTATTCCGAAAGTAAGTTTCGTCAATGTATGGCAGGAGCGGCGTGTTCACCAGGGGAACCAAACAAACGCCAGACGAATCCTCACCCGTGGCTGGTTCCACGACGGAAGTGGCGTCAGCGGAGGAGGCATGACGCAGGCGCACTGCGCCGTAGAAGAGCGAGTCGCAGCAGACTGGCGTGCCCGCGGGTATTAGTGTACCGCTCACGATGGCACGAGAGATTTGGCGCCACTGCCATGTACCGCTATCTCCCCTCTTTCAAACGAGCCATTGCTGCAGCCGCTGAACCTTTTATTGTCCGAGATAGAGCTGTTTGAAATTGATCTCCCGATTTCCGTCCCCGCAAAGTGCGGCCTCTACGAACCCATCTCGCACAAACCTTATGGAACATCAATTTGTCACTCAAAATAGTCTGTATGGAACCTTTAGTAATGTCAGGAAGCTGAGGTGGAGCAGGCTGTGCGCCAATTCCTTGCATCGCAGGGCACCGAGTTTTACCACAGTGGGTTCTTCAAACTGATCGCACGCTACGACAAATGTCTCAATGTCGCTGGCGACTATGTCGAAAAATAGTGCACGGTGTATAGTTCATGCTGCCATGCTGTATTGCTTTTGGGTCAATAAAGTGTCCGTGTGACAAACTGACGAAACTTACTTTCGGAATATCCCTCGTATAAAATATCAAACATTTCATACTTTGACGTTCGATTTTAGGCATTCTATACATTACCTAGGCATTCTATAGAATGCCGGATTTCACACATTGCCAGTAACATATACATATATATGCATTCATGAATCACAGATTATTGTCTCTGTTGGACATAACATGAGAATATTATAGGAGAAAAATTCCTCTGACACTGGGATTTGAACCTAGAACCTTTGGTTATCCGTGCCACTGCTCTACCAACTGAGCTAAGCCAGAGTTCACTTCACAGCGCCAGATGGGCAGTCAGTCATAGAGAGAGGTGTTAAAATGCAGCTGTTACTAATTTTAATGAAAATGATACAGAATGAAATAGAGGGGATGATTCATCGTAAGTAAATTACCAAATCAACATTTGCCTTTACAGCTGCGGAAACCATAAAAAAACCCACGTTAAATTGGTTGACCCCGGGATATGAACCTGGGACCTCCCGAAATCGATTCCAAGACATTACCACCTCGGCCAGCTCCTTCGGTTGTGAAAATGTTTCTGAGCTGCTAAATAAAAATAAATTCTTCTCAGTAGTATCGATGCCAACAAAAGTTTTGGAAATGTATGGATAATATTATTAATAATAATAATAATAATAATAATAATAATAATAATAATAATAATAATAATAATAATAATATCAATAATAATAATAATAAAAATAAAAGATGAAGTATTGTGCAGAATGACAGACAGATGTCACTACTGTATTATTAATCTGTCTCCAGTAAATTAAGGTTTATAATTACTCAACGGAACTTGGGTCACTTTAATTGACCCTCAAGTTAATTTGTGTGGAGTACAAGTATTGCTTCCCATATAATTCTTTGTTACGAATTCTTATGCTAGAAAAAAAATTACGAGGGATACTGAAAATACTATTGCATCCACTAACCTAAACTACATTTTAAAGTCTTTCTTTCTTTACCGGAGTTTTACATCCCTTTTGTAAGGACATTTATGAGGCCCACGAGGCCTTAATGGACCGCGAGCTGTCGGGAAAGAGAATATCTATGGACCACACACATTTTTTTTTAACAGACAAGGACACGGATGGCCTCCCGGATGAGTGGTCAGCTCAATGCCGGGGTCACCTCCGAGATAACATGAACACATAGTATTATTGAAGAACTGCATTTCCTTAATGGTCTATTGCTTAAGTATTGATTTTTCCGCATTATATACCATTAAACAGCTTATAGTTGACACACTCTACGATACAAACAACGATAGAGCTTGCTTAATCTAAATATAAGTTTATTAAATAATACAACTCGTGTTTTAAACACTGTGCATTATTAAATAACTGAAACAAATTATAAAAGAAACCAGTATTAAAATTTATCTTAAAACAAGTGAGCAAATAGGGCATTGACGTCAAGCTTGTTGTGAAAAGTAAGGAAATTCAAGAATTTAAAATTGTAATGTTATTATGTGGCTATATAATAATAGCTTGTCAATTAATAGTACATTGCGATACAAGTGCCGTAAGCGATGCATACGGATCGAGGAAAGAAGTTGAAAAATCCCTTTAGGCAGGCCTACAGGCGGAGGTAGATTTCGAAGTGCTTTTGGTTTAATTTATTGTCGCTGCATAGCACTCTTCTTCTTTAGCCTTGGCATGGTAAACCTGCAGTAATAAGAACTGAATTCGGTAAAGAGGAAGAGCCTACAATCATTTGTTTTGACAACAAGAATAGGATATAATATTCTGGGAGGCCGTGCGCAAGATCAGCAATGAATAAAATTAGCAAAGCCGCTAAACAAGACAAAATTATGATATTATAATAATTCTTTTAAGTGTTATTATTTTCAAACATTAAAAACTCGCGTAATATGAGAGCTATCAAGAAACTATTTATTGATTTGTAGAGTACTCATCAAGAGCTTTTCAACGATACCCCACAAGACGTGGTTTCAAAAGTTTCGAATTTTCATCCCCCACCCCCACCTCCACCCCCACCTTCACTCGAACCCCCGAATCGTTGGTGTCACTGTAAACTCCATAGGGAGTACTCTAATTTATTCAAACAAAGTTTCCCTCTATACTTCATAGGGGCCGAGATATACATTTTTAAAAATTTCAACCCCCTCCCCCGACCACCCCCTTGGGCCAATTTTGCCCATTAACGAACTTGTCCGAACTATTGGGCCTAGAAATAACATAATAAAATTTGGTTCAAATATCTTCAAAATTACGGCCGCTATCGTGTAAAGATATAAATATATATATATATATATATATATATATATATAAATATATATATATACCGGTATATATAAATATCACAAATTTTTTTTTTGAACGGGCGGTGGTTTCGTACTTAGGGGAGCATGAAACGTAAAGATATGAAAGAATTTTTCGAAAATCATAAAGTGGTATCCATTGCAATAGGTAGATTTTTCTTCGAAAATCTACCTAAAAACGAGGCGCTCGCGCCGAGTTTTTTCAATTTTCCGAGATCCGTTATGCGCTTACGGCACGAGTATTGCATGCTATTTTTTGCACGATGATTATTTATATCAATTTAATTATATTAATTGAGATATTACCTGAAAATATTATGCATATACATTATTGAAGATAGGTGTTTATTTCAGAAAGTGATTCACATGTGTTTGTTGTTATGGGAACCGAATAT
Source organism: Ectobius pallidus (assembly GCA_964059195.1). NCBI lineage: Eukaryota > Metazoa > Arthropoda > Insecta > Blattodea > Ectobiidae > Ectobius > Ectobius pallidus. The sequence goes on from CAXKWD010000006.1 coordinate 141,168,625, forward strand.
TTGTCCTGGGGGGCCTTGTGCATAAAGGCTTGTATTATGATGAGTGGCGTAAGTAAATTCTTACCGCACGGAAATTTGTTTTGTTTCCATAGCAACAAGATTGCGTGCAGGAATGTCAACTTACGATCCACGGCAACAATATTCGTAAGTACCACAATTAGTTAAGTCGTGCAAAAAATTAAGTAAAAGCCTACTGAAAGTCATAAGATGATATTTACATATACACTATAAGTGCTTGAATATCTGGATTTCTTTAACAGTAGTAGTTCATTATTTGTTACTCGCCGTGGGTGAGTCGGTAGCGCGCCTGCCTTCCACTCCGGCGGCCCGGGTTCGATTCCCGGCCGGGTCGGGGATTTTTCAGTAGTAAAAAATAACTTTCCCGGGTTCAGGACTGGGTATTTGTCAGTAGGTTAAGATAATGCACATTGTGCGCGATTCCTTAATTATACACTTATTAATTATTGCCGAGGTATTGACCACATAAATAAAAGCACTTTTTGGATCGAGACTGTCCATCGTTATTTGTATTGGAGAGACGTGAGATTAGTTCAACCCACAGGAATTAAACCTGGGTCCGCTGCGTGAGAAGAGCGAACGCATCCCCTCCGCCGGTGGATTAATCTATGTTTTAAAGAAAAAATTTTCTCAGTTTGTAGGTTTGTATGGAGAGACATCAGTAGGAATGTCCAGGAAATAATTCAGCGTAGAATAAATCAATATTTTAACATTATTTATGCTTGCGAGTTTTGAAATAAAAACAGTCACTCAACCACAAAATGAATAATTTAAACACTTGACATGGTAGTCAAAACTGTCATAAATGTTTCATAGACCAAGTCTTGCTGCATGAATATTTAAAAAATGGCGACCAGTAGAACTGTAAAGTAACACTCAAGCGACATGTCAAAACAAAATGAATACAATTTGACATCAGATGTAGGCTATATTCGCTTTATAGCTTTCAGGATAAAACACAATTTCAGACTACAACACTGAATTAAATTACAACTGAGTTTAATTATGGCAATAGCCTTCTAAAAACTGTTGTAAGATTATATAAAAAGTTTAGGTTTAATGCTAGATGAATGATATAGAATATGATGATAAAACGTTCGGTCCGGAGACCCACGGCCCCACCGAAGGACACTAGGCCGGATGATACCGCGGAGGGTGGCCAAGTCCTTCCGCGGGATATGAATGAGGACACAACACCCTGTCCTGATCCAGGAAGGAAAATTTACATCTCTGTAAAATCCCCGACACGGCCGGGAATCGAACCCAGGCCGCCTAGCAAGTTGGCAGTCATATAAAATATACTGAAAATAAAATTTCACCAGTTGGTAGAATCTTGTACCGTTTTAAAGGTAGCCTATACTATAACAAGCCTATCAAAAGAGCCTATATTATTCATAAATTCCTATCTACCATATATCGTTTGTATTGGGGATATCTACATTAGGGTGACCATTCGTCCCGTTTTTTGACTAAATGTCCCTCTGTCCCGAAAGCTTTATTGGGGACACTCAAATATCCCGCTTTTTCGTGATTCTGATTGGCCACTGTGTTTCACGCTGCAATAGCCTAATAAAAGTTAAAACAGTGAAGGTCTTGCTCCATTGTAAATGGAGTAATATGAACTGACTTTTATGTAAATTATAAGAAAAAACGCACTCGATAAAATACATAAAAATGAAAAGTACATTGACAATGAGGCATCTAATTCTGTGGAATAAATGATCTACACCAGTATGCAGAGTAAATTTATGAAGTCATTTGGGATAATTCGTGTGCATGAGACAAAGGTAAATAATTGTAAAAATTCACTAAATTTTGTGAATAAAACTTTTGTCCCTTTTTCCCCTTAGTTGTCCCAATTTTTCTATAGAAATAAATAAAACGTCCCGTTTTTATATAAACATTATATAAAAGTAAAGTGTTCCCTATTACAGGCCATGGAGGCCCAGAGGGTTCCAGGAGGTTGAGGCTCCCAGATTTTTAGACATCGGCACATGAAGGTGGTAAGGTTGTCAGCCTTACGCATCGGCCGCCTTTACCCCCAGGATTGCTCCTGGTACTCATTTCTGTTGGAGGCTGAGTCGACCCCAGGGCCATAGTGCCACCAGAAGGATAAGGCCAATTGAAAAATTCCAACGACCTCATCGGGGATCGAACCCGCGAGCTTCCGGTTTGTAGCGCAGCGCCTCAACCACTACGCTACGGTGTAAACATTATATGGACATCATAATTTACACACTAAACTAAATGCGCCCTGAAATGTATGCTCACTTAAACCTCCGAGACCCTTTTACCTACAGATCTGAAATTTTTATCCTGCTTGGAACGGCTATAGATTAATCATTAACAGCCTAAACATTATTATTATTATTATTATTATTATTATTATTAATGGATGGGGGAAAATATATACCTAAATATTTCATCTAAAATTTCCATCTTCTTTCCATGCATTGCCTCAGACAACTAAATCGCAGGATTTGTGGAACGTCCTGTATTTATTAGAACACCGTGTACAGAAGCGGGGATCTGAATGTTATCTCGGATGCATAAGACGAGAGGCGCTTTGTCTTTGTTTTAACGGAAAATGAAATCGTACAAAACAAACATTTGCATCGCTTCCGTAGCTGCGGGTACCTCTCCATAGCTTTGCTTTTTAAAAAGCCTCCTGATACTACGAGCAGGTTTTACTTTTGATGTTCCCATTACGTGCCAAGTGTTCTGATCACGATAACATGCATAGGAAAAGTGCGTACACTTTCTGAGATGTAGCCAAGAACCAGGGCCGGATTAACCCTTGCGGTCTTCGTATGGGGAACCTTATAGCCTCTTTTACTATTTGTATTATATTCCAAAGAAAATAATAAAATCAGGTAAATTGATGTAAGAAAGTGCCAGAATGCTTTTATTTAATCAGTAAAAGTTGCAATAATGATATGCAGAAAATAAGTTATTTTTGTAATCGATTTCCGAGTTAGGCTCCAGATCGATTCATTAAGCAGGGCTTACGGAAGAACAAAGGTCTAGTTTGATAAGCATATATGAAGGAACATGTGGGTAGTGTTATTTGTCAAAGCTAACTGTAGGCCTATTGCAACTTCCAAAGCAAACTAAATCTTCAATAAACTTCCTAGACATAACAATGTACAGAAAATATTAAATTTAAACCTATAACAGCCAATTGAATAAAAAGTACCTCTAATCATCCGCCAGCAGAAAAATTAGCAGACCAAAAGCACTTAGATAAAATTCTGTCATTCTCACTTTCCAATTGGGAACTAAAAAGGAAATGAAGAGGACAGAAAGACTTAGATAATGGTGGATAGAGGGTGTAAGACAAATGTAGGGGATTAAAAGAGTAAGATACATCAGACAGATCAATATGGAAAAGCAAAAAAGTATAACGCTGTATTGTGGAATATTTATTATTATTATTATTATTATTATTATTATTATTATTATTATTATTATTATTATTATTATTATTATTATTGTCATTATTATTATTATTTCTTAATAATTATCGTCATAGTACTCATGAAGTAATATAATCGTCGACTATTCCATCCATACACTGCTAATTTGATATTGACATGAGCGTTTAGAAATGCTTCGAATATCGACCAAACACAGTTGTTGATCTAACACAAGGATGCGATTTTATCTTTATAACATTAGCTTCTTACTGGAAGCGTAGGGTATCAATGTGGAGTGATTAATTCGTCACAGTCTGCCAGTGAACAGAATAAAAAAAAAATTATACAACATAAGTTATCTGGAAATTGGAATAATACAGATGTACAAATCAAACACAATTTCGATTCGGTGAAAACCAGTTCGTAAGTTTTAATCTGTTCTGTTAGCTTATCTGAATTAGGTTAGCTATTTCTCATACGCACTATTGGTGGCATTGGTTATAATCTGGTAACTCGAAACGATTCATCAACTGTTCTTTCAAAGTAGGCCGTGATCTCGCGGCTGTCTGTATATTAATGATTATTTATATAAACAGTTACAATTTATTCCCGGAACAATATTACTGTCGCGGCCCTGTAAGGCCCGGGCGGCTTGGGTCGCTTAAATCCTAAAAAAGGGAGAGGTGAAACTACGATAAAGAAAGAAAGAAAGAAAACAATATTACTAAATCCTACCAGAGATTACCAGTATCATAAGGTAAATTCGTTCTAGCAAATCTAGGGATATACTCATAATCTCTCGTGGGATTTCCTATGATCATTTTTCTCATATAAAAAGTCACTTGCATATAGCTTATGGGCCGGTTGGAAGAAATATTAAAGAATTTATAAACGTATTTTACTACTAATGTCAATCCATCGGCTATACAACAGAATTTGGCTGTTACATATGTACCTATGGGACACAGCTTTATTCCCGGATTCAGGGAAAATAAAAGGTCAAAAAATATTTGTCAGACAGTGTTTCACATAACTCGTCACCTGTGAAGTTTGATTAGAATCTGGTCACTGCATATTCAAACAAAGTTTAACTGCTTCCGAGAATGAAGGAAAAAGTCGCGATTATTCATACAATTCGAAACGTATAAAAATAAATTAAAAACATTCCTGAAATACAGTATTATCATTAAATAGGCGGGAGCATAGGCGGTCACAAAAACATAACATGATAAATTTGTACAAAAGGCCAAGGAAATATCTGGGCATTATTTTTTTTCAAAGTTCACTCTGGGTACAGGTGTAAAACATTCGGGTATGCCTGCAACAATGTGCCTGGTCGGCCTGGGTGAAGCACTAAGTATGGTGGTGGTTCCGTGTCCAAGGTCTCAGGTTCGATCTTCATCTTCAAAAGAGGTTACTTGATTCCCCCATTTCGTCCCGAAATTTACTCTAATTGTTCTTTTTTAAGCGAAAACTTTTCTCCGTGTTATGAGTCACACAGAAAATAATACCATATCTCCCTACGGAATGAAAGTATCAAAATAAATAAACAAAATCAAGTAAACCGATGTAACAAAGTGCCAGAATGCTTTTGTTTAATCAGTGATCATTGGAATTATGATACGTAGAAAATAAGTTATTTTTTAATCGATCTCCGAGTTAAGCTCCTGATCAATTCATTAAGCAGAGCTTACGGAAAAACAAAGTCCTTGTTTGATAAGAAAATGTGAAGGAATATGTGGCTGGTGTTATTTGTCAAAGCTACCAGTATTGTAACTTCCAAAGCCGTATATGAAGACAAAACAATATGCTGTCATGAGAAGTGATTTACAATTGATAAATTCTTTCTAATATATTACCATAAAATAGGCACTAAATTGGGCATTACTCTGGTACCTGTCAACCGATTTGGTCCAAAATCAATAGCCTTCTTCTAATGTATGTTATAAATGCGTATATAAGGTTTCATGAATATCCGATAAAGCGTATTTGAGTTATCGCGCATTCAGACACACGGACAGATGAACAGACACTTTCCCGTCCCCTACACAATCTCATAAAGTGCCATTCTGGCACTTAATAAACCAAACGTAACCAATCCTGCTGTAAGAGGTCATTTAATATTCTTAATGCAAATCATGCTGAATTATAATTGTTTAAAATTTAATGTCGAGCATTTCTAAATAATTATGGACATATTACAGTAATGTAGACCAACGAAGGACGCAATAGTTCAAGACGATAAAAATTATATTTTTTAAAAAATAACTTTCTACCATATTTTTAAACCATGCTTTAAGAAATAATAACAATATACAGTATGCTACCTGAGAAAACACATAGCCTAGTAAGGAAAAATAGAAAAAAATCCCATAGTTTTCGTTAAGCATAAAACGTTTTTAAATCGTTTCCGCGAAGTCCCTAAAAGGCACGATCCTAATGCGAATATTGGATTAACCTTGTAAATTCAGTGAGACGCGCACGACTTTTCTTTCATTTTTAATGTTACATTATTATTAATGAATTTCCAAAAGTACAGAACCCTATTTTACCAGTTGGTATATTAGGATTATAGATTAAACATATATACAGGATATACAATAGACTACATATACCTATTACTATTTTGCTAATACACTATTCATGAAACTTGCAAAAACTTTAAAACTTTGCTTATTTAAGAAAAGACGATAGATCGGTGTAGTAAAGTCAAAATTTAAAAAAAAATTAAATATAATATTAACTGATAACGTTCATGCGTAAATAATGCACAATGAAATAACAGACTGGCTTTTCTCTTTACATTTACAATATGCAGATGTAGAAATTTTAAATCTATGTAAGTATTCACCAAATTTTCCATGCCCTGTTAAGAATTGAGTCATAATATAGTTTGGAATCAAAAGTGTATAATTTGTAATTGCCCTTGTTTAAAAGAATCTTCTGAAGTTAAATACTTAGGAATTATTAATGATATACATCTCAAATGGGATAAGCATATTGCATTTATCACAAATAAAATACGCAAGACTGTTTAAAAATTTGTTATCCTTCGAAATGTACTTCCAACCTCTACATTTCGATCAATATATCTAGCACTAGTTGAATCGTTAATCCAATACGGAATTATTGGCTGGGTAGCGTTTCTAAGACCATTAATTGTACAAAATTAATTTTACTTCAAATGAGAATAATAAACATTTGTTTAAATAAACCTATTGATTGCCCATCAAAACTATTATATGTTGAATTCAATGTTATGAAAATCAAACAGCTTTATATGTTAAAATTATTAATATATTACCATAAAAATAGATCTAAATTTATTTCCTATAGTCATTGTCAAAATACATCGTTCGTTTCGCTGAATCAAAATGTAAGACGACCAAGGGGCAATTACATGGTCAAAACTATGGATTGAAATTGTATAACAATTTTATTGCTGAATACCCTGAATATGTAAATTACAATTTTAAAAACATTTTAAGAGGAAAACAAAATTATATAATATTAACAGCACAAATTTTAATGATTTCAATCCAATTTATTCTATTTTTTGTTGTTGTAAATGCTATTTTAAACCACTGGTTAATGCTAAAAAATTATTTTTATATACATTGTACTCATAAATTTATAACTTTTCGTTTGTAGTATACTGCGCATTGATATGTAATTATATTTATATTAATCTACTATACCTCCTAAACATGAGCTTTGCTCATATAGGGGCTTGTTTGGTTTTATTTGTTTTTACTTGTATTAAATGTGTAATAATAATAATAATGTAACGTAAGTAAGTAATTTTAATAAATGTTAAAATGTTAAACTTCTAAACTTCCATTCTATCTTGCACTCTTGGGAAAAACAAATCTTTCGTTGTGCTGCCGTTATTCGTTTTTTGTCAAATCCGATCCCATTGGCTGTGCATATGTTCTCTTAAGGCTTTCTTAATGAAGATTAGGGGCATAAAGTATAGGAAATTTTAACATTTAATGTTACATTAATATATAATTATTAATTAATATTAAGCTTAATAAGAAAGCAAACCTTGAGCATAGAAGAGAACAGCAATACAGATGTACCCTCTCCAGTCCATGTTGTGTTGCAAGTTATGATTGTTGCGGCTAATCCATGTCGTACGCGTGAGGCAGTGGAACAACAGACAGACACTGGACGCACATGCACACACTTCAACACCGCAAACAACACTATGCGAGGGGTAGACCCGACTCGCGCCACCAGAACTCCATTCGTCCCTCACCGCACTCTGTCAGGACGAGCGGACGTTCCGGATAAGAAAGACAAGCTTCACAGCGCTTGTAGCGGCAGTAAGCAGTAACAATGATACCATTCTTGAAGAGAGTTATTAAAAATCCTGCTTTCAACGAATAAATCTAATCCAAATAAATAACAGCGTTAAAATATCTGAGAAAATCATACATACGAATTGGAGTTCTCCAAGGCGACCTGATGATACAGCAGACGGTAAGGGAGGATTCAAAAGCAAAAATGATTCTATACGCAGACGACATGGTGATAGGATCGACACTAACAGGGGATGTGCAGAAGACTCTACAAGGACTTGAGAATTGGGTTTTATAAACGAAATCGACCTGGATATAAACGAAGAGAAGACTACAAATTAATGACATTTAGGGACGGAGGAAAAGTAGCGCCCAAGGACTGTATACTCCATACAAGTAGTAAACTAAAGTAAAGTAAAATGTTACTATGTAGGCCCAGAGGGCTCCAGGAGGTTGAGGCTTCCAGATTTGAGACATTCGGCACATGAAGGTGGTAAGTTTCTCAACCTTCCGCACCAGCCGCCTTTACCCCCAGAACTGCTCCTGGTACCCTTTTCTGTCAATGACTGAGTCGACCCCAGGCCTATAGGATTAGGCCAATTAAAAAACGTCGACCTCACCGGGGATCGAACCCGCGACCTTCCGGTTTGTAGCTCAGCTCCTCAACCACTATGCTATGTGTTTGTCTCGTCCTATGTGGTCGTGTTGTCTCGAGGTGGCCCCGGCATTAGGCTGATAACTCATCCGGGGAGGCCTTCCATGTCCTTAGCTGGTATAACAACAATGCCAGTGGTCCAAAGGTAATCCGACGGATTATAGTCCTGTAAGGCTCTGGGGGTGTGGGCAGCATAACGTCGCTACAACGGGTGAGGTTAAACCAGAACAAAAATGGATATATATGGAAAAACACAATAAGACTGTGTAGATATTAATTCATATAACCACAGAATATTATTCCTATTGAAAATTACATGAGGATAATTTTGTTAAAAAAAATCTTCTGACACTGGGACTCGAACGCAAGAACTTCGGCTTCAGGTGCCGATGATCTCCCAACTGAACTAGCCAGAGTTAGATTCACAGCCCGATAGGGAACTAGACTTTACTCCGGTACCGGTCAACCGATTTGGTCCAATATCAATAAGCTTCTTCCCATGGACGTTATAAATACGTATACCAAGCTTCATGAAAATCCGATAAAGCGTTTTTGAGTTATCGCGATTAAAGATACAAGGACAGATAGACAGACGGACACAATCTCATAAACTATCATTCTGGCACTTCATAGATACAGTATTGTGGGGTAAACTAATTTGGTGATTTTGTGACCGGGTTTTTACTATCATTGTACAGTAATATTTAAAATGTAGGTACGTATTCATGAAACACATCCTATTGGTTCTGTTGAGCTTTACCGCAAGACTAACCTAACAGACAATGAAGTAACAAATTGCGGTATGTGAGGAATGAGGAAGAACCTAACATAGTTGTAATTGTAGTTAATTGAAGTGAATTACTGGAGATCAATACTCAGAATTACGACGCCCGTCTCTCCAGGATTAGAACATGGAACTCCTGCATGCAAGGAAGAGTGTTATAACCAGGCTTTAAAACTTAGTGCCCGATCGAATATGTTAACAGCAACCGTACTGTACAGACTTTGCTCGGCGTATGCCCTAGCTACCATATGCTAGTTCACGTGATAGTAAACAAACCGTAATACAGATATAGGAAGACCACAAAATAACTTCTCATTATCTAAACTCACATTACAATCATGCAAAACGATACTTTCTCCTGTTTGTGTATAATAGTCCCTCCCAAATGTTTCAATATATGTTTGCGTTTTAGAACACTTTACTTTCGGCATGCCGAACACGTATTATAAATTTAAACACGCACAATGACAAGGTACACTGTTGACCAATTTGAGATGCACCGTACTACGAGAGCATTCACTTCTCAGTACTACTATCAATGACTGTCTTATCAGCCTACGCAATCACCCTCCACCCCTATACTCAGGTTGTTGGTAACCGGAATCAACTCCCTCTGTGGGTTCGGGCACTAAGTTTTAAAGCCTGGTTATAACCTTCATTTATTTGCACCAACATAGATTAATGCAGTAAAAAAGATTTAAAAAGAGAGAGGAGTTGACATTAACAGGAATAACTCTTTCGTGTCATCTATAAGACAAATATCGGGTAACTTTAGGCCCTTGTGGTCCCCGGATTTCAACTGGCCATCATTATCATCCTCGCCTTATTTAGAATTGGTTTATGTCTCGTTCTATTGAGTTGGTGTTCTCTAAGAGGTGACCCGGCGTAGAGCAGATCCCTCACCCGGGGAGGCAATCGTGACAAAAAATCGAAATCGAAATAACATCGGAAAACAGTATTTCACGATGCCTAGGAACCGAAAAAAGTGTTTTTTTTTTTTCGGAATAATGTCTGTCTGTCGGTTATGGAGCTATGTTGGAAGGTTATGTGCTTCGGTAGGGGAAAAAAAGCGGACTGACTATTGCAGCTGATTTAAAAGCCTTGTGATACATAAATAAATGTAAGAGATGTAATGGAAACGTTTGTTTTCACAAGCAATGCAAATTATGTAAAATTATTTATCAATTCAAACAATGCTCATTTTAATACATTCCCTATCCTGTGAATGCCGCTAGGCATGCGCAATGGCTCATTTCGGCAACTTAGATATTTTAGTTGGTCCGCTTTTTTTCCCCCAACTTGTACCTTCTCGGCTTACATTCTTCTTTGCTTTATTGGTTCAGCTAGTTCTGAACATTCTGCTGTAAGTTGGGGATTCAGTTATTCAGTACCTAGGACCGACCACGTCAGTCTTGTAAACGTAAGAAGCTGGTAGGTGAAATTACTTTTCAGCTTACAGTAACCACAACTCATTTTATGTGTAGGCATTTTAGCTGTTTATTTAGACGGACCACTTTCAAATTATTCCGCAGTTATCATCCATTGCTTTAAAGCAAATGGAACCACAATTGATAATGTTATTACGAATATTAGTAATCAGACATGCTCTGCAAGAGTAATTCCTACTATTCTGTCTGACCATGACGCAATATTTTTCACTGTAAACGCCAATGGTGAGTTATCTTCATCAAATAATCCTATTTATAATTATAAAAGAAACTTTAATGAATGTAGCATTAGGTATTTTACACTTTTATTGAGTAAAATAAATTGGCTAGCTCTATATAGCTTAAATAAATTAAATGATAAAGTGAACTTCTTTTTAGGTATATTTTCTGAACTTCTTAATGAGGCATTTCCTCTTGTACGTAGTCGTACAGGAAGTCTAAAGAAACATAGAAATATGTGGTATAATAATGATCTTCGCAAGCTAAAAGAAAATTGTACTTTTTACTATCAATTATATCTTCGTAATGGCATGATCGAATGTAAGGACAAATACATAGAATTACAGAAAGTATATAGGAAGGCTCTGAAAACGGCTAAAGTTAACTATTATTCTAGTAAAATTAATTATTCTGGAAATAAATCTAAGACTACATGGTCAATTATATCTGACCTTTTAAAGAACAAGGAAAATAAGACAAATAATACTGACCTAGATGCTGATAAAATGAATAATTTTTTTATTCATGAAGTTGATAACGTCATTAATAACATACAGAGTAATATTGATCCAATGATTTTTATGAACAACTTAATAAAGCCTAAAACTACTTTTGGTTTTAAGTATTTCAGTGTTGAAGATGTTTTTTCTGTTATTATTAATTTGAGAAATAGTTCCTGTCTTGATGTATATGGTCTTAACTCTAAAATATTAAAATATGCTGGCGCATTTATATGTGAACCTCTAGCTCACATCTTTAATTATTGTATTGATTATGGTATTTTTCCATCTACTTTTAAACTTGTAAAAGTTATACCAGTATATAAGAAGGGCGATAAGTCTGAATATTGTAATTATCGACCAATTAGTATAGTGCCTATTTTATCGAAGGTATTCGAAATACTACTAAATAAACAAATCTTAACCTACTTTGAGGGCAATTCACTTTTTACTTCTAGTCAATATGGTTTTAGAAAGGGACACAGTACTGTTGAAGTTGTTTTAGATTTTACTAAGAGGTGTGTACAAGGCCTTGAAAATTGTGACCTGGTCATTAGCCGTTTTTTTGACTTGACAAAAGCGTTCGACACTATATCACATGATTTACTCATGCAGAAGCTTGCTTTTTATGGTTTTAGTAACTCAAGTATCAACTTATTGTATTCATACTTAAGTGATAGACATCAATCTGTTTATTTGAATAATACTAATTCTACATATAAATTAGTTAAGTACGGTGTTCCACAGGGCTCTGTTCTGGGGCCTGTGCTGTTTATAATATACATCAATGATCTGCCTTCTAGTATACAGGATCCATGTCTCCGATCATACTTATTTGCTGATGATTTAGCACTCAATATATCATGTTCCAAAAAATATAATCCTGAAGATATTCTTGAAAATGTGGCTATTAAAATAGTTGAATGGTGCAATTCCAACTTTTTAAGTCTCAATAAAGATAAAACAATTGATATGAAATTCAGTCTTAATCGAAAATATACTGAAAAAGCATCTACGTTAAAATTTCTTGGCTTTTACCTTCAATCAAACTTAGAATGGAAATCACACATTGATTATACTGCTAATAAAATAAGTAAAGGTTTATTTATGTTAAGAGTACTCTGTTCTAGCATAGATCAAAACTCTCTGTTGTTGGTCTACTATGCTCATATCCATAGCCACTTAAGTTATGGCGTCTTGTTATGGGGATGTCATTCCTATGCCAAGAAAATCTTTATCTTACAAAAGAGGGCTGTTCGAATAATTTGTGGGGTTGCCCCTAGATACACTTGTAGATCACTTTTTGTCAAACTTGGTGTCCTCACTTTGCCATCATTATTTGTTCTGAGATGTCTTCTTTTTGTTAAAAATAACATTAATAATTACACAAAATGTTCTGCAGTTCATGATCACTTAACACGCAATAGATCAAATGTATATATCAATAAATGCAAGTACTGTGTGACTCAAAATAGTTATGAAAGCTTATCTTTAAATCTCTACAATAGTTTGTCCAATAGTGTCAGAAATCTATCTTATTCAAGCTTTAAAAGCACTATTGTATCTACTTTGAAGGCCAATCCTCTATATAGTATTCAAGATTTTTATATTTTAAGGCTGTGATGACTCATTGTGAATGATATTGCTTGAATTGACGATTGCCATACGTTGTATTAATGTCTGTGCAATAAAGTTATTATTATTATTATTATTATTATGGTCCGCGGACCACTGGTGGTCCGCGAAGATGGTGCAGATGGTCCGCAGACATAATTAAAAAAATCATATAGCAAGTGGAAAGTAAAGGAATAAAAAAAAATCACATAAAATGGACATTAGGTGCCAAAGTTTTTAAAATCTTCGAAAATACAGCTGCCCTATTGCAAGTTTTCAACAACCTATCTTTGTGAGAAGGGATTTTTATCACTCGTTCAACTAAAAACAAAATACAGAAACCGACTTAACGTATCTGCTGATCGTCGACTAAATTTGACTAATACTGAGCCAGATATCCAGGACCTCTGCAAGAGGCGACAAGCTCAACCGTCTCATTAAAAGTGAGTAATAACATAATTCCTAATCAAATTGGTAATACATATTAAAGTCTGTTCAAAATATAATTTTACTGTCAATAGTTTACTTCCAATTCAATAACTGTGTTTCCGTCAAATTAAAAAAATGTATTTAGATTTATTTCGTTATAATGTCCTATAATTAATAGCCAAAATATTAAGAATATAGGCCTACATATAGACTACTTTTAAAAATGGGATGTAAAATTAGGGGCCCGTAATTTTTTTTTAGACTTTTTAGAGGTCCTCGGGTCCAAAAAGGTTGAGAAACACTGCTTTTAAAGCGTATTTATGAAGGGAATCAATAAACCATGAAAAAGAGGATGATCGATTAAGAAGGCTCTTTCTGAAGATTCAGTACCAGACGGAAGAATCAAATGATGACGAGGAGAATTTAAGTGAAGTTAGGGATGTAGTAATATTACCGTACAATAAACATGGTCACTTACTCTTCGGGAAGAACAAAATCTGAGTGTGTTCTTAACAGGCTGCTTAGGAAAATATTTCGACCTAAGAGAGATGAAAATGGGGACTGGAGAAAACTGCATAACGACGACTTCGTAACCTGTACTCGTCACCGAATATAGTAAGGGTAATTAAATGACGGAGGATGAAATGGGCTGGACATGTTGCGCGCATGGGGGAGGAAAGACATGTCTCAAAAATATTAACTGGGAGACCCGAAGGGAAAAGACCACTTGGAAGACCTAGACGTTGGTGGGAGGACAATATTAGGATAGATTTGAGGGAATTAGGATTTGCGATGGATGGTTTTATGCAGTTAGCCCATAGTAGGGTTGAATGGAAAACTCAGGTAAGCGCGGCAATGAACCATAGGAATTGTCTATTGCCATCGAATAAGTAAATGATATTAAGATAATTACATTTGACACGTTTTCATACTACGAGGGTCATTTCAAAAGTTCTGCACACCGTAAGATAAAATTAAAGAACATAATTTATTTAAAAAAAATACCTTTACAGGCCTTCAATATAATCTTCATTCTTGCTTATGACAGCTTCCCAACGTTTTGGAAGATTCTGTATTCCGGATAGGGCACCTTCATTGTTGAGCTGTCTGATTACTAGGGACCGGATTCTTAGGTTTTCACCTATTTTTTTCCTTACTTCCAAAACAAAAAGTGCTCATACACTTTTTCGAATCATGTCCATAGGATTCACCCACATGAATTCTGTGGCACCTAAAAATACCTAAATGGGGTATGAAAACCTAAATATACCTAAACGGGATATAAAACCTGAAATATCTAATTCAGGCTACTTTTTGTCTTTTTTGTTTGTCAGTTGAGAAATCGATATTTTGCGGAGAGACAATAACTTTGTAGGGTTGAAATTAATACCACCAGCGTTTCGTTCAACCCGTTGTCGTCTGCGATGGACAGTATCAAGAGACGAAGTGTAAGAGTTCCGGCCTTTGTCTGCCTTTAGTACTTCCCTGTTATTCATACTGAGTGGTTACACTGTGAGTTTTAAGAAGACGTGTTAATTATGCCGAAACAAATGAAATCGAGTTTATTACGGCAGTGGATTGGCGATGACCTAAATTTCATATTATTCTTCTTCTTCTTCTTCTTCTTCTTCTTCTGAGGTATTTTATGACGTTGCATCCCGCGGATTTCTACGTCTGCTCTGTCCTAAAGCAAGTCTACACAAATTTAAGTCAATTTTGTTAAGTTAAACTTTACAAGTATTATGTATTGAATCCTATGTAGCACATTCAAATTCATTAAACCAATTATTCTACCCGAAAACGATATTTTGGACAAAAAACCTAAAAAAAACTATTTCACCTAATGGAAAACCTAAAACAGTGTTTTTAAAAACCTAAAAATCCGGTCCCTACTGATTACTCAGGTCACCTCAATGGAAGCTTCATCAATTGTAACAAAACGTTTTCCACGGAGTGGTTCCTTCAATTTGGGAAACAAATCAAGTCTGGTGGGCTCAAATCAAGACTGTATGATGGATGGGGAAGTCTTTCCCATCCATAGACTTGGAAAACGTTTTGTTACGATTGATGAAGCTTCCAGTGAGGTGACCTGAGTAATCAGACAGCTCAACAATGAAGGTGCCCTTTCCATAATAAGAAATTTGCCAAAACGTTGGGAAGCTGTCATAAGCAAGAATGAAGATTTCATTGAAGGCCTATAAAGGTATTTTACAAAATAAATTATTTTCTTCCATTCTGTCTTTCAGTGTGCAGAATTTTTGAAATGACTCTCGTATACAGTATTTTTACTGTACACTATAGGACTAGGCCGAAATACAAGTTTCCTCTGGAATACTGCATATAGCTTGGAATATAATTCCGTTGACTTGCGCTTTGGTTTAGGGGAGCGACCCTTTGCACTTCTTCCCCACGCCTTCATGATGAATGACATCCCGCGATCCGGGCGCCACGCGAACCCTGGACTTGTATCTTTTCATAAAAAGAAACGACTCATTTACATTTTATCTAGTCAGTGTTTTTTGAAAATGTAAGTGGAAAAATGGAAAGTGCACTTCTTTCTCTTCGGAGATTCACATGATGTGGTATGATGCATTACGAGAAATTTATGGAAATCCAGCAATCTACTGAATCGTTTGGACCAACCATTACTTAATATCTTTTAATAGCTAAAGTCGTGTTATACGGATGAAAAACCTGGGCCCTGTTTCATAAAAGTTACAATTATACAGATGACTGGTATCAGTAAATTGTTTTACAGATTTACATTTAGACAATTGTGTTTTTCATAAAAGCTGACAACTTTAATAAATGTCATGACAATTTTGTAGATTTGTGTGACAATTTTACATATTGTTGTTTCTAAAAACTTTTGTGTTTACAGGTAAAAGTCTGACAAATATGTCAAATCTTAGGTTACCTACCATTTATAAAACCTTATTTTTGTAGACATATTTACAAAATTTCAAAAAATGTATAATTGTCATTACACAAGTGAAAGGCAATCTTTCATATGTAGGCCAAGTCAGTAGGGTATGCAAATGTGTGGCATAACTTGGCAAACTGTTTTTTGTGATTTAAACTTTTCTGTTAATAAACTTGCTAATTGTCTTGTTGAAAATGAACACTAGTAGTAGTGATATTGGCAGTACTGAAAGTGATGAAAAACAGACATGAGACCACGCAGGGTTTTCAGGCAACGGATTGCCCTCACTTTCAATTTCAGGGACTTTGTATTGAAAGAGAAATATAATTCAATTATTTTCTATATTAGTAATCGATTGCTTAGCTATCACATTCGATGCTGAGATCAATTATCGCACATGTAGCCTATATGAGAGCCATCTACAGTGTACTAAAGTAATCTTTAGGTTTGACATAAAATTGTCGCGTTTATGAAAAGGATTCTTTTAGTCTGACAATTTGCATTAATTTGCCTGTAATGAAAGGAAAAGTTGTAATATTTATGAAAAATACAATTGTCATGACATATTGTCAAGTCTGACAGAATGGAAGTATTTGTCACACCTGTAGAGTTTTATGAAATAGGACCCTGATCTCTTAGTGTCAGACAGCAGAAGAGTACTTGATTTTAATTTGCTTGGTTATTTTAACCAGGGCTTCGAGGCCAGTGGACATACAAGCAAATTTTTAAAATATCTATTTCGTATTTTCATTTATTTACTAATCAATCAACCTGAGCACATGCCCGTAGACGGGGGAAAATAAGAAATATAAATAAACAAATTACAAAATAATCTAAATAAAGATAAAAATTACTTCATTGCAGTAATAACAGAAAAGGAATTTTAGAAAGAAATATGAACAATAAAATCAGGTAAACTGACATAACAAAGTGCCAGAATGCTTTTCTTTAATCAGTGATAATTGCAATTATTATGAAAGTTCAGTATCGGTGATTTTTAGAATGTAGTTTTCTTCATAAACCACAGAAACTATACAGTGAATTTAGTTTTTCTGGAAAGTGTCCGAAACACTATAAAAGTGAGAATGAAGATGCTAATGTAGGCTATTATTAAATGTGCGATATATGTAGGCCTATAGTTAGCTAAGTCTTACTTAAGGGATCTTGCTCCTCTGATTATAATTCATAAAGATTACTTACTTACTTACTTACTTACTCAATGGAAATAGGCAATTCCTCAGCAAGCTAAAGGAATATTATCTATTTTATGGAACCCGAAGGTTCATTGCCGCGCTTACCTGAGCCCGCCATTCAACCCTATTCTGCGCTAACTCCATCCAATCATCCCACGCAAATCCTACTTCCCTTAAATGTATTCTAATACTGTCCTTCCATCTACGTGTAGGTCTTCCACGTCGTCTTTTCCCTTCGGGTCTCCCAGTCAATAAAGCTCATGTGGAGGCCCCAATTTCTGGTTCTATAATTTTGGCAGGGGTATTATTAAAATTAGGTGGATATGGTTTATTACGTGTATTTAATATATTATTATATATGGGAATACAAATAAATTATTTATGAATTTATATTAGTTTCATTGGTTTTTTGTAGATATGTCTTTCCTCCTCCATGCGCGCAACATGTCCAGCCCATTTCATCCTCCGTGATTTAATTACCCTTACTATATCTGGTGACGAGTACAGGTTATGAAGATCGCCGTTATGCAGTTTTCTCCAGTCCCCATTTTCATCTCTCCTAGGCCTAAATATTTTCTTAAGCACCCTGTTTTCGAAAACTCTCAGATTATAGATGTTACAAGGTTTAAATGCCTAATCGGCCAAATAATTTTTAAAAATATAAATCACAGCTTCGGTTATGAGAAGTACTTCAATACCTGTTCCTGGCTGGAGTTCAGTGGCAAATGAGGAAGTCCTGGGTTCGAGGTAATTTTCCTGTAGTAAGTTGGTCTATAACGAAAATTACAAGTTTCTTGTACATTCGATAGTTCAACTTTCTCACCTGTAAATTGTGGAAGTTGAAGGTTGTTTTCGGATGTCAAGATAGTTCCCGAAGGCACGGTAAATCCGAGGTCACGTGGTGCACCAACCTGTAACAATCATAAAATGCAAAATTATTGTAAGTTCACTTTTGCAAGTGGAAACTTATAGTTCACAAGGTCGACCCCCCGGGGGAAGAATCTGACACGAAAGTCAATAGCAGGTTTCTCTACTTATAATATCGAGGTTACATTTAATTTCTCTTTTCAAAGGCTTTACCTCATAATAGAAGAATGTTAGGAAACATGAAACAAGAGTTATATAGGCTACTTTCATCTTTCTAAGAAAATGGTTTTCCTATAGGTCATCCGTATTCTGCATCAGACGACAGCTCCCTGAGTAGAAGTGGGGGATTTGTTTTAACTTTTTTTGGCTAAATATCCTAGAATTTTATTTATGAGTACAGTGAACGCCGTTTAATGTGATCGCGGATAATGTTATCAATCGGGTAATGTTATCATTTTTATTAAGTCTCGCACAGATAAATACCGATACAATGAAAAAATACTGTTTCTTGTGATCAAAGATTCGGTTTATGTTATCACATTTTCCTTTTTACGGCTTATGGATAGTGTAAAATGAACAGACTTGAACAGACAGGCGTTAGATATTTTGCTAAGCAATGTTAACAACAGTTCAGTGTAGACTTTCAAAAACACCCGTAAGTCGTAAGTAAGAAAGAAGTATTAGTTAATGGACTCCTGAAGGAAAATAAAACAATTAAAACCTTTGTTACTGCTTGAATAAATAGTTGCTTACAGTCTATTACTGTATTAGCCTATGAGTGGTTCATTGATTTACAGTTATGTATTATTTTTTGAATAAATAGCTTTTAATTCTGTTTTGAAGTGTATTATCTTATATGTGAATAAATAATCGTCAATTAATTGTTACGGCTACTGTTATCAATCGGTTAACATTATCTGATTAGCTGCATCCCGAAGTGATCTCAATAAGCGGCGTGCACCGTATTTTATTTAGAATTATTTGTAAATATTAAAAATTGTAATATTGCAACATATTATAACTTTGAAAATTAGCCGGAGCAATTACAATATTGTTAACAGATCGAAACCTAAATAAATCCTTTTTTAATTCCTTTTATTCTTTTCATTTCCTAACATCAATCATGTTACAATTATTTTTACTAAAGGGCATTGTATAATAACTAATTTAATATAATGAATTATCTATTTTAATTATATTATATTATTTATTTATTTTGTTACGCTATAATTGGGCCAACAACCCGGTGGCAGTGTTGGAAATAAGTGCCAGCTATACATATAGGCCTATACATAGTATGAGCCATTTTAAGAAGGCCTCGTCCCAAACCATCAACTGTCTACAAAAGAATATAATAGCCTTGTTCCCTAACCCGAAAATCTGCACCGATTTCGACACCGACAAAGAACAGGTGCTCTGGTAGTCGCGTGGCTTTCCCCAGTATTGCCACCCTCATTCACTCCTTCTTAAGTAAAGTAAGTGCTGTGGTACATATATGACAACATTTGACAAGAGTGAATGCGCCTAATTACCTTTCTAGTCACTGTTTTACAGGTCGAAGAGGATTAGGGTGGCGACAGATAGGGAAAGTTCTTGTAAAAAGAGTCTTTAAAAAGTGGCACCCACTCTACATTGACACACTGTACATACAATGACACACATTAGATATCACCAATACTCTATCATTATATGTAATAATAATTTTAAAAAATCACCGCCCATTCAAAACTATTTACAAACTATTAAACTATAAAAAAATATTTACAAACTTTACTACATAATATTATACAATCTTATCAGAGTTATCATATCCTATATATATATATATATATTTGTTTATTAATTTTGACGTTAGAATGAAAGGTTTCGAAGGTTTATGAAGGTAAGTCATTCCAACCCTGAATCCCTCTATTATCGCTCCTTGTGGTCCGTATTATTTATCGCTGCCGTATTTTCTCTGTCTTTAATTTTATTTAGGATAGTGAACTATTTTCTATAATAATATAGATAAATTGAATTTCGTTGCAAGTTCAAAAGAATTCATTATGTGGTTCCTCCTTATTAGCTTATATGTTTGAATATGAAAGTAATGTAATGAGTTAAGATTTTGGATGATGCAGAATCAAAGGGGCAGCCCTTACAGCACTCTCCCTTCATCCAGAAATGTTCCAAGAATTCCTTGATTGCCTATGTTTCCAGCACCGCCTGCTAGCAACGACTAGAAAACCCGCAATACACAGCCGACAAAAAATGCTTCTAAGACAGTGGCGGATCCAGTATTTTTAGAGGGAGACGACAAAGCATTGGGTGACAGACAGTTAATACCAAATATAATAAATGCATCTAACTCAAAAATAACTGCAAAGTTCTTAACTACAGCCTATGGGCTATTATACTCCGTGGCGCTACATCCCTGGAGGGACTTGGCCTTCCACCCGACCGCTGCGTCATCTACCTATAGGCAGATGGCAGGATTGGGGGCATGTGGTCAGCATGCCGACACCCACGGCCATTAATGGTGGTTTTCATGACCGGAGCCGCTACTTCTCTATCAAGTAGCTCCTCAATATGAATCACGAGGCTGAGTGCACCCCTACCAGACCTCCCTACTTCAGAAAAATCCGAGGAGGTACCGGGAATCGAACCCGGGCCGACGGATCTGAAGTCAGCGACGCTAACCACAAGACCACGCCGGCGGACTATGGGGTATTATAGTTCATCCTAAATTCACATGCGTTGTCTCGGAGGTGGTCCCGGCATTGGGCTGATCACCCATCCGGGGAGGCACTCCATGTCCTTGTCTGGTCAAAAATAGTATGTCTCTGTTCAAAAGGTAACTATTCTTCCGACGATCGGGGTCCTGTAAGGCCTTGGCGGCGTGGGGCGCATAAACGTCTCTACAAAGGGAAAGGTTAAACTAAGATAAATAAATAGATAGATAGGAAATGTGATCGTGTAATACTGTATAGGCCCAAGCCAATTAGTAATGATGCGCAGATCATTGTTCTAATACGCTTGGTATTTAAATAGAGCATATCTGTTCAGTAAGTTGGTTTTGTGATAATGAATTACTCCATAAAAATGTGGGGAGTTTTTTCACACATTAAAAAAACCGCAATATTTAAATTGCTCAATTGAATACGCCGATCGCCTGGGGGATATTTTGAATGTATTACACGACATTTTTAATAACCATTTACAAAGTTAATTAAATTTATATGCTAAAAATGCGAAATTGAAAGCAATTTCCGTAATTAAACAACGTAAAAAATTAACAATATCACATTCTGGCGTATAAATTCAGAGGGCGTCAAATAAAGAGAAGAAGCAGACATATCCTGCAACGTACGATACAACGATGCTATGATAATACTGAAACTCAAGGGACACGCTCATAGAGAGAGGTATAATATTATGCGATATACCTATGGGTAAATTATCCAATGAAGAAGTCAGTACCATAATCCTCCACCAGAGCAATAATGATATAATGTGGAAGGCCTTGCACGGAGATGTACTTTTTATTTAAGTCAGAAGGCTTTGATTCTCATTGTTTACATTTATTAATTTTGGACTGAGAAATTCTGAAATTAGGTTTCGTAACTAAGTTTCGCAACTGTTTTTTACTCGAATGCGCAAGCTCGAGATGTACTGGCGACAATGAATTACGACACTACGCAGTTTCGGCTGATTCCAACTTTTCACGACACTTTAATAGTAATTTTGAGATTATACGCTTATTTAGGTTGTTCGCGTTTTTGTAAAATGAAGTGGGGAACTGAGGAATCTATGAACTGCCTGGATTCATACGTGTTTCAAACGTGCATATGGGATTTCAGCAACCTGAACTTCAGAAATAAGATTAAACGTGTGGTTGCATTGGAATAATAATAATAATAATAATAATAATAATAATAATAATAATAATAATAATAATAATAATAATAATAATAATAATAATAATTATTATTATTATTATTATTAATATTATTATTATTATTATTATTATTATTATTATTATTATTATTATTATTATTATTATTATTATTATATTGCCTTTTGTCTCCAACGTGCAAAACTGTTAATCATTGTAATATTAGCTGACATAGAGGGAATAAACCGTGGTAAGTAAATATCCAATCCAGGGGCTGGGAGAGAGCACGTAAAACCCAAATCAAACCAGCCGGTCACAAGTTTGAGTCCGGGATCTCCTAATCTCCTAATAAGAGTCCACGGCTTCAGCCACATCGCTCAGTTTTTCATCCATTATTGAAACAGATGTACAGAGAAATCGGAAGCTTTTCTACGAGCCTAAGACTCATTCATTTCTTACACCCTTTATACGAGATGAAGGACGTTAGTGATTACTATCCCAGGAGTCCCTGTGGTCCAGATCTCCCTCACAGCATCCAGTGGACATATGAATGGACTCCATGATGGATGACGCTGCAGAAAGATCGCTACAGATACTAATTCCGGTTTCACATTCAGAACACGTGTGGGGTGATGGTATCGCAGGTACTTAAGATAGAATCGAACTCGGAGCTACTGTGACTCACGCTCTAGTGGATAATCACAAACAATACTCCTCACGCATGTAGGATACGCCTCTATTCATCTCATACAGTATGCGAGAGTGATATGGAATTCAGAGCGTCTTGCTGGGACCCGTAACCAAGAGAAAACAGAGAAAATCAGCCAAATTCGTAAAAGATGGAAAAATGTTGTACATTCTAAGATTGTATGGAGGACGGGAAAATGTCTGTCCGTTTGTCTGCCTGTCCGTGTGTCTGTACGCGCAATAACTCGAATGCTTTTTATGGGATTTTCATGAAACTTTATATATATGCATTTATAACGTCCATGGTAAAAAGCCTATTGATTTTGGGCCACATAGGTTGACTGGTATTGGAGTAATGCCCAATTAAGTGTCTATTTTATGGTAATATATTAGACAGAATTTGTCAAATGCAAATCAGTTCTCATGACAACATGTTGTTTTACAGTGTTCATATACGGCAATCAATACAGTTAGCTATGACAAATAACACTAACCATATATTCCTTCACATATGCTTATCAAACTTTAGACCTTTGTTCTTCCGTAAGCCCTGCTTAATGAATTGATCTGTAGCTTAACTCGGAAATTGATAAGAAATAACTTATTTTCTGCACATCATAATTGCAATTATCACTGATTAAACAAAAGCATTCTGGCACTTTGTTATATCTGTTTACTTGTACACCCGGGTGC
Source organism: Ectobius pallidus (assembly GCA_964059195.1). Lineage (NCBI taxonomy): Eukaryota > Metazoa > Arthropoda > Insecta > Blattodea > Ectobiidae > Ectobius > Ectobius pallidus. The sequence continues at coordinate 141,192,249 of CAXKWD010000006.1, forward strand.
ATGGAAACTTTCCGATATTTCTGGTTTCGTCTGGTGTTTTTCTTTATTTAAAGTTGGCATCGAATCTTCTTATCATTTGTTTTCCACGTCAGCTTTGGGTGAGACAACCTCTTTTGGTGTGAGATCAAGTCCGAACACATGCATTTCAGCCTATGAACAACGCTCAGGCCTATGTGAGCGGTGAAATGGGATGGAGTTTCATTTGAGTGGCTGTAAGGCGAGCCCCTGGATGAGACCAACTCTTAAGTGAAATGTTGATGAATTTGCCTTCTTAATAGTGACTACTATATTACACATGCAATCATTTGAAGTGACAAGATTAATTCTGAAATCATTATCTTCATTCAACGAATCTAGAGGTTAATAGCCGTATCCGCCATCGCGAAAAAGGGGTGGAGCAGGGGTAGGGAGTGGGCATGGCGGAGCAGATTTAGAATTCCCTTACCAATATACGAGGCGCCTCCCTAGTTTCCCTAGGGCCGTTTACAGAAACAAAACACAATTTCATGGGCATATATTCCAACAGATACATCAAGTATTCAGCTATTTTTCAACATATCACTACCAAAATTGAAACATTTTTCATACTGTGGAACCATCGTTTGAATACCTGTATCGTAGAACTGTTGAATACCTGTATCGTAGAAGTGTGCCATCTGGGAATTGAACCACCGCGTGACAACCACCTTCGCCTCTCTGTCCTTCTCTGTCACTCTTTGTCATTTCGTGCGGTGTAGGAAAAGATGGGAATCACTGGGAGCGAGGTCCGGGCTTTAGGGTGAATGTTTAAACACCTCCCATCCGAACTTCTGCAGCAGACTTGCTAGGAGGTGTTTAAACATCAACCCTACAGCCTGGACATCGCCTACAGTGATTTTCTTCTCTTCCTACACCTCAAGAAATGGCAGGGAATGACAGAGAATGACAGGCAGGAGGAGATGTTTGTCACACAGTGGCTCAAATCCCTGGCGGTAGATTTGTACGACATAAGTATTCAAAAGTTGATTCCACATTACGACAAATGTTTCAATTCCGGTGGCTAATATGTTGAAAAATAGCTGAATACTTGCTGTATCTGTTGGAGTATATATGTCCATGAAATTGTGTTTTCTTTCTGTAAACGGCCCCAGGGAAACTTCGTACTAGCAAGAAACAGAATGCGTTATTAAAAGTATGATTTTTCATAAACTTCCCTACTCATAGGCCTAAGACATCTGTGGGTCGCGGACACAATTTGAGGAACACTACTACATTTTATTGTTGAAGCGATTAAGAATGAATGAAGTTTGAGTGGGTCGAGTTTTGCTAACCTATCACAACAAACAAGAGGAGGTAAGGGAAGTTTTGACAGACCAAGGCTTGTATAATGGAATAAGCGACCACAGAGCTGTCTGGTGTATAATTGCTCTACTGATATGCCCCTCCGGAATTGTGGTCTTTCTAACTCGCACCCGCAATTCATTTGTCAGACAACTTGTCTTAATAACCCGTAATCACTCGGGGATCTGGAATGTGGGATACTCAGATAATTAATTGAATATATATAGATTGAATGGATCTACATAAAGGAATAAACAGATTTAGGAATCCTAGGCATTAGGAAATTAAATTGTACAACAATTATTTAATGAATCATTTGAACTATTAAACACATTCTATGGCTTGACAAATTAAAATTAAAATAGTTTATTTTACCCAAGGCGCGAAATTTCTGGTTGCCACATCATTTATTTTTGAATAAGTGTTAACAAAATATAAAATCAGGTAAACTGATAAAACAAAGTGCCAGAATGTTTTTTTTTTAAAATCAGTGTTAATTTAAATTTGAAAGGCCCATGCAGAAAATAAGTTATTTTTGTAAACAAAAGCATTCTGCCACTTTATTACATCACTTTATCTGATTTTCTCTATATTACAAAATTAATACACAATTAAATACAAATACATAAATTATAACTCTAACTTAAAATCAGTATCTACAAAAAAAATTAAAAAAAGAAAGAAAAGAAAAAATACAAAGTGGGAAGAACAAAATTGAAATCCTGTGGTAACTAATAAAATGGTGCTTTAAAGATTCACTAATTACAAAGTGAAGTAAATTATAACCTTTGGAATAAGATATTTTATATGCTTATCTAATTTTTTCCTTTTCTTATTTACTATTTCCGGATGTGACCTAATTTTGGAGTTATAGAGTCTTGGACCATAATAACTGATATGTTTATAGCCAGAAGAGGTGAAGTATTTTGGTTCTATTAAAGACAAAGTTTTATTTCTTCTTGTATTGATACTACAGTCAACTGCCGATTATCCAGGATAATGGGTGGTAGCCACCTCACGAATAAACGAAAACACGGTTAAAACAAAATTATACCTAAACATACTATAATTGAAAAATGATTTAAAACTTACATAGGCCTATGTGGAAACATCTTGCAGTGATAGAATCATTCACCATCAGAGGTCACAAATTGTTTCAGCACAACAACAAAACACTAAGGGCCAGTTGTATAAACATGTAAACTGTAGTTATCATGGAAAATTAACTTTCAGTTACATTTAACTACCTTTTTTTGTTGTATAAACATTAATCCAGGTTTATCTAATTCTAACCAACATTTTAATATAACTGGTGAATTTTTGCAAGTTAAAACATTAACTGATGATTTGGAAATTTTAAATACATTTCAAACAATGAAAAAGACACTAGAAATCCATTTTATAAGTACAGTGTGAGTTATTATTATTTTCATATATTTAGATTCTGTTTGCTTTCATTTTGTCTAATGACATTAAAAATACAGACACCGGTACCTTGGCTTTGTTGTTGGTTATGGTAGCCCCACATTACAAAATAGCAACATTTATTTCTAGATTTCTGATTATTCTGATACCCTATCTGGTGATGCAATGAAAACCCATCATGCATCTCTTGAATGTCATAATCTTTTATTAGTAGCCTACTGCATGACATGCTACCAACATTTGGGCAGAACAACTATATAGAGGTTATGTCTCCCTCCCATTACAATCAAGTACAGAGCAAATTCATGATATGTTTATGATATTCAGGGTCAGCCCTGAGGTCCTTTGCGAATTATTGTGATTGGAAGCTTACAAATAGTTACTGAGGACAAAGAACAGCCATTAGAACCATTCATAAATTGACAAGAGAAAATTATACTTTAAGGTCTCGGTTTATTTGAATTCCAACTAAGGACAGTGTCTTAAGAAAACAATATTAGATATCTACAATATTCGTAACCTTCCAGGAATTATAGGTACTGTAGGTTGCGTTTACACACCTAAACACCTCTATAGACAGGTTAAAGCAGTTTGAAGCAAAAATATACATGGCCTCAATGAAATGATTTTAAAAAAATAATTTAAAAAAACTCATCTTTATTAAGCAATTGAAATAAATACCAAAGACATATGTGTAACATGGTGCTTTGTCTTTAATTAAACAACTGAAAACCAAAGACCAAAGATATAAACATAATACTCCCTGCAAATTTCCCTCAACTTTTGCACTGTTGCCAGATGTTTTATTATTTTCTCCAGTTATTTAAAACTGTGAGTTACACAATCTACGGTTATTTTTATACAACATAAGTAGCTAGTTATTTTCAAACTTTCAGTTAAAAACAACCATCAGTTTGTGAGTTTTATACAACTGGCCCTAAGACTACTGCATTAACAGTTAGGCTTTGGCACATTCAAGGAATTTTTACACTTTGCTGAAATAGTCTGTTAACACTTTTTGTTTTTTGTTTTTACGTACTGTAAATAAATAAAAAATAAAAATTAAAAATTAAATATGTTTTTAAAGATTTTTTAAGGAATAGCTCAACGGTTAATCCGCAAACCGGTTGATCCGCACCCGAATAATCGGGAGTTGACTGTATGTGGATCAGATACGTGTAGGTTACAGCATTTGTGAAGGTGTTTTAATTATTTTTCTCATAATTTTTAATTTTCGAATTAACTATCGTGGGCAAAGCCGCGGGAACCTGCTAGTTTTATATATCTTGAATAAAGCACTACTTTATTGAAAATAAAATATCTATGGAAGCAATTAAAAGTGATTATATCCGTTCGAAGCAAAACACAACATGCAAGATTTTAAAATGAAAATGATGGTGATGAACTTACAAAACTTGTGAATTACCCTATACAGCAGAGATATGTTACAGAGTTTTGACATTTTGCAAATAACATTTATATGAAAAATTAATAATAGATATGCTCATAACAAAGTATAATGCGGTGAGCAAATAGCATCCATATTATCAATATTTCCTAGAGCTCGCTTTATTGCTGTGCCCATTCCTGTGACATTTATGTACAGCAACACCCTGCACAGAAAAAGTTTACCGTTCTGCAATATTACAGCAGTTGATTCAACCATAAACATTTCCAGAAGAGAATAATTATAGGAAGAAGAATAAGACAGGTATGCCCACACCTATCTGCATTATAGGAGAGCCGTCCACAAAGTAAAATTCCCCAGGGCCGTTTATACAAACGAAACAAAATTCAATGAATTATTTATTGCAACAGATATAGCAAGTGTTCAGCTTTTTTCAACATATTCGCCATAGGAATTGAGTCATTTGTCATACCGTGGGACCAACTTTTGAACACTTGTGTCGTACAAGTCTGCCGCCTGGGATTTGAACCACTGTGCGATAACAATCTCCGCTTCTGTCATTATCTGTCATTTTTTATTGAGGTGTAGGAAAAGATGGAAATCACTGGGAGCGAGGTCCGGGCTGTAGGGTGGATGTTGAAACATCTCCTAGCGGAACTTGTGCAGGAGAATTGCAGGGAGGTGTTGAAGTCTCCACCCTACAGCTCGGACCGCGCACCCATAGATTTTCATATTTTCCTACCCCTCAAGAAATGAAAGTGAATGGCAGAGAATGGTAAAGATTGACAGAGAAAAGGAGAAGGTTATCACACAATGGTTCAAATCCCAGGCGGCAGACTTAAATGACACAATTGCTCAAAAATTGGTCCCACGGTATTACAAATGTCCCAATTCCTGTGGCGAATATGTTGAAAAATAACTGAACACTTGCTATATCTGTTGCAATAAATATTTTCATGAAATTTTGTCTTGTTTGTGTAAACGGCCCTAGGGAAACTTACTTTGTGGACGGCCCTCGTATCTTCCGATGATCAGTGCGCCGAAGCATTTTGATTAGCTCTCGAGGATATAATATGTTAACATTCAGTATTACAGAAGGCTATGGTTACTGTTAAGAGTCGAAATGATCTTCATTTGTCAGCACAACATTATAAGGTATGGCAATGCCGAGTAAATTTATGCAAGTTAGAGTGCAAGTTTATGATAATGTATTAACACTAGCGAAATTAACTTATTCTGTTGTTATAGCCATGGACGTACGGTGGGGGAGGGTTGAGGGGGTTGAAACCCCTCCCGAAATATCTGCGATTTTTAGAATTATAACATCATGTTCAATAATTATTGATTATAATTAATCAATTAATAATAATTAATTAATTAATTATAATTAAAAAGAAAAAACATTGGTATGGTTATTTTATCACATTTTCTTACATAAGACAGCATTACTAAAAAGAACTCTTGTAAATTTTATTTTCTCATTAATGATTCTATACTCTCGTAATTTATTTAATAATAATGCCCATACTTTATCTCAATGAGCAAATGATCTGTAATGACTTCTACTGTAGAGGAAAGCGTAGGCCTATTGTTATTAAATAATTCATTAATACTGGTGGGTTTTTAATTGTATACTTATTATAACAGTGACGCGTTGATGATAAAATTTCCTTTGGAATTTCTCATAAATAATTCGATGACGCGGATATTTCTGTGGTGTGATCGGTTGGATCTCAGGAGTTCAATGGATATCAGCTTTCAACACGTAAAATCAAATTTTCTGGAATGGACTTAGCTCCAGAAACCAGCACAAGTAGTTAAAACGAAATTACCAGGTATGCAATCAACTTGCCGATACAGAAACTACAGAATATAGATACAATGATTCAAATGTGCGCAAGGACATGGAGCTGAGACACCATTATATTCAACCCCCTCCGAACATAATTTCACAGTACGCCCATGGTTATAGCGTATAGAAATCATGTTCGTAAAGAAGTTTCTGGTATAAATTCTAATCTGACCTTTTAAATGCAGGTACTGAAATATTTGTAATTCTTGGGGAAGACTGTTGCACAATAGCCTATAACGCTAGCTACCGGTACGCTATAGTGATCTGCTAAAGTCTATTTGAATTGGACCCAATGATCATAAACTGAACAATAATAAGAATAGTAGCCTAATAATAATAATAATAATAATAATAATAATAATAATAATAATAATAATAATAATAATAATAATAATAAATTATAAGCGGGAAATTCAAATATCTGGGTGAAATAATTACATATACTCTTACAAATAATATTAAGACAGAAGTTAAGTGTCGACTAACATCAGGAAATGATTGTTTTCATGCTATTCAGAAACTTCTATCTTCTCATCTACTGCCCAGAAATTTCGTTATACCCATATAAAACTTTATATGGCAATAACTATCCTGTTATAGGCCTATTATATGGATGTGAGGTATGGTTTCCTTACTCTTCGGGAAGAAGATAATCTGAGAGTGTTCGAAAACAGGGTGCTTAGGAAAAGATTAGGGCCTAAGAGAGACGAAAACGAGGACTGGAGAAAACTGCATAATGACAAGCTTCAAAACCTGTACTCACTGGATATAGTAAGAGTAATTAAATCATGGAGGATGAAATGGGCTCTACATGTTGCGCGCATGGGGGAAGAAAGACATATCTTAAAAATATTGACTGGGAGACTCAAAGGGAAGAGACTACTTGGAAGACCTAGACGTAGGTGGGATGACAATATTAGGATAGATTAAAGGGAAGTAGGTTTTGCTAGGAATGGTTGGATGTACGAGGGTTGATCAGAAAAAAAGGTTACAAGTTGAATAAAGAAATATTTATTAACAATAGACAGAAAATACAAAAAGGAATTAAGAGACATACATGCCTATTACTTTTCGACACAACCACCAAGTCAATTTAGGCATTTATCAGAACGCACAAACAACTTGTATAACCCGTCTTGGTAGAAATCAGGTCCCTGTCCATTGAGCCAGGTCTCGGCGGATGTTTTCACAGCCCTGTCTGAAGAGAACTGACTGCCGGATAAGTGCTCCTTCAACTTCGGAAACAGGAAATAGTCACTGGGTGCCAAATCTGGGCTGTATGGGGAATGACTCCAGATTTCCCACCCGAACTGTCACAACAATTCCTGCGTTGCTTGAGCAGTATGGGGTCCGGCATTGTCATGCAGGAGGATGACACCTTCACTCAACTGTGAATGTCAGATGCGGACACATTCTTTGCCCATAAAAATCGAATCACGGCTCACACTTCCAAACGAGACCAATTTTCTAAGCGTCTTGACATTTCAATCGTCCTGAACCGTCTGGGAACTATCACTACCTACCTGCAAACCAGCTGTATGACAAGTAGCACCCTCTGTCTCCACTCTGGGGAAACAAAAGTTCTCCATAATATGTAGTTTTCAAATGCTGCGGCTTGTAACCTTTTTTTCTGATCAACCCTTGTAGTTAGTACAGAATAAGGTTGAATGGCGGGCTCAGGGAAGCGCTGCAATGAACCTCGGGGTTCCTTTAGCTTGCTTAGGAGTTGTCTACTGCCATTGTTTAAATAAGTAAATTATATTTATCAAAGCTACCACTTGACTTGATAACGTTTTTTTTCAAAGACTTCTAATGCAAAATACAGTAGGCCTACTATCCTTATACAATCGCGAAAGCATGAAATTTGGTGTATTCGCCAAATTTTTGCTTTTAGTCCGATTTTTAAAAACGAATTTCTATTTTGCAGGGAAATTTTCGAGTTTTAGAAAGGAATTTTTAGAAGACTTAAATGATATGTTTATCGAAAGAGGCATACATATAATAGATCAGGCCTGCACAACATACGGCCCGCGGGCCGCATGCGGCCCCCATTGCTATTTATTCTGGCCCGTCTGACTGATTAAAATTATTTTATTTAATATATAGGATAGGGGAATAAGACTTTTTCATCTAGCTCTAATTAAAAAAATTAAGAAGTGTGTAACAGAAAAACAATATTTAAATTTCGAAAATTTAGTAGCAATTTGCACTGATGGTGCTCCATCTATGCGGGGGGAAAATGTTGGTGCTGTAACAATTATTGAACAGTATGCAGGTAAACCACTGGCAAAATTTCACTGCCTAATTCATCAGCAGGTATTATGTTCAAAGGTTTTGCTGTTTAACCATGTGATGAAAATAGTATTTGCTCTGGTCAACTATATTCGAGCTCGGGGTTTGAAGCACAGAATGTTTCGGGCGTTTCTAGAAGGAAATGATGCCGACTATGGGGAACTACCATACCTCACTGATGTACGGTAAAGTTTTGGTGCGCTTTGACCTTCTAAAAAATGAAGTAGTTGAATTTTTGTAATCTGAAGGAGATGAGGAAAAATTTCCAGATATAATGAATGAAGAATGGAATCAAGATCTGTTTTTCCTGTGTGACATTTTGGGTCACTTGAATGACCTTAACTTCAAGGAAAAAATAAATATGTTTTTCAATTAATTTCTCATATAAAGGCCTTGAAAATTAAACTAAACCTGTTTGAAAATCAACTTGCTAAAGCGGATATATCGCAATTTATAACTTGTGACAGAATATTCCTTCTGAATATCATTCGGTGGTGGGTGGAAAATATAAGTGATGTAATCTATCACTTCTAAGTGAGGAGTTTCAGAAAAGAATGCCATTGAGCAATGAAGACGAAGTCCGCATTAAAGTGATTCAGGATCCATTTTCTGTGGATGCAGGAAATCTACCTGTCGATCTCCAGATGGAAGTCATTGATCTCCAGTGTTCTGAAAACTATCGGGTCAAGCATAGGGAGAGTAGTTTACAAGAGTTTTATTCTGTTCTGAATCAGAATAAATTTAAAAATTTGTTGGATACTGCCTACCAGGTATTTTGTAACTTATTTTTGGGAGTACATATACCTGTGAACAAACATTTTCTGTCATGAATTTGAACAAAAACAAACAGCGTTAATCTTTAACTGATGCAAATTTAGAGCCCATATTAAGAACGGCCACTTCAAATATGACACCAAACTTTGATAAAATAGTTGCAACAAAGAAATGTAATGTGTCACATTGAGCTGTTAAGGATGGATACCAGTGCAATTATTAGTAAACCTCGTGTGTGTTTATTAAATGGTATTTATTGTGAAATCTGGTAACATCATCTGTAAGTAAATAATGTTAATATAATTTTAGCTGCAACTCTTAAAATTTAAATATGCACATTAATTTGCCTTTACTGTAGACCTAATAACAACATTTATAAATTTACCTGCAGTGGCCTAATGTAAGATACAAGGTCCGCAGTGATGTGGCCCTTGGTCGGGTGGCAATAGTTGAGTTTGGCCCTAAGAGTGAAACAAGTTGTGCAGGCCTGTAATAGATGTTTGTACGCATTAATACAATAGAATAAAAACATTGTCAGGTTTGTCAATGGTAGAAGTGTAAATAATTAAAAAAATAGACCACTTAATTTTCAATCAATATCAAAATAATCTGATATAGCCTATAGGGTACAGATTTTCTTGTTCTGGTAAAGCTCTAGTTCTCTATAATTAAAAACACTATTCTCTATTAACAAAATGGTGAGTTTTGTCCAAATCATTCAATATTTTCCCATTTAGACGTGCATTCATGATGCCCTTCTGTCCACCTATAAACAAAAAAATATCTCCAAATCGTAAACAAATGAATCAATATAGCAACCGAACAAGGCCATCTTCAATTAATTCACAATAAAATTAAATATTGTCTAGTTAATAGGTGGCGTTGGAAGCCGGCAAGCTTAAATGTATATAGGTATATTATACTGAACCACACGATTGCACAAACACAAGTTGAAACTGTACATCATTCCCTCAGCTGAAGGCTAGTATTTCACTTCCCACAATGAACGTTTTTCCGGCTCAAACCTCGCGCAGTTTAAAAATTAATCATAACAAAACACTTCATTTCCTGTAGCGAAAGCTTCTTTTCCTCTTCACTGCTGCACATTTCAGAAACATCCAACAATCCAGACTGACGAGGTGTGTCTGTTAAAATAAGTGGTATTAGAATATTATGTGGTTCATTATTTGACCATCCTGTTCATCTGTTTGTGTTTAGATTAAGAGATATCCACGCCTATTATTAGAAGAGTCGATCAGTTCGGTAAGAACTCTGTTTAATATAATAATGATAACAACAATAACAATAATGTAATAGGCTACAATATTTGAACTTGTATTTCCGTGTACGTCCAAAGCCACCTATTATGACCGCATTCACTTGTGAAATTACTTGAAGATGGTCTTGCTCGGTTTGTCATAGCAACCGGGAAAACATGAGCAACGTTGAAATCGATAATTGTAAAATATCACATCAGTTTGCGGTGAAAATGTTGAAGACACAGAATATAGCCTCACTTTGTCACAAATATCACAATTTAAATTAATTCCTTTATTCCGAAAAATGGTCATAGTATGATGAATGGAGCTCTGGTGGAATGATATATGGCAGGGGGAACCGGAGCACTCCAATAAAATCTGCCCCGACCCAATTTTGTCCACCTCAAATTCCATATGGATCCACCGAGATTCAATCCCGGGTACCAGCAGTGGAAGGCGAGCGGTCTAACCACTCAGCCATGGGGCGGCCTAGGAAGGTTTATTTCACCCTACAAAACATTTTGTCAGAAAACGCATGAATTTGAGTACTGAAAATGAGGAAAGACTGTTAGTAGTACATTGTGCCACTCGAAAATAAAAAGCTAGTATGAATTTTCATAATGCATATGTTTAGTGTTTTTCCCTTTATTATGCATATTTGATCATTTGATGCGTGTTTATTTAAAGGTTTGATAGTTCATGGAAATCATGACTTTATAAGTTTTTCTTCCATTACTTCGGCAATCCTCTACAGAGGACGGACGTGCAATTTATTGGATCTGGTATAATTAATTCCCGTATTTCTGTTTCCAGGTGCTGGAGTTGACTCCGATCCGAGTCCTTGGCACAAGTGGATTGCAAGCACAAGTCGAACAGAAGACCGGCAATTGTTTCTGAAGTCGAAGCTATTTGTTAAAATAAACTGAGATTTATGCCATTAAAGCAGAGCGCATGTGCGTGAGAATGCGTTTCCATGGTAACTGTCATCTATCAGGATTCAATGCAAACAAACAAAAAAAACAAGATAGCGCCATTTATAATTATAATATTTTTAAATAGTACGTATGGTATTGTGTGAATTAGCGGCGATGAATAAATAAATATCCTATCCAACATTTGCCTTTGTAACTGGGAAAACCACAAAAATCCTAAGTGAAATGAAATTGAACCCGGAGCCTCCTGAATGGGAGCCCTGGACGCTAGAGCCTCAGATATCACTCTAAGGTGTTACACTTTTCTGAGATAAAACACCAATAAGAGACGCAAGAAATATTTTAATTGTTATTTACATTATCTGTTACATTTTATTCAAGGAACTCTCTTAATAAATTCCACTAGAGATTACAAGTTTTATCATACGCAATGTCACGAAAGGTCCAAATCTTGATAGAATCCCGACCATGAGTTACATACAGGGTGTTAATGAATAACACCGAAATATTTTATCTTTGAATAGAGGGGACATAAATAAGCCACTTTTATTAGGAAATTTTTGCTCTATGGATTCAATTTTTCCTGTTACAGCCTAAAATCTCCCAGGGCATGGCCGCCACTGACTTCTAACATCAGAAAAAAATGCAAAACTAAGGATCTTCGTTGTTAACACTGTAATCAATAGTTATGAAAAAAGAAGAATAATTCAGTGACGGCCATTCATGTGATTAATCTGTAAATTTTGCAGATTATGAAAACTCTAAATTATGTAATAGCTGTGGATGAATGATTAAGAATCAGGTTTATATGGATCATTAGGAAGGCATGAAGTCAACTTAATTAAAATTTTAACCCTATTTCGCATAATTATTGACTTATGACCACCAAATTGTAAATACTTGAATGCCCTGTAGCATACACATTTTACGTCATAGAGCAAAAATCTCCTAATAAAAGTTGCTTGTCTATGTCCCCTCTATATACAGGTAAAATATTACGGTGTTATTAATTAACACCCTGTATATTTTGATTATTTAACAAATACCTACATAATTAAGTTTCTAGGGAATACTTTAAACCACGAAAATAAATAAAAAACGTCGCTAATAAGTGCCATTATTATAAGAGAGATTGGCAACGCCATCTAGGTGGCGTTCATGTAACCGAGATGAAACAATTGATGGCCTTTATCGCGATGGAAGCGCTGGTATCTACAATTTTTGTTAAGAACAATTGGCTTATCTTTTACGTTAACCTCATTACTACAATATATCGTGCAATTATTATTGCATTTGTTATACGAGATTGAAATGGTTCACCACACACATAAATAATTTTTCATATTTAAAAAAATTATTTTGTTCATAAGCAGTTTATATATACGCAATCATTGTATTCAATAATTGTTAAGTGCCAGAATGGTACTTAATGAGATTATGTGGTGGCGGAAAATGTCTGTTCGTCTGTCTGTACGTGCGATTACTCGAATACTCTTTTTCGTATTGTAACGAAACTTGATATACGCATTTATAACACCCATGGGAAGAAGCCTATTGATATCGGACCAAATCAGTTGACCGGTACCGGAGAAATGGCCAATTTAGCGCCTATTTTATAGTATTATATTACAAAGAATTTATCAAATGCAATTCAGTTCTCATGACAGCATGCTGTTTAACAGTTGACATACGGTTTTGGAAGTTGCAATACAGTTAGCTTTGACAAATAACACTACCCACATATTCCTTGACATATGCTTATCAAACTAGACCTTTGTCCTTCCGTAAGCCCTGCTTAATTAATCGGTCTGGAGCTTAACTAGGAAATCGATTACAAAAATATCTTACTTTCTGCGTATCATAATTGCAATTATTACTGAGTAAACACAAGCATTCTGGCACTTTGTTATATCCGTTTACCTGATTTTATTTTTGAAGTGAAACTTCTTTAGCCGCGGTAGGGGAAAATCGAGAGCTTGAGTAACGCTCAAATTCGTCACGAAATTAGTGCAAAGAAAACAATCAACTCAATGATTAGACTTATCCAGAATTTAAAAAATCCAAAAATTAAAAAATCGATAATCCAATACAAATTGAAAATCCAAAATCCAAAATTAAAAATCCAAATTGTATTAAAAATACAAAAATTCCAAAATTAATCAAATTCAAAGAACCAAAGTTAAAAAGTCATAAATCCAAAATTAAAAAAATTAAAAATCCCAAATTAAAAATCCAAGTATCCAAAATAAAAAAAATAAAATAATTCAAAATTAAAACAATTAAAAATCCAAAAAGCAAAATAAAAAACATAAAATACAAAATTAAAAAATAGAAAATAAAAAATAAAAAATCAAAGATCTAAAATTTAAAAATACAAAATTAAAAAATCCAAAATTTCAAAATTAAAAAAATTAATAGATAATTATTAAAAAGTCCAAAATCCAAAAGATGAAAGACCAAAAACCCAATATTAAAAAGTCCAACAAACCAAAATTGAAAAAATCCAATAATCCAAAATTGAAAAAATCCACACTTTTTTTTATCAAAGAAGCTATGAAGGTATGAAGATGTTTCAGTATCCAATCCTTGTGAATTTACATCAAAACAAGTGAAGGAAAGTGCGATAAAATGAAAGCGATTAAAATAAAATAATGAGGAAAGATAGCCTACTTGTGATTGGTTGAATTTCCACATATTCTGATACAGGATTGGTCACTGATTCGTGAGCTAAATAGTCAGATAAATTTGTATCCAGTGATGGGAAAAGTACAAAAAGAAAATAATTGGGATGAATTACAATTAACAGAGTGACATTTTACTTAATTACAATTACAAATTACTTTTTCAAAAAGTAATCAGTAAAATTACAATTACATTTACAATTACTTTAGAAAACGCAGTACCTAAAAATTCTGTTTTTGGTTTGTTTTGGGCACAAGCCCAAATTATTAATGAACGAACAAAAAATATATAAATGAGAATATTTTCGGAAACACTGAGTAACTTTTTGGTAATATTAATTCTAATTTGGATATTAGTTGCGAAAACAATAATGATGATATAGGAAGCGAGAATGAAACTAATACTAACGACTACTAAATTGTAACAATTACAATTTTATTTCCAGAAGTAAATTACAAGTAGAAATTACATTTTTAAAAAAAATTATTGATTACAAGTAAATGGGACCAAAAGAGGAATTGTTACTGTAATCCGATTACTTTTACTAATTACTCCCCATCACTGTTTGTATCCTCTCGTGAGATTAAACCTATAAAACCTATAGAAGGGAATAGGACATGTCAACATGTAATCAGCAAATCAGCAGGCTTTTAGAAAAGTGAAAGACTCAGTGTTCAAGAAAATATCCGAACGTAACTTTCCAAGTAATGCACTGCAGTTTAAATGTCGCAGGAACGTTTGCTAGTCAGGACGGGACACACACGTAACAAAGTTTAACAACGACAGAAACTCTCGCGGTCAGAAAGGTGAATTAAATTTGAGTGCTGACGAGGCCATCTTCACAAAAGATCAAGAAAACTTGCAAAGTAAAAAGACTGCACCTCGAAACTGTTTCTAACTTCCTTTTTTCTTTCTATGGGACGAACATCTGCAAAATGTGTAACCTCCCAAACCTAAAGCTATTGTAGGAACCCCTAGAAATGTAAAAAACTCAGAAGTTTGTGTAAGAGGCAGGATGAACTCTAGAGGAAGAAGGGAAGAAAAATCGAAGAAGAGAAACAGAGGCAGTGAACTTAAGAATTGGGTACATGCATTCCAGGAGTGACGGACGGGATGCACAGAGTTAGGAAATTCAAAACAAATAGCCTATTTTAAATGTAAATCCTTGATTTATTCCTCGAGTCCAAAGTTTTGTTATTTGGTAGATAAAAATAATCAGCAATTTTAAAAATCACAACCATTTCTGTCTGCAATTCAGAAAAAAAAATGATGTGACGGATGGGACAAATATTGAGCCTTCAGTGTTGGAGAGTATAGAACATTACATTATTTCTGTTATATATGCAGATAATACCAAATGTAACTTACACATGAAATTAAAACTCTAAGAATTACACACAGCACGTTTTAATGTAGGATCATTAACAAATTTAAGATTCTTAAAAAAATTAATATGTGACAAGTCCAACAACTGTATTCCATAAAATTATGTTCAACACCTTTGAAACAGATAACCCTAAACAGAACTACAGTTGAAGAAAAATGACACTTCAGTGAAAGACCAGTGTATAAAAATAGACAACAGACTAAATTACACAACAGTACAGAACTACACTAGAAGAAAAATGACACTTTAGTGAAAGACCATTGTATAAAAATAGTCAACAGACTAAATTACACAACAGTTTACTTTAAAAGTCATCAAGTGGCAACCTGACAACGTACTATGGATCCACTACCACCCAATGACTACTACCTTCCTAAGTTGATGGAGATAAACTAAAGAAAAAAAGAGTCGAAATTGTATAAATTATATTTAAAAAAAGTTTTAGAAAGCTTGATCAATGCAACCAATTTCAGTTAATTGAAAACTTAAGTAAATTTCACTTTATTATGTGCCAGAATGGTACTTTGTGAGAAAATGTCTGTCCATCTGTCTGTCTATCTGTCTGTCTGTGTGTCTGTACGCGCGATAACTCAAATACGCTTTACCGGAACTTGGTATAAGCATTTATAACATCCATGAGAAGAAGCCTATTGAGATTGGACCAAATCGGTTGAATGAACCGGAGTAATGCCCAATTTAGTGTGTATTTTATCGTAATATATTAGAAAGAATTGAGCAAATGCAAATCATTTCTCATGACAACATATTGTTTTACAGTGTTCATATACGGATTTGGAAGTTGCAATACAGGTAGCTTCGACAAATAACACTACCCACACATTCCTTCACATGTGCTTTTCAAACTAGACCTTTGTTCTTCCGTAAGCCCTGCTTAATAAATCGATCTGGAGCTTAACTCGGAAATCGATTAAAAAAATAACTTATTTTCTGCATATCGTAATTGCATTTAGCACTGATTAAACAAAAGCAATCTGGCACTTTGTTACATCAGTTTACCTGGTTTTATTATTGTTAATATTATTAAAGCACTTTACCAGCATAGGAACAAGATTCTCCCTACCATGTACCAGGATGTCGTGTAAGGGACTATCTATACAATGTCCGGCAAGATGACCATAATTTCACATGTCTCTAACCTGAATTATTACGGGACTCTGTTTCCTGGCGATTACAGGTTCGATCCTCGCCTAAGGCGTTGCCAGTGTTTATCGCGGAACAGCAATGATGGCAATCATACAACTGAATGCTCTAGAATTCTGACACTTCATCAATACAGCAGCAACTCTATTAATACACGCAGTCTGAATCTGCAACCGTCGTCTTTATGGTGGGAAAATAGCAAAACATGTCCACCGACAGTACACTAGCAAAAGACATTTCCGCACCGAATACTAAAGACCGTAATACAAACCACTAATTAGTTACGTCGTGCAAAATAACATAAAAGTCAGGTGATTGTTATTTACAAAGCATAAAAACATACTTACCGTAAATATCATAAGAACGAAAGGTTATTTTTCATTTCGGCTTCAATTTTCAAGTCTCTATTGGTAGGGAAAGTTTCGGGGTTATTGACTGCATATTTATAATCGGCGGCCAAATGTTTTAGACCAGGCCTGTCCAACTTCATAAGTGCTGGGGGCCAAAATATTTCGGCAATTGATGCTGAGGGCCAAACAGTAAAAGCTTCACTCACATAAATATAATAGTAAAGTACAGCAGACCAAATTGTTAAAATAGGATTCATTACCAGTAGGCCGAAATTAGAACTTATGTGAGCACTGAGGATTTTCAGACTGCTTCACTAAAGTATGGATGCCCTCTTATATGTTAGTAACTGCCAGTCTTAATAGGTGTAACAAGGAATAATCAGTGAGACAGTTCCTATATTTATTAAGTGCCAGTATGGTACTTTATGAGATTGTGTGGGGGACGAAAAATGTCTGTCCGTCTGTCTGTCTGTCCGTCCGTCCGTCCGTGTGTCTGTACGCGCTCTAACTCAAATACGCTTTTTCGGATTTTCATGAAACTTGGAAAACACATTTATAATGTCAATGGGAAGAACCCTATTGATATTGAACCAAATCGGTTCACCGGTACCGGAGTAATGCCCAATTTAGTGCCTATTTTAATAGATTATGGCGCCTTTCTAATAGAAAGGCGCCATAATTCAAATACGCTGGATCGGATTTCCATTAAACTTGGTATACGCATTTATGACATCCATGAAAAGTACTCTGTTAAATTTGAACCTAATCTGTTGACCGGTACCGGAGTAAAACCCAATTTAGTGTATATTTTAAAGGCGCAATAGCTCAAATACGCCTTATCGGATATTTATGAAACTTCGCATACGCATTTATACTATCCATGGAAAGACGTCTGTTGATGTTCAACCAAATCGGTTGGCCAGTACCGGAATAATGCCCAATTTATTGCCTTTTATGTTAATATATGAGAAGTCGCGATAACTCAAATATGCTTTATTGGATTTTCCTGAAACTTTGTATACCCATTTATAATGTACATGGGAAGACGTCTACCGATATTGGACCAAATCGGTTGTCCGGTACCGGAGTAAAACCCAATTTAGTGTCTATTTTAAAAACGCGGTAAGTCAAATACGCTTTACCGGATTTTTATGGAATTTGGTATACACATTTATAGTGTTCATGGGAAGAGGTCTACTGATACTGGATGAAATCGGTTCACCTGTTTCGGAGTAATGCTCAATTTGGTGCCTATTTTATGATAATACTAGCTGAAAAGGCCCGGCGTCGCCCGGGCTTTGCATTTTTTAATTTGAAATTAACTTATGAAGGACTTTATGTATGTAGAACTTGAAATGAAGAAAAAGATTTATCACACTCAAACTATTCCATCAGAAAACGCTGGATATAGCTTTTTATGGCTCATAGAGGATGTGGAATGCTGCATTCCGTTGCTTCTACACATCATGCTTGGGAGGGGTTGAAATAAGAAGAAACACAAATTACATAAGATTGTACTGACTTGACGGAAAATTTTATTTCTCATTCTCATGTTACTATACAATCGTTTCGGAGCTGAAATAAAAGAGAAATGCAGTATCACTTTCATACTTTCCTCCCCTAGAACCCGGGACATAATATACTGCGAGCATAGGACTCAAAATGTTCCATCCCATGCTTAGGGCCTATGATAAACATCCCTATTTCTCAACTAATACAAAGCCTACAGGTATGGATAACTTATCAGCGGAAAGGATTATTTACAGACTTTTGATATAGCATACTCACACACTTAAGTTGTCCCTCTTATTCTACATCAAAATGTGAAGTGAGTAAATATTTCTTATGTCGAGGGTAGAGAAAGTTATGTGACTACATCACACTGTGCTTTATTTTCGTGGATTTCATTTTCAGTAATTATTTTCGCCAATATATTACATCGATGGAATCATAATTCGTTAAAGTCCAGCATTAGGCTATATACTTGCCAAGGCCCTATGTAATCATAGTAAACAATTCACTGTTGCCATGTAAACTAAACAGCAATTCATTTTTTCAGTATAAAATTCTCAGAAATTATATAATTTTCAAGGGAAGGAGTATTTTGTTTGAATTTTAATGTTGACCGCTATACTTCCCGGGATTAACTGGGTATGTGTGCAAAATTCCGTGTAAATTGGTAAAGAAATGTAGATTTGTATAAGGAACAAACATACATACATACATACATACATACATACCCACAAACACACATTCGACTTTATATATTAGATACGTATTCGAAAGAATTTATATATATAAAAAAAAGCAAATCATTTATCATGACAACATAGTCAATTGTTTTACTGTGATATTTTACGGCTTTGGAAATTAAAATAGGGATAGCTTTGACCAAAAACACTATTGTTTTACATGCGCTTATAACTTACAACTAGACCGTTAAACTGACCCAGGTGACCGAGATGGTAACGTTTTGGCCTCACGTTATGGAGTTCCATGGTTCAAATCCCGAAACCAGCCAATTTCACTTTCTTTTTCGTATTTTTATGTGAGTGTGCGATTGTCAAGATATCAAAAATCTGTACAGTTCAGCTGATGCTGGAAGATTTTAATCTGATTAAAAAGAAAACTAGACCTTTGTTCTTCCCTAAGCCCTGCTTAATGAATAAATCTGGAGCTTAACTTGTAAATCAATTAAAAAAACATATTCTGCATATCATAATTGCAGTCATAACTGATTAAAAAAACATACTGGCACTTTTTTACATCAGTTTACCTGATTTTATTATATTTATTTTTTTATGAATTTCGTGTTGGAGAAAGCACTCTCACATAAAGTGCTTCCAAACATTGAGGAAAGCTGCAAACCAAAATCTCTACGCTGAGGAAACCTGCCCTCTGAAAAAGTTGAGCCCTCTCTCAGACCTGGTTTGAAGAAAAGGATCAGCCTGAAGATCGCAGAGCTCCAGCTGGCCGATTCTCAATATCCATATTCAAAGGGTCATTAAAATGAAGCAGTTTACCTTTAATATTTCCAAAGTCAGAGAATCTTTCATTGAATTCTTGAATAATAACTTCAATATTTCCACAAAACTCAAAAAAATTACCATCTTCAATTTCTTCTGACAGCTCTTGACAACATGGAAAGTGTGTTAAATCATTACTTGATAAGGTTGATTTCAGAAACTTTAAAACCATTAACATGACCTCTAACCCTCAAACACTTTGGTTTTTGCCCTGAAGTCTCTGGTTCAACTCATTCAAGTATTGTGTCAAATCAGTCATGAAAACAAGCTGCCTTAGAAAGTCTGGATCTTCAACCCATCGAACAAGATTGTCACTACCTGCACTCAGCCAGCGTAAATTTGCGTGGAGTGATAGATCTCTCATCCAAAAATTCCCGGAATCTGCAGTGAAGTTGTGTCTTCGTGCCACCACGTATCTTGTTGGAAACTGTAACCATTGCATCGCTTTGTTTCACTGACTTCCCACACAACGCATCTTGGTGAATTATGCAATGGAACATGAGGAAACTTACTCCAGCTTTCCTAATTAAACCTACCAGTCCTTTCCACTGTTTCATTTACTGCTTTAAATATATCTTCACCCTTGGTTATCCACTTAATTGAAGAATTTCTTCTTGTGTTGAAAATTCATTGTTGATCATTCGTGTGGAAATCAAGAGTTGACTGGTGTCAGTCTGGTCGACACTGTCATCCAAGCATAGTGAAAAGTAGCTGCATTTTCCAACCATATCTTCTAATTTCTTTGTTATTTGTCCTCGGGCCACAAAACTCTGAGAGCGGGCCGCATGCGGCCCGAGGGCCGCGGGTTGGACAAACCTGTTTTAGACAGTGGGATGGGTAGGTGTTGTTCGCTTTAGAACCGCCTTGAAGTAAATAAGTAGGTCGTCTCACTCCAGCGAATTACTCTTATATAATTAAGGGTGAGACAGACATATTAGTTTATCCTCCCGTTGTATTATATGGATGTGAGACATGGTCGCTTACTCCTCGGGAAGAACATAATCTGAGAGTGTTCGAAAATAGGGGGCTTAGGAAAATATTTGGGCCTAAGAGAGATGAAAATGGGGACTGGAGAAAACTGCATAACGAGCTTTATGCCCTGTACTCTTCACCATATGTAGTAAGGGTAATTAAATCACGTAGGATGAAATGGGCTAGACATGTTGCACGCATGGGGGAGGTAAGACATATCTCAAAAGTATTGACTGGGAGACCCGAAGGGGAGAGACCACCTGGAAGACCTAGACGTAGGTGGGAGGACAATATTAAGATAGATTTAAGAGAAGTAGGATTTGAGAGGGATGATTGGATGGAATTAGCACAGAATAGGGTTGAATGGCGGGAAAAGAATCTTCGGGTTCCATAAAATAGATAATATTCCTTTAGTTTGCTTAGGAATTGTCTATTGCCATTGGGTAAGTAAGTAATAGGGTTGAATGGCGGGCACAGGTAAGCGTGGCAATGAACCTTTCGGTTCCATAAAATAGATAATATACCGTTAGCTTGCTTAGGAATTGTCTATTACCATTAGGTACGTAATTAAGTACAGATCCCGTTCTAGGCCGGACAACACCTGCTCATCCCACTGTCTTAAACATTTACGCGCCGAATACTAAATACCGTAATCTGTATCTGTATCTGGTACCCTATGATCCCCAGGTGGGGCGAAGGGGCCTCCAATGGAGGTTTCATTACCTATACTAATTTTGATATGCTTATTTTCCGAGAGAGGGTAGAGGGACATCGCCTCGCAACCCCCCTCTGGAAACTAAGTATTTCTTGGACGTGAAAGGGCCAAGAAATTTTGTCCAGAGGCTCTAATTTAGGCTTGGAGTTCTTTTACGTGCCGTAAATCTACGACACGGGACCCCCAGCTTAAAGTCCCTCCCGGAGGACTCCGTGCCCAGGATTTTTACGTCCTGAAAAATCCATCGACTGCGCCCGGGTTTGATCCCGCGCCCTGCGGATCTAGAGGCGGGCACGCTACCTCTAGCAAAAATAATTTAAATAAAAAGCAAATACCGTAATACAAATCATATAATGTGACGTATGATCACCCTGTAAAACAGACATTTAGTTGAGATTCATCATGAGATCGACGGAAGGTTCACCTCTGCTCGGTTAAAAATGTCAACATTGTTCGTATTCCCGTTCCCCCGTCTCTTCCGCCCTTCGCATTGAAAGGGATGCTGGATGTTGAATGCGCTTTTATTCAACAAGACGAGCTTAATTTAATTAAATATCTAAATATCGTAACGTCATCTCAAGATCTAAATAAATAAGAAGATAAGGAGATTTGTCTTTCATTAAATGAAACACTCCAATTTCATTGGGAGATATAAAAAAAAGTAACTTCCTTAGTAATTTTTTCATTTGTATATTATCCTAAGTTTCTAAAGAAACGGGCTACTCTTAAGTATAAACAGCCAGTATTTAAGGATATTAATTAAATTTACCAATGACAGAAGAAAATTTTGGAAAGAACACGTTGATAGAATGGAAAACAATCGCCTAGCAAAAAAGGCTCAAGAAAGCAGACCAGATGGAAAAGATTAAGAGGAAGACCTGCTACGAGATGGAAAGACAGTACACATGACTCATCTGAGGAATAAAGGGGAAATAAACAGGATGCCATCCTACATCACAAGAATAAGAAGAAGAGAAGAAGAATTTTCAATGGGATGTTGAATTGCGAAGATTTTTGGATACTCGTAAGCAGTAAATAGACCAGATACAATTTTACACTTTGGTAATATAGGCCTACTCGTATTTTTCGTTTTTCAGATGTGAAGGTGATGCATTTCGGTAAGCAGTTTTGCCATCTTCAGTTTTTGTGATCATGTTCTAGTCACATGGAAAGGTCACAAATGGCTTGGATTTTCCTACCATCCGACAAGGAAGTCTAAAAACGGAAGTAGATGAAGAAAGCTATGCCTTGTCCCACATGGGATGTAGCATCAGGTTCTGTTTTTTATATTTTTATATTTCAGCTGTGTTGTTACTTTCAGCTACGAGGCTATATCAGGCGGTCGGGATCTGTGCCTGTACAGTAGGGTAGGCCTTGGAACTATTGTTTGTCAATTGTTTCTATTGTCGGTGTATTTAATGGAGTAAATTCAACTGATTAAATGGATATGATACAGGATGAAATGGTGAGGATGATTCATGATATGTAAATATCCAATTCGGCATTTGCCTTTACGACTAGGGAAACCATGAAAAAACACATGTCAAATTGGCCGGCCCCGGGATTTGAACCTGGGACCTGCCGAATGCGAGTCCAAGACATTACCATCTCGGCCACCTCGCTCGGTATTTCTGTATATTATTTAGGGGGCGGATTTCTATGGCATGTCATATTTTCTCCATTGCATTATTTCAGGTTTCCGACTAATTTAAACCCGATTCCAAGCATCATGGTGAAAATGGAACGGCCTTTATTGTGCATATAACTTCATATTTAGGAAATTTTAAACTATTGTAGCATATTTAGTATAAATATGCATATTTAGGTCATATTTTTGGCATATTTTTGTGCATATTAAAGAAATTTTGAAGTTTCATATCATATTTTGTAAATTTTGCATTATACTGATACTTTTTGAGAATTTGCCGATATTTTAAATAATTCACATTATATTTTAATAAAATGAATTGTAATGAAACGTAAAAAAATATATACACATCATATGTAAGTGGTAAAGTCATATTTTAAATTTTATTGGTCATATTTTAATGTTTTTTTAGATCATAAATGCATGCATATATCCTATTTTTTTGGTCATAGAAATCGGCCCCCTAATTATTTCTTAAAATAGAATAAATAAATGTGTAAGTGAAAGGAATGAAAGTTATAAAGAGAAGGATGAAACGAAATAGAAAGAAGGAAAGGAAAGTTAAAAATAGGAAGAAAAGAAAGGTAGCCTATAAAAATGCAGAATATATGTCGAAATAAAATAAAATAAAGTAGAGAAAGACGAATAAAGAAGGGAAGGAGACACCCTCGCGTATTTGAAATGCGCATTTTCTCGAGAGTCAAGTATATTATCACAAAGCATGGGAAAACTTTGCAACTTCACATGAGCAATTACCCTGCTCTACCCTAAACGTCACGGCTCTTGGAAAGAAAGACAAACAATGAGACTCTAGCCTCAGAATCTTAGGGTAGACATGTGCATTTTTATCTGACTGGGGGGGATGACAGAGGCTGTCAACAAACCTGCTTCTCCCTAGCAAAGTAATAATATATTTACATGGGGTAACACAGCCCGTTATTGACACTGCATTCGTACTAAATTTAGAATTTAAGCGACCCCTTACAGAGCCTGTCGGGAGAGGGATTATCTTTGGATCATATATATATATATATATATATATACTTTTTTGACCAGACAAGGAGGAACCACACAGGTGAGGGAAAACCCCGGAAATAACCTCACCTAGGTAACTTATCCCGACCAGGAATCGAACCCGGGCCCGTTGCGTGAGAGGACTGAGCGGATCCCCTGAGCCACAGCGGTTTTATAATGTGTGAAATTATGTGTCGCTTATCTACCGTAGGCTTATATGTATCTCTCTAATTTGTTATGAAGAGGAAACATCGTGAATTGGTGTTTTTCATGCGAAATATTCTAAAAAACTGCACAAATGAACCGGGAAGTAGTTTAACAGCACGAAAACCTCTAAGGAGGAAGATACACCTTCGAGGGTAAAAAATGAAATTTTGAAATTATTTTGTCTTATTTAATTTAGGATATAGGACATACATAATAGGCTACATCTAATTAGATATATTAGTATACATAACATTACATATTATATGTAATATTGCTTCTTTAATTCGGTAAACAGTGAACCTACTTGTTGTATAATAAATGCATTGATGAACGATAAATTATTGTCTCTGTTGGATATTACATGAGAATGTTACAGGAGAAAAATTCTTCTGACATTGGAATTTGAACCCAGTACCTTTGGCTATCAGTGCCACTGCTATACCATCTGAGCTAAACCAGAGTTCACATTACGGTGCCAGATGGAACCTCTCTTCTACGACTGATTTACCTTCTATTTGTTGTACTTTCTGAGTTATAGCGTTAGACGTTTGATGACGTCACCCACATAAGCAGGTAGCAAGTAGGCATTTTTATACCTTATTTTCCACAACTTGTGATTTTACAAATCATTCGCATAATGACTTTAGAACTGTTCAAGATATTGTAACGCAATTTTTGCAAGATTGTGTAGTTTATCAACCTAAACAAAGAGTACTAAAATTATTTTTAGAGCTCATGTAGGTTATTTAAAAACAATGTCTGAAAATTCTTTCAAATTTCCAGTACCTTCTGTAAAAGTTCAAAATCAATCTTATTTGAAAAGATAGCACAGTGATCCTTGTGTATGTTGTAGAAGTTGATATTATTAATAATTTCATGTAAAATTTATCTAAAAATTCAAAATACTGAGAACATTAGCAGGTAATCCCTGTTGGGCTGAATAAAATATATCCAACTTTCAAGCGTTCCTATATAGTTCGAAATTACATAAACACATTTTAAAAGAAAATTAATAATGTATATATAACGCAGATCAACCACGCCGAATTTAATTCCACGGGTCTGTATGATCTCGAAGTACACTGCATGCCGCTTATTGTGATCATTTCGGGACGCAGCTAATCTGATAATATTAACCGACTGATAACAGTAGCCGAAATAATTAATTGAATGTTACTTATTCATATTTAAGACAATACACTACCAAAACAGAATTAAAAATATTTATTCGTAAAATAATACGTGACCACTCATAGGATAATACAGTAATAGACTGCAAGCAACTATTTTTTCAACCAGTAACAAAGTTTTTAATTATTTTTACTTTCCTTTAGGAGTCTATTAACATACTTAGTTACGAGTTACGTGTGCTTTTGGAAGTCTACTGATCTGTGGTGAACACCGCGTAGCCAAACACCTAACGCCTGTCTGCTCAAGTCTTTTCATTTTACACTTGCCATCACTGCATGTCAACACTTATCTCCATAAATCGAAAGCTGCAGCTTAACTGAGGGGTGAAACATGTTTTATTGCTTAAAAGAGAAAATAAGGTAATGCCACCCCTTGGAACTGGCCATCCTTTGAGCTGAGAACAGTATTGCTACCTCCGGTACAACTAAAACCGAATCTTTGATCACAATAAACAGCATTTTTTCAATGTATCAGTATTAATCCGTAATGGACTTCATAAAAGTGATAAAATTACCCGGTTGATAACATTATCCCCGATTACATTAAGCGGCGTACACTGCATAACATTTTCAAGTTACCTTCGTCCCCCTTAACCCTTAAATTATTAATGTATCCTATAGAATAAATACGTTTATCTTAAATTTATTATAAAAGATGTGACCTGCTCAGCGGACTGTATCTCCTGGTAATAATCAAATAGGCGCTAAAATTAAGCGTAAGCACATCACATCCCGAGGGAATGAACGATAATGGGAAATTATAAATAATAAACCCTTGAAATAGCACTGACACTAATTTTCTTGAAGAATCACTGACACTCAATGAAGCTGGACTGATGTCTTACTTTAGAATGGAGCGATGAACAATTCCGCCGTAAATAAAGAGCTTGTTGGGTTTTAACACAGTTTTATTAATAAATCCGGAGGACCATTCGACTTTAATAGCGTCGAAGACTAATGTGAATATTAGTTAAAACATATAGAAGCAGCAACTGTATGCTGTGATTGTAATTTAAAGTTAATCTTGTGAAGCTTACATTCACAATTCACAAGGCGCAATAACAATGTCATTCAATTGCTTGCGTGCTAATAAATCAAGGTAATATAAACCTTTAAACACTCACATGTTATAATGAATCCTTTTCGAGGTGAATATCATATAAAGAAATAATCCTGAAGTTGAAACAGGCTACAATAAAACCTGGTAGAAGTCTAGCAGCAGCAAGAAGAAAAAATTCACCATTTAGCGATGAAATAATATGTAGAAGTCTGCTTCTGTGCAGTAAAAATCACTCAAGACGAATCCTTGTATCGCTGAGGACGAAATAATGTAATTAAAGTTGAATAGCCACTGCTGACTGAGTCGAAAAAGGATTATAAATCCACTAGAAGGATTATGCTAGTGATAATGATGCAAGACGAAGAAGGAATGAATAAATTTGAATAATAATGCTACGTAATAATATTAGTAAAAGCAATCCCATTGGACGAAGATTACGAGCAATTGAGCGATTATATTAATAAGAGATGAAGATTGTGAAGCAATCATAAACAGTAAAAGCAGAATGAATAAAATATATTTATAGTTAATGACTGCCAGAAAATAATAAATATATAGTTGAAAATAAAGGTTAATTTGACATCTATAAGAAAAGAATTTGAAGATCATTTGTTTTTGACAATAAAAATAATAATTACTAGGCGGCAGTGATAGAAATTAGCATTGAATAAAAATATTACCAAAGCCGCAAGAAGACAAGAATAAAATATTATAGGATTATTATGGTTAGACATGATAATGAAAACTCTATCAAGGCTCAGGCATCAAACATAACTGAACAAAAGGAGCGAAAAGAAATTGAAGGAAAAAAATAATTTTCATACAAATTACAGACAAAGGAAGCAAGAAATAAATCTTGAGCTTAATCATTGTGTTGACAATTTTCTATGCAGTCCGCAAGGATTTTTTATATTGTGCGAGAAATTGAGGAGTTAACAAAGTATGAGCATGCCACTGGATGGTGAAGTTTTCTTACCAGGTAAATCGTTTGTAGCTCATTGCGTTTGTACAGTACATTTCACAGAGAAAGTAAATATGCAAAATATCTAGCACAAACTTTCTCACGTTATACGTCGTGTTAAGAATTTAATTACTGAGGTTTTTAGTTGACAGAAACGTTTATGCACCATTGACAACAGTAGAACCTCAAATTAATATATTTGGCATGGAGGGGATTTTTGCCTTTATCTTTAAATTATTTATTGTTTTTTTGGCTTTAGGTTATTTAAAGTTAGCTTTTTTTCACTTGTTGACACATGCTCCTGCCGTTTATATTATTACAAAAATGGACATTAAAATTTGTTTAAAATTTTATTACCAGACTCATATTTTATACAAGAAAACTTAATGTACTGAAAATAAAACAAATATAACAATAGATGTTATTAAAATTTTATCATAGGTAATCACACAAGAGTTGACGAATTTATCTGATGTAACTCGTCAACTCGAGTTGGATTTATTAAGACTATTCCATGAATACAAATTTTACGGATTATACAAATAATAATTACTTTCGTGTTTTGTAAAAACAAAACTAACAGCTGCGAGTTCACGGCATACTATGAATCAACCATGAATCGATTCGAGTTAGCATGTCCATGTTTTGACCAGTGCTACCAATTGTGTATATAAGACATAGTTAACTTCATTCAGGTAAGTTAACAGCAGAAGAGAATAAAAGCACACGAACTGGCTTGCACCGAATCGAAACTGTGTTTTTAATCAATGTACATTTCTATTATTTCAATTTCTAAACAAGTTATGTTGTATAAAATAATCAGTTTTCGTGCTGTTAATGGCAAGATATGATATATCAATCACTCCACACTGATGCTTTCATGTCCAGTAACGAGCAGACCATTTTACCCGATAAAATACCATCCTCGCGATTCCTAGAAGAATATTGTAGGATTGGTCTATACCCGAGGAATTGCTAAACGTTATTGGTCAATATCAAACACTCGGCGGATGAGTGGAATAGTCATAGGTAATACCACGAGAGATTACGAGTTTATCGATATATTTGCGAAAACGAAGTTAGATGAAACTGGGCCCTATTTCATACAACTCTACAGGTGTGACATATACGACAATTATGTCAAATCTGACAAATTTGTCAATTTGTTATGACAATTGTATTTTTCATAAATATTACAACTTTTCCTTACATTACAGGCAAATTAATGTAAATTGTCAAGACTAAAAGAACCCTTTTCATAAACACGACAATTTTATGTCACCTAAAGATTACTTTAGTACACTGTAGATGGGTCTCACATACGTGTCTCAACATCGAATATGGTACCTAAGCAATCGATTATTACTATCGAAAATAATTGAATTATATTTCTCTTTTAATACAAAATCACTGAAATTGAAAGTTAGGTTAATCAGTTGCCTAAAAACCCTGCGTGGTCTCATGTCTATTTTTTCATAACTTTCACTGCTACTAATATCACTACTATAGTTTTCATTATTAACAAGACAATTTAGCAAGTTTAGTAACAAGAAAGTTTAAATCACAAAAAACAGTTTGCCAAGTTATGCCACACATTTACATAACCTACTGACTTGGCCTACATATGAAATATTTCCTGTCACTTCTGTAATGACAGTTCTAAATTTTTTGTAAATTTGTAAATATGTCAACAAAAATTAACGTTTTATAAATGATAGGTATCCTAAGATTTGACACATTTGTCATATTTGTTTTGAGAAACAACAATATGTAAAATTGTCATACAGATCTACAAAATTGTCATGGCATTTATGTAAAGTTGTCAGCTATTATGAAAAACGCAATTGTCAAAATGTAAACTTGTAAAACAATTATATGTCACCTGTCTCCTGTAAAATTGTAACTTTTATGAAATAGGGCCCTTGTCTCTTTAACATGAGATCTAATATGCTTGCGAAAAAGAAAATCATATGCACTTAAAAATCTTCTTAACTAAACTGGAAATCTATCCTAGTCTAATGCGCCTAACTTATGAATGCTGAACACTGGGTGTACTGTCAGACATTGGAACCGTCACCCTATTTCATGCGGTTTTGAATTCAACCTCCACATTAGGAGACCTTCCAATTTTAAAGGCTTTTTGAGTAATGGTGCTCTCTCCTATACGCCGGCGTATGTTATTCATCATATGAATGATAAATAACCATTCTTCCTTTTAATAACAATTATTAAATTAATATTCGTGCAACACATGTAGATATTTCCTGCGAATGCTCAATAATTAAAGGAAGCCATACATATACATGAAAACTTAATTAACTTGTTGCACTTATTAAAATAATCTAAATCTGATCGTGCTATATGCTCGGATGCGACGCACAAATACAAAAACACATTTAGGCGCTGACTTGAAAAATTTATTGCGTACGCTCACTCAGAAAAGAAGAATCACATTAAAGTTTAATATAATTTATATTGAAAGTACTTCTCCATTACAACAAACGACATTATTAAGTGCCAGGATAGTACTTTATGAGATTGTGTGGGGGATGGGAAAATGTCTATCAGGCTGTCCGTATGTCAGTACGCGCGATAACTCAAACACGCTTTATCGGTTTTTAATGAAACTTGGTGTACGCATTTATAAGGTCCATGGGAAGAAGGTTATTGATTTTGGACCAAATCGGTTGTGTTTTTAATCGATGGAAATCTATATTATTTCATCAAAATATGTTATGATGTATACAAGTTATGTTGTATAAAATCGAATCGAAATTGTGTTTTTAATTAATGGACATTTATATTATTTCAATTTACAAAAAAGTTTTGTTGTATAAAAATAATGTGTTTTCATTATTGCCAATGGCAGCATGTAATTTATTAGTCACCGCACGTTAATGCCTTACGTATCCAGTAAGAAGCTGACGTTTTATCAGATAAAATTGCATCCTTGTTATCCGACGAAGGATATTATCGGTCTATAACCGAGGAATTACTAACGTTATTGGTCAACTTCAAACACGCGGCGAAAGAGTGGAATGGTCTCTGTGAGCGTTTCTCAACCTTTTTGAACCCGAGGACCTCTAAAATGCCTAAAAAATTACACGGACCCGAAGGCCTATATTCTTAATATTTAGGGTATTAAATATAGATCGTTACAACGAAATATGTGAAAAATTTTACTTCTTTACTTTCCACTTGCTTTATATTTTTTAACTAGCTTAAAAGACCGGGTTTTGTATTTTGTAATTGGAAATTAACTTATGAAGGATTTTTAATTTTAAATTCTAGGTCCTTATATAGGCATTTATAATTTGAAATAGGAAGAACGACTTATTACACTCAAACTATTCCCTCAGAAAACGCTTGATATAGTTTTTTATGGCTCATAGAGGATCTAGAATTTTGCATCCCATCGCTTGTACAGTGCACAGCAAGCCTGGTAGAGGTTTAGATAAGAAGAAACAGAAATTCCTGTAACATAAAATGGAATATCGAGGCGGGAAATTTCCCACTCTTATGTTACCATAAAGCCGTTTTGCGGATGAAATTAAACAGAAAGCATTATCACTTTCATACTTTTCTCTCCAAAAACCTGCGATATAATATAATAATATACACATTACCATACCTCGTTTTGCTTTCTCTATGTCCAGGGTAGAGAAAGTTATGTGATTCCATTATTTTAGTGGATTTCATTCTGTAATATTTATTTATAACATGAATTATTTTGATAACTTCTCTTATTTGTCAAAAGTACATTTCATTTGTCTTTTTCCAAGCCCACCTGATACCATTTGGCAACAATATATTCTGTGATTTGGAATTGATAATTCTATGTAAAAAGGGATTAAGTATTTTCAAAAACATTTAATGTTTGGCATTTAGAATCAGAATTTTTCAAAATCCTTTCTTAGTGAGCACCTACATTATGAAACGAAGGTACTGTCAAAATTCCAAGTCTCTACCTGTTATAGTTTAGGCTGTACGTTGATTCCTGTCATTCAGTCAATCAGTCAGTCAGTCATTCATTCAGTCAGTCAGGACAAAGCCTTTTATATATATAGAGATTATGTCTGCGGACCATCTGCACCATCTTCGCGGACCATCAGTGGTCCGCGAACCATAGGTTGAGAAACGCTGGTCTATTTAATATTAATTCACTCATTGGAAACACTGAAATTCATTAATATTATAGCGCTTAAGCATAAGGTAGCGAAAGTTGTTTGAGTTCAGTCATCAGCTTTGTGTTTGCGGATAGGCTGGCTTATTCTAAACAAAAGGAATCTTTCTCAACTCTTCACAATTAGCAGCAATTAGGTGGTTACAACTTAAGGGGAGACAAGAGAACACAGTTGCCCTGAAAATAACAAGAATGACGCGATGTGTAAACAAAACACGTGCACGGCGCGCACCGGTGCGAGTTTAAATTGCACTTTATTCAATTCTTAGCAGTTACGCCATGCAAGAAGTTTAGCAAAGTACAGCTATGGTGAAATCTGATGGCAGCAACTTCCTGCAAGAAAACTAACCTGACGACAAGGAACTAAAACATAGAAATCTCTCCTCAGTTATACTTTACATATTTTGTACTCGCTTCGGTCTTTAGGGGGCCTGCTCCCAAACCCCCAGCGGGGTTATCGACAACAAAAGATTTTTATATTTTTTGTTATTATTTTTATTATTATTATTATTGTTTTTATTTTTTATGAACTAACACCCTATCGTAAATGAGTCCGTAAACCTATTATTATCGTTTAGACATAATAAACCTGAAGAAAGTAAAACTATCTCAAGATTTTACCGGAGTAACAAATTAAAATTTGAACGTTTTGGAATTTTCTCGTCGGTTACAGGTTATGCACTTCAGCTATCTGGGCGTGAACATTACTAGTAAAGGAAACTTAATTCAAGAAATTAACCATCAAATTGTAAAAGCAGGGAAAATATCAGCATGTCCTATGCCCGGTTTCTATAAACTCGTGAAATACCTATGGGTAAATTATCCATGGGAAAATTAGTTCCTAATCACCCACAATTTTATAATGAGGAAGGCCTTGGAGTTGTACAGTTAATTTAATTCAGAAGGCTTTGATTCTCATTGTTTAAGTTATTATTGATCCTATGAGAGGTTAAATTTTATCCAGCCATCCATGAAAGGATAAATTAACCCGACGATTTACCCTTGGAATGATCTAGCCCGAGTTTGTAGGAACATTTTTTCTGTCATTTTCATATTTACCCAGAGGACATCAAGAAACTCGCCACAAGTGTATGTGATTGTTAGCTTTAAATTATTTGAGTTTGTAAAAGTTATTCTTGTGTAAATTCTGTCCATTGGATAACTTACCCATAGGTATTTCGCGAGTTTATAGAAACCGGGCCTTAGTGACTTGGTATGGAGAAACAAATATATGAGAAAAGGAACAAAAGTTAAGATTTATAAAGCTGTTGTACGACCAATAATGACTTATGCCATAGAATCGAAAGCAGAGACCAAAAGAACGAGACGAATGATGGAAACAACGGAAATGAGAGTGCTGAGAAAGATACCAGAGTTTCTCAACCTGGTGGTCCACGAAGATGGTGCAGATGGTCCGCAGACAAAACTTAAAAATATCATAAAGCAAGTAAAGAAGTAAAACTTTTTCACATAAAATGGACACTAGATGTCAAAGTTCTTAAAATCTTCGAAAATACAGGTCCTATTGACAGTTTCCTTACTTTTGCAGTTACAAACCACAGTTTGAAACCACTGATGCACTGACGTCTATGGTTCCCTCTTCAATTCCAAACCCTGAAAAATAAGACTTTGTCGGAATTTGTTATTAGAGGCGCTCTCTTAACAAGGGTTTTATTCTTGGATGGGCCCGAGTGTCTGATACCGATAACCTGTGTTATAATTCCTAATTATATTATCAAATTGGAAATGAATATTAAAGTCTGTTCAAAATATATTTTCACTGTCAACAGTTTACTTCCAATTCAATAACTGTGTTTCCGTGGAATTAAAAAAAATGTATTTAGATTTATTTCGTTATAAAGACCTATAATTAATACCCCAAATATTAAGTATATAGGCCTACATATAGCCTACTTTTAAAAATGTGATGTAAAATTAGGGGTCCGTAAAATATTTTTAGACATTTTAGAGGTCCTCGGGTCCAAAAAGGTTGAGAAACGCTGGCCTATACGATAGAGTAAGAAACGAAAAAGTGAGAGATATGTGTAAGATTCGGCCAGCAACTGAACGGGTTGAGAGAAGGAAAAAGGAATGTAATGCATATGTGTCCAGGATGACTGAGGACAAATTAGCAAGAATTGCAAGGGACTGCATCCCAAGAGGCAAAAGAAGCCCAGGAAGGCCCAAAAGAAGATGGAAGGAGGACTTGATACACCATTAAGGCTAACACAAAGGAAGAAAAGAAGGTTACAGGCGATAACTATAAGTCTGAACAATTTCAAGTTTCAAGGTCATGTAGAAGTGGATAAACATTCGAATGTCAGTGAGT
Source organism: Ectobius pallidus (assembly GCA_964059195.1). Lineage (NCBI taxonomy): Eukaryota > Metazoa > Arthropoda > Insecta > Blattodea > Ectobiidae > Ectobius > Ectobius pallidus. The sequence goes on from CAXKWD010000006.1 coordinate 141,226,396, forward strand.
GAATGAAAATTTGTCAAAGTTCTTTTTTGGGGGGGGGGATAGTAAAGAAATTATAACTTTTTGGAATTTTTTCGAAGGTTAATTGGCTGAAATCTATATGCCTGCCAGTTTTCAAGTATCTAGCTCATGTGGAAGTGGGTAAACATTAATAACAGTGAGAAGGTAACTTATACTGACGATGATGTGATTGACACACGACTCTATACACTAACTTTTTCACACTTATAAGGGAGATATCATAACAAAACTTGGCATGCTTATGGTAGGCCTAATTGCTGTATCTGTATCTGTATCTGGTACCCTATGATCCCCAGGTGGGGCGAAGGGGCCTCCAATGGAGGTTTCATTACCTATACTAATTTTGATATGCTTATTTTCCGAGAGAGGGTAGAGGGACAGGTGGTAAGCCCATCGCCTCGCAACCCCCTCTGGAAACTAAGTATTTCTTGGACGTGAAAGGGCCGAGAAATTTTGTCCAGAGGCTCTAATTTAGGCTTGGAGTTCTTTTACGTGCCCTAAATCTACGACTCGGGACCCCCAGCTTAAAGTCCTTCCCGGAGGACTCCGTGCCCAGGATTTTTACGTCCTGAAAAATCCATCGACCGCGGCCGGGTTTGATCCCGCGCCCTGCGGATCTAGAGGCGGGCACGCTACCTCTAGACCACCGCGGCCGACAGGCCTAATTGAATGTGTTAATATTAATGCCAAATTTTTAGTTTTAGCTGTCCCATAAATGCGTTTAAAATTACACAATGTAGGGAAACTATAATATACTTGAAATCAAGAAATCTAAGACATAACCGATGGAGATACGACAAGAAGTCAGAGAAACAAAGTTGTTTATCTCACAAAATCCGTTACTGGAAGTGCAATCGGTTTTATGATACGACTTACCGTTTAGCTACTATAAGCCTAAAAAAAGAGCTGCATCGACTTTATAACTGCGTCTGCCAATTTGAAGGTTTTTTTTTGGGGGGGGGGGGTTGAACTTTTTGAAATTTTTCCATCGGCTACAGGTTAAAAGCTATAAATGTGCGAAATTTAAAGTTCTTAGCTCATCTCTCAGTAAGGGAGTAAGTTTAATGAAATTGTATATTTCTCCTAGCAATACAAAATCATAGCTTCCTTCTTACTTGCATATTTTAAAATAAACACAGCTTTTGTAGACACACTTTAGGGCATTTTTTGCACTTCTGTCTCCTAGGGTACGTATACATCTGCGCTCCTCTTGCGCGCCGTGCGGCACGCGTGCCGCTCGGCACGCAGATGTGTACGGCATTTTGAGGTGCACGCGAACCGCTCGCGTGCCGCTCGCCACGATCCGTCTCCTGTCGGTTTTTTCGACGAACACAAAGGATTTCTGATTTCACATTTGGACGTGTTTTTGGTAGTTGCGTGCTGCTCGCGTGCATCTCGCTGAAATTATTTTCACAGTGCTCCGCTCCTCAAGCTTTACTGTACAATTGGCAAATGAAAAAAATATATGAGAGGTTGATGCGAGTTACTTACTCACCTTTTGCGGAAGGATAGGTATACAGAAGCAGGAGTTGAGTCAGATGTTGTGTACGTTACTTTGCACTTTCTGAATTTCTTTAAAATACGCTGGAGAAAATCGATCTTTATGTTTGGCTTCTTCCTTCATGTAGGCCTACTCATAAACATTAGCAATAATCTCGCTACTTTGACTGTGTAGAGTTTCCCCTTTTAGTTTTGACAGTATAGGAGGCATTATCACGTTATTAAATAAATAGCATTCGTTAAAACACTTGCATGCACCCGTGCTGCATGAATTATATAGCAGTGAATTGTCGTCTCCAAACAGAGTACAGGAAATTTGACTGTTTGTTTATTGTAACATGTGCTATTTTGCTGACGTGCCTAGCTAGCCCACTGGTCCCTCTCTGAAGGACATTAGTCAAGATTGAATGAGCTAGCTTGTATGTGATATAATCATGGAGTGGTACGAGGAGAAGATCTGCAGATGATACATATTTACAAATCAAAACCTCTACTGTCGAACCCAAAACATAAGGATAACTACAAAAAAAAATTAAAGGAGGATGCATGGAGGGAAATAGGAATGGAAATAAATACGTCCTCAGAAGAGTGCAAGAAGAAGATGTTATCTATGCTTTCTTGTAACCGGCGAGAGAAAATTAAAGTTAACGCCAGCAAAGGTACAGGAAAAGGTAAGTTATAAAATATAAATAATAACACTGTTTACACACTTTTCAACTCTTGTTTAAAAATGGTTTTGTTTCGATATTTAAGCCGTAGACAAGTTTTGCAATTGAGGACTTTTTTCAAAACTCGTTTTCTAAGCAAAAAACACACAAAATATTAGGCCTAATGATGAAAGCTAGTGGTTCGCAGTAGGTTCGTCGCTTTCCTATGGAACGCAAGAGGAGCGCTGTAAAAATAATTTCAACGAGCGGCACGCGTGCTGCACGGCGCGCAGGAGGAGCGCAGATCTATACGTACCCTAAGCGCTTAAGTGTGCCGAATTTCAAGTTCTTAGCTCATCTCTCAGTGAGTGAGTAAGTTTAATGGAATTGTATCTGTCTTCTAGCAACACAGAATCATAGTTCCCTTCTTACTTGCATGTTTTAAAATAAACGCAGATTTTATAGACACATTTCAGGACATTGTTTTGCACTTTTATCTCTTAAGAGAAATTTGAGATTTTTAGTGCATTTTAGATTCCTGTTTTAGATCGAATACTCCCACCGCCTGTAGTATCTATGGTATGGGTAGAGAAAGTAGAATGAGAGGGAATGATTCTGTACTCCCACACTGGTATTATTCCAGTCTGGTGTCGAGCCCGGGCTATAAACTGAAATAATAATTACATTTGTGAGTCAATGAGCAGGCAGTAAAGAAAACCGCTTTAATTAAATGTGAACATAACTCTTAATGAAACTTCCCATCATGCACCACGCGTTCGACACCACCGTTTCTAATGAAATGCTAAATCTGCTATTTCACCTTAAAACTCTACACTCTTCGATGTTTATTTTTTTTCCTATTCAGTTGGCCTTAAATAAATATCACATATAAAACAACAACGTAATGCTTTGTATAAATTATTAGTCTATATTATATTATTACTATTTACTTAGCAGTTTTAATACTTGTGTTAATATTAAATTTATACAAGAGATATATAGTTCAGTTAAATTTTGAAGTTAACATCTTTAAAATCTATCTTACGAGGGGTCACCTGCTAAAACTGTCAAGTCTAGACAAATGAATGTAGAAACCACGGCCACGATAAGCTAATTCCTTGCTGGATACTGAATAGAGAAGGCCTTGGTTATAATGCACCGATAACTTGTAAATCTCTATATACAGGGTGTTAATGAATAACACCGAAATAATTTACCTGTGTATAGAGAGGACACAGACAAGCCATATTTTTAGGAGATTTTTGTTCTATAACGCAAAATGTGTATGCTACAGAGCATTAAAGTCACTAAGTCAGTAAGACAGTAATTAAGCGAAACTACTGTTATGGTGGATATATTTTATTTAAATATTTGTTTGTTAATGTGATACTTTTAGGGTTTCACAAAATCCGTATAAAAGATACTATCAACTTTATTAACAACATATATATATTCTTATTCTGTTAGTTAGAATCATGTAAGTATTCATATTTACTCAAATAGTTTATGATGTCTCTCTTTACACATTGATACAATAATAACATAGACAAGTTTCATACCTTTTATAGAAGTTTGTTCTCAGAGCTAGCAGCACACACGGGAAGGGTTGACGGGGTGATGCTGTCGTCGGAACCTCTCCAATCTTCTCTCGGGCCCAAAGGCCCGAGTGGCGTGGCCACAGACAGGGCTGCTGCCTGACTCTCCTAGTACATATTTCGAGTCCTATTTATACGAAGATAATGCTGACATTGCACTCTGTAATTAGGTTGTTGATTCTTTATTGTGTTGCGGCAATCATATTACTTAATATCTTTGCAATCTGTAGTTGCTCCACAACACCCTTCCCTCCTTCATGGTGTAGGTACCTGTAGGTACCTTGGTCCTTGGTCCTTGGTCCATGTGGGTCCATATTTTACGATGATACGTTTTGTACAGAGATCAGTACATCAGCTGTGGACTACTATTCATCGTTTTCTGCGTTGATATCAGAATGAGGAGGTCATTGTTTTGGAGAATTGATTTTTCAGCATAATATGAATCTTCTTGGATAGAAAGGAATGTGTGTGCTGCTTACATCAGTAAATTACAGTGTCTCAACATAAACATAATAAAACCCTTTTCTGTTTAAAATATATGCACTTAATCCACAAGAATATAAAATATTGAAATATTTGGCTTTTCATTTTGGTAAACTCTTTTTTCTTAATAAGTTAAGTTGTTTTTAAGTGCATATTAGCCTATTAACAATACGAATATTTTTTCTGAAACTTTAAAACGTAAAACATAATATCAATAACAGCAATCAGGTAAAATTGTTTCAATGAACTGTCACTTAGTACAACAGTTCTTATAAATATAATCTGCACCTATTATTTAAACATACATTTTTATATGAGAAAATTAAGTGAATGCAATATTGTGTCAGTATTCATTCACAAAATAGTGATACACAGTTAACAGAAAAAAATGTGCATCATTAGAAATTATTTCGAACAGAAAATTATTATAGAACTTGAAATACATTGTTATCTCAATACAACAAAATTAAACGTTAAATGTTCTTTATAATTCATAGTTTGTGTGTAAATAACTTTTTTTTTTTTAAATAAAAACTCTGTTTTTAAACAAAATTCAAAATATTAAAAAATTTTGTTCTACAACAATTTTCAGTTTTTCTTTCCACTTCTACCAAAACGTTAAAAATTAAGAAGTGTACATACTAACATCCATACAATGAGTAAAATTGATATTTGATGTTCAATAGAACATTGAAAACCTTAAAATACATAATAACATTTCTTACACACATAAAAATACATTGATACTTCTTTTAAAATTTATCTAGTTATAAATGTACAATCTTTAAGTGGGAAGGGTGGGTATAATGGTATTGAGGGATGGTTAACTTTTTTTTTTCTTTCTTTCTTCGGGGCCCCTTTTTGTGCACATGAGTATATTTCTTTTTACCGTTATAATTATTTATGTAGGCCTACATTACCAATTTTTTCTATTTGTTTTGCATGCATTCTTGAATGTATTATTTAAGTGTATATATTTTTCTTCTCGAGCTGCTTCTGTGAAATCATTGTGAAAAAGAAACGTAATTATATGATTTAAATGATTTATACAGATTTTTTCCTCACCTGAAACAGAGAAAATTATATTATTATGACATTCTTTCATAATTATGGACTATAATAAATTACGTGTATGTCTTCAAAAATAAAGGATTCATTTAAATATTCAAAGTGCTATGAAGTTTTACATAAAATTGTATGTCTTTCACTTATATATAGCTTTCACACTTACTGTGTGTGTGTTTTTTCTTTGGGGGGGGGGGGGTACATACAAAGTTAACATTGATGATTGCCATATTATTGAAAATAACATTCCTCTATTACATAAAAATTATATTGAACTGGTAAAATGTGCAATCAAAATCATAACACAGTTCTGGTATATTTAAGTAATTATGATGTAATGCTAGGTGTCAGCGAATTCTTTGTCAGCTGATTGTAGTAGACATTGACACACATGATTTCAACATGTAGCTTAACTGCTTGCTCCTTGAAGGCAAGATTATTATAAAAAATCACTATTATTTACATAATATAATTTGTTCTTAAACAAAATTGTTCATATTTAAATTTTAATACATATTTACATCTTTTAAATAACTTATACTTATTGCTATTTGAACACTTGGCAAACAAATAGTTCTTATATTATTCTTTTTCACAGTAGGACTTACTTTTAATAAGCTAATATAATTTTATTTTCACCACATTTGCTAGAAAATCTTGCTTTCACACAAGCCTATTTACCTCATTGAATAAAATTCTTATTTTGTTGTTGTCAAGAATGAAATTATTTAAATGTCATGTTATGTTTGATTTAAATTGTCACTTTAATCTGTGTTACAGTTATGTAAATTATTTCATACTTTTCTAAGTATTTTTTCAGTTAACGACACTCCTATGTACAAAATAATTGAGATGTCCCTGATTTTTTTTGAATTCTTGCGTTCTATCAAGATGAAAAATTTATGTTAGTTAAATGGCACGTGGCTATGATTCCATTATATTGGTAGATCGTGAGACTATTCCATTATATAACATTTTATTTAATACTTTTGACCTATCATAATTATCATACACACTTACAATGCATTTTTTATTTATTTATAGGCTATACTCTTACCTACTTTATTCGACGTTGGGCTTCTCTGTCCCATTTATTTATTCATTTCGGCGTTGGGTTACTCTGTCCCATTTATTTATTTATTTATTTCGGCGTTGGGTTCCTCTATCCCATTTATTTATTTCGGCGTTGGGTTTCTTTGTCCCATTTATTTATTTCGGCGTAGGGCCTCTCTGTCCCTTTTATTTATTTCGGCGTAGGACCTCTCTGTCCCTTTTATTTATTTCGGCGTAGGGTCTCTCTGTCCCTTTTATTTATTTCGGCGTAGGGCCTCTCTGTCCCTTTTCTCGTAAGTGTATTTTACTCGCTAATTATATTATTCATAGGTCCCTGTGACTCATTTTTCACAAGTTGTATTGTTATTAATGTACATAAAGAAATATGCCCCAACAAATCTTTTAATATTTAGATGCCACTCTCTTGTTAAACGCATTTATCAATTTATTATTGCTACAAATTTCCAAACAGTTTATAAATCTATTTAATTTATCAATATAATCATTAATTCAATGACGAAATAATAACGCTGTAATAAGACGAATAATACTAATAACAAAACTTTTTTTTAAATACTTCATAATAAAATTTAAGTACTTTTTTCCCGTCTTATAAATATAAAATAACATCATTCTCTGTCCATGACGTTTTAAATATTTATTTTGACATACAGGTCATATTCTTAAAAGGAACTTCACTTAGAAGAGAATGATGTATACATTTTTGTTTATTCAGCAAGTAAGCTATTATTTCAGTGATTGCTGTTATGTGAGCCTGTGTGATGAGCAAGCTTTTTAACAACTGTGTGAAGGTTACTACTATACTCGTATTTGCAATAGCAGAAAAATTGATCTTAATTGCATTATACTATGTAATTCATAATTAAGTCACTACAACTTTCCTAAAATAAAGCATATTCTCAATTTTATTTGGGGGGTTTCATTTAGGTAGGCGAACTTGGCATGCTGAGGTACATAATATGGTAACGTCCCGCGCCTCTACCATTTGTTATGGTGGATATATTTTATTTAAATATTTGTTTGTTAATGTGATACTTTTAGGGTTTCACAAAATCCGTATAAAAGATACTATCAACTTTATTAACAACATATATATATTCTTATTCTGTTAGTTAGAATCATGTAAGTATTCATATTTACTCAAATAGTTTATGATGTCTCTCTTTACACATTGATACAATAATAACATAGACAAGTTTCATACCTTTTATAGAAGTTTGTTCTCAGAGCTAGCAGCACACACGGGAAGGGTTGACGGGGTGATGCTGTCGTCGGAACCTCTCCAATCTTCTCTCGGGCCCAAAGGCCCGAGTGGCGTGGCCACAGACAGGGCTGCTGCCTGACTCTCCTAGTACATATTTCGAGTCCTATTTATACGAAGATAATGCTGACATTGCACTCTGTAATTAGGTTGTTGATTCTTTATTGTGTTGCGGCAATCATATTACTTAATATCTTTGCAATCTGTAGTTGCTCCACAACACTACGGTTAAAATTTTCATAACATTGACTTCATGCCTTCTTAATGATCGATAAAAACCTGATTGTTAATCATTCATCAACAGCTATTTCATAATTTAGAGTTTTCATAATTTCCAAAATTTAAAGACTAATCATATGACTGGCCGCCACCGAATTAGGCCTAGTTCTTTTATTCATAACTACAGTATTAACAACGAAGTTTCTTTGTTTTGCATTTTTCTCAAATGTTAGAAGTCAGTGGCGGCCGTGCCTTGGGAGATTTTATGCTGTAAAAGGAAAAATTGAATCCATAGAGCGACTTTACTAAAAATTTAATTCAAACAATACTACAGTAACGGAGCGATTAAGAGCGATGAAATGGGAATTTCGATGCTGACAGGTTGAGGATTCAATATCGGTGAGTTATTTGCTGCCATGTCTGGATTCATTAGAGGCATAATCACTGAGTACACAACACGAATGTGGGTGGAGTCAGTGCTCGAATTCGTGAACCATGCAAAACCATCATTACGCTATCAGTCACTCTTATCCCAAGTGACACAGTTTCTGCACATAACAAAAACATGTCTTCACCTGTATATGCAGCGAAATGTAGGATCATCTTTTGAAAGATGAACTAGTGGTCGTGACGTCATTTAATATTTGACAGGTTAACTGAGAAGATAAACTAAGAAAGAAAGAATCAAACAAAGAGATCTACTTTTATTTCAAGTGATTTAAAAAAAAAAATTCAATTGTATTTATACTCTTTTGAGCATCGAGCCCATATCAGGAGTTCTGGTTCTGTGTCTATATAGTAGGCCATGCAAGTATTGACAGTCAACTCTTTTCTATTACTGGTGTATTTTATGTCAGTAAATTTCAAGTGATATTAATTTAAATGATATGGTACAGGATGAAATACATGAGCCCACTATGCTTTTATATCCAACTTATGACAAAAGAAGGCAAAGCCTTCTGCAATTGATTTGACAATTGAAATGTATTTCCGAAAACTGATGCTTCGATAGCAAAAAAAAATAAATCACGTTTTCTGCCAGTTCTTCACTCATAACACGCAAAAATTAAAATTCCGACTTCGAGGTGCATTTGTCCACTCCTCAATCCATCTATGTTTAAAATTTCAGATCTCTCAGGGCAGCGTTGGGCATCGCGCGCACACAGACATACAAACACTTTCTCTTGCTATTATAGATTGGATCAAATCAAAAGGAAGAGATACGAGCAAAATTGTCTGGTTAATTGTCTGGTTGAGAAATGAGTTACTGTCTTAAGCAGTTGCCTTTTATGCGAATACTTCCAGTTCTGGAGGTTAAGATACATTTCTTGTATTGAAAATGCCTCTCTTTGAATACGATAGAAATACGAGGAAGCATGGGAGCGGAAATTTTGTGAGGTAATTTAAGGAATTTTTCATGCACGAATGCTAAAGATTGCGTGTACCTAAAGTAAACGAATAGCAGAGTTAATCTGTGACGTCACGGCTATAATTACATTCAGATTACGCACTGAGATTTCCTTAATATCGTCATCAAGACAAAGCCTGCTTGTAATATAATTTATGTTGACGATCTTGAAAGCTAATGCAGGAGTTATCTTGTGATATTCTAAATAAAATCAGGTAAACTGATGTAACAAAGTGCCAGAATGCTTTTGTTTAATCAGTGATAATTGCAATTATCATATGCAGAAGATAGTTATTTTATTATCTAATCCCGAGTTAACCTCCAGATCGAATCATTAAGAAGGGCTTACGGAAGAACAAAGGTCTAGTTTGACAAGCATATGTGAAGGAATATGTGGGTAGTGTTATATGTCATAGCTAACTGTATTGCAACTTCCAAAGCCGTAAATGAACACTGTAAAATAATATGTTGCCATGAGAACTGATTTGCATTTGATAAATTCTTCCTAATACCATATTTTCTATTACCATAAAACTAATACCATAAAACTTTCTATTACCATAAAATAGGCACTAAATTGGGCATTACTCCGGTACCGGTCAACCGATTTGGTTCAATATCAATAGGATTCTTCTTATGGGCGTTATAAATGCGAATACCAAGTTTGATGAAAATCCGATAAAGCGTATTCGAGTTATCGCGCGTACAGACACTCGCACGGTAAGACAGAAAGAGGAACAGACATTTTCCCGTCCCCCACACAATCTCATAAAGTATGCTACCATACTGGCACTTAATAAATGGGTGGCCACCGTAAAATTAGAATAGTGATTTGTACAACCGAAGCTGCTAGCATACCTATAACACTATTTTGAGGTCTATTCATTTTCCTTTCTAACATGTTGAAGAATAATCCTCTTCAGTAATTCACGGTTGAGACTTGATCCGTAAGAATGTGTTTCTTCATGATGTGAAAAATACCGTAGGTGTAAAAATCAAATTGACGAAATAATTGTAAAATACGTAACTCTTATGACATTTTGTTCCCTTTTATAAATTTTGTATATACTTCAAGATCCAGATTTGGGAACCGCTGATGCAGAATTCTAATTTGGAGCTTATGTAGAAACTGAATTATAACTTTCTGCTCAATTTTTAAATAGATGGCAGGAGATTAAATTAGATTAATGAGGGGTAGTGGATAAATCACTCGACTTCGACTTCTCAACATTGCAACCTTCGACTTCGACTCCTCAACATTGCAACCTTAATAGATATATTGTGAATACCCTATACCCTATTCTCGCGGTCACCACTTTTAATCTAAGGCTATAATTATCCGGGGCGATGTCCAGTCCTGAACCCGGGGATTATTCGTTATTGAAAACCCACTACCTGGCCGGGAATCGAACCCACACCGCCAGGGTGGAAGACAAGTATGCTACATATAGATCCATGGCGGCGGACGATGGCAGGAGAAGAAAACAGAAGTACTTAAGAGATGTCGTGTATGATAAAAAGAACCCATTAAAACAGTGCGTTTCAGGTAAGAGTTGGCCAATCGTGCGGGTTTCTGCGTCGCGGCGACCACAGCTTTCTCCCGAGCGATCGGGTGAAATATCTACGCAAATAAAGCCGCTAACGGTGTAATGATTCAGGTTCTCACGATTACAGCTAAAATTACAATGAAAATAACCACGTACCTCATCACAAGAGATGTTGGAAATGTCCTCCTCTTGCATCCACATAACACTGGCACAATTTTAGGAAATTTTCTTTCACGCACATAAGTTCAGCTCCAAGATAGAGTTATCTTGTGTGTTCTTCTAACAGTATGTGACTATTATTTATGTGTATAGGCTAGGTAAACTTCCCATACATTAGATGCGGCGTTGAAAAAACAAGACCACCTGTGTCGTCTTGTGGTTAGCGTCCCTGACTACTGATCCGTCGACCCGGATTTGATACCCGGTACCTCTTCGGATTTTCCCGAGTTAAAGAGGTCAGTCTTGTGATTCAAATTGAGGAGCTATTTGATAGAGAAGTAGCGGCTCCGGTAATGGAAGCCACCATTAACGGCCGTGGGTGTCGGCATGATGACCACATACCCCCCAAACCTGCCATCTGCCTATGGTAGATGACGCAGCGGTCGGGTGGTAGGCCGTGTCCCTTCAGGGATGTAGCGCCACGGAGTTTAGTTTTAGTTAGTTTTAGTTGAAAAACAAGTATATGGACATTCGTTTTCCAAGAAATTAAGTACAAAAGTATATAGGCCTACAGCCCATATATGAGCCTTTTGTTCATTTTGTATTTATAATGCAGACCTAAAACAGAAATTAGGTAACTTATGTAGTATCGAAGCTCTTCCTATCCAATGGCGTAAGTGCATTGAACTGGGAGGGGACTATGTAGAAAATAATGTACAAGCAAACATTCTTACTGTAGTGAAATAGTGGAAAGAAATTAATTGCTGTTTTCATTTGATTCTCCCTCGTATCTTCTGTGGCCTCCTCGCCACGTGTATGAGGTGAGGATGCAACAGAAGATAGTTCCGTGACAGTGATTTTATGAGATTTTATAAATTTTATCTTATTTTATAAAGGTGACGAAATGCAGATTTTATTTTAATTATTGGAGCTCCAAGCCAGCAAAAATATGTCCTGAAGATAGTGTAGGGACACCGAAAGACCTAGGCGATAAATCATAAATTTATCTTAGTTGAGCAAATGGTATCTTATTTATTTTATTTCGTTGATCGAGCTCAGCGGTCTTTAATAATTCTTAAGTTTACGGTTAGTTTCCTACGTAAATATGGCATTAGAGAAACACCAATGACGATAGTAAAAACACTAGGCCTATAGCAACAGTAAAATAAATCTATTAGGCCATGTAGAAAGACAACAATGTCCAACAGGAACCTTACAATAACGTGATTTGTATGTCTAAATTGAGTTATCCATGGAACCGCATTTGATCGGGCAAACTGACCTGTATCAGATATTGAAAAATTATATCAGCTATAAGTTCATTTGTTTCCAGAGCGAAATGAAGTTCCAGTGGTCTTCGTCGATGCTATTGGTTTGTTATCGAATTAGTGGCAAATCTCGAAACTTTATCTCTGTGGGTTGTTTCAAGAAAGGAAAAATGACATATTTTTAAATGAATTATTTAAATACAGCAAAGAAATAAATGCTTTTGCAATGTATATTATATTAATTAGTTCGGGATCATATATCTTCATATAAATACCGAGATCTAATGCATGAGAGCATAGAAAATTACAAATACGATCATACTTTTCTATGTTGGACTATCAGGGCTACCAAATTCCGGTAAATATATTCCTTACGGACATTTTTATTTTATTTATATTTATTTATTTATTTATTTATTTATTTATTTATTTATTTAACCTGGCGGAGTTAAGGCCATAAGGCCTTCACTACCACTCAGCCAGGACAAAAACATGAAATACATGATAATAATAATAATAAACAATAATAAATTAAAACAAGAAATGATGTACCTGAATACAAAAAACGTATATTACATACAAAGAAAAAATTCAAACATAAATACTTGAATATATCTCTATATATATAAAAGGCTTTGTCCTGACTGACTGAATGAATGACTGACTGACTGATTGACTGAATGACAGGAATCAACGTACAGCCTAAACTAAAACAGGTAGAGACTTGGAATTTTGACAGTACATTCGTTTCATAATGTAGGTGCTCACTAAGAAAGCATTTTGAAAAATTCTGATTCTAAATGCCAAAAATTAAATGTTTTTGAAAATACTTAATCCCTTTTTACATAGAATTATCAATTCCAAATCACAGAATATATTGTTGCCAAATGGTATCAGGTGGGCTTGGAAAAAACAATTGAAATGCACTTTTGACAAATAAGAGAAGTTATCAAAATAATTCATGTTATAAATAAATATTACAGAATGAAATCCACTAAAATAATGGAATCACATAACTTTCTCTACCCTGGACATAGAGAAAACAAAACGAGGTATGGTAATGTGTATATTATTATATTATATCGCAGGTTTTTGGAGAGAAAAGTATGAAAGTGATAATGCTTTATGGTAACATAAGAGTGGGAAATTTCCCGCCTCGATATTACAACTTTATGTTACAGGAATTTCTGTTTCTTCTTATTTAAACCTCTACCAGGCTTGCTGTGCACTGTACAAGCGATGGGATGCAACATTCTAGATCCTCTATGAGCCATAAAAAACTATATCAAGCGTTTTCTGAGGGAATAGTTTGAGTGTAATAAGTCGTTCTTCCTATTTCAAATTATAAATGCCTATATAAGGACCTAGAATTTAAAATTGAAAATCCTTCATAAGCTAATTTCCAATTACAAAATACAAAACCCGGGCGACGCCGGGTCTTTTAAGCTAGTATAATACAAATTACTAAAATAAAGAAATGAAAAAATGAAAGACTAAACAAATACATTCGTAGTTATTACAAAATATAACGAAAATTAAATATATATTACTAATTAGCATCAATTCCTAAATGTTATTGTATACTAAATTTATTAAATTGCACTTGAACTGTGAAGTCGTTCGGCAGTTCCTGAGATGGCTAGGCAGTGAATTCCAGTGACGAATAGCTGATGTTGTAAACGAATTCGAATAATGTGTAGTTCTGTAAAGAGGCATGGATAGTAAGGGGTCAAGCTGAGAGACATTGTACGGTATATAAATGTTGTAATAAGAAATGTGTATATAAATTCGGATAAGTCTATACTATCACGGAGAAAGCAAGTCAACATCAGATAATCACCTCAACACTTCTAAAATTGTATTTTACAGGAACTACAATCAGCTGTGCACGTCTGCCGTATTGATTGAGGGTAAATTTTACCGGACATCCATGAAAGGATAAACTAATACATGCCCGCATTCTATAAATTAGTGAAATACCCATGGGTAAATTATCAAATGGACAGAATGTAAACAAGGATAACTTTTTGTGTTCGTACAAACCAACAACTTAAAAATTATGAACTTGGATACATTATGAATGGGCAAATGGTTTCCAGAATTACTATGTATTTTTTTTTCATTCTCTCGCTTATAACTTTTTTTTCAACTTATAATATTTTTGTAGTTGTACCCCTCTTCTTCTAAATGTGCATTGTGAGTGGATATATGGGGCATGAGCTGACAACAATGATCCTCCGTAGTATCGAAATAAAGTACACTTTTACAAAAAGCCTCTTGCATTATGAATCGCAAGCCGCACGTAAATATAGACAAGTCGGAATGTCGCCTGCATGTATGACGTTGCCATGGCAACCCGGGACAGTTGACATCTTCGCCGCGACAAGTTTATCTTGTATTAAAAATGAATTTCCTTCCATACACCAGACATTCGAGTCACGCGTGAGGCAAAGGTTGGCAGCACGTCACACCTGGGACCGTTTTTGCACCACGAGGGACGTCCAACGCGCGCTACTTGCGAATTTATTATCCCAGCTGCTTCATGACCTGTTGGTCGCGTTTCGGACCCGTCTGGCATATCATAATGCTTCTATGTGTCAGCTATTTACAGTTTTAGGGTTATTGGGAGAATCGGCTTCCACCATTTATTACCGTATTTTACGGACCATAAGACGCACTTTTTTTACCTTGGAAACAGAGCCTTAAAAGTTGGGTGCGTCTAATGGTCCGAAGTACACTAAAAAAATTAAAATTATGTTAAATATTGCCGGAATATCATAGTTAGGCCAATACACAATATGTTGTAAACGTTAAGACACAAATTTGAGTTCAGACTGTATATCAGTGCACTTGTAACAATCGTAAAATGAGTGTAGTTGGAAACCAGGTATACAATGCAAGAAGAAAGGAATGTTGAGTTCTTTTATACAAAAGGAGTTGTCTCCGCCGGGTGTTTTAAATGAAGTGTATGACCTCTAAACAGCCTTGTACCGTTACATTCCCCGTATGCTGAATTGAGGGTGAGAAGGTGTAAAATTATTTCAGTCTTTCATGGGAAATCAGTTCAGTTGTTCAAATTTATGCGATGCCACCTGTACAGAAGAGATTTTTGTAGACCTACAATGCAGATTTTAAGTTAGAAGTGATAGCCTTATTCCCTTTAAAATGTTTCGTTTAAAATCACATTAAATTTATTTTCCTTTAAATTTCCATCTTAAAATTAAGGTGCGTCTTATGGTCCGTAAAATACGGTACCTAGATGTTTCATTTTTGTTGCACATATTCCTCCTAGAATATCTAGCCTTCATGCGCTGTAAAATTTAAAATAAATAACTCAGGCAAGTTATCAATTCTGCAATTTTAGGTAGATTTCGAATCGTTGCCATGATTAGAATTCCTGGACCCTAAACCTTGAAATCTTATAACTAGGTGTCATATGATTATGACCTTAAAAACTGGAAAATATGACTGCAAATATGCTCATAAAATTGACTGTATATGACTGAAAAGTTCTAAATATGACCTAATAAAAGAACGTATCTTCTAAAAAGAAATGTTCCAATTAAAAACATTTAATCACACTATATTATTACACCACTTGAATTCTTTCAGATAATCTTTTTAACAATTTTACAGGTGATTTACAGTTTTACTTGTAAGGAACTTCTAATTTTAAGGAATTGGCTCCTGTTTGCTCGTTTCATCAGCTCCAAATATTTTGTGTTTTGTATTCTTTAAAGTATGAACATTTATATGATTTTAAAATTCAGTTACCTATTAATTGGTCATAAATATAAAATTAATTACATAAGTTTCAAGTTTAACTCGATCATTTGGTGCATATACTTTATAATTGTGCTCCATTTCCGAATTTATAACTAAAATATGTCATTAATTTACAAATATGGCCAAAATATGACCAATACCATAAAATTTACTGTAATATGACTTTATATGCAAAATAAAAACTGTCCGTTTAGGATAACAAGCATGAAATTAGTGTTTAATTTGTGGAGGTCAGAATAATAATATGATATGTCATAAACATCCGAACCCTATGAATAACCTTTTATTTAACCCCTTTCAGACCTGAATTTATATTATTATTATCAAGAGATATCAGCCGGATATATATGTTTGAAATCATAAAAAGACTGATAAGCTGGTTTTTAAAAACGGCAATCCTAATGCTTGGATAAAATTCCTCATGTTGTAACAGAAAGCATGACTCTACTAATTTTGTATCATTTCTTTTATGCATGTGCGTCAGTAGCAGTGAAATGGTTAAATAAATTTGGAATGCAATCGACAATAGATATAATAAATAAAATCAGGTAAACTGATGTAACAAAGCGCCAGGATGATTTTCTTTAATAAGCGATAATTGCAGTTATGATTAGCAGAAAATAAGTTATTTTTGTAATCGATTTCCGAGTTAAGCTTCAGATCGATTCATTAAGCAGGGCTTACGGAAGAACAAAGGTCTAGTTTGGTAAGCATATGTGAAGGAACATGTAGGTAGTGTTATTTGTCAAAGCTAACTGTATTGAAACTTCCAAAGCCGTATATGAACATTGTAAAACAATATGTTGGCATGAGAATTGATTTGATTACCGGTCAACCAATTTGGTCCAATATCAATAGGCTTCGTCAATATTATTGTTGTTGAATGCTACTTATTGTTATTAATATTACTTTTAAACAATTAAAACTGCTATAAAAGTCTCAAAATATATGAAAGAGCAGTATGCATGAAACACATTTTAACATTTTAACAAGAGCGGCAGAGAAGTGTAAAACGTAACCTACATTCCAGTTAAGGGAGTGGATCAGATGGCGTCTATTCGTCATGGAGTTTGGCACCTTAACGTGTGTCCGGAAATAAAAATGAAATAGCAGCACACGAAGCCACAAACCATCCAAATCGCTCCAATAAATTCCCTACACCGATACATGAGATGCAACTACAGCCTGTTCCCTCAGTCATGACATCACACTTTCACTAATGGAAACGATAATCTGTCGGATGGGGGGGGGGGGGAGGAAAGCCCAGAACATAATTATTACATAATTTTCATTACATCATTTTGTTGCTGTTGTGCTAATCAATCTCTCTTAATTAAGCAAGGCCTTCCATAATTTCACCTTTTACATAGCGTAAATTAAAAATTGTACTTAATCGTATAACAAAACACACACGAAGTAAAAGGAAACATGAAAAAAAAAATATATAAGAGGCTTTGTCCTGACTGACTGAATGAATGAATGACTGACTAACTGACTTAATGACAGAGAATCAACGCAGAGCCTAAACTATAATAGGTAGGGACTTGGAATTTTGACAGTACCTTTGTTTCATAATGTAAGTGCTCACTAAGAAAGGATTTTGAAAAATTTTGATTTTAAATGACAAAAATTAAATGTTTTTGAGAATACTTAATCCCTTTTTACACAGAATTATCAAATCCAAATCACAGTTCACATGACAACATATTGTTGCCAGTGGTCTCAGATGGGTTTGGAAATAAATGAAATGGGAGTTTGACAAATTAGAGAAACTATCAATATAATTCATGTTATAAATAAATATTAAAGAATGAAATGCACGAGAATAATGCAGTCACACATCTTTCTATACCCTGGACATAGAGAAAACAATACGAGGTATGGTAATATGTATATTATTATATCGCAGGTTTTTGGAGAGAGAAGTATGAAAGTCATATTGCATTTCTGTTTAATTTCATCCCCAAAACGGTTTTATGGTAACATGAGAGTGAGAAATAAAATATTCCGCAAAGACAATGCAATTTTATGTTACCGGAATTTGCGTTTCTTCTTATTTGAACCCCTACCAGGCTTGCTGTGTACAAGCGATGGGATGCAAATTTGTACATCCTCTATGAGCCATAAAAATCTATACCAAGCGTTTTCTGAGGGAATAGTTTGAGTGTGATAAGTCGTTCTTCCTACTTCAAATTCGAAATACCTATATAATGACATATCATTTAAAAATCGAAAGTCCTTCATAAGATAATTTCCAATTACAAAATAAAGAACCCGGGCGACACCGGGCCTTTTAAGCTAGTATATGTATTGTATGTATGTATTTTGACCCCTGAAGGGGGAAGGCGGGTTGGGACTACCCTAAGCACTTCAGCCGTGCGGCTCATTGTACCAGCCTCCGGAATGGAATGATTTGCAAGCCCAACGGTCCCTCGACAACAGACCCCACCGCGAGCCCCCACGGAACTCCCCTACATCCAACAGATATCTCTACCATGCCACGTGTGCCACTGCCTCGGTACCTCTTAGAGAGCCCCCAGGTTGGCAGCACACCAGCCAGTAACTTCAGGACCACAAGCCACGGGGAGGACGGGAGAGGCCCACAGCAGGTGCTGGGGACGAGGGTATACCGGAAACCGGGAAAGGAAACGGGATGATTATGAGGGGGGGTTTGAAGATGAAATGGAGAGTGTTGGTGGAATGAGATGGGGAAACGGGAGGATCCCCGAGAAAACCCCCCAAAGGTCACGGCTTCGTCCACCACGAATGACACGCCCGCCAGGCCCGAGGATTGAACCCGGGACCGCTAGCATGCCAGGCCCACGCGCTAAGCATGACCCACCGCGACGGCAAGCTAGTATATACTGACTAACTGACTGACTAACAGAGAATCAACGTAGAGCCTAAACTACAATAAGTAGAGAGTTGGAATTTTGACAGTACCTACGTTTCATAATGTAAGTGCTCAGTAAGAAAGGATTTTGGAAAATTTTGATTTTAAATGCCAGTAATCAAATGTTTTAGAGGAGACATAATACCTTTTTACACAGAATTATCAAATCAAATAACATTCCTTGTATAGTGCAGTTATTCATTGCATGGCCAGTTGGCTTCAAAGGTTTAGGTGTTTCTTTATGTTAATTGATCTGACTAAATCGGTCTTGGGCTTCCGCTTTCCAAAACAAAAGCAACGTTGCAATATTCTCTCATTGTTATCACTGACCTCAGTTCTTACTTCGCTTTATTCAATTCACACGTGTTATTGTTTACTGTAACTTGATCTTGCAACCGCGCATTTTACTCCACGCGGAGTTGACGAGTAGCTGTCAAAATCGCCACGGGACATTCTTAGATTTTGATTGGCTGGGGTAACTAGCTGATTGGTGCGGTAAAAACAAAGAACATGGGTTGAGCTGTCGGCAAACTTTTCCTCCTAACGAAAGGAAGCCGCCTGGCCATACAATGAATAACTGGACTATACAGTTCACATGACAACAGTGTATTGTTGGCAGTGGTCACAGGTAGGTTTGGAAATAAATGATACAGGACTTTGACAAATTAGGGAAGCTATCAATATAATTCGTTGGTGTAAATAAATAATGAAATCCACGAATATAATGCACAATGTGATGCAGTCACGTAACTTTTTTTTACCCTGGACATAGAGAAGACCGTTTTCTTACTTCACATTTTGATGTTGAATAAGAGGTCGTATTGCAGGAACAGCATTTTCAGTTGTTTCGGTCTGAGTGTGCCAACGAGTATGCTATATCAGAAGTCGGTAAAAAAATTCTATCTACTGATACGTAATTCATAGCAGTAGGCTTTGTATTTTTAATTGAGAAATGTGGATGTATATCATACGCCCTTACTTGTAAAAGGAGACAAAGTATGATGGAACATTTATGTAAAAACGATGTCAGTGTTAATAAATATAATGTTTTAATTGTTTTTCTGTTAAATAAGTATTAAACAAAACACCTAGCAGTTGAGTGAATAATCGCGGGCGAAGCACCTGCTAATGTTTATAAAACTTACTAAAATTAGTTACTTTCTTAAATTTGAAATTGTTTATATTAATACATCAGGGTCATTTTTAACGGGAAAAATATAATACAGAAAAAAGTAATACAGAAATTGCAGAAAATTAATACAGAAAAAACTAAGTGTATGGTCATGAAACGTCAAAGTACTGCGTTACAAGGTATTAGAATAGCCGGTAAATCGTTCGAACAAGGGGAGAAATTCAAATATCTGGGAGCAATAATTACAGATACAAATAATATTAAGGCAGAAGTTAAGCGTAGATTCAAATCAGGAAATGCTTGTTTTTATGCAGTTCAGAAACTCTTATCTTCTCGTCTACTGTCCAGAAATCTAAAAATAAAAATTTATAAGACAATTATCCTGCCGGTTGTATTATATGGATGTGAGACATTGGTCGCTTACTCTTCGGGAAGAACATAATCAGAGTGTTCGAAAACAGGGTGCTTAGGAAAATATTTGGGCCTAAGAGTGATGAAAATGGTGACTGGAGAAAACTGCATAACGAAGAGCTTCATATGCTGTACTCGTAAGGTAATCAAAGGTAATTAAATCCCTGAGGATGGAATGGGCTGGACATGTTGCACGTATGAGGAAGGAAAGATATTTAAAAAATATTGACTGGGAGACCCGAAAGGAAAAGACCAATTGGAAGACCTAGACGTAGGTGGGAGGATAATATTAGGATAGATTTAAGAGATGTAGGATTTGAGTGGGATGGTTGGAGTTAGCACGGAATAGGGTTGAATGGTGGGTCTAGGTAAGCGCGGCAATGAACCTTCGGGTTCCATAAAATAGATAATATTCCTTTAGCTTGCTTAGGAATAGTCTATTGCCATGGAGTAAGCAAATAAGCGTAATTTTTAACAACGGAATCAATATTCTGGGACCAAAACTAGAGTTGTGTTTAAGACCTACAGATGTGAAACGTTTATGTTGAATTAAAGGATTTGTTTGGTTTCTTCTTGTAGGGAGGTGTGGATGTGATCTAACGATTTAATTTCTAATAATGTAACTTAGTAACATATATTTATAAATTTGATTGGCACTATGTACGTAAAATTCGGAAAATATTATTAATCTGATAGTCAAAATATTTAGATAAACAAATTTTAATAACCCGTTTCTGAAGCAAAATTAGTGGAGAAAAAACAGTTTTCGAAGCTTCTCACCATCCCATTGAGAAGCAAGGGGACTATGCTGAAAAAATGAGCTAATTGAAAGTTTTGTTTTTACAATAAATTTATGAAAGAGAGTGCGGATACTCGTAATTATTCTTGTATCGTGCATTTTTAGATTTGAGTGAAAGATAACAAATGCATATATTGTTCTACGCTAACTAAACATGCCATTCCTTTTTTCCATCTTAAATGTTGATCAATTATAGAACGGAAAGTACTTTTGTTTTACAGGCATCTAAATAATTCCTGAGGGGGATTTCTAGCACATTTTTTAACGAGTATAGATTTAAGTAGCAGTACACAGCCATGGTTAAATAACTATAACAATGAAAAACACCATTAAACATTCAAATTCAAATGAATACATAATTTTCAATAACATTGCCCTAATGAGGGAAATGCCAAAAACATTGAGTTTCAAATAAGTCAAAGGAAACAAGTTAAACAAAATATCTCTTTCCTTTAATGTTACATTTCCATGAATTTTTCAATTGATCAATTATAGAACGCTAACTAAGCATGCCATTCCTTTTTTCCATCTTAAACGTTGATCAGTTAGAGAAAGAAAAGTGTTTTTGTTTTACAGGCATTTAAATAATTCCTGAGGGGAGATTTCTAGCTCATTGTGAACGATTATAGATTTAAGTAGCAGTACACAGCCCTCGTTAAATAACTATAACAATGAAAACACCATTAAACATTCAAATTTAAATGAAATCATAATTTTCAAAAACATTGCCCTAATGAGATAAATGCCAAAAACATTGAGTTTCAAATAAGTCAAAGGAAACAAGTTAAACAAAATAATATCTGCTTCCTTTAATGTTACATTTCCATGAATTTCTCATACTAAATCTACAGTTTAGAGAAATGCTATTTATTATGAATAAAACAACCATTAAGTGGGCGATTTAATCCACCTTGCTAATGCGATCTCATTGTTATAGCATAGAACTGTTTGTGATTCAAAAGACGATGTTCTTCCCCCGCACAATTAGTCATCGCCCCTCTCTGTAACAAAAGAGGGTTCTAAATAAAATATACATTGTATTCCTCTCCCCAATTAAGCCCTTTCCCTGCTCCATGCCACACAGCCCTTTCATTGTACTTCGTCTTGTCTCAAATTATTTTTTCGCTCGATTACGTCTTCATCTGATTTAAGTTGGAAGCAAGTGAAACAGAATTAAAAGAAGGCGCCGGGAGGATGCCTGGTTAACAGTAGGCTTTCTTTACAGTTTCAGATGTAAATTATTTTTATAAGGTTTCTTCAAATGAAGTAAAACTCTTGTGCTCCTTTAAAATTAACATTGAAGTTTTGAATATTATCCAACAAAATACAACAATTCTATGTTGTTATCAATTTTCAACACTGACACATTAGTTGTTAGGCGAAAAGTTAATGGTTTAACCTTTTTGAATAATTTAATCCAAACTGATGAACCCTGTTAGTTAATATCAAAATTACATCTGTTTGATCCTCCTATAAACTGTAGATGTAATGGAGCATCTTATATAAATTATTCACGAACAAACTATTACAGGAATTCTCCCCTTTTAAGACTATGCATTTTGTACAATAATCTACGTAATAAATTTGATACAGATCTATTTCAATCCAGAACAGTCTTTTGTAGAAATATTTGCAAAATTGATAGCATGTAGTCATAAACTCACAAAGCAATGCAATTATTGTTCGTTTATTTTTTAACTTTTTAAATTTGTAATTGTTGTAATTGAGTGTGTAGTTTTAATAGATTTTATTTAGTGTTCTTTTGTTGTTTTTCTTAGTGTTGTTTTTTATTCTATTGTCAAAAAGTCTGCTACGTAATTATTTAGTTTAGTAGACTTAAAATAAATAAATATATAAATAAATAACAGAAACTTTACCCTATAAAATTGTAGGTATTTCACCAAGTGTCCAAGTAGTTTCATGTAGGCCTAATTTATTTTTAGATTATTTATCCTTATGCTATGTGTGGTACAATACATACATAAATATATTTTTCTCTGTATTAATACCGAGAAAATTCTGAATCTAGATATTACAAAAATTGTTGATTTTTACATAAGAAACATCACTTTTTTTTTCTTTTCTTTATTCTGCTCTTTGTCACTCCTCGTTTTTCGCTCTGCTCTCTTTAACTTGCACTTCAGCGCGAGCGGCCTTGCTCATTCGGGGTGTACTTCTAAATATTTATTTATATTATATTGTGCATAAAAATTGTGATTTTTTGTGTTTTATCTTCTTTTTTTCCATAGTGGAAGAGTTTTGAACTTAATTTTTTTAATTTAAAATTTTGTAATAATATTAATAATTTGTAGTTTGTTAATTTTGTTTCGAAATAAATAAATAAATAAATAAGCATCGTAAGTATGGTAATAAAGGTCTATTAAATACTACAACTGTAGATTTTCTTGACTGATGAATTGACTCTAGATTAGACTGGAACAAACATATAGATCAATTGGCATCTAAGATGTGCACAGAAATTTATTTATTAAAAAAGACTGCACGATCATGTGTTAGCTTATATGTATTAAAAACTGTATACTTTAGTCAGTTGCACCAGTCACTTGTCATATGGAACTTTGCTCTGGGATCATCAGCCCTCTTTAAACCTACAGAGAAAAGCTATAAGAATAATGTGTGCCATTTCTCCACAAAGTTACTGCAGGAAGAGCTTTGCTAAGTGCCAGGCTGGTACTTTATGAGATTGTGTGTGGGGACGGGAAAAGGCTGTCCGTGTGTCTATATGCTCGATAACTCAAATACGCTTTATCGGATTTTCATGAAACTTGGCACACGCCCTTAGGACGTCCATGGGTACAAGCCTATTGAATTTGGAACAAATCGGTTGACCGGTACCGAAATAACGAGTATATCAATATTAATTTTGTAATGGATATAAAACGCTACAATATTGTTTATTGCATGGCCCACAGTATACTGGTAATATTAAACATAACGTAACAAATTGCCAATCGTATGTTGATATTGTTAGCCCGCTTTGATTAATTCATTTCTTGATATTGATGTCAGTGTAAATAATAGTGTAAATAAAAGATTTAAAACACAACTAGCCGTTGAATGTTGATATTATATTATAACCAGGGTGGGCTTACAAATTGAAGCGATTCTTTTATTTCCAAAGTATGACAAAAAACGGCAAAGCCACCTGCAACTGATATGACAAATGAAATATATTATTGAAAACTGATGCTTGATAGAGAAAAAAAATCACGTTTTTTGCGAGTTTTTCACTCATAACTCGCGAATGGAAGCGAAAATAAAAAAATCCGGCTTCGAGGTGCATTCGCTCACCCTTCAGTCCATCTAAGCTTAAAATTTCAGATCTGTGCGTTCAGTAGATTTCGCTGGGCGTCGCGCACCAACAGACAGAGAGACAGAAAGACAGAAGACAAACACTTCCTTTTATTATTATAGATAGATGAACTTTTTTTGTAGTATGATTTATAGGAGAGCGAATTAATTATTTTAGAACATAAGTAGTATGGAGAAGATTCGAAAGCGGGCAGGGTAGAATAACGGGATTGCTCCGTTAAAAAACCATTAATTTGAGTAGTACAAACGCTAGCTGACCTGTCCGGAATTTGAAGCCAGGCTGATGAGCAAACACACGGCTGAGGGGGCTACTAAATCAATTTACCACTAACACGCATGTGGAATATACGATCACCCCAAGACAAACAAGTGACTGTTGTGACAATGGGGAGAACATTTGGCAAGTGAGACACTCTCTGACCCCCTTTAAGCTCAAGGAAAACATCACGAGGAAAATTAAAAGGAAATAACAATAAGTATGAAGCCATTGTAATGAGATTAAGTACACTGAAAGGGTTACATCTGGACTAGTTTTGAGTGATGTGTCAGATGTGTGTAGAATGTAGAAGTCCGATGTGAAACTACTACAAGGACAGTGTTCGTCAGCGCGGATACTTCAGTGCAGTGGCTTGGGGTAGGGGGTCCAGTATTTGTTTTATACTAAATTAAATGCAAATTTATTAAAATACGGGTTCAACATCGTTGAGCTCATTCAATGTAATAACTAGGGGGCGGATTTCTATGACATGTCATATTTTTCCCCTTTGCTTTATTTCAGGTTTCCGACTAATTTAAATCCGATTCCAAGCATCCTGGTGAAAATGGAACGACTTTTATTGTGCATATAACTGCATAATTACGAAATTTTCAACTATCGTAGCATATTTAATATGGATATGGATATTTAGGTCATATTTTTAGCATATTTGTGTGCATATTAAAGAAATTTTGAAGTTTCATATCATATTTTGTAAATTTTGCGTTATAATGATTTGAGAATTTACAGATATTTAAATAATTAGCATTATATTTGAATAAAATGAATTGTAATGAAACTTAAAAAAAATATATACACAATGTGTAAGTGGTAAAGTCATATTTTAAATTTTGTTGGTCATATTTTAATGTTTTTAGGTCATAAATGCATGCATATATATCCTATTTTTTAGGTCATAGAAATCCGCCCCTAGTAATAACATAAATAAGGTACCGTTTGCTCTACTAAGATATATTTTTTGTGATCTGTCCCCTAGGCCTATCGGTGTCTCTACACCATCTTCAGGGCATCTTTTGCTGGCTTGGAGCTCCAGTAAATAAAATTAAAACTGCATTTCGTCACCTTCATAAAATAAGATTTATAAAATCTTATAAAATGACTGCCACGAAACTATCTTCTGTAGCCTCCTCGCCGCGTGTCGTTCTTATTGGAGTAACCAGACAGCTCAACAATGAAGGTACCCTATCCGGAATAAAAAAATTACCAAAACGTTAGGAAGCTGTAATAAGCAAGAATGAAGATTATATTGAAGGCCTGTGAAGGTATTTTGTAAAATAAATTATTTTTTCTTTAATTTTATCCTACAGTGTGAAGAACTTTTGAAATGACCCTCGTAACTCTGAGGGTTTCGTCATTCGCAAAGGCATACACCGGACTTGTAGGTCTGGTTTATTTTACATAACTTGTCGCCTCTGTCACATAATAATAATATCATAATTGTTTAAAATGGATATTAGTCAACAAAATTTTACCGAAAGATCAGATGCATACGAATTAATTATTACAAGGGACTACTGGCAGGGCCTGGGCGAACTAGCAGTCGCTTAGGGCGGGAAATTTTTAGAAAAATTTAGGGGCGGAAAATTTTTTCAATTACATTTATTATTTAATTCCCTCACTACCTAGGTATAAGTATAATATTTTCAATAAATACAAGCTTTTGTCAAATTAGTCCAATTCAAAATTATTTTACTTAACCACTTACCAACTAGAGAACGTCAAATTCCATGGTTAATCAAATGATAAAAACTGCATGATTCAGGTGATAGTTTTAGGGGAGCGCCGAAATTAATTCTCGCCTTAGGCGCCAAAATACAGTCGGTCATGACTACAGGTAGGACTCGAACTCACTAAACACGTGATATGACCTATATGCAGTTAAAACAAAATGCAAAATAAGCTAAGTAATATTAACAAGAATAATCAAAGTAATGCTAATAATCATAAAGAAAATAGTAGGCTTAAATATAGACTACTGTATTATTTTGTTGAACAAATCCGAATTAAAAAAAAATGTAGCCTACTATGCAGGTCTCCATATAAAAGTAGCAATTTAATAAAAGGGCCTACAATAGCAATAATATAGCGGCCCTATGTCGAATATTATATTGAATTTGTTTAATTTGCATTCCCTTTTATGGCTTATTTTCTTGACCTAGGAAATCGAATTCTGTTGAACAGTTGGGGCAATTATTTCTTCAGTTAATATGCATGATGATAGCCTATAGGGATAACGCTATGTGAAAACTTCGATAAGATCCCTAAATCTGTTTAACCTGGAGGTTGTACATTAATTTATAATGGCGCAGTCTTTCGTTTTCATAAAAACCCCAGTAATACAAATCTTGACTCGCATTCGGGAGGTCCCAGATTCAAATCCCGGGGCCATCCAATTTGACATGGATGTTTTCATGGTTTCCCCAGTCGTAAAAGCAAATGCCGAATTGGATATTTACATACCACGAATCATCCTCGCCGTTTCATCCTGTATCATATCCATTTAAATTAATACCAGTTGACATTTACTCCATTAAATACACAGACAATAGAAACAATTGGCAAGCAATAGTTCCATGGTCTACCCTACTGTACAGACACACATCCCGAACTCCTGACATACTTCGCACTGTTTATTCGAATAATAACTACTTTATTACAATAATAATAACTACTTTATTACTCGTATAATAACTACTTTATTGCAATTGTATCTTCCAGCAAGGACGCAAGAATCGGCCTATCTCCACACATCCCTACAAGAAAAGAGATGGTTGAAAGCCCTGATTATCAAAACATAAAGGCCTACGAGATCACACTCTGGCGTCAGATATTGCACTCAGCGAGACAAGATAAACAACGATAAGAAAGTAATCAAGGGTCTGTAAGGGTGTAGGGACAAGACGCAGTAATATCCATCATCAATACTAAAGTATGGAGAAAGTGGATTGACCACACAAAGGGACGCTTTTCCCCTTTTCTTCATTTTTCATGTTCGCTATTGTTACAGCCATTTCGTTTAATTTCTTGTGCTGTCACCAGATGGAGCGGAAATTTCTTTTGTTATATGTAAGAAGGGGAAAAGGAATGTTCACAATGGCGCTTTTATCCCATGCCCAAGGTCCTGGCTTCGGCCCCCGCTGTGAAAATGAATGCCACAACTTGATAATGCTTCACACAGCAAGAGGTCTTCACAAGTGATGAGTTGAAAGTCTTGAACCTCAAAATGAAGGATTCTCAGTGTATTTAGCGCACTTTAATATTATAGGGTGCATAGAAACTTATTTATTGACATAGGCTTCTAAATTTAAAATGATTGTAAGTTGTCCAAGCCTCTATTTAGTTTATATTTACAACTTCAGGCGATAAAGAAAGCATTTCGCAGTAGGTTTATCATTTGTTTTTCAATCCTGGCATTTGTTTGTGGTAGCACTCTCCCTAGATTGTAGCTCATTTCTCTAACATCTGTTTTTCATTATCTTTCCTGCATTTTGTTTGTATTTTCAATGTCACCGCCGAAACAGCTTTAGGTAAACTTAAAAAAAAAAAAAAAACACAAATGCCTAAGTGTTGACCAAATTCCAGCAGAATTAATTAAGGCAGGTAAGGATGGATTAAACTCGTATTTATGATTTGAAAAATGAAGAATTTCCAAAGGAATGTAAAAAATATACTATTATACCGATTAAAAAAAGGAGGGCAGAATATAATAACAGTCGGTGGATTCCCTCTTCTCAGCATCATACAAAATCTTGTCTAATATACATCTGCCAAGATTGACGCCAAATTGCGGTCGAAATCATTGGAGATCACCAATGTGGATTTAGGCGAAATAGATCAACCATTGATATTCACCAAATCTTGGAGAATAATGGGAATATAATAAGCAGGGCCCGGATTCTAATGACATGTCATCTTTTTATTGATGCTGCATAGACATTACGAACTTGTAGGTAAATTCTAATCATGACCTCTAGATTATAGAAATACATTTTTATTAAGTAATTTTTTGTCATGTTATGCAATGTTATATTTTTAGGGCATTTATTTCAATTTTAGGTCATTATTTTGTCATTTTCGTGTCATTTGCTTCCTTATTCAGTCATTTTCATGTATTTACATTGAGTGTATTAACTTTTTTTCGTCGCTAGCGGTGCTGTCTTTGAAGTGCACGCCAGTGCCTCAGTGCCAGCATAAATTTCCGTGAGAAAAGAACTTTCAAAATATTACAGTTTTTACAATTACAGTTTTTTATAATTATCTACAAACAAGTCTATAACTTTGTGTGTACAATAATATTTTTTGTAAAAAAATATCAGCTTTTAGGTCATTTTTTATAATTATTAAGTCATTTTCTTTAAGATTGAGGGTAATTTTATAGGTCATTTTTCAAACAATTTTAGGTAATCAGAATCCGGGCCCTGATAATAAGTATGTTCATCAGCTAGATTTTTAAAAAGATACGATTCAGTTAGGCGAGACAAATTGTACAATATCCTCATTGAGTTTGGAATACCAAGGGAGTTAGTTAGGCTGGTCAAAATGCATCTAAATGAAACCCATAGCAGAATCAAGGAAATTTATATCACATAGGTTTGCCGTTAGAAGCGGCTAGAAGCAAGGGGATGCATTATCGCCTTGACTATTGAATTTCGCTTCGAAATATGTCATTAGGAAAGTTCAGGAAAACAAGGTAGGCCTAGAATTAAATGGCAATCACCCAATATTAGCTTATGCAGATTATGTTTGTCTGTTAGGCGATGACATAAACACAATAGAGAGAAATGCAGAAAGTCTTTTCGATGCTTACCTAATGTCGGATTGGAAATTAATACAGAAAAAAAAACCAAGTATATGGTTATGAAATATCAAAATAATGTGCTACAAATTATTATAATAGCTGGTAAATCGTTCGAAGTTGTAGAGAAATTAAAATATCTGGGAGCAATAATTATAGAAACAAATAACGTTAAGGTAGAAATTAAGTGTCGACTGAAATCGGGAAATACTTTTTTTATGCATTTAAAAAACTTTTATCTTTTCTTCTTCTGTCCAGAAATCTAAATATATAGATTTGTAAGACAACTATCCTGCCGGTTGTATTATATGGATGTGAGACATGGCCGCTTACTGATCAGGAAGAACATAGCCTGAGAGTTTTCGAAAACAGGGTGCTTAGGATGATATTTGGGTCTATGAGAGATGAAAATGGGGACTGGAGAAAACTGCATAACGACGAGCTCCATAACCTGTACTCTTCAGAGGATATAGCAAGGGTAATTAAAACATGGAGGATGAAATGGGCTGGACATGTTGCGCGAATGGGGGAGGAAAGACATATATCTCAAAAGTATTGACTGGGAGACCCGAAGGGAAGAGACCACCTGGAAGACCTAGACGTAATTGAGAGGACAATATTAGGATAGATCTATGGGCAGTAGGAATTGCGGAAGTTGATTGGATGGAGTTAGCACAATATAGGGTTGAATGGCGGGTTCATGTAAGCGCGGCAATGAACCTCCTGGTTCCATGAAATAGATAATATTTCTTTAGCTTGCTTAGTAATTGTCTATTGCCATTGAGTAAGTGGGCCTAAGTAAGTATAGTGGATTTAAAAAAAAAATGAGAGCTTCCCTAATTTTGTACTCGATTTTTTTTCTCTTTCTCTAGACTTCGATCTCGATAATCCTTTTCCTAGCATATTTTTCCCATTTGTGTTTATACTCCTTTTAGCTACGAGATCATATCAGGAGTTCGGGATGTGTGTCTATACAGTAGGGTAGGCCAAGGAACTATTCATAGTGAATTGTTCCTATTATTGTTGCACTTTTATGGAGTAAATTTCAACTGACATTAATTTAAGTGGATATGATACAGGATGAAATGGTGAGGATGATTCATGGTATGCATA
Source organism: Ectobius pallidus (assembly GCA_964059195.1). NCBI lineage: Eukaryota > Metazoa > Arthropoda > Insecta > Blattodea > Ectobiidae > Ectobius > Ectobius pallidus. The sequence goes on from CAXKWD010000006.1 coordinate 141,257,179, forward strand.
TATCCAATTCGGCATTTGCCTGTACGAATGGGGAAACCATGAAAAAAACATTGTCAAATTGGCAAATTGAACCTGAGACCTCCCAAATGTAAATCCAAGACGCTACCATCTCGGCCACCTCTCTCGGTTGTTTGTTTCTAGTATTTATTATTACTTGTGATGAACTTTTCTGATTTTTTCCAAATAATTTTACTCACCATTTCACACCATGCAGTTCTGAGTTTTGAGATAATCAATTGGAAATGCACAGGTACCTGAAAATCAATAAATTAAAACAATCAACATATACTCTATGTTAGAATTTAAACTCTTATAACAACATAATTTTTAAATTTAAGTTCGTAATCGTAAAATATAAATATCTCTTTTCGGTAAAGCAAATTGTTCTAAACACCTAAGTGATTTAGAAAGCGAATATTTCTAAATTTTGTTAATAACGCATTCTAATATGAATTATTACCAATTTTCTAAATGACAACACAAGTAAACCCATGCGAAACTTTAGCACGTCCTTTTTTAAAAGCGAAATACTTAAATAAATTCCAGTTTTCCTGGAAGTAATTAATTACTCCTTTATACAGTTGTTTATAATCACACAAGAAGTGCTTAGAGATATATGCTGATTGCACTGGCAATTAGTGACGATTGTATATTACTAGTAGGATGTTTTTGAAATAATTTTTTTAACGTAAAATAAAACAAAAATAATAAAAAATATTAAAATAATAAAAACTAATAAAATAATAGTAATAAAGTAAAACAATTGTGAAATAATAACACATTACATTTATTAACACTTACAGAAAATCATTCATAATCAAGTAAAACGATTAATAACACAGCCCCCCAAAAAAACAAACTTTTTGTTTGGTATCTCAGATGTTTTACCTGATTTTGGCTAAACTTAGTGTGCTTATTCCAAATATGTAAACAGTTTTTCTCTACCAGCTCTACTTTAATCGAGGGGGAGATTGTACTTATGAACTCTTAGTCTAGCGAAACAAAATCTTGCTTGATAATATAGCTAGTGAAGGTTCTTGACCATGCTTTGGACATGTAGGACGAAAACTCTACGAAGTACAGAAAAACTAAAAGATGGATTATTTTTTGGCCCTCAAATTGACAGCTAATAAGTCATAAACGACCGTACAGTATGTCATAATATCAATTTTTTGAAAGACCCCATGTTATATTGTTATTGTAATGTTAATGTAATGTTAGTGTGTTGCTTTCTTCTTCACATTATTTAGAAGCTAAAAATAGGCACTGTTTTTTTTAATTATATCAAACGTAAAATGGCATAATATGCATAATGGTAATACCATATCTAAAAAAACTAAAGCTGATAGAGAAAAACTAATGGCACATTTGGCATCAGCGATCTAAATACACCCAAGAATAGGTATAAATTCAAAGGCACCAAAATGGCTGTTGGTCTGTGAATTTATAAAATTACAAATCCGTCTTCGGGGTGCATTTCACAATTGGAGAGCGCCGCTAAGACATAAACGACCTCATATTCATGTTCCCTAGCCCCTGCAAAAAACCCAAAAAGTGAGTTTCGTCCATACTGTTAAATATTTTCCCGTTTAGGCCTGATTCATGGCCCCCCTTTCGTCCACCTTAGTAAAAAAATTCACATCTCTGCTTACTGTAATAAATCAAGCAGAGCTAACCAAATCGAAGAGATAGACAAATTTGTGTTAAGTTGAATAAATCTAATTCTGCGATGCTCTTCTACCCAGTTGCTATGGCAGCAAAGCAAGGCCATCTGGAGTTAACTTTACAATGAAAAAAGTGTGCGTGGAACGCCACGCGACAGAAGTGAAACTTGTTTTAATTTTTATTTTTTCAATATTCGATTATTGGATTTTCAATTTTGCATTATTGGACTTTTTAATATTGGGTTTTTAGACTTTTTTAATTTTGGATTTTGGATTCTTTAATTTTGGATCTCTAAATTTTGAATTTTGGATTTAGTAAATTTTTAAGCTTTGATTTTTTATTTTTTGGATTTTTTAAATTTTGGATTTTTGGATTTTTAAATTTTAGATTTTATTATTTTTAAAATTTTGGATGTAAGTTATAGATTTTTTAATTTTTTATTTAATTTTTTTAAATTTGGATTTTTTATTTTTTATATTTTGGATTTTTGGATTTTTTAAATTTTGGATCTTTGAAATTTTTATTTTTTGGATTTTTAAATTTTGTATTATCGATTTTATAATTTTGGATTTTTAGATTATTTTATTTTGTCCTTTAAATCCTATAGCAGTGGACTACTGTTTGATTGACTGTTGAAAGCTGCAACGGGCACGAAAATCCCCAAATCGCGGAGCTGGGCCGTTATGACATAACACACGACAAACACAAGAGGCCGAAGTCACTCCTTCCACAGTAGATGATTGAAGCACTGATTGAAGACTCTAACAGAACACACAAGACCTTATATAAGGCGGATAACTGGTAATTCGGACTGGCAATACTCTGAACACGAGCCAAATAGCAGGGGAAAAATTTTTAATTTGGTTCCCCGAGTAGAAATTAATATGCATTTTGTGTGATTTCAGGAAATGGATCTCCAGACTAGAAGTCACCATTATTAAGCCTACACTAAATAAAATCTGGTCCTGTTGCTTAATCACTAAAGTCAAGCTATTCTGCCAAGGTTTTTTGCGGTTTTCCAAGGCCTCGCAACGAATGTTGGAATAGTTCCCTTGCAAAGGACGGGCCGCAACCCGCATAATAACACCCCCCCAAACTTCAAAATTTTTAAATAAAAGGACCCTCTGACCGCGTAAAACAAAATTTTAGAGCAATTACAATAGACTGTCTTCTCGGTAACAACAATAGAATCGAACATTGCTAACCACCCCTACTTTACAGCTATGACACCACCTCCAAATCATACTCAAAATTATGGGGCAAATGGGCCTTGCCTAGGTACCCATTGCCTACTACATAGTAGTGGGCATACAAGAGGAAGGAGCCACATATCAAAAGTACGTTGCAGATATTCTCAATTCGATTCCGATTCCGATTTGAGTGTGACACTAATTTCGTGACGATTTTTGAGCGTGACACAAGCTCTGGATTTTCCCCTACCGCGGCTAAAGAAGTTTCACTTCAAAAACTTATATTAGAGATAACTGGTGCGTCGATAGCGCAAACTTATAACGTTTTCGGCCTTTTTTTTTTGCTCATAACTCGCGAACGAGAGCGAAAATTAAAAATCATGCTTCGAGGTGCATAGGACACCCTTCAGTCCATAAGATTTGAAGATCTCTTGACTTGGCTGGGCATCGCACACAAACAGACAGTGACTTCCTTTTGTTATATAGATCCACAAACATCCACCTTTAGCACCTTTCACTTAAATACCTGCCAAGTAAACGTTAATAAGTTCACTGAATATTTATTATAATAGTTATTATGTACATACTATAACTATGCAATTTATAATAAACTAGCTGAAAAGGCCCGGCGTCGCCCGGGCTTTGTGTTTTGCAATTTGAAATTAACTTATGGAGGACTTTCGATTTTGATACTCTAGGTGCTTATATAATATGTACCGTATGTAAAACTTGAAATGAAGAAAAAGATTTATCACACTCATACTTTCCTCCCCTAAAACCCGGGACATAAAATACTGCGAGCATAGGACTCAAAATGTTCCATCCCATGCTTAGGGCCTATGATAAACATCCCTATTTCTCAACTAATACAAAGCATACAGCTATGGATAACGTATAAGCGGAAAGGGTTGTTTCCCTACTTCTGATATAGCATACTCACACACTTAAGTTATCCCTGCAATACGACCTCTTATTCTACATCAAAATGTTAAGTGAGAAAATATTTCTTGTGTCGAGGGTAGAGAAAGTTATGTGACTGCATTACAATGTGCTTTATTTTCGTGGATTTTATTCTTCAAGAATTATTTTTACAAATCGTTAGCATCAGAATTCGTTAAAGTCCAATATTATGTAGTGTCCAGAGCCCCATGTGAACTTTGTAAACAATACACTGTTGTCTTGACAACTGAACAGCATTTCATTTTTTTCAGTATAATATTCTCAGAAATTATATAATTTTCAAGGGAAGGACTGATTTATTTCAATTTTAATGTTGACCGCGTTACTTCCCGGGCTTAACTGGGTATGTGTGCAAAATTTTGTACAAATTGGTGAAGAAATGTGGATTTGTATAAGGAACAAACATACATACCCACATATCCACAAACACACATTCGACTTTATATATTAGATGTATATTTAAGTCCTATCAAAAATGCCTTTGTACAACTCAAGAGTTTCCTTGAAAATAGAATTTCGATTAGAAATATAAAAATATTGCACTAAAAGGAAAAATTTCGTGAATACACAAAATTTTGTTTTTTGGTGAATATAAAACGACAATATTTTATCCTAGAAGTGTTTTAAGGAAAAGAGAATCACTATACTAAGGGAAATAACCGCAATTCGAGAATCCGTTACTCTAAAAAACGACATATCCCTCAAATTAAACTTATATATATATATATATATATATATATGTAGAGTAAAATAGTTTATTACAGTCAATTTCATAATTTTATAATATTTAATATACTTCAGGCATATTTTAAATTTCAGTAGTGCTTAGTTCTAAACAGCCAAGAAACTGAAAAATAAGGAAAAACAAATGCCGAGAAGTATCTCTCATGATGTCCCTCTTGTGCAGACGTGCTACCAACATGACGCGTTTTTGTTTCCCTGCAGCTTCCTTGCGCCGGATATGACGGCTTTACAGTGACCTTTTTCCGCGCCAAGACAATTTCCGTTCAACCTTCTTTCTTTTTTAAAATAACCACCAGAAAGGCTTAGTAATTAAAACAAAGAAATAGCGCATGCGCGAGAGTAATTACCCAGAAAATGAGTTCCCGGAATGAGAACCGGAGTCAATTTCACACGAACCAAATCGAAACAACTGCCACCTGTATAACCAAAGCACGTATTCGCGAAAGTGAGGTTTCTGTGAAGCAAAGAAGGCTTTGGAAATTCCCAGAAGACGTTACGATGTTCATTTGTCGATAAAAGCAACGAGGAATACCAATAATTGATTTTTGCACAATACTTACTCTACCCAGGGCCCCCAAATGGGCGGTGATACAGTTGCTATGGTAACATGTCAAATTCAAATGTAAATAAAAATTCATGATACTGACAAACTCCTGAATGCTTTAAGTGAACGAATAAACCTTTCTAAGTAATAAGTAAGTGCTTAATGATCAAGTTTAGCACGATTTTATTTATTTTAATAGTAGCGGTAAATATGTTAGGAAATCTAATGACGAGCAATGGACATACACAAGTTAGTTACTTACTTACTCAATGGCAATAGACAATTCCTAAACAAGTTGAAGGAATCTCTCTATATATAAAAGGCTTTGTCCTGACTAACTGACAGAGAATCAACGTAGAGCCTAAACTATAATAGGTAGAGACTTGGAATTTTGACAGTACCTTCCTTTCATAATGTAGGTGCTCACTAAGAAAGGATTTTGAAAAATTTTGATTTTAAATGCCAAAAATCAAATGTTTTTGAGAATACTTAATCCCTTTTTACACAGAATTATCAAACTCAAATCACAGTTCACATTACAACAGTGTATTTTTGGCATTGGTATTAGGTAGGTTTGGAAATAAGTGAAATGGGACTTTGACGAAACTATTGATATAATGCATTGCTGTAATTGAATATTGAGGATGAAATGTATATTATTATAGCGCAGGTTTTTGTCGAGGGAAGTATAAAAATGAAATTGATTTACTTTTTAATTTCATCCCCGAAACGGTTGTATGGTAACATGAGAGTGAGAAATAAAATATCCCGCAAAGACAATCCTATTTTGTGTTACCGAAATTTCTATTTCTTCTTATTTTAACCCCTACCAGGCTTGGTGTGTAGAAACGATGGAATACAAAATTCTACATTCTCTATGAGCCGTAAATAGCTATATCAAGCGTTTACAGTGGGAATACTTTGAGTGAGATAAGTCGTTCTTCTTCATTTCAAATCTATATTAATAAAAGGAAGTGTCTGTCCTCCGTCTGTCTGTCTTCCGTCTGTCTTCCGTCTGTCTTCCGTCTGTCTGTCCGCGATGCCCAGCGAAATCTACTCAACGCAGAGATCTGAAATTTTATAAGTAGGCGGACTAAAGGGTCGGAATGTGCACCTCGAAGCCGGAATTTTAATTTTCGCCTCCGTTCGTGAGTTATGAGTGAAAAACTGGCAGAAAACGTGCATTTTTTTGCGTTTTAGAAGCATCAGTTTCAGTAATAAATTTCAATATCAAATAACTTACAGATGGCTTTGGCTATTTTTGTCAACATACCTCATAGCCTACCTTGAAAATAAAAGCAACGCGATCGCTTGATTTTGTAAGTCCATCCTAGACGATTCATTTGTTTAGAGTGTCAAGGCCCACAGACATATGACATTTTCAACCTACACGGAAGAAGGATAATCAACCCTAAATATGGTCAAACATTGTTCGATTTGAACGAAACTCACTATACAGGGGTTTTCTGGGCCAAGGAACTCGAATCTGAGGTCGCTTTTACCAGGGGACGCTACCTAATCGTGGAATGCACTCCACGTGATTTAGGTGTTAATAATTATAATTTGAAATAATTATCGCGGGGGAAGCCGCGGGCACATGCGGGCACATGCTGTTTGTCTTGTCTGTCCACGATGCCCATGGAAATCTACTGAACGCAAAGATCTGAAAATTTAAAGATAGATGGACTGAAAGGTGGGCGAATGCACCTCGAAGCCGAATTTTTAATTTTAGCTTTCGTTCGCGAGTTATGAGTAAAAAAACTGGCAGAAAACGTGATTTTAGCGCTGTCGAAGCATCAGATTTCAGTAATAGGCCCTACATTTCAATGTCAAATCAATTGCAGTTGGCTTTGGCTATTTTTGTCATACCGTGGAAATAAAAGCATCGCGATCGCTTGAATGTTGTAAGCCCACGCTGGTCGATTCATTTGTTTAGAATGTCAAGGCCCGTAGACATATGAAATTTTCAACCTACACGGAAGAGGGATAATCAACATAAGCCTAAATATGGTTAAACATCGTTCGATTTGGACGAAACTCACTATACAGGGATTTTCTGGGCCAAGGAACTCGAATCTGAGATAGCTTTTACCAGGCAACGATATCTAATCGTGGTATGTAATTCACGTGATTTAGGTGTTAATAAAATAATGATTTAACTATTATGCTCTTAATTTTTAATTCTTGAAATAATTATCGCGGGCGATCGCTTGATTTTGTAAGTCCATCCTGGACGATTCATTTGTTTAGAATATCAAGGCCCGAAGACATATGAAATTTTCAACCTACACGGAAGAGGGATAATCAATATAGGCCTAAATATGGTCAAACATTGTTCGATTTGGACGAAACTCACTGTACAGGGGTATTCTGGGCCAAGGAACTCGAATCTGAGGTCGCTTTTACCAGGCGACGCTATCTAATCGTGGTATGTAGTCCACGTGATTTAGGTGTTAATAAATATAATGATTTAACTATTATGCTCTTAATTTTTAATTTTTGAAATAATTATCGCGGGCGAAGCCGCGGGCACATGCTAGTTTTCAATACGTATAATATAAGGACCAAGAATTTGAAATTTGAAAGTCCTTCATAAGTTGATTTTGAATTACAGAATAAACCCGGACGACGCTGGGCCTTTATAAGCTAGTGTATTTATATAAGTAATCATCAACCGAGGTCATCACTGGGCATTAAGTTTTAAATCCATGAGAAAAAGTTCGATGAAATAGGGGATTTCCGTAAATGGTAGACCTAACTTGGGGATAAAAAATCCTTACATTTTGTATAAAGCATTGATCTATTGCTCTTACATCTTTGTTTTCATGCAATTTTTAAGGTGACAAATTTATACATCAGTAGCAGTGAAAAGGTTAAAGGCTGCGTTTACTGCATTTCCACTGGGATAAGACAGCGCCTGATAGCTTTGTGTAGGCAACACGCAGTACTCCAAGGCAGGAGAAATTGCCGCCCCAATACTACGGTAGGATGAAGCAATTCTCACAAGCCATTAATAGAATAATGCTATGGGCTAACCAGACATGTAAGAACTGCAGCACAATTTTCTGCACACCGAAGACGGTCACAAGCCTAAACAGCATAAAAAATCATTATTACTATTACATTTGATGATTTTGCATCTTTTTTTAATGGAAGTTGGAACATATCTCGAATGTATACAAATGAGTATCATGAACTAATATTATTGTTTAAATAAAGACAATTTGTTTTGGCATTATTTTAAGTTTTCCGTCATTTTACACAGATAGGTAGTTTTTTGGCATTTCAGGTCATTTTAAGCATTTTTACAGTTTTTAGAATAAACTATTACATTACGTGTAGACTCATATTAGGAAATGCCTGCTTTTATGCAGTTCAAACTCTTATGTTCTCGTCTTCTGTCCAGAAATCTACAAATAAAAATTTATAAGACTTATTATCCTGCCGGTTGTATTATATGGTTGTGAGACATGGTCGCTTACTCTTCGGGAAGAAGATAATCTGGGAGTGTTCGAAAACAGGGGGCTTAGGAAAATATTTGAGCCTAAGAGAGATGAAAGTGGGGACTGGAGAAAACTGCATAACGATGAGATTCATAACCTGTACTTGACACCGGATATTGTAAGGGCAATTCAATCACGGAGGATGAAATGGGCTGGACATGTTGCGCGCATGGGGGAGGAAAGACATATCAAAATTATTGAAGGGGAGACCCGAAGGGAAAAGGCCACTTGGAATGAATTGTTCTGTAGGCTTGTAATCTGGCATGCTTTACCGACTAGTTCTATAATTGCATACTATTTTTAGAATTCATTTAACTGTTACAGTTATGGGTAATTATCATTAGAAAATGGCAGACAAATTTTGTGCACTGAAGTGCCGTTTCCCTCATAACTCAAACATTTATTAACATATTGCAGTGACATTTTGCATGGAAGTATACCATTTATGTAAAAACGATGTCAGAGTTAAAAAACAGGTAAACTGATGTAACAAAGTGCCAAAAAGATTTCGTTTAACCAATGATAATTGCAATTATGATATGTAGAAAATAAGTTATTTTTGTAATCGATTTCCGAGTTAAGCTCCAGATCGATTCATTAAACAGGGCTTACGGAAAAAAACAATGGTCTAGTTTGATAAGCATATGTGAAGGAATATGTGGACAGTGTTATTTGTCAAAGTTAACTGTGTTGCAACTTCCAAAGCCGTATATGAAAACTGTAAAACAATATGTTGTCGTGAGAACTGATTTCATTTTGATAAATTCTTTCTAATATATTACCATTAAATAGACACTAAATTGGGCATTACTCTGAAACATGTCAACCGATTTGGTCCAATATCAAAGGTTTCTTCCCATGGACGTTATAAACGTGCAAACTAAGTTTTATAAAAATCCGATAAAGCATATTTGAGTTATCGCGGGTACAGACACACGGGCGACGGTCAGACTTTTTCTCGTCCACCCCATAATCTCATAAAATACCATTCTGGCACCTAATAAATGATTAAAAATGGATTATACCCGGTAATATTATTGTGGAAATAGTTCCCGCAAAGATTATTTTTGAAGTGAAACTTCTTTAGCCGCGGTAGGGGTAAATCGAGAGCTTGTGTAACGCTCAAAAATCGTCACGCAATTAATGTAACGCTCAAAATCGTCACAAAATTAGTGAGGTGTGACGAAACGGACTGCACAGAAAGCAATCAACTCAATGATTAGGCTTATCCAAAGTTTAAAAAATCCAAAAATTAAAAAATCCAAAATTTAAAAAATCCAAAATTAAAAAACTAAATAAGTCAAAGATCCAAAATTTAAGAAATCTAAAATTAAAAGATCCAAATTTCCAAAATTAAAAAAATTTAAAGATCCAAAATTTAAAAGTCCAAAAATCCAAAATTTAAAAAATAAAAAATCCAAATATCCGAAATTAAAAAAATTGAAAAATTAGAAATTAAAAAAATTAAAAAATTAAAAAATTTAAAATTAAAAAATCCAAATCCAAAATTTAATAATACAAAAATTAAAAATTAAAGAATTGAAAATTAAAAATCCTAAATTAAAAAAGGCCAAAAACCCAATATTAAAAAATCCAACAATCCAAAATTCAATAAATCCAATAATACAAAAATTAAAACAAGTTTCACTTCTGTCGTGTGGCGTTCCACGCACACTTTTTTTTTTATTATGGGGCTTTATAACGGTAGGCAACGGGACTCACATATTGTTCTTATAGTACGTATGACAAGGGTAAACAAAGTAAAAATGAGAAAAAATCCAGTGTCAGCATTGACCAATGCAGGTTAAAATGCTCTGGAACTGACGCGAGGTGGCGGACTGAGGGGGCGTGCTAAACATGATCGAGGGTATTTTGTAATTTTGTACAATTTGAGCTCAGTTTGGCCGAGTTCCACTTGTGACAATAGCCTACGCTTGTCCAGTTAAATGGTGTCCAAGAGCTTTGTCACAAAATGATGGTTTGCTTTTGTTTTCAAAGCGACAGGGACGGTTCAAGATACTAACCACATTCTTATAGACCTCGCTGAAATCATTAACACTTTACACCAGCGTTTCTCAACCTATGGTCCGCGAAGATGGTGCAGATGGTCCGCAGATATAATTTTAAAAATATCATAAAGCAAGTGGAAAGTAAAGAAGTAAAATTTGTTCACATATTTCATTATGACCTGCAATTAATACCCCAAATATTAAGAATATAGGCCTTCCGGTTTGTAGCGCAGCGCCTCAACCCCACGCTACGGCGTACCCCTCCTTTTTGATATTGAGTAATTTCAAATCTTCTTCCACTTCCTTGAAAAATGCTGATTTAGTTTTTTTACTTACATAGTGATAAAAAATTTCTTTGGCAAGTCTGTCTCTTTCCATTCTCAAAATGTGACCATAGAAACTTAATCTTATTTTCCTGAGAGTATGACCTATTTTTTCTGTTTGTTTGTATAAGTCCTTCTCTGGTCTCAGTTAGTATATGTTTTTCTTCCAAATTGGTCCCATAATTTTCCTTAAGATTCTGTTCTCTGTTTTGCTTATTCTTCTAACTGAGAAGGTGTTTATACACTGTGTTGCGTACAGAGCTTCTGGTAAGATTACAGTTTTATAATGCCTCAATTTACCATTTTTGAATATTTATTTTTTGTTATATATTCATTATTGCATGGTATGTTATTATTATTATTATATACCAGCATATTATAAAATAGAATCCCTCTCGGTCTATTTGAGCTTTTCAGTAGCTTGATGGGGAATGCCATATACCTCTGTATTTTATCTTTATATTTTCACAATATTATAATAATATAGAATATAGGTTATATTGCCTTTCTTATGAACAAGTTTAAGCGTAGAATTTAAACGTATACATGCTTTAAGTGGGTGAGTACAAAATACGATGATGGAACTTGAATAGTGGCAACACAGCTATAACACCTGGGTGAATAGCAAGAAGTTCAAATCGGTCTTGTCAGATGTTGGTTGTATATCCAACATACATATCCAGCATAACATTATCCGTGATTACATTAAGCGGTGTTCACTGTACGAGGTATGTATCAAATATTTTATTCGGTTTCAAGATAGAGGTTGTTTTAACTGATGAAGAGCAGATCTTACTTTATTTCCTGACGCGAGGTCTACTGTTCACATATCTACCAGTAGTTAAAAATAGTATATTGCGATACAAGTGCCGTAAGCGGTACATACGGATCGAGGAAAGAGTTTTTTTGAATTTCTGAGATCCGTTATGAGCTTACAGCACGAGTATTGCATGTTATTTTTTGCACAATGAATATTTATATAAATTTATTTATATTAATTGAGATATTAGCTGAAAATATTATGTATATACACTATTGAAGATGGATGTTATATTTCAGAAAGTGATTCTCATGTGTTGGTAGTTATGAGGACCGAATATTTGTCCTGTTAAAGTTGCCACAAACTGGGGGGCCTTGGATCTGGTCTTCCATAAAGGCTTGTATTATGATGATTTTACTTACGGCACTTGTGCTTTTTGTAATCTTTACAGCACGGAGATTTCTTTTGTTTTCATAGCAACCAGATTGCGTGCGGGAATGTCAAGTTACGATCCACGGCAACAATATTCGTAAGTACCACTAATTAGTTACGTCGTGCAAAATAGTATATTACGATACAAGGGCCGTAAGGCATGATTACGTAATGCGCTTACGGCATGTGTATTGCATGCTATTTTTTGCACGATGATTATTTATATCAATTTAATTATATTAATTGTGATATTACCTGAAAATATTATGTATATACATTCTTGAAGATTGATGTTTATTTCAGAAAGTGATTCGCATTTGTTATTGTTTATGGCAACCGAATATTTGTGATGAGGGGGGCCTTGTCCATAAAGGCTTGTATAATGAAGTGTGTCGTTATATTCATAACAGCCCTCAAACACTTTCCGCCCGAGGGCCGTAAGCGTTTGCGGACGGGACACGCTTATCGCCCCTAGCAACAAGATTGCGTGTGGGAATGTCAACTTACGATCCACGGCAACAACGTTCGTAAGTACCACTAATTAGCTAAGGAGTGCAAAAAAGTTATGTTATACAAACATTTTGACTCAGTTGTCACTTTCTGATATACCCGCTGTCTAGTTGTAGTTTACAATATCTTGACAGGGGAGTGCCGCGCACCTCCGTATTTTATCTTGGCGTTTTTGTATCATGTAATGCAGTGAGGGAACAAGTAGTGTTGGCTGAGCTCCAGTGGTTCCCCGACACCCTCTCGCTCGCCCCTCGCATTGCATATGTATGCTCACTTTTATTGCTGTCGGCTCTCCTTATTTCAAAAACGCTTTGGCAAGCTGACATCGATTTTAGCGATAACCTTTAAGTAATCAATGATAACTGTAGAAGAAGAAGAAACTGCAGATCACTCATGTAGTAGCAAAAGAAAGGTAAAAATAGAGTACGTCCCTATACAGGCCGTGAAAGCTCTTATAGTTGCAAGAGATTGAGGCTCCCAGATTTTTAGACATTCGACACACGATGATGGTAAGGGTAGGAAGAAGTGTTGAGAGGAATTATCCGAACTATTTATCCTAAAAACTTGAAATTTTACTCGATTGATTATAATGTAAACAGAAATTAAAATTTGTAATGTCATTTGAATATTTCAATTTTTTTGAGACATTAACTAACTAAATTCATTTTTTTAAAACAAAATTGAAATCTATCTCCTCCGCGAGTTATTATAATATGAATCTCAAACTTAAGGTGGGATTCCTTGATGACTTTTTGAAAACTTTACTGATGAACTTTTCTATATTGCTTTTACTTTCTGTTAAAAAAATATTTTACCCATGAAAATGAAAAGGTTAAAAAATGACGTTTGATTATACGAAATATTAAAAAAGAAAGAATTAAGACATAGGCCCTATACAGAAAATCTTATTAGTAATTCTTATTACACATATTGTAAAGCGCATTTTGAAAACAATAATCCATAGCTGTGTATCTGTATTTTTGTGGGATAAGATGGATTTTGAAAATGCAAATCTACATGCAAATTGAAGCTCAGAAAACAAGGGATCAAAGTTGCGTGCAGTGGAAATTTTAAGCGCATGGAGGTTTAAAAATGGTGTTGATAATAAAGTTAATACAATTAAGATTGTATGAAGTGGATGAAGTAAGAGCATAAACTTGATACATGGTAGAACAGAAACGTGGGTAAAGTCAGTAAAATTGGAGAATTCAAATAAAAGAGCGACGAACACTCCTGATGAAAATTAATCAAAACAGACGAGTGAATAACTATGTTTTAGTAATAATATTCTAACAACTACCTATGGCAAACGAATGTGAATTGGAAGATACTGTACCTCTTTTTTATTTTCATAAATTGGCATTTAATCTAGTAGAAGCCTGGATTTCTGTGACGGGCCCACCAAGCTAGTTCCTAATAAGTTTATATTTGCCGGTAAAGTGTTCGATTACTGGTAACTTAGAAATATATTGAACTATAGTCCAGTTTTGCATACTCAGGCGATTTCCTTTTGTTAGGAGGAAACCTTCGCCGACAATTCAACCCATGCGCTTTATTTTTACCGCACCAATCAGCTAGTTACCTCAGCCAACTAAAATCTAAGAATGTCCTGTGACGGCTGTGATAGCTACTTGTCAACTCCGCGTGGAGATAAACGCGGGGACGCCGTAGTGTAGTGGATAAGGCACTGCGCTACAAACCGGAAGGTCGCGGATTCGATCCCCGATGAGGTAATTGGGATTTTTCGATTGGCCTAATCCTTCTGGTGGCACTATGGCCCTGGGGTCGACTCAGCCTCTAACAGAAATGAGTACCAGGAGCAATCCTGGGGGTAAAGATGGCCGGTGCGTAAGGCCTTCCCACTTTCTATTTTCCGAATGTCTAAAAAATTGTTAGCCTCAACCTCATGGAACACTAATGGCCTCGACGGTCTGTACAGGAATCACTTTACTTTACTTTTACTGTACCTTTTTCAAATGCTTTTCGGACTTCGAATAGCGAATTTCCGCGTTTCTACTCATCACCATGGCCACATATTTTAAATTTCGTGGAACTTCAATCAAGTGGTACTTACAACAAAGTGAACGTACTGATAAGCCGCCCCTAACAGCGGGTACGATCAAAAGCAAAGAATCGTAATAACACTTCCACTTTACTTTCTTTGTTGAAGTTGGAAGCTACAATTTATCTAGAGTAAGAGTCGGTGTGTGTGGCTTTTGAATTTTACAATCTTGTGGAATATTCTCCCGCTTTTAGGGGGAGACTCAGGGGGAAGGAATTGGCACCGGCAAGACTCTTGTCAGATGCAGCCAGAGACAGTACCTTATATCACCGCTAGGGGTGTGGCGCCCACAAGTGCTACAAAAACAACCACAAAAAATCCCCCCTCGCTTAGTTTCAAGTGCATGTACCCTTTAAAGAGCATGCAAGGGATGAATTCAGGGTACTCGTAATTCGTAACGTTACACCACCTCATGTACAATGCCATGAAAATTAATCCAGTCGTAAAATGAGGCGGGCGTATACAGAATATTGCATGAAACATTTGCAGGAGGTTCCTTTATTATTACAATAAGCTCAATATAAAAATTAAATCTCTGTTCACATTGTCATTATGGAATATCGAATTTGAATCACTCATGCCCGGTTTCTATAAACTCGTGAAATACCTATGGGTAAATTATCCATGGGCAAATTAGTTCCTAATCACCCACAATGATATAATGAGGAAGGCCTTGGAGTTGTACAGTTAGTTAAATTCAGAAGGCTTTGATTCTCATTGTTTAAATTATTATTGATCCTATGAGAGGTTAAATTTTATCCAGCCATCCATGAAAGGATAAATTAACCCGACGCTTTACCCTTGGAAAGATCTAGCCCGAGTTTGTAGGAACATTTTGTCTGTCATTTTCATATTTACCCAGAGGACATTTATATAGAAACTCACAATAGCTGTATGTGATAGTTATCTTTAAATTATTTGAGTTTGTAAAAGTTATTCTTATGTAAAGTCTGTCCATTGGATAATTTACCCATAGGTAGGCCTATTTCGCGAGCTTATAGATACCGGGCATTAGTGCCGGTAACCTAACCTATCTGCGTCTTCTGGCGTCGTAAACCATGATTTGAGGCAGGGCAACGAACATAGATAGGGCGTTTGTTGCACAAAAGAAAATCTTAAGACTTATTTTTATCTTGGCACCAAGGGAGTCTTTAAGATTGGTTTTCAAAAATAACAAGATTTTAACAGTAACTGGAATTTTAGTATACAAGGATGCTTTATTTTATTTTAACAACAAAGATAAGTTCATCTTTAATTCAGAATTACATGAGCACAACACAAGGAGCAAAAACGTTATACGTATTTTTAAATATCGAACTTTTAGATACACAATCGCAAGAGTACATTGTTAGTTAAGTTATAAATAACTTACCAGCCAGTATTTTAAATGTGGAATATCTCAGGTGTTTTAAATTTAAACTGAAAGAGTATTTGTATGGGAAGACATTTTATTCTTTCGAGGATTTTTTTACCAGGGTTGCCATACGTACGACTATTGTCGTACACATACGACTATTTTATAGATTTGTACGACGTACGACGCAACTATGAGTCATACGCCTATTTGTATGATTATTTTTAACATAGCATTATATATATTTTTAATAAATCTACTGACGAATTTTAAATTATGATATATGTCTAGTTCTTTGTTTTCTCATGATTTTTGTTATCAGCATCTTGCTAATAATAACAACACTGTGGAAATTACTGTTGATTTAATTTTATTGTATTTTATAAAATTTGGCTCACGCCTAATCATTTACAAATAAGATGATTTATTTACAATTACATGATATATGTAAGGTGTATAATACCGATTGTTTATTATTATTATTATTATTATTATTATTATTATTATTATTATTATTATTATTATTATTAACGCAATAAGTTCATTACACTGAAAACCCACAAAGTATACTACAGTTTTAACTAGCATATGACTATTTTCGAATATTGGTAAGACTGTTCTACATTTTTGATCTGGCAACCCTGTTTTTTACATTAATGATTTCTGCAGTCACTGTAACCTTACTATTAACAACATCTACCTATACAATCTATGGCTAAAGATGCAATAAATTATTAATATTTTATTATTATTATTATTATTATGCAAGTTGAGAATAATAGTAATTAAGACATTCGGATGAAAATTATGAAACGAGCAAAATAATTTCGGTTCTCCACACTTCTTTGCAATATACTATGGTCGAGGGATAAAATTTATTCTTTTTCAGCACCGTAAGAATAATAGGAAATAATACTGGTTAAATATAAACCCAGTGTATTGGATTACATCCTCGAGGCACTCAGATATAAAGCACATGCTTCTTAATTATGTTAGTCCGGCGCACGCGCAATAGGAATAAAACTTATGGAAGGAGATGTTCAAATTGGCAAAGCAGACTTGGCATCAATAGGATGGGCAAAATTAATGTGAGCGAACCCTTCAGCTCTTCGCGTGGGGGTGAATAACATTTATCCAACCCCCGTTACAAATTATACATCACGAAGTGGTCAATCCCTCGCCCATAAACCCTTGTCGTAGACTTGGGAAGACACTGGTGTACTCTTTGCAAGAATCTGGTGTTGTTTATGTTCTTCAAGAGGCATTGCTAATACTAGGACATGCGTAGGCCTAAATGTGTGTGTGCAGTACATATTGGTACTGAGAAATTCAAATCAGAAGAGCTATAATTATTATTATTTTATATTATTATTATAATTATTATTATTTTATATTATTATTATTATTATTATTATTATTATTATTATTATTATTATTAAGCCATTAAGTAAAGTAACCACAGGCTACATCGATATATACAAAGTCCCGTTAGGCAAGCCTACAGGCTGAGGTAGATTTCTAAGTGCTTTTGGTTTAATTTACTGTCGCTGCATAGCACTTTTCATCTTTAGCCTTGGCATGACAAACCCGCAATAATAACAGCAAAAAAAGGAAAGATCACTTTTTCAAACGTTCAAATCTCGCCTTATATGAGAACTATCATGAAACTAGTTATTGATTTGTAGAGTACTCATCAAGAGCTTTTCAACGATACCCCACAAGACGTAGTTTCAAAAATTTCTAATTTCCATCCCCTCACCCCCACCGCCACCCGTACCCCCAAAAACTCTCGAATTGTTGGTGTCACTGTGAACTCCATAGGGAGTACTCTAATTTATTCAAACAAAGATTCCATCTATACTTCATAGGGGCCGAGATATAAATGTTTTAAAATTTCAACCCCCTCCCCCGACCACCCCCTTGGGCTAATTTTGCTCATTAACGAACTTGTCCGAACTATTGGGGCTATAAATAACATAATAAAATTTGGTTCAAATATCTTCAAAATTACGGCCGCTAGCGTGTAAAGATATAAATATCACAATTTTTCTTTTTTGAACGGGCGGTGGTTTCGTACTTAGGGAAGCATGAAACGTAAAGATATGAAAGAATTTTTCGAAAATCATGACATGGTATCGATCGCAATAGGTAGATTTTCTTCGGAATCTACCTAAAAACACAAATTACATAGACTACAGTATATAAAATCACATAACTTACATACCAGACAAATCAACATTAAAAAACTCTTTAACTTCATGCATAGGATTATTGAGAAGCCACGTTCTGAGTTTGTTCTTGAATACAATATTGGGCAAAGCTATATGTGTGGTGGCAAACGGTTAAGGCTAGTTTACACACAGAAAGTAGGCTTCGTAGCTAAGTTTCACAACTGTTTTTTACTTGAATGCGCAAGCGCGAGATGTACTGGCGACAATGAGTTACGAAACTATGCAGTTTCGGCGATTCCTGCTTTTCACGAAACTATAATAGTAATGTTGATATTTTACGCATATTTATCTTGTTCGCATTTCGTAAAATTAAGTAGGGAAATGAGGAAATTGTGATTCACACGTGTCTCAAACGTGTGTGTGGGTTTTCAACAACTTGAACTTCAGAAATAAGATGAAACGTGATTTTGAATTGGAATTAGTTCGAAAGAAAATGGGTGTAATTAGTTTCACGAAATCGCTTGCGAAACCTAGTGTCATCGTGTAAACTAGCCTTTTAAAAGCTTACAGCGCATTTCTGGTTCAATAAGAGTGAATATTTATTTCATTAAACAGATTAAGATTATGTATAATGTATATAATTAACTAAAACATATAGAGATTAATAACAGTCATAATATGTATGTTCTTAAAAAAGCTGTCTACAATGAGCAGTTTGTTCCGAGTTTGTGATTGATCTTATGGCTCTTTTCTGTAAAATTAAAATCTTAAATTTTTCAACAGATTCCCCAGAAAATAATACCATAAGCTATTATACTCTGAAAGAAGACAAAAGTAGGTCGCAAATGGTAGGCTGGTAACACATACTTAAGATTTCTTAATAAAAATACAGTCCTGCTGATTCTTGTACATGCTTGTCCCAGTTCAGCTTGTTATCAAAACAGACTCCTAAAAATTTTACATAATCATTATTGGCCAAAGAAATGTCATTATTAGTTGGTTTTAGGCTAAAAAGAATAGACTGTCTTTTCTCTTCATTTAAAAATGATAAATTAGAATAAAACCATACTTGTACTCAGAATTTTTTGTTCATCCGCATGATGACTGTAACTAACTAATAACGTGGAAAACTAAATAGTACATTGTGAAAAATTTGTTATATATTACAATACAATTCAATATCCACAAATTATCATAACGAGAGGACCTTGAGTTATATTTATTGTGACTATTTACACATTTAAGCTTGTCAAGACTAATTTAAGACAGCAAGATGAATAAAAACAAATCGATATTAAGTCACTATCGATCCAATCGATATATCGGGCGCTGTGTGCGGTTATTATCTGTACTAACACTTTCCGCAAATATTTAATATTTATTACGTTGATAATGTAACAGGCTCATTCACCAATTACAAAATTCTCTTATACTAATTACTCCAGTTTTACAATACTAATATTAGATATTTAATGTAAAATTTAAAAAATTAAAACAGTACTAGGCCTATAACTAAAAATACAGAAAAAATGAAACAAGAAACAATCCTCAGAAAGTATTTCCATCCAAGAATGATCAAGTAAATATTTCTTGAAAATGCTTTAAATGAGTAATTACAAATATCTTCATCTTTCTTCTTCTCCTCAGAGAGATGTAAACTATGCCATGGACCCCCAAATTTGTTCCACGGACCTTCAGGGACCAGCGGACCACCAATTGGGAAACACTGTTCCATTCGCACATAAATATGAGCGCCTGAATTCTGGAGTATACACCACACGCAATGCTCGCTAGTCGGAGAAGTTGTTGCATAGTCGCGGCGTAAAATATCAACAACGAAGATAGTATGTATACTTCTAACAAACTGATGTTACGAAAAGATGCTAATACACCAACTAGGGAAAACTTTTAATAACCACCCTCCCATAATTCATTCGTAATTTTCTGAAATTACGAACCAAACTATTGAGTCACTCTGTACGGTATAATCTCTCTATATATAAAAGGCTTTGTCCTGACTGACTGAATGAATGACTGACTGACTGATTGACTGAATGACAGGAATCAACGTACAGCCTAAACTATAACAGGTAGAGACTTGGAATTTTGACAGTACCTTCGTTGCATAATGTAGGTGCTCACTAAGAAAGGATTTTGAAAAATTCTGATTCTAAATGCAAAAAATTAAATGTTTTTGAAAATACTTAATCCCTTTTTACATATAATTATCAATTCCAAATCACAGAGTATATTGTTGCCAAATGGTATCAGGTGGGCTTGGAAAAAACAAATGAAATGCACTTTTGACAAATAAGAGAAGTTATCAAAATAATTCATGTTATAAATAAATATTACAGAATGAAATCCACTAAAATATTGGAATCACATAACTTTCTCTACCCTGGACATAGAGAAAACAAAACGAGGTATGGTAATGTGTATATTATTATATTATATCGCA
Source organism: Ectobius pallidus (assembly GCA_964059195.1). Taxonomy (NCBI): domain Eukaryota; kingdom Metazoa; phylum Arthropoda; class Insecta; order Blattodea; family Ectobiidae; genus Ectobius; species Ectobius pallidus. Next base: position 141,277,867 of record CAXKWD010000006.1, read on the forward strand.
GGTTTTTGGAGAGAAAAGTATGAAAGTGATAATGCTTTATGTTTAATTTCATCTCCAAAACGGTTTTATGGTAACATAAGAGTGGGAAATTTCCCGCCTCGATATTACAATTTTATGTTACTGGAATTTCTGTTTCTTCTTATTTAAACCTCTACCAGGCTTGCTGTGCACTGTACAAGCGATGGGATGCAACATTCTAGATCGTCTATGAGCCATAAAAAAACTATATCAAGCGTTTTCTGAGGGAATAGTTTGAGTGTAATAAGTCGTTCTTCCTATTTCAAATTATAAATGCCTATATAAGGACCTAGAATTTAAAATTGAAAATCCTTCATAAGTTAATTTCCAATTACAAAATACAAAACCCGGGCGACGCCGGGTCTTTTAAGCTAGTCTCTCTATATATAAAAGGCTTTGTCCTGACTGACTGACAGAGAATCAACGTAGAGCCTAAACTGTAATAGGCAGAGACTTGGAATTTTGACAGTACTTTCGTTTCATAACGTAGGTACTCACTGAGAAAGGATTTTGAAAAATTTTGATTTTAAATGCCAAAAATAAAATGTTTTTGAGAATGCTTAATCCCTTTTTACACAGAATTATCAAACTCAAATCACAGTTCACATGACAACAGTGCATTGTTGGCATTGGTATCAGGCAGGTTTGGAAATAAGTGAAATGAGACTTTGACGAAACTATTGATATAATGCATTGCTGTAATTAAATATTGAGGATGAAACGTATATTATTATGTGGAAGGTTTTTGTTGAGGGAAGGATAAAAGTGAAATTGATTTACTTTTTAATTTCATCCCCGAAACGGTTGTATGAAACGGTAACATGAGAGTGAGAAATAAAATATCCCCCAAAGACAATACTATTTTATGTTACCGGAATTTCTATTTCTTCTTATTTTATCCCCAACCAGGCTTGGTGTGAAGAAGCGATGGAATACAAAATTCTACATCCTCTATGAGCCATAAAAAGCTATATCAAGCGTTTACAGTGGGAATACTTTGAGTGAGATAAGTCGTTCTTCTTCATTTCAAATTTTCAATACGTATAATATAAGGACCTAGAATTTGAAAGTTGAAAGTCCTTCATAAGTTAATTTTGAATTACAAAATACAAAACCCGGGCGACGCTGGACCTTTCAAGGGAGGACCGAAGTGTTGAGAGTGATTTTCTAAACTATTTGGACTAGAAACTTGAAATTTTGCACGTTTAATTAAAACATAAAGAGATGTTAAAGTTTAAAATTTCATTTTGATATCTCAATTTGATTTTGAGATATAATTAAATTAATTGATTTTTTTAATCAAAATTGAAATCTATCTCCTCCGCCAGATATTAAAAACTGGATGTGAATATTTAATGTGAGATTCTATGATGCTTGCTTAACAGATTCTATGATTCTGATTTTTTATATCATTTGTACTTTTTGTTTAAAAAAATATTTTACCTAGAGAAATAGAAAGTTGATAAAAATTGATATATTTCTATGTAAAATATTAATTAAAAAAAAACTAAGACCCATACCAAAAATCTGATTAGACATTTTATTACACACCCTACAAAGTACACTGTGAAAAAATTAATATATTTCTATGTAAAATATTAATTTAAAAAACTAAGACCCATACCAAAAATCTGATTAGACATTTTATCACACACTTCACAAAGTATACTGTGAAAAATTTCATTGCTGTAACTATATTTTTATGGGAGAAGATAGATTTTGAATGTGGCAAATTTACAAGAAAATTGAAACTGAGAAAACAAGCGATTAAAGTCTACATGCATTCAGAGTAAAAAATAAGCATCTTCTGTACCTATAAATATACCTTTATAATTACAAACTGTATAATTACACTGTACTCTCACTAAATATGAATGGAGCCCTACACAACAATTATATATTTTACACCTAAATACACTATAATTAATACGACTAGGTAACAAAGGATAGTACGAGGATTACGTGAAGTACTTTAGAAATGGCGTCAGAAACACCTGTTCCTTCCGTCCAAATGGCATAAAATTTTGCACAGATATACTCTAGAGCAGGCCTTTCCAACTCGAGCACTCTGCGCTGGTGCGCACCATCGCAGCACCCAACAGCAGCACGGAGCTCTCCTTCCCCATGTCGCTACTGCATGTGCGTGCGTCAGACAGCACAATGGATCACTTTCTTGTTGGATGTAACGTCTTATTTAAATGATTGAAATATTTAGTTGCAAGGGAGAAATTAGTTAATAGCACCATGTGTAACAGAATTAAGGCTTTCAAAATGCATAATTTATTATTTAAAGATCAACTTAAAGCCGCAAATGTTTACAATTTTCCTTCATTAAAATAATTAAATTTGTCTGTTTACGAAAACTTCGGATAGCATCAGACGTTGTTACAGAAATTGCACGATGAATGCAATGCCCAATCAAAGAAATTGATTATACGGCACCTCAACTTGAATACTCATGACGCCATATTTTGTCCTGAAAATCACCATCATGTTTCCAAACAGAGGTGAAAAAAGTACAGGTACTACTACTACATCGGCGATTTTCTTTCATTTTACAATTACATTCATCCACAGAAATTTCCCAGACTTCACGCACTTGCTTAAAACTTACGCCAGTGTTCGAGACAACTTATGCATGCGAACAGATGTTTTCAATTACGAATTTAAATAAAAGTAAAACCAGGACTTCTCTGTCTGATGTTGCCTTAGAGGCTGTACTTTGACTTTCTACTGCCAAATCGATTGTACGAAATATTGGTAAATTATTTGCGGCAAAACGATGTTAACAAACTACTTAAATTCTAAATGCTCACAAACACAATATAAGTAGAGAATAAATGGTGTGTTTATGTGCTCACAAAATTGTTATTAATAATGTTTTCATAAGCTGAACGCTGGCTAGACCTGCGGAACTGCCTCTGGTGCTACACCGGTGCTCGCCTGCGCCGTGGAAGCACCTGAGTTGGAAAGGCCTGCTCTAATGCTTAATTTTTTTACACTAAAATAAAAAATCACATTTCTGACCGAAATAGTAAAGTCAACACCTCTGTCAACTTCTGTCCTCCCTTAAGCTAGTGTATTTATATAAGTAATCATCAACCGAAGTCATCACTGGGCTTTAAGTTATAAAACCATGGGAAAAACTTCGATGAAATAGGGGATTTCCGTAAATGGTAGACCTAACTTGGGAATAAAAAATCCTTACATTTTGTATAAAGAATTTATCTATTGCTCTTATATCTTTGTTTTCATGCAATTTTAAGGTGACAAATTTATACATCAGTAGCAGTGAAAAGGTTAAAGGCTGCGTTTACTGGATTTCCACTGGGATAAGACACCGCCTGATAGCTTTGTGTAGGCAACACGCAGTACTCCAAGGCAGGAGAAATTGCCGCCCCAATACTACGGCAGGATGAAGCAATTCTCACAAGCCATTAATAGAATAATGATATGGGCTAACGTGACATGTAAGAACTGCAGCACAATTTTCAGCACACCGAAGACGGTCACAAGCCTAAACAGCACACAAAATCGTTATTACTATTACATTTTATGATTTTACATCTTTTTTAATGGAAGTTGGAACATAGCTCGAATGTATACAAATGAGTATCATGAACTAATTGTTTAAATAAAGACAATTTGTTTTGGCATTATTTTAAGTTTTCCGTCATTTTACACAGATAGGTAGTTTTTTGGCATTTCAGGTCATTTTAAGCATTTTAACAGTTTTTAGAATAAACTATTACATTACGTGTAGACTCATATTAGGAAATGCCTGCTTTTATGCAGTTCAAACTCTAATCTTCTCGTCATCTGTCCAGAAATCTAAAAATAAAAATTTATAAGACTTATTATTCTGCCGGTTGTATTATATGGTTGTCAGACATGGTCGCTTACTCTTCGGAAAGAAGATAATCTGGGAGTGTTCGAAAACAGGGGGCTTAGGAAAATATTTGAGCCTAAGAGAGATGAAAGTGAGGACTGGAGTAAACTGCATAACGATGAGGTCATAACCTGTACTCGTCACCGGATATAGTAAGGGCAATTAAAACACGGAGGATGAAATGGGCTTGACATGTTGCGCGCATGGGGGAGGAATGACATATCAAAATTATTGTCGGGGGACCCGAAGGGAAAACGCCGCTTGGAATGAATTGTTCCGTAGCCTTGTAATCTGGCATGCTCCATACCGACTAGTTCTACAATTGCATACTATTTTTAGTATTCATTTAACTGTTACAGTAATTATCATTAGAAAATGGCAGGCAAATTTTGTGCACTGAAGTGCCGTTTCCCTCATAACTCAAACTTTAATTAACATATGCAGTGACATTTTGCGTGCAAGTATATTTAATATTAGTGAACAACGCCATCTAGAATCATTTATGTTACTTTATTAGTTTACTTTTAAAAAATATTTCTGATGTAAAAATTTGTACAAAAATTAAAAGTGATGAATTATATATATATATATATATATATAGGCCTACTGCACTACTGCAGATAATCCAAAGATTCTAGATTATGTTGTTCTTATGATATTTATAAATAGATAGAAAAATGAATCACTCAGATATATTGGTATTTATGAAAATTATTTATGAAAATTATACTCGTCAACTCCGCGTGGAGTGAAACGCAAGGTTTCAAAATCTAGTTACCCTATATAGTCAGTCTTGTAGAAGAGGAAGGTACCGTATATGTAGGAAACAATGAAAAACGAAAACAGATACTTTTCACTACCAGTTATCATCTAGTCCTACATCAATTCGGGATAGTTCCAACTTCCCTTACACTTAATTTTTACTTCCATGTTTCTTTATACATTTTTATGTTTCCTTCTCAAGCACTCCAGACTGGAGAGGAAACTGGAATTGAAACGTCACACGAGAATGACGTAGCTTCCGCTCACAATTTCCAAAACTCTTTCACGAGCTGTCATTGCAAGTTACAAGTTTTAAAATGTTCATAGCGATACTAACACCCTCTACTAAACTAGGTCGTGAAGCTCTCGGGAAAATCTTACGTGTACAGAGGAATCTCTTCGAGTTGGCCCGAGTGGCGCAGTTAGTATCGCGCTGGCTTTCTGTGGCCAAGGTTGCGGATTCGATCCCCGTCCAGTCGATGGCATAAATGTGACAGGCCACGTCTGTAGTTTTACAGGCACGTGAAAAAACTCTTGTGAGACAAATAACGGCACAACGGCGACGGTCACAGGCCTAAGTTGAAGTACATTCCCGTCGTTAAATAACCACAGAACCAACCAGCAATATTTTTCCGCTGTTCATACTTTACACATAACTAGGGGGCGAATTTCTATGACCTAAAAAATAGGATGATATATGCATGCATTTATGACCTAAAAAACATTAAAGTATGACCAATAAAATTTAAAATATGACTTTACCACTTACACATTGTGTATATTTTTTTAAGTTTCATTACAATACATTTTATTAAAATATAGTGTTAATTATTTAAAATATCCGTAAAATCTCAAAACGTATCATTATAATGCAAAATTTACAAAATATGATATGAAACTTCAAAATTTCTCTAATATGCACACAAATATGCAAACAATATGACCTAAATATTCATATTCATACTAAATATGCTACAATAGTTGAAAATTTCCTAAATATGCAGTTATATGCACAATAAAAGCCGTTCCATTTTCACCAGGATGCTTGGAATCGGGTTTAAATTAGTCGGAAACCTGAAATAATGCAAAGGGAAAAAATATGACATGTCATAGAAATCCGCCCCTACACATAACATACAGAGTAGGGTTCATCTTGTAGGTGATTTCTCCAAAATATAGGCATGAGACAAATTAAGTGTGGATGCAATGCTACTTATAAAGAGTGGAGAAAAATCTGCATACATGCATATCAGTATGAGATTTTGCACTTTTGCACTTACTGTTTACCATATACGACATCCTTTAAATTTTGATAAATATATGAAGAGTGTTAATGAATAACACCGAAATATTTTACCAGTGTATAGAGGGGGCATAGACAAACAATTTTTATTAGGAGATTTTTGCTCTATGGATTCATTTCTTTCCTGTTACAGGATAAAATCTCCCAGAGTATGGCCGCAACTGACTTATAACATTTGAAAAAATGAGAAACAAAGGATCTTCGTTGTTAACACTGGAGTTACGAATAAAAAACTAATGCAGTGGCGGCCAGTCATTTGATCAGTCCGTAAATTTTGCAGATTATGGGAACACTAAATTATAAATATAGCTGTTGATGAATGATTAAGAATCAGGATTTTATCGATCGCTAAGAAGGCATGAAGTCAATTTAATGAAAATGTTAACTCTATTTCGGTTAATTGTTGACTTATGAACACCAAACTGTAATGACTTTAATGCCCTGTGGCATACACAATAGAACAAAAATCTCTTAATAAAAGTTACTTGTCTATGTCACATCTGTACAGGTAAAATGTTTTGGTGTTATTCATTAACACCCTGTATAATGTACAAGAGGGATGTGGCATAAGTCATGACATATTTTTTCTTTTAAAAATGTGGGACCATTTTAAAGTTTTGAAATATACACTGAAAGGACAGGGTATGGAATGTATGTATAATGCCGATTACGGGTACTACATGTAGGATAACGAAGGAAACAGACACCCACAAATATGTATTGCAGTAGTTGTAAGCATTAAAGCACACATACCCGCTCAATGATTTCTTAGTTAGATTCGGATGGGCATTATTACCCACAGTTCCTTGTGGTATACTTTAGGATTTATTTTGACATAAGGATGCTGTTCACGTTTTGTTATATAAATTCTGCTCTGCGGCGAATCACAACTAAATTACCATCGCCTCTATTCTAATAACCGCACACCACAATGCTATCAAATGAAGTGTACGTATACTAGAGATGCCACACTCTCCTGTGACAAACAACATATCATGATACCATCGAATTACTTTGAAAAAAAATGTTGCCACTACTTACGAACCATCCCTCGTATACATATCGTACTTACTTATTTACTCAATGGCAATAGATAATTCCTAAGCAAGCTAAAGGAATATTATCTATTTTTTGGAACACGAAGCTTCATTGCCGCGCTTACCTGAGCCTGCCATTGAACCCTATTCTGTAATAACAACATCCAAACATCCTTCGCAATTCCTACTTCCCATAAATCTATCCTACGTCTAGGTCTTCTAAGTAGTTTTTCCCTTCTGATCTCCCAGTCAATCCTTTTGAGATATGTCTTTCCTCCCCCATGCGCGCAACATGTCCAGCCCATTTCATGGTCTGTGATTTAATTACCCTTACTATATCTGATGAAGAGTAAAGGTTATGAAGCTCGTCATGCACTTTTCCCCAGTCCACATTTTCATCTCTCTTAGGCCCCAATATCTTCCTAAGCCCCCTGTTTTCGAACACTCTCAGATTATGTTCTTCCCGAAGAGTGAGCTACCATGTCTCACATCCATATAACACGTCCATCAGGATAATTGCCTTATATATTTTTATTTTTAGATTTCTGGACAGAAGACGAGAAGATAAGAGTTTTTGAACTGCATAAAACAGCTAGGCCTATGCAATGATTAACCATTTCTTTGGATAAGCTGGTACGTAGCAGCATTTCAACATCAGCATGGGAAAATAGCAGATGCATCATGACCGCTACACTTGTGATATTAATATTTATACATAATTACAGAACAAACCGCGGACCTTATTATCATTTCATTCTGCGGATTAATTTGTAAATAACACCACTCTCATGTGAATTGCAGATGAAAATGCGCCTAAGTGACATTTCGCTTTCATGTACCTGATCAAAGTCCATTACTTTGTATCCATCTGCATGTTTAGAGAACGCTTTTATAACGTGCAGTGAAGGTTATGTACAGAGCAGGGAGACTGCAATTTACAGGATAACAATAGCAATAATAATAATAATAATAATAATAATAATAATAATAATAATAATAATAATAATAATATTAACTTGAAACGAAGTAAAAAATAAAAATTCTTACACACTCGATGTTTTTAAAATGAATATTTATGCCAGTATGGAAGGAAATCAAACAACGCGCTTGGTCAAAACTGCTTAACGCAAATTTAAAAGACGGAGAAGAAACGCCTAATAATCGAGTTATAACAGAACCTCGCTTTGGTCTGAAAAAAAAAGAACGTTCAAAATACAATGGCTCAGAGAAATTAAAAAGATCTGAAAGTGCAAGAATCACCTAAGAGAAGGTCCAAAACAAAAAGATCTGTACATTTAAAAATAGAAAATGTCTAGTACAAGAAGAGAAAAATCCCGAGATATAAAAAGAGAACAAAAAAATTGTTCGAAAAGAAGAAAATTATGGAATTAAAGATTAAGTAAAATGACAATATAAACAAATATAGTTAGCAATCTGGCAACATGCCCCCAACTTTGACATCTACTGTACAATGAAGTCGAAAGATGCAGGTAAATATTGCAGTAGTCAATCGGTTAGCCTTATCCCTATCAGGCAAATTATTGCCATGGAGTAGATGAGATAGGAATGTATAGGCCTAAATTATCGAAACAAGCAAAATGCAACTTTTTCTACCACGATCTTCTATACCAGTAATTAATTCGGAGCTCGTGGTCCAGGGATCGAGGCTGATTTGCACACATGACGGATTTCATTACTCGTGCCGAATGGTGGAAATGAAATGTGACTTTTAATGGGCAGCATCAACGTTTGATTTTAATTCTACAGCTAGGGTCCGGACTAATATGCACAACTCTGCTGTCAGTAAACGCCGAAAAGGGGGAGTAATTTTGTAAGTGTATCTACCAACTTTCAGCATTAGAAACACAAGTTTAATCACAATATTTTTGAAGTGAAACTTCTTTAGCCGCGCTAGGAGTAAATCGAGAGCTAACCCAAACTTGCGTTACGAACAAAATCGTCACGAAATTGTTACACACAAAATCGTCACGAAATTAGTGGGGCTGTGACGAACGGACTGCACAGAAAACAATCAACTCCATGATTAGGATTATAAAAAATGTAAAAATCCAAAATCCACTTGCTAATGCGCAGAGAGAAGCGATTGATTTTCTGGCGCATGGCTTCCAACATAAGGAATGTAGTCGATGTTTTTAACTATCAATATACGCGACCACAGTAAGAAATTTAACATTTGAAAAGGCGTAATGATTTTTAACATTTTAAATTTTTATCAAACTGTGTCTATTTAATGAACATATCCAACAACAAAAATCGGGGGGGGGGGGGGTGGGGGGTGGGTGGAACGCCACATGACTGAATTGAAACTTTCATTTTTTTAATTTTTCGATTGTTTCAATTTTGGATTATTAGATTTTTCAATTATGGATTGTTGGACTTTTTAATTTTGGGTTTATAGGCTTTTTTAATTTTGATTTTCTGATTTTTTGAAATTTTGATGTTTGATTATTTTAATTTTGGAACTTTGGATTTTTTTAATTTTGTATTTTTTAAATTTTGGATCTATAATTTTTTAATTTTTTAATTTTGGATTTCGATTTTTTAATTTTGGATTTTTAGATGTTTAAATTTAAGATTTTAGGTTTTTAACATTTGGATTTTTAAAATTTTTGATCTTTGAATTTTTATTTTTTGGATTTTTAATTTTGGTTTTTTAGATTTTTAAATTTTGAATTTGGGTTTTTAATTTTGGAATTTTAGATTTTTAATTTTTATTTCTGGATTTTTGAATTTTTAATATCCTTAAAATTTTTAAAATTTGAAAATTTCATTGAGTTGAAAGTTTTCTGTGCTGTCCGTCACAGGCCCGGTACTTTCGTGACGATTTTCTTCATAACGCAACTTTGAGTTAGCTCTCGATTTACTCCTAGCGTGCCTCAAGAAGTTTCACTTAAAAAATACATCTAAAAGAATATTTTCCATTTAATCAAAGCTGGTTACAATCAATTTTTTAGACAGCTTGATTCAGAAGTCTAACTTCTAACACAAGATACACGAAGTAAAGTTGCACATTAACGCACTAGTGCTATAAAATCTTTAAGCAATCACTGGAATGATCATTATTTTACACTGGTCTTGTGTAGGCTGAGGTGGAAAGGTAGAGAGAGTCAGACTGAAAAATTCAATGCCATAGCCGGGATTTCACCCAGGATCTTCTGCTCTCCATGCCGAATTTTTTAGTCTGACATTACCATTCCATAATAATCACTAGGGGGCGGATTTCTATGACATGTCATATTTTTCCCCTTTGCATTATTTCAGGTTTCCAACTAATTTAAACCAGATTCCAAGCAAAAAGTAAAGTAAAGTAAAGTGATCCCTATACAGGCCATGGAGGCCCAGAGGGTTCCAGGAGGTTGAGGCTCCCAGATTTTGGACATTCGGCACATGAAGGTGGTAAGGTTGTCAGCCTTACGCACCGGCCGCCTTTACCCCCAGGATTGCTCCTGGTACTCATTTCTGTTAGAGGCTGAGTCGACCCCAGGGCCATAGTGCCACCAGAAGGATTAGGCCAATTGAAAAATCTCAACGACCTCATCGGGAATCGAACGCGCGACCTTCCGGTTTGTAGCGCAGCGCCTCAACCACTACGCTACGGCTTATCATTTACGACCTAACCATAGTGAAAAAAGACAAAATAAAAAGATTCCAAGCATCCTGGTGAAAATGGAACGGCTTTTATTTTGCATATAACTGCATATTTAGGAAATTTTCAACTATTGTAGCATATTTAGGTCATATTTTTTGCATGTTTGTGTGCATATTAAAGAAATTTTGAAGTTTCACATCATATTTTGTAAATTTTGCATTATACTGACACTTTTTGAGAATTTACAGATATTTTAAATAATTAACACTATATTTTAATAAAATGTATTGTAATGAAACTTAAAAAAATATACTCAATGTGTAAGTGGTAAAGTCATATTTTAAATTTTATTGGTCGTATTTTAAATTTTATTGGTCATATTTTAAATTTTATTATATTTGCATATATCCTATTTTTTAGGTCATAGACATCCGCCCCCTAATAATCACTAATAATCGCAATTTTTCCATGGACTATGGACCGACTATGTCTCGCGGGCCGTAATTTGCCGACTCTTCCTGTAGATAGTCAGAGAAGTAATTTCTTCAATCTACCATTGACCGGAACACGAAATTAATATTGTTTTAAAAATTAAACTCCTATGTTCTTTTACACTAATAACAACGAATTGACCCCCACAGCAAAATCCGCAGGTCTCCTATTATTATCGTGATCAGCTTTGGACACAATTAGTGACAATGCGCAGGGCGCTATAATAATGATCATTTACAGTTTCACGTACGACACATAAATCAAGTGACAGTTTGTTCGTTTGTATGGTCGTCAAAAATAACTGCATATTCAGTGTTCAAACTACAATTGCATTTGTGTTAGGCGAAAGGGATGGGGTGGAAAGAGGGCGTTTGAATGCAGATTCCTTGATATGTCGATACGCTGTTGATAATTCACTTAATGAACTAGTTTTTTCCTCAAGATGTAAATTAACAATATAAAGTACCAATATTTCAGTTAGTGCTAATTCCATAAAGTCATCCCTGACATGCCAGCGGTCCCGGGCTCAAATCCCGAGGCAGGCGGGCGTGTCATTCGTGGTGGACGAAGCCGTGATCTTTGGGGGTTTTTCTCGGGGATCCTCCTGTTTCCCTCTTCATTCATTCCACCAACACTCTCCACTTCAACTTCCATTCCCCCCTCATTATCATCCCGTTCCCCTTTAGTCTACTGGTTTTCGGGCCAGTTCCTGCTGCAGACTATGCTGCGGACCTCCCCCGTTGCTTGTGGTCAAGAGTTGCTGGTGGTGTACCATGCCTCTGGGGCTCTCAGAGGGACCCAGGGTATGTGGCACACGTGGAATGGTACTTGGTACTTGTTAGAAGTAGGGGAGCTCCGTGGGGGCTCGTGGGGGAGTCTGTTGACAGGAGGGCCTTAGGGCATGCTCATCATTCCGTCTCCTAGGGGATGTACAATAGGCCCAGCCATGCGGCCTATGTGCGCGAGCCCGTAAGGACTCATCCCCTGAGCCGATAAGATAAGATTTTTTTCATTAAGGGTTTTAGATTAATAAATTCATCGAGCAAAATGTAATTTTCGTTTATCACAGCAAAATGTTATTTAACAAATGCAGTCTAAAATCAGTAAGTTGTCTTTTTGTATCGTATAAATGATTATGTAGAATTAATAAGGAGCACTTTATCGCCGATATGGCTATTTCTATTAAGAACTATTTCTATTAAGGTTCTTAAATTAAATTGGCAAATTCTTTTGTGCCGAGCGAGGTGGTCGAGATGGTAAAGTCTTGGACTAGCATTCGGGAGGTCACAGGTTCAAATTGCATGGCCGGACATGGACTTTTCGTGGTTTATCCAGTCTGTAAAGGCAAATGCCGAATTGGATATTTACGTACCATAGCATACAGTATATTCCAATATTTTTAATGGTACCAATATGAACTAAAATATTTCCAACTTTCTTAATTATTTTAAAGCTAATGCAAATATAATTGTAATTCTTCTACAATAAGGTACATAATGCGTCTAGTACAAAACAAAATAATGCTAATTTTGACAAAAATGTGAATATTTTAACCTTTACCCCCTAATGTAGCCTAATGCTATACAGCACATGTTATACTGTTGATGACACATAAAGAAGTGATCTGGAATAATCCTTTCCTTTGATATAGAATTGCAGAATTTGAATGAATGGAGGAGAAATGTAGGCCATAAGTAATGTTTTAAGCGATCTTATTGTATCGGCTTAAGATTGTGTAATGTCAAATTCTATTTAGTCTATGGACCATCGTTTTATTGCCAAAACAGTTATTTATGTCGTGTTTAAATATTTTAAATGATTAATAGGCACACGATAACAGGTAGTAGTAGAAAAAATCGTAATTGTAGTGGTTAAAAACGTAGGGCATGCATGGGGGTGGAAAGACGTATCTCAAAAGTTTTGACAGGGAGACCCGAAGAAAAAAGACCACTTAGAAGACCTAGACGTAGGTGGGAGGACAATATTAGGATAGATTTAAGGGAAGTAGGATTTGCAAGCGATGATTGGATAGACTGAGCACAGAATAGGGTTGAATGGCGGGCTCAGGTAAGCGCGGGATTGAACCTTCGGGTTCCATAAAATAGATAATATTCCTTTAGTTTGCTGAGGAAATGTCTATTGCAATTGAGCAAGTAAGTAAGTGGATACAATTAAGGAAATTGGTACCGTATTTTACGGACCATAAGGTGCACATTTTTACTTTGAAAACGGAGCCTTGAAAGTTGGGTGCATCTAATGGTCTGAAGTACATTAAAAAAATTAAAATTATGGTAAATATTGCCGGAATACCATAGTTATAAACAATATGTTTTAAACGATAAGATTGTTACAAATTTTGGCAGACTGTAGGCCTACTTCAGAGCACTTGTTACAATCGTAAAATGAGGGTATACAATGCGAAAAGAAAGGAATGTTGAGTTCTTTTATACGAAAGGAGTTGTGTCTGCCGGGTGGTTTAAATGAAGGAAATGACCTCTAAACAGCTTTGTTCATTATACTTACCGCATGCTGAATTGAGGAATGGAGGATATAAAAGTATTTTCAGTCTTTCATGAAAAATCAGATAAGTTAAAATTTACGCGATGCCACCTGTACAGAAGAGATTTTTGTACAACGCAGGCTTTAAGTTAGAAGTGATATGCACTGATTCCATTGTACATTGTACCATTGTTATAATTTGTTTATTGCAGTGAAGTGTATTATTCCCTTTAATATTTTTGGTTTAGAATCAAATTAAGTTTCTTTTCCTTTAAATTTCCATCCGAAAATCAAGATTCTGAGCGTTTTATGGTCCGCAAAATACGGTTCTTATTAATTTGTCCGAAAGGGAAGTGAACGATAGTGACCTGGTGATATCTCTATATATATAAAAGGCTTTGTCCTGACTGACTGAATGAATGACTGACTGAATGACAGGAATCAACGTACAGCCTAAACTATAACAGGTAGAGACTTGGAATTTTGACAGTACCTTCGTTTCATAATGTAGGTGCTCACTAAGAAAGGATTTTGAAAAATTCTGATTCTAAATGCCAAAAATTAAATGTTTTTGAAAATACTTAATCCCTTTTTACATAGAATTATCAATTCCAAATCACAGAATATATTGTTGCCAAATTTTATATGATGGGCTTGGAAAAAACAATTGAAATGCACTTTTGACAAATAAGAGAAGTTATCAAAATAATTCATGTTATAAATAAATGTTACAGAATGAAATCCACTAAAATAATGGAATCACATAACTTTCTCTACCCTGGACATAGAAAAAACAAAACGAGGTATGGTAATGTGTATATTATTATATTATATCGCAGGTTTTTGGAGAGAAAAGTATGAAAGTGATAATGCTTTATGGTAACATAAGAGTGGGAAATTTCCCGCCTCGATATTACAATTTTATGTTACAGGAATTTCTGTTTCTTCTTATTTAAACCTCTACCAGGCTTGCTGTGCACTGTACAAGCGATGGGATGCAAAATTCTAGATCCTCTATGAGCCATAAAAACTATATCAAGCGTTTTCTGAGGGAATAGTTTGAGTGTGATAAGTCGTTCTTCCTATTTCAAATTATAAATGCCTATATAAGGACCTAGAATTTAAAATTGAAAATCCTTCATAAGCTAATTTCCAATTACAAAATACAAAACCCGGGCGACGCCGGGTCTTTTAAGCTAGTCCTGTATAAATCTCTATGACAGGCTTATCTGTAATTTTTTACCATATCAGCCTGTAAAATGAAACTTAACATAGACGGAGAGAGTTCAGTTAAATAATGTTTACGATTCAAAATAACATAAACCTTATTAAAATATGCCAACACTATATTGTTTCTTACAGACTGAGAGAAGAGAGAAAACAAAACCTTTTGGGAACTTTTAAGAAGTGTATGGGTGTATACAGGAATCGGAATGTGGCTGCTAACAAGTTGGAAACACGTTTAAGTTGGGGAAGTGCATTTGCTTCCAGTCGGTTTAACAGATAGCGAGTGAGCTAGCTTTCTTAACTCATTAAGTTTTCACCAAGACATTTATTAACTCCTTGGTTCGACTCATTTCACCGGAAACAACAGGATGAACTTTTTCCAACCCAATGACTGCAACTCACATCCCGACTGCACCATGCTAAGTGAAGTCTTTTCATATCTGGAAGAAGAGTGTATTTTATGTTAATTAATTTTGAAGTCTATATTTTGGTATTTTTCTATGATTGATATTACAGTATAGGCACCTAGCTTAAAAACTTGAAAGTAGAAGTTTCACCTTTTACCCACTTAAATAGCTATCGTAATTGAAAACAAAACTTAATTACGCTAAGTTTGGTCCGAAAACATCCTCTATTGTTATCAGTAAAGCCCGGATTTCTAAGCAAACTGTATATTTATTTTTAGACGTCTAAACATATATACAGGTATTTGTTATATTTCGTAATACACTCCTAGATAAGCAATTTTAATATGATAATATTATTGAAGAAAAATTCCTCCGACACTGGAATTTGAATCCAGGATTTTTGGCTAATGGTGCCAATGCTCTACCAACTGAGCTTAGCCAGAGTTCACTTAACAGCGCCAGATGGAACCCCTCTCCTATGACTGATTGCCCTTAATGGTCTACCTCACTGTCATAATGTGCACTCTAATTAGTGATTTTTGTGACCGTGCTTCCACTGTTACTGTACAGTTAACATTCAAGATAGATATATGGATATGCTTTTATGAACCACACTCAATTTTTCTTGTTACAGCATAAAATCTTCCAGGACTTCTAAAATTTGAAAAAAAATACAAAACAAAGGAACTTCGTTGTTAACACTGGAGTTATAAATAAAATGACTTACGCAGTGACGGCCAGTTACGTGATTAGTCTGTAAATTTTTCAGATTATGGAAATTCTAAATTATGATATAGCTGTTGATGAATGATTAAGGCTTTTATCGATCACTATGAAGGTGTGGAGTCATGAAAATGTTAACACTATTTCGCTTCATTATTGTTTTATGAGCACCAAATTGTAACGACTTTAATGCCCTGTAGCATACACATTTTACGTCTGTGTTATTCATTAAGACTTTGTATATTGATACCAACACTTTTAGAACAAAAAACATATCTTATCGCCTTATTTTCACTTTGCAATGACAATCTAAAAACTCAATCTAACATATTTTCATTGTTTAAAGTTTACTTCTTTTAAATTCAATTAGCATTAAATTTATTACATACAAAAAAATTTCCCCCTAAAAATTTTGCCGCCTTTTCTAGGTTTACCGCCCTGGGAAAATGCCCACTCTTCTCATTTATAAAGCAGGGCCTACCTGTGACGTTGAAAAAACATTTTCAATTTGTGAGAGTCACAGGAGCTTCATAGAGGATGACCTTCCATGCATTCTGTAATATCCGTGAGTAAGATATAGTACATTGCGATACAAGGGCCGTAAGGATCGAGGAAATAGAAATTTTCCGAGATCCGTAATGCGCTTACGGCACGTGTATTGCATGCTATTTTTTGCACGATGATTATTTATATCAATTTAATTATATTAATTGTGATATTACCTGAAAATATTATGTATATACATTCTTGAAGATTGATGTTTATTTCAGAACGTTATTCGCATTTGTTGTTGTTTATGGGAACCGAATATTTGTGCTGAGGGGGGCCTTGTCCATAAAGGCTTGTATAATGAGGTGTGTCGTTATAGTCATAACAGCACTGAAACGATTACCGCACATAGCAACAAGATTGCGTGTGGGAATGTCAACTTACGATCCACGGCAACAACGTTCGTAAGTACCACTAATTAGTTAAAGAGTGCAAAAAGATTTGTACGAAACTAATAATTTATTTGATTTCATGCGATTGTTTTTGATATTTCGGTGCTTATTTCTTACATTTTGCTTTCTTATTTGCTTGCTTATTTAACTGTTTTATTTTGCTTATAAATGCGGGCTCTAGTCATCTGACAGGTGTTTTCATGGTTACTACACTTTCTGAAACACAAAGTAAAGAAGTTAGATTTTGAAATACCGGTATTTCAAATTGTAAAAAAACAAAATAATAATTTAGAACGGAAAGGTTTGTTCTTACGCGAACTTTACATCCGAGAGAGACACAAATCACAAACGGAGGGTCTAAAGCGATTAAAGTGGAATCCGAGAGCGGAATCAGGTATAGACTTAAGCGAGTGCAATTTCAAATACTTTCTTCTTCTGTCAAGCGCGGGATTTGCTGAAAGATCCCCGGAGCGAGTCTTGAGCGGGATTAGAGAAACAAGCGAACGTCGTCTGGCTGGCAAGCGAGCATATCCATATTTTATTCCCATTCACTACCAACTTGACCGATTTCATATCGCAGAGAGATAGTTTTATATTAGTACTTTTTATTTTTATCACTACATGACGTGTGTTGTCTTACAATTGTAACGAAGTAGGTAGATACAGAACAGGAAGTATCTGGCGTGCAACATATTTTACTTTGTCCTTGTTTTAACCATTTTGCTAAAATGATAAATAAGTATCAAGTACGCAAAATAACTCTTTAGCAGACGAATCTAGAAATACTGGATAAAGTTTTTGCGTACAATACTTTTTTTTAGTAAAATCTCTCAATTATATGAAATGAAACGAAAATATCGTATACCGTATTTTACGGACCATAAGACGCACTTTTTTACCTCGAAACAGAGCCTTGAAAGAAGGATGCGTCTAAAGGTCCGAAGTACACTAAAAAAATTAAAATTATGATAAATATTGCTGGTAATACCATAATCATAAAGAAGGTGCTATAAAGATAGGTTAGTTGAAAATTTTAGCACAGACTGTACATCATTGCACCTGTCAGAATCGTAAAATGAGGGTAGCTGGGCGCCAGGTATACAATGTGAAAAGGAAGGACTGTTGAGTTCTTTTATACGAAAAGAGTTGTCTCCACCGGGTGGTTTAAATGAAGGCATTGACCTCTAAACAGCCTTGCCCCGTTACAATTACGTTATGCTGAATTGAGGGTTAGAGGGTGTAAAAGTATTTTCAGTCTTGTATGAGAAATAAGTTCAGTTAAAAAATTCGCGATGCCACCCGTACAGATTTTCCTACAACGCAGGTTTTAAGCTAGAAGTGATTCCATTACTAATTCCATTGTACTGATTCCATCGTACAAGGTAATAATTTGTTTATGTAATGAAGTATATTATTCCCTTGAAATTTCGTTTAGATTCATATGAAATTTCTTTTCCTTTAAAATTCCTTCCTAAAATCAAGATGCGTCTTATAGTCCAGAGCGTCTTACAGTCCGTAAAATACGGTAATTAATTTTAATGAAAGGTATAGTCAGCCATTTGTTGACGTCTTATGCTTAATTTACAATGGAGCGACACCCGCGACGCGACAACAGCGACGCGGCATTCGACATTTACTGACCAATGGAAAGCAAGCATTTCTGCGGCAAAACGTCACGATGGCGGCGCGACGAAAGTTGAGTTGGAGTTAACTTTTACCGCGCGACATCAGCTGAGATGAGCGGAAGTCGAATGTATTTGGTTTTTAATGGCGATGACAGCCACAGCAATTTATATGGGGAACGGTACTACATTTAATTAGATTTCTAATCATTTCAAGACGGGTTCAAGAAATTAAATTAATTTTCTCAGCCTATAAAATTTATTTACTGCCCTTTCTTTGAAAAGGATGTTATGTGTTCCACGGTATAAAACTAAGCTCAAACTAACCTCAAATTCAAAGTTACTGCAATACAGGCTCTGCTGGAAATACTGCTTCTCGCGTTGAAAATAATGTATTTATACTATATGAGGACCTGTGATTTGCAACAAGGTGTCATTCGCATATTATTTTGCTAATAGGAATCTGTATCTCGGTAGCCGTAAACATTTCGGAATCAGGGAACCATAATTCCCAAGCAATAAATAACACTGAAAAACAAAAAAATAGAATCGGAGGATATCTTGGTATCCAACACTTGTTCTAAGATAATTGAAACGTGCTGATTCAGAATATGCAAACCATTTGTCTCTATCACCCATGGTTTTCTAAATATACAACTCAACTATTTATGTGTCATTAGAACACTTACTGATACAGAGAGTACTAATGAACATGGCGTTAGCTGAGAAAATAGTGCGATTGAGTCACAGGACACATATTCTGTACATAAATATGTAGTTAAAGGCATAATACACATATAAAATCCAAGTAAATTGCTATATTTTCTTAATGTAAGCTGTGTTTGGTTTGAATTTCTTGGCTGTAGACTTGCGTTTGTGATAAGCATTTGGCATGTCACGCTGAAGCGTCCAGCAGTAGTCAGCCAACATTGCTGCACTCCATCAACCCTGATACCATGACTCCATCGACCCTGATACCATGACTCCATCACCGAGATGTCCTGATGAAAACGTTCACCATGTTCGTCACTGACTGAACCAAGGTTCTCGGGGAAGTCAAGATGTGAATCAAAGAGATGAATTTTGAGAGACATGTTGCAACCCAGCTGTTTGTATGCACTAATGTACTTCTTCATAACATTCACATAGTCACCAGTTTTATAATTTCCAAGGAAATTGGCCACGACTGATTTGAATGACACCCATGCATGTCTTTCAGTACCATTCAGCAAATCTTGGAAGTGGCCGTCAGCAAATATCTTCCTTATATGTGGACCTGTGAACACACCTTCTTTCACTTTTGCATAACTCAACTCCGGAAACTTGTTGCACAAGTACCGAAAACTATCTGAATCGTCTAGTGCCTTCACGAAATTCTTCATGAGCCCCAGCTTGATGTGAAGCGGTGACAAGATAACTTTGTCACGGTCAATCAACGGTACAAGATGGACATTTTTATTTCCTGGCTGCATTCTGTCTCTGATCGGCCAATTTTTCTTTATGTAGTGGTGTTTTCTATCTCTGCTGTCCCGGTGCAAGTAAATTAAATTCTTTAAGGCGTGAACCGAGCAGTTCAGCTTGCCCTATTGTTAGTGTTAGGTCCCGTACGAGGTTGCAAAGTTCAGCATTGTTTATGAAATGGATATTTTCTCCAGGTTGATAGTCAAGAGTCCGAATCATTGCTAGGAGGTGACAGAGAACTTTGTTCTTGTGTTTCTTCATCAACTGTATATTTTGTAGGCGCTGTTGGTATTGGACAAGTGATGGAATCATGTGGAATTGGTTTAGAAACTGTGGGAACATCTGGATACTTCACACAGATGTACGAGTTTTGTAGGAAAATCCGGTGACATTTGCCAAACAGAAATAACAGTCTGTGGTGTGGTTGCTTGACTCACGCCATATCATAGGAACTCCAAAAGCCAATTGGTTATTCTCCTTCGCCTTCCTTACCCAATCTCGCAAGTTGCATGAACATGTCAAACGATGCACTGTGGTGCCCACGATTTACCAGTATCCACCTTTGAATCGAAGTATAGTTCATATGCTTTATTAAAAAACGGTGTAAAATTCTTCTGATGGATTTGTCTGTCAGATAGCTACACACATAGCAAAACAGGTCTGGTGAATTCATACAACCTCTGGAAGCCATAATATCCAATTAATGTAAAAATAAAGATACAAATGAAAGTATATTAATGCGATATCAAAAATATTTTGATATATTACATTAAGTATAACTGGTTTCACAAATGACACAACAGTGTAGGCCTATGACGTTGCATGAAACATTACTAAAAACTACATAAAGATTTTTATGAACGGTGTTCAATGAAAATCAATTTTTGTTGATATCTTCAAAACCTGACGTGATAGAGCAAAACGGTTTGCAGAATTGAAATTAGCATAAAAAACTGCATTAGAAAAGGTATACAGCATGCAAGATATCTACAGCTTGTTTATCAGTGTAATTGACGCTCCCTGACATGATTTCACTTTTTCCTTCTTATATAGGGCTAAAAGTATTCTTGAATTGCATGAATATCAAGTCAGTATTATTTAATATGTTTGATTATTTCACGTCGCGACGTATTGTGAACACAGTCCGCGACGCGATGCGATACTGCAATTCACGCCGCGTGTCGCGGGTATCGCCCTATTGTAAATGCTACTTTATTCTCACAGCCCCCTGAATCGCCGAACAACAATAAAGCGTACTAATACGAAATGCGGTAACTTATAGATGCATTATATACGAGTCGCTTGTTTGTAAATAATACTGCATACGAACTAGTATTTATGAAAAGCTTATGAAAATATGAGTGATAATCTCGAGGAAATCTCAATCCAAGCCAGAAACATTCAATTGGAGCTGCTGCCAGCAACATCACGGTAGCAGTTGACTATGAGAAGCAATAATGTTATTGCATTAAAATGCTGGTACATTGTTACTAAGCAATGTTACTCTTGTGAACCAAGATATGAAAAGTTGCTGGCAATTTGTTGTTATAGCCTATGAGAGACCCTGGTAAAGTTTTGCGAAAAAAACCCGGTAAAGTTTCTGATTATCATAATGAACCATGTTGGCTTGAATTGGTTTTATGCCCAATTATATGCTTAAATACATGTTAAAGTCATTGCCATCTGGATGTTGTTTACAGGTTGCCATGACGATTTTAGCGTCCTAGGCGGATAAAAATGCATTTTAAACGCAGTTTTATGCAATTTTGGCGGCCTAGGTAGGTGCTGCTGATGACGTATTTAAAGTACCGTGTCAGTGTCATGCTTCAAGGGGCAATGGAATTGATTTTGGATGAAAAATTAGGCAGAGAATGAAGATGATAATCATTATAATCTTCATATGATCCTAGATTGCATTGATGTATGCCATAAAACTGTAAATCTTTTTTAACGCAAATAAGGTGAACGCCGCTAAACGTAATCGCTGATAATATTACCGTATTAATAGGGTAATGTTATCCTTTTTATGAAATCCCGTACGGATAATACTGATACATTGAAAAAAATGCTGCTTATTGTGTATCAGAATGTGAAGTGAGAAAGGTGTATTTTCTGTGCTTAGAGTATAGAAAATTGTTTCACACCATATTTTTATTTCCGACGTACAACGGAAAATTTGGAATACTAGGAGGCGTTGCTTTTCTCACTAAAATGCTAACAAAAGACTATAAATAAATTTTACCAATGAACGTAACAGGTGTCAATCATATCAACTGTCAAACAAAGCCTTCTGTTACTATTTCAGAGCATTACTGTAACACGAGTTTACTAATCGCAGTGTGATGGCTGTTCTATTCAATCACTTTAATCAGATTTTTCCCTGCCGATTGTATCAGAATTGTTCTAGCTGTCTAAAAAAGAAATTATTGACAGAATTGTCAAGTGGATTGTAAATCAGGCGCTACCATCATTATTAGGGCAAGGCATTTAATGACCATAAAATAGTGAAAAAATGCAAAATAAAAAATGCATTTATGACCTAAAATAGTTAAAAATTACATTTTTTTAAAAAAAATGACCAATAAATTTAAAAAAATGACCAATAAATTTTCCATTAATATTATTTAAATTTAGTTTTTTAAAGTAATGAATCGCTAAAAGGAATTTATTGGATGTCAGTGTGTTATATATTAATTTACAATATAAAACACACTCATTTATAAATTTATACTACTTGGACACCCTTAGCAAAAAAAAAAATCCTTCTGAACTGGCAAGCCCAACAAATTGCCCCTAGCAAATATTTGACATTAAAGATATATATATTTATCGCTACAAGACAAACATGAATGAAAATTAACTATGAAGACTTAGCGGAGATTCTCAAATAAAAACGATTATCTGTTGTCTGAAAGTAACGATTTGTACATGGAAAAGCACCTCTCTACCTCCACCGAAATATGAACTAAAATGCCGAAAAAACCTAAAAATTCCGAAAATGACCTAATAATGCAGAAAATGACCTAGAAATTGCCAAAAAATGACCTATCTCTTGAAACTGGCAAAAAATAAAGCAAAAAATGCAAAAACACTGCCTTTATTTAATCAAATATTTAATTATACACATTTATATATATAAAAATGTATATATATATATATAAAACCTTCATATTAAAAGATGCAAAATCATCAAATGCTTTGCCCTAATCATTATCAATATTTCACATTAACTTTCCTTTTAGAAAACGCGACGATAGCATTACGGAATGGTCAGAGAAAGCGCAAGAAAGAGATTATGATGAAGCAGGGAGGCGAAGACATATGTGATGAAGTGACAACTGTCCCGTTGTCTCCCAGAGGACCTGAAGAAAGACGTGAATGCAAAACGCCTACAACGTGTCTTTGTTCTGTTGTATTTCATCCACTGCCGCATCCCCAGAATAAAAAACTGCCAGCATACAATTGTATTCCCTCTAGAAACTGTATTATACAGAGTGTTAATGAATAACACCGAAATATTTTACCTGTGTATAGAGGGGACATTTTTTTTTTTTTTTTTTTTTGTGTGCCCGCCCTTACCCCCGGAGTGCCAAGCAATTAAGCCTAAACCTCCGGTCAGACCAAATTTTGGTAACCATATGTGATGTGTGTATACCTATTGTGCCCTTATGTACATCCGTAGGGGATGTTGATGGTGTGACGTGTTTGGGCTGAGTACTTGTGTCTTTGTACTTTGGCGCAGTATAGACCTAAGTGCGGATAGGTCTTATGTGCAATATTTCCGAGTGTGTTTCTTTTTAGTGACATGTAGTTATGTATTCTAGAGATTTGTAGTGCGTGTATCTGTTTGAGGGGATTATTGACCAGTCCGGCATTCGCCTAAGAACGAGGGAAACCCCTCAAAAACCTCGTTCGGACTGGAGCAGTGGCCAAATGACCGTCTACTTTGGTGTTAATTTACTATAGACTTTTCGAGAAGTGCTGTTTTTGCAAAGGTTTTAAGGGCTGGGAAGGTGTTTTTACGCGTCCAGAACGTGAGGTCCGGTGCCCAGGCTTCCTCTTCTGCCCTAGCGGCTTCGTGGAGGAGTAGTCGAACTTCTCGATATCGAGGACAAGTATACAGCATATGATACATGGTGTCTGGTTCGCTGTCCTCACAAGCGCATAGATCGTCGTCTGTGAGATTGAAACGGATTAAGTTAGCGGCAAAGTTGCCGTGGCCAGTTAATACCTGTGTGACGAAGTGGTCGAATTTAATCCATGGCATTTTAAGTCTATTTCTGATATTTGGGAAAAAGTCACGAGTGATTCTACCATTTTGGGCAACTACCCATTTTTGCTGCCAAATATCTATTAACTGTGAGTGAATGCGTTCATAAAGATGTGATCGATCTAAGCTCTAAAATTCCCTTGGTCCGATTTGAAGGGCACCTAATTGAAAATTAATTTGCTTCCGCACTTTGTACCTGGCTATCCGTTCCTCAAGCAGAAGATCAACAGGAAGAACACCAGCTATGACTGGTAGAGCATCATTCGAAACAGTGGAGTAGGCTTTAGTTATTCGCAAGAGAGAATGTCGCTGGGCAGATTTGAGTTTACGGATGTGATGTGTGTTAAGTTTAGTGGCCCAAGCGTTTGCAGCATACGAGACAATAGCCTCAAAAATAGCAGAGTAAAGTATACGATAGTTAGTGAATAGACAAGCAACTTTTATTAAGAGATTTTTGCTCTATGGATTCAATTCTTCCTGTTATAACATAAAATCTCCCAAGGATATGCACGCCACTGACTTCTAATACTTGAAACGATGGGAAACAAAGGAATAGTGAATATTGTGTAGTGGTTGGGAAAATTGTAAAAAATGACGATCGATATCTTGCAACATTGAGGGGGAAAAAAGACAAACGAAACATTTTTGTTAGGTCTGGAATTAGGAATAAAAACATAATGCAGTGGCGGGCAATCATGTGATTAGTCAGTAAATCTTGCAGATTATGAAAATTCTAAATTATGATATAGCTGTTGATGAATTATTAAGAATCAGGTTTTTATCGATCGCTAAGAAGGCATGAAGTCAATTTAATGAAAATTTTAACCCTATTTCGCTCCATTATTGACTTAAGAGCACCAAATATTAAGGACTTTAATGCCCTGTAGCATACACATTTTACGTCATAGAGCAAAAATGTCCTAATAAAGGTTGCTTGTCTATGTCCCCTCTATACACAGGTAAAATATTTCTGTGTTATTCATTAACACCCTGTATAACGAACCATAGAAAATAAGAAATCACTAATATCTACACAGCTTTACGTCGCGTGCTTTAATTGATGTAATAAAGTTATTATGAGGAATATACACAGGAAAAAAATTATCACTTACTGATCTTACTCATCTGTTAGGTGTTTCATTAAATGATTTATTTAACAGAAAAATAACTATAACATTATATTTATTAACACTTGCATCGTTTTTAAACAAATTAAATGAATTACATAACATTATTCTTAATATTGTTTTTCCGACACAAATATAAATATTTAAACTAGGGATGGGTCCTCGATACTTTCGATACCTCGATACTCTCGATACTTGCATGGCAACGGCATCGAACGATACTTCAGAAAACTCGCTCGATACTTTTTCGATACTTTTATAATTCTGCAATTCTGCAATTAAGTGAGAATGCTATTATTTTTTAACAAAAACTTGTAAGTGGACTGTTTAAAAAACTAATTTTAGTTTTAATGTAGAGTTTAAAAATAATTACTGATGATATTAAATTTTGTCTCATTAAATATGCAGACTTAATTAATTTAGTTGGTATTACACAGTTCTTTCAAATTTTAATTTTAAATGCACTTATTTATTGAAACTGGAAATGTTGAAGGTATCGAGTATCGAGGAAAAAATCCCATCTACGGGGACCATTTTTCAGAACCGAGATTATCTTCATAAAACACTTATATCACACGAATTTTGTTATAGATAGATGTGTGGAGAGGAGATGTTGTCTTGGCGAATGATTTGGTCCAACCCACCCGCCTTAAATGATATACTTTCTTTTATATCACGATCTAGCGAAAACTACCTTCTTCTCCACCATTTTTCTGTTCTCGTCCTTCTGATTGGACGTTGGAGGTGTGACGTCATATCGCTAAACAAGATATGATTGTGGACGAACAGTGTGACAAACCTACAAAGGTACAAGCCACTAGCTGCTCGTAAGAAATGGTGGTTGTGCTATTCAGTATATTGCTCCTTAACTAACATAAACGTTCCTAACCTAACAAAACATCGGAGGTATTGAGTACATTGCTCCTTAACTAACATAAACGTTCCTAACCTAACAAAACATCGGAGGTATTGAGTACATTGCTCCTTAACTAACATAAACATTCCTAACCTAACAGTTGGTAACCGTGTATCGCTCATAAACAAAAAACATCACACAGTCCGTGGAAATGTGAATATCGCGTGAATTGGTCCCCGTAATTGGGATTATGCCAAATCATGTATCGGTATCGAGTATCGAGAAAATCTGGTATCGACCCATCCCTAATTTAAACTAATAGAACTAATCTTGTGCTTCTGTGTGGACATAAAGATTCGAAATGAAACTGTCATGGGCCGCGGGTTGAAAAACCACTGCTGTAAATGGTTAGAATGTCTTCATAGCGCAAGTGAATTAACTTATTAAATTCCCTGAAAGCATTTCCTCTTTTGGACATCAGTGGGATACAAACAGTATAGGAGAGGTTTTAGGGTTTCATTTCACCAGACGATGAACTTAATATCTGAAACTGTCTCCACTCAACTTTGTGAAGCCCCAAATCGTTTTAATCAAGAGTGGTCGCCATCTTCGTCCGACCAGATGAAGTGTCTATAAGATTCTTTACATTTTTCCAACTGTCCTAGCACAAAATAAACTACAAATATGGCGCCTCTTTCTTTTATATATAGGCCTATATTTAAAATCAGCTGTCTTTATACTCCTTTGAGCTACGTGGCCATATCAGGAGTTCGGGATGTGTCTCTATACAGTAGGGTAGGCCATGTATCTATTGCTTCTCAATTGTTTCTATTGTCAGTGTAATTTTATGGAGTAAATTTGAATTTATATTAATTTAAATGGATGTGATACAGGATGAAATGGCGAGGATGATTCATGGTAAGTAAATATCCAAAAAAGCTATTTTCAGAAACATGTCTCTGTGTGTGTGTTCTGTGCGTGTCTGAGAAAATTTTGTTTTGAAGTTAGGCATTTTCTGGGAATGTTGAGTGAAGGAATGAGTGCAGGAATAAAAGAAAGAATATTGGCAGGCAATCGTGCATACTTTGCAAATAAACAGTTGTTCAGGAGCCAATTAATCACACGAGACACAAAACAGAAAATATACAAAACCTCGGTTAGACCAGTGGTTACCTATGGTGGCGAGACATGGACTCTAAAGTTGACTGACCAAAATGTCCTTAGAGCATTTGAGCGACAGATACTGAGAAATATATATGGACCCGTGAAGGAAGGTGAATGCTGGAGAGCGAGATACAATGCTGAGTTGGATGCCTTAATTGAAGGAGAGGATATAGTTAGATTTGTGAAAGCTCAGAGAATACAAAGGCGAGAGAATGGCAGAAGAGCGTATGCCTAGAAGAATGCTGAGAGAAGTAATTCACCATGCACGAAGAAGAGGAAGACCAAAAACAAGTTGGATGGATGATGTTACTGAAGACATGCAAAATGTGAATGTTAAAGGATGGAGGGAGAGAGTTCGAGATAGACAAAACTGGAGGATGATTGTGAAGGAGGCCAAGGCCCACCAAGGGCTGTAGAGCCATGAACGAAGAAGAAGAAGAAGAAGATTTTCTGGGAATGTGACACAAAGATTGGCGACGAATTTCACTTGCTTTTAATGCTACTTTGCAATGAGAAAATTTCGGTTTTTTGCTATTTTCTCGAAAATGGCTGAAACGATTTTGTTTAATTTTTGTACACGAGGTACTTATGCTAAAATTCTATATGAAACATATTTTTTTAAAATTCTGTGAAGGGTAGTTATAAGCCACCTGCTGTTTGTAGGAATATAGTCTTGCCTGGTGAATAAAGCCTCGCATCTGGTTGAAACGACTGAATACATGCTCTCTGCAATACGGACTCTTATTCTGTATTAAAATATGTTTACCCATGATTAGGATAAAGAAAACTTACGTCAATGCCTTAATCGGACTTGATTTGGGTAGTATAACCTACGGGAATCATTTGTGATGTAGCAACTTGATTATTTTCATTTTCATTTTAGGTAGATTTCGAAGAAAAATCTACCTATTGCAATCGATACCATGTCATGACTTCGAAAAATTCTTTCATATCTTTACGTTTCATGCTTCCCTAAGTACGAAACCAACGCCCGTTCAAAAAAAAAAAAAAAAAAAAAAATTGTGATATTTATATAACTTATATATATATATATATATTTATAGGCCTATCTTTACATGCTAATTGCCGTAATTTTGAAGATATTTGTACCAAATTTTATTATGTTATTTCTAGGCCCAATAGTTCGGACAAGTTCGTTAATGAGCAAAATTGTCCCAATGGGAGGGTCGGGAGAGGGGGTTTAAATTTTGAAAAAGTTGTATCTCGGCCCCTATGAAGTATAGAGGGAAACTTTGTTTGAATAAATTAGAGTACTTCCTATGTAGTTCACAGTGACACCAACGATTCGGGGGTTTTGGGGGTACGAGTGTGGGTGGTTGGTGGGGGTATGGAAATTCGAAATTTTTGAAACCACGTCTTATGGGGTATCGTTGAAAAGCTCTTGATGAGTACTCTACAAATCAATAACTGGTTTTTCGTTAGCTCTCATATAAGGCGAGATTTAACACTTTGAAATCTACCTTAGCCTGTAGGCTTGCCTAAAGGGAATTTTTAATAAAACCAATTTACATGAAGAAAATATCATACTTAATATATTATTTGTAAGAGAAAAACAATTATTTGGGCCGAGGAAGTTATATGTTACAAATAAGATTTTTCCTCATGTTACTAACTGTAAGAAAATAGAGTATATGAAGGGTCTGTTAGCAAACCCGGCATTTTCATTTTAATAAAAGATAGAAACTGTTACTTCTAATAAAAGTTTAATGCATTTCCTGGTACATATTTAGTGTTTGTGTTACAAATCCGACTTCCCACATAAGGGAGGAACTCAGATTTTCAACATATTCACTAAATATGTAACAAACAATGCCTTAAAGTTTCTTTAGAAGTTAGCATTTCTATCTTTTATCTAAATGGAGAATGCCGGATTTGCTTACCCCTCATATATATTAAAGCCTGGCCAGAGATAAACTATAAACTAAAAGTAAAATAAGTAAACTGGATCACTGTTTTCGAGTTATAAGCGTACTAAAGGGTATTCAGACAGACGTTACATTTTATTATACGCTGGTATAAAATATTTGTACGTGTATTTTTGTTAATAAGATAACCAGCTTTCAAAATGTTATTACTTTAGCTTAAAAGAACACTTAAGTTAGTAATTTCAGCATAGTGTCCCCTTAAGCTAATAAAAACGGTTAACTTAGAACTAGAGCGAAACACTGGCACGGAGTAATGAAAATAAAGTCAGAGCACAGACTAACAAGTGGCTTAAGTGAGCAGAGTAATTTGTGTAAGAGTGGAGTTTATATTGACATTGTGTTTTGTTTACTGAGAGGCGGATGAAATGGAGCGGAAACCTGGTGGAAGAAAGAGGAACTAGCGAAGAGCTTAACTCCTCCGGCCGCTACGTAATCCACAGATTTATCCCCTCCAGAGTTACTGTGCCCCGGTCTGACCCAGCTTCAATCAAACCAAACGCGTCCCTCTTCCATTCTGGTAAAAGTGCAGTTTTCTGTTTTAACTTACAGTATGTGTTTTTTTTTTATTTTACTGATATTAAAGTCAATTAAACTATGTGATATCGCGACTTAATTATTACTTCATCTACCCATTATAATAACAATAATAATAATAATAATAATAATAATAATAATAATAATATTAATAATAATAATAATAATAATAATAATAATAATAAAAGTTATTGCATCTGTAACTGTGGCCAATGTCTGCCAGAAGTTTGGCCTTCCTAAACACATTCTGGAAGACATCGCTTTGGCAGCATTGAAGGGATCTTTGGCCATATTTCGAAGCCATGCGTATGGACTATATATATAGTTTATTTTGCTTGTGTTTGCTTGCATGTGTATTCAAGTGAAACATTATTGTTTTCCATAGTGGTTCATTGGTTTAAGTTTATATTTGTTCATTTCCATCTATATTTTTTAATGTTTGGTACTCTTTGTCATAAGGCAGCCTGTAAGTGTTACAGGAAGAATGGAAAATAAATTAAAATTGTACAGATATTGTCAATATAATTTAGAACAAATAAGAGCGAAAGACAAATACAAGGTGCACTTTAAGCTCCGCCCACTCGATATTCACATTTTGTTTCTCAGCGAAGCATGGTGACAAACTATCCTTGTATATTGTCGCCGACACTCTCGACCGTACCAAATATTAAAATGCGAGAGTAAATGCCTTGTACCCATAGGTTTGCCTTGTACCCAACGGTTTGTCAGTCTGTTTATCCTCGAAGAATTCGCTAGATCGTGATATAAAAGAAAGTGCTTCAATGAGGGTGGGTCAGGGAGGGATATATCTCATGCGACGATGCACCTTATATTTGTTTTTTTCCCCCCAATAAGGTTACAGTAACTGCAAAATCATTTATGTAAAAAAATCCTTAAAGGAATAAAATGTCTTCTCAAACAAATACTATTTCAGTTTAAATTTAAAACACCTGAGATTTTTCACATTTAAAATACTAGCTGGTAAATTATTTATAACTTGACTAACAATGTAAACTGGCGATTTAGTGTATCTAAAAGTTCGATATTTAAAAATATGTATAACGTCTTTGCTCCTTGTTGTGCTCATGTAATTCTGAATTAAAATTTTAAACACCTGAGATTTTTCACATTTAAAATACTAGCTGGTAAATTATTTATAACTTGACTAACAATGTAAACTGGCGATTTAGTGTATCTAAAAGTTCGATATTTAAAAATATGTATAACGCCTTTACTCCTTGTGTTGTGCTCATTAAAAGTCCAGTTACTGTTAGAATCTTGTAATTTTTTAAAACTATTCTTAAAGACTCCCTTGGTGACAAGATAAAAATAAGTCTTAAGATTTTCTTTTGTGCAACAACCAACCTATCTATGTTCGTTGCCCTGCCCCAAATCAGTATATTATAGAAAATAATAGGAACTATAGGTAGAGGAAGTATTATGTTCGATAGCCAAATTCGAAGTTCAGTTTTTAACATAAATACACGTTTTGAGGTCCCCAGAATCCGATTTATAAACATACCTATGTGTATATATATGTGTCTGTGAACAACCCAGTTCCAGAATGAAAAATTATTCGAAAACAAAATTTTGTAATTGGATTAGGTACCTTCCGAGGATTTAATAAAAAGATTTTCGACGACTTTCTATTATTTCTGAGGGGCTATACGTGAGGAAAATTTCATTTTCCGCTATTTTCTCGAAAACAGCTTAAACGATTTTTCTTAAATTTTGTACATTGGTTGCTTAATACTAAGGGCTAAAACTTTTATTTAAATTTTTTATAAAAAAATTGTCTGTAGGAAGTTATAAGCCACCCAAAGTAAAGCCAGTGCATTAATCAGATTTTATTTGGGATATGTATCCTTCGGGGATGAGATGGGATATGGTATCAATATTGTCGTCATTTTTAAAATCAATTTACTTGAAGAAAGTGTCATACATAATACATTTTTCTACGAGTAAAAAACTTTTATTTGGGCAGAGAAAGTTAAGTGAGTTTTACATACGATTTTCCTATTAATTATTTCTCTAAGGAAAATCCCTTTTTCTCTGCAAATAGTCAAAGTTCTCTATAAATAGCCATCCTTCCAGAAAAGTCTGGGCACTGGTGGGCGGAGAAGCATGTTATATTTAATGTACAATTTTAATTGTTGTTGAGTAAAACTTAAAGCTTACACTCTAAGAGTAGTTTATTAGCCCTAACAAATACAATATTCAGTATGGTATTACTGGTTGGGGAGGTATCTCCATTAACTTTAACACAAAATTAAGCTCTGCTTGAAAAAAGAGACTTGACTACCCAATTGAACTGATCTATTCAAAGTAGTTTTATGTTTTTATGTTTTTAACGTTAATAAAATTTATAGATACCTTTTATTAAAGTTTCATCATAAAAATAAAGAAAAATTCCTAGCTGTTCCACATGAACATAGCAAAAGACGAATTAATACTAGTACTTTAGTGGAGCCTAAACGTTTCACTTCTGCTGGTCAGTCATTTATTTTGGCCCTCGTCTGTACAATTCTAAAATAAATCTACTTCCAGGTTTAGCCACTTTTAATTATGGAGTCTTTAAATCTAGAATTAAAAAAAAAATCTTATAAACTATTAATTTTCATCCCTTTCAAATTAGTTTTGTTTCCACTTGTTCCGAGTATTGTAGAGGCAATTAAATCACGGAGGATGAAATAAGCTGGACATGTTGCGCGCATGGGGGAGGAAAGACATATATCAAGAATATTGCCTGGGAGACCTGAAGGGAAGAGACCACTTGGAAGACCTAGACGTGGGTGGGAGGACAACATTAGGATACATTTAAGGGAAGTAGGATTTTCGACGGATGGGTGGATGGAGTTAGGACAGGATAGGGTTGAATTGCGGGCTCAGATAAGCGCGGCAATGAACCTCCGGGTTCCATAAAATAGTTAATATTCCCTTAGCTTACTTAGGAATTGTCTGTTGCCACTGAATATGGAAGTAAGTTGTGATATAATTTAACTTTTTTATAAATCTCTTATTTAATCAATTTTGTTATCAGGGTGTTAATAAATAACACCGAAATATTCTACCTGTATATAGAGGGGACTTAGACAAGCAACTTTTATTAGGAGATTTTTGCTCTATGACGCAAAATGTGTAGGCTACAGGGCATTAAAATCATTACAATTTGGTGCTCATAAATCTATAATTACGCGAAGTAGGATTAAAATGTTCATTAAATTGACTTCATGCTTTCCTAGTGATCGATAAAAACCTGACTCTTAATCAATCGTCAACAGCTATATCATAATTTAGTGCTTACATAATTTGCAAAATTTACGGACTAATCACATGACCGGTCACCACTGCATTAGTCTCTTTTTTATTCATAACGACTCACTACAGTGTTAACAACGAAGTTCCTTTGTTTTGCATTTTTTTTATAATGTTAGAAGTCAGTGGCGGCCATGCCCTGGGAGATTTCATGCTGTAACACGAAAAATTGAATCCATAGAGCAAACGTCTCATAATAAAAGTTGCTTGTCTATGTCCCCTCTATACACTGGTAAAATATTTCGGTGTTATTCGTTAACACCCTGTATAACATGAACCATGGAAGTAAAACAAACCCTGTTTACATCACTGTTTATTTCAAACTGTGACATTGGATAACAAACATGTTTTTATTTTGAAATATTTAATTGATGAAGAATACGAATAGGTAAACACATAGTATTTAAAAGCAATTATACAGATGATAAGTTGTATCTCTCTTCTGTAAATTTTGGTTTCTCGAAATTAGGTTCTTTTTCCCCTGTTCGATTTTCACTGTACCCTTACCCCGATTTAGGTAATACGAGAGGAGCTCGAGAAGAACTTGTGTAGGGTGTTATCTTGAGTTCGGAGATCAATGCAGATGATTTTAATTGGAGCGAGAGTAATCCACCGACCGTCATGGCTTGCTTCGAGTAAGTAATGTTGGCCAGCCTGATCTCCTACACATGGCAGCCTGGCTCGGAACACAGCAGGGATTAAAAACGACGCCCTGAGAGTTACACCCGGCCATACTAAGCCACTCACATCGCTGCAACAGCGACGCAAGGTTCTATTCTAGGACCCTTGTATCACTTTAATAAAATATCATAATAAAATACCTTTTTAGACAGTCGAAGGTAAAAGATGCACTTTTAACGGTAGCGATATTAATTAAAGTGGAAAACTTATCCAGAATTACCAACTTCGTTTTCCTGCTTTACAAATCTTCCCAACGTAGTGAGCTGCTGTAAATCCAAACAATATACCAAATCATATATTCAATTCCATTCCTACTTCCTCCGCCAAGGAATTACCATTTCAACTTACATTCAATAATTTTAGAATCAACATTTCTGTTTACGGCTGCTGAGGGCTATAACCTATAGAAAATTCATTAGAAAACAAGAAGAAAATTGCTCCTCAAAATTTTCGACGCTCTCAATTGTTGCAAATACAAACAAAATAACAAATAACTGATACTAAGAAGAAATAAATGACTATCACAGCCACGCTGGGCACCACAGATACCGAAATAGGTAGAAAGAATCTAATTTATAATCTATGATTTGTATATAAATATTAATTACTGTCTAAAAAATAGTGGCAAAATTATTTTATTTTGCTCGTAGGATTGCTTCACTCGTTATTACGGGCTTGTTTCGCAAATATACCTATTCACAAAATAAAATCCTTTTTTTAACCATCGTATCATAAATAATAAATGTTGTAATACCAATGTATTTCAAGTTTGTCATATCCAAAGCTGATGAAATGAGTTGACATATTTCGCAATGTACAGTCGGTCAAATAAAAAACGTCGGGCAGTATTTGATTAAGTATCACGAACGAGCATATGCGCATGTACAGGAAGACTTAAGGTTAGGTTCACACACGCCTCTTGTCTATCCATGTATTTTCTTGATTATTTAGTCAGTTTTGTTCCAAAACGAACATGTATAGAAGGCTGTGGCTATATGCCTCACGTCCGCCATATTCTTGCATGGAAGTTCTTATAATTTTATTATAATGAATAAATTCGCGAGGAATATGTTTATTCAAGGAGCATTTTTTAAAGATTTTATTTTATAATAGCGGTACTTGTAGTGCAAAATCAATAACTTACGTTCAACTTCTGCAAGCATTCTATCATCGAAATACGCGGCCGGCCAGTCCTATGAAAACTTCCGGTCAGCTGCTCTTTAAGAAATATGGAAACTTCTCGCTGCTTCAGAGGCCGAAAAATGCAGGTCAATTACAATATGATTGTAAAACTACCACCAGACTACGGCCTAACTGTAGTAAAAATAAACATTCATACATTACAGCCGTAACTACACTTTCTCTGAAGCTAGCATTTGGATGTGACGCGATGACACAAAGCAAAATGAATTATGACAATACATTAAGTTGAATATCGTGTGTTGCGGTTTTCTCGTAGTTAATTTTTTCCCTCGTTGTTCATTTTTTTCCCTCCTGTCGCATGGCCTCATATGTTCCGAGAATGACCTGTATTTCATGTTTTTTATAGGAAACTTGTGAACTAATGCGCTAAAACTTTAATTTTAACTGCATACGAGTCCCGACGTTTTTTATTTGACCGACTGTACGACCATTATTTTTTATTTGACAGGAAACGAACCGGATTAAAAAATCATGTTACATTTCATTGCTTTAAAACTCTTTCTACAAGACTTTCCTCTTTTACTTCTGTATCATTTTCCGACAAAAAACGTTTCATCAATAAATATTCCTGCATTACAATTTAGGCAAATATGTTAAATATTACTGCATTCATTAGGTACTGCAAGATTTTATATGTACTCCATTTTATAGGGAAAATTAAAGCTCATATGTGTCTTCGTGTGTAAAACTATTGAAAATTTACTTTAAAAGTTCGACTGCCAACTTATGAGCCAATTTTCTAACGTTTACAGAAAAAGCATTCTAAAGTTCTACATTTGTGGTTTTACATCAGTTTCTGGTTTCCTATATCCCCTATGTTGGGGAGAAGGGCCTCCAAGTGGAGGTTTCTGTTATGTACGTGAATTTTGTTATGCTCATTTTCCGAGAAAAGGCAAAGGGACAGGTGGTAAGCCATTCGCCTCTCAACCCCCTACGGAAACTAAGGTATCACTTGGGAGTGAAAGGGCCGAGAAATTTTGTCCAGAGGCTCTAATTTAGGATTGAAGTTCTTTCACGTGCCGTGAATCTACGACACGGCCCCCTCCCAGCTTAAAGTCCCTCCCGGAGGACTCCGTGCCTAGGATTTTTAGGTCCGGCTTTGATCCCACGACCTTCGGATCTAGAGGCGGGCACGCTATCTCTAGATCACCGCCGCCGACCTGTATTTTTACATACAATTTGGGAAATCAAGTTTTTTACAATTGGAGTGTTCTATGGCGTTTCAACTTAACTACAAAATTATTTAGTAATACTGTTAAGAAATACTACCGTTTTCATGAGACCCTGCAATGCCTTTTAGTTGGTTAGCCCATTGTTGCATTGATGATTTTTACTTGCACTTTATTTAGAAAGGGGAAAATGCTTAATAAAGAGCTAATCCTTTTTACATGTTATGAAACGTAATTTAATAGCAACAGCTGCATATTAGTTTCATCAGTAAGTTCCAATGATTACACCACTTCTACACATAATCTGATACTATCAAAAACGTCACCGCCATTCTCCACCGTACCTGCATCCAGTGGCGTACCAAGGCTACCTGGCGCCCGGGGCTAATTAGATGGTAGTCGCCCCCTAACACTAAAAGGTTCAAGGTTCAATGAGTTTAATTTAAACACAGTTTATTGTTCACAATTATTTATTTTTAATAAGTAGGGTCTAGTATGTTACTTTAACACATTATAAAGAGAAAAATATGAATGAAATAAAATTGAAAGTATTATAAGGTTAATTTGTTTGAAAAAAAAATAAAGAGAAAAGAAGTGTCATAAAAAATTTTTAAAATGTGCCTTCCTAGCCTTGATGGATGCAAACTTATTTATAGTAGAGTTGAAGTCTGTAGTAGCAGTCACATCACGTTCAATTGATAAAATTGCTAAATTACACCGTAAACTTTTCCTGTGTGCTCGACGCCCACGACCTATTTCGTATTGTCTATAAATAGTTTAAAACAAAACGTTTATTTCATTTCATTCTAAATAATATTACTGCAGTATTTAACAAAGTAATAAAGAAAATTTGACCAATAAAACCTTATATTTTGCCTGAAAAAGTTATTTTTTCTTAAACTAAAAAAATACTTTTTCAATTTTGGCGCCCCCTTCTTTACGACGCCCGGTGCGGCCGCCCCGTTCGCATCCCCCCTTGGTACGCCACTGCCTGCATCATCACTAAAGAAAACTGGATACAGAAGATTCTGAATACTGTTGCAAGTGTTCATTTACTAAAGAGATAGGATAACGTTCACACCTCTCAAGGAACACCTCTGTTCTAGAATCTTCCACCTGGTTTTGTCGATAAGTTGCGATATTGGTTGTATAGATTTATTTCGTAGTTGACTTCCGTGTCGGATTCTAACACTTTCCACCCTGTTGTATGGTCGAGAAAAAAACACTATTACTATGAAATAAAATTACTAAACCTGGTGTGTGACACGTCTAGCTGGGCGAAAAATTACTATAATCTTATATTTGTAATATCTTACTACTTTATTAACAGGTGAAAATGTAATTTTTTGCTTGTAAATATTATAAAAAGAAATCTGTCTGTCAAAAAATTAACGATGTTTGAGTGATATCTATTTGAGAAGATCATTACTGTTCTTAAGGTTCACTGGTTCTATTAATGCTGGTTATCAACATTTTGGTTGCATTTTTACAAGAGGAATTTTGTTTCGGGGAATAAACTAGCGACTTTAATACTATGTAAACAAAGCATAATCGGCCCAACCCTAATATAGAATGGCAAGTGCTGCAGATGGCATCAATATCTAATTTTTCGTGTCAAAAAGGTTAGACTTTTGTTGAACTCACCCCCTCAATTTAAAAAATCCCTTTAGGCAGGCCTACAGGCGGAGGTAGATTTCGAAGTGCTTTTGGTTTAATTTATTGTCGCTGCATAGCACTCTTCTTCTTTAGCCTTGGCATGGTAAACCTGCAGTAATAAGAACTGAATTCGGTAAAGAGGAAGAGCCTACAATCATTTGTTTTGACAACAAGAATAGGATATAATATTCTGGGAGGCCGTGCGCAAGATCAGCAATGAATAAAATTAGCAAAGCCGCTAAACAAGACAAAATTATGATATTATAATAATTCTTTTAAGTGTTATTATTTTCAAACATTAAAATCTCGCGTAATATGAGAGCTATCAAGAAACTATTTATTGATTTGTAGAGTACTCATCAAGAGCTTTTCAACGATACCCCACAAGACGTGGTTTCAAAAGTTTCGAATTTTCATCCCCCACCCCCACCTCCACCCCCACCCTCACTTGAACCCCCGAATCGTTGGTGTCACTGTGAACTCCATAGGGAGTACTCTAATTTATTCAAACAAAGTTTCCCTCTATACTTCATAGGGGCCGAGATATACATTTTTAAAAATTTCAACCCCCTCCCCCGACCACCCCCTTTGGCCAATTTTGCCCATTAACGAACTTGTCCGAACTATTGGGCCTAGAAATAACATAATAAAATTTGGTTCAAATATCTTCAAAATTACGGCCGCTATCGTGTAAAGATATATATATATATATATAAATATCACAATTTTTTTTTTTTTTGAACGGGCGGTGGTTTCGTACTTAGGGGAGCATGAAACGTAAAGATATGAAAGAATTTTTCGAAAATCATAAAGTGGTATCCATTGCAATAGGTAGATTTTTCTTCGAAAATCTACCTAAAAAGGGGGAGCTACAAACGCAGTACCGGTACTTCCTTACTTCTTATTGCTGTCTGTCGTATCTTTCTTTATGACTCCAAATCATCCAAACATTCAACCCAGCTTCATCTCTGGTCAAGAAGACAGACAACACATCAGCTACTAAGTCAGTGTTATTTTATTATTATTGTTTTGTAAAAGGCGAAAATTAAAAAATCTGGTACTTATATAGGCCTACAATGTTTGTAAAAATACCCCCACAAATAAATAAATAAAATTCTTGCAATATTGAGAAACTACTTCGGGACTATTGTTCGGAATGTGAATTACTTTAGACCACGACAGCCGATATGAAGGGGAACAAGTTCCTTGATAAACAAACCGTATTTATCGGCATAATAGACAGGATTGCGTAATTCACGCGCCGGAAATTATAATGCATTTTTTTTTAATGTCTTCATATTCTGGAATATTTCATATTTCTTCCACGAACTAGTAAGTACCGTTATATTGTCAGTCAAAAGTCTTGCTTTCATTTTGACTTGTGACATTAGAAGAAGCTTCAATTCCTAAATAGCACAGCAACTGTATAAACGTAGATTTCTAAGCTCAATAAGATCAATAATGGAGCACTGTACGATATAGCATGTTCTTTCTATTGCAATAAATCAAATTTTTAGTACATGTTCCGCAAGACAGCTGCTTGTCGGACTGTTAACACGCCAAAAAGTAGAAACTTTACCAACCTAGTCCGACAAAGTAATTTTTACCGTATTAGGTCGGTAAAATCGTCATGGCAACTGAAAAATCCGGATGGCAGTGACCAGTCATACCAACCGTAACAGGGTTTTAAACAAAATACGTGACCATAAAACAACAAATATATGGAAACATTGTTTCTTGACGTTTCAGGTTTTTTAGATAACACTTAAAAATATAACAACAAATAAAGGCCTAAGACAAAATGGTTACATTATTCATAAGAAACCCGCACTGCCATCTACATCCGCATTTCATATTGATTCAAAGCATAGGATTCAGGTGGCTTTGAGAATATGGATCAACAAATGGTTGGCTATGCCTTTTATAATTAATTATACGGCATTGTTATTTCATTTCATATAATTTAAAGAACTTGTACTAAAAAACATTGTATGCACCAACATAGGCGTAACGGGGGGGGGGGAGGTTTCGCTGTGCTTATAAATTACTTAATACGGGTATAAAGCGTGGGAAACTTAATACTCGTTACTGTGCATCTTAATTTTTAAAATTTTCCGAGGGAGGACCCCCGAGCACCCCCCGGATGTTATAACCCCCCCCATATGGTCGGCCTGGTTACGCCTATGTGCACCACGTACGCGAGAGCTTTAACGGACTCATCCAGTAATTCGACCGCAATACTAGATTCGTCCGCTAAAGCGTTTTCTTGCGTACTTGATACATAAATAGCTATTAACCAAGTTTTATAATGTTTTAAAAATCTCCTCGCATAAATCACGCAACCTATTTTAGATAAAAAAAATTAGACCAAAAAGTGCATGAATTACCAGAGTAAATACATTAACGGTCAAGAATACAGCCTATTTTCCGCACAGGCTATAAGTCAGGCTTCGTCTTCTTTTACGAAATGAAACAAACTTTTTTCAACGAAACATTTATCCTTTCCAGAAGGGAAGTGAAAGAATTTCCTGCTCACAAACGTCTATTGCCTATATCCCTAAGAGGAAGGAAGCCTGCCCCTCACGAACAGAACAATTGTAACTGATGGTTGCAGCCTATTCCAGACATAAATTTGTAAAGAAGTGACATGTGCCAGTTTTGCTGTGATAAGAGATAACAGTGTAGGATGCGGAATACCAGCGAATAACTCTGCATTAGTGTTAAACCAGACTGGTCAGTGTAAGTTTAAACACCGCCCCGGCAGTAATTATATGAGGTCTCAAGTCCATCTTAATTTATGTCTCTCCTTCTCACGCCTACAGCTGTTACAGGCTAATTTCTCAAAGCCTACAGTGTTGTATAGTAGTGAAAAGCAAGGCTTGTTATCAAACTTTTGTCTACGTTAATGCTGTCATGCACTCAATGCCGGTAAACTAACCTACCTGCGATTTTTCTTCTTTGCAGCCCACGTTTTCTTCATTATATCAATTTATCTAACTTTTAGTACATTTATCATAGGTAATGCCACGAGAGTTTACGAGTTTACTGATAGATTTGCGACTGCGCAGCAGGACCGAATTTATCCGATGAAACTCGTCAACTCGAGTTGGATTTATCAAGACTATTTCATGAATAAAAATGAAACGGATTGTACAAATAATAATTACTCACTTACTTTCTTCCCTATAAAATCAAAAGTAACAATTGCGAGATCACATACTATGAATCAACCTTCCATGAATCGATTCGAGTTACCATGTGGTGACCAGCGCTACAAATGGTGCATATAAGACATAGGTAACCTAATTTAGGCGAGCTGACAGCAGAACAGAATAAAAGCACACCAACTGGCTTGCACCGAATCGAAATTGTGCTTTTAATCGATGTAGGCTACATTTATATTATTTCAATTTCCAAACAAGTTATGTTGCATAAAATAATCTGTTTATCGTGCTACTTAATGGCAACATGTGACGTATTAATCACACCACACTGATGCTTACGTGTCCAGTAACGAGCAGACGTTTTACCCGATAAAACGGCATCCTCGCGATTCCTACAAGAATATTGTAAGATAAACGGCCGTGATTGGTCTATTTCCGAGGAATTGCTAAACGTTATTGGTCAACATCAAACACGCGGCGTACGAGTGGAATAGTCATTGCAAACATGCAAAATAATCATATTTACCATTACCATTTCATTCTTACGTGCGTCTTTATTTCCTTTCTGCTTCTTAATATTGACATGAGGCCCCAAAATTAATGTTTTTAAATGTACTTTTTTACTTCCTCTACCCGTACCATAGGTACTATAGGTTGAGGAAATAATGTGTTCGACCTCAAAAGTCGAAGTTGAATTTTTAACATAAATACACGTTTTAAGGTCTCCTGAATAAAAACAATAAAACTAATTTCAGAAATGTGTTTTTGTGTGCATGTGTGCCTGTGTGTTTGAATAGCCTAGCTCCAGAACGGAAAATCGTATGAAAACAAATTTTGTATTTGGGTAAGGTACCATCAGAAGATGTGACCTCAAGATTGGCGACAACTCTCTCTCATTTTTAAGGTGACTTTACATGAAGAATATTTCGTTTTTCGCGATTTTCTCGAAAACGGTTCTTGCGATATTGCTTTGTTTTGTGCATGGTGTGATTTTACTAAGAGATCAAACTTTTATTTGGATGTTTTTTCCGAAAAAAATCTCTGAAGGGTAGATATAAAGCACCCACTGTTTGTAGAAAGTCAGTCTTGCCTGGTGAACAATAAAGCTTTGCATCAGATTCAAACAACTGAATACGCGCAGTTTGGAATAGGGCCTCTTATTCTATATCAGAATGTGAAGTGATAAAGATCTATTGGCCATCACAGTAAAGAGTGAGTGCATTAATAAGATTTTATATAGGTTATGTATCCTTCGGGGATGCGTTGTGATATGGTAACGACATTCTCTTATTTTTTTCAACCAATTTACATGTAGAAAATATCATACATAATAATTATATTACACAATAAAAAAGTTTGATTTGGGAAGAGAAAGTTATTTGTTTCAAATCAGACTTGTTTAACTTGCTAAAGCTTTGATTTCTCTACATACAGAATATAAATATTTAATATCAACTAAGAATTTTTTAATAAAATGTAATCCTGTCCACTTAATTGGTTTGATCACGTTCAATACGTATTGAATGGAAGAGTCACATAAGGTTCATAATCTGAACAAATTGCTAGCCTAAGTTTGTTTGTACTCGTTTGAAAAATCGTGGATGTAAGAGTTTGACCAATGGGAGACCCTGTTAGAATGATCCGTGCTTAGCTTATACTTCGTTTATAACAAGGAATAGGCGTGGAAGATACAGTTTCGTCCTCTCAGAGCAATTATGTCTCCCCTTGTTTGTGTCCAAAAGTGTACAAGTCACGATCCATTGGATGTAGCCAAGGACATGAAAATTTGAAAGTCTGGTGCCATGTCAAAGTGACTGCATTAAGATGAAGGCAGGCAGGCCCTTCTCCCTTCATTACGTAGTCACTTCCCTGGCACGCATCCAGCCCTTCATGCGTGACGGAATGCAGTACGTGATCCATTGTCATGACCATTATTATTATCTTTATTATTATTATTATTATTATTATTATTATTATTATTATTATTATTATTATTATTATTATTATTATTATTATTATTATTATTATTATTATTATTATTATTATTATTATTATATAAGAGTAGAAAACAGGGACTGGAGAAAACTTCATAACGATGAGCTTCATAACCTGTAATCTTCACCGGATATAGTAAGGGTATCTAAATCATGGAGGATGAAAATGGGCTGGACACGTTGCGCGCATGGGGATATCTCAAAAGTATGGATTGGGAGACCTGAAAGGAAAAGACCACTTGGAAGACCTAGATGTAGGTTGGAGGACAATATTTGGACGGATTTACGGGAAGTAGGATTTGGTAGGGATGGTTGGATAGAGTTAGCAGGGAATAGGGTTGAATGGTGAGCTCATGTAAGCGTGGCAATGGACTTCTGGGTTCCATAAAATAGATAATATTCCTTTAGCTTGCTGATGAATTGTCTATTGCCACTAAGTAAGTAAGTGAGTATTATTATTATTATTATTATTATTATTATTATTATTATTATTATTATTATTATTATTATTATTATTATTATTATTACTATTATTATTTTATTATTTTTATTATTATTATGATTAATATTATTATTTGTATTATTATTATGATTAATATTATTATTTTTATTATTATGTGGAGCGGAAACGTACACAATACATAACAAATAAAAAGCAAAACTACGAGCCAGAAATAGATTACTGGAAATAAGCAAGAAAATCATGGAGAGAAAAAGCAAGGAAAACTGTAATAAAAGGTTGAATGCGGATGAAGATTTCGTAGAAATTATTGAAAAGAAGAGATTAAGATGATACGATCATTTGAAAGGAATGAACGATAGAAGATTACCCAAGGTTGTGATGAACTGGGAATCTCACGAAAGATGAAGGAAAGGAAGGCTGATTGATACCTAGATGGAGCAAGAAGGAAAGACGACAGTGCAGGAGCAAAATTAGTTTTATTTTACAATAGTTATTTTTAAACCTAAATAAATTCTGTCTGTCCATAAACTTCTAACCACAAGGTCTTCATCTGACTATTTTTCTCATGAATCAGTGACCAATCGAACATAAGAATGTGTGGAATTTCAACCAATCGCAGTTGTTTATCGTAGGTAATCCTACGAGAGTTGGATTTATTAAGACTATTCCATGAATAAAAATTTAACGGATTATACAAATGATAATTACTTTCTTGTTTGTTACATAAAAACAAAGCTAACAGCTTCGAGATCACGGCACACTATGAATCAACCATCCATGGATCGATTCGAGTTACCATGTTGTAACCAGGGCTACCAATGGTGCATATAAGACATAGTTAACCTAATTCTGGTAACCTTTCAGCAGAACAGAATAAAAGCACTCCAACTGGCTTACATCGAATCGAAATTGTGTTCTTAATCAATGTACATTTATATTATTTCAATTTCCAAACAAGTTATGTTGATAAAATAATCTGTTTTCGTGCTGTTAATGGCAGTATGTGACGTATTAATACCCGCACGTTGATGCTTACGTGTCTAGTAACGAGCTGACGATTTTTTTAGATAAAATCCCATCCTCATATTAATGGCAAGCATTTTATAAGATAAACGATTGTGTGGTCTATATCCGAGGAATTGCTAAAGTTGTTGAATAATATCAAACACGCCGCATATGAGTGGAATAGTCGTAATAATTTTGTCGTTTTATTTTTACCACTTTTATTTTATCTCTCCTACTTGCACTTGTTTTTAA
The DNA here is from genome assembly GCA_964059195.1 of Ectobius pallidus. Lineage (NCBI taxonomy): Eukaryota > Metazoa > Arthropoda > Insecta > Blattodea > Ectobiidae > Ectobius > Ectobius pallidus. Next base: position 141,322,657 of record CAXKWD010000006.1, read on the forward strand.
TAGTGTTATAATGAAATTCTGTATTTTAATAAAAATCATTATGATACTGCTACGCCACATGTTACGCCGTGTTGTAGTGGTTAAGGCACTGTACTACAAACTGGAAAGTCGCGGGTTCGATTCCCGAAGAGGTCGTTGAGATTTGTCAATTGGCTTAATCCCTCTGGTGGCACTATGGTCGTGTGGTCGAACATTTAATTTACGAGAATTCTAAGCGGGATAGCTCACTTTCAGAGACCCACTCATTTGATACGAGTATGTATTTATATTGAAGGACTTCATATTGGTTTTAAAGGTAGAGGTATGTATTCAAGAAAGATTATCACTCCTTATACCCCATAGAAAATATTAATAAGGAAAAAAGAACTAACCTTAACATCACCGTGGGAACTTTCGGAAACAATTACATATTTATAATATAATTAACATAAGCATACAGTTAATATATATTTTAAAATATATATTCTGTACCTGTGACATTTTCAAGTGTGAAAAGTTTTTATACATATTTTAAAATATACTTTAACTGTATGCCTATGCTAATAATATAATAAATCTGTAATTGTTCCCAAAAGTTCCCACGGTGTTTTTAAGGTTGGTTCTTTTATCCTTATTCATATTTACTGGGGGCATGAGGAGTGATATCCTTTCTTGAATAAATGTATGTGTTTTCCGACTGATAAATGTTAGAGTCCCATCTCTGAACACAACTCCTATATCGACGTGATGGAAACATATAAGTGACAGATTTCTTTAACGTGATAGAAAGCGTCTTCGTGCGATCTTGACAATCTCGGACAGGGTGACGCCGACGCGACGCTTGTCATTTGGCGTCTGGACGCTGGAATGTGAAGGAATGTGCACCACAACAAGTGGGTTAAGAATTCACATCCCTTGAGAGCAGTAACGCTAGTCATATCCTTCCCCAATTAAATCTTTCTTGGATTAGAAGATGAAGAAAATTTCCGCATTTCTTGATAGAATCTGAGAATTGGAAGAAGAAATAACATCAGGTAAACCGATGTAACAAAGTGTCAGAATACTTTTGTTTAATCAGTGATAATTGCAATTATGATACGCAGAACATAAATTATTTTTCTAATCGATTTCCGAGTTAAGCTCCAGTTCGATTCATAAAGCAGTGCTTGCGGAAAATCAAAGATCTAAAGTTTGATAAGTATATGTGAAGGAATATGTAGGCAGTGTTATATCTCAAATCTATCTGTATTGCAACTTCCAAAGCCGAATATGAACACTGTAAAATAATATGTTGTCACCAGGACCCACTCAATAGCAATAGACAATTCCTAGGCAAGCTAAAGGATATAATCTATTTTAGGGAACCCGGAGGTTCATTGCCACGCTTACCTGAGCCCGTCATTCAACCCTATTCTGTGCTAACTCCCTCCAGCCTTCCCTCGCAAATCATACTTCCCTTAAATCTAGTCTAATATTGCCCTCCCACCTACGTCTAGGTCTTCCAAGTGGTATTTTTCCTTCGGGTCTCACAGTCAATATCTTTTAGATATGTCTTTCCTCCCCCATGCATGCAACATGTCCAGCCCATTTCATCCTCCGTGATTTAATTAACCTTACTATATCCGGTGACGAGTACAGGTTATGAAGATCGTCGTTATGCAGATTTCTCCAGTCCCCATTTCCATCTGTTTTACGCCAAAACATTTTCCTAAGCCCCCTGCTTTTGAACACTCTCTGAATATTACACCTGCAGTCGTGAAACATTTAGGATCCATTAGATAATTTTTTTGGTTTCATATTATATCACAGGAATGTGAAAGCTTGATTTTCTATGAATAATTGAAATTACACTTTCTGAAAATGAAATTATTTTCTCGTGAATTGAGATTGTTGAAGTATGAAGTGATGTATCTATTTAATTCGTACATGTATCTTCCACACGAGTGTATTGAAACAGGCCTATTATTAGAACCGATATATTAGCAGTATTGAATGGCGCTGTGGTTTCCAGGAATGCAACATAGCAATATTAAATTCCTCCCCAGCAGGTATCGCAGAGAAATTAGATTAACTTGCAGATCCTTGTTAAGATGGACGCGCAGAGTTGATTAGAATTTAATGTGCCTCTGACTGATAGACCGAGTGTTTAGGATTATAGCCACTGTGGCTCCATTAAAGGATTGCTACCTGCATAATTTAGTTTGAGTCCCGGGCGAGGCATGATGTAAGCAAGGGATCACTCCATATTTAAATATCTGACATCTGCAACACAAGGCATTACTGTTTTACTGAGGTCAGTATGCGTTGTATAAAAAATTTATCACCAAATTGACAGTGAAAGTAAGATACTTTGAGTATTCATCTTATGTACCAAGATGCCAAAGGAGACCCAGTCACACACATCTATCAATATTTTTTCGTATCTTTGTTCATGTATTTATTTCATATAAGCAATCTTATTTATTTTTATTCTTATTTTTTTGCCTAAAACTATAATATGTATGTTTTTTATATAATGTTCAAAATATAATTTTAGTGTGACTGAACTGACCCCGAACACGAGCTATGCTCATGCGGGGCAAATAATACTCTCTTGTAATTGTACAAATTGTGTTTATATTATTTGTATTTGTAATAATTTTGTATTAATTTGTATTTTCTAATTTGTGATTTGTAATAAACTTCATCATCAATTAAAAAAAAAAATACGAACTTGTCGGTCAGTAATTATTGATAATATTGTTTAATAACTTACACTGTAGTATTTATTTCATTTTGTAATAATTTCGTAGATGCCCCAACTAACAATAAAATCAGGTCAAACTGCTAAAACAAAGTGCCAGATGGAGAAAGGCCATATTTAAGAAACTATTGAGTTTTAGACCACGGTTTCTTGGGAAAATTTGATAACCATATGTGAAAAAATAAGTATAGTCCAGTCAATGAAAAGTTGTAGAGGGAAATGGAAGGAACACAATTTTTGACTTTGGGACTTTGTTTGGACTAGTTAGGAGGTAAACATACTAAAAGTCCTCACTCCTAGGAGGTGAGCGGGGGGCAGGGGGGCCCTCAGAAGATCCCTTTTTTCAGTTTTTCGCTTATATCTCGGGAACTATGGGTCCTAGCGATAATATTGCTCTATACAAAATTAAAGCTGACAAAATGGCCCACACGATTTATTCAATTAATGTTTTCGCTATCTCTCCTAGTTTCCGAGATATCCGCGCTCAAAGTTAGCTAATTTTGAAAAAAAATAAAATTGCCTCGCATTTCATGCCATATATCATTAGCTAACTCTTCGGCCCTTCGTCCTACAAAAAAGTCATAAGGAAGAAAGTTGTAGAGAATTAAATGTCCTTTAAGAATATATGATACTTTGTGCTTTATCTTCAACCGTTCAAACCTTAAAGCAATTTTAACTTTATGTATAAATTCCGGGATTTTGTAGAAAATCCTTAACTTGTGTATTTTTCGTTGTTCCACTGCTCAAACTCTATATAAAATCCAATATACACGTATTATATATAGTTATATGTATATATTTATATGTATACATAGTATATACCATATATGTGGCACATAAAGAAATTATATGTATATATAAGTATTTATACTATATTTTCAAAATTAATAGTTTGGTGTAGTTTAATACTATTTTCCACATCCCGAATCTAATGGAACCACTTTGAGAGCTCTCCTACCCCTACATAAATACAATTACTATATATATATATATATATGATCGAAATCTCTGATAGTACTCAAAGTTGACAATTTATCGAGGATCGCTGAATCTTTATTGTTATTTTGGAGCCATAATAACCCCCTTCATAGGGAATAATACTTTTATTCAATGTATATAATATATAATACACAGTTAACATAATATATATTAATTGTACATTCGCTCCGCAAAGGCATTGGGGTAGGGTAATTCCAGAGTCAAGTACAATTTGTACATAACTTTTTTATTAACACATTAACTCGTAAAAGTTTCTTTGAAACTGTGTTACGTTTAATTTAATAATATATTTACACCTTATAGTAAAATAATTATTATATATTCCTGACTCTCTTGGAGCGGGATGGTCCTGGCTGGTCATGGGAATTTGGTTCTGGGGTGGGTTCTGCGTCGGTTTCTTCTTTATCCTTAGAGAAAGATACATCCGTAGATACATCTTCTTGGATAACCGGCAGAGAATCAATGTCGAGTTCTTCATCCTCATTGTCCAAGAGGGGCCCCCCCATTAAGACAGTTCCCCTGGCAGTTTTGGCACGTAGGGGAACACTTGAGAGTTGCTTTTCTGCATCCGCATTTGGTGGTGGCACAATCCTTTGTGCACCGACAAAAAATAGATTTTAATATTTCATCCGGTGCAGCCTGCTGCTCACTGTGCACCGAGGATAGAAATTTATTGGTGGTTAACTCCCACCCATACATCTGAGAGGCAGCTCATGACCAAACCACATCTGGACTTGGTGATATGTCCTCAGAGAATGTAGTTTCGCTGCCCCCTCAGTTGGTGGGAGGCATGAGATGTCTGGTTTGATATTGGCTACCGATTTTACGAAGGATTGGTAATGGTAAGCGTTTAGAGATTTCTCTTTAGGTGGGGCCCCGTACCACCTCAAAATACACTTTTTCCCAGCTTCCTCTATATCATCCTTTGTTGAGGAAGGGTCTGAGAAAACTGGACATCTGGTGACTTCAAATACAGTTTGAGAAATCCCAGCTTACTCTTTCGGAAGACTGCTGAGGTGGTATCGCACCCAGTGAAGGCATGTAGAAATAGTATGTCTCGCAGCCCCTGGGTCTGAAGCTCCTGGGTAGGTTTTATGTTTCCACGTCCAGGCTTTACGAAATTTATGTCCTGGTCACCAGGTGTTTTGGCCATCAACAGGACTGTTAGGTCGACATCCTCACCAACAACACCTACAGCGGTGGTACGTGACAACTCCACAGCCGTGTCTACACTGAGGACATCCGCATCATTCTGTGCTTGAAGGGTTCTGACTCCATGTGCCTGTAGTGTGACCTCCAGCATCTTAATCAGCCGACTTTTATTATGAGCATTTGACAGGAAGTCTTCCTGCTTCACAGTTATGTCTGTCTCCTGATTGAAGTGTATGTCGGCTGACTTGCTGAGACGGTACCGCCTTTGCTGCTCAGCGACCTTTGTACTTGAAGATGAGATGTGTACCCATCAAACACTACAGTGATACTCCTTCCACGATAGTGACTGTTCACAAAATTGACATACCCATCACAAATGGCAGATATCGTGGAACCTCTTTGCCAAGTAACCACAGTATCTGAGACATAAAAGAAAAACCGAAAAAAGGTACCTTCTACGGACCCCCTGCCCCCCGCTCACCACCTAGGAGGGAGGGTTTTTAGTATGTTTAACTTCTAACTAGTCCAAACAAAGTCTCAAAGTAAAAAATTGTGTTCCATTTCCCTCCATTCATTCATTGAGTGGACTATGCATAGGCATATATGTTATTTGAAAATTTATTATAAAATACATATATGCATATTAATTCCTTTATGTACAACTTATATGTAGTGCATACTATTTATGCATATAAATATGTATATATTGGCTTTTATATAGAGTTAGAGCAGTGGAATAACGGAAAATACGAAAGTTAAGTTTTTCTGCAAAATCCCGGAATTTACACATAAAGTTAAAATTGCTTTAACGTATGAACGGTTAAAGATAAAACGCAAAATATCATATATTCTTAAAGGAAATTTAATTCTCTACAACTTTCTTTCTTATGACTTTTTTCGTTGGACGAAGGGCCGAAGAGTTAGCTAATGAAATATGGCAAAAAACACGAGGCAATTTTATTTGTTTTCAAAATTAGCTATCTTTGAGCGCGGATATCTCGGAAACTAGAAGAGATAGCGAAAAAATTAACAGAATCAATCTTGTGGATCATTTTGTCAGCTTTAATTTTATATAGAGCAATATTATCGCTAGGACCCATAGTTTCCGAGATATAAGCGAAAAACCGAAAAAAGGTATCTTCTAAGGGCCCCCCTGCCCCCCGCTCACCTCCTAGGAGTGAGGACTTTTAGTATGTTTACCTCCTAACTAGTCCAAACAAAGTCCCATAGTCAAAAATTGTGTTCCTTCCATTTCCCTCTACACCTCTTTTTGAGCATTCATTGACTGGACTAGTAGGCTAATAACTAAATTATTAACAGAACAAATTTATAACAAATTTCTCACGTCAACAATGTTTCTTTATTTTTGCCAAAACACTGAAGGCGTACAAATACGCAGGGAAAAAAACTTTCAAAGTTTCTTTTGGAGGGTAAAATTGAACTTTTTGCAATTTTATCACCGGTTATAGACCAAAAGCTATACAGGATGTTAATAAATAACACCGAAATATTTTACCTGTATATAGAGGGGACTTGGACAAGCAACTTTTATTAGGAGATTTTTGCTCTATGACGTAAAATGTGTATGATACAAGGTATTAAAGTCATTATAATTTGGTGCTCATAAATCAATAATTACGCGAAATAGAGTTAAAATGTTCATTAAATTGACTTCATGCCTTCCTAGTGATCGATAAAAACCTTATTCTTAATCATTTGTCAACAGCTATATCATAATTTAGTGTTTCCAAAATCTGCTAAATTTACAGACTAATCACATGACTGGTCGCCACTGCATTAGTCTTCTTTTTATTCATAACTACTGATTACAGTGTTAACAACGAAGTTCCTTTGTTTTTCATTTTTTCTAATGTTAGAAGTCAGTGGCGGCCATGCTCTGGGAGATTTTATGCTGTAACAGGAAAAAATGAATCCATAGAGCAAAATCTCCTAATAAAAGTTGCTTGTCTATGTCCCCTCTATACACAGGTAAAATATTTCTGTGTTATTCATTAACACCCTGCATGTATGCCAAATTTCAAGTGCCTAGTTCATCTGAAAGTGGGTAAACGTCAAAGTTAATAAGAAGATGATCTAGCCTGTCATAGATGTGAATGACATCACGGCTACCAGGCCAGGTTTTCCTTACTTATGGGGAGCTAGAAACACACTTATGGCAGTTGTATGTGCCAATATTCCTGCAAAATTTTACGATTCTCGCTGTCCCGTAAGTGTCTAAAAATTACATAATGTGAGGAAAATATACAAAATTTACTTAAAATAAAAAATAACGCTCTCTAAGATATAACCGATGGAGATTCGACAAAGTCATAGGACCAAACTTGTAGATCTCTCAAAATCCGTTGCTACTTTTTAAATAGGTTTTTTACATGACTTACCGTTTAGCTACTATAGCCCAGGCCTCCCAAGAAGGTGTGCACAGATCTGAAAGTTGCGTCCGCCATTTTGAACACTTCAAAAAAGGTTTTGGAATATTTCCATCGGTTACAGGCAAGGTTTCAAGGCATTTTAAATGCAGTTTTATGCAATTTTAGCAGCCTAGGTCTCTAAAACGCAATTTTCGGGTGTCCGACAAGCAGCTATTTAGAGAGCGTGAACTAAACAAAGCTTTATATTTTTAATGTCCTTAATCTCTTGTGGTAATTCGTTATAAAACAGTATAATGCGGGTCATATTTATTTATTTAGTATTTATATACTACACTACAATTTATTATTACAAAAATTTGTGTTTCAAAAAATAAAAATAAAAAACAGAAAACAAAAACACATAAAAACTTACAATTTCTAATGCAAGATAATAGGCCTAAACATAATACTGAAAAATACACCCGAATAAGTAATACTCCTCGTGCTCAGATGCAGTTCCTGAAAGATCAGAGTGAATAAAGAGGAGAGACAAAAAGACAAGATTGAAAAAAGAAGAAAATAGTGCGACATAACTAAAAAAAATGAAAAAAAAATTAAAATAAAGACTTAAAAGGATTGGTATATTGTTATTTTAACGACGGGGATGTACTGCTACTTTGGCCTGTGACCGTCGCCGCTTTGCCTGTATTTTGTCCCGCAGGAGTTCTTTTACATGCCAGTAAAACTACTGACACATTTAAGCACACATAAATGCCATCGACCTGGGCCGGGATCGAACCCGCAACCTTGGGCACAGAAGACTTAAAAGGAATCAAATACCAATTTCTTAGAGACAGCTAACATTAAAAATTACAGACAATTTTTTTACATTTAAATTTCGTAGCATGGTATGCTGAACTTTATAAATCAATAAAATATATTGTTCTTCAGGAGTAAGTAATGTAAGTAGAAGTTAAAATGAATATTTTGTTTATTTAGTGGAAGCATAGCCTGTACATAATGTGTTAAAATGCATGCTTGACCGATAAAATAAAATAAAATGGATAATTGATACCACTAAGTCAACAACCTTCATTTTTTATGCCTAAGCCATCTGTGAAATCATTCTAGCTGTCAGTTGTCGAAAATCGTGTTCAGAATAGGTCTATGAACAGAATAATATTGATAAAGAAGGGAAGTTTTCCTGACCACTAGAGGAATATCTTGGAGCTCTCACTCGGGCTGAGAGGCTGGTCTGTTCCAGGATATAAAAGACATTGTTCTGAAGGACGTAAATCAAGAGGGTACATTGTCCGGCCCTCATCGGCAATGAATATTACGTGCAAACCTGCAGTGGACAGGGACAAGCTCCGGGAAGAAACCAACCCATTCCGGGTAGTTCTGACGTCTGTCTCTACATCTATATGAGGGGGAATAAAAACCGGAAAGAAGAAGTTAAACAAAGAAAGGAAGGAATAATAGAGCGAAGGAATGCAATATCGAGAAAATAAGTGATTATCAGGGATTATATATATGAACAAAAATGGCTAAATATGTACATACATGGGGACTTTATATGAAGACAATTTTGTTTTTTGCGATTTTCTCAAAAATGGTTCTAACGATTTTCTTTAAATTTTGTACATGGAGAGCTTGTATCAAGAGCTAAAACTTTTATTTGAAACTTTTTTCAGAAAACATTTATGAAGGGTGGTTGTAAGCTGTTTGTAGAATCTCTGTCTTGCCTGGTGAACAACTCAATAACGCGGACATTCACGGCCTCTTGTTCTAGGTTACATAAGTTACATGAGAAAGATGTATTGTTGGCCATGCTTACAGTTAAGAAATATCTGAGGGGAATATTCCATAAATTTCGGAAATTATTCTTAACGGCAGAAAGTTCAATAAACGTTTGCAGTCACTTTTGTTTGTTTGTTTGTTTGTTTGTTTGTTTCTTTTTTGTTTTTTTGTCCATAGTCGGCGTTTTTAGTCGCAACATTGAAGGAAGGGACTGTAAGGTATTTATAGAATAATTAGCGTAAAATTATGTCTTGCGATTCTGTACAAGGATATGTGAATACTGCTAACTGTTATTTGGGCAGAGGAAGTTATGTGACTTTCACATCAGATTTTTTTGGTAATAGATTTCCGAGTTAATCTTCAGATCGATTCATTAAGCAGGGCTTACTGAAGAGTAAAGATATAAAGTTTGGTGAGCATATTACATTAGGTCTATTGCTTACACAGGAGCGTTAAAAATGAAAAATACTCACATTAAAATATAGGCCTATTGTAGATATCGGTAGCCGTACATTTCGATATAATGCACAATTTTATATCAACAGCAGCTGCGTTTAATTATTCAGCGACTAGACGTGTTTTAAATCTTTTGTTTACATTTATTTATATTTTATTTATTTATTTTGTTAAGCATATGTGAAGGAATAAATGGGATAACAACAGAACGAAATTACAACAAATGCCTCACATCTAAAGCAAGGCGTGATATAATAAATTTACAAACATCTGACTGCATTGCAGTGATTAGTAGACTTCGGACTTTTAGGTCGATAAAAATGCTGTTTTAGGCACCCAAAATAGGCTCCAAAAATTGGAAAATAGGTTCTAAAAATCGTAAAATAGTCTCTTATAAAATCGTTAAGTTGCCAATTTTCTGAAATATCTCAATTGCAATGCAGAATATTATATTTATTAAAGTCACCATCAATCAATAATCATGATAAAACACAGATATAGGCCTATGATATACAGAATTATATATACCTATTACTAGGGTCTGTGTTACTAACATAATAGAGAAAACCTAATCCCCTGCGCCCAGAAGCTACGCACGTTAGCGTATTCAACCCCTTGTATCCCTCAGTGATTTAGAGAACTAGGTTTTTTTAATTTTTATTATTTTAATTTTATTTTTTTTACTGGATGTGGGAGTCGGGAGAAAAACACTACATTTTCTTGGGAATTCCAAGGAATTTTTCTACTGAAGACGAAACATTCCTTACTATTTAACCAAGTCACAAATGTGTCATGTACTCCACATTCCGAGCTAAATATTTAGTACGAATTGAAAATAAATGCTTGAATTTATAACAAAAAAAGTAACTTATTTTGAACTTTAGAGGAAAACAAGCAAAAAGGCAATATTAGGCTCTAACATAAATAGGCTGTTTTAGGTCCTATATAAATATCAGTTTTAGGCATAGTCACTTATGAAAAATGCATACACAAATTTCCGTCCATATATCATTTAAGGATTAAAATAGGTTTTTACCTAAAATCCGAAGTCTAGTGATCAGAAACGTCCACAAAACATCTCATAAAGTACCATACTGGTACTTAATACTTATAACTACTTACATAAGAATCCCACGAAATGATTGGTATCTTATGATTTCTCTCGGATGCATATAATCATTTTCTCCATACACTGATGCACAGAATGAGACAGCCTTACCTGAAAATAAAAAGAAGTAACTTTAGTTAAGAATTATTGGTTTCGTTTTTAATTCACATCTTGTAATTTCTTACTTCAATATTCAACGTTTTAGCAAAAAGTCAGTAGTCATAAAATATTACTTTAATTTATATAAACCGAACCGAAAACATGATTTCTTCACATCATTATAAACAAAAATCTAGAACACAGTAGAATATTCATAAATAATAAATTCCTCAACATCAACGACTAGAGAACATTTCAAGCTTCAAAATAACAAAATGCACTTGATATGTTAATTTATAGAAGAAATGTAGCATTTGAAATAAATGAATAACAAGGATTTACTACTTACGGGAAACTGAAAAGAGAGCAAAACTTGTATCGAAACATGTTTTTCTTTGAATTCAATTTCAATTTATTGAGCATTTACTAATACAATTATTGCAATATCAATTGATATATACCTATATTAAACACTTCTAGTATACTTAATAAATACAATCAAATACAACAATTAAAGAAAATACACACAAAATCAATGTTAGTTATGCCCGGTTTCTATAAACTCGCGAAATACCTATGGGTAAATTATCCAATGGACAGAATTTACACAAGAATAACTTTTACATCTCAAATAATTTAAAGGTAACAATCACATAAACTTGTGGCGAGTTTTTAGATAAATGTCCTCTGTGTAAATATGAAAATGACAAGAAAAAATGTTCCTACAAACTCGGGCTAGATCTTTCCAAGGGTAAATTGTCGGGTTAATTTATCCTTTCATAGATGGGTGGATAAAATTTAACCTCTCATAGGATCAATAATAATTTAAACAATGAGAATCAAAGCCTTCTGAATTAAATTAACTGTACAACTCCAAGGCCTTGCTCATTATATCATTGTAGGTTAAATGGAACTAATTTGTCCATGGATAATTTACCCATAGGTATTTCACGAGTTTATAGAAACCGGGCATTACTAACATTGATTTTGTGTGTATTTTGTATTCCTAAGTTACAATTCCTTTTTTTTTTAATAGGAAGTATTGTGAAGAACACAAGTAGAGGTAAACCAGAAAACAGGAAGTTCAAACAGTCCATTCTTACCCCAGCATGGCTCCACTAACTTGTTAGCAACTGATAGTCAATATGAGAACTCCTAGCAGAAAGGGAAGAATAAAAATACCGAAATGTGATAGCCGGGTAAGGGCATGGCAAAATTCAGCTTTTTAGGAACCAGCAGTCAGAATTTAATAATTAATATATGAAATTAAAGAGAAAAGAACAATCTATCAGTGCCATCTTCAAAATATGCAACTTTTTGGAATATGTTTTGTTTCTTTGGTGTATAGATTAATTTTGATTACTTTTTTTTAATCTCCAAAAGTAACTAACCTTATTTCACGTGTTGGTAGGGTTTTAGTTACAGTACTAATTAATGCAATTTACATTCATTTACACTTTGATTAATTTCTTTACTTACATATTAACAATATAGCAGATACGAATAAAATTAATTAACAATCAAATACTAAATACTAAATCAAAGTTTCTTAAAAGTAAAATTTAAAAATTCACATATCTTCTTGTAGCAGCATTTCTTATGCAAAACATTTGTCAAAGGCCGTTTAGATATAGTTTGGAAATAATCTAATTGAGTAATAATTTGTCTTTGGACTTCCAAAGCAGAGAATTCAAACATAGGATGTGATACAGTCTGATTTGTGTCTTTGCAAATACAGATATTGGTTCCTATTTTGTATCGTTGATTACACATTGGAATGACAGTTAACTCTCTCGCTTGTATTTCTAAGTACACTATTTATTTATTGTACTAAGAATATTGCTGTCCTGGGCTAGACTAAACGAACGACGTTTGAAACATTCCATCACTCTACTATTCAACATCCTCAAGTCCTCTACACCAACTTATTTGTATGAACGTTTTCAACGGTTATCTTCTCATCATGATCTCGGTACTCGCTCACAAAGAAACTCTATTCTAAGTATCCCTCGTCATAAAACAACCCATTACTCTTGCTCCTTTGTTGTCTCCATGTCGCGATCTTGGAATGCTTTACCTGAGAACTGTAGGAACTGTCAAACACAAATGCAATTCTTGCGTAAGCTGACCAATGATGCCATGGTTAGGGACTTAAATACTGAAAACGTTTCCAATTGTTCACAACTTTTCATTTTTATTTCACATTATATTTCTTAGTAATAGTTAATATTTTAGTAATAGTTTAAATCTTTTCACATCATATTTCTTAGTAATAGTTAATATTTTAGTAATAGTTTAAATCTTAGTAAGTAGCAAACTATTTTAACATATTTTTTTTTATGTATTGTATTATCTCTAGTGAACTAGTTCTAAGTCTTAAATGATAATAATATAATCATGTTCCTGTGTATTTGTAACTTTGTACTTGTATCATACTTATTTTATTGTAAGATTGTAAAGCTCAGTTGTATTAATCCTGGTTGAATGGAAGAGAAGGCCTAATGGCCTTAATTCCACCAGGTAAAATAAAACAATTCTAATTCTAATTCTAATATTACAGGCTAATGCCCAATTACAATAATCTCGCTTATATTAATACATCAGATTCTAATATGAAATATTGAAAGTGATATTCAAAATAATTAAACTAATACTAGAACTATAAAAAACACACAGAAAAGAAAAAACAGAAACACAAACAATATGACAATTACACAAGGGAACATAATATGAAAAACAAATAATGATATAAATAATAATATAATAGTTTTGTAGTAAAATATTTTATATCAGAAAGATTCAAAAAAAGAAAATGAAATGGAGCATATTTTAATAATTATTATTTTAAAATTTTAAAAAAATTCACACATATTTTTAAACCAGTTATTGTTAGTTCTAAAAAATCTATATTCATATAGATTGATTGTATAAGAGGAGAATTATTATGAGAGTCAGTGTTTGCTTATGGGACGAAGAAAAATATATGCAATTTATAAGACCTATAATGTGGAACATAAAAATATATTTATTTGAGAACATTAATATCATATATTTCAATGTTAATTAATTTTTATAAAAACAACAATGCATGAATATTTCGTCTGTGTGATAATTCAGGGACATTGAAATACTGTAACAAAGTTGAATATGATTCAAATTTGTTGAAACAATTGCATTGTTGATTTTATCTTGCCTTGGTGTTTTCCCTTGTGCCGCACCCTCCATCAGGTTGGGATTATAATTCCTTATTAAGCAATACGATAGCACCCGTCTTTAAGAACCCTTCACTCCTACCTACCCTTGTAATCCTTTACCTTTTACCTGCATGATTCATCCCTGAAGTGTATGCAGCCCACGACACAGGATGCCAGACAAGTTGCTGGACAGCAAGGGGTAACAACAGTGAGTCATATGTTTATGATATTGTAGGCATCTGATAACAGCATGAGTCTTCCACTGATGTCACCATTGTTGCTGTGCGTGACGTATTATTATGATAAACAACACAGTACTTGACTCACTTATATGCTTATTCATGAGCTGAGTCATTTAACAATTTGTTTAGCTAATTTCAATTAGGATTGGTTTGTCCCTACAAGAACATACGAATTATTATTATTATTATTAATATATTTTTTTTTATTAAGGAATATTCCACAATACAGTGGTTTTCCTTCGTCTCACAACAATCTTTTGCCTCCATAAGTCCCTGTCCATAGCGTCTTCTTCACTTAATCCTTTACTCGCCATACTCCTTTTCACCCCATCCATCCAGCACTCTTTGGGCTTCCCTCTTCTTCTTTTTCCTTCTACTTTCCAATCCAACATTTTCTTGGGTATTCTATCCTCTATCATTCTGAGTACATGTCCATACCATTAATTTCAAGCGTCTTTCTTCTACAGTTTCCAAAATATTCTTTTCAACTTGAATTATTTCCCTTTATTATTATTATTATTATTATTATTATTATTATTATTATTATTATTATTATTATTAAGTTTTACAAAATCTTAGAACATCTCCTGACAGCCAAACACACAGTAGAGTAGGCAATATGCCTGTATGGACAAAGACCATTCTGTGTTTTCTATCCATTATCCTTCTCTTAGCCCATAACCATGCAAGTAAGGTCTGTGAGAACGCAGTATAAACATAAACCGCTGCTACTCTCTGGATATCGTCTTCTCAGGAGAAAATAAAGAACGATTTGGCATAACTAAATAATAACGAAAGATATCAACATAAAACTTTATTTACAAAGATACAGTAACGTACCTTATCAAGTGCCAAAATGGTACATTACGAGATTGTGTAGTGCACGGGAAAATGTCTGTCCTGTCTGTCTGTCTGTCCGTGTGTCTGCACGCGCGATAACTCATTGGATTTTTATGAAACTTGGAATACGCATTTATAACCTGCATGGGAAGAAGCCTATTGTTTTGGACAAGATCGGCTGGCCGGTACCGGAGTAATGCCCAATTTAGCGGCTACTTTATGGTAATTTGACTGAATTTATCAAATATAAATTAGTTCTCATGAAAACATATTTTTTTACAGTGTTCATATACGACTTCGGAAGTCTGACAAATAACACTACCCACATATTCCTTTTCATATGATTATCAAACTAGATCTATGTTCATTCGTAAGCCCTGCTTAATAAATCGATCCGGAGCTTAATTTGGAAATCGATTACAAAAGTAATTTATTTTCTGCACATCATAATTACAATTATCATTGACGAAACAAATGCATTCTTGCACTTTGTTACATCAATTGAACTGATTTTATTTGTTTTAGTATTTTCATTTGCCTTTATTAAGTGCCAGTATGGTACTTTATGAGATTGTATGGGGAAGGGAAAATGTCTGTCCGTCTGTCCGTGTGTCTGTACGCGCGATAACTCAAATACGCTTTATCGGATTTTCATGAAACTTGGTATACACATTTATAACGTCCATGGGAAGAACCCTATTGATACTGGACAAAATCTGTTCACCAGTACCGGAGTAAAGCCCATTTTAGTGCCTATTTTATGGTAATATATTAGAAAGAATTATCAAATGCGAATTAGTTATCATGACAACATATTGTTTTACAGTATTCATATACGGCTTTGGAAATTTCAATACAGTTAGCTATGACAAATAATATAAGCGTATGTGAAGGAAATATTATTCCTTCCATGGCCTCCTTTATTGTACCAGGCCAGGACAGTCTCTCTCACCAGCTGATCAGTTCCGGCCGGTTTTTGTCAACATATAAGGTTATGTTGTTTCTTGAAAAACTCTGTACTACGGTTTAAAGAATAGTTTAATAACGGAATTATATTTATTTTCAGTTACTGATAATTTTACATGTAAAGTAAACCTCCAAGAATAAAGATAGATTTATTATGTCAATTTTTAACATAAAATGAAACCGCTCGTACTCGCGACATAACACACTCACCTTTCTGAATCCGTAAAACAATATTATGCAATACTTCATTCCATATTATATTACTATACAAATGTCACACTATATACACAACACACTATGGTATTACATCTCGTAATATACAGTTGGTAATTTCTATGAAAAAACGTAGTAAAACACAGAACACAACGTTCAATCGTCCATATACCAACACCGCCGTCCGGCCGGAATCAAATGTTGTCAGATTGAACTGCTCCGGCCTGGTAAAATAAAGGAGGCCGTGTTCCTTCACATAGGCCTATGCTTATAAAAGTAGCTCGTTAAATTGAGCGAGGTAGCTGAGATGGTAACGTCTTGGACTCGCATTTTGTTTGTTCCTGGTTAAATTCCCGTAGCCGACCAATTTGACGTATCTTTTTTGTATTTTTATATGAGTGTGCGATTGTCAAGATATCACAAATCTGTATGGTTCTGCTGATGCTGGACGTTTTAAAGCTGATTAAAAAACTATACCTTTGTTCTCCCTGAAGCTCTACTTAATTAATGAATCTGGAGCTTACCTCGGAAATCAATAAAAAAAAAACTTATTTTCTGCATACCATAATTGCAATTATAACAGATTAAACAAAAGCATACTGGCACTTTGTTACATCAGTTTACCTGATTTTATTGTTAAACGTCTTGCACAGAATTCCTTAAGTTACCGTAGAAACCATCCGATCTAACTCCTCACCCTTCTACCTTATTAGTATATCTGACTCGCACGAGATGTATCAGATGATTGTTAACCCTTAATTAAGGGCGGGCAACTGTTGGGGTTGAAATCACACACCTCCATGCGCCCTGACCCAATGTAAACATCACCCCTTCCCTTATCTACAAGCCATCAATGTTACTCCCTTAATATATACCCAGCCCTTAATATCACCATAGCATGTATCACTCCTATGTAGCTCCTTATCCTAATGAGGAATAATTTAGTTATGAATTCCTCAAGTTAATTTAGTTAGTTAATGACAATACTCTCTATAAAAATTCCGAGATATGAGTAATGTCATTATAACTTTGAAATAATATCCATAAGCTTGTCTATATTATATGTTCCGATGTTCGGTGCCCCGTAGCATTTTGATTGACTCTCGAAGTCAGCCAATCAGCTGCTGAGTTGCCACAAACCGGCAAATGAATGATACTTTTTAAAGCGAACACTGGGTCATTACGTACAGTCGGTCAAATAAAAAACGTCGGGCGGTATTTGATAAAGTATCACGAACGAGCATATGCGCATGTACAGGAAGACTTATGGTTAGATTCACATATGCCTCTTGTCTATCCATGTATTTTCTTGATTATTTAGTCAGTTTTGTTCCAAAACGAACATGTATGGAAGGATGTGGCTATAGGCCTCACATCCGCCATGTTCTTGCGTCCAAGTTGTTATAGCCTAATATTAATAATTCATAAATTCGCGAAGAATATGTTTATTCAAGGAGCATTTTTTTTAGATTTTATTTTATAATACCGGTACTTGTAGTGGAAAATCAATAACTTTGGCTTAATCGTATTTTCAAGCTTGGATATTACAATCTCATCAGAATTATGTAAGCTTCTCTCATCTGTTCGCAATAGCGCAATGGTCAATACATCGGAATTGAACGTGTGGGGACAGGGTTCGATTCTTAGTGGGTTCTTGTATATTTTTTGTTTTGATTCAAGTTTTCTTTTTTCAAATGAGGCAATGACTGGAATAACATAATAATTACTTCTAATGAATTATCATTATTGGAGTCAAATTTTGGACACACACAAAAGAAAGCAAGAAAGAAAGTATGATTTTACAACAAATGCGTATCTGTGGCATAAATTAATAAGAAACATACCCGGTTCCTAATGGTTTGAAGATGGCCAGGGAATTGAGCAGTAGCTTTCATGGATGCAGCAGTATGAAACGGATTACGTTCAACTTCTGCGACCAATCTGGCATCTTGCTCCAGCGTCGAAATGCGCGGCCTGCCGGATCCACGTTTCCTGTGAAAACTTCCGGTCGCATTATAGTGAAGTACCCACATCTGAGCTGCTCTTTCATAAATATGGAACCTTCTCGCTGCTTCAGAAGCCAAAAAATGCAGGTCAATTACAGCCCTAACTACACTTTCTCTCAAGCTAGCATTTGTATGTGGCGCCATGACACAAAGCAAAATGAATTATGACAATATATTAAGTTGAATATCGTGTGTTGCGTTTTCCGCGTTAATTTTTCTCTCGTTTTTCATTTTTCCCCTCCTGTCGCATGGCCTCATATGTTCCTAGAATGACCTGTATTTTATGTCTTTTATAGGAACCTTGTGAACTAATGCGTTAAAACTTTAATTTTAACTGCATACGAGTCCCGACGTTTTTTATTTGACCGACTGTACGTGTAAGGTATCAATCAAAATATTTTTTCGATCCGGATTAACTAAGTTGCTTACAGTTTGAGTTATAACAAGTATTTTGGCTAAAATATTAGAATTAAATTGTTTAGTTTCGTTTTCATATCTCGATCCAAAGCCCCATAGGTGATTCAGATAATGAACAGAAGTTTAACCCTAGCAACTATAGTCAACTTTAAATCTATGAATAGCCAGAGGCTTAGGGAAGGGGGGGGGTGGTCCCAGGTGTTCCGGACATTCCCCGAAATCAAAACTTAAAATTCTATTCAAGCTATTTAAGCACAATTTTGTCAAATATTTAACTATATTTTTTAATAATAATAAAATACTGAACTTGTAAATGTAGGCCTATTATTTCCATTGTTCCATGTGATATTTAACTTTTTTTTATAAATACTAATAAGTGTTATAACTTGGGTAACGATTTCTTGTTTAAGTTGGCATGTTTTAGAGCAAGTTTTTCAATGCTAAAATACTGTAATTTATTAGTTCAATATTTAAACATTTTTGGGGGTGAGCCCCCAAACCCCCCGGCACTTTCGACCCTCCCCGAAATTATTTTCTGGCTACGCCACTTAGAATATCCTATATTTGAGTGTGAAAGTTTTTCACGAGATTACTCTAGTAGAAAGATAAAAGATAAAATAGGTTTATTTTATGAGGTGGAATAAACACAGTTTGTGCGTCTCACCATTCGACACGATACATATATGCAATAATAAATTTACAAAATTCAATCACAAAATAAGAAATAAAAGAACAAGTAGGTCTCAAAAATTCTAAATCCACTTATTTTAATGCACATGGGCCACTTAAATTTGACTTACAAAATTTACTCCATAACCGTACATTCTGCAAAAGAAATGAGAAATGCGAAAAAAATGTACCGGTATGCTAGTATTATTTAACAACTAGAAGGTGCCCGGAGCTTCGCCCGCGATAATTAATTTAAAAATTAAAAATTAAGAGCGTAATAGTTAAATAATTATATTTATTAGGCCTAACACCTAAATCATGTGGAGTACATACCACGATTAGAAAACGTCGCCTGGCAAAAACGATATCAGATTAGAGTTCCCTGGCCCAGAAAACCCCTGCATAGTGAGTTCCTTCCAAATCGATAAATGTTTGCCCATTTAGGCCTATGTTCATTATCTCTCTTCCGTCTATGTAGCATATGTTGAAAACTTCAGATGTCTGCGTGCAGTAGATTTCGCTTGGCATCGCGCACAACCAGACATACACTTTTTCTTATTTTTAAAAGATAACAGTATCCATATAATATAAGTGCTTTTAACATTCATAGGTTGTAAGCACTGGTTTACCCTGATCACAGCACGGAAATCTTATGATCTGGCTGTCACGCATTTATACGCAAGAAGGGTTGCAGTGAACAAGGCAATTACAGGAACGCAGGTAATTCTAGCCAACCCCCTTGTCGAGATAAACGCTACGCAGCCCCTTAACAAACTTCTTCCGTATGCCAGATTGATTTCAGCACCGGGTTTACTGAAAGTAGACAGGCTCCCATGTTCACTGCGAGCTGAGGAGAGATTAACTGCATTTTCCTATATTTAGACACTTATACAAAATCCTTTCCTGGTCGGGACAAGTTACCTAGGTGAGGCTTTTTCCGGGGTTTTCCCTCACCTGTGAGATAAATGTCGGGTAACTTTAGGCCCTTGTGGTCCCCGGATATCATCTGGACGTCATTATCATCTTCATCCCAACCTCGCCTTGTTTGGTGTGAGTGAGTGTGTGAATGGTGTGTCTCGTCCTATGTGTTCGTGTTGTCTCGGAGGTGGCCCCGGCATTGGGCTGATCACTCATCCGGGGAAGCCCTCCATGTCCTTGTCTGGTCAAAAAAGTATGTATGTGATCCTAAGATAATCCCTCTCCCGACAGGTCGCGGCCCTGTAAGACCCGGGCGGCTAGGGTCCCTTAAATCCTAAAAGGGAGAGGTAAAACTACGATTAAGCAAGCAAGCAAAATCCATTCTTCTGTGTTTCTATATAACAAACACTACATTTGCCAGAATGCTTTTTTTAAGCAGTGATAATTACAATATTATGATATGCAGAAAATAAGTTATTTTAGTAATCTACCTCAGAGTTAAGCTCCAGATCTATTCATTAAGCAGGGAAGAACAAAGGTCTGAAGTTTGATACTTAACCTTAATGCATACTCGTATACACTGCTATGACTTAAGGAATTCTTAAAATATGTCAATGTTTCATAAAATGTACAGGCAGAGAACTCCGCTTAATGTATGTAGGCCTAATTATTTGACAGTAATATACCTTCTGTATATAACAGTATTCATGTAGTACTCATTTCAACTTGAACAACGAAATAAACAAACATCTGACTGCATTGGAGTCAAAGCCCTCAGTGATTAGCAAAGCGGCATTGTAATATAGTCATGATTTCTCATTTAAAACGCATGTGCCTTTGAATTAGTCGTTACTCCGGTACCGGTCAACCGATTTGGTCCAAAATAAATATGTAGAGTCTATGTAGAGAAGTAGCCAATGAACCTTTGTAAATATTGCAATAAATATTTCTTACTTATTAATGTTTTTGTTTTCGTTATCGGCGATCGGAACTTACTTTATGGATAACCCTCGAAGAATGAGCTAGACAGACTTACCGGTAGGTAAATCCACAAGAGACTTGAAAATAGCCATCAAATTGACGAGCGACGTATTCGCTTTTGACAGATCGAAGAACATTAACGGAGAACATTATTGTTAAGTGACAAATGACTTTTGACTTTCAACATGCTTGTGGGTTCTTGAAAATTAAACGATGCTATACATCAAGATGGAGTTTTATGTCATCGCATCTTCCCCATGCACATGATGGATGTGTGTGTATTAAAGACGTCAGAGGAAATCGCGAGTTGTTTTTTAAGGTTGGCTGCCCTGAGCGTGTAGGAAGGGTCGTGTGGCAGCAGGGGTGACTAGGGGGTGACTCAGACTTAGCTCTCAACTCTGCCTACAGTACAAGGCTTTTAATCAGTAACAAGACACAATCCCACCACTTGCAAGACATGGATTTTCCCAACTGATCACTCTAATCTACTATTTTTACTTCCTCTGCACCTTACCATAGATACTATAAGTAGAGGAAGTATTATTTTCGACTCCCAAATTCGAAGTTGAGTGTTTAATATAAATACACGTCTTGACTGAAACAAAAAATACTATTTTCGGAAACATGTCTGTGTAATTGTCTGTGTGTGAACAGCCTAGCTCCAGAACGGAAAATAGGATAAAAAGAACATTTAGTATTTGGGTCAGGTACCTTCTGAGGATGTGACACGAAGATTCGCAACAAGTTCTCTTATTTTTAAGGGGACTTTACATGAAGAAGTTTTTGTTTTCCGCGATTTTGTCCAGAAAAGCTCTTACGATTTTGTTTAAATTTTAAACATGGAGTGCTTATACTTAGAACTAAAACTTTTATTTGAAGCATTTTTTAGAAAAAATCATCTGAAGGGTAGTTATAAGCCACCCACTCGGAATACGTGCTCTTTGCAATATGGCCTCTTATTCTCTATGAAAGTGTGAATTGATGAAGATGTACCGGTATTGGCCTTGCTTAAAGTAAAAAAGTCAGGAGAGTACTTAATCAGATTTATTTGTGTTATGTATCTTTCGGGGATGCGATGTGATGTGGTATCAACATTCTCTTCACTTTTACAACCAATTTATATAAGGAGAATGGCATACATAATAATTACATCATACTAAAAGGCTAACTGTTATTTGGGCACAGGAAGTTATGTGAATTTCACATCCGATTTTTTTTCCAGGCCTTGGTCTAATATTACATTTGTTTGAAATATGCTGCGACAACTGAAAGTTTATGCTGCATCATAAAAGCACTGTTCTATTATATAATTTTAAAGACTTTTTGAAAGATTACACTATGAATTTATAAATGTACATAGTATTAAATTTTTATTTCCTCTGCCCATACCATAGCTATTATACGTAGAGGAAGTATTGTGATCGACCACAAAATTCGAAGTTTAGATTTTAACATAAATAAATGTTTTGAGGTCCCCTGAATCCAAAAATGCTCTTGTCTGAAACATGACTGTGTATGTGTCTATAAACAGTCTGGCTCCAAGAAAAGTCGTATAGATATAAAATTCTATGTTTGGATTAGGTATCTTCCGGGGATGTGACACGAAGATTGGCGACGATTTCACTTGCTAGCCTACTTTACATGAAGAAATAATTTCGTCTTTCGCTATTTTCTCAAAAACGGCTCTAACAATTTTGTTTAAATTTTGTTCATGTAGTACTAAGAAATCAAGAATTAGAGAACGTGAACCAGTTCAAATACTTAGGAAGTGTACTGACGAAAGATGCCAATTGCACCAAGGAGATAAGATCAAGAATTGCCATGGCCAAGAAAGCATTTATGAAGAAGAGAACTCTGCTAACTAGTAGTCTGAACCTAGAGCTACATAAAAACCTGGTGAAGTTTTATATTTGGAGTATTGCTTTGTATGGATCAGAGATATGGACTTTGAGGAAATTAGAGAAGAAATATTTAGAAAGTTTTGAAATGTGGTGCTGGAGACAGATAGAAAATATAAAGTGGATGGACATGGTGACAAACGAAGAGGTTCTGAGTAGAGTGGGTGAGAAGAAGTCAATCATACACACAATTCGTCAGAGGAAAGCAAACTGGGTTGGGAACATTCTCAGAAGGAACTGCTTATTACATGATGTCGTAGAAGGAAGATTGGAGGGTACAACTAGACTTGGAAGAAGAAGAATTCAGCTGTTGGACGATTTAAGGGAAAAGCGGAAATATTGGATGCTGAAGGAGGAAGCAGAGGATAGACAGTTTTGGAAAACAAAATTCGCGTACCAAGTTTGAAAACCTGCCGGAAGGCAGAATACTTACTACTACTACCAGTACTAAAAGGCAAAACTTTTATTTTAAACCTTTTTTCGCAAAAGTTCTCCGAAGGGTAGTTTTATAAGCCACCCACCGTTTATAGAAACTCAGTCTTGTCTGATGAGTAGACCTGGAATTTTAGGGTCTAAAAAAATTAGTTTTAGGCACCTAAAATAGGCTTTTAAAACAAGTAATTAGGCTTTAAAAAGAGAAAATAGGCACTTAAAATATGCTTTAAAAATGTGTAAGTAGACAGAAAAAAGACTTTAAAATACTACAATATGCTCTTGAACTGTAACGTGATCTTTTTTTAGTGTAAAAAACGTGGTATATAGCTTTTCTCAACCGAAATAATTGCAAAATTAAGACAGAATTAAAAGTACATTTATCAAAAACAGTTTTGGATTATATGAAAAATTGACACAGCATGTCCCTTCTTACTATATATACTTGCTACTTGTTGTTTTGAGCGAATCCTCCCCGCCAGTCAGCATTCCTTTGGCGACAATTGTTTGGGAAAATCAAGTTTCTGTGAAAACCCACTCTCTTCTGTTCTGTTCTTCATTCAGGGATGTCCATTAAATGATTGTAAAAGTTACAGAAGTTGAATTTTATTTTAAATGCACAAAATAGGAATTTTTAGGCAAAAAATAGTAAAATAGGATCTAAAGGTCCAAATAGGCATTTTAGGGCACTATCAAACTCAATAAATGTAAGTGATTTATCATGAAACGTCCACATATTACAAAATTTTCATGTTATTCCATAAGGAACAAAATAGGCATTTGCCTTAAAATTCTAGATCTACTGGTGAGTAATAAATCTTTCCATCAGGAAGAAACAACTGAATATACGGTTTTTTTTTTTTTTTTTTTTTTTTTGTGGCAACACGGCCTCTTATTCTGTTTCAGATTTTGAAGTGAGAAAAGGTGTATTGCTCATCTTAGGGTAAAGAAAGTTACGTGAGTGCAATAATCAGACTATTTGGATTGTGTAACCTTCGGGGATCCGATTCCATGTGATAACGATATTCTCTTCATTTTTTAAAACTAATTTACATGAAGAGAATGTCACACATAACGTACATTATACTAACAGGGTATCTTTTATTTGGACAGAGGAAGTTATGTTTTTCACATCAATTTTTTTCTATAATTAAATGGATCTTGCCAGTTAGAAATGGGCAATAAGAAGACACGTTAACACTTAGCTTTATTTATTTAGCATCTCTTGCCACAGTATATTATATAAACCCATGCCGGACTGCAGAGAAAATAGTGAACACAATGATTGGGTTCATAGTTTATTTCTGGTATCTTATTATGTAATTTTACAAGGAATTTAAATCTTTCTTCCAATTTATTTTCCATAATTTTATCACAAACGTATGACAAACTACTGTAGTCCATCAAATACATTAAGAATTTAGGCCTAAGGGTTAAAGAGATGTGGAGAAAACAGCTGTGATTGCCACGCAAGACGTTGAGCAAGGAAACGGTCGTTTCATTGTCATTGTTTAATTGTTAGGGATCAATTAAAAATGGCAAGCCCTCATGATTGTAATTTATGTTACGAGCTGATCAAGGGGGTGGATTATACCCTGATTCGCTACGCCTCACTGACCCCCAAACACCCCCTTGGGACTCTCCACCCCAGCTTCATCAGATGACATTGCAACACTGTATCCAGTGACTCAGTTCTTCGATGAAATACATGCCTATACATCCTATGTCTATTATACAGCTCCTGTGGGATTGTTAGAATGAATACCTCATTTGGAGGGCATGAGGGAAGCCTTTACCGTCCAAAGTATGGATTTTTCACATTAGATTTACTTATAAATTTATTCGTTTATTTGTTAAGTGCTAGATTGGTAGACGGCTCAGTGCCAGAGGTGACTAAGTGCCATCAAGAAAAGTTCTAATATTTGTGTGTATTGACCAGCAAAATTCGTACTTTATCTACACGAAACATGACTAGCAGCCATAACTCTGCTTGTAAATGATACAGCAAGGTTGTTAGTCATGTTTGGCTTAGATAGAATACAATCTTTGCTGGTCAATACACACAAATATTTGCACTTTTCTTGATGGCACTTAGTCACCTCTGGCACTGAGCCATCCTTATGAGATTGTGTGGTGGACGGGAAAATGTCTATCTATCTGTCCATGTGTCTGTACGCGCGATAACTCAATTACGCTTTATCGGATTTTCATGAAACTTGGTATATGTATTAATAACGTCAATGGAAAGAAGTCTATTCATATTGGACCAAATCGGTTGACCGGTACGGGAGCAACGGCTAATTAAAGGTCACATGCTTTTTAAATGGGAAATCATGTCTATACTACAAAGCCGCCATGACTCCAATGCTGTCCAATGTCTGTTTATTTCGTTGTTCAAGTTGAAATGACTACTACATGAATACTGTTATATACAGAAGGTATATTTCTATGAAATAATTAGGCCTACGTACATTAAGCGGAGTTCTCTGCCAGTTCATTTTGTGAAATGTTGACATATTTTATGAATTTCTTATATCAGTCTATACGAGTATGAATTAAGGTTGAGCATCAAGCTTCCGCAGGCCCTGCTTAATTAATCGATCTGGAGTTTTTTAAATCATTCCAAAATCGTCCAGCATCAGCAAAATTATACAAATTTGTGATATCTTGACAATTGCGCACTCACATAAAAATACATCAAAATACAACAAAAACCATGTAAAATTGGCCGGCTACGGTATTTGAACCAGGGACATCAAGACTACAATTCCAAAACGTTACCATCTTGGCCACCTCACTCAGTTTAACGGTGTAGTTTGAAAAGCGTATGTGAAGAAATAGTGTTATTTGTCATAGCTAACTGTATTGCAACTTCCAAAGTCGTATATGAACACTGTAAAACAATATCTTTTTGCACGACTTAACTAATTCGTGGTACTTATGAATGTTGTTGCCGTGGATCGTAAGTTGACATTCCCACACGCAATCTTGTTGCTATGATCGGTAAGAGTTTCCGTGCGGAAAGAATTTACTTACGCAACACCTCATAATACAAGCCTTTTTGGACAAGACCCCCCAGGACAAATATTCGGTTCCCATAAACAACAACAAATGCGAATCACTTTCTGAAATAAACATCTATCTTCAATAATGTATATACATAATATTTTCAGGTAATATCTCAATTAATTTTAATAAATTGATATAAAAAATCATCGTGCAAAAAATAGCTTGCAATACTCGTGCCGTAAGCGCATCGGATCTCGGAAAATTGAAAAAACTCGGCGCGAGCGCCTCGTTTTTTCAAACTTTCTCCTCGGTCCGTATGCATCGCTTACGGCACTTGTATCGCAATATACTATTACATTTGATAAATTCTTCCTAATATATTACCATAAAATAGGAACTAAATTGAGCTTTACTCTGGTACCGGTCACCCGATTTGGTCCAATATCAGTAGGCTCCTTCCCATGGACGTTATAAATGCGTATACCAAGTTTAATGAAAATCTGATAAAGCGTATTTGTGTTATCGAGCGTACAGACACACGGACGGGCGGACAGAGACATTTACCCGTTCCATTATTGCTTTGCCCAATCACGAGCAAGTGGATGGCGTCTTAATAAAAAAAAAAAAGATGTGAAAAACTGCAAAAAAAAAATCATACATGTGTAATACGAGTAGTTATTCAAGATTCAACTTTCAACTCGACTATCACACTTTGTCTAATTACATATGCGAGGGCTTATAATGTGCATTTCTGGGAAATAAGATACGTGAGTGAAGGGTGGTGATACAGTTTATAGCGACAAGTTTGACGAGAACTGAGTCACTGAGCATGCTGCCGGATTAAAGCCACCCTTTTTTGTTCAACAACCATAAAATTAATTCATAGTCCCCCAAGCACGGGAGAGGGGTGGGGTTGAGATAAAGCGGGGGAGGGAACGGGAGGGTCAATTAGGCATTACTCAGAGTCCCGACTGCATTACAACAAACACTTCCGGTAAGTCTTTTTGTAACTATTGACGTTCTAAATTACAGATAGGCCTAATATACGTATATTTTAGGTCGATTTTGAAGAAAAATCTACCTATTGCAATCGATACCATGTCATGACTTTCGAAAAATTATTTCATATCTTTACGTTTCATGCCTCCCTAAGTATGAAACCACCGCCCGTTCAAAAAAAAAAAAAAAAAAAAAAAAATTGTGATAGACTATATATATGTTTTTATATTTATATCTTTACACGCTAGCGGCCGTAATTTTGAAGATACTTGAACCAAACTTCATGATGTTACTTCTAGGCCCAATAGTTCGGGTAAATTCGTTTATGAGCAAAATTGGCTCACGGGGAGGATCGGGGGAGGGGGTTGAAATTTTGAAAAAAGTATATCTCGGCCCCTATGAAGTATAGAGGGAAACTTTGTTTGAATAAATTAGAGTACTCCCTATGGAGTTCACAGTGACACCAACGATTCTGGGTTTTTGGTGGTACGAGTGGGGATGGTTGGTGGGGGGATGGAAATTCGAAATTTTTGAAACCACGTCTTATGGAGTATCGTTGAAAAGCTCTTGATGAGTAGCCTACTCTACAAATCAATAACTGGTTTCTCGATAGCTCTCATGTAAGGCGAGATTTAGCACTTCGAAATCTACCTCAGCCTGTAGGCCTGCCTAAAGGGATTTTTTTTTAAGTGCAGACATTTACGTGAGAAAATAGATTTTAAAGTTCACATGCAGAGTTTTTTTTTTTTTTTTTTTAAGATTCCATGTATTGTGGGTGCCACTTCTTAAAGACTTTATTTCCAAGAACAGCCACTACCTGCTGCCACCCCAATCCTCTTCGACCTGTCAATCAGTGAATAGGAAGGTAATTAGGCGTATTCACATTTGTCTGCAGTCCAGTATAATGTTGCCAAATATGTACCACAGCACGTTTACTTCACTTGAGAAGTGGTGAATGACAGCGGCAACACAGGGATAATCCACCCGACTATAAGAGCACCTGTTCTTTGTCAGCGTCGGTGTTGGTGCAGATGTTCGGATTAGGGAACAATGTTATTATATTCTTTTGTAGATGGACATTGGTTTGAGACGAGATCTTAAAATGGCACGAACAGTAAATATTATGCAGATAATGCCATTTCTATTTTTCGTACAACTTAAAAGTTAGCCAGTAAGAATATTTAAAGAAAAGTTAACTGGCATCACTGATTCCTCTGAACCAGGATACGAATTCTTGACCTTCGACTATCCGTTCCGGTGCTGTCGCAAATGAGCTAACCAGAATTCGATTCACGACGCGAGATGGAATCTTTCTACTATGAGTCCATCTGGCACCAAACATCGAACTTTGGCTAACTCGGTTCGGAGAGCATCGGAACGGAAAGTCGAAGGTCACGGATTCAAGAATCCGTGTGAAGGATTCTTTTCTCCTAAAATATTCTGATCCAATGTTCAACAGAGACAACATTTTGTGGTGTCATGAATACATATCTACATCACGGATTCATTTATCAGAAAACCAAAATTGAATTTCTAGCCCAAAATGATAAAAATGTATGCCAAGCACAAGCATGTGAATCACGAAAGAACATCTA
The DNA here is from genome assembly GCA_964059195.1 of Ectobius pallidus. Taxonomy (NCBI): domain Eukaryota; kingdom Metazoa; phylum Arthropoda; class Insecta; order Blattodea; family Ectobiidae; genus Ectobius; species Ectobius pallidus. Next base: position 141,351,741 of record CAXKWD010000006.1, read on the forward strand.
AGTAACAGCACATATACTTCATGACGCAGAAGAAGTTGAAAGCCATTTCAAGATTTTCTTCCCTCAAATGTTTATGTCAGTTGAAATCGTGTGGGGTTAGGATTTGTGACGTCATTGTTATGACAGTGCAGTTTCACTTCCGGCGCTATCTTCATGACGTCGTCCTCCCCCTCTGCTGGGCGGGAAGGGGGCAGTTTGCGTAAGAAAGTATCTGTTTCCAAAACAAAGAAGAAGTTCGCTTAAATGCCTGCTTGCCATGCAATGTTCCCTCGTATTTCATCCGAGTCTTGCATCTTAGCTTATCGTCCCGAGGGTTTCTGTTCTCTTGCAATGATTAGATGTGAGACAACGGAGTCTAAAATTTGAAGCAATCTGGACTGATTCAGCTAAAACTAAGCGATGAATAGAATTTTATGACACCCACAGCGTACACTTGCTATGGCAACAACGACGTCATCGATAGTCTTTGGTATTCAACAGTGCTAAAGATCTAACTTAAAAAAAAAACCTGTAACGCCCAGTTTCAGCTACAACCCTGGGATTGTCATCCAGGTATACGGACTATAGGCAGGCCCAGATTTATAAATATACATTTTCTCAGGGCGGCAAACCTAGATAGAGCGATAATTTTTTATAATGTTAAAAAAGTATTATGTAAGAAAACATTGTTTCTCAAGATTTTAGGACGCCGTGGTTTTACAACGTTCTCCGATGAAAAGAAAAAATCCAGGGAAAACTTTGTAAAATAAACTTTATGCTAATTGAATTTATAAAAATTAAACTGGAAACAATGATTGAATGTTACGATTGTGTATTAGATTAGGATTTTAAAGTAAAAATAAGGCAATCCATTTTTTGTTATAAAATATTGCTTTTAAAATAACTGTAATACATATTTCTAAAAATATATAATTTAGCACATGTTTTGAAATTACCAAATACATTAAATATTTTTGTAAAATTTCAAAGATTGATTATATTACAAATTAAACATATTTTAAAACTTTTAAATATATTTTTTGTAAAATAAATTGCAATAGCCATAAATAAGACATTTAGTATTCAAAACAAAATTAGAAAAATGGGCATAAAAATGCCAGCTTTTGGCAGCATTGATGAAAGAAACACTGAAGATACAATAAAGTGTGAGAGATCTTGTTGATGGTGTAATTGAATTTTAAATAAAATAAATTCAAACTCTAAAATTTACAAAACCTGTCACTAAAACCCATAATTTCTCAAAAATAGGTACCGGTTGCATAAGCTATACAAATTTCGATCCGTCGCAAATGGAACATGCCCCACTGGACATCACTAGTTAGAAAAAAATGTATGCGTGGAACGCCACGCGACAGAAGTGAAACTTGATTTTTAATTAATCTACTTTTTCAATTTTTGATTATTGGATTTCAATTTTGGATTATTGGACTTTTTAATATTGAGTTTTTTAATTTTTAAAATTTTGGATCTTTGAATATTTTAAAATATTTTGTTTTCTTTTTAAATTTTGGATTTTTAATTTTTGATTTTTTGATTTTTTTTAATTTTGGATTTTTGGGTTTTTTAAATATTAGATTTTATTATTTTTAAAATTGTGGATTTTAATTCTTTTAATTTTTGATATTTGGATTTTTTATTCTGAATTTTTTATGTTTTAAATTTTGTATTTTTGTATTTTTTAAATTGTGGATCTTTGAACTTTTTAATTCTGAAATTTTTGATTTTTTAATTTTTAATTTTTTAAATTTTGTATCTATGATTTTTTTTATTTTTTGGATTTTTAAATTTATTTTTTATTCCCCTTGGAGTATTTTATTTTGCCCTTTAAATCGTATAGCAGCTGATTACTCCGAATCATTGAATTGATTGTTTTCTGTGCAGTCCGTTCCGTCACATCTCATTAATTTCGTGACGATTTTTGAGCGTGACACAATTGTCGATTTACCCCCTACCGCGGCTAAAGAAGTTTCACTTAAAAAAGAAACTTATTTTTGGAGAGATGCGTTTGTTTGCATGTTGCATTTCCTTCGTTAATTGTCTTGCTTTTTGTAACACTGGTCATAAGTTGTTATGTCTGGAGTCAGAAAACAATTAAAAGGTCTCGAGGGAGTGTAGAGGGTTACATAAATACATCCAGGAGTTCGTGCCCCGCCTGCTGATTTTCGTATTCAACCCACACACCAAAGTTTGCTTCAGTATCCACATCAATACTGGCTATTCCAGCAATGGGGAAAATCTCCCCTTGTGGGAACTGCTTATATTAAATACTATACATTCAATATTACGAATACTATACATCAGACCTTCAAAGATAAAAGCATTTCATTTCTTGAGAATATTATGGGAGAAAAATTCCTCCGGCACTGGGACTTGAACCCAGGACCTTTGGCTATTCGCGTCAATGCTCTACCAACGCTACCGGTGCTCAATTCAAAGCGCCAGATGGAACCTCCCTCCTATGAGGAATTTTTCTCCTATAATATTCTCATGTAGTGTCCAACAGAGACAATAATCTGTGGTTCATGAATGCTTATATATCTATCATTTCATTTCTTATTTTCGCAATGTTGATTTTATATGAATGTATAATAATTTTTATTATTGCTCAGAAGTTGATGAAATGTCTTCTTTTCTTTTCTGAGACATCACATACAATACAAGATGTAGTAGCCTATACATTTGTCTCACCTCAAAACGAACAAACATTTAACTTGCAATTTTTTTCAGTTTTCGGCATTTTACTCTCTACTGGCCTTTTTTAATATTCTTTTAAAATTCTTCCCCAGTTTTCAGAATGGAAATAAAGCCGCAAAAAGGAAAATGTGATAACATAAACCGAATCATTGAACACAATAAACAGCATTTTTTCAATGTAGGCTATGAGTATTAATCCGTACGGGACTTCATGAAAGTGATAACATAACCCACATAACATTATTCGCGATTACATTAAGCGGCGTTCACTGTATATCAATAGTAACTGTTCTCTTCTGATAACAGCACTAACGTGGCTACAAAAAACAGGCGAGAGGATACATTCAGTTCTCAAGAAGATAAAAAATGTAGAACAGCATTTGAAACCCCGTGAAGGAAACATTTGCCAAGATACTAGCGAGAAAATGATAATTGTGAATCCGAATCTGCGAATCCGTTGAAACATCTCCTAGCCGAACTTTTGCAGGAGACTTGCAAGGAAGTCTCCATCCTAAGGCTCGGACCGAGCACCCAGAGAGTTTAATCTTTTCCTACCCTTCAAGAAATGACAGTGAATGACAGAGAATGGTAGAGATTGACAGAGAAACGGAAAAGGTTATCACTAGGGCTAGGACTTTTAGGTAAATACATATTTTTTTTGCTATCACTTATGATTTCTGGACTTTGTCAAAGTTTCGGTTGGGACCTTTGGATTCAAAATATTGAGTTGCATATCACATAAAAAAAATATTTTCGATATTTCTTATTGGAATAAATATTTTTGGTAACATAATTATTTTTACATATTTTACCATATAACATGTTTAGAAATGAATATTTTGACAGTTTTTGTAATATTTTACCACATATCATGTTTAGAAATGAATATTTTGACAGTTTTTGTAATATTTTACCACATATCATGTTTAGAAATGAATATTTTGACAGTTTTTGTAATATTTTACCACATATCATGTTTAGAAATGAATATTTTGACAGTTTTTTGTAAAATTGCGCCATATTTTCAATGTGTTGCGTTGTTATGTTCAGTCAGAGAATAAATCAGGGCGGATTTGGCCTTCATTAGTGCAAATTTATGTTTCCTCTCACACTGCATCACTAAGTTGGAAACAACAAAACAATTGTTGACAGAATCAATAAAAAGAAATGAAACACATTGAAAACAAACTTAACAAAATCAGTGGTTCAAAAGCAAACAAAATTAAAGAAAAATTCTTGTCATGCCTAAATAAGAATGAAGGGTTACAAGTGTTGCGCATGATTTCAGAAATTTTAATGGGTAACAGTGTAGAGAGCAGATGGAACATCTGAGTGTCAGTGTTACAAATATGCAAGATGTTGAACGTACATTTTTAAGATACAAGTCTCTGTTCCGTGAAAATCGTCACAGCTTTAAGATGCACAACTTAAGATCTACTTTTGTCGTTCACTGCAACAGTTCTAGATAAACATTTCTAAACAGTTCTTTTGTCGTTCACTTGCTGACTAGAATGAATAGATGAGTAGAGCTACTTATATAAATATTGGTTAAATAAGTTAATTAAAATATGTTCATAGTTTTAAACATATTTTCGTCTTTTTAAACACATAAAAAATAAATAGCACCTAAAAGTTCGAGCCCTAGTTATCACACAATGGTTAAGTCCTAGGCGGCAAAGTTGTACGACACAAGTGTTGAAAAACTGGTCCCATGGTATGACAAATATCTCAATTCCTGTGATTAATATCTTGAAAAATAGCTGAACACTTGCCATATATGTTGCAATAAATATTTCCATTATATTTTCTTTTGGTTGTGTAAACAGCCCTTCGGAAACTTACTTTGTGGACGGCCCTCGAATGAGATGAACTAAGGACTTTACATCCCTTCCAAACGAATGCACACTGCAGGTCTTCAGGTTCCTAGTACATATACCTATAATGGATTTGAACTTTCACACTAAGAGTGAATGACAAACTTGTTAACATTGGCGCCCACTTGTTAGTAATACGAGGAAGAGAAAGAAATATTTCCATCAGTAAGAAAGACAGTGAGTTGTGGAGATTAAGAAATCCAATAAGAGGAGGACTTTCTTCGTATGAGAGAGCAGAACAGCAAGGGTGAGTTCAGAAAGAAATTAAGTAGCGCCGCACCCCGCCTTGTATCGCGGGTCAGATTTATAACACGCGTGTGAGGGGAGGGGTGAATGTGGAAATATACCAGAAAACTCACGTTCCACTGCGCTTTGCTCCTGTGTATGTGAGTTTACATTTGTAATCAAGAAATACATGTACATTTTCACGTAATTTGTTCGTCCACAGTTTCGCTCCCTCTTATAGTGTTCTTTTATAACTTTTTTTTAAATTGATTAATATTTTTCCGAGCGAGGTGGCCGAGATGGTAACGTCTTGGACTCGCATTCGGGAGGTGCCAAGTTCAAATCTCTTGGCCGGCCAATTTGACATGGGGGTTTTCATGGTTTCCCCAGTCGTAAATGCAAATGCTGAATTGGATATTTACATACCATGAATCATCCTCGCCATTTCGTCCTAAATCTAATCCATTTAAATTAATACCACTTGAAATTTACTCCATACAATACACTAAAAATAGAAATAATTGACAATCAGTTACTGAGTGGTAGAGAAGGCCTTATGGCCTTAACTCCGCCAGGTTAAATAAATAAATAAATAAAATAAATATATAGCTTACGGGTATTGGTACATACAGACCTCTCAAAGTAATCCCTCCTTGTAACATATTTGGTAGGCAATGTCCCTAGTGGAATGTCTGCAAATTAGTTGCCAAACACAATGGACAGTGAGAATTCTGTGAAACACCTACCCTAAGCCAAGTCTACGTAAGGAGATGATACGTTATAGGGGTTGCAGAATAAGTGAAATTCCTGCTAGCATGGTCAAGGGAGTTCGACCCCTTCACTACATAACGCAGAGACAAACAAGTACATCAGTTGTTGGGGAGTTGTCATAGAGATGATGTAACCAAGGAAAGGGATGTTGTAAGTTAAGTCGTCATACAGTGGTATCCATGCAGTAAGATGAAGCAGAAATACGATGCTACGATAGAATACATCTGTATAATTAATAAAATCGGGTAAATTGATAAAACAAAGTGCCAGATTGAGTTAACAGAACATATTTCAGAAACTATTGTGTTGGTTTTAGGATAACTGTAATACTTACTTTTTTAAAAATTAAGTAAAGTTACCAAATACTGTGCATTAAATATTTTTTATAAAAATTTCAAAGATTGTCCAGGCCTACATGATATATCACAAATATGTTTAGAGATTTTAAGCAACTTTTCTGTAAACTAATTGCAACACTATTTTGGCGTTTTTCGCCAAAACGTGATGACTTTCATTTTAGGAAAAAATATTTTTTTAGTACACGCTCTCTAAAACAGCTGCTTGTCGGACTGGTAACACGCCGGAAAATGCACTTTAGCAACCTAGGCCGCTAAAATTACATAAAACTGCATTCAAACTGCATTTAAAATTCAGTTTTATCGGCCTATTACTTTAAAGTTGTCATGGCAATCTATGACCAAAATCCAGATGGCATTGAACAGTCACATCCACTTTAACATGGGCTTAAGCATATATTTGGTCATAAAACAACAAATTTAAGCCAACATGTTTCTTTATGGTTTTTACCAAGGTTTTTCGCAAAACACGATAGCCTACTTCGTCATATTATAACAAATATAAGTTAAGAAACAACTTTTCACATCTTGGTTCACAAGAAAAACTTCGCTTACCATGGATGCAGCAGCATTTAAATGCAATAATATTATATTCCTTCTCATAGTCTATCGCTGCCGTGAAGTTGCTGGCAGCAGCTTTAATTCAATGTTTCTGTTAAAATTTCCTCGGGATTATCATTCATATTTTCAGAAGTTTTTGATAAATACTAGTTCGTATGCATTATTGTATACAAAGAGCGACTCATATATTATGCATCTATACCGCATTTCGTATTACTACGTACGGTTCATTGTTGTTCTGCGATTCAGGTGGCTGTGAGAATATGACTGACTAGCTTTCAATATAATTAATTATACGGTATTTTTGTTTCATTTCAAAGAGTTTAGAGAGCTTCTACTAAAAAATATTGTATGCACCACGTACGCAAAATCGTTATCTGACTCATCCAATATTTAGCCTCGGCTTACGTCTCGGCCGCTATAGACTACTAGATTCGTCATCTAAAGCGTTATTTTGCGAACTTGATACATAAAAAGCTATTATATGTTTGTTGTGTAGCGTAGGCAGTGACTGGATTGCTAGGAATAATAAAATGTTTTTGCACGACGTAACTAATTAGTGGTACTTACGAATATTGTTGCCGTGGATCGTAACTTGACATTCCCGCACGCAATCTGGTTGCTATGAAAGCAAAAGAAATTTCCGTGCGGTAAAAATTACAAAAAGCACAAGTGCCGTAAGTAAAATCATCATAATTCAAGCCTTTATGGAAAACCGGATCCAAGGCCACCTAGTTTGTGGCGACTTTAACAGGACAAATATTCAGTCCCCATAACAACCAACACATGCGAATAACTTTCTGAAATAAACATCTATCTTCAATAATGTATATACAAAATATTTTCAGCTAATATCTTAATTAATGTAAATAAATTGATATAAATAATCATCGTGCAAAAAATAGCATGCAATACTCGTGCCGTAAGCGCATAACGGATCTCTGAAATTGAAAAAACTCGGCGCAAGCGCCTCGTTTTTTCAAACTCTTTCCTCGATCCGTATGCACCGCTTACGGCACTTGTATCGCAATATACTATATCGTAATACTATTGGCAAATACTTGGGCAAAACCAAAACGTAACAATAAAGCAATAACTTTGGGTGGGGGTGGATGGGTAGGTGGTTGGGGTAAAAGTAAAAATATTTAAAGGGGCGATTATTCGAAGGTTTGCCCAAAGTGAAAAGTACCTGAAATCGGGGGTCTACATGGGGCTGTGGAATTTACACACAAAAATGCTATCAATCCGGCATGAAACCTTAGGAACAGAAAGCTCCATTCGGTAAACGAAATGGTTTTAATTAGTATAGAATGAATATAATGGTATTATCACTATAAATATGCTTAATTCTTGATTCGCCAACAGTGAATGTAAGGGGGGGGGGTGAATCATGTAGAGGAAAGGGCGCTGGAATGTGGTGTGGGGTTGCAACCCTCGCTATGACTCAGCCACGCAATAACTGACCCCACACTGGGGTGTCATGTAGACCCGCTCAATTATTCACGGACATTTGTCAATTTGTTTGGCGCGGGAAATTGCAACTTTCATCTAGGTAAATATTAAACAGTTGGCAGCATTGCAACGTTCTCGCATGTGAATCTACTAATGTAACAAACACATCAGTTGCCTTAAAGTGACAAACGTTTTTGTTTTACGATACGGTATAAAAGAAAACTTGTCTGAATAAATTATTATTTTTGCCATTAAATTAGTAATAAAAGAATATACAAAATGTACAAAAAGTACAAAAAGTTTAAAATTCATGAAAAATTACAGAATAATTCTAGAAAAGAAATACACTGAATGATTAATCATTGCGGAAATTGTTTTCTGTGCAGTCCGACATGATTTTATTAGTAGTATGAGTAAATGAGTCTGATAAACATAATGACATAAAATATATTAAATTTTCTATGGGAAATTTCAAATATGTAAATATTAAACAGTTGGCAGAATTGCAGCGTTCTCTCAAGTGAAACAACTGATGTAAGAGGGGTCATTACTAGCAGATTTTCTTTAGCTTAACGCCTTTTTTGACGTTTGAGCGATTTCCTCAAAAAGTTAGAAATATTATTGGATAAAATGTTTACCAGAGGTTGGTGTCACAAATAGCTAAAATTACAAAGCAATAGACCTCTCTATGACACATAGAAGCTGAGTAATAGACTAAAAATACTGAAAAATCACGATCTTCAGTGATTTTCGAATTTTCTTACAAAAGGTTATAAACCCATTTTTATCGTTTGGGACGCATTTTCTTTCTTTTTAAACTCTATCTCGAACTATTTTTCGTTTTTCGCATTATTTTCATTTCGATACCTTAAAACCGAAAACGTATCTTTTCAACCTTTTGCATTTTTACACCAAAATGCTACAAACCGATATTCCCAAAGCATGAATTCCTACTGTTTCCTTCCTAATTATCGCGTAGAAAAAGTGGCCATTTTAATTTAAAAAAAATGATTTCTTTGCTACCTCGTCTGGGCAATTGACCCGACAATGCGTTTTGAGAGGGACGGAGGTAGACATGGAAAAGAAACTTCATTATCTACCGAACTGCCAATATTTGAAGGACAAGCATGAGATAAAGAGATTGGGTTGCTTTTGGGGCGAGAGAGACAATTTAGAAATTTTATGTAAATTCGTCCAACATTTTGGTACATTTTCTTCAGGCATGTTTCAGAAATTGGCCTTCAGGACTCATTCCTTATTGTCCATAACCATTTGTATTCAGAAATTTTAAATAAATATAAAGGAAATTCTTTATAGAATGCTGCGTTATAAAAATGTAATATATATATATATATATATATATATATATATATATATATATATATATTACATTTATCTCTATATATATAAAAGGCTTTGTCCTGACTGACTGACTGAATGAATGACTGACTGACTGAATGACAGGAATCAACGTACAGCCTAAACTATAACAGGTAGAGACTTGGAATTTTGACAGTACCTTCGTTTCATAATGTAGGTGCTCACTAAGAAAGGATTTTGAAAAATTCTGATTCTAAATGCCAAAAATTAAATGTTTTTGAAAATACTTAATCCCTTTTTACATAGAATTATCAAAACAAATTCACAGAACGTATTGTTACCAGTGGTATCAGGTGGGCTTGGATTAAATTAAATGGATGTTTGAAAAATTAGAGAAGGTATCATTATAATTCATATTATCTATATTAATAAAAGGAATTCTCCTCGATGTCCAGCGAAATCTACTGAACGCAGAGATCTGAAATTTTAAACATAGGTGTGCTGAAGGGTCGGAAAATGCACCTCGAAGCCGGAATTTTAATTTTAGTTTTCGTTCGTGAGTTATGAGTGAAAAACTGGCAAAAAACGTGCATTTTTTGCGTTTTCAAAACGTAAGTTTTCAGTTATACATTTCAATGTCAAATCAATTACAGTTGGCTTTGGCTGTTTTTGCCAAACCTTGAAAACAAAACTTTCGCGATCGCTTGAATGTTGTAAGTCCTAAATATGGTCAAACGTTGTTTTATTTGGACGAATCTCTCTATACAGAGGTTTTCTTGGCCAAGAAACTCGAATCTGAGGTCGCTTTTACCAGTCGATGCTATCTGATCGTGGTATGTAGTCCATGCGATTTAGGTGTTAATAAATGTAATGATTTAACTATTATGCTCTTAATTTTTAATTCTTGAAATAATTATCGCGGGCGAAGCCGCGGGCACATGCTAGTATATATATATATTAAAAATTAAGTAAAAGATCTCAATTAAAAAATAATTTCTTAGAAATTCTATCTACTTAGCTGTGACTAATTAACACCATGAAGTTAAGGCACCTATCCAATTTACTTCTGTCTCTAAAAGGTACCAAGATATAAAAAAGCGAATAGGCCTAAGTTTGCGCAAGCAAATTATAGTATGCACGGTTAGGTTTGGTTTTCCTCGAGTATCTCATTTTCAGTACTATTTCGATAACATGAAAACTTTAACATAATAATTTTCAACAGTGATACACATAATTAATTCCAAAATAATAATGTTTTATATTACTTCTATAGTTTCAATTTTTTTTACAATTTACAACTTGTAGTTATAGAATATTATACAATTACAGCAGAATGAAATATAGAATTGTAATGTACCATATTGTAGATTTATATGAAGGATTTAATATAGGTAAAATTGTAAGTTTTGTAAACAATAAACAGTTGATAATAAAAATATATATTTATAAATTACAAGTTCCCTGACGGATTGTTCAGTGTCACCGAAAGGTCTAGAAAACTGAAAGAAGTTAAGAAGAAAGGTGTTATTTGATTATTTTATGGTTCTAATGTCAAAAACAAACGAGTTTCATAGTCCTTCTTACTTCACCTACTCAGTACATAATAATGGTACGGATAGAAAAAGGTTTCCATGGCAGCAAAGAAATGAACAACGCCAAGTTATATAGGAGGCTCTGGTTATAAAGCAAACCACTATACATGCCCACGCACACGTTTGAGGGCAAAGTTGTGTACATGAAGACGCCAGGCGCCGCGTCTTACACACATAGTAGAGCGGATAATGAAGCATTAAATATGCAGCTGTAAGCGTTCTCTAGTAAGTGGACCACCGCTTCCACTTAGCGCGGGGGAAATTATTATGTATTCCGCTCCAACACTCTAATATGTGGCTTCATTAGTTTCTACCACAATAAAAACTTTGTGGGTCAATCGGGCTTTTAGCGAATGTGTAAAAATGTCAAGTTGGCAACACTTTGGCACGCACTTAGTTCTATCTTCCCTTCAAATGAAAAGCTCACGTGTTGATATTTAGACCAAATTTGGAGTGAATAATTAAATTTCTGTACTGTTCATTCTATGTAATGGAGAAAAGATTTCATGTTGAGAAGTTGATGAAGATATGGTGGTTAGAACCGTACGCCAGATTTCAGCGTGCTCATAATTTTTGTGTTAGATTTAGTATATTCAATCCCACGAGTGTTTATGAGTTTATCGATAAATTAGAGACTGCGCAGCAGGAGAGAATTTATCTGGTGAAACTCGTAAGCTCGGGTTGGATTTATTAAGACACTTTCATGAATAAAAATATAACGGATTATGCAAATAATAATTACTTTCTTACTTTTTTTTATATAAAAACAAAACAACAGCTGCGAGATAACGGCATATTATGAACCAACCATCCATGAAACGATTCGAGTTACCATGTTGTAGCCAATGATGCATGTAAGACATAGTTAATCCAACTCAGGTAAGCTGAAAGTAGAACAGAATAAAAGCACACGAACTGGCTTGTACCAGTTACGTGGTACATGGTTATTTTCATTGTAATTCCAACTGTAAATGTGAGAACCTGAACCATTACACCGTTCGCGGCTTTATTTGCGTAGATATTTCATCTGATCGCTCGGGAGTTAGAGCACGGGCCGCCGCGACGCGGAAACCCGCCTCGGTATCCGAGGAGGCCCTCCATGTTCTTGTATGGTCAAAAAAGTATGTATATGATCCAAATAAATCCTTCTCCCGACAGGCAACGTAGCCAGGAAAAAGTCCCTACAGGAGGGAGGTTAAACTTACGTAAACAAGAAGAAGAAATAGATATCTATGAACCAAGTAGCAAACTACTGTATGGATACCTTTTATTCATTTCTCAGTAATCTATTAGCTCAGTATACTGAGCGTTGGACCGGTAATCCGACGGTAAATGGAGCGAATTCTGATCTATCTACTTACTTACTTACTTACTTACTTACTTACTTACTTACTTACTTACTTACTTACTTACTCAATGGCAATAGACAATTTCTAAGCAAGCTAAAGGAACATTATTTATTTTATGGAACCCGAAGATTCATTGCCATGCTTACCTGAGACCACCATTCAACTCTATTCTGTGCATCCAACCATCCCTCTCAAATCCTACTTCTCTTAAATCTATCCTAATATTGTCTAGGTCTCCCAATTGGTCTTTTTCCCTTCAGTCAATATTTTTGAGATATGTCTTTCCTCCCCCGTGCGCACAATATGTCCAGCCATCCTCCGTGATTTAATTATCTTACTGTATACGGTGACGAGTACAGGTTATGAAGCTCGCCGTTATGCAGTTTTCTCCAGTCCCCATTTTCATCTCTCTTAGGCCAAAATATTTTCCTAAGCCACCTGTTTTCGAACTCTCTCAGATTATGTTCTTCCCGAAGAGTAAGCAACCATGTCTCACATCCACAACTTAAATTTTAACAAGACTTGTTAATACAGTACATGTAGACTGTATTGTAGAAATACTAAAACCATACGTAGAAGACTTAGAAATCAGAAGGAGTCATAGGTGATACATTATTTTGAGACTGCATTGACATAAATCACGTCATCCGTTATAAAATCATAAATAGTGGCTACCTTTAAACGCGATTGGTCTATTACAAGAGTGAAACAATCGATTATGAAGTTGTTTACACAAATGCTAAGTTTCAAGAAAAAAGTATTAGGAGCCAAGAGAGGGGAAGGTACATAACAGGAATCTTAAGAAGGGAGCTTGATGCTTGAAAGTAGTGAAAGACAGGAAGGCTGTAAAAGTTCGAGCTTCTCATGTTGTTTTGACAAGCAAACTCCATTACCTTTACAGCCGAAACTTTAGACATAACCCGTACGCCAGTTATAAATAATCGCGCGCCAACTCTTTTCATTACGGCTTGCATATTCCTTTAATCTTTTGAGTGAAAAGTATGTGCGCTTTCCGCATTGATGATATCAAAGTAAAAAGTTTGAGATTTGTCATCGGAGACTTAATTAATTCATAATCACGATTAAAGCAGATGTAAATCATGTAAATACTCGTGAGTAAAAATTAGTTAGGAGATCCGTGTGTATATTACTGAAAGAATTATAATTCCCAGTAGGAATATATTATATTTTATTAGCATTCCACAGATAGAAGTCGGAGCTTTAAGCTATATACATAGTTAGGTAGAGAACTGCTCAAAAGAGAAGTAAATAGTCAGAAACACTAAAAGGAAATAAATCTCTGGGGTATAATCAAATACATAGAGTTAATTAGTTAAAAAATGAAAGTAACAATTTGGACAGGAATATTGATATCACAAACACACTACACAAATAAATGATATAATCCAGGGGTTCTCAAACTTCCTTTATTCGAGGACCCCTTGTCATTGCGGACCCCTAAAAAATGACCCTTTACTATTTTTACTAATTTTGTAGTATTAACCAGTTGGAATATATTTAATACAAAACGAAAAGCTATAGGATAGAAAAAGAAAGAAGTCTGTTTGTTTTGATACATTTTTTTAATTTCTAACAATGAATTCAATTGCAAAACTACAGGACTCTTAGTATTAATTATAAAAAATTACCAATGGAACAGTTATATAGTAAAATACCACAAATTTCAGTGAGAAGGAGGGTGTTGTTTTTTTGCTTTTGACAATCTTTGAAACATTGGGTTTTATTTTTGAAAGTTTCAGCCTTAAATGTACTTCGATATTCAAAAATCTCCCGCGGACCCCTCAAACCGTGCCTGCGGACCCCCAGGGGTCCGCGGACCACACTTTGAGAACCCCTGATATAATCAGTTGAAAGCGTAGAATAAATGTGAAGGAATTGATGAAGGGGGTCCGCGGACCACACTTTGAGAACCCCTGATATAATCAGTTGAAAGCGTAGAATAAATGTGAAGGAATTGATGAAGACAACTAAATTAAAGGAAAATAAAGAAACAATTGAGTAGAAAAGAACATGAATGTCTAAAGAAAATTCAGTGAAATTGAGCGATACAAATGTAAATACATAAATAAGTAAAGTAGATTAAATACACAGAACTATAAAGCGAAAGAAACACATAAATAGACATAGAAAGAAGTGAAAAACGGTGAGGATTTATAGAGAAAAAATATATAGGCCTACTAATAAGGAGAAAATACGCAAATAAGAATAAAGAAAACAATGTACCTTATAGACAAAACTAAGGAAAAACATTTATTATTTGACTGCTTTAGATGTACTGCATACAAACTGAAGATTGAAGTGTCTTAATACATCCTACTCGAGATTATGAGCATCAGATAAATTCAGTCGATAATCTCTCATGGGGTTACCTATGATTTATCGATAAATTCGCGACTGCGCAACAGGAGCGAATTTGTCTGATGAAACTCGTAAACTCGGGTTGGATTTATTAAGACTTTCCCATTAATGAAATGTAACGGATTATACAAATAATTATTACTTTCGTGCTTTGTTATATAAAAACAAAACTAACAGCCTTGAGATCATGGCATACTATGAATCAACCATCCTTGAATCGATTCGAGTTACCATGTTTTGACCAGTACTACCAATTGTGCATGTACGAAATAGTTAACTTAATTCAGGTAAGCTAATAGCACAACAGAATAAAAGCACACGAACTGGCTTGCACCGAATTGAAATTGTGTTTTTAATCTATGTACACTTAAAGTTATCAACCTCATCTGGTAACTAACTGAGCATTCCTTTAGTGTTGCTTATGAAACTGGTGAAGAAAGTATAAGGTAAGATAAAAAATATTTTTTTCCTCCCTGTAGGCCTACATGCCATGGAGGCCCAGAGTGTTCCGGAAGGGTGAGGATCCCAGATTTTAGACATTCGGAAATGAAGGTGGTAAGGTTGTAAGCCATATACACCGGCCGCCTTTACCCCCAGGATTGCTCCTGGTACTCCTGTTAGAGACTGAGTCGAGCCCAGGGCCATAGTGCCACCAGAAGGATTAGGCCAGTTGAAAAACTCCAACGACCTCATCGGGGATCGGATAGACTTTCTGAGAAACTATAAAATGGCCATTAGTCATTATCATTCCAATCAAACATGGATGTCACAATCTATATGATCTAAACATCTAAAGCATACGCTGAGTAGCCATACCAACTCAATCGGGCATGGTGAAAGTGGATAGTCACCACAACAAAGGGAGTATCCCCCCCCCCCCCGTGGAGATGAATCCTTTTTCTGGTGCTTTTATCTGAGACAAGTGCTGTCTGGCGTAATGGACGGAGGAACACACTTTTTAATATATCTACCTCTCTCTTTCTCTCTCTTTCACACACACACACAGAATAATTGCTCTTTCATCTCGACGTCAAAGAGTACTCGCTCCATTGTTCTTCTCTAAGCAGGGATCCCTTTTTCAAAACCATAGCCGTGTACAATCTCTTTTAACTAACAAGTGTATAAAAGAATTAAAATAAATAAAATTCATTTCAAGGCACTTTGGCAGCGAATAGCCTACTGTGAGTTTGTGTTTTTGGATTAAAGAGAGCAACAGAGATAAAACAACAGCTGTCGATACTAAAAGTGGGCGATGCAGTTTGCGTTTTACACCTGAATATACCCTCTTTTGCTCTCTCTCTCTCCTTCCCGATATATCATTCTCACTTTCTCTTCTCTCGATAGTCATTTTAATCTCTTTTTAACTTCTTTATTCTCTTTTAACTCCGGATGTTCCGGATTTTATCGATGAATTCACGTTTATCTTGCTAAAATCCGGACCGAGAACTATATAAATATATATCTATACTAGCAGGTGTCCGCGGATTCGCCCACGATTACTTACTCAACTGCTAGATATTGTGTTTAAATCATTTATTTAACAGAAAAATAATTAAAACATTACATTTATTAACACTGACATCGTTTTTACATAAATTTAAGGAATGAAATAATTTTACTCTTAAATATATTGTTTAACGTTACAAATATAAATAAACATACGAACAAAACGAATCATATGCTGCCATATGGGCATACAAATACGAAATGAAACGATTAAAATGAACCATAGATTCATGAACCTTACCAAAATCATGCATAAACAATTTTATTATAACGATTGTCAAGTCTTATTATTTCCAAAGCCTTATGTGAAGACTGCCACCAATAGGCCTACTGTTGTCAAGTGAACTGTGATTTAGATTTGATAATTCTGTGTAAAAAGGGATTAAGTATTCTCAAAAACATTTAATTTTTGACATTTAAAATCAATTTTTTTCGAAATCCTTTCTTAGTGAGCACCTACATTACTGTCAAAATTCCAAGTCTCTACCTGTTATAGTTTAGGCTCTACGTTGATGATTCTCTGTCAGTCAGTCAGTCAGGCCAAAACCTCTTATATATAGAGATATGAATCAGTGACCAGTTCAGTATTCTGTATCTGGTACCCTATGATCCCCAGGTGGGGCGAAGGGGTCTCCAAGCGGAGGTTTCATTACCTATACTAATTTTGATATGCTTATTTTCCGAGAGAGGGTAGAGGGACAGGTGGTAAGCCCATCGCCTCGCAACCCCCCTCTGGAAACTAAGTATTTCTTGGACGTGAAAGGGCCGAGAAATTTTGTCCAGAGGCTCTAATTTAGGCTTGGAGTTCTTTTACGTGCCGTAAATCTACGACACGGGACCCCCAGCTTAAAGTCCCTCCCGGAGGACTCCGTGCCCAGGATTTTTACGTCCTGAAAAATCCATCGACCGCGGCCGGGTTTGATCCCGCGCCGAGGCCGACAGTTCAGTATTAGGATATGTAAAATTTCAACAAATCTGAAGTGTCATAATTTTATCGTTAATTTTTATCACACGCACCTATGTGCCATTTTAAAATCTAAATTCACAGGGAATGATCACTGAAACATCTTCATGCCTGTTGCTACTTCGTTCAAAAATAATTAATCTTTGAAAACAGCAACTCAGCCATTTCATAAATACGGGTGGGACATTCTAGCAAATTATATAAACTATTTTTGTTTATTACATATCACAAATAATAAACTAGAATTGGTTCTTCACATTCTGTAAAATTTACAATGTCTTCTCCTCCACACTGCATGCAAAGCATTACTTAAAACTTATTTTAAATATTTTAAATTTGTTTTTCAAAATCTGTTACGGGTGGGACATGATTTGGACACTGATTTTAATGATGCAAAACAAAAGCTAATTTTCTGTTCTGCTATTACTGTTAGGGTCTTAATGTTGTTATTAATGAAGGTATCAGGGATTCAATACAAATTAGAAACTGTTTCCAGGTTGTCAGAACATTTATTTAACTCATCAATAATAATTTAACAAAACTATCACTGTTACGGGTGGGACGTTGCGGGTGGGACAAAAATTCCCTTGTTTGTTATTTTACATAGTAATTAACCACACATATTTTTTAAAGTTAATCTTATACCAAATTGTACCTTAAGATGTATATTTTCTCAAATGAAAATGGACATAGCTGATTACTCTTGACTACTTAGTATTAAAGATTGTTAAAATCATGCTAAAAATGGCAAAAAAGTAACTCAATGCAATAAATAAGTAAATCGACAGATTTTACACATGAAACCACTTCAAATACACCTAAGTCCTTAAAATTCAGAGAATTTGAGGTTTTAAACTTATTTTTGACCACCCAATTACAATAATTTTATAACTTTTCTCTTTGAGGGAAAAATTCCTATATTTTATGAAATGGCTGAACTGGGTATATATTGTTGATGCCATATTAACAGGACCTCGTCCAAAACCATCGTCTTTCTACAAAAGAATACATTGTTCGCTATTAATCCGAAAATTTTCACCGACAAAGAACAGGTGCTCTTGTAGTCGCGTGGATTTCCCCCAGTGTTGCCGCTGGAATTAACAATTCTCAAGTGAAGAAAACGTGCTGTGGTACATATTTGGCAACAAGTGTGAATACGCCTAATTGCCTTTCTATTCACTGATTGACATGTCGAGTGCAGTGGCGTTCCTAGAGTGGGGCGGTCCGCCTCGGGTCCCACTTACTATGGTCCCCCTATTGATACCCCACCCTAATATAAAAATTAATTTTCCACCTGATTTTGTAAAACGTGGCAGTGAATTTTTCCAAAACACGAGCAAGGCCCTTTTGATTCAGAAATCAGGAGAAAAGTTGTTTTTAACTATTTACATTTTACTTGAAACTTGTGAAAGAAGTTTTTCAAAACTGAAATTAATCAAAAGTTATTTGTTCTCAACAATGAGCCAAATCAGACTAAATGGACTAACAATGTTATACACCGAGAACAATTTGGTTACGAAAATAAACTTTCATGAGACAACTTTCTAATGTAAAAGCTATAAAAAAAATTTAACGTGACTATTACATATTATGAATTAATGTAATCCGTAATTTGCTAACTTATTATCTGATTCTCCGAATAAATTAAAACTGCTGTTTGTTACCTTAAAATTTCGTTAACTTTGTCATATTTAGGTCGGCCGCGGTGGTCTAGAGGTAGCGTGCCCGCCTCTAGATCCGCAGGGCGCGGGATCAAACCCGGCCGCGGTCAATGGATTTTTCAGGACGTAAAAATCCTGGGCACGGAGTCCTCCGGGAGGGACTTTAAGCTGGGGCTCCCGTTTCGTAAATTTACGGCACGTAAAAGAACTCCAAGCCTAAACTAGACCCTCTGGACAAACTTTCTCGACCCTTTCACGTCCAAGAAATACTTAGCTTTCAGAGGGGGTTGCGAGGCGATGGGCTTACCATCTGTCGTTCTACCCTCTCTCGGAAAATAAGCATATCAAAATTAGTATAGGTAATGAAACCTCCATTGGAGGCCCCTTCGCCTCACCTGGGGATCATAGGGTACCAGATACAGATACAGATGTCATATTTAAACATAACCTTTTTTTCCCTTTCATGCACACATTTATATTTTGCTAATCAGTTAACTTAATATTATTGGACTAACTCGTATAATATAATAATAAATAAGTACAATAAATATTGCATGAGTTTGCTCCCTTATTCTATTATTTTATGGTTAGATTAGCCCATGGAGACGAACTGAAAGACAAAAAAGCAAGCCATAGAAAAATAAGTTAAAAATAGCCGTGTTGTTACCTTTTGCTGGGGGGAGGGGGCCTCAAAAATAAATCCGCCCCGGGACCAAAGTGGTATAGTTACGCCATTACTTCAACTCGAGTTGGATTTATTACAATTTATCCAACTCGAGTTGACGAGTTTCATAAGATAAACTATCAATAAAATCAAAAACTCTCGTGGATTACCTACGATAAAACGAAAGTGATAAAAATTAAACGATAAAATTATGACGATAGACACTTGCGATTGGTCGAATATCGACGTAATTCTTATACTGGATTCATCACGGATTCACGAGCTAAATAGTCCTGTTAATTTGTTTCAAGCAGGACTATAAAGCAATCTCGGTTTCCATGGTATTACTGCAGATAAAGATGACTGCTTGTACGCTCGATGCTCATGAGAGTGGAGTCTAATGGGCCCCGAAGCTTAGCCGCTAATTGTAGGCAATTAGTAGCAAGCGAAGTGTCGTCCTCCCCGAAAATTACGATTTGTGGCCAGCCGTTTAAGAGCCCTTACCTTATATTACAAAAAATAAGCACCTCATAAATTTAGAAACGGTCTGGCTTTTATAGGAAATATTTACTTGGGGTCGTTATCGATAAAATAGCTACTTGCTGCTTTGGAGAAGGAAAGAATTAGCTTTTACTGCCCTTTTACAATGACCGGGAAGACTTAGTTTTACTGATTCATACCAGCTACAAGAATGGAGAGAATTCGGATGGTTCTGCAGTTGGAAATTCCTTTAAGGGTGAAGGTACACTTCTGACTAGCGTACAATTATTATCGCCGCACTCAATTCGTTGACAGTTAACATCAAAGAAGTCGCCGTCGCTTGGAGTAGTTGCCACACTGCACAGTGTTAGTAAACAGAGCGGGAAGATGTAGATGCAGCAAAACACTTACGTGGCAATGACACTGGGCAATGAGAGAATTGGCAACACGAATTCAGTCAGCGGTTTCTTTTGAGAAAACCTTTTACAGTAACAACAAGCATTGTAATATGAGAACAAAGCGAGCCGCCCGTCAACGTTATGAGTGAGGCGATAATACCGTATTTTAAGGACTATGAGACGCTCCGGACCATAAGACGCACCTTGATTTTAGGATGTAAATTTAAAGGAAAAGAAATTTAATGTTATTCTAAACTAAACATTTTAAAGGGAATGATACACATCGTTGTATAAAAAAATTATAACATTGTACAATGGAATCAGTGTAAATCAGTTCTAATATAAAACCTGCGTTGTACGAAAATCTGTTCTGTACAGGTGGCATCGCGTAAATTTTAACAACTAAACTGATTTCTCATGAAAAACTGAAAATACTTTTACACCCTGTAATCTTCAATTCAGCATACAGTAAGTGAAATGGGACAAGGCTGTTTAGACGTCATTGCCTTCATTTAAAACACCCAGCAGACAATTCCTTCCGTATAAAAGAACTCAACATTCCTTTCTTTTTGCATTGTATACCCTCATTTTACGATTGTCACAAGTGCACTGAAGTTGGCCTACAGTCTGCCAAAATTTGTAACAATCTTATCGTTTTAGACTTTCTTTACTGCCTTTACTGCCTTCAGCCACATTGCAGGAATTGGCCTTAAACATTCTTCAAGACTCGATCCATATTGTCCATAGCCATTTGTATTAAGACATTTTTAATAAATACGAGTAGAAAGGAAGGCCTTTATCGATAGCTGCTTTAAAATTTAATAGGAAAATATATACCCTAAATATTGGAAATTAGGGAAAAAATCTCATCTTAAAAAATTAATATTGTTCTTAGAATTGTCTTGATTTTGCTGTATCCTATTGGCACCCTTAATTTATGGCAGTTATCCTAGCTCGATTTTATCTCTTTGACCTTATTCTTTTAGGACGTTTAAAGAACACAAAATCCTGGGGTGTTTTCTTTAACTTCTTTAATTGTATCTGTTTTGTGAGAACTAAATAGTGTAAATGAGAGCGAATTTAAACTGAACAATACAAGAGGGAGCACAATGTTTTCTTCCTTTCACCTTCATTAAACTACACCCACTTCAGACCGGCAAGTTTGCCGGTACCTTCGGAGCTGCTGGTCATGAGTATTAGATTCCATCGCCTGCGAATGTTTGACTAGACTACACGCAACACACGCTTGCCAGAGAAGTTGCCTGCGTGGTTTTGTACAGGCGTTAACTCCTGGCGTTCCTCAATGCATTGCAGTGTTCACCTGTACACGCAGGGCTCTTACTGAATTACATATTTTACAATAATTATTAAAGACTGTGACTTCATTCCGTAATACTGTAATTCACTTAACTCTGAATTCGCTCATAAAATCTCATCGGACAAGCGCATAAATGTTTATGGGGATTATGTTGAAAAGTAGGGAAAGTCTTGTTTTGTTTCTTCGGGTCAGTTTGTCTCTTTAATTACTGAATGACAATCGTATGTAAGTCGAAATGCATAACTCCTAGAAACGTAATAACTAAGATACTCAGAAGCTTGCCACTGATATAAAGAAATAAGTGCGAGAAGCGATGGAACCACACATCTACATCAGAAGAAGTACTTAACGCAAATCCTATAATTTACCAAATCTATCGATTTGAATTTCGCAGTTATAAATACATACAATATTGAGACAAAGAATGTTATGACAAATATGGGAATATTTGAAGTACTATACGGAAGCCGGGAGGGTAAAAAACCCTAAAATATGGAAGTTCCGAGGAAATGCGGGGGAATTGGTTACTCCTTGAAGTGTACCCTCGAAGTCAATATTTCTGGTCTGTCAGAAAGGTCAAGTTTACCAAAGACAAAATTCGCGAGAGCGATAACACGAAATTTTCGCATTTCGACAAATGCGTGCAAACTTTTCTTTACCGCCTCCCATAACACCAAAAAGCATACTCTTAAATCATGAAATCCTACAATAACGTGAAAAATAAACATAATCTCAGTTTGAAACAAATTCCAACAAAATTTGTTTTATTGATACGGAACTTATAAATTTTCATGGAATATTTCTAGTATTCCTTCATGATTTTGTCTACTAATAAATGCATCAGCCATCAGATTAATCTTCCATGGTCCAATTTTGGCTGCAAACCGAACTTAAATACCAATTAAAATTGCTAGGAAAATTCACAATAATTATCAGAATATGCTGTTAAAATGTATTTCTATTATCTGTTAAAATTAGAGTTATGCATTCCAATAGCGCGACTCCTTAAACAGTAAAGTAGTTGAAACCCTACCTTTAGTCTTCTTGCAAACTCCTGATGCTCCATCACCGTTCCAGAGGTATGGCCTCGGTCTGAACCAAGACCTTCTTCACCCCTGAAAAGGGGCCCTACTCTATTATTTGTCCTCCCTGCCACATGCTTAGTTGGCACCGTTATGCGTATCCGCATAGGAAAAGGAGGACAAACTGGACTGGACAACGTAAATTCCGGGGTGTTCACTGAATAAAACGTGTAGCCCCTTTTTGGGTCGAAACCATGAAAGGGTACAGCTTTAGCCCAATGGCCCACAGGAATAAATAGTTGTCCAACGAAGCTAACCAATGATGTCTTCTGTTAATCACCTGGTCCCTGGAAAAAAATGAAAAATCCTTTAGGTTATTGTCAAAAGAAAGATTCAAGACTTTTAATACCTAGGTAGTATCTTACAAAACAATATTTGGCTAAGGTATATAGCCTGTGGTATACCTATTGGAAAGTTACAAGCTTGTGTCTTTTAATGGGGTACGCTGTAACGTAGTGGTTGAGGAACTGCGCTACAAACCAGAAGGTCGAGGGTTCGATCCCCGATGAGGTCGTTGGAGTTTTTAAATTGGCCTAATCCTTCTGGGATCGACTCAGCCTCTAACAGAAATGAGTACCAGGAGCAATCCTTGGGGTAAAGGCGGCCGGTGCGTAAGGATGACAACCTTACCATCTTTCCGTACCGAATATCCAGGGGCCCCATGGCCTGTATAGGGTACAATTTACTTTTACTCTGCTATTAATAAAAATTGGTTTTACGTAAGCCTATATAACAATATTAATAGTACAAAGTCTGTACAATGTACATCAGAAGCATGTGAAATATGGTCTATTAACTCCATCTGGCACTTTGTTATATCGTTTTATCTGATTTATTTATTTTATTGGGTTTCATAAACATTATTTGAATTTTAAAAATATCATTTTTGAAAGGTAATTTATAATAATAATAATAATAATAATAATAATAATAATAATAATAATAATAATAATAATAATAATAATAATAATAATAATAATAATAATAATAATAATGTGTTTTTCAAAGTGTTCATGTGATTTCATAGAAACTAATTGTTAGTTTAAACAATAGGCTACGTTTGAGTTGTAATTAATAGCTATAAAAGAGAAAAAAAAGTACGTTAGTAAAATCTAACATACGAGTCATGGTATGATGGTCATATATGCGAATGATGCCGGGTTAAACTATTAGTGGAGTTATTTTTTATTTTCTGTTTAATATTTAGATGCCGCGAAAGAAAATGGAAAGCCCAGCTCCAACAAAAGAAAACTTGTGTGGTTTTTGTTCGTTGAACTACGACAGTGCTCAGTCCATGAAGAAAGGCGACTGGATACGATGCCAAGCATGTAAAACGTGGTATCATGAATTGTGCGTAGGAACCGAAGGAAAAAAGCAGTTTGTTTGTGGAAAATGCCACTGATCGAAATTGTACCTACAGGTGTTCAGAATTGTACCTATGCGATACATTTTCGAACGATTTTTTGAAAATGAAACTTTGATTGCTATGGCCAAATTAACAGCTGTGTGTCTTTCTTATTTTTTGTGAAGGGTCAACTAGGTTACCAACTTTGTCATTACAATACAAATAGTTTTTTTGCACTCCTTAGCTAGTAAGTGTTTCTTACGACAGTTGTTTACATGGCTCGTAACTTGACATTACCACACGCAATCTTGTTGCTAGGGGCGACGGGCGGAAAGTGAATTGTTGCTAGGGGCGACGGGCGGAAAGTTACTTTACCGCCCGCAAATGCTTATTTGCGAGCAGAAATGACCAAGGCCTCCCCGCTTTATAAATATTCGGTTGCCATAAACAATACCAAATGCGAATCCCTTTCTGAAATAAGCACCATTCTTCAAGTCTGTATTTACATAATATTTTCAGGTAATATCACAATTAATATAATTAAATTGATATAAGTAACCGTCGTGCAAAAAATAGCATGCAACACACGGACCGTAATGGCATTTACGGGTCTCGAAAACTTAAAAACCCTCGGCTGCGCCTCGGGTTTTCAATCTGTTTCCTCGACCCGTAAACGTGCCTTTCCGCCCTTGTGTCGCAATATACTATTTCTTGTGTTCATTTTGTTCATAAAATAAGAAAATACGTTCAGTGTTCGAAATTGTACCACCTTACCCTAAGCTATACATGACTACAGAAGTAAGTAGATACGACATGGGGCAGACAGAAAGCACTAGTTGAAACTGATTCCCATTTAATTAAACAGACGTGATCCTTTCTCAGACCCTTTATTACTTCAAGTGTCATAACTCCAGCACCTCCATGCTTCTTACCTCGACACAGGGTGTCTGATAAATACTGTCACGATAGGGTCAGTCTATTACAATTTATGTTACTTCATGGAGCAGTTTCTTCAAAATTATTTATGTTTTAACATTACTTACTGAATGACAATAGGAAATCCCTAAGCAAGCTAAAGGAATCTTATCTACTAATTTACGGAACCCGGAGGTTCATTGCCGCGCTTACCTGAGCCCGCCATTCAACCCTATTCCGTGCTAACTCCAACCATCCCTCTCAAATCCTACTTACCTTTAATCTATTCTAATATTGTCCTCCTACCTACGTCTAGGTTTTCCAAGTGATCTTTTTTCTTCGGGTTCTCCAGTCAATATTTTTTAGATATGTATTTCCTTCGCCATGAGTGCCCAGCCCATTTCATTCTCCGATCGCTGGCGTGGTCTTGTTGATAGCGTCGCTGACTACAGATCCGTCGGCCCGGGTTCGATTCCCGGTACCTACTCGAATTTTTCTCAGGTAGGGAGGTTTGGAAGGGGGTATACTCAGCCCCGTGATTCAAATTGAGGAGCTACTTGATACAGAAGTAGCGGCTCCGGTCATGGAAACCACCATTAACGGCCGTGGGTGACGGCATGCTGACCATATTTTCCTAAGCACCCTGTTTTCGGGTGTCGGCATGCTGACCATATTTTCCTAAACACCCTGTTTTCGGACACACTCAGATTATGTTCTTCCCGTAGAGTAAGAGACCACGACTCACATCTATATAATAGGCTACAACCGGCAGGATAATTGTCTTATAAATGTTTATTTTAGATCTCTAAACAGAAGAAGAGAAGATAAAAGTTTGTGAATTGCATAAAACCAAGCATTTCCTGATTTTAGTCGACAGTTAACGTCTACCTTAATAGTATTTGTGTCTGTAATTATTGCTCATAGATATTTGCATTTCTTCACTTGTTCGAATCCAACATTCCTGCAGGCATCGAAAAAACTTTCTGCATTTCTCTCGATTGTATTGATGTCATCGCCTAAAAGACAAACGTCATCTGCGTAAGCTGAAATCGGGTGATTGCCATTTAATTCTAGGCCTACCTTGTTTTCTGAACTTTTCTAATGGCATATTCCAAAGCGAAATTAAACAGTAAAGGCGATGGTGCTTCTCTTTGTTTCAAGCCGTTTTTAATGGCTTTTAATGAACACTATAAAACAATATGTATCATTAATCTAATATTTATTATTGGTTATTATATGTAACTAGCATGTGCCCGCGGCTTCGCCCGCGATAATTATTTCAAAAATTAAAAATTAAGAGCATAATAGTTAAATCATTATATTTATTAACACCTAAATCACGTGGACTACATACCACGATTAGATAGCGTCGCCTGGTAAAAGCGACCTCAGATTCGATTTCCTTGGCCCAGAATACCCCTGTACAGTGAGTTTCGTCCAAATCGAACAATGTTTGACCATATTTAGGCCTATCCCTCTTCCGTGTAGGTTGAAAATTTCATATGTCTACGGGCCTTGACATTCTAAACAAATGAATCGACCAGCGTGAGCTTACAACAATCTAGCGATCGCGATGCTTTTATTACCACGGTATGACAAAAATAGCCAAAGCCAACTGCAATTGATTTGACATTGAAATGTATTACTGAAATCTGATGCTTCGACAGCGCTAAAATCGCGTTTTCTGCCAGTTTTTCACTCACAACTCGCGAACGAAAGGTAAAATTAAAAATCCGGCTTCGATGCGCATTCGCCCACCTTTCAGCCCATATATGTTTAAAATTTCAGATCTCTGCGTTCAGTAGATTTCGCTGGGCATCGTGGACAGACAGACAAACACGTCCTTTTATTATTTTAAGATAGCATGTGCCCGCGGCTTCGCCCGCGATAATTATTTCAAAAATTAAAAATTAAGAGCATAATAGTTAAATCATTATATTAACACCTAAATCATGTAGACTATATATCACGATTAGATAGCGTCACCTGGTAAAAGCGACCTCAGATTCGAGTTCCTTGGCCCAGAAAACCCCTGTATAGTGAGTTTCGTCCAAATCGAACAACGTTTGACCATATTTAGGCTAATATTGATTATCCCTATAATAATAATAATAATAATAATAATAATAATAATAATAATAATAATAATAATAATAATAATAATAATAATAATCCTCTTCGGTGTAGGTTGAAAATTTCATATTATGTTTGCGTGCCTTGACATTAAAAACAAATGAATCGACCAGCGTGAGCTACAACATTCAAGAGATCGCGATGCTTTTATGTCAAAGGAATGACAAAAATAGCCAAAGCCTAGTGTAATTGATTTGTTTTATTGAAAACTCATGCTTCGAAAACGAAATAAATACACGTTTTCTGCCCGTTTTTCACTCATAACTCACGAACGAAAGCGAAAATTAAAATTCCGGCTTCGAGGTGCACATTCCGACCCTTTAGTCCATCTATGTTTAAAATTTCAGATCTCTGCGTTCAGTAGATTTCGCTGGGCATCGCGGACAGACAGACAGACAGAAAGACAGACACTTCCTTTTATTAATATAGATGTAATATGTAATGTTATTATATGTACAGTTGCGATTAGACTCCCATGAAGTTGCGATTAGACTCCCATGAGTCAAAGCGACAAAAAATAAATTATTAATATATATATATATATTGTCATGAGAACTGATTTGCATTTGATGAATTCTTTTTAATATATTACCATAAAATAAGCACTAAATTGGGCATTACTCCGGTCGACCGATTTGGTCCAATATCAATTGCTTCTTTTCATGGACGTTATAAATGGATATTCCAAGTTTCATGATAATCCGATACAGAGTATTTGAGTTATCACGCGTACAGACACACGGACAGACGGACATTTTCCCGTCCTCCACACCATCTCATAAAGTACCATACTGGAACTTAATAACTATTTTTGCACGACTTAACTAATTAGTGGTACTTACGAATGTTGTTGCCGTGGATCGTAAGTTGACATTCCCGCACGCAATCTTGTTGCTATGTGCGGTAAGAGTTTCCGTGCTGTAAGAATTTACTTACGCCACACATCATAATACAAGCCTTATGGACAAGGCCCCCCAGGACAAATATTCGGTTCCCATAACAACAAACACATGCGAATCACTTTCTGAAATATAACATCCATCTTCAATAGTGTATATACATAATATTTTCAGCTAATATCTCAATTAATATAAATAAATTGATACTAATAATCATCGTGCAAAAAATAGCATGCAATACTCGTCCCGTAAGCGCATAAACGGATCTCGGAAAATTGAAAAAACTCGGCGCGAGCGCCTCGTTTTTTCAAACTCTTTCCTCGATCCGTATGCATCGCTTACGGCACTTGTATCGCAATATACTATTCTATACTTTTTCTGAAGAAGATTTTTTTCCTGAAAGATTTTCTGAAAGAAATGGGATGGATGTGCGGCTTTAAGATTGGCCAGCGACAGAATTCTAATCCGCGATCTCTGGAATACAAGTTACCTTCTCATGCCAAATCTCTCCAGTGAAAACAATTGCAAGTCCCAGGGATATAATACACACACTACGATAACAATGACGGTCTCCCTGAAGGTTGTTGACATAATGCATGCGTTGTATAATTAGCTTAGGTGGCCTGGAGAGTGGGTAAAGAAACCTCTAGCCACAACAATACTCTGTGCACTTTGTGCAGTTCGAGTCCCGCCTGGGGCGCTTGTGTGTTTGCATGTAGTGACATCTAAAGCAAGGCAAGTCCTTATTAGTCCCGACATGTGGTAAACAAGCTTCAAACAACCCTCACTTTCCCAGCACTCTACCTCTGTTATGACAGCAGAAATCCTAGCGATGAAAGTACAATGAATAAAATTATTTGTTACTAGCAAATCCCCGCGGCTTTGCCCAAGATAATTAATTGGAAGATTAAAAATTAAGAGCAAAATAATTAAAATATTGTATTTATTAACACTTGCACGTGAAGCACTCATAGGCCTAAACTAAACGATTAATAATTAATGAAACAGCTACAATTCCGGCTTTGAAGTATTTTCCACTATTAGAAAGAGCAAGTTTTTATTGATATATTCTATTAACAATTTATTTTTTATTTCTTTCGTCAGATGTTATTCTTGTGGGTAAAATATTTTTAACAAAAGTAAAAACAATATCAGAACATTCATCAGTCGATTTTAAAGCAAGCATAAATGAATATCAAGGCCGTCCCCATGGTTGCTTGCTTTCCATCGCTGGGACCCGAGCTCAAATCTCGGTGTATACTTGTAGAATTTGTGGTGGAAAAAATGGGGTCGGGGCAGGTTTTCTCGGGGTGCTCCAGTTTCCCCTTTTATATATCATCCCACCGTTAAGACTATTGGTTGCAATAAAGGAATTATGATTATTATTATTATTATTATTATTATTATAAAAAAATCTCACATAAAAAGCTCGTGTTCATATTTTAATACCTGGAGGAGAAAATTTCAATTTTGATTTTAAAACTCAATCAAATTCTTTATTTTCTAAAAAAAAATGAATTAAAATGAAAATTTAAAATTTATCTTTAATTCAATGTATAAAATTTCCAGCTTCTAGGATAAGCAATTCAGAAAAACACTTTCAACACTTCGGTCAGCCCTTTATAGTAGATTGGTTGGTATATGGTTATTTAACGACGGGGGTGTACTGCAACTTAAGCATGTGACCGTCGCCAGTGTGCCGGAATTTTGTCCCGCAGGAGTTCTTTTACATGCCAGTAAATCTACTGTCATGGGCATGTCACATTTATCCATACATAAATGCCATCGACCTGGGCCGGAATCCCTTTAGGGTATATGCTTCATATACGATTTATTCCATATTTTTTAAATTTATTTATAAAGAATTAGTCCAATATAACTTGTAGAGCTTCCTGATAGATGTCAAGGACTGGGCCCAAAAGGATTAAATAAATAAAATATGGATTTCATAGCCATCGTATCATGTCTGAACACCCTTGTGTTATTGCTGTTTTGAGTTGTGATATTTCATCAGAACATGAGTATTATCAGATGATAATGAAGTGAAATAGAGCAACAGGACTCCTGTCCATACATGTAAATCATCTCTGTTTAATTTTCAGAGCTGTAGAGCAGAACAAATAAAATACTTTGCAATCACCACATGAGGGCGGTAACCGTCGCGCCTGATTGAGCACATCGACAACCCGCAATACATCTGCTCTGCCAAGGTAATGCGTTTAATATTTTCAACATTCAAAAGTCAATGTATAAAAGATCAAATATACGGAAGAGAGAATAGGACAAATAACACTTAACAGAGAATAAAACAATAGAAATGAAAACAGTAAACTGATAAAACAAAGTACCAGATGGGGCTTATGGGCAATATTTAAGAAATCATTAAGAAAACGGAGAAAACGGAGAAAGTTTGATAAGCATATGTGACACTCAGTTTCTCTCAAGGTATCTTTAAACACGTATCGGACTGCAAAGAAGACAGCTAACACAATGACTTTTCCATTTGGCTCCCAGTTTTTTTTTTTTTACACCATCGTATTCAATAATTTTACAAGAAAATTTATATTTTTCTCCAAACTCCTATCCATCACTGTAAAGAAAATTTAAGACAAACTATTGTATCCAATAGAATACAGTATTAAGTTAAGTGTTAAACGCTTTATCACTATAGGCTCCGCTCCGATAACTTAAGATTGACAGGGAAATCTCAAAATACATTCGTACTTTACTAGAGCAAACTTGTGCGAAACTTTCCCATCTCACCATTTTTTAAACAAAAGACAGAAAACCGGAATTTACCTAATTAAAACACCCTATATTTAACACTGCGGTACAGGCTATAAGCGAAACCACATTTTAGCTGATGGTGACAAATCTGGCGAGTATGGCGGATGTGGGAGGCACTTGAAGCGAATGTCATCGATGGCTTTCATTGTTGCACGAGGAGCATGAGGACGGGCGTTATATTAAAACAAAACACCCCCACTCAGCACTCCCCTACGCTTTGGCACCATTAGACTTCCACATTTTTATACCATTAAAGGAGCTCCTTGGAGGGCTGAAGTTCAAGTCTGATGAAGACCGTCCACGAGTGGCTACAATGTCAACCAAAATAACTTTTCTCATGCGGTATCGAAGGACTTCCTATCCGATTGCTTAAGTGCAATGAATTGGGAGGGGACTATGTGGAAAAATAATGTACAAGCAAATATTCCTCCTGCAGTAAAATAGTGGGGAAAAATAATTGCGGTTTTCATTTGATTCTCCCACGTAACAACTTATAGGTTGCTAATTACGATAATAGCATATATTTTTTATATATTATTTATATTAAGTTATAAATAGTTTAGATAACCTATAAAATTATAAGGTCTTTGATAGGATTCCAGGACAGGGGCCAATAAATAATAAAGTATTAAATAACATTAAAAAAAAATAATAATAATAAACATAAAATAGCATCTCTAAAAAGGTGTAATTACAATTTGCATTATTGTTTACGGGAATTGAACTTGTGCATTAACTCATTGTATAAGACTGCAGTTGTACTTCTGCAGTAGGGATGTACGCTCGTATCGAAAGAGTGCGCCTCTCTTCAATTTAATGTATTGAAGAGGAGGAAGGTCTTCATTTCCTGGATTCTGTCCCCGGACCGGAACCACCCGGAGGAGGCGAGACCGTGTACTCAACAAGACATCTGCCTGCAGTCACACGGTTCAGATCCGGGGATCGATCCTCGATACAAAGAGACTGTAAACACCCTGAGATTAAACAAATTCCAGTACACATTAGCAACTTTTTATTCCCATTAAACAGAGTGGGAGTAGTATAGTTCAAACTTATTTACTTTCTCAGTGGGAATACACAAATAACACTGTACAACAAACTTGAACTTTTTTCTGTCCTTTATATGAACCTATGTGATTCTGTATAAACAAAAGGTTCTTGATTTATATCTCAAAACCAAAATGGTCCATCACGTACCGTTTTTGTAGGAGACACGCTTGTCATATTTACGTAAAAAGAAAAAAAATGAGAATTTTTGGGAAAATGGTGCGTCGTAAAACAAAACATATTTACAGATTCGTTATTAAGTGCCAGTATGGTACTTTATGAGATTTTTATTTATTTATTTTTTATTTATTTATTTATTTAACCTGGCGGAGTTAAGGCCATAAGGCCTTCTCTACCACTCAGTCAGGGCAAAAACATGAAATACATAATGATAATAATAATAATAATAATAATGATTAAAAATAAATTAAAAAAGAACTGATATACATGAATACAAGAAACGAACATTAAATACAAAGAAAAAAATTAGAACATATATACTTGAATAATTAAGATACATTAAATGATAAAAAAGAAATTAATTGTTACAAATATAATTTAGTTATATAAAAGCATTATGTGATAGAAACTGAAATTAACATAGGAATGAAAAAGATTATTGTGTGGGGACGAAAAAATGTCTGTCCGTCTGTCTGTCCGTGTGTCTGTACGCACCATAACTAAAATACTCTTTTTCGGATTTTCATGAAACTTGGAAAACACATTTATAATGTCCATGGGAAGAACCCTATTGATACTGAACCAAATCGGTTCACCGATACCGGAGAAACACCCAATTCAGTGCCTATTTTAATAGATTATATTAGAAAGGCGCCATAACTCAAACAGGCTTTATCGGATTACCATGAAACTTTTTACACGCATTTACGGCGTCCATGAAAAGTATCCTCTTGAATTTGAACCTAATTTGTTGACCGGTACCGGAGTAAAAACCAATTTAGTGTATATTTTAAAGGCGCAATATCTCAAATACGCTTTATCGGATTTTTATGAAACTTCGTATACACATTTATAATGTCCATGGAACGACGTCTGCTGATATTCGACCAAATCGGTTGGCCAGTACCGGAATAATGCCCAATTTAGTGCCTTTCATGTTAATATATAAGAAGTCGCGATAACTCAAATATGCTTTATTGGATTGTATACCCATACCCATTTGTATACCCATTTATAATGTACATGGGAAGACGTCTACTGATATTGGACCAAATCGGTAGACCGGTACCGAAGTAAAACCTAATTTAGTGTCTATTTTAAAGACGCGGTAACTCAAATACGCTTTACCGGATTATTATGAAACTTGGGATACACATTTATAATGTCCACGGGAAGACGTCTATTAATAATGGATAAAATCGGTTGACCTGTTTCGGAGCAATGCTCAATTTAGTGCCTATTTTATCTCTATATAATTATATAAGAGGCTTTGTCCTGACTGAATGACAGACTGACTGACTGACTGACAGAGAATCAACGTACAGCCTAAACTATAACAGGTAGAGACTTGGAATTTGGACAGTACCTTCGTTTCATAATGTAGGTGCTCACTAAGAAAGGATTTTGAAAACTTTTGATTTTAAATGCCAAAAATCAAATGTTTTTGAGAATACTTAATCCCTTTTTACACAGAATTATCCAATCCAAATCACATTTGACATTAAAACATATTGTTGCCAGTGGGTCTCAGATGGGTTTGGAAAAAAAATGAAACTCGAATTTGACAAATTAGAGAACTATCAATATTCACGAAAATAATGCAGTCACATAACTTTCTTTACTCTGGACATAGAGAAAACAATATGAGGTATGGTAATATATATATATAATTATATTAGTATATTGCAGGTTTTTGGAGAGAGAAGTATTTAAGGGATATTACATTTCTGTTTAATTTCATCCCCAAAACGGTTTTATGGTAACATGAGAGTGAGAAATAAAATATTCCGCAAAGACAATACAATTTTATGTTACCGGAATTTATGTTTCTTCTTATTTGAACCCCTACCCGGCTTGCTGTGTACAAGCGATACGATACAAAATTCGGTACAGGATTAATTTCCACGCTTGAGAAATTTTTTTTGTGATCACAGGTATCGATATAATTCATTAAAATACGTTATGTTCAGGTACTGTGGACCATGCGATATCATTAAATTATTATAAGAGGGATAATCAATATAGGCCTAAATATGGTCAAACGTTCGATTTGGACGAAACTCACTATACAGGGGTTTTCTGGGCCAAGGACCTCGAATCTGAGGTAGCTTTTACCAGTCGACGCTATCTAATAGTGGTATGTAATTAAGTGTTAATAAATATAGGCTAATGATTGAACTATTATGCTCTTAACTTTTAATTTTTGAAATAATTATCGCGGGCGAAGCCGTGGGCACATGCTAGTGGTAATATACGTATTCGAAAGAATTTATTTAAAAAAATGCAAATCAGTTATCTTGACAACATAGCCTATTGTTTTACTGTGATCTTATAAGGCCTTGGAAATTAAAATACAGTTAGCTATGACAAAAAACACTATTGTTTTACATGCGCTTATCCAACTTGACCGTTAAACTGACCGAAGTGGCCGAGATGGTAACGTCTTGCCCTCACATTCTGGAGTTCCATGGTTCAAATCCCGAAACCGGTCAATTTGACTTTTTTTTTGTATTCTGCATATCATAACTGATAAAACAAAAACATACTGGCACTTTGTTACATCAGTTTAACTGATTTTATTTTCAGCCAAAAATACACAAGAAACACATATTTTAATTTAAAGAATATTTGTCATGTTGTACTCTACTCTATAAGTATTATCCATTTTTAATACTGTGGCGATAACGTTGTGGGTATAGACCTTCTACCAATGCGTTGTTTATACGCAGCAGACACACGACGGTGAACACACAACAAAGGAAGAAGGAGAAGAAAATGAAGTCGAAGAAGAAAAAGAAACGAATCTGGGAGATGTATCAGTGTAGGTGTTTAATAGTTTTTTTAAAACCCTTTGTTTTATCACAACAACAAAACTAGAAGACAATGCCATTTTAATTTTTCATTATTATTACTATATCTAATCTGCACAGCAAGATACTCTGAAGATGATACAAATAAGGGTGATGGCTATGAACGATCACAATCCATGTTTAAAATGCAGTGAGGTTTTTTTATTTTTTATTTTATTTTACATTTTGCAGACCTTTATTTGGCAGAGTTGCCCTCAAGTCTGTTTCACACGCAGTCCATAAAAACATTTGCTACGGCTCTCTAACTGTTCCAGATACGAGGGCCGAGCACAAAGTAAGTTTCCCTAGAGCCGTTTACACAAAGAAAACAAAATTTCATGGAAATATTTATTGCAACAGATATAGCAAGTGTTCAGCTATTTTTCAACATATTCGCCAAAGGAATTGAGACATTTGTCATACCGTGGGACCAACTTTTGAGCACTTGTGTCGTGAATTCTGCCACCTCGGACTTGAACCACTGTGTGACAAACATCTCCGGTTCTCTGTCATTCTTTCTTATTTATTGAGGTGTAGGAAAAGATGGAAATCACTGAGAGCGAGGTCCGGGCTGTAGGATGAAGGTTGAAACATCTCCTAGCCGAACTTTTGGAGGAGACTTGCAGGGAGGTGTTTAAGCCTCCATCCTACAGCTCGGACCGCGCACCCAGAAATTTTCATCTTTTCCTACCCCTCAAGAAATGACAGAGAATGGTACAGTATGACAGAGAATCGGAGAAGGTTATCACTAGGGACCGGATATTTAGGTTTTTGAAAACACTGTTTTAGGTTTTCCATTATGTGAAATAGTTTTTTTTAGGTTTTTTGTCCAAAATATCGTTTTCGGGTAAAATAATTCGTTATTGAATTTGAATGTGCTACATAGGATTCAATATATAATTAACACGTCTTCTTAAAACACAGTGTGACCACTCAGTGTGAATAACAAGAAAGTACTAAAGGTTAAGGCAAACAAACGCTTTAAAACACAGAAATCTTTATCCTTGTTCATACACGTTCGTACGAATATTTTAAACGGAATACGCCGGTACTCTACACTTCCTCTCTTGATACAGTCCATCCTAGACGACAATGGGTTGAACGAAACGCTGGTGGTATTAATTTCAACCCGACAAAAATTATTGTCTCTCCGCAAAATATCGATTCCTCAACTGACAAACAAAAAAGACAAAAAAAGTAGCCTAAATTAGATATTTTAGGTTTTATATCCCGTTTAGGTATATTTAGATTTTTATACCCCATTTAGGTATTTTTAGGTGCCACAGAATTAATGTGGGTGAATCCTATGGACATGATTCGAAAAAGTGTATGAGCGCTTTTTGTTTTGGAAGCAAGGGAAAAAATAGGTAAAAACCTAAGAATCCGGTCCCTAGTTATCACACAATGGTTCAAACCTCAGGCGGCAGACTTCTACTGCACATGTATTCAAAAGTTGGTCCCAAGTTGTGATAAATGTCTCAATTCTGGTGGCGAATATGTTGAAAAATAGCTCAACACAGCCAGTATCTATTACAAAAAATGTTTCCATTAAATTGTGTTTTGTTTCCATTAATGGCCTGCGGGAAAGTTACTCTAAGGACGCGCCAGGTATTTCGAACCCATATAATAAAAACTATGATTTCTAAAAATTAAAAAAAATTGCTTATACAACAAATAGTGACCTACATGGTTTTCTACCTACTTTTTCCGTGGAATGACACAATTACATGAGGAATCTAGCAATAAGATATATTATTATGTTGAACGTCGAGTGAGTTTTTCACATAGGATACTAAGTTTTGATTTTTTTTAAGTTGTTGGAAACACTGATTATGTATCTAATTCCAGTTCAGTGACTCTCATGTGAATATCGCTTTTCTTTTTCAATACACATTGTGAGCATGGCCTCCTGTGAAAAAGATCTCCGGTTCATATTCACGCTATTTAAAACTCACCTACACAAACAAGTTGCTATGTAACGAAGTATCGATTCTCGATATCGAAATCGTGTTGGGTTACTTCAAATGTTTTCCTGTGCCCTCATATGGATATCGGTTGCCAATATCGAAATTATCTTTATTCTGGCTTTGTAATTACTTTCGGCACTAATTGGTTGCAAGTGATGGAACTGTATGCTTTTTGTTTTTGCACCGAAACACAATCCATGGTTAAATTTCCATAGCTTTTAGGTCAGTCTATGTACTGTATCTGATATCACTCATTAAATGTGTTGACCTAGTTTAAAATTCATTTGCCTGTTCCATACGAGTCGCAAATAATATTAGAACTCATAATAATATTTATTAGTTAACAAAATTTTGTTTTATAAATATATGTACACTTTTTAAAAATCTACGCTACTAATATGCTATTACTTAAAAAAGACATCGGGTCTAAAAAATGTAAGATCTATTCTTCATCAGTTAAAACTGCCACCATTTTGAAACGGAATACAAAAATAACAGGGCAAAGCAATTGATGATTTTGCATCTTTTTCGTATGAAGGTTAAAAGATAGCTCGAATATAAATAAATGTGTATCGTGAAATAATTGGTTAAATAAGGGCATTTTGTTTTAGCATTTTTTGGTTTATATTGCATTTTTCGTCATTTTCAAGAGATAAGTGATTCTTTTGGCAATTTTTAGGTAAATTTCGGCATTTTAGGTCATGTTTCAGTGGAGGCAGAGAGGAGTTTTTCCATGTACAAATCGTTACTTTCAGACAACAGACAATTTTATTTTTTTTCCAGAATCTCTGCCAAGTCCATTTTAATTCAGGCTTATTGTAAACACCATAGCAGTTTGTGTTGTAGGAATAGATATTTTCTCTTTTTAAATGGCACATATTTACTAAGGGCAATTTGATGGGCATGCCAGTTCAGAAAGAATTTATTTTTCGCCAAGGTTGTACAAGTAGTACAAACTAAGCAAACTTTAGTAACAAACTAAGCGTTTTTATATTGTAAATTCATATGTAACGCACTGTCATCCATTAAATTGCTTCTAGAAATTCATTATTTAACATAAAACTAATTATAAGTAGGCTAATAATGGTAAATTTATTATTTTTTAAAATTTTATGTCATTTTAACCATAAATGCATTTTTTATTTTGAATTTTTTCACTATTTTATGGCAATTAAATGCCTTGCTCTAAATATAATATATATGTAGTTTTTAATGACTTTAAGGAACATTAAAACAAAGTTGGAAAAATCGAACAACGCATTTGGTCGTATCTGTATAGGAAATCCCTACAATTACAGAATAACAGACGAAATGCCGGAAAACCATCAGTTACATAAATGTACACAAAAAACTGTGCGTGGAACGCCACACGACAGAAGTGAAACTTGCTTTAATTTTTGGATTTTTCAATTTTGGATTATTGGAATTTTTAATTTTGGATTGTTGGACTTTTTAATATTGGGTTTTTGGACTTTCTTATTCTTGGATTTTGGAGTTTTTAATTTTTAATTTTAGATTTTTAAATTTTGTAATTTTTATTATTAATTTTTTTTATTTTTAATATTGGATATTTAATTTTTTTAATTTTTTAATTTTTTTAATTTTATGATTTTTAAATTTTTGATATTTTTTAATTTTGGATTTTTGAATTTTTGAATTTTGGATCTTTGATTTTTTTTAATTTTGGAAATTTGGATATTTTAATTTTGTATTTTTAAAATTTTGGATCTTTGAATTTTTTTATTTTGGATTTTTTAATTTTGGATTTTTAAATTTTGGATTTTTTATTTTTGTATTTTTTAAACTTTGGATGAGCCTAATCATTGAGTTGATTGTTTTCTCTGCAGTCCGTTCCGTCACACCTCACTAATTTCGTGATGATTTTTGAGCGTGACACAAGGTCTCGATTTACCCCTACCGCGGCTAAAGAAGTTTCACTTAAAAAAAAACACTCGAGAGTGGAAGTAGTCTTCAAATTCTTATAGCATGAAAAGTTTGTCTGTAATCGTTGAAAGAATCTGAGCATTACATGAAACGTAAACATTAAAAAGGTACTATCTTTCAACTCTATCAGTTTAATAGTTTTTGCGACAAATCAGAACAGAAGGAGAGGAACCATTAAATTTTCATACAAGTATATGATGTGATAAAGACCGCCCTCGTGGTCTTGTGGTTAGCGTCGCTGGCTACATATCCGTTGGCGTGGTTTCGATTCCCGGTACATGCTAGGGTTTTTTGTTTGTTTGAGGTAGGGAGGTTCTGGTAGGGGTGCACTCAGCCTCCTGATTCAAATTGAGGAGCTACTTGATAGAGAAGTAGCGGCTCCGCTCATGGGAACCACCATTAACGGCCGTGGATGTCGGCATGCTGACCACTCGCCCCCCAATCCAACCATCTGCCTATGGTAGATGACGCAGCGGTCGAGTGGTAGGTCTTGTCCCTTCAAGGGTGTAGCGCCACGGAGTTTATGTATGACAAAAACCAGAAACTAAACTAAAATAAACTCCATGGCACTAAATCCCTTTGAGGGACTAGGGCTGCCATCTGACCGCTGTTTTATCTACCATAGGCAAATGGTAAGAATATGGGAGTATGTGGTCAACATTATTTTTTTCCAAAACATCTGAAGGCTAAAAGCTCTAAGTTAGTAAAATGACAAGTTTCTAGCTCATGTGGAGTGGGTAAACATTAATGTCGGTGAGTGGATGATCTGAACTGTCCACAGCCCGGCAATCTGGGTCCCGGCCGTGAAGCCTGGCCTTGCGCTCAGCCGCCATCTTTGCTCTTGATGGTGACAAATCGAAAGAGGTTGCTGAGAGCAGGTGTTTTGCTTCAACATGATAACGCGCGTCCTCATGCTGTTCGTGCAACCATGAAAACCATCGACGACATATGTTTCAAGTGCCTCCCACATCTGCGATACTTGCCAGGTTTGGCACCATCAGATTTCCACATCTTTAGTCCATTAAAGGAGCTCCTTGGAGAGCAGAAGGTCAAGTCTAATGAGGAC
The DNA here is from genome assembly GCA_964059195.1 of Ectobius pallidus. NCBI lineage: Eukaryota > Metazoa > Arthropoda > Insecta > Blattodea > Ectobiidae > Ectobius > Ectobius pallidus. The sequence continues at coordinate 141,391,519 of CAXKWD010000006.1, forward strand.
ATCCAATCGGCGGTGCATGAGGCCTACAGTGTTAACCAGAATAATTTTTCTCATGCTGTATTGATGCACTTCCTTCTGATGGCATAAGTGCATTGAACTGGGAGGGGACTATGTAGAAAAATAATGTACAAGCAAACATTCTTCCTGCAGAAAAATAGTGGAAAAAAATTAATTGCGGTTTTCATTTGATTCTCCCTCGTAGAAAGTACCATTTTGGCACTTAACAATATAGCAGAATATCGCGTCGCATACTTAGAATACAGATAACATTTCATCATTTTCATGATGGTCTGGTCACGGAAAAGATTTTCTGTGCCAATATCGACTAGAGTTCTCGAAGAAAACAAATAACTGGGACATATAGCAAGTTTTGTGAGTTGATTGGTGGGTAAAGAAATTCTAGCGCCCGCATAACTCTGCATATCGATTGCAAAGAAAACTGCACGGACAGCAGCTCTCTCAAAGCAAATAGCCGAGTTGGCTGCATTCAATTCAATTCGGACCGGGTCGTTAAAACTACCTAAGTACACTCTCTCACTAGAACATGATCTGACTGCCAACTCTGTTCCTTTCTTTGTAACAAAACAATATCTCAAATTGGGTTGCTATGTGGGCGTACATCTTCTAGAAAGTTCTCAACTCAAGTGCGTCTTCAAGGTAACAGATGTTATTGTGAAATTACACAACTTGAATAATGAGGGGAGCATACTGGTTTCAGCACTAAACAATTAGTCAAGTGCAATATTTCTAAGTCCTCTGCCCGTACCATGGGTATTATAGGTAAAGAAAGTATTGTGTTCCAACCTGAAATTCATACTTGAATTTTTAACATAAATAAACTTTTGAGATTTCTTGAATCCAAAAATACCATTCTCAGAAACATGTCTGTGTGTCCGAGAACAGCCTAGCTCCAGAACAAAAAATCTTTTGAAAACATTTTTTTTTCGGGGGTTTGCTACCTTGTAGGGATGTAACATGAAGACTAACGGTGACCTCACTAAATAACATCACCTAATATGAAGACCCCCGCTGAGGTTCTAGGGAAAGGTTTTTTAAAAGATTTGTGGGAGATAGAGTGCGTGTATTTAGCCTGCTGTATTGGCTATTACCTTTCAGAGCCCTATGTGAACACTGTTTGATAATACCGTTGCCATGGAAACCGAGCCCTTTTCCGGGGGTTTTGGGGCTAAAAATTTAGAAAAAGAAACCTTTTGAAATTTTCCTATGGTTTGCAGCCTAAAGGCTATTTTTGTACCAAATTTCAAGTTCCTAGCTCATCTGGAAGTGGGTAAACATTAATGTCAGTGAGTGAGTGAGTGAGTCAGCCAAGTGGCTTTATATTATAGGGAGAGATGTGGGATTTTAAGAGAGGGTACCGAGATAAGTGTAATATAGTATTAAGAACTGAATTCGCTGTTTTTAATAATCAATGTAAAATGTCAGAAAGGCCTCTGCGTGTACAGGTAAACACTGCAACGCACTGAGGAACAACGGAGCGCCAGGAGTCAACGCCTGTGGAAAACCATGCAGGCAACTTCTCTGGCAAGCGTGTATTGCGTGTAGTCTAGTCAAACATTCGCAGGCGATGGGATCTAATACTCATGACCAGCAGCTCCGAAGGTACCGATATACTACTTGCATATCTGTTAGTCTGAAGTTGTTGTAGTTTAATGAAGGTGAAAGGAAGAAAACATTGTGCTCCCTTTTGTATTGTTCAGTTTAAATTCGCTCACATTTACACTATTTAGTTCTCACAAAATAGGTATAATTTAAAGAAATTAATGAAAACACTCCAGAATTGTGTGTTCTTGAAACGTCGTAAGAGTATAAATAAGGTCAAAGAGAGAAAATTTAGTAAGGATAGCGGCCTTAAATTAAGGGTGCCAATAGGATACATCCAATCAAAACAATTCTAAGGCAATATTTTTTTAATATGAGATTTTTCCCCTTATTTTCAATATTCATATATGAGGGCTATTTTTTTCAACCTTCGATGGGGCATAAAATGAAAACCGCAATGAAAATCAAAACTGTTTTATGTGGAAGATTTAGGTACACCTTCTAACTACTTCTCTACATAGTCGCGTTCCGATTGAGACCACCCCGTTAGGTTTACGGAAATAATTATTTCCAAACTTTCAGAGCCCTATGTGAACACTGTTTGATAATACCGTTGCCATGGAAACCGAGCCCTTTTTCGGGGGGGGGGGGCTTAGGGCAAAAAATTAAAAAAATAAACTTTTTGGAATTTTTCTGTAGTTTACAGCCTAAAAGCTATTTGTCTACCAAATTTCAAGTTTCTAGCTCATCTGGAAGTGGGCAAACATTAATATCAGTAAGTGAGTGAGTCAGCCAAGTGGCTTTATATTATAGGCATAATGTCTTTTGTGATTTTTTTGAAAATAGCTCTAACGATTTAGTTTAAATTTTGTACATGAGGTGCTTATACTAAGAGCTAAAACTTTTATTACAATTTTTTTTTTCATAAGAATTCTCCAGCAATAACGCTTTGCGTCAGGTTGACACAAATGAATACGCACTTGGGTAGTGCGGTGCGATGGAGTAACGACATTATCTTCTCTTTTACAACCAATTAACATGAAGTGAATGTCATGCATAATATATTAGCTTATACAAAACTTTTATTTGGACAGAGGAAGTTACGTGTTTTACATAACGTATTTTTATAGCAATCAATGGTAATTTCTTAATTGGACAAATTCAAATATCTGGAGGCAATAATTACGGAAACAAATAATATTAAGGTAGAAGTCAAGTGTCGATTAAAATCAGGAAATGCCTGTTTTTATGCAGTTCAGAAACTCTTAACTTCTAGTCTTCTGCCCAGAAATCTAAATAAAAAATTTATAAGACTATTATTTTGCCGGCTGTATTACTTGCATGTGAGACATGGTCCCTTACACTTCGGGAAGAACATAACTGAGAGTGTTCGAAAACAGAGGGATTAGGAAAATATCTGGCCTAAGAGAGATGACAATGGGGACTGGAGAAATCTGCATAACGACGAGCTTCATAACCTATATTCGTCATCGGATGTACTATGGGTAATTAAATCAGAGGATGAAATGGGCTGGACATGTTGCGAGCATGGGGAACGAAAGACATATCTCATAAATATTGACTGGGAGACCCGAAGGGAGAAGACCACTTGGAAGACCTAGACGTAGGTGGGAGGACAATATTTGGATAGATTTCAGAGAAGTAGGATTTGAGAGTGATGACTGGATAGAGTTAGCAAAGAATAGGGTTGAATGGCGGGCTCAGGTAAGCACGGCAATGAACATCCATAAAATAGATAGGCCTAATATTCCTTTAGCTTGCTAAGGAATTGTCTATTGTAATTGAGTAAGTACGTAAGTATGAAAATTATTCACTGTTTACAATATGTAATTATTAGAGCCTAGATGTCTAAGCAGATTGTATACTTCTTTGCAGACATAAGCAGTAAATTGAACTAAAATATATAATTAAAACCATCAGTTCAGCAATCTTTATTATGTGTAGCCTGGGCCTTTCGCCACCTATGTCACCCTCAAGACATCTTTTTGTGCTGTGTTGATACTGACAAAAATATTGAAAAGTAGTTGAAAAGGGATACTATGGGCAGATGTGATCGAAAAGGGATAAAGGTTCCAAAAAGGGGAATGTAGTTAATGATCGTTCGGATCTATTAGCTGTATTAGCAGCATCTTGCGGTCTACATTATTCGTACTCCAAGAGCCCAATATCTCATGTTAAATATAACATAACATAACTTGAAATATGACATAACTTGTCTGTCAGTGAGGTATACCATTAAGAGCAATCTGTCATAGGAGAGAGGTTCCATCTGGAGCTGTGAAGTCAACTCTGGCTAAGCTCGTTTGGTAGAACAGTGGCACGGATAGACAAGGGTCCTGGGTTCAAATCCCAGTGTCAGAGGAATTTTTCCCCTGTAATATTCTCATGACAAAGACAATAATCTGTAGTTAATTAAAAATAAAACGTAGAACTACATCTCCAATCGTTGGAATAACCTTTGGGTAAGGAGTACAAACGGTGCTTTGATTAAAGAACTCTTCTTTCCTACAGTACACTTTCGGCTATGTGTTAAATTTTTAATCCAAATTAAATTTTGACATAATTTTTGATAGGCCATGAGAAATTTGGGAGTTATTTCTTGAGATTCACATTATTTCAGACAGGAGTTATAATTGTAAGTGTGAGAATCAATACTGATTACAAAACACCTTTTGTTTGATTGTCCTATATTTGAAAAGAAAATACTCCAACTAAATTTACTTTTGCAGATTGAGATGATGTATCGTATGTCAAAAATCTTCAAGAAACAATTTTATTATAAAAATTTTATGCAATTTATAATACACATTCATAACCACATGTAATTTTAACTTTGTGAATTTAATGTACAAATTGCTAACATGCCTTTTCTGGCAAAATAGAGTTTTTCCAAAGATTTGGAAAGTAAATAATTTCAATAAAAATTAAAAATAAACTGCTGGGAAATTATCAACTGGAGGTAACTAGAGGCAATATTGCACACAATGGTTTCTTCCAGAAAAGCTCTAATTTTACTCCAAGAGAAAAGAAAGTTGAAAACTTTAAATACTGTCCCTGATCATCAGAAATGCATTATGATGTTACATCCATGTTACAAAAATGTTGAAGTACAATATTATTATAAACATTTCATGCAATTTATAATATAACTATATAACTAAATGTAGTTTTTAACTTTTTAAATTTACTGTACAAATTGCTAACATGCCTTTTCTGGCAAAATAGAGTTTTTCCAAAGATTTGGAAAGTAAATAATTTCAATAAAAATTAAAAATAAACTGCTGGGAAATTATCAACTGGAGGTAACTAGAGGCAATATTGCACACAATGGTTTCTTCCAGAAAAGCTCTAATTTTACTCCAAGAGAAAAGAAAGTTGAAAACTTTAAATACTGTCCCTGATCATCAGAAATGCATTATGATGTTACATCCATGTTACAAAAATGTTGAAGGACAATATTATTATAAACATTTCATGCAATTTATAATATAACTATATAACTAAATGTAGTTTTTAACTTTTTAAATTTACTGTACAAATTGCTAACATGCCTTTTCTGGCAAAATAGAGTTTTTCCAAAGATTTGGAAAGTAAATAATTTCAATAAAAATTAAAAATAAACTGCTGGGAAATTATCAACTGGAGGTAACTAGAGGCAATATTGCACCCAATGGTTTCTTCCAGAAGAGCTCTAATTTTACTCCAAAAGAAAAGAAAGTTGCAAGCCTTAAATCCTATCCCTGATCATGAGAAATGCACTGAAAAAAAAAACATAGATTCCATGCAGGACTTCTGACTTCAACGTGTAAGCTGCAGTAAAACTGAGTCACTTTTATTCTTGCGTTTCAGATTATGTTATAACGAAGGTCATAAAAACAAAATAGAGCGATAATATTGTTCCAGACAACAAAAGGCGAGGAAATTGCCACATTTATCTCTAGTGGTTGTAATTAAGATATTTTAATCCATACGAATTTCGCATTCATACGCAAATCAGCACTGCCCTGCCACCTGGCGGGGAACTCCTGAACAACCACGCTGCCTCTAAAGACCCAAAATTACTTGTACTCGTTCCACAGCTATTTGGTATTAAAAAATGTAAAAAACTGAAACATACAGAATAAAAAAGTTATGAATTTACAGATCCTATTTTAAGGTGAGTAAAAATGTAGATTTCAGCATAAAAGTTGGATTAACTTCAGATTTATTAAGTGCCAGAATTTTTTAAGGTTATATGGTCCGTCCGGCCGTAAGTCTGTACGCGCGATAATTCGAATACCCTTTATCAGATTTTTATGAACTTTAGTATACACACTTAGCTTCTAAATTCAACAGGAAGAACCCTATTGATTTTGATCGATTGGCTTACTTTTTGAATGAGATATTTGCATCAATCTTTAGAAGTGAATATGCTGTTAGGAACTGAAAACAAGAGATTGCGTATTTCTACGCCTTCAGATATTTTGTCAAAAATTAAGGGATATTGTTGGCGTGAGAAATTTGTTGTAAATTGGTTCTGTTAATATTCTAGTTATCCCATGTATTCCTTCACATATGCTGATCAAACTTTATCAAGAAAAAGTGGTCTAAAAACTCAAAAGCTTCTTAAATAAGCCATATTATCTCCAGCTGGCACTTTGTTTTACCAGTTTCCTTGATTTTATTTGGAATGAAGTGCTCGCGCGGTATTTAAGATATCTAACTGTTAAGAACTTGATCTTGAGAAAACCTATGTAGCACCATGGCCCTCACTAATTAAGACACTCAATATTGTAAAGAGTTGTGAGGAGACCATGGTATTTGTCTCGATTTTCGTTACATCTACGTGTAGCCTATTACCGTAGTAATATACCTTTAGTAAGAGACCTCTCCGGAAAAAACCAATTTACATATCAACATTTTTCCCATAGCCTACTGAACTAAAGTTGTTCATTCAGCAGCGAACTTTTTTATTTTATTTTTTAAATATAAATTTTTCAATTAATTTACTTTGAGTAAAGAGGTTTTTATAACCTTTGCTTACTCAATCTACATGACTAGTTTTAATTTGATATCAAAAGATTTAAACTCCATGGCGCTACATCCATTGAGGAATTAGGCTACCATCCGATCGTTGCGTCGTCTATCTTAAGCAAATGGCAGGACAAGGGGCAAGTGTCAAGCATGCCAACACACACGGCCGTTAAAGATGGTGTCCGTGACCGAAGCTGCTACTTCTTAATTAAGTAGCTCTTCAGTTTGCATCACGAGGCTGAGTGCACCCCGTACCAGACCTCCCTACCTCAGAAAAATCAGAGGTTAGGGGATCGAACTCGGGCCTGTGGATCCGCAGAAAGCTGATTTGATATTAAGACGTCTGATAACTATCTAATTATTTCAACAATCTTCCTCTACACCCAGAGGCTGCCAATTTGGAGGTGTTAACAGCATGAAGTATAAACGAGTTATTGGTTGATCACTGAACAAGAAGAATTCTATTGTTTTGGATACCTAAGTATTCTTATAGAAAACTTTAAAAGTCTGTAAGGCAATTTCTTTAAACACGGATGCTTTGACTCCCGGATCTTGAAGGAGAGTGACACACTTCTTAGGGATAGTGCCCCTTGTACCCATATATATATATATATAATATATGTATATATATATATTAATTAATTTAAAAAAGGAAGCCGCCCAATAAACAAGTTAAACTTTATACAGGCCCGGATTCGATCCTCGGCACCTCTGATTTTTCTGAGGTAGGGAGGTCTGGTACGGGGTGCACTCAGCCTCATGATGTACCTATATTTTAGTGAATATTATGTTTTACAATATTCTAAATTAATACTTAATGGCTCTACTATTCAATTTTGAAAAAATACCTAGCGTCATGCATAATTATGCTTTATACGTTCACATTTGAACGAGCTTCCCGCAAACCCTGATTAGATGGCACCACTGGTCATTTCAAGACAAGACAGTCTCTTTGATGTAACATGTGGTCAGTCTGTGAAACCACACGATGCTCCATTTACACTCACAAAGCACCAGGACATGTAAGCATGACTACGTGGAGGTGTTACATAGACAGCAAAAACTATTACCCTTAGGAAGCCAGGGTGGTTTAGGCGCTAACGTTTGGCACTCGTAATGTCTCAGGTTGGCCAATTTGACGTGTTTCTTTTTTCATGGATTGTCCAGTAACAAAAGCAAATGCATGAGTGTATATTTTCTTACTAATTTTCATCGCCGCTATTTCGCCTAACATCATAATCACTAATCTCTATATATGTAAGAGGTTTTGTCCTGACTGACTGACTGACAGAGAATCAACGTAGAGCCTAAACTATAATAGGTAGAGACTTGGAATTTTGACAGTATCTTCGTTTTATAATGTAGGTGCTCAATAAGAAAGGATTTTGAAAAATTTTGATTTTAAATGCCAAAAATCAAATGTTATTGAGTATACTTAATCCCTTTTTACAGAATTATCAAATCCAAATCACAGTTGGCATGGCAACATATTGTTGCCAGTGGGAGTTTAACAAATTAGAGAAGCAATGAATATAATTCATGTCATAAATAAATATTAAAGAATGATCCACGAAAATAATGCAGTCACATAACTTTCTCTACCCTGGACATAGAGAAAACAATACGAGGTATGGTAATGTGTATATTATTATATTGCATGTTTTTGGAGAGAGAAGTATGATAGTGATATTGATTTCTGTTTAATTTCATCCCCAAAACGGTTTTATGGTAATATGAGAGTGAGAAATAAAATATTCCGCAAAGACAATACAATTTTATGTTAACGGAATTTCTGTTTCTTCTTATTTGAACCCCTACCAGGCTTGCTGTGTACTGTACAAGCGAAGGGATGCAATATTCTACATCCTCTATGAGCCATAAAAATCTATATCAAGCGTTTTCTGAGGGAATAGTTTGAGTGTGTTAAGTCGTTCTTCCTATTTCAAATTCTACATACCTATATAATGACCTATAAGTTAAAATCGAAAGTACTTAATAAGATAATTTCCAACTACAAAATAAAAAACCCGGGATAGTATATATATATATATATATATATATATATATATATATATATATATATATATATAAGGCTTTGTCCTGATTTAATGACTGACTGACAGAGAATCAACGTAGAGCCTAAACTATAATAGGTAGAGACTTGGAATTTTGACAGTACCATCGTTTCATAATGTAAGTGCTCACAAAGAAAGGATTTTGAATAGTTTTGATTTCAAATGCCAAAAATAATTTTTTTTAAAAAGAATATTTAATCCCTTTTTAACAGAATTGTCAAATCCAAATCATAGTTCACATGACAACAGTGTATTGTTGGCAGCGTTCACAGGTAGCTTTGGAAATAAATTATACAGGAATTTGAAAAAATAGAGAAGCTATCGATATAATTCATTGGTATAAATAAATATTGAAGAATGGAATCCACGAAAATAATGCACAATGTGATGTAGTTAGAGATATGTCTTTCCTCCACCATGCGCGCAACATGTCCAGCCCATTTCATTCTCCGTGATTTAATTACCTTTACTATATCCGAGCTCGTCATGCACTTTTCTCCAGTCCCCATTTTCATCTCTTTTAGGCCCAAATATTTTCCTAAGCCCCCTATTTTCGAACACTCTCAGATTATATTCTTCCCGAAGAGTAAGCGACCATGTCTCACATCCATACAATACAACCGGCAGGATAATTTTCTTATAAATTTTTATTTTTGATTTCTGCAAGACCAGAAGATAAGAGTTTCCATTCATAAACTAAACGATAAATAATTATAATGAAATCGCAAAAAATCCGGCTTTGGAGTGCATTCTACGATTAGAAAGCGCCTCTATTGTATTTGACATTATAAACAAACGAATGGAGCTGGTTCTTCTGAAATGGAGTGTTTAGTAGCAGTGGCGTACCAAGGCTACTTGGCGCCCGGGGCTAATTAGATGGTAGTCGCCCCCTAACACTAAAAAGTTCAAGGTTCTATGAGTTTAATTTAAACACAGTTTAATGTTCACAATTATTTATTTTTAATAAGTAGTATGTTGCTTCAACAAATCATAAAGAGAAAAATATGAATGAAATAAAACTGTAAGTATTAGCCTATAAGGTTAGCTTGTTTGAAAAAAAAAATAAAGAGAAAAGAAGTTTCAGAGTCATAACAGAATTTTTAAAATGTGCCTTCCTAGCCTTGATGGATGAAAAACTAATTTATAATAGAGTTGAAGTCTATAGTATCAGCCACATCACGTTCAATTGATAAAATTACTAAATTACACCGTAAACTTTTCCTGTGTGCTCGACGCCCACGACCTATTGTCTATAGTTTAAATAATATAATATATAAATAATATAGTCTAAATAATATTAGGCCTACTGCAGTATTTAACAAAGCAATAAAGAAAATTTGACCAATAAAACCTTATATTTTGCCTGAAAAAATTATTTTTTCTTAAACTAAAAAAATCCTTTTTTTCAATTTTGGCGCCCCTTTCCTTACGGAGCCCGGTGCGGCCGCCCCGTTCGCACCCCCCTTGGTACGCCACTGTATAGTAGCAGAAACGGCTTCAAAAGTTAAAAGAACGTAAATTTAGTCAGGTGGAGAGGAAAGGCAAGGATCAGTATGAAGTCTAACTTCTGCAGGAACAAGTTTGAAAATTTCAATATCAAAGTTAGGAGAGAAGTTGTTGGAAATAAAAAGTGCAACAGATAAAGAAGTGAATGAAAAAAAAAAAAAAAAGCCGGAAGACGCTGCGTAGTGGTATTGACGCTATTGCTTTGACGCATGCGTCTTGCGAGTAAATGATGCAAATAGTGTTTGAAATTGTTCATAGGTGGCAGGACGAATAAATGAAGTGCTGTGTCGGCGCCTGGTGGGAAAGGCCGCACTTACCAAAGAATTTCTCACGGCTGATTAAAAGAAGGGATGCAGTAATGAAACAAAAACGTATTTTTCATCAAATTACTTAAACAATCCACATTTATGATAGTTTTTTAAAAATTGCGTAGTAATATATTGTATTTACTCACAAACACAGACATTTGGCAGTTTACAAAATATTAAACGCATGAAGAAAAATTACAACATTTACTTTTAAGGTTAACAATTCATCAAGAATATAAAACGGATTTCTTATTAACCAATGGTAGAGTCCTGTTTGATGCAGTTTTTCTTCACGTACCATGTGATAAGTAGGGCCTTGATTCTGAGGTTTTAAACTATTATGCTCCTTGTTAGCTAACTGAGATATTTTAACATAATGATCCGGTTTTATTGTTATGACGGTCACTTAGTCCGATCTTATAAAACCTAAAAATGGGTAAATAAGACATTCAAAACTAAAAATGGGTAAATAGTATATTGCGATACTAGTGCCGTAGGCGGTACATACGGATCGAGGAAAGAGTTTGAAAAAACGAGGCGCTTGCGCCGAGTTTTTTCAATTTCCGAGATCCGTTATGCGCTTACAGCACGAGTATTGCATGCTATTTTTTGCACGATGATTATTTATATCAATTTATTTATATTAATTGAGATATTAGCTGAAAATATTATGTTTATACAATATTGAAGATGGATGTTATATTTCAGAAAGTGATTCGCATATGTTGGTTGTTATGGGAACCGAATATTTGTCCTGTTAAAGTCGCCACAAACTGGGGGGCCTTGGTTCCGGTCTTCCATAAAGGCTTGTGTTATGTAGGAATTACATAATGTGAGGATAAAATGCAAAATTTACTTGAAATAACATAAAAAATTGAACTCTATCTAAGGTACAAACGATGGATAGGACATAGGACCAAAATTGTAGACCTTTCAAAATCCGTCACTGCTGGTGCAGTCGTTTTTTATACGACTTACTTAGCTACTTTAAGCCCCTAAAGAGGGTCTGCACAGACATTAAATTTGTGTCCGCCATTTTGAATGCTATTCGGGTGTTAAATTAAATTTAAAATCGGATCGGTTCGGAATGTTTCCGACTGTTACAAGCTATAAGCTTTCAAGTTTCTGGCTTACGTAAGCTGAAGATTTGTAATAGGCCTACGTAAAATAAAAGTTGTTTCAACAAATATATTGAACACTCCTTCTAGTTCCTATTACTGGTTCAATAATTGTTGCAATTAAGGGGATATTGATTGTTGCGTTATTTTTATGGATTTAGTTTTGCCAACTTTTGATAAAAGTTAAAATATTAAAACAACAAAATATTATACTACTAGCTTGGTGGGACCATCACAGAGTTTCGAGCTTCTAGATTAAACGCTAATTTATTTAAAAAACAGAGGCATCTACTAATTCAGGTTCATTTGCCCTAGGTAATTGTTTAATGAACTCTTTTCTTCTCTCGCCCGTTTTGATTAATTTTCATAAGGAGTGTTCGTTGCTCTTTTATTTGGATTCTCCATATTTGCATTTTTACTAGCTTGACCCACGTTTCTGTTCAACCTTCAATCAAGTTTATGTTCTTACTTCAGCCATGTTTTGGTTCTTAATTTTATTAACTTTATTCTCAACACCACTTCTTAGCGAAAGTGCCAGCAGAACTACACTGACCGGCAAAAAAAAAACCAATCACTTAAAGAAATTTAAAAAAATTAAGTTTAAATAAAAATTATGTAGTAGGTCTAGTGCTTGAAATAAAATTACAGCAATTGTATACGTTTTTAAGGTTAAAATTTAATGACACATTTCACACTTAATTCCCCATGTTGCCTCTTCACCGTGGTGAATGGTGAGCCTAAGGTTGCAGCGGCATAACGGAGGCTGCTTCCATCATTAATTACAGCAACAGCTTTGGCAACGTCTTCGAGACTGAGAGGCATAATTTCAACTAAACTTACTGACAGAATCACTTCGATGCGAAGGGATACAGTTTCCTTTCAGTTTGGAAGGAAATGACGCAATACAACAATGAAACACCTTGCAATGTTAATGACAAGCTAGTGCACATAATCAGATTGGAATCGCCCTATCGCGATGTTTATTTTGTTTTGTTTGGTGATAAAGTGATGGGATATTAAGAAAGCGGATATGCTGTATCTATAGCTAATGGTCCAATGAAAATAATAATTCATCCTCACCAACAACAATGTATAAACATCCAACCAATTTATGTTTAATCTCAAAATTACAACAAATTTTACAGTGATCGGTTTTTTTTTTGCCGGTCAGTATATAGGCTATTTCATGTGTCATCACAATAAAGACCGGTGCTAGGCAACAAGTGCGGAAGAATATTTTTGGCATTAAAAAATATTATAGAACATAGCTTCCGGCGCTGAATCTCTGCGTTCTTCTTCAGGGCACTGAGTGTCGGCTAGGAGATGAGCATTTTAGGAGCAAAAGGAAAGATTATGATTGGTAGGAGAAAGTTGGAGTGTATCAGTGTTCTCCCAGAGGAAAACGTTACAAAAACGAATAGATACTCTTTTTAGAGTTTATGATTTTTCGGAAGATAATTAAAATTGTATGTAACCTTTCACCCTTAACCCCTTAAAACCCATTACTGCAGAACGCGACGGAAAACTAAAATTATATTTGGCGAGACTGAATTCCTCACACAATATTATAACCCCATGCCGGACTGCAAAGGAAACATTTAAAATAATGATTAGGTTCTTAGTTTATTTTTTTCTACATTATTCTGTGATTTATACGAAATTTTCAATTTATTTGACTTCTTGTAGGCCTAATATAAATTTAAGGCTCGGCTAAAAGATACATTTTGAATTTTAGGGTTAGTAGGTTTGGTTTCATTTCTCAACTCAAGGGGCCATGAAAACAAATGTTACCGAGCGAGGTGGCCGAGATGGTAACGTCTTGGACTCTCATCCGGGAGTCCCAGGTTCAAGTCTCGTGACTGGGGAATTTAACATGGGTTGTTTCATGGTTTCCCCAGCCGTAAAGGCAATTGCTGAATTGGATAATTACTGTTCATGAATCATCCTCGGTATTTCATACTGCATCATATTCATTGAAAATAATATCAGTTTAAATGTTCTGACGCCATAAAATACACCAACAATAGAAAATAGATGAGCATCAATAATTGCATGGGCTACTCACAGATCCTGAACTCCTGATATGGCCTCAATGCTTAAAGGAATACAACTGAAATTTAATTTAAAATAGCTATTTATGTACTATGTACGCAAAATAACGCTTTGGGGGAATTAATTATAAAGAAATGTATAGTCAGTCATTTGTTAACGTCATATTCTTACAGTCGCCTGAATCGCAGAACAACATGGAACCGTACCAATACAGATGCATTAGGCCTATATATGAGTTGCTAGTTTGTAAACAATAATACATACGAACTAGTATAATATATGAAAAGCTTGTGAAAATATGAGTGATATTGCCGGGGAAATTTCAATCCAAGCCAGAAACAATGAATTGGAGCTGCTGCCAGTAAAATCTCGGCAGCATTATACTATGAGAAGGAATATATTATTGCAATTAAATGCGGGTACATCCATGGCAAGCAATGTTTCTCTTGTGAACCAAGATGTGAAAAGCTGTTGGCTTATATTTGTGGACATATGATGAAGTAGGCTACCGTGTTTTGCGAAAAAGCCAGGTAAAGTTTCTGATTATCATAAAGAAACATGTTGACTTAAATGTGTTGTTTTATGGCCAAATATACCCTTAAATCCATGTTAAAGTTGGTGTGACTGGTCAATGCCGTTTGGGTTTTGTTTATAGATTGCCATGACGACTTTAAAGTAATAGGCCGATAAAACTGAATTTTGAATGCAGTTTGAATGCACTTTTATGCAATTTTAGCGGCCTTGGTTGCTAAAATGCAATTTTTCGGCGTGTTACCAGTCCGATAAGCAGCTGTTTTAGAGAGCGTGTACTAAAAAAAACATAAATGAACAATAATTAATCCTTAGTTCCATACTTCCATGGCCCTTTAAGTTTGGTCACGTATAATTCATGCAGTCGGTGCTTCACATAGCATGCACAAGTTCTTGTCGCCTGAGATTTGCATTCTAGATGAGATACATAGATTAAGGAATAATAATTCATCTGCATGTACAGCATCAGTTCTATCTGTCACCTGTCATACGTCTGTATTGATTCGTCCCAGTTTGCTTCCACAATTTCCGCTTTCTCAGATACAGCAAGAATTCAACTTTTATATAATCGTTCAAACTCTACAAGTTGTGCATGCCTCCTCCATTCTTAACACCGAAAAAGTCAAATATTTAAATAATACAATTGGTCAGCATTTAAGATGGGACAAATAAACATCATAGCCTATTTAGTTAAGGGGAGACGTACAGATTTGGGTCCTGAGAAATAGGGGGATTTTTTTTTTCAGCAGTGAATTGCTCTACAACCTCGTAATCTGACACGCTTTTTATTGACTGCTTCTACAATTATATACTACTAGCTTAAAATGCCCGGCGTCACCCGGGTTTTTGTAATATGAAATTAAATTATGGAGGACTTTCGAAGTTGAAATCCTAGGTCCGTGTATAATATGTATGTAGAATTCGAAATGAGGAAGAACGACATATGACACTCAGACTATTCCCTCAGAAAACGCTAGATATAGCTTTTTATGGCTCATAGAGAATGTCGAATGTTGCATTCCATTGCTTCTACATACCATGCCTGAGAGGAGTGCAAATAAGAAGAAAAAGAAATTCCGGTAACATAAGATTGTATTGTCTTGACAGAAAATAGTATTTCTCACTCTCATATTACCATACAACCGTTTCGGGGCTGAAGTAAAAAATAAATTCAATATCACTTTCATACTTTCCTTCATAAAAACCTGGGACATAATAAACTGCGCGTGTAGGACTGAAAATGTTCCATCCCATTTTGTATTCTTTTAGATGTTAGGGCCTCTGATGAGCATCCCTAGGTCTATTTCTCAACTAATACAAAGCCTACAGCTATGACTGACGTATCAGTGGATAGGATTTGTTACCGACTTCCGATATAGCATACTCACTGGCACACACTTAAGTTGTCCCTGCAATACGACCGCTTATTCTACATCAAAATGTGAAGTGAGAAAATAATATTTTCCATGTGGAGGGTAAAGAAAGTTATGTGACTGCTTTATTTTCGTGGATTTTTTCTTCAAGAATTATTTTCACAAATATATTAATTACATCGATAGTATCAGAATTTGCTAAAGCCCAGTATTATAATATAGTTTCCAAAGCCCTATGTGAACACCGTAAACAATACTTTCGTTATGTAAACAATTGACAGCATAACTATCTAACTTTGCCTCATTTCACATTTCCGACTTTTCCCGTGGATTTTCCAAAAATTTTCTTTCATACAAAAATTGTCCTGACAATTACGAACACAACAAAGAAAAAATCAGCCAAATCGGTCGAGCCGTTCTCAAGTGATGCTCCGTCATACATTTTGTGAATTCATTTTTATTAATATAGATTTTCAGAATTAATTAAACTGTTACAGTTATGGGTAATTATCGTTACAAAATGGCAGCCACCTTTCGTGCACTGAAAAGCCGTTTGAATGATAACTTCCACAAATATCAATATTTCTGAGTAATTCTTTTTTCTATCCATGTAACCATCATATAAACATCTTCTACAATAATTGATTTAAAAACTCAGTATATGGTCGTGAAGTGTCAAAGTAATGTGCCTATATATTTAATGTAAAAGAAAATGTAAAAATAACCTCTTCTTGGAGTATTAATTAATTTGGAATTTAATTAAATTTAATGGAATTGCATTCAATGGAATAAGGTGGATATTTAAATATAATATACTCTTCATGGAGTCTTGTTAAATATTTACTCTGAAGATATTTCAAAGATCCTAGATGCTGTTGTTCATATGATATTTACAAATAGATAGAAACATAGACAATTATGGAAATTATCACGGAAACTACATTTCAGTGCATGAAATATTTTTAACGATAATTATACGTAACTGTAACAGTTTGATTAATTCAGAAAATAATATGTAATTGTAGAATTTGTAAATTAACAGCTTGTTAGAATACAAGGTTACATAACAATTCATTTCTGAGGAAAAAATAATGCATTTCACCCGTTTCTCAGTCCATAACCTGTATGCGTAGAACAATATAGGCTTAAAATTTATCCTTCACTCAGTTCTAAAAATACTCGATAATCTACTTATCTTTAATACAGTCCATTATCATGTGTGAATTAATTGAATGGGGAGGAATTTCAAAAAATATTCTTTCTACATTACTTTTCTTCAAAAACGACCTACTCATATTAACCATGCGTTTAAATTAATATTTTCCTAATTTAACGTACATAGTGTCTCACGAATTTATAAATAATATTTTATTAAATTACACTAATACACATTCAAGCTTTAGATTACATCCACATCCCCATACATACGATATAAAACGAAACCAGAACCTGAAAGTTTCACATCTGCAAGTCTAAAACAACAGTAGTTGTGGCCCCAGATTATTCAGTTTCATTGTTAAAAAACAATGAATTAATTACAAATAATAGTTTATTACAAATGAATTATTTAAATATTAATATTAAATAATTTTTAATTTTTTTGTGTTTACAATTTTTTTGGTTTTAAAATTTAAATTATTGTTTTTGTATCTTTGATATGTCAAAAATTAATTAATTAAAAAAATACAGTCAATGAATATGATACAGAATTAAATAGCGTGGATGAGTCATGGTATGTAAACATCCAATTCGGCATTTTGACTTCACGACTGGGGAAACCATGAAAAACCAGTGTCAAATTGGCCTGCCACGGGATTTGAACCTGGGACCTCCGGAAAGCGTATTCAAGACATTACCCTCTCTGCCACCTCGCTCTGTTTTCTGGGAATCGTTCTGAAGAGATAATTTGAAACAAATAAGTGTCAAAAACCTATAGGCTCAGCAAATCCCTCTCTTCAGAGCGCTAGAGTTAATAGATCAATAAAATCAAACTTTCACCTTACAAATTATAGTACGATTTTAGTCTACAATTCGTAGTTAAGTTCAATGGCTTGCATTATTTTATTGAGTAGTTTAAAACAAGAGCATAGCAAACAATGAACACGTGTCGGGGATTTTAGAACTGCTCAAACATAATATACAAAGAATTCGGCTGCTGTGGGGCATACAGCAGTGACAGGGGCTTTATGGTTTGCGGTTTGGCTTAATGAGCGCGAATAAAAACTTTCCGAGTATTGTAATGGTTTCAATTCTGACTTTAATTGTAGCGTTTGTTGTACACAAAATAAAATAAACTTAATTTCACGGTCCATAAGTCACCCTCCACCCCCTTCCCCTGCTCATAACGAGTCGATACATCTGTCTTCAGGGAGCCGAGGAATTGACAGTACTGACTCCTATGCCTCCAGGCGCATTTAAAATTCCATTTAAGACCATGCTTTGTTGCTATAGATACAATATTTTTTTGTCTTACCAAATCAAGTGGAATTTAAATAATTTTTATCTATATAAATAAAAACCAATTGCCGCATGTATGACGGAGCATCACTTGAGATTCGGCTGATTTTGTTGTTGTTGTTTGTGTTCGTAATTGTCAGAACAAGGTTTATATGAAAGAAATATTTAGGAAAATCCACGGAAAAGTCGGAAATGTGAAATGAGGCACAGTTTGAGAGTTCCGCTGTCACATGTTTACATAACAAACAAAAAAAAAAGTCTAAATTTCTTGACCAATTTGCACGGAATTTTGCACACATACCCAGTTAAGCCTGGGAAGTAGCGCGGTCAACATTAACATAAGCATATTTCGTATAGAAATGTGTGTGCAGTAATGGCACATTAAAGCGCTAGCTTTTAAAGCAGTATGAATCACAGGAAACTGAAAAGACAAGTAAAGACAAAAGAGAACAAAAATGTATTAACAGTTTACAAGAGGTGCTCAAAAGGCTTTTAATATGACCCCCAATGCTGGCCGTAGACAGCGTCCAGGTAATTCCTGACGTTTCGACACACATAGATTATTGTGATGGGTAAATCGTCAGGCAGTTTTAAGCCAAGACCACGGCCCAACAACCCGGAAGAAGTTTTTAAAGTACAAGAACTATTGATTGTCAATTGTTCCGATTGTTCGTGTATTTTTAAGGAATAAATTTCAACTGCTCTTGAATTAAACGGATATAATACAGGATGAAATGGTGAGGACGATTAAAGGTATGTAAATATCCAATTCGGTATTTCCCTTTACGACTGGGGAAACTATGAAAAAAAAACATGTAAAATCGCAAGGCCACGGGATTTGAACATGGAACCTGCCGAGTCCGAGTCCAAGACGTTACCATCTCGGCCACCTCGCTCAGTAAAAAAAAACTTCTTTCCTTATTTGTTGAAAATGTTACAGCTTATTTCTAAAATATGAGAGAACAAATTCAATAGCAACGGAGAGTCAAGGCTGAAATCGGTACTCTATGTATGTGTATAAATGTTACATAGGTATCTCGGTGAATTCTACCGATGTGATCCCTTTTAATTAGTGTAAAGGTCTGGCCTGATCCCTCAAACAAACCCCAAGCGCATATGAAGTCACTAAGCTCATCCTTGGGGTCTGCGGGAAAAGACCAACTTCCTTAATTCCGTGCTTGTAAAGGTAATGAGAACCCAAGGGAAGACTATCTTACGTTTCTGATTACTTCTCATATGTAACATCATATTTTATCCCTTTCTAAAAGTTCCACTGGAACTGTGGGTATTCTGAAGAAATTATACGTTAGTAAGGTTCCTGTAATTATCCTATATGCAATCCTATATTTCTTTCTCTCACTCTCAGTCTCTCTCTCTCTCTCTCTCTCTCTCTCTCTCTCTCTCTCTCTCTCTCTCTCTCTCTCTGTTTATTAATGTACTTAATTCATTGGCAGTGGTAATAAAATACTAGGATTTAAGATTTAACCCCGTCCACCGCCGTGGCGTAGGGTATGCGTTCGCTCCTCTCACGCAGCGGGTTCGATTCCTGGTCGGGACAAGTTACCTAGGTGGGGTTTTTTCTGGGGTTTTTTCTCGCCTGTGAGACAAATATCGGGTAACTTTAGGCCCTTGTGGTCCCCGGATATCATCTGGGCGGAATTATCATTTTCATCCCATCCTCGCCTTGTTTGGAGTGAATGGTGTGTCTCGTCCTATGTGTTCGTGTTGTCTCGGAAGTGGCCATGGCATTGGGCTGATCACTCATCCGGGGAGGCCCTCCATGTCCTTGTCTGGTCAAAAAAGTATGTATGTGATCCAAAGATAATCCCTCTCCCGACAGGTCGCTGCCCTGTAAGACCCGCGTGGCTTGGGTCACTTAAATCCTAAAAGGGAGAGGTAAAACTAAGATAAAGAAAGAAAGAGAAGATTTCACCCCACGTTATTAGTCACGTTTTCATAAAAACAAACACACTTCTGAGTCATATCATCTTGTCCTGTCTTATGGTGCCACTTGGTCTGCTCTGACTTCCTGTCTCTTTTATTATGATAATAATTAGCATTATTAATACTATTATTGCTTGAGACTTACATTATATTGAGCTTTTGTAGTATGATATTATAACTTATTAATTAACTAGCAGGTGCCTATGATTAGGCCTATGTAGTATTTCCTGATGCTCCTTATCCATTCCAGATGGCCTCGGTCTGAACCAAGATCTTCTTCACTCCTCAGAAGAGGCCCTATTTTGTCATTTGATCTTCCTTATAGTTTATATAAGGAGAGCAAATTTGAAAGGATAACATAACTTCGAGGATATCACTGAACGTGATTTTTTTTATATATATTCTGTTTTATTTTTGGAGATTAAACTAGATTAGCCTATCAGTTGTCCCCCAAATTATTAATGAACAAACAGAAAAACACATGAATGAGAATATTTTCTTTTTGTTAATATTAACTCCAATTTGGATATTAGGTACAAAAACAATAGTGATGACGATAAAGTAAACAAGAATGATACTAATACTAACGACTACTAAATTGTAACAATTAAAATTTTATTTCCAGAAGTAAATTACAAGTAGAAATTACATTTTAAAAAAGTATTGATTACAAGTAAATGGGACCAAAAAAGGAATTGTTACTGTAATCCGATTACTTTTACTCAATTACTTCCCATCACTGGTTATCGCACATAGACACACGGACAGACAGACAGACAGACATTTCCCTTCCACCACACACTCTCATAAAGTACCATTCTGGGCAGACAGACAGACGGAGAGACATTTTTCCGTCCACTACACAATCTCAGAAAATATCATTCTTTCACTTAATAAAAAGTTGAAAGGTATATATTGCATTGGTCAGGTACCGGTCAAATTTAAATTTAGAATGCATGTCTCGCTTGTATCTAGGGAACAGAAGTTCAGTGAAGGAATCCCGTAAACTAGACTCCTATCAAAACTCCTACATATCTGCAGGATATAAATAATTCATAAGGTGCCCTTGCAGAAGTTGGGGTGCACTACCAACTGGGAATCAAACTCAGATCCTGAGAATGTGAAACCACTATAACTCGCCCTAAATCTCGGAATGGGAAATAATTCCCTTCAAGTGCGAGAGCCCGCAGTGGAGACGGCTGCATTATTAATGGCATAAAAGCTGTAGAATGTCCCTCTCCTACTGTATTTCATAATATTGAGCTGCCAGCACTGCCTTGTGAGTGTTGGTACATACCCCAAGGGAAATTTTAAAGAAGAGGTTGGTAATAAGTAGGGCAAGGCATTTGATGATTTTGCATCTTTTTTTTATGGAAATTAAAAGGTAGCTCGAATATATATAAATGTGTATCATGAAATATATGATTAAATAAGGGTAATTTGTTTTTGCATTTATTGTTTTATTTTGAATTTTTCTTCATTTTCCAGAGATATGTCATTTTTGGGAATTTTAGGTCATTTTCTGCATATTTCGGTCATTTTCGGCATTTTTAGGTCTTTATCGTTGGAGGTAGAGAGGAGCTTTTCCAACAGACAGTCAATGTTATTTGAGAATCTCCGCCAAATGTTCACAGTTCATTTTAATTCAAGTTTATTGTAAACACCGCCGCAGTTTGTCTTGTAGCAATAAAGAATTATTTTTTTTCTTTCTTTTTAATTGGCACATATTTTCTAGGGAAAATTTGATGGGCATGCCAGTTCAGAAAGAATTTCATTTTTCGCTAAGGGTGTCCAAGTAGCCTACTTACTTTTTTAGTAATAAAATAACTGTTTTATATTGTGAATTCATATATAACGCACTATCACCCGTTAAATTGATTTTAGCAATTCATTACTTTAAGAAACTAAAATAAGTAATAATGGAAAATTAATTTTTTTATTTTGTGTCATTTTTCATTATTTTTAGGTCAAAAATGAATTTTATTTTGAATTTTTTAACTATTTTATGTTCATTAAATGCCTTGCCCTAGTAATAAGTAGCCTATATTTATTAATATAACGTTACTGAATGAGATATAAGAACATAAGGTTTTAACATTATTATTCTCTTCATACGTGCAACTCATATTGAACAATAATGACTAACAATTCAGCGGATAGAGACCAACCACGATCGTTTATCTTACAAAATGTTTGCTGCTAATACGAGGATGCGATTTTATCAGATAAAACCTTAGCTCGTTACTGCATATGTAGGTATCAACGTGCAGTGACTAATACGTCGTATGCTGCCAGTGAACACAATAAAACACATTATTTTATACATCATAACTGGTTTGGAAATTGAAATATTATGAATGTTCATTGATTAAAAACATGATTTCAATTAGGTGCAAGCAGTTTATGTACATTTATTCTGAGAATATTATAAGAGAAAAATTCCTCCGACACTGGGCCTTGAACCCAGGACCTTTGGCTATTCGCGCCAATGCTCTACCAACTTTTATTCTGTTCTGCTGTTACCTTACCTGAATTAGGTTAACTATATCTTATATGCACCATTGTAGCATTGGTTACCAACATAGTAACTCTAATCGATCCATGGATGGTTGATTCATAGTATGTTGTGATCTCGCAGCTGTTAGTTTTGTTTTTATGTAACAAACACGAAAGTAATTATCATTTGTATAATCCGTTAAATTTTTATTCATGAAACAGTCTTAAGAAATCCGACTCTAAGTGTCATCAGATAATTTTGCTCTATGCGTAGTCGCGACTCTATCGATAGACTCGTAAATTCTCGTGGGATTACCTATAACAAATCACGTTTTCACAAACTGGGTTTCACAAGAAAATGTTATAAAAATATTAAGGAAGGTAAAAATAAAGAAAAAATGAGAGTCCAAGAGAGAGAAAAGACAAATTTCTATTATCAATGTCATCAGGTAGCTCAGCGAATGTACCTTTGTAGGGTACAACTGAAAAGAATATAACAAGTTTGCAATTTGGTTTTGAAGAAATGTTAGGCTATAACTTATGAATCATAATTTTTATAGTTTTGCATATTCTCGTGGTCAGAGGGAGATTAGAAATGGATATAAATACATTACATACAAATAAAATCAATTGAAATCACAGTAAAATAGCAATGTTAATGTTAAAAGACTGATACAAGATAAATAAAATTCAGGTAAACTGATACAACAAAGTACCAGATTGCTTTTTTTTTTTAATCGGTGGTAATTGCAATTGTGATATGCAAAAAATAAGTTATTTTTGTAATCGATTTCCGATCCAGATCGATTCATTAAGCAGGGCTTACGAAAGAATAAAGGTCTAATTTGATAAGTAGGCCTATATGTGAAGGAATATGTGGGTAGTGTTATTTGTCAATAGCTAACTGTATTGCAACTATCAAAGCCGTATATGTACACTATAAAACAATATGTTGCCACGAGAACTGATTTGCATTTGTTAAATTCCTCCTAATACATTACTATACAATAGGCACTAAATTGTGCTTCACTCCGGTACCGGTCAACCGATTTGGTCCAAAATGAATAGGCTTCGTCCAATGGGCGATATAAATGCGTATACCAAGTTTCATAAAAATCTTATATAGTCTAGCGTATTTGAGTTATCGCGCCTACAGTCATACGGACAGTCAGACTGATAGGCGGACAGACATTTTCCCGTCCACCACACAGTGTCAGAAAGTACCATAACCGATGGAGATACGACAAAAAGTCATAGGACCAAACTTGCAGATCTCTCAGAATCCATTAAAGGAAGTGCAATCGGTTTTATGATAAAACGTACCATACCTTTTAGCTACTAAAAGCCTCCAGAAACCCTTGCAGCGAAGCTGCGTCCGCCATTTTAAAAGTATTGGGGGGGGGGGGTAAAAATAAAAACTTGAGCTCTCTGGGTATTTTTACAGTCGGTTACAGGCTAAATACTATAAATGCACCAAATTTCAAGTTTATAGCTCATCTGGAAGTTGGCAAACATTAATGTCAGTGAGTAATTGAGTCAGGTAGCTAACCATGTGGCTTTATAATATAGCCTAGTAAAGTTTTATATTCTACTAGCTGAAAAGGCCCGGCATCGCCCGGGCTTTGTATTTTGTATTATGGAGGACTTTTGATTTTGAACTCTACACCATTTCAACCTCAATTTCGGAAAAAGTAATTACAATTTCGGAAAAAGTAATTTCAATTTCGGAAAAAGTAAATTCAATTTCGGAAAAGGTATTTTCAATTTCGGAAAAAGTAATTTCAATTTCGGAAATACGAGGGCTATTTTTTAAACCTCCGAGGGGGCATAAAATGAAACCCACAGTGAAAATCAAAACTGTTTTATTTGGAACATTTAGGTACACCTTCTAGCTACTTCTCTACCTAGTCGCGCCCCGATTGAGACATTTGTTGAAGCGTGGTGCAACTTTCAAGTACCCTTTTCATAGAAGCTTGCCGCCAGCCTATTGAAGAGGGTACTTGAAAGTTGCACCACGCTTCAACAAATGTCTCAATCGGAGCGCGACTAGGTAGATAAGTAGCTAGAAGGTGTACCTAAATGTTCCAAATAAAACAGTTTTAATTTTCACTATGGTTTTCATTTTATGCCCCATAATGTTTAAAAAAAATAGCCCTCGTATTTCCGAAATTGAAGTTACTTTTTCCGAAATTGAAATTACTTTTTCCGAAATTGAATTTACTTTTTCCGAAATTCAAATTACTTTTTCCGAAATTGTAATTACTTTTTCCGAAATTGAGGTTGAAATGGTGTAGGTCCTTATTTAATATATTTCCTCAGATAACGCTAGATATAGCTTTGCTTCTATACACCATGCCTGGGAGAGACTGAAATAAGAAGAAACAAAAATTCCGGTTACATAAGATTGTGTTGTCTTGACGGAAAATTTTATTACTCACTCTCATGTTACCATACAACCATTTTGGGGCTGAAATAGAAAATAAATTCAATATCACTTTCATACTTTCCTCCCCAAAAACCTGGGACATAATGTACTACGGTAATAGGACTGAAAGTGTTCCATCCTATTTTGTCTTCTTTTACATGCTTAGGATTTTTTACAGACCTCTTTATAGCATACTCGTTGGCACACACTTCAAGCTGTCCCTGCAATACGACCTCTTATTGTAAATCAAAATGTGAAGTGAGAAAATTATATTCTTCATGTCCAGGGTAGAGAAAGTTATGTGACTGTATCACACTGTGCATTATTTTTGTGGATTCCATTATTAATCAATTGTTTTCACAAATGTAATACATCGATAGCATCATAATTTTTATAGCCCAATATTATTAGGCCCAAAGCCCTATGTGAACACTGTAAACATACACTATTGTCATGATAACTGAATTGAATTTCATTTTTTTAGTATAATATTCTCAGAAATTATATAATTTTCAAGGGAAGGAGTAGTTTCTTTGAATTTTAATGTTGACCACGTTACTTCCCGGGCTTAACGGGGTGTGTGTGCAAAATTTCATGTAAATTGGCAAAGAAATGTAGGTTTGTATAGGGAACATACATACATACATACACACTTTCGATTTTATATATTAGATACTGCACAGACAAAAATAATTTAAATACAAACTAAACCAGCCGGAAGAAATGATACTTTTTGGGGAAAACACACAATGTTATATTATTTAAGCCTAAAATATGCTTAAATCAGGAATGGTTGTAGCGTTATTTAATGTTGGTTACGAATGTTAAAAAATAATACTGAATTTGTATTTTTCCTGCGAACTGACGGACAGGGGATTTCTCTGTCCATTAACAACCACTCAAATTAAAACCCTGACGCTTTGCCCTTTTGCGTTTCCAATTTCAATTAATATTTCCATAAGCACTGCTTTTCAATGCAACAATTTGTTTTAAACAAACACGAGAGTGGCTATTGCATAAAGAGATTTCTGTATTACTATAGGAATAGAGACATCATTTTAACATAAATGCATAACATAAATTCTTGCTGCGATTTCAACTAACACAATATTAAATTGTCACAAAGGGCCTTGCAATGCAGATGTGACACACGGCGCAGGCCATGACTTGTCGCTAAGCAACGTAAGCTGGGAGTGTTGTCAATATAGTGGATTTATTAAAATAAATTTTAATATTTTGAATCTTAAAATGTTTAGCAGAACTCCCTTCGTCCATGTAAAATTCCATTTTAAGATCAGGGCCTCGTAAGGATCGGTTGACCGGTACCGGAGTAAAGCCCAATTTAGTGCCTATTTTATGGTAGTAGGCTATATTAGAAAGAATTTATCAAATGAAAATAATCAGTTCTCATGACAACATATTATTTTACAGCGTTCATATACGGCTTTGGAAGTTGCAATACAGTTAGCTTTGGCAAATAACACTACCCACATATTCCTTCACATATGCTTATCAAACTAGACCTTTGTTCTTCCGTAAGCCCTGGTTAATGAATATCTGGAGCTTAACTCGGAAATCGATTACAAAAATAACTAATTTTCTGCATATCATAATTGCAATTATCACTGATTAAACAAAAGCACTCTGGCACTTTGTTACATCGGTTTACCTGATTTTATATAAATGAGAAAGTTGTATTGCCCAAGCTTGATGGTATAGAAAAGAATGCGAGTAAACTAGGCTATATCACGTAAAATTGTTACAGAATGTAATGGTAGAAGAAGTCGTGTGAGTGCTTCATAATTATCAGATTTTCTACTGGTTGGTTACTAATGATGTTTGAATTACTTCTTTAGTAGGCAAGCCTACAGGCTGAGGTAGATTTCTAAGTGCTTTTGGTTTAATTTACTGTCGCTGCGCAGCACTCTACTTATTTAGCCTTGGCATGACAAACCCGCAATAATAACTGCAAAAAAGAGGAAAGAGCACTATTTCAGACATTCAAATCTCGCCTTATATGAGAACTATCGAGAAACTAGTTATTGATTTCTAGAGTACTCATCAAGAGCTTTTCAACGATACCCCACGAGACGTGGTTTCAAAAATTTCGAATTTCCATCCTCCACCCCCACTTGTACCCCCAAAACCCCCGAATCGTTGGTGTCACTGTGAACTCCATAGGGAGTACGCTAACTTATTCAAACAAAGTTTCCCTCTATACTTCATAGGGGCCGTGATATAAATGTTTTAAAATTTCAGCCCCCTCCCCCGACCACCCCCTTGGGCCAATTTTGCTCATTAACGAACTTGTGCGAACTATTGGGCCTAGAAATAACATAAAATTTGGTTCAAATTTCTTCAAAATTACGGCCGCTAGTGTGTAAAGATATATATATTACAATTTTTTTTTTTTTTTTGAACAGGCGGTGGTTTCGTACTTAGGGAGGCATGAAACGTAAAGATATGAAAGCATGAGACGTAAAGATATGAAAGAATTTTTCGAAAGTCATGGCATGGTATCGATTGCAATACTGTAGGTAGATATTTCTTCGAAATGTACCTAAAAAGAAGTGTTTAGGTTGGAATATTTGTATTTCTGCTCCCTAAGCTTCCGCAATAATTCTAAGAGAAACATCTTGTCGAGGAGGAAATTTTATGAAGAGAGTTCCGTAAAAATGAACATCACAGGTCACAACTAAAATAAATATTGTTTTCAGAAAATCGGTTCCTGTAAATATACAGAATGCAGTGGCGTGCCAAGGGGAGGGCGGGAGGTGCGGTGCGCCCCAGGCTCCGCTTTAAAAATAGGCCCCAAAATTGTGTTTATTAATTTTGACCAGACCTGAGACGATACTTGGTTTGAGTAAATAAACCGTTGTCTATTAAAGAACATTATACATTTTGAAACTATGAATTAAACAAAAAACAGGTTAGAAACAACCACAGGCTAACCGTAGGCCCACTGTAATAATTATTGTTCGGATGTTTTATGACCTAAAAAAGTGAAAAATATGACTGCAAATATGCCCTTAAAATTACTAAATATGACCAAAAATCTTAAATATGACCTAATAAAATAACATATTTTCAGAAAATAAATGTTCAAATTTAAAACGTTTAAAGACACTAATTTCTTACATCACATTTATTCAATCAGATAATCACTTTTTAACAATTTACAGTTTTACTTGTTATAAACTTCTATTTTTAAAGAATTTACTCCTGTTTGCTCGCTTCATCAGCTCCAAATACTCGTAATATTTTGTAGACAAATTTTGTGAATACTGGTTAGTCCCCATATTGATTAGCGCCCCAGGCCCCCTTCACTGTTGGTACGCCATTGACAAAATGAAAATAAAAAGGCATTCAATATTATAAGAGTTGGAAAAACAAAAGTAAAATGTCCGATACAGATGGATTCTAAAATTATTGCAAGAGTTGTTTTTTTAATAGCCGCAAAATATCTGTAAACACACTGAAACAGAGCTTCTTTCGCTTGATATTAGTTGGAAATCCAGCATATCACAGAACAAAATAGATGTTCTCCATCACAAAACATGCCTGAAAAATAATAATAATTGATGCTAC
Organism: Ectobius pallidus; assembly: GCA_964059195.1. Taxonomy (NCBI): domain Eukaryota; kingdom Metazoa; phylum Arthropoda; class Insecta; order Blattodea; family Ectobiidae; genus Ectobius; species Ectobius pallidus. The sequence continues at coordinate 141,419,986 of CAXKWD010000006.1, forward strand.
CATACTATTACTATTTTAAATATACTTGCGTAAAAATTAAAACTGTCCAAGAGGATAGTTTTAAATAATCTGAATGCTTCAAGGAGTTGTAAAATTAGACTAAATAATGAAATTAATGAGGAATGCCTACAAATGAGATTTCCAGATTAGTGCTTCGCTTTTCAGAAGCTTAATTTGCATGTTTATTTAAGCAATTATCAAGTAAATACATCAGTGGGCTATAAATTTCAAATCAACTAGGAAAATTTTAGTGGAACAGTTGGTCTCCATGGATAAAATTCCTGACACGTGGATGAAAATCCTCACATTTTACATAAAGTATTACTATACTACTTTTACATCTCAGCATTTATACAGTTCTTTAATTGACGCATTTATACTTTAGTAGCAGTGAAATCACAGTATACGTATTATACTGTGGTGAAATGGTTGAGAGTCGCTCCTCTCACGCAGCGGGCCCGGGTTCGATTCCTGGTCGGGACAAGTTACCTAGGTGAGCTTTTTCCCAGGGTTTTCCCTCACCTGTGAGACAAATGTCAGGTCACTTTAGGCCCTTGTGGTCCCCGGATAACATCTGGCCGTCATTATCATCTTCATCCCCATCCTCGCCTTGTTCTGAGTGTGTGTCGTGTGTGAATGATGTGTCTCGTCCTATGTGTTCGTGTTGTCTCGGAGGTGGCCCCGGCATTGAGCTGATCACTCATCCGGGAGGCCCTCAATGTCCTTGTCTGTTCAAAAAAGTATGTATGGGACCCAAAGATAATATCTCTCCCGACAGGTCGTGGCCTTGTAAGGCCCGGGAGGCTTGGGTCGCTTAAATCCTAAAAGGGAGAGGTATAACTACGACAAAGAATGAAAGAAAAGAAAGAAATGGTTGATAGAATTTTACAATATTATTATGGTAATGTAACAACATAATATGTATCATATAAGATAATTTCAATGGATGAATTAGCTAAAATAATTCCTGTTAAACCACCAATAGCAAATAAGAATACAAATCCGAGGGATCATAAACATGGTGCACTGCAAGATGTTGAAATCCATAAACTGTTGATAATCCGGTAGAAATTCTCAAAAGCCGTTTGGATCAACTGGCGTCTTTAGCAATGTGAATTTGTATAGTACAGTTCTTCATTGCATGGCCTGGCGGCTTCCTTTTGTTATGAAGAAAAGTTCGCCGACAGCTCAACCCATGCTCTTTATTTTTACCGCACCAATCAACTAGTTACATCAGCCAATCAATTTCTAAGAATGTCTTGTGACGGCTGTGACAGCTACTCGTCAACTCCGCGTGGAGTGAAACGCGGGGTTGTAAGATCTAGTTACAGTAAACAATAACACGTGTGAATTGAATAAAGCGAAGGAAGATAAGGTCAGTGATAACAATGAGAGAATATTGCTACGTTTTTTGTTTGTTTTGGAAAACGGAAACGAAGACCGAATTGGTCAAATCAATTAACATAAAGAAACACCGACTTAATGGTTTGTTTTTCAGCCGCCTGGGTATGTAATGAAAAACTCTTCTAAACCTTTCAGCCCTGTTTCAAATTTTAAACCGTTAAAAAATTATTTTGAAAGATGTTCATTATTATAATGGTATTGCATTAAGACTTATACAGGTTTATATAAAGGAGAAGAGGCGTGGTACATCAAGTGGAGCCAGACTACATGTTCATTATGTGAAGACAGATGATGGATGGCTTACACTTCAATTACATGTGATTAATGCTTCTGGAAACCCCGTCGTGACCATCTATATTCCTCACTTGGTACAAACATACACGGCCTTCTATTTCAAGACCCATTCCAAGCTATCTAGGTACTGAATTTAAGTGAATTTGATATTAGGGACTATAATATATATATATATATATATATATATATGTTTCCACGTATTCAATCGCGAAACTAATTTATTGAAGGTGGCCTTGCTCGGTTGCCATAGCAAACTGGGTAAGAAGAACATCGCTAACGTGAGTGAAGTTAGTAAAAGTGGAAATATGGAGAATTCAAATAAAAGAGCAAGGATGAAAATTTATGAGACCGTAGCAGCTCAGAAGTATCGTGTTGTAGTAAAGATATTGTAAAAAAAAGTTGAAAATGAGAAGCGGTGTGTGGCAAAGCAATCAAAGAGAAAAGAAAATAGAATGAATGAGTCTGCGATTGCTTTTCAAACATGCCCTTCGGATTAAACAATTACCTAGGGAAAACTTACGTGAAATAGAAATGAATATTTTTTATTACGGTACCCTATTTTTTGATAAATTGTCGTTTAATCTAGAGGAGTGGAATTCTGTGACGGGCCCTCTAAGCTAGTTATCGTATAGTTGGAATATAAGGATAGAATAGCCTAGTGTTTTACGGTATCGAGGAAAAGGTAGAAAATCCCTTTAGGCAGGCCTACAGGCTAAGGTAGATTTCGAAGTGCTTTTGGTTTAATTTATTGCCGCTGCGCAGCACTCGCCTTCTTTAACATTGGCATGACAAACTAGTTATTTCATGACTTGTGGAGTACTCATCAAGAGCTTTTCAACGATACTCCACAAGACGTGGTTTAAAAAATTTCGCATTTTCATCCATCCACCCCCCAAACCCCCGAATCGTTGGTGTCACTGTGAACTCCAAAGGGAGTACCCTAATTTATTCTAACAAAGTTTCCCTCCATACTTCATAGGGGCCGAGACATAAATTTTTAAAAATGTCAACCCCTCTCCCGACCTCCCCCTGGGCCAATTTTGCTCAATAACGAACTTGTCCGATCTATTAAGCCTAGAAATAACATAATAAAATTTGGTTCAAATATCTTCAAGATTACGACCGCTAGCGTGTAAAGATATATATATTACAAACAAAATTTTTGAACGGGCGGTGGTTCCGTACTTAGGGAGGCACGAAACGTAAAGATATGGAAGAATTTTTCGAAAGTCATGACATGGTGTCGATTGCAATAGGTAGATTTTTCTTCGAAATCTACCTAAAAAAGGTTAGTATAGTTCTTTCCAATTTCCGTGATTCTGTTAATACACATCAGATACATGCATTGAATACCATTTTTTTAAGATACTAATTTTGCAAATAATAAAGCCTAAGATACTAGTAGTTCTATAAAAAGTAGACTTTACGTCCGAAAAAAAAAGGAATCCAGGTGTGTTCATCTGCTAAAATGGCCTCGATCTTGAAACGGATTCAAAATATAAAAATTTTTGCACGCACGTAATGTTTTATGACCAAGGAATATTCATGCCAAATTAGAAGAAAATCATACAACGCGCTTGATCTTAGGTTAAGTGCATCACGCTGCCTCTATGGTTGAGTGGTTAGACCGCTCGCCTTCCACGGCTGGGACCCGGGATCGAATCTCGGTTGACCCATGTGGAATTTGTAGTGGACAAAATGGAGTTGGGGCAGGTTTTCTTGGGGTGCTCCTGTTTCCCCTGTCATAAATCATTCCACCAGAGCTCCATTTATCATGGATTGCAATAAGACAATTTAGGGACATACAGTTGAAATGCCGAACAGTCGACTGACCGAAGCTGTTTTGAAGCTCCAACTTAAAAAACGAATACTATTTCAATCTTTGTGGCGATCGGTACATCAATCACTTATGCGAATGCGCAAACAGTCTAAAATAGTATTTACTGGAGAGGTCAAGGTACTATCAATACATAATATTAACACGTCACATAATTATCTACTTTGCTGCCATTGAACAGATTAAAAACACATGATTTTATACAACATAACTTATTCGGAAATTGAAACAAATTCATTCCGTACACAATTTATATTCAGTGTAAGTCAGTTCGTGTGTTTTTTTTATACTGTTCTCAGCCCACTGTTGGTAGTATTGGTTAGTAGGCTATCTGGTAACTTATTCGAGTGTTCAATTCTTTTAAGCTGGAAGCTGTTTCAAATATACGAGCGATTATTTGAAATGTGTGAGCCTTTTGTGGAGCGATATAGAGGTTATATCTAAACGCATTTTGAAGGATTCTCTATGTATTCTATATAATAATCTGTGTTGTCAGTATTGATTTTTCTTGTTATATTGTTTTATTGTTTAAAATTTTCTTCTCTTAGGTTAGATACAACTAGTTAAAAAAATGACTAAATAATGTTAAGAAATCTTAATGTTTTTGTATTCTGGATCTTTATGGTCATCTAAAATGGCATGCAGATGTCACTTTGTGGTCTTGTGGTTAGCGTCGGCCCGGGTTTGATCCCCGGTACCTCCTCGGACTTTTCTGAGGTAGGGAGGTCTGGAACGGGGTGCACTAGGCCACGTGATTCAAATTGAGGAGCTACTTGATAGAGAAGTAGTGGCTCCGATGATGGAAACCACCATTAACGGCCGTGGGTGTCGGCATGCTGACCACATTCCTCCCAATCCTGTCATCTGCCTGTGGTAGATGACGCAGCGGTCGGGTGGTAGGCCTTGTCCCTTCAGGGATGTAGCGCCACGGAGTTTAGTTTAGTTTTAGGGTGTACTACTGTGCTACATATATATATATATACACAGTGAGTGAAATATCTACGCAAATAAAGTTACAATTAATATAACCATGTACCTCATCACAGCAGATGTTGAAAATGTTCTCCTCTTGCATCCACACAATACTGGCCCCTTTTTAGGAAATTTTCTTTCACGCGCGTAAGTTCAGCTTCCGAGATAGAATTAAATTTCTCTGTTTCGAGATTGACGGTTTGCGAACTGCTTTTAACAAAATTTTGTACACCCATGTCTTGGTGTGGGTTAACTACGACGCAGCGGTGGGCAATGTTTACTGCAAGGGACTACTGTACTGATAGTACACGTCTTGGAGAAAGAAAGGGTCTATATGTGTATGTGTTATGCGAGTCCAATCTGTGTGTTGCTTTGATAGAATGCATCCAATTCCACAGCTGTTTTGATAGCGTTATCTGGCAGAAACAAATAAATTCTATTAGTAGAGAGCCCAACATGAGTCCGTTACAGAAGCCTGTGAATGTGAGTAGCTATCCATGCCGTATCTTGTTCCCACGATCTGTTCCTGAGAAACTAAACAAATAAATGGTGCAAAATAACTGCACATACTTTATCAGGTAGACCTGGGATTTTAAGGCAAATGCCTATTTTGTTCCTTATGAAATAACATGAAAATTTTTAAATATGTAGACGTTTCATGACAAATCACTTACGTTTATAGAGTTTTATAGTGCCCTAAAATGCCTATTTGGACCTTTAGAGCCTATTTTACTATTTTAGTGCCTAAAAATGCCTATTTTGTACATTTAAAATAAAATTCAACTTCTGTAATTTTTACAATCTTATAATGGACATCTCTCAATGAAAAGCAGAACAGCAGAGGTGGGGTTTTCACAGAAACATGATTATTCCAAACAATTGTCGCTAAAGGAATGCTGACTGACGTGGGAGGGGGAGCATTAAGGAGGAAGGACTACTGTGTCAAGTCACCAGTGAAAGAACATATGTTTAAGTGAATATAGTTCGTAATGCCTAATTTTGCAATTAATTCTGTTAAGAGTAGGTATTCCACGTTTCTTGCAGTAAAAAAAGACCATGTTACAGTTTAAGTGTATATTGTAATATTTTTAAGGATATTTTTTGTCTATTTACACATTTTTAAAGCATATTTTAAGTGCCTATTTTCTCTTTTAAAAACATATTTACTTGTTTTAAAAGCCTATTTACTTGTTTTAAAAACCTATTTACTTGTTTTAAAAGCCTATTTACTTGTTTTAAAAACCTATTTACTTGTTTTAAAAGCCTATTTTAGGTGCCTAAAACTAACTTTTTTAGAGCCTAAAATCCCAGGTCTATTTATCACATATACCAGCGGTTCCCAACATTTTTCAGCTGGCGACCCACCTTTCCTTATCCGAATACTTCCACGGTCCATCGGTCCATGGTGGAGTCTCTCTCTGTAGTCATCAGTTTTACAACTGGTTTGATGCAATTCTCCAGTTCTTCCTATCTTGAGCCAGTCTCTTCATGTCTACATATTTTTTACATCCAAAATCGCCAATAATCTGTTTTGCATATTCTAATCGCGGTCTTCCCTTACAATTTTTCCCCTCTATTGTTCCTTCTAATATAGTGTTGACCAAGCCTGGATGCCTCATAATGTGCCCCACTAGTCTGGCCCTTCTTCTAATGAGTGTCGTCCATAGACTTCTTTGCTCCTCTATTCTTTCTAAGACCTCTTCGTTAGATATTCTGTCAGTCCACCTGATTTTCAACATTCGTCTATAGCACCACATCTCAAAAGCTTCTATTTTATGCCTTTCACTTTTTCCTAAAGTCCACGTCTCACTGCCATAGAGTGCTATGCTCCAAACATATAACTTTAGAAATATTTTTCTGACTTTTAGGTCAATATTTGACACCAATAGACTTTTCTTGTTAAAGAAAGCCCTTTTTGCTTGTAATATCCTGCTTTTCACATCTTCTTTGCTTCGTCCATCTTTAGTAATTTGGAGTAATGGTGGAGTAAAAAACCTTATTTGTATCGTATCCCTTCCTTATGTATAAATAATTTACCATCAAATATATATGTACATATACTTTTTTGAAGATACAGATTGATTATTGATAAACAATTTGTGTTCTGATTTGAAAATGGTTGACAAAATATAAGCACCTTGTAGCAAAACATTTATTTAACAATAGATATATGTTTGCAATATATGCAAAAAGTGGTTTCATACTCACTAACAAGTGTTCCTAGGTGAAGATAAAAACTACAATTATAAAAGTACACAAAGACCATTTTAATTTTTGAGGCAAAATTGCTGTTTTTAAGTAAGAATATTAATGGGATTTTTGGGACTGTTTCGATTGAACTAACACGTCAATGTCAGGATTGAATGAAGATGTTTTTAATCTTAGCCTAAGTCACTTTCAACATTGAGTTGATTTCTGTATTTGTTTTTTAGGAAAACCAATGTTGAAAGAGTACGTTCACATAACTACGTAGTGGTGAATACCATCAGAAATTTGTTTCGATTTTTCTTATCTTTTCTGATGGTTTATTTGATGGTTTCTGATAATTTTAGGATCGACCCGCGACCCACTAGTGGGTCCGTTTGGGAACCGCTGACATATACGTTGAGACTGAGAAAAATACGTTGGCTATTCCACTCATACTCCATGTGTTTGATATTGACCAATAACGTTTAGCAATTCCTCTGATATAGAACAATCACGGCCGTTAATCTTACAACATTCTTGTAGGAATTGCGAGGATGCCGTGTTATCGGGTAAAATTGTCTCTTCGTTACTAAACACGTAAGCATCAGTGTGCAGTGATTAATAATAATAATAATAATAATAATAATAATAATAATAATAATAATAATAATAATAATACCGGTACCGGTTAACCGATTTGGTACAAGTTCAATAGGCTTTTTGCCATGTACAGTACATTGTAAATGCGAATACAAAATTTCATGACATTCCGATAAAACATATTCGAGTTATGGCGGACAGATGGGCAGACATTTTCCCGTCCCCATACAGTTTCATAAAGTACCATAATGACACTTAATATATTATGAGCCCAATATTCCTATATTCTACAAGTAATAATGTATTTCATGTTAATGCACTAATCAGACTGAAGCGATCAATGTGCCGTGGTATAAGAACGTTAAACAAATGACATTGACAATATTTGAGTATGGTGGGTTGGCGCCTGAGGGATGTTGACAGCTCTGCTGAGTAATTCACCTCGCTGGTCAATTTGGTTTGCTGTGAGCTAACCCACTCACATGCAGGCTACACTTCATTACATGACGTCACTAAACTGAAGAATCAATCTGCACTTTCGATTTCAATTTGCTCCATTCGAGCTCCGTTTAGTCTACATTTCTGTATTGATACGACTTTCCTTGTACATCAGCACTTTATCTTATTTTATATACGCCTGTATATTACAGGTAGAGCTGGGGTTTGGGTAAACCTAGCTTAACTTACTTACACAACGGTAATAGACAATTCCTAAGTCAGCTAAAGAAACGTCATGTATTTTATGGAACCCAAAAGTTCATTGCCGCGCCTATCTGAGCCCGCCATTCAACCCTATTCTGTGCTAACTCCATTCAACCATCCCTCGCGAAACCTAAAACTAAACTAAACTCCGTGGCGCTACATCACTGGAGGGACTTGGCCTACCACCCGACCGCTGCGTCATCTCCCGTAGGCAGATGGCAGGATTGGTTAATGGTGGTTTTCTTGACCGGAGCCGCTACTTCTCTATCAAGTAGCTCCTCAATTTTGAATCACGAGGCTGAGTGCACCCCTATCAGACCTCCCTACCTCAGAAAAACCCCAGGAGATACCGGAAATCGAACCCGGGCCGACGGATCTGTAGTCAGCGACCCTAATCACAAGACCACGCCGGCGGACCCCTCGCGAAACCTACTTCCCTTAAATCTTTCCTAATAGAGTCCTCCCACCTACGTCTAGTTCTTCCAAGTGGTCTTTTCCCTTCGGGTCTCCCAGTCAATATTTTTGAGATGTCTTACCTTCATTATGCGTGCAACATGTCCAGCCCATTTCATCCTTCGCGATTTAATTACCCTTACTATATCCAGTGATGGGTACAGGTTATGAAGCTCGTCGTTATGCATTTTTTTCCCGTCCCCATTTTCATCTGTCTTAGGCCCAAATATTCCCGATAAAACGCACATTATCCAGAACTACCGGGTAAAGTTGGAATAAAATAGCTTTACCTGGGTAATCTTAGGTTTTACCCAACCTGTACTGGGGACATTACATGAAGAAAATTTAGTTTCTCGCGAATTTCTCGAAAACGGTTTTTACGATTTTGTTTAAATTTTATATATGAGGTGATTATACTAAGAGCTAAAACATGTATTTGCAAAACTTTTGAAAAAAGAAATTATTTGAAGGGTATTTATAGACTAAGCCACCCACTGTTTGCAGAAATTCAATCTTGCCTGGTGAACAATAAAGGTTGAACGCCCGAATATGCGCGCTTTGCAATACGATCTCTTATTCTATATCACAATATGAAGTGAGAAAGGTGTATTGCCCTTGCTTAAAGTGAATTGTTATGTGACTGCCTTAATCAGATTTTGTTTGGATTGTATTTCCTTCGGAGATCCGTTGTTGTAACGGCACACTCTTCATTTTTACAACCTCTTTACATGAAGAGAATGACGTACACATATTATAATAACAGGCAAAACTTTTATTTAAGCAGAGGAAGTTTTATGTTTCAACTCAGATTTTTTCTAGGTATCTCTAGTAAACTCTTGTCAAGAAATCTAAAAATAAAGATTTATAAGACTATTATCCTGCCGGTTGTAATATATGGATGTGAGATATGGCCGCTTACTGATCAGGAAGAACACAATTTGAAAGTTTTCGAAAACAGGGAGCTTAGAAAAATATTTGGGCCCAAGAGAGATGAAAATGGGGGCTGGAGAAAATTGCATAACGATGAGGTTCATGACCTGTACTCTTCACTGGATATGGTAAAGGTAATTAAACCGCGAAGGATGAAATGGACTCGACATGTTCCACGCCTGGGGGAGGAAAGACATATCTCAAAAGTATTGACTGGGAAACCCGAAGGGAAAAGACCACGTGGAAGACATAGACGTAGGTGGGAGGACAATATTAGAATAGATTTAAAGGAAGCAGGATTTGCGAGGGATGATTGAATAGAAGTAGCACAGAATAGGGTTGAATGGCGGGCTCAGGTAAGCGCGGCAATGAACCTTCGGGTTCCATAAAATAGATAATATTCCTTTAGCTTGCTGAGGAATTGTCTGTGGCCATTGAGTAAGTAAGTAAGTATCTCGAGTAAACGTTATGCTAATATCTTACCTTCCTGTCGATTGGTGAGCTCCTCAAAGCCGTATTTGCCCTGTTAAAGGGTAATTATACACTAAACCATTCTTTTGTTAAAAAGACTAAGTAGGCCTAAGAGGGATTTTTCAAGAACTACTTCCCAGAGCTGGATCAAGTGAAATGATAGAGCTTATTTCTAACTCTTTTTTATTTCTGCCTTCTTTTATTTCCTCGTTGTATTTACTCTTTTTCTCTCATTTTTTCATCTCTTTCAAGTCACTCTCTCCCTTTGCCGATTTCAAACATTTCTTTCCTCTTATATTTGCATTATGCCTCTTATTAATTTCCAACGTTTGACTTCATCTACGTCAATCTCTTCTGACATGCCTATAAGCTGGGCAATCTCCATCAACGTTTCATTCTTGAAGGGACTTATATTTTGCATTTACCGTATATTGGTATTATTAAACCTTAACCATGAAAGTGGCTATTCTGTCACATTAACTTGGACCTCTACTGGACGTGAGGTCTGAGTGACCGCTCTGAGTTAACAGGCTTTTAACGATGAAAAAACATTGGAAAAACTTACAAAACATGAATTTTAGTCATTATTCTATAATATTGATAGTACTGTCTTGACTCGCATTCGGGAGGTCCCAGGTTCAAATCCCGTGGCCGGCCAGTTTGGCATGGGGTTTTTAATGGTTTTTATTGTTACTATGGGCAACAGAAGAATATCATTCATATTTTAATCAAAATAAATGTTCTAAAATTCGTATTTAAGTTATGTTAGTTCTTTTTTCTTGATACCTATTAATTCTATAAAGAAATGTACTTAAAATGTTTTTTTTTAATTTTCTCTACAACTTGACTGTGCTAACTTTCCATGTATCGCCCAATGCAATGGAGACAGCCTAGAAAAATAAAAAATGGATACGAGTAAACTACCCTCTAAGTCATTTTTACAGAAAAACGGATATAGCGATTTAAAATTTTTATTAAAATCGGTTGAGCCAATTATTCAAAAATCAAAAATTTTCAAAAAATATTAATAAGAAGTCCCCTTAATATTTCAGTTATAAAACTCAAATTCTGGGCGGTTCGATAAAATTCGATGAAATTCCGAAAAAGTCCTCTATTCAAAGTATGAAGTAAATACAATGAACCGCTAACCCGCTGTGCTTGTCCACAGACTGACGGACGGTCATACAGACAGCCGGACAGACATCATTCCAAAAACACTTTTTTCGTGAAACATGTATTTCCGGTGTTATCTCGATTTCGATTTTTTGTCACGATCACAATACTTTCTTTATAGCCATCTACGTATATGCGTGAAAGTAAAAATAATAAACCCTATTTAAAAGAAAATAATCCCTCGAAATAAGGAATAATTATCCAAATCAATAATTATATTAACAGAAATGTAAACTTTAAGGTAATCCTCACAGGCCTATATAAATAGGGCGATGGTAACACAACAGGGTAATCATCAGGGCCCGGATTATGATGACCTAAAATTGTTTGAAAAATGACCTATAAAATGACCCTAAATTTTAAAGAAAATGACTTAATAATAATAAAAAATGACCTAAAAACAGATATTTTATTTATGAAAAATTATTATTGTACACACAAAGTTATAGACTAGTTTGTACATATTTGTAAAAACAGTAAATAACTGTAATGTTGTGAATGTTCTTTTCTCACGGAAATTTATACTGGCACTGAGGCAATGGTGAGTCAAAATTCAGCACATGCTTTTGTGGTTTGTCGGATTATTTTGTTGTTTATTGAGGGTAAACAGTAGTTTGCACTCTCAAATAATAAACAATAGTACAATAGTAATATAATACAAAATTTTGGCGTTTCTTTGATTCTCACTTCTGACTGATACATGTCAACACTTTAACGCCAAATTTTTCCTTCTTGCATTAAACAAACAACACTTCAAAGAGAAAACCGCTAGCAACGAAAAAAGTTAAAACACTCAATGTAAATACATCAAAATGACTAAATAAGGAAGCAAATGACAAGAAAATGACAAAATAATGACCTAAAATTGAAATAAATGCCCTAAATATATAAAATGGCATAAAATGACAAAAAATGACCTAATAAAAACGTATTTCTATAATCTAGAAGCCATGATTAGGATTTATCTACAAGTTGGCAATGTCTATGATAGCATCAATAAAAAGATGACATGTCATTAGAATCCGGGCCCTGGTAATCATAATAGTCTATTAACTCTTCTATAACTTCTCTGTTCTCGTATAATAACGTTGCCAACAGTAAGAAAACATTTTCAGCTCAAAGCTTTTATGCTTAAATTAAAGGGGGAAAAAATAGAATACCGTAGTACAAAATTAGAAAGAGTACACCAAAAAGAAATACATTGAAATTGTGGGTTTGTATAAGGTAAAATAAATATTTTATCAGCTTCGGAACAAATTAAATGAACAACTTTTAAACGCCAAAGAAAAATACGTACTGAAGCAACACAGCGCTGTAAAAACTTCAGCAGCAACCGAAGTTATTTAACTAAGAATAAAAATAAAATACACTTTATTTAAAAGTCAGCTAAACGAGTGCCAGTATAACGTTTCTTTCGCAACCTTCAGAAGGATTTTTTTTAATGAGTTGGGAAATACTCTTTGTGATCAGTAGATCATTAAAATGAATATTGTAATACGTCAAGAGGAAAATAAAATAAGTTATAAAATTTAGAACAAACGAAAGCTGCGAATTAATATATTAAGTAGGTCAACGCCTGCTGTTTCCAATATCAGTGCAGAATTGAAGTAAGTCATGGAATTAAATTTATTTCTCAGAGTTTTTAGGTAGGTTTCGAAGAAAAATCTACCTATTGCAATCGATACCATGTCATGACTTTCGAAAAAATTCTTTCATATCTTTACGTTCCATGCCTCCCTAAGTACGAAACCACCGCCTGTTCCAAAAAAAATTGTGATATATAAATATATATATATATATATATATATATATATATATATATATCTTTACACGATAGCGGCCGTAATTTTAAAGATATTTGAACCAAATTTTATTATGTTATTTCTAGGCCCAACAGATCGGACAAGTTCGTTAATGACCAAAATTGGCCCAAAGGGGTGGTCGGGGGAAGGGGTCGAAATTTTAAAACATTTATATCTCGGCCCCTATGAAGTATAGAGGGAAACTTTGTTTGAATAAATTAGAGTACTCCCTATGGAGTTAACAGTGACGCCAACGATTCGGGGGTTTTGGGGGTACGAGTGGGGGTGGGGGATGGAAATTCGAAATTTTTTAAACTACGTCTTGTGGGGTATCGTTGAAAAGCTCTTGATGAGTACTCTACAAATCAATAACCAGTTTCTTGATAGTTCTCATATAAGGATTTCGCATTTGAATGTTTGAAAAAGTGCTCTTTCCTCTTTTTTGCAGTTATTATTGCGGGTTTGTCATGCCAAGGCTAAAGAAGAAGAGTGCTATGCGGCGACAATAAATTAAACCAAAAGAACTTCGAAATCTACCTCAGCCTATAGGCTTGCCTAAAGGGATTTTTTTACTTCTTGTGCCCATAGTCTAATACAGGCACGAAAGATACAGGAAGTATTGTGTTCTATTTATAGAAGAAATGTACGTTTTGAGGTTCCCGAATCTAAAAAAAATAATTTTCAAAGATATATCTGTATTTGTATCAGTGTGTCAGTGTTCAGCAGTAAACAGCAGACGACGAAAACGAAAAATCGTCTAAAAATTAAATTTTATATTTGGAATGGATATCGTCTAAGGATGTGACACAATGATTGGCGACGACTTTCTGCTGATTTTACTAACATTTTACATTAAGGTGGTAGTGGGTGAAACTTATATTTTCTACATACGGTACTTTCTCAGGTTACATAGGCCTACTTGATTTTTCGTTCGCATACTCGTGATGTAATAGATGGTGGGAAGAAGCTTCATTTATTATTAATTTTTGACTTATTTAAAAATTAATATTGAAAAATGTGCATACTTAAAAATTAAATATTTTCTTTTCTATACAATGTCTATTTTTTAAGTAGAACTAATGATATGTTTAGAAAAAAAACACGCATTACTATAATTGGGGAAAAAATAAACATCCAATGCATATCTCAAATTTAATAAAAAATCATGATCACCACTTACTTGCTTACTCAATGGCAATAAACAATTCATCAGCAAGCTAAAGGAATATTATCTATTTGATGGAACCCGAAGGTTCATTGCCGCGCTTACATGATCCCCCCATTCAACCCTATTCTGTGCTAACTCCATCCAACCATCCCTCGCAAATCCTACTTCCCTTAAATCTATCCTAATATTGTCCTCCCATCTGCGTCTAGGTCTTCCAAGTGGTACTTTCCCTTCGGGTCTCCTAATAAATGCTATTGAGATATATGTCTTTCCTCCCCCATGCGCGCAACATGTCCAGCCCATTTCATCCTCCATGATTTAATTACCCTTACTATATCCGGCACGTCTTTCTGTGGGTCTATGTCTTGTTTTCTACACAATCATAATTTTGGCACTTAGACCCTTATAAAACTAAACGCTTCAATTAAAGAATGATTTATAAACATTAGGGATGGGTCGATACAAGATTTTCTCGATACTCGATACCGATACATGATTTTTTCCTCGATACTCGATACAGTCAACATTTTCAGTTTCAATAAATAGCTACATTAAAAATTAAAAGTTGAGAGAACTATGTAATACCAACTAAATTTAGTGTGCATAGGCCTATTTAATGAGACAAAATTTAATATCAATAGTAGTCTATACTTATTTTTAAAGTCTACATTAAAACTAAAATTGGTTTTTGAAACAGTCCACTTACAAGTTTTTGTTCAAAAATTAAAATTGGATTTGGACAGTCAGCTTGCTTGTTGGTTGTTATTGAAACGTTTGACAGGAAACGAAACAATTAAGAATCTCTTTTGTTTGGATTTTAAAAGTCGGAAAGTCTTTACGACTAGAACAAAAGTCACAGAGTGGTTTTCTCCATTTCAAGGAAAAATAGAAGGATTTAGTCTACTGTATTTAGTAAAGATATGAAAGAATTTTTCGAAAATCATGACATGGTATCCATTGCAATAGGTAGATTTTTCTTCGAAATCTACCTAAAAGGATGTGATGGACACTTGCATTCTACCAGTTATGACTTATGGATCCCAAACATGGACATTAACTAAAAAAGAGAAAAACATGCTACAGATTTGCCAGTGGAAGATGGAGAGGAAGCTGCTAAACATCACATTGAAAGACCGAATAAGAAATGAAGACATTAGGAAAGCGACTTCTATAAAGGATGTGATGGTTACTGCTTCTAGATTAAAACGGATGTGGGCAGGGCATGTCATGAGAATGAACCCGGAGAGATGGGCACATGCGGTGACAGTGTGGGAGCCCAGAACTGGGAAAAGAAGTGTTGGAAGACAGAAATCGCGATGGGAGGACGAGTTTAAGGCAGGGTTCACACTCAGGCGATAAGCGATAAGCGATATATCGCGAGCGATATACGATACGCGACACGCACGGACAGATACTTGAAATCTAAAGGGAGGCGATAAAAAAGGTTCACACTCACGCGATAGCGCAACATATCGCAAGTGCTATATCGCTCGAAGTGCAGCATGCTGGTCGCCTGAGCGATTTGTTGCTTACGATATTGTAGCTTTTGTAGTGAAGATTGTGTTCCCACCACATTTTAGAAAGATTTCGAAGAAAAATCTACCTATTGCAATCGATACCATGTCATGACTTTCGAAAAATTCTTTCATATCTTTACGTTTCATGCCTCCAAGTACGAAACCACCGCCCATTCAAAAAAAAAAGTGATATATATATATATATATATATATATATATATATATATATATCTTTACACGCTAGCAGCCATAATTTTGAAGATATTTGAACCAAATTTTATTATGTTATTTCTAGGCCCAATAGTTCGGACAAGTTCGTTAATGACCAAATTTGGCCCCAGGGAGGGTCGGGGAGGGGTAGAAATTTTGAAATATGTATATCTCGGCTCCTATGAAGTATAGAGGGAAACTTTGTTTGAATAAATTAGAGAACTCCCTATGGAGTTCACAGTGACACCAACGATTCGGGAGTTTTGGTGGTACGAGTTGGGGTGGTTGGTTGGGGGATGGAAGTTCGAAATTTTTGAAACCACGTCTTATGGGGTATCGTTGAAAAGCGCTTGATGAGTACTCTACAAATCAGTAACTGGTTTCTCGATAGTTCTTATATAAGGCGATATTTAGCACATCGAAATCTACCTCAGCCTGTAGGCCTGCCGATTTATCGCTCGCTGTGTGAACCTTCCTAGCAATATATCGCCGCAACAAAGTCCTTCCGATAAATCGCTTATCGCTTATCGCCTCAGTGTGAACGCTGCCTAAGAGTGTTGTGGGGAACTTGTGGTCTAGGAGTGCCAGAGACAGAAAGAAGTGGAAAACTCTTGACAATTAGTACTATTTTAGCGTTCTCAGGTGAGGCTAGCCTGAAACGTTCTTACTTAACGAGTCAGCCACCCTGGTATGCCAGGAGGCCCTTGCCCGCTATGGGATGCTTGTGGGCTAATTCCTAATTCCTAATTTAGTAGACTACTAAAAGCAGAAAGAGATACCGCATTTCCTTAAATTGCAGAGTTACAAAAGTATCGAAAAAGTATCGAGCGAGATTTCTGAAGTATCGCTCGATGCCGATACCATGCAAGTATCGAGAGTATCGAGGTATCGAAAGTATCGAGAGTATCGAGGTATCGAAAGTATCGAGGACCCATCCCTAATAAACATATATGTAGGCCTACCTTAAAAGAAAGAAACCAATAAGACGTTATACATCTAACTTGGGAAAGTGTTAGAAACACTGGCAGCTAATCATACCTACGCTATTGTTATCTTGGCTGTGTTTGAATTTACCTTCCCTATGACGCGTTGTTGTGTGAAATTATGTTGTTTGCGAAATGAAGACCTCCCGGAGCGATCTACGGAGATTTAGAGCACAGGTAAGTTTTACTATAGCACAGTAGGGGTTCTCAAACACAGGGGTTATGAGTTCGCGCTAAACACCTTTGTGTTCGTACTTCTGCACTGTCCTCACCCGTTCATATAAATATATTGTAGTCACACAGAATAACACGAGAAATAAAAAAAATCTGATAATTAATTAATTTCGTTTCTCATTCCACATGATAAAATTTACTATTCAACCTAATACACAAAATATTTACTGATGTTTTGTCATTTTTAGGACTGAAGATGGCATAAATAGCAATGCCGAAATGCATATCCAGTAACTATTACAATTGCAAAAATCCAATTTGATACGTGGATGAACTACTCCAAAACGCGTGTCGGAGTAGACTTTGCGGCGCTCGTACGCTGAAACTATTCATTTTACAAACAACAAAAAAATCGTTACTATATAAATTATAGGAAATTTTCTCTAGTTTAATTTATTACATAACTATTTTCATCGTAAAATGAGTCGGAAAGGAGATATTGTCAAAAAAAAGGTTTTTGGGCGCCATTTTTTTAATATGGCGGCGCGAGCGGCAAAGATACGAGGTAGCAAAGTGAAAATTCGAAAAGAGAACGTCGAAATCTATAAAATCACCACTTTTCAAAACTCCCGGAAAAAACTTTCCAGGTAAAACTACCAAATGACTGGACTAATATGTTACTCCACTACAAGTGGTGTACTTACATGTTTAGCCTCAGTATTCAGCATTGCACATATGAACAAATGTATAAACCAGTGAATACCTGTTAAATGACGAGGCCATATAATACCAATCTATTGGCCAAGGGTAGTATTAATTTTAAATTGTGTATGAATGTGTTATTTTAATCTGTCTTTTAAAGCAGTTGACAACAGATATTTTTTGCCATCAATTTTATAAAAGAAGAAAGCTAACCTGAAAACTTAAGGATATAATTTTACTTATTCACATGACCCAACAACGGTGAATTTTATATAACAATTGTTGTATTTTAACTATTGATGTTTGATATATATTATAATACTAGATAATTGCAATTGGAATGTTTTATTTTTTCTCTATTCTATTTTAAGGTATTAGTTACCCTCGTATCAAATAATTTCTGCATTTTAATATACAAGGTGGAAAAAGTTGTTTACCCTATCTTAGGTTCGGATGTTTATGACCTAAATCAGTGGAAAAATATGGCTGAAAATATGCCCTTAAAAATGAATAAATATGACCCAAAAATCCTAAATATGACCTAATAAAATAACGTATTTTCAAAAAACAAAATTTTCCTACTTAAAACGCTTAAAGACACTAAATTCTTACATCATATGAATTCAATCTTTTTAACAATTTTGCCGAATTACAGTTTTACTTGTAATGAACTTCTCTTTTTAAAGAATTTGCTCCTGTTTGCTCGCGTCATCAGCTCCATGCCCGTAATAATTTGTAGAATTTGCGTGCCCCTATACAATGTGTACAATTGCATTAATTTTACATTTTAAGTTACCTGTTAATTTAGCATAAACATTAAATTAGGAAATAAATTTCAAATTTAACTCGACCATGTAGTACATACACTGTATAATTCTGCTCCTTTACAGAATTTATAACTTAAAAATGACGTTAAATTACAAATATGGCTGAAATATGACAAAGACAACAAAAACTCCCCAAATATGACTAGGCCTATATGCAAAATAAAAAGGTCCCATTAGGATAACAAGCGTGCAATTCGTGTTTAATTAGTGTTTCCGGCGCGAATGGAGGTCAGGATAAAAATATGACAGGTCATAAACATCTTAACCCTTCACATAACTTCCTCTGCCGAAATAAAAATGTTGCCTCTTAGTATAATATTTACTACGCAAGACATTCTTGTCACGTAAATTGGTTGTAAAAATAAAGAGAATGTCGTTACCACATCACAAAGCATCCCCTAAGGAACACATTCCATACCGAAAAGCAGCAAGATGGGTCAAAGCCTGTTACTTGTTCTCCACTTCTTTCCGGCAGAGGTTCAATCATGTGTTACACTTATGCCCGGTTTCTACAAACTTGTGAATTACCTATGGGTAAATTATCCATGGGAAAATTAGTTCCATTTCACCCAAAATGATATAATGAGCAAGGCCTTGGAGTTGTACAGTTAATTTAATTTTGAAGGCTTTGATTCTCATTGTTGAAATTATTATTGATCCTATGAGAGGTTAATTTTTATCCAGCCATCCATGAAAGGATAAATTAACCCGACGATTTACCCTTGGAAAGATCTAGCCCGAGTTTATGGGAACATTTTTTCTGTCATTTTCATATTTACCCATAGGACATTTATCTAGAAACTCGCCACAAGTGTATGTGATTGCTGACTTTAAATTATTTGTGTTTGTATGGTGCGATTTTATAAGAAACCGGGCATTAATCATTCATCATAATGAGTTATCGCGAGTACAGATACATGGACGGACGGACGGACAGACATTTTCCCGTCCCGCATAAAATCCCATAAAGTACCATACTGGAACCTAATAAACACAGAATTTGAAGAAAAATCATTAGAACTGTTACAGAAGGTACAGAAAGTAGACACCGCTGTTAAATAAGACATTACTTCACGGTTCACATTGGAAACAAATTGACGAGACATCAGAGCTTGATGGTTAATGTAAAGATATTTCTTCAGAACTGTGTTTGAAAGCACCTAAAAGCTCACTTTTAGACAGATTCCATGAAATGCGGAATACTCTGAGCTACAGGAAGGTGAATTATTAAGAACACAACTGCGACCAATTAGACTGCTGGAGTACCTTAAGTGCGTTGGTTCGATCACAAGCGGCTATCTAAGTTTCATGATACAAAGGAGAACATGTCAAACCTTTTAGGCCGATCGCAGATACAAAATCTAAATTAACATTTGCTATGTTTCATTAAATAAATAAAAAGGGGTTATCAACCCGCAACCCGTTGGCTGTATGAGGCCCGTCTCTTAAATTTTTCGGTATGCAAACTGATGAAAAAATACTTTAAAAACAATAATATTTATTAACCGTCGGGATCTAACCGGCTGCAGTCGATGGGTTTTTCAGGACGTAAAAATCCTGGGCACGGAGTCCTCCGGGAGGGTCATTAAGCTGAGGGGCCGTGTCGTAGATTTATGGGACGTAAAAGAGTTCCAAGCCTAAATTAGAGCCTCTGGACAAAATTTCTCGGCCCTTTCACGTCCAAGTAATACCTTAGTTTCCGGAGGGGGGTTATGGGGCGATGGGCTTGCCACCTGTCCCTCTGCTTTCTCTTCTTAATCTCTCTTAATCTCTTTATTCTCTTTATTCTCTCCTATTCTCTTTACTTCTTAAATTTACATAGGTAATTATCCTAGCTTTCCTACTTTTTATTCACCTATTTCACCATTTGTGTATTTGTAAATTATATATTATGTATTGCTAGCATAGTAATTGGGGTACGCCGTAGCGTAGTGGTTGAGGCGCTGCGCTACAAACGGGAAAGTCGCGGGTTCGATTCCCGATGAGGACGTTGAGATTTTTCAATTGGCCTAATCCTTCAGGGGTCGACTCAGCCTCTAAAAGAAATGAGCACCAAGAGCAATCCTGGGGGTAAAGGCGGCCGGTGCGTAAGGCTGACAATCTTACCACCTTCATGTGCCGAGTGTCCAAAATCTGTGAGCCTCAACCTCCTGGAACCCTCTGGACCTCCATGGCCTGTAGAGGGATCACTTTAGTTTACTTTAGCATAGTCATTAACATTGTAATTGGGTGTATAAATTTAACGTTCAGTCATGATTAAATAAATAAATAAATATTTTCACTGCCTAGAGGCACTAAAGGCACTAAATAGCTGAATTCTCCCTGAATCTGGCTCTGCTTACAGTATATACGCTTCTGGTATTGAAAGATTATATTAACACTATTATAAGAAAAAGTAAAACTGAATCTGGTTTCTTTGAAAGAAAAGCATGAAGTAGTGAACTCAAAGCCGCCTATATCATTTTATCGACTGCCACCCACAGCCTTATATTCTGATATGGAAGATTAATTAAATGTGGCTGTCTGGAAAAGTTGCGGAAGAATTCAATGCTACGTCTGCCATTTCCTAAGGAAAGGAATTTAAATCCTAACATTCAAACATTCAATATATTAGCTATTCCACTTGCTCCTATAAGAACTTAACTGTCTGCATAGAATGAAATTGTAGGTATTTACCAAAGCAAAGTAAGTAAAATTAATGTTACGTTATTAAGTGCCGGAATGGTACTTTATGGGATTGTGTGGGGGACGGGAAATGTCTGTCCGTCTATCTGTGTGTCTGTACGCGCGATAACTTAAATACGCTTTATCTGATTTTCACGAAAGTTGGTTGTCATGGTAACTCAATGGTAGAGCAGCGCCACGGAGAGCCGAAGATCCTGGTTCAAATCCCGCCTATGGAATTATACTAGGAGTGTTTTATGTAGATATGTAGAAATTGGAATTGTAAGAATTGTATTAGTAAATGCTCAGTAAATTGAAATTTAATTTAATTGAACAAAAATCTGTGTGTGAGCATAGCTCCGGAGCGATAGATCGTATAAAAACAAAATATTGTAATTAGGCTATATTATCTTCTGAGAATGTTATTTCTCTTTCTTTCAATGCTTCTTTACAAGAAAAAAGTTTTATGTGATTTTCTAAAAAAATAGTTGAGACGACGTTGTTTAAATGTTGAGCAGAATGTGATCAATTCTGTGAGTGTACGCCACTGCTTGATGAAAACCATTAATGATTATGAAAAAGAGGAATGGATTACACCAAGTCTCTTTACATGATTGAAAATTAGGATGTGTTATGCGCATGATACGCGCCAAATCATAGGCCCAAACTTTCATTGTGCTATAATAAGTAAATAATAAAATCAGGTAACATTACATAACAAAGTGCCTGAATGGTTTGTTTAATCAGTGATAGTTGCAATTATGATACGAAGAAAATAAGTTATTTTTGAAGTCAATTTCCGAGTAAAGCTCCAGATCGATTCATTAAGCAGGGCTTGTGGCAGAACAAAGGTCTAAAGTTTGATAAGCATATGTAAAGGAATATGTTGGTAGTATTATTTGTCAAAGCTAACCGTATTGCAACTTCCAAAGCCTGTATATGAAAACTGTAAAACAATATGTTGTCATGAGAACTGATTTGCATTTGATAAATTCTTTATCTAATATATTACCTTAAAATAGTCACTAAATTAGGCATTTCTCCGGTACTAGTCAACTGATTTGGTCCAATATCAATACGCTTCGTCCCATGGACATTATAAATGCGTATACCAATTTTCATGAAAATTCGATAAAGCGTATTTGAGTTATCTCGCGTACAGACATAAGGTCAAACGGACAGACATTTTCCTGTCCACCACATATTCTTAGAAAGTACCATATTGGCACTTAATAAATAAGCCATTCAGTTAAGATTTGCAGTACATTCACGTCATGGGCAAAATCCTAATTTTGCAACCATTTTTTTGAAAGAATTTTACCAGACTACCTGTGGTATGAAACTAACATATTGCTGTATGAGAAATTATGATTAGGTTTCCTAAAGAAAAAATTAAGTAAAAAATATGCCATTTTCAAACCATCATAGAGATGCCAAAAATGATACAATCATGAAAACTTTTTCACTGATTTGTTCTTTTTTATGCATAGAATGTTGCCAACTAGATATTTGCACATAACATTATTAGAAATAATTATATATTTATTTTCAAAATTTGTAAAATAAATTACCAATAGCATTACAAAAATCTACATCACAGCTGTATTTTTCAGAGTAATAGAAAACTCCTAGTTCATAACATTTCTCTTTCATAAGCTTTCATTTGATGTACAAATTAACTTACTAGCTCAATTTTTAGTATAGGTTCTGTTTATTTCAAGGGCAGATAATAAGGAAACAAGGACAATGTTGCACTCAAATGGTAAAATGGGTGCACACTATGGCAAACAAACCAATATTTTATTGACTTCCTGTTAGAATTTTCACACAAGCTAGGTGTCATTTTGAAGCAGATAAATGTTGTTATTTTTAATAGTAAAAATGTCATTTTCATCGTGAATGAGTACGCTAAGGAAATTCCCATTTCAAAAATATCATGTTTGACCTTTTCCCGTCCAAAACTGTTTTTACCATCCCAGTGGGCAAAACTGGTAAATACCGGAATGAATTGATAAATACCGGGCAAAAGTGGGAAAACCCTGAAAACATTATATGTTAACAAATTATATCTTTATGGATTATATTCTTATTCCAAAACACTTCTGTATAATTTCTTGAGAAATATTTTTAAAATAAATGTCATAACTATAATGTAGTAAAATGAAGTTTTATGATCCTATGTTGCAATAAATAAACCTTCAGAAATATTTACTTTTATTGTTTAATTGATTTATAGAGCCTATAGTAGCCAAGCCCAGATTAAATAACTGAAGTACTGAAGTTCAGGCTAAAAACTATAAATATAAATCCACAGTTTTTGCAAATACACAGTTCAGTTTCAATCAGAAGAAGACCTTTTCCAAAGACATATTTTGTCATCTGATATTATTAGTAGTGAGTCACCTTCTGTGTGGTGGAAGAATCTTTATAAAAAGTGGAAATGATACAAACTTTCTGGAACTAATGGAACACCTTCTAGGATGTCCTGCATCATCCACATCTTTGGAGCTTATTTTTTCCATGCTCTCATTTATTCATAACAAAAATAGAAACAGATTAGGCTTACAAACATCTTATAAATTAGTGTTTTGTTACATGATGTTGAAGTGAAACTTTATATTGGTAAATGTTTGTTTAGAAATTCCATTTTTAATTACATTGTGTAGAAACTACAGGGTCTTTATTATAAGTTGAGACGGGGCGACCGGTGTTTTCACTCTCCGCTACGGAGTCCGCATTAGCCGCGGGTGACGCGCTCGCGGCTTCCTTGCTTAAAGCGTAGGCTATATAAAGTATTACGTATCTTACCTTATAACATATGTTGGAAGTGTCGTCCTTCCTGTGTTATACAGGCATTGTATCTGGAAACCACATTCTGGCTGACGCGAGTGAGTTCTTCCACTGTAATGCCCCTAATTTTATTCGTAATGTTTTCTTTCAGCTCCTCCAATGTGTGAGGATTTGTTCGATAAACCTTATCTTTAAGAATGTGGTTTCCAGATACAATGCCTGTATAACACAGGAAGGACGACACTTCCAACATATGTTATAAGGTAAGATATGTAATACTTTATATAGCCTACACTTTAAGCAGGGAAGCCGAGCGCGCGTCACCCGCGGCTAATGCGGACTCCGTAGCGGAGAGTGAAAACACCGGTCGCCCCGTCTCAACTTATAATAAAGACCCTGTACTTAAATTTTGAAGTTATTTCTAATTTTCTTGTCATACTTCCAGTAATGGAGGACGCTATATGCAGTACAATTTTAAAAAGAAAAGTTTTATGTACACTTCTTGAAGTTTTTGAATAATCATAATGGATTTCATTTGCTTTAGCTTCGATCCTCAAAGTTTACTTTTAAATAGATTGCAATTTATTAGACAGGTGAAAAACGTCATTATACCATAATATGTGGAAATTGTGTATTACCAGGATTTTTATACATTTTATAGAAGTACAAAATGGAATCAAGTCATGGGATGGTACTTTCAATTTATTCTAGCCTGTTTTTGTTTTACAGTCCCAAAAAAATATTTAAATGGCTGGATGGCCTGGGCATATTATGTTTTATATGTTGTCATTAATTACAACTATACATTTATAATGGTAGGCCTATTATATAATGACAATGAGACTTTATAAGTAAATTTTGTCACTTAAAAGTTGCAATAATAGGATAGATTAGGCCTACTCAAAAAATTTAATAATTACAATTTTTCAGTTATGAGTTTTTCCCAGTTTTTCCCATGTGGAGAAAACTATATATTTCCCAGGACGGTAAATACTAGTTTTATCATGGTATTTACCGGGGCTGGTAAAATCGCAGGAAAAAAGGTATTTTACGCCGCGCACGAGTTTTCACTCCCACTCCTATAATTGTGAAATATGTTTTTTTGGTACAAGAGTATCTTCTTGTTATGAAATATTATTTTGTTGTTTATAGTTGTGACATATTATGTTTGGTGCAAGGGTATTTTATTATTCAGTGGAAGGAAAACCTGTGCGCGGCATGAATTACCTTTTCGCCAAATCGTTGCCATCCCTGTAAAAGATCGAGGTTCTAACCATATAAAATGTACATCGTTGTCAGGTACATATGGGCCTAGATCACAGGGGGCAGCATTTTCAATATCTACTTAAGATATGTGAGTTCAAGACTTTTTATTTGGGTAACCTGTTGAGTTTTCGGCAGGATATGGAAGTAAGGAGGGTTGTTGATAACTGTCGCGGTGATCGGTCGCCTGATTCCCGGTGAACGCCGCGCACTATGCACGGTAGAATTCCCGAGGCTGCATGAAAGATGGCATATGCATTAAATATTTCCGGAATATTTTCATATTGGCTAAAGGAACTAACGTTAATGATGATTTATATCGAATTTACAAGAAGAGGGATGAAGATACGGTTATCACTATCGGTCCACAACAGAAAGATAACGATGGACCTTTCAATAAAGTCTATTTTTGTCCTTAAAAATGCCATCTCTGAATAATACTAGCGTCGGTCATTTCATCAATACAGTCAGTCAAATATCTCTACAAATAGATTTGGACTGATACCTCACTTATAGGGCCCACCTATTGTGAAGATTAAAGGATGGTAGAAGTGTTTTTTTTTTGTGTTGGTTATTTTGCACTTTAATGTACAAAAAAAGACTAGCATACCCCAGACTGTAACACTGTAAAATTTTATGGCCGTTTGGGCACTATATTCCAACTACAGTGTCCTTTAAACTTCCAGTGCATGAAAACTAAGCGATCGTTTTCTCAGTTTAAATTTTTATGTTATATAGTAAATTTAAAAATCTATCTTCTACCACAAAAATAGAGATACTGCTCTGAAATTTTTCAAAATGTACTTCACTATGTGTGAAATAAATTCCTAATAATAATAAACAGGGCTTAGTTATTTTAAAATAAAAATTACTATCATTTTTTTCAAATTGTTCATTTTCCCATTGTAATATATTATAAAATTATAAAATAATTAATAATGCACTAGTTATTTTGTAAATCAAGCATAATTTTTTTTTACATAATTACTCAGGTTCATATTTTAAAATTTTTCGGAGACATAGCCTATTTCTATTTTTACTAAAAAGGTAAATCAAATTAATTAATATCTGAGTCAATTTGAATTATTATACTGAAATTTAGAACTGTTAATTTCTGTTTATGTTTTAGTTAGGAGGTGGAATTTCTGTACCCCGCTGTGGCATTATTAGCGTAGATATTTCACCCGATCGCTCGGGAGTTGGAGCTGTGCCCGCCGCGACACAGGAATCCGCGTCATTGGCGAACTCTTCCGTGGGACTCACTGCATTATGTGATACAGGATTTTAAATATTCTTTGATACACTACTGTAAGTGTTCATGTTTTTAAGGGGGGACATACAGCTTTGGCTGAAATTCATGGATAAGAAATAGGTGAAATTCATTATTTTTTTCCCGGCAATGAAATGCTCTACAATCTTGCAATCCGACATAATCTTTATTGACTATTTCATGCTATTTTCAAAATTAGTTAAACTGTTACAGTTACGGGTAATTACTGTTTTAAAATGCCAGCCACGTTTCATGCAATGAAATGCCTTGATAACTTGTTAACTTCCACAAACACCAATGCTATTTTCAAAATTAATCAAACTATTACAGTTACGGGTAATTACTGTTTTAAAATGCCAGCCACGTTTCATGCAATGAAATGCCTTGATAACTTGATAACTTCGACAAACACCAATATTTCTGAGCGATTATTTTTCTGTGTATTTGTTAATATCATATGACCAACACTATCTACAATCATTCACTTAATATTTATAGTTTATTTTTTAAATATATATTTTAATGAAAAAGAAAATCTAGAAAAAATTATTTTAAAAAATACTTATACAATCCAAAGATTGTTAAAGATATTAAAACTAATTCTCATGTTTTCCTGGGCACCTTGGACGAAAATAAACTTGTCTCATTAAGTACTGTACACACAAAATTATCTCTGTAACTCAGGGTCGTATCCAAGATATTTTTTCGGGAGGGGCTATATAAGTCTAACACTGTTATCACTAGGGCCCGGAAATTTATGAAAATCATATTTTTAATAATGCAAATTATTACAAGGTGTCAAAGAAGTATTAAGAAATTGATGGTTTAATTTTGTATATTTTGTTAGTTTTGCAATGATGCATCATATTTGCTCAATATTAAAATATTTGTGAATATTTAACCATTTTGTCACATTTATAACAGCATATTATGAGAGATGTCAAATATTGTGCATGTCTCTGTTAATTTAAAAAAAAGCTACTTGGCTAAGTGAATGTTTTGGAAACCGACTATAAAATTTGTTGATAGTAAATATACTATATTTTTTTGTAAGCGATTATATAATATTAAAGCAACGTTATATTCATTATTTTTCAATTTACTAAAATTTATTGTTTTATTTTAATTTTTATTATGTAATTCATAAGACTTATACCATCTTTTAAAATTCGTGATGTAATTCAGCCAACAACAGAACGTCTAGTACAGTATTCAATTTACTTAAATAATAGAGCATACCTCATTTTTCCGGAGCATATTTCACAAATTTCAGGTAAAAATTCTAGGCTGAATTTTGTCAGGATGTGCAAGTAAACTGTATACTAGACCTATTTGTCAAAAATGTTCTTATGTGCAACATATTAGCATTACTTAACTTTTGGGGGGGGGGGCTTCAGCCCCCTCAGCCCCCCCTCTGAATACGCCCCTGCTGTAACTTGATAATGTAGCCATAAAAAGAATTATGTGGTGGGTTTGTCTACCAAGACTGCAGGCTCTTACAACGTGTCCACTCGTATCAACAGGTGTCGTGATTGTGGCTTACCTTATCAATTCCTGGGCCTTCTTCTGACACAGATGCAACTAGATTCTTCTTATAGAGTAAACAAGTCAATAACATACCACTATTTAAACACACACACGAACTTAAACACAATTACACAAAGTATTCTCCACAAAACACGAAAATCCACACCATTTTCGAACGCACTGAGTCTTCGTCATTGTTCGGTGGTGCCACGAAGTTCTCCGAAGATATCATAAACAGTAAATCATATATTAACATTATCAAAAACTGTTTTCCTAGTAATTTAAAATAGTTATTTACTATAAAAACAAAAATAATAGTTGTTTTTGCTAATAATTCGCTTCCGTGTGTTCTTATAAACTGTTTTAGTGGAACTATTTTTCAGGCGCCAGAATACTGCTCTAGTTTTTCAGCATAGCTGAACGTAATCTTTTACAATTTTCTGTAAGAATAGCTGTAGTAATTCACTCCAAATGAACACAAAAAAGTTAAATGTGACATGCATAACTTCAATATAATATTTTATTGAAATAAGACGCTAGTTTCAACAACTTCTGTCCATCAGCTTTGCACGAACTGCGTAGTAGTTTCCGGTAACCTTGACCTAGCTAGAGGGATGGATGCTTACAGGGTTGTACAAACTTGCAAAAAGGAATGTTTTAATGCTCCATTCACGTCTACTTTCTCTTACTTGGTTACATGCAAGCCACATTAAATCGCTGACGATCGGCCTCATTGTATATTGAGCAGACCTACTGATGACAAGAGGTTCTGGGTTCGATTCCCGGTACGACTTAGGTCAATCAGTCAGCCTGTTCCCAAGTTCGTAGCTGCGACAGTCACATTACTGTAGATTTACAGGCATGTAAAATAATTTCTACGTTGCAAAATTCCGGCACACTGGCGATGATTACAAGCCTAAGTTGGAGTTTACATCCGTCGTTATATAATCATAACGAATGACATTCTAGTCTTACCCCCCAATACCCCCCCCCCCGAATAAAGCCTGCTCTCAACTGCAGGAGTATCAGCAAGTGGATCTTCCAATGTTTCATGAAGTATTGTGCTTCTGGCTTTTATGCTTTTGGACCGGTGCGACGGACTCTACTTGACAACTTGGCAAGGGTGGATCTATTGCCCATTTCCTGCACGCGGGAAGGGAAACTAAAAAAAAAACCCTAAGCGAGGCCTTGGTACCTCAATGTGCACTCTCGAGAAGAGGCCGCTTATCCAATGTAAGAATGTTAAGCAAGAAAATAGCATTTTTATACATAGGGTCATTAAATTTATTCCGCTCATGGAAACCACCATTAACGGCCGTAGGTATCGGCATGCTGATCAGATGCCCCCAATCCTGCAATCTGCCTATGGTACATGACGCAACGGTCGGATGGTAGGCCTTGTCCCTTCAGGGATGTAGCGCCAGGGAGCTTAGTTTAGTTTTAATTAAATTTTTGTCAGTGATTTGGAAAAAGAAACACCTATAAGTTATTTAAACTCCGTGGCAATCCGTCCCTGAAGGGAATAGGCCTACCACCCGACCGCTGCGTCATCTACCGTAGGTAGATGGCTGGGTAGGGGGCATGTGGTCAGCTTGTCGACACCCATGGCCCTTAATGGTGGTTTCCGTGACAGAAGCCGCTACTTCTCTACCAAGTAGCTCCTAAATTTGAATCACGAGACTGAGTGCACCCCGTTCCTGACCTCCCTATCTCATAAAAATCAGAGGAGGTACCGGGGATCGAACCCGGGCCTTCGGATCAGTAGTCAGCGAGTCTAACCACAAGACCACGCAGGCGGTTATTGTATTCGTTTCCCAAGAGAGATAAAGCCACCATCCGACAACTGTGCCACCTTCTATCGAGTTACTTCTTGATGACAGGATTGAGAACATGTGATCAGCAAACTGACACCTCCGGAAGTTATTAATGGTTTTCTTATCGGAGCAACTGAGCTACTTCCTTATCATCTATCTCTTCAAGTGCCCTCATGAGGCTCAGAGCAACTATTCCGCCTAAGCAAACTCCAAGGAATTACCGGGAATCGTACCCGGGACTTTAGGTCCTTAGTATTGGCCTGGATAGCACAGTCCATATGGCGTTTGCTATCTCTACTCAGGGTCCTGGGTACGATCCTGGTCAAGTCGAAGGCGTTTATGTGTCAGGCTATGTCTGTAGACTTACAGGCAGGTAAAAAAAGTCCTGCGGAACAAAATTCCGGCATACGGGTCACAGCCCTATGTTGCAGTATACCCCCGTCGTTAAATAACCACAGACCAATTAACCAACCACTGTGGATCCTTAGTGAATAATGCTAACCACTGAAGCAAAGTGGAAATATGAATATTTTCATCAAAGTATGTTTTGTAAACACATGGAATAGTCAAGTTGAAAGGATGTTGTTTTGTGACGAAGTTGAGCTCTGATTTCTTGTTAAGATATTGCTTCGAACTGAAGGAGGGGGAAGGTTCCGATATCGCAGGTGTCTCATCCAGTTGGTTTTGTGTGTAAGTGGTAGTCAGTTCAGAGCCCAGTGTGTGTGTTACACTTGTGTGTTTTATAGAACGAATCATCCAAGGCCCACAGTGGATACTGAAGTGATGAATTACTATTATTCTCTAAGTGTTAAGTTCAATTTGACAAATTCGTGGAGCATTGCATTTTTATTTAGTGGTATCTTCATATGTCCACCGCTGTGGCTCAGAGGATGCGTTCAGTCTTCTCACGCAGCGGGCCCGGGTTCGATTCCTGGACGAGAAAAGTTACTTAGGTGAGTTTTTTTTCCGGGGTTTTCCCTCACCTTTGAGATAAATGTCGGGTAACTTTAGGCCCTTGTGGTCCCCGGATTTAATCTGGCCGTCATTATCATCTTCATCCCCATCCTCGCCTTGTTCTGAGTGAGTATGTGTGTGAATGGTGTGTATCGTTCTATGTGTTCGTGTTGTCTCGGAGGTGGCCCCGGCATTGGGCTGATCACTCAAGGGTGTATGTGATCCAAAGATAATCCCTCTCTCCCGACAGGTCGCGGCCCTGTAAGGCCGGGGCGCCTTGGGTCACTTAAATCCTAAAAGGGAGAGGTAAAACTACGAGAAAGAAAGAAAGAAAGATCTTCATATGCAGACGTATATATCAAGTATTATGGGTGAGTACAGCTTACTTATTAACACCATGGATTCGCATTCGGAGGACCTGGGC
This sequence comes from Ectobius pallidus, assembly GCA_964059195.1. NCBI lineage: Eukaryota > Metazoa > Arthropoda > Insecta > Blattodea > Ectobiidae > Ectobius > Ectobius pallidus. Next base: position 141,451,098 of record CAXKWD010000006.1, read on the forward strand.
TCAAACCGAGTGGCCGGGCAGTTTTACTTTTACAAATGCGTTAAAACAGACAATTAAATAACAGTCCATATGATGCATTATTAGAAAAAGAAACACTGAAAATAACGTACAATTTATTCTGAGATTAACAAAATAAGATATCTGAATTGTTATTAAACATAATACGCACAGGTTGGCCACGTATTTTTTGTAACACCCCTCGAATAAGGAGGGCAGTAGGACAACCAATCAGAAGATGCCTTTGACCAGCGTAGTACAACAACTAATCAAAACAATCTTGCACGAGAAATATCAGTGTTTTGCGAGATTACGGGCGTTAGGTGTGAAATTCAATAGACAGTGCCAAACTTCGCGAATTTCGTGCGGTAAATTGCCGTTTTCATTGAAAGAGTTCTTTCTTTTTGTGAAGTGAGTGTTGTGAATTAATTATCCAGTAGTTTTCAATAAGTGGGCAGGTGTTATCTTTAAGAAACAAGTGTTATTCCGTGTTCGTATTTCGCACGTCCTACAAGGAAAATGGCGTCGGACGCTTTGTGGACTGCTGTAGGCCTAACCGCATCTTTGTATGTTTTATAATAATGTTTATACTATCTAGTTACCGTATTTTATTTTCTTTTATCTTAATGTACAATCATTCAATTTTAGTTTTACAGCTGATCGGCAAATTAACTTATTATTCAGCTCAACAGGTTAACGAAAATGGCGGGTTCGCTCATGCGCAGATGTAGGCTATCTGTTATTAACAGAGCCCGGATTTTGATGACTTAAAAATTATTTTTAAATGAGCTATAAAGTGACTGTAAAATATAAAAAAATGACCCAATAATTTGTATGAAAATGCTAGTTTAATCATCAGATTTGTGTCTATTCTACATTTATGTTGTTGACCCATTTACTGGCTTGTAATCAGTTGTTTACATACGGTTAAATGCATACAGCAAATTACATCTTTCAGCATCCAAATTAAAATTAGGCTATAACAAGATTTATTTATTTATGCTTATTTAGAGTTCCGATAATATTCAATGTAAGTAAATGCACAGAAACTCTATATAACGCGAGAAACTACACACAATAATTAAATAATGACTTATAGATTTTTTAAATTACATAAAAATATGAAATGTGGAAAAAAGAATTGAATTGATTTCTAAAATCACCTAAAAATTAAAAATGTGTAAAAATGACCCTAAAAATTACATTTTTATAATCTAGTGCAGATCAGAATATCTGCACTGGTGGGCAATGTCCATGATCTTCCAGTAACAGATGACATGTCATCAAAATCCGGGCCCTGGTAATTAGCAGTGTACAACATTTTATCTTCTCAAGCAAAAATGTACTGTTTGTTATTTTAGTTTATAAAATAGGCCTAATCGAGTGACTGCCCTCTGCAGCACTAGGCCTACATAATTAAAACATAAATCTATAGATGTAGGTCTGTGTATAGGCTACTTATATAATTCATAATTTAACCTCACTCTGAAGTCCCTTAACCGCCATCTGACTTGAATGAGATAAAATTAATTATTTATACGCCAGCATTTTTTATTCATAGGGTTCTTTCCACAGTGCTATGGTTTACCTCAACCAAGCAATACATAATATTTATAAGACTACATTCCAATTAAATTTATAAGGCCTACATTCCAGTTAACTAATTCTGCTCTTCCACTGTGGTCTGCCCATCACATTTTTATGTTGTTATCTCACTACCATGCTTCCCCTTACACCTTCCATCCAGGCTTTCCTTTCCTCGATGGATATATGCATTCTATAATATTTCTGCTATAATATTCTCTTTCTTTTCCTTCTATCTGGTTCCCAGTGCATCACCATCTTGGATAACTCTCTATCATTCATCCTTTTCATGCCATCTTCCTTTCAACAGATTCTACGATATCTATATCTAATTTCATTAATTATTTTATGATAGTATTCTTATTTTTTTCCCTTGATTTTCTTGCTAACCTTCTCCGTAATCCAGTTCTGTGGCTCATAATTTTGCTTTTTGTTTACTATTTACAATTTATATTCCATTAAACTTACAATAATAATTGTTGCTTATAAAATTATGTACCATCAATTATAAAAATCTTAATCTCAAGGGTAGTAGCCAGTAGTTCCAAAATTCAAGTGTTTCTTCATGGCCCAAGTCGATGACTTTTATGTCTGAAAATGGAACAGTCCCATATCTGCAGATTTACAGGCATGTACGAGAATTCCTGCGGGAGTGGAGCAGTACAAAATCATCAATTAAACTTAAACAAACATAAACAAATTATATTGAAAAACTTAAGCTATAGGGCTTTATGTAATATAAATCCAACGATGCACCCAAAAACAATTGAAAACCAAAGGATCTGAAAACAATAGTGACCAAGGGACGGGGGCATCTGGCCCAAAAGCCTGTTTAAATATATTTAAGAAGCCTTTGAACCTGAAGAACACAAAGATTAAAAAGGGTGAATTAAAGAATATAATACCTCCCAATAACTTTTTACACTAAAATAATAATAGAATATATGAGTTCCACAGAATTCCAGACTTCTAGATTAAATGCCAATTTATGAAAAAAATATAAAAAAACAAGAGACGTCTGCTAATTCACGTTTGTAGGTAATTGTTTAATCCGAAGGGCATATTGAAAAGCAACCACAGGCTCATTTATTCTATTTTCGTTTCTCTTCGATTGCTTTGCTTCACATTTCCATCTTGCATTACACTATATTTCCTACAATATAGTTCTTCTCTCGTCCGTTTTGATGAATTTTCATCAGGAGTATCCTTAGCTCTTTCATTTGAATTCTCAACTTTTACTAAATTCGCCCTCCTTAACGATGCTTTTCTTGCCCAGTTTGCTATGTATCGAGCAAGGCCACCTTCAATTAATTTCACAGTTGAATACAATCTACACGGAAATACCAGCTCAAAATTATATTAGATCAGTCTGTTTGAACTTCAATTAATTTCAAAATTGAAAAAAATCTGCAGGATTTTTACAGATAGTAAATAGCCCCCATGCAGCAAGTGAAGACCCTTACGGTTCCAGAAAGTTGTGACTGCCAGATGTTTAGACAATCGGAACGTAACAATTTTTATCAGTTTCAGAGATCCTCTAAACATGCATTAAGGGTATATGTACGTGAACAACCATAAACAGATAAAAAATGCAGGTTCTAAAACATTAAAATTTTACAAGGAAATGAACTCAGAAGTGGACAAAAATTACAGGATCCTATAACAAGGCTTACTAGAACATAACTAGCAGATAAAAGTATACAAAATTGACAAAGTTTATTTTAAATTACACGTTTTATAGGAGCATGAAACAAAATTAATTCTGATGCACTTATCACTTCCTATAGGCATAACATTTTTCTGGTTTCTCTGACACCTTTTATTTTTTTAATGCATATAATGAACATATTTTTACAAAGTAGACTACTTTTATACAGCTAAAGTTATTATTTTTAATGCAATTAATTTTTATATATCGCATATAAAATATCTTGAAATTTGATCAATATTTCATGACACATTTTCTTTAATTTTATACAATTAGTGTAAAAAATTTCAGCTTTCTATCTCTAATGGTTGTGGAGCTACCTAACAATATGTGTGTAAAATAAGAGTTACTGGGAAATTCAATTTTAAGTTAATAGTGAATTTCTCATCTGACCTTTCTAAGGGTGTGGCTCAGAGCGTGTAAACAGTTTTATATGTCCATTTAAATGGCACAAATAATTTCTAAACCTATATAAAATATATATCACTGGATGCAGAAAATTCAGCACAATTTTTTTGTGCTATAAACAAAAAAAAACATAAATTTCAAAATAATTCACGTACATATACCCTTAATGCTGCAAACTCGGCATGAAATTCCATGGCCAAACTATGTAAGTCTCCCGTGTATAATATTAGTCTGTCTATAGTACTGGTATGGTTTATAGATTTTTTGGGAATATTTAGGAAGGGTAATAAGATTAACTGCTGTGAGAGATATCGTGTGAATCAAGCCATGTGTTGTGGACATTTCTATATCAAGACAAAGAGAAGAGGAACAGAACTGTGGTGATGATTCATGGCTTTGCTGCAGGAAGACCAGGCATCGCTGCCCTGTCGATGGAAAATTCCGGTGAGTACAGAGTATTTTTATTGCATTTCTAACCTGTAGAATTTGTGTTGTATATGTTACGGTCAATCTGATTATTCAGGGCAGTTTTCATAATGCTTGGTCATTATAAATAATGACCGATAAAATCGGGCAATTTATTAATTTTACGACAATCTAGGATAATTTCTTACACTGCCCGGTCAATATTAATACTGCTACAATTTCTCTGGTCACTTTAATAAATTGACAGCAATTTGGCAACGTGCGTCTGGTGTGATTCTCCCTAACCTAACCTAACCTAACCTAACCTATGTAACTCGAAACGTCACCAAAGTGGAAGCTGCTCTAATAAATAAAACTCTTGGATTTTACATTTTGTGTGTATATGTTCTGTATATGTTTTTTTTGTTAGGCGTACGTATTTTTCATACTTATTTACTTTAATATAAGTTAATATCCTCTTATTTTTGCATGTAGAGAAATATGAATAACAATTCTCTAAAATTGCCCATTCAATTTCCAGCATTATTCATAATGCCCGGGCAATGTGTTAATTTCTATATAATTTATCAATTTGTCACATCCCATTGGGCACTTTTTAAATTGCCCGGGCATTATAAATAATGCCCAATTGTTTACATTGACCGTATCATATACAATAGTTTTGTCCAATCTGGGCCGACCCAAACAGAGTGCTTACAACAGTTCATTATTAAGTGCCAGAATGGCACTTTCTGAGATTGTGTTGTGGACAGGTAAATATCCGTCTGTATGTCTGTCTGTCCGTGTGACTGTATGCATGATAACTCAAATACCCCTTATCGGATTTTTATGAAACTTGGTATACGAATTTATAACGTCCATGGGACAAAGCCTATTTATTTTGGACCAAATTGGTTGACCGGTACCGGAACAATGCCCAATTTAGAGCCTATTTTATGGTAATATACAGTGAGTCCCACGCAAGAGTTGGCCAATGACGCGGATTCCTGCGGCGCGTCGGGCACAGCTCCAACGCCCGAGCGATCGGGTGAAATATCTACGCTAATAAAGCCGCGAGCGCTGTAATGATTCAGGTTCTCACATTTACAGTTAAAATTACAAGAAAATAAACACGTACCTCATCACAAGAGATGTTGGATATGTTCTCCTCTTGCATCCACACAATACTGGCACCTTTTTAGGAAATTTTCTTTCACGCGCATAAGTTCAGCTTCCGTCACAGAGTTCATTTCTCTTTTGATAGGCCTATGTGATATTGTCTTCAAGTTCTTCTAACAGTATGTGAATATTATTTATGGGTAAACTTGAAAAATAAAGTGTATACGTCAATTTCCCATATATCAGAAGAACTTAAAGACAGTATCACAAGAGAAATTAAACACTATAGCAGTTTGTCTTGTAGCAATAAATATTTTTTTCCTTCCTTTCAAAATGTCACATATTTGCTAGGGGCAATTTGATGGGCATCCCAGTTCAGACAGAATTTCTTTTCCGCTAAGGGTGCCCGAGTAGTATGAATTCACTTACTTCTTTAGTACAAAATAAGTGTCTTTTATATTGTAAATACATATAATATAAAGCACTGTCATCCATTACATTTATTTTAACAAGTCATTACTTAAAAAACTAAGTATAAGTAATAATGGTAAATTTATTGGTAATTTTTTTTAAATTTCGGATAATTTTCCACTATTTTTAGGTCATAAATGCATTTTTATTTTGAATTTTTTCATTATTTTATGGTCATTAAATGCCTTGCCCTAATAATTGCATCATTCATATTTGGCCCCTCTTTCTGAGTTACTTAAGTATTGGCTATAGTAGTCTATGAACAGGAATTCTCAGAAAAAGGGCAAAGTTTACCAGTAGACTACGGATCCAAGTCTAAGTAGGCTCTAAAAGTCAGGATCCCGTAACAATAGCCGAACCCAAGTCTCAAGTTTCATCTTGAAAACCAAACAATTGAAGGGAATTTCCATGTAGTTCAAATCGCTCCTCGACTGCAAGAGCTCAGAAGGTCGATATCATGAGAGCACTCGATCAAAGTAAATACCTGCAAAGATCCCAATAATAATACTTACTTACTCAATGGCAATAGATAATTCCTAAGTAAGCTAGATGAATATTATCTATTTTATGGAACCCGTAGGTTCATTGCCGCGCTTACCTAAGCCTGCAATTCAATCTTATTCTGTGCTAATTCCATCCAATCATCCCTCGAAAATCCTACTTCCCTTAAATCTATCCTAATATGGTCCTCCCTCCTGCGTCTAGGACTTACATAATATATACCAATTATAATAAATATTCATAATAAAAATAATAACATTAATAATAATATTACTTACTTACTCAATGGGAATTGGCAATTCCTAAGTTAAGTGATATTATCTACATATTTTACAGAACCCTGATGTTCATTGCCGCCATTCAACCCTATTCTGTGCTAACTCCATCCAACCATCTCTGGCAAATCCTACTTCCCTTAAATCTACCCTAATATTGTCCTCCCGCCTACGTCTAGATCTTACTTGTGCTATTGTCCAACAGACAGCATTTAATAAATCCCACTAACAATTTCGCCCACTTAATGACAACTGTCTCTAACAGAGGGCAGCACTGGCCGTAATCTTGCTATGGATCTATCGACTGTGAAGAGCGAAAGTATAGGGACATTTCTTTCTGCATTTTTTTAATACTAACTTGATGGGTCTGTCACTGAATTTCGAGATTCTAGAGTACATGCCAATTTATGAAAAAGCAACAGAGCATCTGATAATTTACGTTCGTTTACCCTAGATAATTCTACAGTGATAGGGAAAAAGCGAATAAGTAAAGAAACTAAAGTTCCAGGAGAGACAAAAAACAATTTATTTCTACAACATTGTTACAATTTCGAGCTCAGCCCACTCAGATATTTTTACATACTATCTTATAGGCCTACTTTGCAAAAATATCTGGGTGGGCTGAACTAAATATTGTATCAATGTGGTAATAAGTTAATTTTTTTTTCTCTCTCCTGAAACTTTAGTTTTTAGAATTATTCGCTTTTTCCCTATCACTCTAGAATTGTTACAATATCTTTACTACAAGATTATTATTTTCTCGTCCATTTTGATGAATTTTCATCAGAAGTGAATGTTGCTCTTTTAATTGGATTCCCCATTTTTCCACTTTTACTAACTTCGTCTACGTTTCCTACCTTCACCAACGTTTTTATTCTTAAGTTTATTAACATTATTCTCAACACCACTTATTCTACTCTCTCTCTTTCAACGTATATCATGATTGATATATTTCAGAGATGCTCTTCTTATCCAGTTCGCTATGGAAACCGAGCAAGACCACCTTCTATTAATTTCACAATTGACTACGGTCTACACGAAAACACCACCTACAGATTTTATCTTAAATTTTATATAATGTAAGTACAAATTATACCGTTTTCCAACTGAAATTTCCTGATTCTCGTTAAATTTGCCAAATTATGACACAAATATAGTTTTTGTTTTGTTTTTTGCTTATTAACATAAGTTTTTGGCTAATCGAAAAATTCAATTAATCTTAACTCAGAGCATTGGATGTCTGTGACGTGACTTTTAAGGGGCCTCTATTATTCCAACGTATTATTTTCTCAGTGTAAATGGAAAATTGTAGTTCCAGTTATTTTCAGAATAATGCTGGAAGGGAATTCGTATATTTTCTGTGCTATTACTTTAAGAAATCCATTCTCTAGATCAGTGGTTCCCAACCTTTTTCAGCTGGCGACCCTCCTTTCCTTATCGGAATACCTCCACGGTCCATCGGTCCATGGTGGAGTAAAAAACCTTATTTGTATCGTATCCCTTCCTTTTGTATATATAATTTACCATCAAATATTGCAAATATACTCGTATGTAAGCTTAAATAGCCTATGCTTTTTTTTTTGAAGATACAGATTGATTATTATTGATAAACAATTTGTGTTCTGATTTGAAAATGGTTGACAAAATATAAGCACTTTGTAGCATAAAAGTTATTTATTTAACAATAAATATATTCAAGATAGATATATAAGCTTTCATGAACCACAGATTATTGTCTCTGTTGGACATTACATGAGAATATTATAGGAGAAAAATTCCTCCGACACTGGGACTTGAACCCAGGACCTTTGGCTATTCGCGCCAATGCTCTACCAACTGAGTTAAGCAGGAGTTCAAATAGTAACGAAAAATATCAAGCACAAAAGTTTATTTACAAAGAAACAGTAGGCCTACCTTCCCTTATTTCTCTACATAATCACCATTGCTATCGTTGCACTTATTGTAACGTGGTACCAGTTTTTCAATGCCGAAGTTATACTCTTTCTACCGCCAAAGACCTGAGCCAAGATGTCACTGCCGCTTTGAGATCTTCATCGGTTGGGAACTCTTTTCCACCCAGAAAGTCCTTTAGTTTCGAAATCAAGTGAAAATCACAGGATGCCAGGTCAGGGCTGTAAGGAGAATATCAAAAAATTTCCCACTGAAGTTGTGTTTGTGTTTGAGCAGCCGAATAAGGCCGAGCGTTGTCGTGGATCAAAAATACCTTTTTAATACACGCACCGCAAAGTGGCTGTTTCTCGGACTACTAACACGCCGGAAAGTATCATTTTACCGTTCTAGTGCGGAGATGCCTCCACAGTGTCGCCTAGTGTAAGTTCAGTTTTATATGTTAAGAATTTTATTGTTCATTGTCTATTAACAATCATTTGGAAAGCTTGAATTAAAAAAAATTATGAGCCAGTGCTAGTAGAAAGAAAAGACTTCAGATGAGCCTCTTGTACGATTGATTCGTTTAACAAGGCATAATAACTTTCGTTGCAGAAAATATGATAAAAATGACGTTTAATTTCAATTAAGGTAAATATATTTGAATTAGCTCATAATTTTAAATGGATCTATGTACCCAGACCAATGCATTTCAGAAGGGTTCAAGGTCCAGGGAAAGCCACGTTGGTAGCAATAAATTCCAAGATATTGCGCTAGATCTAACTCCGGCACGTGTTCTGTGGGTCTATGTCTTGTTTTCTACACAATCATGATTTTGGCATTTAGAACCTTATAAAATTCTTCTTTCTTTCTTTCTTTATCGTAGTTTCACCTCTCCCTTTTTTTAGGATTTCAGCGACCCAAGCCTCCCGGGCCTTACAGGGCCGCGACCTGTCGGGAGAGGGATTACCTTTGGATCACATACATACTTTTTTGACCAGACAAGGACATGGAGGGCCTCCCCGGATGAGTTATCAGCCCAATGCCGGGGCCACCTCCGAGACAACACGAACACATAACCTTATAAAATTAATTGCTTCAATTATTGTTGGCTAATAGAAGATGAAGATGATAAAAACTAGAAGAGAAATTTCAATATGAAAAGGTAATGAGGTAGGTGAAAACCAATTAGAACACAAATACGAACAGGAAGTTCAAAAATAAACCGAAATATCTGCATTCTGGTCATAGGATCTCCCTTGCCCCATTCCTGTGTAGGAGGTAAGCAATAAAGCTAGTGGATGTCCTAGTTGTTTACCTTTCGGTTCGATTCTCTTTTTCCAGCCCTCTTTTCAAAGCTGCATTACTTAAATTGAAGGCAGGTCCTTGAGGCTTGTAAGTAGCGGTATGAACAGAGATGGAGAATTTGAAATCAATTTCTGTTCCTAAGGAAAACATTTGCATACTGAGTACAAGACTGCCAACCTCAGATAAATAGACATCCCGGCTCTATTAGCCTGTCTTGTGTTGTACAAGAGTGACTTACGTAGCCTGCAGTTCATAATGATGTTATTATGAACGGAGTACAGTAAAACCTGTGAAGTTGACCACTTCTGTAACATTGTGTATGACATTCTCTTCATGTAAATTGGTTGTAAAAATTAAAAGAGCTGTGCTAAAAACCGGAAGGTTGCGGGTTCGATCTCCGTTGAGGTCACTTGAGTTTTTTAATAATGGTCTAATCCTTTTGGTGGCACTATGGCTCTCGGTTCGACTCAGCCTCTAACAGAAATGAGTACCAGGACCTTTCTGGGAGGGGGGTAAAGGCGTCCGGTGCATAAGGCTGAATGTCTAAAATCTGGGATCCTCAACCTCCTGGAACCTCCTCTGGGCCTCCATAGCCTGTATAGGGAATGCTTTTTACTTACTTTTAGGCATAACTGAGGACCACTTATTATCCAGAAATAATTTTTTTCTTGCCTAATTACATCATTTTGTAGCCTATTTTAGGTGCCTAAATTTCCGAAGGTCTCGTGATTAATTGACCGCCGGCGTGGTTTTGTGGTTAGCGTCGCTGACTATAGATCCGTTGGCCCGGGTTCGATCCCCGGTACCTCCTAGCATTTTTCTGAGATAGGGAGGTCTGGTAGGGGTGCACTCAGCCTCGTGATTCCAAATTGAGGAGCTACTTGATCGAGAAGTAGCGGCTCCGGTCATGGAAACCACCATTAACGGCCGCGGGTGTAGGCATGCTGACCACATGCCCCCGATCATGTCATCTGCCTAATGTAGATGACGCAGCGGTCGGGTGGCAGGCCTTGTCCCTTCATGGATGTAGCGCCACAGAGAGTGATTAGTTGAAATTTCGCATATGCTTATACCAGATTTGTCAATATTAACGCGAGTTTAATGGTTGTCTTAAACATTTCGATACTGATTTTTACCAACTTTTTTTAACGACTGACCGAAACTTCTAAGCCATGCTGGTTACTTAGACATGTAACAGACCCGTGTAAAACGCAGTTAGAACCACTTGATTTATCAGTCAGCTCTATAACCTGATTTCCAGTCTGAATGGACATTTGAGTGTATCAATTCATTTAGAGCGTGCTGTCTGTAGAGCTAACGTGCAATCGATGTGAATTGGAAATTGGGAGTTGTTTTAATTTCTTTGTTGTTGTTGTTGTTGTCCCTGTGCACTTGTATGTACGGGTCGCGGGTCGCAGCCCGAGGGATGGCTACGAACATCAGTTACACGACTTCAGGGATTTGTTATAAAGTAGCGAGTTAGTTATAATAATAAAAATTCCGCATTGCAGTTCCTCAACTTGAAACCTCCCCCAATATGTGCAGTGAAGAATGAAATTCCCGTAATCACGTCAGAGCTGAAGCAGCCCGCATATCTAGTTAGAGACGTAGGTAACCAATAATAATAATAATAATAACAATAATAATAATAATAATAATAATAATAATAATAATAATAATAATAATAATAATAATAACAATAATAATAAGGCTACAATAAAATTATGTAGTCCTCTTTTCCCTTAACCAAGAACGTGATTATTCTGTTACATCAGCTAAAAGGAATGGTCGTGAGGTCTGAGTGACCGATCAGAGTTAATGAGCTTTTAACAATTAATAAACTTTTCCTTTCTTTACCTTAGTTTCACCTCTCCCTTTCAGGGACATTTAAGCGAACCAAGCCGCATGGGCCTTATAGGGCCGCGACCCATCGGGAGAAGGATTACCTATAGATCACAGACGTACTTTTTTGACCAGGCAAGGACTTGGAGGGACTCCCGGGATGAGTGATCAGCCCAATGCCGGGGCCACCTCCGAGACAACACGAACAAATAGGACGAGACACACCATTCACACAAACACTCACTCCAAACAAGGCGAGGATAGGATGAAGATGATAATGACGGCCAGACGCTATCCGGTGACCACAAGGGCCTAAAGTTACCCGACATTTGTCTCACAAGTGAGGAAAAACCCCACCTAGGTAACTTGTCCCGACCAGAATTTGAACCCGGGCCCGCTGCATGAGAGGAGCGAACGCAACCCCTACGCCACAGCGCCACATCATGAAAAATCATTATTTTGGCAATTAGACCCTTATAAAACCAAACACTTCAATTTTTGTTATTTTTCTTCCTGTCTCCTCCAAAACCATAATTGATAATCATTCTTCTTCTTCCTCATCCCCTTGTTTTTAGTAACTATTTTCTTCTTCTTGTTTTTATTTTCTTCATTTTTATCCATCTCATTCCTCATCATCACCATTATCTTCTTCTTAAATTCCTCAATCTTGGTATCCACTTCTTTATTTTGGACCTCTTCTTGATCCTCTTCTTTTTGTTTTTTTTCTATCTCTTCATTTTTCGTGATTTGTATTGCTTATTTATTTGTCCTTTTTCAAAGTCATCATTATCATTTATCATATCATCTTCTTTTCTCTCTTCTTCACTTCCTTGATTTTTTTAATCTTATTGTTGTTCATATTGTTTCTTCATCTTCTTCTGCTACTATTGTAACCATAGGGCCTATTTATTTCACATTATCTTGTGGTAAACCTTAGATATGTTCAGGAATAATTTTAGGGGCTATAGATAGCAGATTTCTAAAGGAGTCTCCTTCGGTCCTTTACACAAATTTTGGAATATCTACAGCAGTTTAACTTGGCGGTTTTTTAGAAAATTCTAGTTTAAAAAATGTGAGGAAATTTTCGAATTAACAAAAAATAATTACAAATAATCACATTCGAATAATGCAAGATTCAATTACATCAAAGAAGAAGAACTTAAATTGCTATCTTTGATTTGTCAGCGAATGAGAAAATGTGATGTATCAGGGATACAGAAATTTTCAAGAGATGACAAATAATTGACAGTTGAAAAGCGGTGACGTGGCACATGTGGCTTCCCTCTGTGGCGAGCCGCGTTCGATCCCAGGTGGTTACACTGTTGTTTGTGACGAACAAAGCGGACAGAGGGGTAGTTTTTATCCTCAATCCGCTCGGTTATTGCGGCTTTATCCCGGCCACTGCTTCCCATCATCTCCCCATTATCATTTTATCATTTTCCCATACCGGAAATCAACCTCGGTTCGCTAGGCTGTGGATCCGGCGATAGAGAGATATATTTTCAGTTCGATCTCATCATGCTGATGTTAATTTTAAATATGTGTGTTTGTTAGGTTGTTGAAGTTATAAACAACTGTTGTGTGTTGTTGATTAGACCTGTAACCATTGTGAGAACTTTAACGCAGAGGAGCTCTTCGATGTAAGTTAGGTGAACACACAGATGATGCCCTCAATACATGCTGTGGAAATTCGGTGTTTGAATTGCAAAGGAGGAACTAATTTATCTGTTTAAACTAGGTTAACTCGGTTAACGTGGATTATATTTATTAAGGAGAAATAGAATAGTATACTTTTACAGTCTTAAATACAATGCATCTTTCCTCTAAAAACTACTACAGATAAGCAGTTGATCCTTTTACAGTTGCTAGATACCGATTCCTGTCGGTACAAATTTTTTTTCATAAATATAGTTATTTATTGGGACGTCAGTACAGTCGGTCAAATAAAAAACGTCGGGCGGTATTTGATTAAGTATCACGAACGAGCATATGCGCATGTACAGGAAGACTTAAGGTTAGGTTCACACACGCCTATTGTCTATCCATGTATTTTCTTGATTATTTAGTCAGTTTTGTTCCAAAACAAACATGTATAGAAGGCTGTGGCCATATGCCTCAAATCCGCCATATTCTTGGTTGCAAATTTTTATAATATTAATAATTAATAGATTCGCGAGGAATATGTTTATTCAAGGAGCATTTTTTAAAGATTTTATTTTATAAAACCGGTACTTCTAGTGCAAATTCAATTACTTACGTTCAACTTCTGCCACCATTCTAATAGCATCGAAATACGCCGGCCAGATCCACGATTCCTATGAAAACTTCCGGTCGCATTATAGTGAAGTACCCACCTCTTTAAGAAATATGGAACCTTCTCGCTGCTTCAGAGGCCGAAAAATGCAGGTCAATTACAACCCTAACTACACTTTCTCTCACTTTAGCATTTGTATGTGGTGATGACACAAAGCAAAATGAATTATGACAATACATTAAGTTGAATATCGTGTATTGCGCTTTCCGCGTTTTTCATTTTTCCCTAGGTGTTCATTTTTTTCCCTCCTGTCGCATGGCCTCATATGTTCCGAAAATGACTTGTATTTTATGTTTTTTATAGGAAACTTGTGAACTAATGCGTTAAAACTTTAATTTTAACTGCATACGAGTCCCGACGTTTTTTATTTGACCGACTGTACGTTATTAATGAATCTCTCACAAATATAGTTATTATGAAAAAAAATTCTGTAGGCTACCGACAGGAATCGGTATCTTGCAACTGTAAAAGGATCAACTGCTTATCTGTAGTAGTTTTTAGAGGAAAGATGCATTGTATTTAAGACTGTAAAAGTATACTATTCTATTTCTCCTTAATAAATATAATCCACGTTAACCGAGTTAACCGAGTTTAAACAGATAAATTAGTTCCTCCTTTGCAATTCAAACACCGAATTTCCACAGCATGTATTGAGGGCATCATCTGTGTGTTCACCTAACTTAAGTCCAAGAGCTCCTGCGTGTTAAAATTTCCACAATGGTTACAGAATATTCCTTTAGCTTGCTTTGGAATTTTCTATTGCCATTGAGTAAGTAAGTAAGTAAGTAAATATAGTTATTTATTGGGACGTCAGTTCGTTATTAATGAATCTCTCACAAGCCCGGTTTTATTCATATTTACTGTTCCTTTTTACGATAACAGCAATGTCAATAGAACAGTGGGCTAATGGTGGTATGATGAGAACTTTCAAAGGACTTACGTAGAGATCCTATAAGGAAAACAGAGAAGAAACGTATTTGGATGAGGTTGTTAGAAAATTGTCTTATTTGGGGGGGGGGGGTTGTTTTTGTTTCTTTTGCTTCCTAATGTTTTTTTTCTTTTTGTAGAGAGGGAAATCAGTTTGTATTCATTTAGCAGCACTGACTGTATGTCTACATATCCCTCCAATTAAAAAGTGTTATTGTGTGTTTTAAGGTGTCTACTGGTAAAATGACAAGTTTCGAATCCAGTAGACTCTTTTGTAATTTTCTTGGTACAATAAATATCAAATCATATTATACTGGGACGTTTAGGACCGCGACCAGTTGAGAGAGATTTTACCTTTCGATCACATACATACGTTTTTTGACCAGTCAAGGACATGGAGTGATCAGCCCAATGACGGGGCCACCTCCTAGACAACACGAACAGAAGGGACGATTCACACCTGTCGCACACAAACACACTTTTTAAAAAACAAGGCGCCGATGAGATGAATATGATAAAGAAGGCCAGATGGTACCCAGGGAGGGACACAAGGGTCTAAAGTTAGCCGACATACGTCTTACGGGTGAGGGAAAACCCCAGGAGAAAACATACTCAGGTAAAATTGAAGTCAGACTGAAAAATTCAATGCCATAGCCAGGATTTGAACCAGGAATTCGGCTCACCGTGCCGCTGCTCTTACCACCTGAGCTACCATGGCAGCATGCCGGTGGAACAGTAAATTCTCCAACTGACTCACATATTCCAGTATACCACTCAATATGAGATAACAACCCAGTGGCGACTTACAACCTGTAAGTACTTTAAGACACGGGCTTCAAAATAAGCCACTAGTTACTAGTAGGTCACAGTGGAATGATAATTCTTTCAGGCTGGCCGTGAATTGTTTAATATGACTTCACCTTTCCACCTTAGCTTACACACGGGCAGTGTGTCATACTCAGGTAACTTGTCCCGGCCAGGACTCGAAACCGGGCCCTCTGCGTGAGATGAGCGAACGCATTCCCTGGCCAGAACATACTAATACTAATACTAATACTAATACTAATAATAATAATAATAATAATAATAATAATAATAATAATAATAATAATAATAATAATAAATAATAGTAATAATAATAATAAATAATAATAATAGTAATAATAATAAATTGGTCAATGCATTTAATGGCTATGAAATATTAAAAATAAAAAAAAAATGCATTTATGACCTAAAATAGTGAAAAAACGATACATTGTTTTAAAAATGTGACCAACAAATTTACCATTATTACTTATAATTATTTTTTCAAAATAATGACTTGGTAAAATAAATTTAATGGATGACAGTGAGTTGTATATTTAAATCTACAATATAAAATATACTTATTTTGTTACTAAAAATATAAGTATATTTATACTACTTGGACACTTTTAGACAAAAAAAATCTTTCTGAACTGGCATGATCATCAAATTGCTACCTTGAAATAATAATAATAAAACTAATAATAATAATAATAATAATAATAATAATAATAATAATGCGTCTAAAAATCCTCAAACATAGGGCTGACAAGACTAAAAAGAGAGATGGCGCTTTTAGAAATGTATTATTCTACTTGATTCATTATTTTTTTCAAATTATTTCTAGCTAACAGATGAAGCATTTTACCTTTAAGAAAGCATTACTTATAAGACTTTAAGAAGACAAATGATAGTCTTCCGTCGTTTGAAATGAACTTCGAACAATTCATACTGCATTACAGAGCGAGGAAGTCATACTTTGCAATGAAATGCTTTTCATAATGTTTTGAAGAAAAGAAGAAAAAGAAGAAAGATTTAATGTAAAACGCTTGAATGTCGGAGCGAGTTGTTGTATCTGAGGATCGGATCAGGTGAAATTAATGGCGCAATTTTGAAAGTTTCAATTGCAAACTTCCTCTCCTGTAAAGAAGAGAAGACCAACACCGTAATTGATGGTGTCTCAGTCGATCGATCACGGGATAAAACATCCAAAACTTTTGTAACAGCGACCATCTTGGCTGGGTAGGGATCTTTTATTATTTAGAGTCAATCTGGACACAAAGTGAAGGTCGTATATGGTTTCTTCTTACCCCGTACTTGGTAAACTTGGTAAATAGAATATAACTTAAGTACGCAGAATGTACGGAAGATTCCTCTTCAAGTTTATTGTATCTCATATAGTATTTGAACCGTGTGCATCCAGCGCCACCTATTAACAAGACAGTATTCATTTGTAAAATTAATTAAAGATGGCCTTGCTCGGATTACCATAGCAACCGGGAAAAAGAGAATTGAACGGTGGACGAAACTCACTATGCGGGTTTTCTTGGTCTATGGTACTCGAATCTGAGGTCTTTTTTCTCTCGGACATCGCATTTTAATCGTCAAATTTACCTCGAAACAGGGATTTTAGCTCTTTTATCAATCGTTTTGTTTGTTTATACTTGATTTGGGCAAGGTTTATGAGAATATTATAGGAGAAAAATTCTCCTATAATATTCTCATGTAATGTCCAATAGGCCTAATAATCTGTGGTTCATGAGGGCTTATATATCTAAGGTTTATGAGTTTATGGTATGATTTAATAGTTTCATTTCTAATCTTTATGCCCATATGGAAGCACAAAAATCGTTCTATTAATTTAATGATTTACACTTATTATGTAAAACAATATAATTAAGAATAAAATTATGTAATCCATGCAGTAAGTGTTAATAAACGTAATGTTTAAACCATTTCAGCAAATTAAATCATCCATGTCCAGGGTAGAGAAAGATATGTGATGCATCAACACCCGATAGGCCTATTTATTTACGTTGATTTCATTCTCCATAATTAATTTACAGAAATGAATTATGTCGATAACCTCTTTAATTATTTGTCAAAGCCCACTTCACGGCCCAGTTACTTGCAACTTCCAAAGCTCCACGTGAACACTGCAGACAGCATTGTTGTCATGAGAACTGAAATGCGATTGATGAATTCAGTGTAATATTTTCAGAAATTGTATAATTTTTCAAGGGAAGAGATTATTTGTCTGAATTTTAATGTTGACCGCGTTTCTTTCCTGAAGTAGGTATGTGTGCAAAATTAAGAGAAAACCCTATTATTTGCACAGAGGTAGTTATGTGTTTCACATCAGACTATTACATGTAAAATCCACATGATGTAAAAAAAGTGTTAATTAACCACGTTCCCTTGTAGGGTATGATTTATTGAAACCCGGAATTCGGTCGGGGATTTCAGACGTATTACATATATGGGGCAACGGGAGTAATAACACAAATCCTATACTGCGGTCCGCCTCTGAACTGTGGCGCGTTCTGGCGGCAGAATTAATAATTCACGTTCCATTATCTGCGGCTATTTGCATTCAATTATTACGATCAAATATTCAGAGCCGAGTTATTAATCCCAAGATAAGCCAAGAATCTAAATTCATTGTAGTAGAAAAGTCTTACAAGATATTCTAGACCATTAATAATGTGGGTAATGATTACTTGTTTTTAAGAAGGCCTTGCTAGAATTAATTACGGAGAGGCTATGTTTGAGTACGCCCATAATTAGCAAAGATCGTGAAGCCCGAGAGATAGTTTTACACTTCATTAGTTCTCACGTTACAAGGAGGCTATGGTTACCATAACAACGCTTGCATAATAATGCCTAGTAAATTCTGCCTTATTTGCCGAGACCAACGTTGGTGCTGATTAACATAATAAGGGCTCCTAATGTACCTGTCGGTATAGTCTCTCTCTCTCTCTCTCTCTCTCTCTCTCTCTCTCTCTCTCTCTCTCTCTCTCTCTCTCTCTCTGCCTTAGTTTCACCTTCCCCTTTTAGGGACATTTAAGCGACCCAAGCCGCCCGGGCCTTACAGGGCCGCGACCTTTCGGGAGAGGGATTATCTTTGGATGACATACATACTTTTTTGACCAGAAAAGGTCATGGATGGCCTCCCGGATGAGTGATCAGCCCAATGCCGGTGCCACCTCCGAGACAACACGAACACAGAGGACAAGACACACCAGTCACACACACACTCCAAACAAGGCGAGGATGGGATGAAGATGAAAATCACGGCCAGGTGATATCCGCAGACCACAAGGTCCTAAAGTTACCCGACATTTGTCTCACAGGTGAGAAAAACCCCGGAAAAAACCCACCTAGGTAACTTATCCCGACTAGGATTTTAACCCGGGCCCGCTGCATGAGACGAGCGAACGCATCCCCTACGCCACAGCGGTGGACTCGGTATAGTCTCATACCCATAAATAACAGAAAAATGTAAAACGAATCTACAGCTATTAGATAGAGAGGACTGATACAGCACTTTGCAGGTCGCACACTTTTTACTGACCCTCAGGCTCTATTATAGGTCTAGAACCTAAAATGAGCCTTGGCAGTTGTCTGTACTCAGGTGACTGTAGTGGAAGGGGCAGGCAGTCCGATAGGCCAGGTTACACTAATCCTTTTCCTTTTCCGACAATGAATCCAACTCAGCCCTCCGTCGGTAAGAGATCCATCTGAACAGTCATCTCCTGCACAGCCATTTCATAATTACGGGTGGGACATTCTAGCGAATTATAAAAACTATATTTGTTTATTACATATCACAAAAATAAACTAGAATTGGTTCTTCAGATTCTGTAAAATTTACAATGCCTTCACCTCCACACTACATGCAAAGCATTATTTAAAATTCATTTTAAATATTTTAAATTTGTTTTTCAAAATATATTACGGGTGGGACATAATTTGGACACTGATTTTAATGATGCAAAACCAAAGTTTATTTGCTATTCTGCTATTATTGTTAGGGTCTTAATGTTGTTATTAATGAAGGTATGAGGGATTAAATACAAATTATAAACTATTTCCAGGTTGTCAGAACATCTATTTAACTCATCAATAATAATTTAACAAAACTGTCACCGTTACGGGTGGGACAAAAAATCACTTGTTTGTTATTTTACATAGTAACTATCCACACATATTTTTTTAAGTTAATTTTATACCAAATTGTACCTTAAGATGTATATTTTCTCAAATGAAAATGGACATAGCTGATTACTCTTGACTACTTGGTATTAAGGAGTGTTAAAATCATGCTATAATGGCAAAAAAAAGTAACTCAACGCAATAAATAAGTAACTCGACATATTTTACACATGAAACCACATCAGATACACCTAAGTCTTTAATATCCAGAGAATTTGAGGTTTTAAACTTATTTTTGGCCACCCAATTACAATAATTTTATAACTTCTCTCTTTGAGGGAAAAATTCCCATATTTTATGAAATGGCTGTGCACTCGAAAACTCAAGTGTAATATGTGCTTGTTAGGGGACGAAACACTACTGACCCTCACCACTAGCACCATGCGCAGCAAACAGCATGGTTCCTATAATGTTATACAGATGTAAAGCTCGGCGTAAAATACTGCTACCGAGGGACTGTAGCATAAGTACATATGCTAAGTGTTAAAATCATGCTATAATGGCAAAAAAAAAGTAACTCAACGCAATAAATAAGCACATTTTGTGCTAAGATTGGCAACGAATTTCTCTTACTTTTATCGAACTTTACATATATAGTAATTGTTCGTAATAACTACAGGCCTGGAAATATTATACATTTTACAAAAAGGCATAGAAACTAAACACGCTATAAATGTTAAACTAGTCAGATGTTTGTTTATTTCGTTGATCAAGTTGAAATGAGTGCTGTTACATACAGAAGGTATATTACTGTGAAATAATTAGGCCTACGTACATTAAGCGGAGTTCTTTGCCAATGTATTTTGTTAAATATTGACATATTTCAAGAATTTCTTATATCAGTGTATACGAGTTTGAATTAAGGTTAAACCGTAAGCCCTGCTTAATGAAACGATCTGGAACTTAGCTTGGAAATCGATTTAAAAAATAACTTATTTTCTGCATATCATAATTGCAATTATCACTGATTAAACAAAAGCATTCTGACACTTTGTTATTAAGTTTACCGGATTTATTTATTAATTTATTTATTATTATTATTAATGTTATTATTATTATTATTATTATTATTATTATTATTATTATTATTATTATTTTTATTATTATTATTATTATTATTATTATTATTATTATTATTATTATTATTATTATTATTCCTATCCAGAAAATCTTTACCGGAGCAGATAATAAGGCTTGAGTGTGCAGATCACAGAAATGATCTCGTCAATTCGTACAGTTTCAGATTTAAAGAATATAACTCATTCAAATGAACAATTTTAATGAGTTCAGTTTTCCTTAGGGACTGCTAAACGCTAAAGGGAGACCGAAAGATTTAGATGTTCATTTTTAACAATTCTTGTGAATGCGGGCTGGAAGGGTTAATATAATTAATTGGGCGCCCTTGCAAAAGACTGAGTTCTTCTTTCCTTTCTTTCCTTTTTTATTGCTGAAATGAATTTATTTTAATTAAAAAAGACTTCAGCTCGGAAAGACAAATGACTACAATTATCTTTCTGTTGTGGTTTTTATTGACCACATCACGCAGAGCACTCTGGTGATCAAAGGCTTAACTAATTTGAAACAGTAAAGCAGCGGAAGACGCTCTCACTCGAGTGGCGATAATTCACAATCACAACTCCATCATAGAAATCTGTGTTGCTCAATTCGGGGACCGTCAATTTTTCGGCTGGTTTATTTGATTTTCATCACCACATCAAAAGACAATATTTCAAGAAAAATAATTCCGTAATTGAAAACAAATGGACATAGTATGATGAATGAGTAACGGTGGATACCTGCTCAATCCCCAATTTGTCCACTACAATTTCCTCAATGATTCACCGATATTCGATCCCGGGACCCAGCGTTGGGAGGAGAGTGAGATAACCACTCAGCCATGGCATAGGCGTGCCGAGGGGGGGGGTTTGGGGGTTTGAACCCCCCCCCCATTGATTAAAAGCGGGAAAATTGTACTATTTATGTCACCTTTTTAAAAATCTGCTTATAAATTACTTAATATGAGTTTGACCGTGGGAAGCTTAAAACTCGTTATTGTGCATCTTAATTTTTAAAATTTTCCGGGGGGAGGACCCCGGAACCCCCCTCTCCATATGTTATAACCCCCCCCCATATGGTCGGCCTGGTTACGCCTATGAGCCATGGGGGGAATCTCACTTCAGGGAAAATAAACTTTAGTTACCAAACTCAACTAGTCAAGGACAGTTTCTTTTCAATTTCCCGGTGAATTCTCAGCACATTTTTTTTCTTTTTATTATTAAGTGTCAGAATGGTACTATATGAGATTGTGTGGGGGACGGGAAAATGTACAGTATGTCCATCTGTCTGTCTCACCGGTGTCGCGATAACTCAAATACGCTTTATCGGATTTTCATGAAACTTGGTATACCCATTTATAACGTCCATGGGAAGAAGCCTATCCGCATTAGACCAAATCGGTTGACCGGTACCGGAGTAATGCCATATTTAGTGTCTATTTTATGGTAATATATTAGAAAGAATTTATCAAATGCAAATCAGTTCTCATCACAACATATTGTTTCACACTGTTTACATACGGCTTTGTAAGTTGCAATACAGGTAGCTTTGACAAATAACACTACTCACATATTCCTTCACATATGCTTGTAAAACTAGACCTTTGTTCTAGTCCGTCTGGTCTCGTCTGGAATCCTATATTCCCTATGTTGGGGCGAAGGGCGTCCAAGTGGAGGTTTCAGTTACCTATGTGAATTTTGTTACGCTTATTTTCCGAGAGAGGGCAGGTGGTAAGCCCTTCGCCTCTGAACCCCCCTCCGGAAACTGAGGTATTACTGGAATGTGAAAGGGCCGAGAAATTTTGTCCAGGGGCTTGGAGTTCTTTTATGTGCCGTAAATCTGCGACACGGGCCCCCCAGCTTAAAGTCACTCCCGGAGAACTCCGTGCCCAGGATTTTTACGTCCTGAAAAACCCATCGATCGCGGCCGGGTTTGATCCCGCGATCTTCAGATCTACAGTGAGTCCCACGCAAGAGATGGCCAACGACGCGGGTTCCTGCAGCGCGGCGGGCACAGCTCCAACTCTCGAGCGATCGGGTGAAATATCTACGCTAATAAAGCCGCGATCGGTGTAATGATTCGGGTTCTCACATTTACAGTTAAAATTACAATGAAAATAAACACGTACCTCATCACAAGAGATGTTGGAAATATTCTCCTCTTGCATCCACACAATACTGGCACCTTTTTAGGAAATTTTCTTTCACGCGCATAAGTTCAGCTTCCGAGACAGAGTTAATTTCTCTTGCGAAATTGTCTTTAAGTTCTTCTAACAGTATGTGAATATTATTTATGGGGAAACTTGAAAAATAAAGTGTATAAGTCAATTTCCCACACATCAGAAGAACTTTAAAGACAATATCACAAGATAAATTAACTTTATCTCGGAAGCTGACAGTACAGGTTATGATGCTAATTATTATGCAATTTTCTCCAGTCCCCATTTTCATCTCTCTTAAGCCCAAATATTTTCCTAAGCTCCCTGTTTTCGAACTCTCTCAGATTATGTTCTTCCCGAGGAGTAAGCGACCATGTATCACATCCATACAACACAACCGGCAGGATAATTGTCTTAAAAATATTTACTTTTAGATTTCTGGACAGAAGACGAGAAGATAAGAGTTTCTGAACTTCATGCTTCTACCTTAATATTATTTGTGTCTGGGAATAAATTCTCTCAGTAATTCTAGTTATAAGCCAATCATTTCACACACTTGCCTCTCGAATTATTAGACTTTGAATGAACATGATATAACTGAATGCGCACTACTGCAGTACAGCCGTGCATTCTTATGCTGGAATATATTAAGGAGAGCGGAATTTGAGTGTTTCACATAGGATCTTTTTACTGCAGTGTTGAGTTATGATTGTTATAAGACTGTTGGGTCCATTAAATCAATCTAGTGGAACTTAATAAAACAACTTCGCCTTCCCTCTATTCCGTGCTAATGGGCCATGTCCATTCCAGCTTATTCTTCGGGGGACTTTGAAAAATTGCGACGTTTCCTTGAATCTCTCCATGCTCCTAGAATACGAAAGAGAATAAACTTTTTGTGGTCACCGATTTTCACGATTGCTGTGGAATTGTAAGATACGTTATGAATGTAACATTTTAGATTCAGAGCGCGTTTAGGTCCATTACAATTATTCACACACTAGCAAAAACACGGCAGCCTGCTTTATCATATAACAACAAATATAAGCCAACAACTTTTCACATCTTCGTTCACAAGAGAAACATTGCTTACCATGAATGCACCAGCATTTAATTGCAATAATATATTCCTTCCCATAGTCTACAGCTGCCGAGAATTTGCTGGTAGCAGCTCCAATTCATTTGAAATTTTCTCGGGATTATCATTCATACTTTCACAAGCTTTTCATAAATACTAGTTAGTATGTAATATTGTTTACAAACAAGCGACTGATATATTATGCATCTATACAGAACTTCTTATTGGTACGGTCAGGGCCGTGGAAAGCAAGCAAGGGCCCCAGGGACAAATTTTCCCGGGCCCCCGTCAAATATTAAATTCACCACCCAACTCGCCCTTTATAATGTATGCGAAAAAAAGTAATGATATTACATGATTATTAAGTGCCAGAATGGTACCGGTACTTTATGAGATTGTCTGCTAGACAGGACTGTCTGACTGTCTGTCTGTCCGTGTGTCTGTAAGCGCAATAACTGAAATACGCTTTATCGGATTTTCATAAAACTTGGTATACCTTTTATAACGCCCATGGGACGAAACGTATTGATATTGGACCAAATTGGTTAACTGATGCCGGGAACGAAACGGAGAAATACATTAAAATGTCCTAATTAGGAACAATTTTATCTGTATGTACCAGTTTGATCTTTTGAAAATTATGATTTTAAATGCCGAACGTTAGTGAGGCCTACTGTAGAGTCCTAAAGGATTTCTGCTTTTACTTTGAAAAAAATAACAATTTTTCTTCAAGAATAATCCGTTTCAGTATAACTGATAAATTCCCTGTCACCAATATACGACAGGACAATGCAGATAAAAAACACATAAAACATAACTTAAGCACGGGCCCCGGGGCTGCAGCCCCGGCTGCCCCTCCCTCTCGTCGGGCCTGGGTACGGTTCATTGTTGTTCTGCGATTCAGGCGGCTTTGAGAATATGACGTTAACAAATATCTGACCATACCTTTCACCATAATTAAATATACGGTATATTTATTTCATTTCATATAATTTAGAAAGCTTTTAGTAAAAAATATTGTATGCACCACGTACCGTACGCAAACACTTTATCGGACTCATCCAGTTTTTCACTCACCCGCTACACTAGATTCGTCCGCTAAAGCGTTATTTTGTATACTCGATACATAAAAGCTATAACGAAGCTTTCATTTGTTCGGTGCTGAGAACAAGAGAAAGTTCGATGTAGTTTATACTACAGATGGCCGTGCTCTATACTAAGCCTCCTAAAAGTTATCGTTATTCAGAATTCCAGATATTTCCCTATTTCTAACGTCAGTAACAGACTTTCTGTAGCTCCAAAGCGTAAGATATCTTACATGGTTATTTATTTCTGTTTATTCACCAGTTCACATATTGGAATTGCAAAAGCGGAACTTATTGAAACACTTGCAAGTGTGGGAGGAAAGTCTCTTTTCATAAATATATGAAAATAAATTGGTTGGAATACGTAGCGGGGATGAAATACAAGCCAATTTCCCCTCCCCCTCTCCTGCCCGCAGTATTTCTCCGAGAGGAATGCCGCACCCATAACTGCAAATCTTGCACGTCAAGCGCGGTTACAAAACAAGGACATTCCCATACCACCATCGCAACGAAAAACTTCTCTCCATCACTTCAAAAATGTTCTAAAGGTTTTATTGCACAGTATTGCATAGCGTTTAGAAGCGGGTCGGAGATGACAGATCTGGGAAAGTTTTGTGATGCCTTGAGGGAAATAAAAAAAAAAAAACTACAGGGTGATCACAAACTCTTCCTTGAAATTGTGAGATTTCACATTCTCTTGTAGTGTCCAACAGAGACTCACAAAAACCACTAATTAGTGTGCCTCACACTACTGCATATGACATAAATTGTCTGTCTGTGAGGTAGACAATTAAGGGCAATCAGTCATAGGAGAGAGGTTCCATCTGGCGCTGGGAATTGAACTCCGGCTTAACTCAGTTGGTAGAGCATTGGCGCGAATAGCCAAAGGTCATGGGTTCAGGTCCCAGTGTCGGAGGAATTTTTCTTCTATAATATTCTCATGTAGTGTCCAATAGAGACAATAATCTGTGGTTCATAAATACATATATATGTATCCATATTGTGAGATAGTTTTCCCTTGTTTCCTCTCATACTCATTTCTCTAACCAATATTTTTCTCTGTTTGATATCAAGTTGTTAGTATATGTATTCTCTATGTATTGAATTAAGGACTATCGTACAATTACTCAAATCTGGTTGAGTGGAAGACAAGGCCCTGTGGCCTTAATTCTGCGAGAAAATTAAAACTATTAATATTATCATCATCATCACACGGGTTGGTTCTGAAATAGACCCACAATATGGGAAAAGGCATATTTTCCCCCCTATTTTATTCATACGTCGTTGTTTTGTTTTGCTGAAATACATAATTTTTGCATAAGTAATATTACCTTGCACATTTAGCAATCACTAGTTCAATTTCGTTCATTAAGCTCGAGCA
Organism: Ectobius pallidus; assembly: GCA_964059195.1. Lineage (NCBI taxonomy): Eukaryota > Metazoa > Arthropoda > Insecta > Blattodea > Ectobiidae > Ectobius > Ectobius pallidus. Next base: position 141,477,618 of record CAXKWD010000006.1, read on the forward strand.
GCCATTTTTAAATAGGACAGTGGCATCGCGTCCCTTTTAGCCGTTAACCAATAAATGCTTAAAAAAGTTATATATATATATATACACACACACACACACACACACTGTATGTTACACATACGAGTTGGCCAATCATGCGGATTTCTGCGTCGCGGCGGCCACAGCTCTAACTCCCAAGCGAACGGGTGAAATATCTACGCAAATAAAGCCGCTGACGGTGTAATGATTCAAATCCTCACAATTACAGTTAAAATTACATTGAAAATAACTTCGTACCTCATCACAAGAGATGTTGGAAATGTCCTCCTCTTGCATCCACACAACACTGGCACTTTCTTAGGGAATTTTCTTTCGCGCGAATAAGTTCAGCTTCCGAGATACAGTTAATTTCTCTTTCAGTTACGTAGGAGTTTCACCCGAACTTGTAATTGAAAAATAAAGTGTATAGCTCGAACCCCCATACATTAGAAGAACTTAAAGACAATATAATAATTCTTTTTCTTTTCTATGACGCTTGTTATAAATCTTCAAAATGATCCATGAGCTTGGCATTTAAAAAATGTAATGGACATTTCTACCTAATTGTAAAACTACGTGATAAAACTCGAAATATTACAAAACATTCTATACAACAAGTATAGTAGTCACATTTACAGACCGAAAGACGAAATGCCAAATGGTCGAGTTAAAACAGAACATCGATTCACTCGGCCAAAAGTAACACAGTTTATTTCCTTGAAATATACCCTATGAAATGTAGAATGCATAAAGTTTTATACCAACTCCAGTTGGAACATATTCACCCCATTATGCTAATCGTATTAGCTATTCCCTGAGTAAGAGCCCCTCCCTTTTGATTCAGTTACAACAGTAATCTTTACCACAAGTGCAGCCATAAGCCAGTTCAGTGCTCTTTATTCATTCAAGAGCATTGTCTGTAAGCCATAAACTTGGTGGAAACTTTGCACTTCAACGAACTATAAAATATTAGTTGTACATGTACATACGATATTTCTGGGAATGGATATAGTCTATTCATTCATGAACCACAGGCTATTGTATCCGGTGGGCATTGCATGAGAATACTATAGGAGAAAAGTTCGACTACTATAGGGACTCGAACCCAGGAACTCCGGCTATCCTTGTCTCCGTTCCACCTACTCAGCTAGCTAGAGTACGCTTCACAGGGATATTCTAACATTATCTATGGATGTCTGCTCTACATGAACAGTGTATGTGTGTGTGAATATACAGGGCGTGTCAAAATAGTATATTGTGATACAAGTTCCGTAAGCGTTGCATACGGATCGAGGAAATAGTTTTCCGAGATCCGTTATGCGCTTACGGCACGAGTATTGCTTGCTATTTTTTTGCACGATGATTATTTATATCAATTTAATTATATTAATTGTGATATTACCTGAAAATATTATGTATATTCTTGAAGATAGATGTTTATTTCAAAAAGTGATTCGCATGTGTTTGTTGTTTTGGGAACCGAATATTTGTCCTGGGGGCCTTGTCCATAATGGCTTGAATTATGATGTGCCGTAAGTAAATTCTTACCGCACATAGCAACAAGATTGCGTGTGGGAATTTCAACTTACCATCCCCGGCAACAACATTCGGTAAATACCACTAATTAGTTAAGTCGTGCAAAAATACTTTTACAAACTTCGGGCATGGGCTCCTTACACCAAAAGAAGGAAAAAAGTTCATTTGAACATAGGTCACATAATCCTTTGTTTTCTCGTTGGGAACCGTTCAACACATTGGTACACTCATAACACGTCAACACAAAAAACTCATAACAAATGCTCGAAATGTCCTCCTCTTGCTTCTAGACATGCATGCACTCGTCGAATCGTGGACTGTCGCACCCTTTCAAATACTCCGGGATGGTGTCGAATGGTTTCGCAGGCTTCCATGACACGTCGATGAAAAGATTCTTCATCCGGGATCTGCTCCATAAACCAATAGTTTAAGATGCCCCCAGAGATAAGTTGCTTGATTTTTTCTCCTGGTGCAGTGGAAGATAAGGCCTTACGGCCTTAACTCTGCCAGGTAAAATAAAACATTATTACCGGGGCCCGGATTTTAATTATATGTCATCTTTTTATTGATGCTGCATAGACATTGCCAACTTGTAGATAAATCCTAATCATGAACTCTAGATTACAGAAATGCATTTTTATTAGGTAATTTTTGGTAATTTTATACCATTTTAAATTATTAGGGCATTTATTTCGATTTTACGTCATTATTTTGTCATTTTCGTGTCATTAGCTTCCTTATTTTGTCATTTTTATGCATTTACTCTAAATAAATGACTAGGTTACTATAATTCAACATTTTTGTAGAATCTACTTTAAAAGCAATAACATTTTCTTACTTTTCTTCTCAAATGCTTCAATCAAGAACAAAGAACAAAGTTTCTATACCGACAATATCCGTTCAGCAATTACAGTTTTTAAATTATGTACAAATTAGTCTATAGCTTTGTGTGTAGAATAATAATTTTTTTGTAAAGAAAATGTAAGTTTTTAGGTCATTCTTTATGATTATTAAGTCATTTTATGCAAATTTAAGGTCATTTTATGGGTCATTTTCAAACAATTTTAGGTCATCAGAATCCGGGCCCTGATTATTACTATTAAAGAGTTTTACTCACTATAGTGCTGATGTTTTAGTAAAACTTTTAAATATTTTAATTTTTATAGTGCGATAAGATATAAGACAATATAGTTTTAGATTTTAATTATGGATGCATCCAAAAAAGCAAAAGAAGATGCCCTAAAGATGACGGAAATACATCGAAAGGATTAGACAAAGAATAAAAAAAAGTATTGTTTGCAGGTACCAAGTCCATTTATTAATTTAATTTTTTTAGTTTTTCAGCTGAAGAGTAAAGTTAGAGATTATTAGACCTGGGATTTTAGGCTCTAAATAAATTAGTTTTAGGCACCTAAAATAGGCTTTTAAAACAAGTAAATAGGTTTTTAAACAAGTAAATAGACTTTTAAAACAAGCAAATAGGCTTTAAAAAGAAATAATAGGCACTTAAAATATGCTTTAAAATGTGTAAATAGATAGAAAATAGACTTTGAAATATTACAATATACACTTAAACTGTAACATGGTCTTTTTTTACTGCAAGAAACGTGGTATGCCTATTCTTAACAGAATTAACTGCAAAATTAGGCATCACGAACTATATTCACTTAAACAGATGTTCTTTCACTGGTGACTTGACACAGTAGTCCTTTTCCCCTTAATCCTCCCCCTCCCCCGTCAGTCAGCATTCCTTTAGCGACAATTGTTTGGAATAATCAAGTTTCTGTGAAAAACCCACCTCTGCTGTTCTGCTTTTCATTGAGGGATGTCCATTATAAGATTGTAAAAATTACAGAAGTTGGATTTTATTTTAAATGTACAAAATAGGCATTTTAGGCACTAAAATAGTAAAATAGGCTCTAAAGGTCCAAATAGGCATTTTAGGGCACTATAAAACTCTATAAATGTTAGTGATTTATCATGAAACATCCACATATTAAAAATTTTTCATGTTATTTCATAAGGAACAAAATAGGCATTTGCCTTAAAATCCCAGGTCTAGAGATTATACAGCAACCTGGCTCACCTTTCGGAAAGAACCAGCTCGATTAGAGGAGAGTTGTTTGTGTGATGATGTCATCAAGACTGTCCTTTGTGTTGCTCGGAATTAAAACTCATTAAGGCTATCTCATTCGACTTGCACAAAGATATCAGCCATCCCAAACTGGCTGCTTCCTGCAGCATATCAGTATTTTCAACTTATTTCTTCTATGACGGTGTGTAAGGTTCTATTTTAACGATTCTACAAAGCGCGTCCATAAAGTAAGTTTCCCTGGGGCCATTTACAGAAAGAAAACACAATTTCCTGGACATATCCAGTGCCGTATTTAAGCCTAGGCAGACTAGGCAACTGCCTAGGGCGGCAAAATTGAAGGGGCGACTTTTAAGCTGTTACTGTTTTTTTTAAATATATTAAACATTTTTTAGGTATAACTCTTCAAAATAGTACTAATGTAACGCACAATTAAATAGAAATGAATAACATTGACAACAATACGCAACTGTTTATTTATTTACTTATTTATTTATTATTATATATTGTTGTTTTTATTATTATTAATATTATTATTAGCCTACTATTTCAGTTACAATAATGCTTATTTATTGACAACAATATGCACCTGTTTATTTATTTACTTATTTATTTATTAATATATATTATTGTTGTTACTATTATTACTATTATTATTAGCCTACTATTTCAGTTACAATAATGCTTATTGTAAGTTACTTTGTACATTCATGTGGAAATAAGGGGGCGAAAATATGTTTCTCTGCCTAGGGGCGCTTAAGTAGCTAAATACGCCCCTGGACATATCTATTCCAACAGATACAGCAAGTATTCAGTTATTATTCAACGTATTTCACACTGGAATTGAAACATTTGTCATACCGTGGAACCAACTTTTGAATACCTGGGATTTGAACCACTGTGACAACCACCTTCGCCTCTCTATCTTTCCCTGTAATTTCTTGAGGTGTAGGAAAAGATGGAAACTTATCTTATTAGATTATCTGATATATCATTTGATATATTAGATTACATCAGTGTTAATAAATATATTTTTTAATCATTTTTGGCCCGGGTTCGATTCCTGGTAGGGACAAGTTACCTAGGTGAGGTTTTTTCCGGGGTTTTACCTCACCTGTGAGACAAATGTCAGGTAACTTTAGGCCCTTGTGGTCCCCGGATATCATCTGGCCGTCATTATCATCTTCATCCCCATCCTCGCCTTGTTCTGAGTGAGTGTTTGTGTGAATGGTGTGTATCGTCCTGTGTTCATGTTGTCTCGGAGGTGGCCCCGGCATTGGGCTGATCACTCATCCGGGGAGCCCTCCATGTCCTTGTCTGGTCTGTGTTCCAAAGGTAATCCCTCTCCCGACAGGTCGCGGCCCTGTAAGTCCCGGGCGGCTTGGGTCGCTTAAATCCTAAAAGGGGGAGGTAAAACTACGACAAATAATAAAGAATTTTTTTTGTTAAACAAACGATATAAATAAAACAGCCACGGGCTTTGATATAAATGAATAATTTATGTTATACTTTTGAATTTAAACTTTGTGTTGACGTCAGAACTATGTTTTGTGACATAGAATTGCGTTGGAGGAATCGGTGTCATTTCACTTTGTTTAACTGTGAGACTTCTGTAACAGTTATCAAAAGTTAATCCCCGTTTATTTTATTCATCGACACGCAATCTGATTGTCTGCTGTTTCATTCATACTTATGAATAATACAGTAGTTGGTAGTTGCTGTACACTGTGGGCTTTGCGCATAGGCTGGCTCTTATCTATCTATCTACTCTTATACAATTCAACGGCCCTAAATAGCGTGCTTGCTCGCTCGCCCGCTTCGTGAGACATCGGGTATACTCGGCGATGTTCGTCTCTCGCAGTATAAACTTTCATGACGACTACAAAATTAGGTAAACCACTATTATATAAGGCCTAAGTGACATGAACACAATGAACAAATATTCTAATTTTATTTTTACTTACAATTTTCATAGCTCTGAACCACAAACATTTTTAATAATCTACCAGTGTAAATTTCTTAAAAAATCCTGGAGTCAATGAATAATGGCGGGCGAAGCACCGGGGGCACCAGCAGTAAAATATTGACGGTTTTACTCTTGAAATATCGCTGATAATAATCCAAACAAACCATTCCTTCCCTTGAAACATTATATAATTTCTGAAAATTACAATGAATTTATGAAATAAAATTCACATCATATTCATGTCAATAAACAGTCGGGAAACAATACGTATTATGTGTTCACAGGTTTCTTTGGAACTGCATAATCGATTCTGATATAGTTTTCCCAGGGGGCGCTTTCATATCGTGGAATGTACTCTAAAGCAGGAATTTTAGCTGTTTCATTAATATTATTAGTGGCTTAGTTTATGAATGATTCGCGTGCAAGTGTTAATAAATATAATGCTTTAATAATTATTATACTCTTAATTTTTAATTTTTAAATGAATTATCGTGGGCGAAGCCACGGGCACCTCCTAGTATTTAATATTGGGTAATTTGTTGACATGTAATTTATACAGACTGAAGACATTGCCCGTTCGATTCCCCCTTGGATTAGGTTGAACATAAAATATTATCAAACTATTTCTTGAATACAAGATGTCCGAATAACAATGTTTACGATCCTTGTTAATAATGCCAAATTACGCACATAAAAACATTTTTTTAAATCCCGATGTTCAATACATAACTTCTTCTGGCCAAATAAAAGATTTGCCTCATAGTGTAAAATATGTCATTGTCTTCACGCAAATTGTTGTAAAAATGAATAGAAGTCATTCCCACATCGCATAGCAACCCAAATAAAATATGATAAATGCACTCACGTAACTTTATTTTATCCTAAGCATGGGTAGTAGGCCTACACCTTTCTCACTTGACATGCTGATATAGAATATTGCCGTAATATAATATTAATATAGATTGCCTTAAAGCAAAGAGTGCCTATTCAGTTGTTTCAACCTGATGCAAAGCTTTTCTTGTTCATTAGGCAAGACAGAGTTTTTACAAACAGTGGGTGGCTTATAACCAGGGCCCGGATTCTAATGACATGTCATCTTTTTATTGATGCTGCATAGACATTGCCAACTTGTAGATAATTCCTATTCATGGCCTCTAGATTATAGAAATGCATTTTTAATAGGCCATTTTGTGTCATTTTATGCAATTTTATATTTTAGGGCATTTGTTTTCAATTTTTGGTCATTATTTTGTCATTTTCGAGTCATTTGCTTCCTTATTTAGTCATTTTCATGTATTTACATTGAGTGTATTAACTTTATTTTCGTCGCTAGCGGTGCTGTCTTTGAAGTGTTGTTTGTTTAATGCAAGAAGGAAAAATTCGGCGTTAAAGTGTTGACATGTCTCAGTCGGAAGTGAGAATCAAAGAAACGCCAAAATTTTGTATTATATTACTATTGTTATTTTATAACTAATGACAGCCCTATGCTCCAACCTGAAATTCTGTACCCACTTTTCAGGTTTTATATACGTCCTGAATATTATTTGATTTTAGTTAGAATTAGTTTTTTTTTATTATTCATAACTCTAGTGTAACAACGAAGTTCTTTTTTTTTCTTTCACATGTTAGAAATCAGTGGCGGCCATGCCCTTGGAGATTATAGGCTGTAACAGGAAAAATTGAATGCCTAGACAAAAGTCTCCTAATAAAAGTTGCTTGTATATGTCCCCTCTATACACAAGTAAAATATTTCGGTGTTATTCATTAGCACTCTGTATATCCATCGTGAATAATGAAGTCATGAAACCACGATGTTGGTACATGTAAAGAAAGGAAACATACTGTATAAAACCCCTGAAAAAAATTCCTACAATAATTTAAAATAAGCTAAGTCACGTTAATAAATGATTATTAAGCATTGAAATACAATATGCTATTCATATTCCAATTGGAGAGTCATTTTCTCTAAGCTATTCGCATGAACTCCACTATACGAAGGGAAGCGCCGTACAGGAGCGAACACTACTTCTCCGACACCGGTGTACTGCGTGCAGTATCCAGGATACACAAAGGCGCTAAGTCCATAAACTTGCATGGGAAGGTGTTTTTCTCACTCTTACGTAGGACATGGAGGGCCTTACGTCCACTGGAGGTTAAGGATTCCTGAGTTTTAGACAATCGTCCCTTGAAGTATCATAACTAGGGGGCGGATTTCTATGACATGTCATATTTTTCCCCTTTGCATTATTTCAGGTTTTCGACTAATTCAAACCCGATTCCAAGCATCCTGGTGAAAATGGATCAGCTTTTATTGTGCAATATAACGGTATATTTAGGAAATTTTGAACTATTGTAGCATATTTAATATGAATATGCATATTTAGGTCATATTTTTTTGCATATTTGAATGCATATTAAAGAAATTTTAAAGTTTCATATCATATTTTGCTGATTTTGCATTAAAATGATACTTTTTGAGAATTTACAGATATTTTAAATAATTAACACTATATTTTAATAAAATTTATTGTAATGAAACTTAAAAATATATACACAATGTGTAAGTGTTAAAGTCATATTTTAATGTTTTAGGTCATAAATGCATGCATATATCCTATTTTTTAGATCATAGAAATCCGCCCCCTAGTTATTAAATTGACTTGGCACCATAGTATGCCACCTGCTTGGATTTGAGAGTGCAAACTATTGTTTACCCTCAATAAACAACAATATAATCCGGCAGACCACAAAAGGATGTGCCATCACTCACCAATGCCTCAGTGCCAGTATAAATTTCCGTGAGAAAAGAACATTCACAACATTACAGTTATTTACAGTTTTTACAATTATGTACAAACTAGTCTATAACTTTGTGCGTAGAATAATAATTTTTTATAAATAAAATATAAGTTTTTAGGTCATTTTTTATAATAATTAAGTCATTTTCCTTAAAATTTAGGGTCATTTTATAGGTCATTTTTCAAACAATTTTAGGTCATCAGAATCCGGGGCCTGATTATCATACATTGAAAATATCTCCCTTTCTCGACTTCACCCTACGGAATGGGATTAAAGGTGGAAGGAGTTCTGTGCTTATTTAGAGAAACACTCGAATGTTAAAAACTTTTTAAATTCAACAGCAATTAAATTCCCTCGTTAAGCGTCTTTGTCAAAACACTTCCAGTTTATTAAGCAGATTAGGAGTGGCAGAAGAAGGGGGTGAACTTGTTAAGATGTAAAATGAGACGACAGGGTGAGAATTTATTTATTGCACGCAACGGGGGAAGACCGGGGGGTATCGGACACCTTAGGTTTTTACACCGCCGTCTCGAGAATTACACTGACTGTCCTATGCTTATTTTAACATGGAGTTCAGAGTATTGTTAAATTGCCTAATTTCTCCAGTAGAGGCGACACAGTTCACACCCAGATAGCATGAAATTCCAGCATATTTCAGTTTATACTTCAGAGGGAAACAGAGCATACGGTAATGTAAAGGGTATTGCAGCTGGGTGTGAAAGGTCCTGCCATCTGTAATGTCGCCGCGTACGCAAAATTATCCGTATAGGACAGGCATTGTATACACGAGTAATACAGTCTAGAAGGCAGTGAGTTTTTATAACGTAACTTTTTTGAAACTCGAAAATAATCACAATCCACTTTATAGATATCTTTACTCGTTTACCAAAAGCCACAGGTTCCGTATGGGGTTCTGAAATGAACCCTGGCTTAGCTCAGTGGCACGGAGAGCTAAAAATCCTGGAATCAAATCCCAGTGTCAGAGGAATTTTTCTAATTTAATATTTTCATGTAATGTTCATCAGAGACAATATCATGTGGTTCATGAATGCATATTTATAGTATATGTATGTATTTATTCATTGCAATTGGGTTATTACCCGGTGGCAACGATTCCTAACACTACAATACTACAACTAAGACTATAATAAATACACATTAACGAGTAACATACACATTAACAAGGAACATCACATGAACAATTAACATTTCAACCAACAAGAACCATTACATAAGAAGGTAGCATTACTTAATACACAAAGAAGACCATAAGTTATTCTTAAATTTCTTCAGGGAGGGGGGCTTTCCCTGAAAAGCTGCTACAGGCAATTAATTCCATTCCTCAATGGTTCTATTTACAAATGAAAACTTCCCTACATCTGTTCTATACCTTCTACCCTTGATTTTGAGGGAATGGTCGCCTCTTCCATAATACGATGGTTTTTCCAGTCTTTTCCCAACGTGCTACCATCATATTTTCTAAAACAAATGACAAACCCATCAGTAACCACGTTGGTTGAACAGCTACGATGTTCGATACCACCCGATTCATGCTCTTCAGAAAAACAAATCTGAACCAAGAGCCTTACAATAGAATGACATTCTAAACCCATATCTTACAGCCTGAAGTTCAGTGATTCTGTTAGTGATCTTAGAATTTAACACAACTGACCATTCTTCTTGTTACTGCTCTGTGAAGTTAGCTTCGTGTGAGCCGATATACGCATAACAGAACAAAAAACACTACCACTCAAAAACAGCAATGCCTCTCGACTGAATAAATTGCTCGCATTCGGGAGGTCCTAGGTTCAAATCCCATGGCCGGCCAATTTGACATGGGTATTTTTTATGGTTTCCCCATTCGTAAGGTGAAATGCCGAATTTGATATTTACATACTATGAATCATCCTCACCATTTCATCCTGTATCATATCCATTTAAATTAACATATGTTGAAATATACTCCATAAAAGTACAACAATAATAGAAACAATTGACAATCAATAGTTCCATGGCCTACCCTGCTGTATAGACACAGATCCCGAACTCCTGATATGGCCTAGCAGCTAAAAGAGTATAAACACAGCTGAATTTAAAAAAATCTCCCCCTCTTCAAACATTCAGTCACTGTTGTCGATCATAAACCAGATATAATAGCATTGTCCGATACCAAACGCTGTCCAATAGCACCTGCTCTTCCCCTATAATCTTTTCGAGACTAAACTGTTAATAATAAACAGGGTATTGTGTGTTGGAAAAGAATCGATAGTGAATTTTTAGTGTTGTTCCCTTGTTTTATTATTAATGGTATTTAAAGTGGAGTACAGTAACCTAGCTTTGACGTATTCTTTACTATTTTTGAAGTATTGATTGAATAGTTATAACCTTAAGAGATGGACTGATAATCTAATTAAAGATCCCCAAGAGCTGAAAATTAGAAAGTGGTCAGCAGTAATCCAGGACAGAAAGCAATAGAAGAAATTTGTTCAGGAGGCCAAACATAAAGGTTGTATGAAAATAATATTAATAGTAATAATAATAATAATAATAATAATAATAATAATAATAATAATAATAATAATAATAATAATAGGAACAATAAGTAAAGTGATCCCTGTGCAGGCCATCGAGGCCCTTAGGGTTCCAGGATTTTGAGGTACCCAGATTTTTAGACATTCGGTACATGAAGGTGGTAAGGTTGTCAGCCTTATGCACCGGCCGCCTTTCCCCCAAGATTGCTCCCGGTACTCATTTCTGTTAAAGGCTGAATCGGCCCCAGGGCCATAGTGCCACCAGAAGGATTGGGCCAATTTAAAAATCCCAATGACCTCATCGGGGATTGAACCCACGACCTTCCGGTTTGTAGCGGAGTGCCTCAACTACTACACCAGGGTATACCTCAATAATAGCAATAATAATAATAATAATAATAATAATAATAATAATAATAATAATAATATTTTTAATAATAAAAATATTTGATTATAAAAGTAATAATAAAAAACATATTTTGACTTCCTTTCAAAAGGAAATTACTACTGTGAGATTTAAAACTCCCTCGTGGAATGTTTGCAGTGGAGAAGGGGGTTGTTTCATTTCATCCCTTACTCTCGCCCCCGTCTGCAGATATTGATCTCGCAAATTCATATGAAACTGATTAAAAGTTTTCATATCTCGTGAAAGCTACAAAGAAGGACTCCAACTCGCTGGTCGTTATGCAGTTCTTGCTCCGGGAAACTTGTTCTTTATTGTGCAGTGTAACTTTATAACGGGGCCGCTCAGACGAGAAGGCGCCACAGTTCGAACCTGGATGCTTTCAGTGACGGTTTTTTGTGTTGCTTCCATTCCCTTTGTCAATTGTCATGTTACCACTGCTGTGTAAGAATAAACCAGGATTGTTATGAACTACACATTTTATATTTCTACTTCCCGTGACTTATGCCCGGTTTCTACAAACTTGTGAATTACGTATGGGTAAATTATCCATGGGCAAATTAGTTCCATTTCACCCACAATGATATAATGAGCAAGGCCTTGGAGTTGTACAGTGAATTTAATTCAGAAGGCTTTGATTCTCATTGTTTAAATTATTATTGATCCTATGAGAGGTTAAATTTTATCCAGCCATCCATGAAAGGATAAATTAACCCGACGATTTACCCTTGGAAAGATCTAGCCCGAGCTTGTAGGAACATTTTTTCTGTTATTTTCATATTTACCCAGAGGACATTTATCTAGAAACTCGCCACAAGTGTAAGTGATTGCTATCTTTAAATTATTTGTGTTTGTGTGGTGTTATTCTTGTGTAAATTCTGTCCATTGGATAATTTACCCATAGGTAATTCGCGAGTTTATAGAAACCGGGCATTAGGCAGAGAAACATTTGCTTTCGACCTGTAATTCAATGTACAATTTTCATAGAGTTGATGCCATTTTATGAAGGCCTCGTCCCAGCCCATCGTCTATCTACAAAAGAATAAACTATAATAGCATTGTTCCCTAATCCGAAAATCTGCACCAACTTCGACACCGACAAAGAACAGGTGTTCTTCTAGTCGCGTGGGTTTCCCCAGTGTTGTCACTGTCATTAAGTAAAGTAAGTGCTGTAGTACGTATTTTGCAACTTTTAGTGGACTGCAGACAAGTGTAAATGCGTCTAATTACCTTTCTATTCACTGATTGACAGGTCGAAAAGGATTAGGGTATCAGCAGGTAGGGGAAGTTCTTGGAAAAAAAAAGTCTTTAAAAATTGGCTCCCACATTACGTGTTCTCACGAGATATTACGAGTGGGATTAATTAAGACTATTGCAAAAATAAAGTGTAACAGATTGTATAAATACAAGGGCCGTCCACAAAGTAAGTTTACCTGGGGCCATTTACAGAAACAAAACACAGTTTCATGGAAATATTTATTGCAACAGATACAACAAGCGTTCAGCTATTTTAAAACTTATTCGCCACTGGAATTGAGACATTTTTGATATTGTGGGACCAACTTTTGAACATATGTGTCGCAGAATCTGCCGCCTGGGATTTTAACCACTGTGTGACAACCATCTCTGATTCTCTGTCATTCTGTCATTTTGTGAGGTGTAAGAAAAGATTAAAATCACTGGGAATGAGGTGCAAGCTATAGGGTGGGTGTTGAAACACTTCCCAGCCGAACTTTTGAAAGAGACGTGCTGGGAAGTGTTTAAACACCTTACAGCCCGGACCTCAATCCCAGTGATTTTAATCTTTTCCTACCCCTTAGGAAATGACAGAGGATGACAGAGAAATGGAGATGGCTGTCATACAGTGGTTCAGATCCCAGGCGGTAGACTTTTAAAACACATGTGTTCAAAAGTTGGTGTCACGGTATGACATGTCTCAATTCCGGTGGCGAATGTGTTGAAAAATAGCTGAACACTTGCTGTATCGGTTGCAATAAATAATTCCATGAAGTTGTGTTTTGTTTATGTAACCTGCCATAGGGGAACTTATTTTATGGATGGCCCTCGTAATAGGCTTAATTATTTTCTTGTTTGTGTTGTTTAATTTGGGGATCTGTTAATTGTCAAGTAATAAAAAGAAGAAATGTTTTTAATCATAAAAAAATGAATTTTTATTCACCATCTACTAAATTTTTATGAATTATTATGCAGTGAGTCCCACGCAAGAGACGGCCAATCATGCGGGTTTCTGCGTCGCGGCGGGCACAGCTCCAACTCACGAACGATCGGAAAGAAGAGAATTATTCACTACAGTACCTTGGATCTCATTATTACCAGAATCAACAAGAAACTCGATTTTGATATATTCAGAAAACTTACATATTCGGACAATATCAAAAGGAATTCATAAAATAAGTGCTTTTTTTGAGTGGATCAAGATAAGTTGTGTGTTAAGGGTTAAGGTGGAACTTTATTAAATATTTAATACATTTAAGTATTCAAATGAGACACTTACCTATTTCTCTTGTTTGCAGGTAAGATGTTTTGTTTCCTGTTTTTATACCGGCAAATTCTGTAAGGTAAGACAATTGTACCGGAATTTTATTACTTGACTGTTCAGTTTTTACAGACAGTTTTCATAATACATTTGTCATTGCCATCTGTTATAAGATCCGCTAATTAGTGTGTTCACTGCCTTCTTTATTTCTTACAAGCCATGCTGCTTGAAATGTGGCAACACAGGAGGTAGTCCTATCTGTGGCGGTCTGTGGGAAGCATTTGAATACGTTTTTAATGCAGATAATTTTATTCATCACAAACACTGACTTTATTTGGCCAAATCAGTAGGCCTATATTACACAGCCTATACTTGTGATGTGCATAATAACGTAACGCGCGTTCACTCCCACATATCTGAAGGAATTCGTAGTTTTCAGTGTCTCCTCATTGTACGATATGATGTCGCGTTTTTTTCTTATTTATTGGTAATAACCTCACTTATCCTGTCAGGCCTAAGAGATCTGTTATTCGACCCACAACAGAGTAATCTTTTATTAAGTTGCTATACTTCTCTGGGTCATTTTGTACTGCCACTGAGCTAGTTGTCTCAGGATTAATATAGGTAACCTAGAACACTGATATCTCTCTTCTTGTCACATGCACTTTGTGGAAGACTACGCCCATGACTGCCACTGAAAAGAATAACTTTGCCTAATTCCTTGGGAACACTCAACTTTCCGTTATTTGCTGTCTAAAAGTCGTTCATTCGTTCATCCTTGGCTCCGGTGGTGAACTGTGTTGATTCGCTAGCACTTTTGAGGTTAAGGTTTGAATCCCGTTCATTACCTTCACCAAACTGTAGGAAAACGCTGAATCGATTACCTAGTATTAATAGTAATATTGGGAGGATAGGAGATTGCATTATACTGTACTACGATTTGGCGTCCGCCACATTGAGATGAAATTAGGCCTACTGTGAGTAGCTTGATAAAAGTTCATACCAGTAAAAGTGACTCTATTTCTCTTCAATTCGTCTTTAATACCAGCCAATTCTTCCTGAAGGAAACTATCATATCGTACCTCTCCCTTGTATTCGTTTGTAGATGGTAATAGCTGATAAACACGAAAATCTTCATGAAAAACTGTTCTCTAGTGTACTCAATTAGAGGTGACGGTGTATATAAATCTCTCATTATGTACACGGTTTTTACCTTCTCTATGCTCTTCAGGTGTGTCCAGATGTTCTCTAAACCATAGGCGATGATGACTGGGATTACTTTAAGCTGAAATATGCTTAATTTGCGATGATTCGGATGGAGTTCATTGCTTTATTTACGGCATGTTGATAGACGATAGGACTACCAATGCGATGTTGCTAGATCTAACAGCATGGCTTGTAAGAAATAAAGAAGGCAGTGGTGTGTTCTATTTTAACCCTTAAATGCACGAGACTGAATTTCTCAAGCAAATTATAAATCCATGCCGGACTGCAAAGAAAACATATAACATATTGGTTAAGCTCATTTTTTATTTTTGTGCTCCATTCTCTAAATGTTATAGGGATTTTAAGTTTTCTAGTATTTTCCCTTATTTCATTATAAATTTAAGCCTAAGTATTGTATCTTACAGGACAGATTATGCGGTTAAGGTTTAATATCCCTTATTGTTTCTATTTCCGAAGGCTTTATTTCGTTAACTTGACAATTCAATAAACGTAAGAAAACTTACTTACTCAATAGCTATAGGGAGTTCCTAGGCAAGCTAAAGGGAAGCTATCAGATTGTCAAATATTTCACAAAAATTTTCTATTGACATATACAAATAGATGAAAAAAAGGTAATACTTTTGTCATCTGTTGTTTATAAAATTCTAAGTATACAGTATTTTGTTTACAGTAGGGCTTAATACATATAGCCTATATGCATACGGTCTAATTTAAAAGTTTTAAATGTTATATTTTGAACATGGGTAGGTTTTATAATATTCATGAAATGTCGTTTAGATGGCCGCTAAGGTCTTTAAATCATAAATCTATTTCTCGAAAAATTAAAAGACATTTATTCTGCCGATTGTATTATATGGATGTGCCCACACACAAAGTGGAAAACACCGCGCAGCTGGTTCTTAGTTCATTCAGTTTTCTTGTACTATTAGGGGTAAATTTAAAAAAGTTTATTTCTTGAAAATGATGGCCTATTGTTCCATTAAAAATATAAAATACTCTACAATGCAGAAATTTCATGTCGCATTCTGTTTTTCTATTTTTGGGGTCTTGAAAAATGCAAGGATGAGGTCAAGAACCGTACTTAAACATGTCTTGATAATTTAGGGCCGAATATTAGACCTAGTCACGTAGGAGGTATAGACTTCAAATAATATGCATTTGCAAGTATTCTAGAAAGATCCATAAAAATATGTGATTAGGAAGAGTTATGCTTTTGGTACTCGCACCACAAGTTATCTACTTTTTAGAGAGGATGACGTGCGGGGGAGGAAAGTTTTATGGGGCGCATCTTTAGTTGCTGGCGACGGCGGCGTCGGGACAGCCTCTCCCCATCTACCGGTTTCCATGACAACCAACTCGTTTTGGTCAACACGGGCAATAAGTTGGAAAAGGGTTTCTATCACATGTTTAACATTACTCTGGTTTCTGTACGATTGAAATCAATTCTCCAGCATGCTCCAGTGATTTCTGCCTACAAGTTCCTAAGACCCTCTATGGCATGTACTCTCTCATTGTGACTGTTAATCTCATGAATCAATGACCAATCCAATATAAAAATATGTGAAATTTCAACAATTCACAAGTGTAGGTCGTCATAATTTTATAATTTCACCATAGGTAATCCCATTAGAGTTGACGACTTATCTGATGAAACTCGTCAACTCGAGTTGGATTTATTAAGAATATTCCATGGGTAATAATGTAACGGATTACAAATAACAATTACTTTCGTGCTTTGTTGTATAAAAACATAACTAACAGCTGTGAGATCACGGCCTACTATGAATCGACCATCCATGAATCGATTCGAGTTATCATGTTATGATCAGTGCTACCAATGGTGCATATAACACATAGTTAACTTCATTCAGGTAAGCTAAAAGTAGAACAGACTAAAAACACACCGACTAGCTTGCACCGAATTGAAATTGTGTTTTTAATCAATGGATTTATCTGATGAAACTCGTCAGCTCGAGTTGGATTTATTAAGACTATTCCATGAGTAAAAATGTAACGGATTATACAAATAATAATTACTTTCGTGCTTTGTTGTATAAAAACAAAACTAACAGCTGTGAGATCACGGCCTACTATGAATCAACGATCCATGAATCGATTCGAGTTACCATATTGTAATCAGTGCTATCAATGGTGCATATAAGGCATAGTTAACTTCATTCAGGTAAGTTAACAGCAGAACAGAATAAAAGCACACGAACTGGCCTTCACCGAATCGAAATTGTGTTTTTAATCAAAGTACATTTCTATTATTTCAATTTCCAAACAAGTTATTTTGTATAAAATAATCTGCATTCGTGCTGTTTAATGGCAACATGTGACGTATTAATTATTGTACACTGGTGCTTTCGTGTCCAGTAACGAGCATAGGGTTTTACCCGATAAAATGCCATTCTCGCGATTCTTACAAGAATATTGTAAGATAAACGGCCGTGATTGATCTATATCCAAGGAATTGCTAAACATTATTGGTCAATATCAAACTCTTGGAACAGACTCATGAATCAATGACCAATCCAATATAAAAATGTATGAAATTTCAACAATTCACAAGTAGTGTCAATCGTCATAATTGTATCGCACCTAAGTGCACTTTTTTGAAACCACACGACTAAGCACTGACACATATTCATATCCTTAGCTTCTTTGATAGAAAAACAATAATTGAACACAGAAATTGGGTATATATAAGCTATATATGAGCGAAAGGACAGATGAAAACAATAGGTTTGTTCGCAAAGCAAATCCGTGACTGCTTGAGAATTGGTTGTACTGCGCAAGTCCAGTCTGTAACTTACCCGTGATTTTCACTTTGCGAACGGTTAGAAGAATTTGGAATCGATAGTTTCTGCGTTTAATCGATATGATATGCAAATAAAATATATATTTCCCTTTAACATGTTATACATGCAATATACATCGGCAATATAAACTATATATTGGGAAACTTTTAATTATCTTCCATTATTCATACATATAAGTAGCCTATGCTTATAAATCTGGAGCAAGGATTTGGAGGGAGGAGTCAGGTGCGTGAAAATAGGTTACTGCGCATGCCTATGATAACAATTCATGGTAGAGCCTGCAAATTTTTCTTATAGTACAGAAACTGTCCGTGAGAGCTTTGCGAACAGAAGATTGAAATCAGAATCACGGATTCTCGCTTTGCGAACGCGTGTGGAGAAAGAGCGCATGCGCGAACGATTTGTTCCTGGTTTCTGACTGCTTTGCGAACAAACCTAATATATAATTTTATGAGTGGTAAAGCATTTTAAATTCGTACCAGTTATTTGCGATGTAAGACTTTTATATAAAACTTATAAGTAAGCACGAAATACGTGTGAGCCAGTTAAGTTCTTGCAACATTCTAACATGGTACGACGTTTTATGTTATTTTGAATCGTAAAATATTTTAAAACGAAAATAATTTCAGTTCGTTTGTGCATAAAATAGCAATCGAAAATCTTTTTGGTAATTGCGTGTTGTAGCAATGTAGGAATTCAGGCTCAATTGGTTGGCAACAATTTATTTGGAAACAAATCACTGAAACATACCACAAACATCTGCGTACAGAAATTTATATCTGTCTTGAAGTTATAGGATAGGTATATAATAAACTAATACTTAAAAATCCTGCGTTATGATAAGGAGATATATACATTGAATGAATAGAGAGAAATAAAGTTTGTTTGTTTGCTTTTTTGGGGGGGGGGGATCAAGCTGGCATACGTTTGTGCTTTGTCAGAAACATAACTGCCGGTATCTATATTATGGTTCAAACTTTTTGCCGAAATATTTATGTTATTTTGAATACTGTACTAATAATAGGTGTACGATAGTAGTAGGAATAATAGTATTTGTTGTGGTTAAAATGAACGAATTGGATAGTTATTAATTTGTACAAAAGGGATGTGAACGACAGTGACATCTTGGGGTATTCTCTATAATCTCTTTAACGTGCTTGCATCTTATTTTTTACTTTTCATTCTGTAAAATGACACTTTAGAAAGAAGGAGAGAGTTCTGTTAAACAATGTTTACTATTCAAAATAACATAAAATAATAACCGAGGGTCCACGACAGACTACCCATTTGTAGTTAAATTGAGAATAGGGTTTTGGATGGCACAAAGTGCATTTAACAGCTAGTGAAAATGTTGTACAGAAGTTAGATGATATCTAAATGATTCCGATTCATTAAATTCATCATGTATCTTAAGGGATAAGATTCTGGCTTAATATTTAAAAGAATGATGCTAAAGAAATTGAGAGTACAAAGTAAGGTACAAGAAATTACAGATTAAGGTACAAGAAATAAACTATTGGCCTAGTCCAGCGTTTCTCAACCTTTTTGAACTCGAGGACCTCTAAAACGTCTAAATTTTTTACGGACCCCTAATTTTACATCCCATTTTTAAAAGTAGGCTATATGTAGGCCTATATTCTTAATATTTGGGGTATTAATTATAGGTCATTATAACGAAATAATTCTAAATGTATTTTTTTAATTCGACGGAAACACAGTTATTGAATTGGAAGTAAACTATTTACAGTAAAATTATATTTTGAACAGACTTCAATATTTATTACCAATTTGATAATATAATTAGGAATTATAACACAGGTTTACCTGTATCAGACACTCGGGCACCTCCAACAATAAAACCCTTGTTAAGAGAGCGCCTCTAATAAGAAATTCCCACAAAGTCTTATTTTTCAGGGTTTTGAATGAAAGAGGGAACCATAGACGTCATTGCATCAGGGTTTTCAAACTGTGGTTCGTAACTGCAAACGTAAGGAAACTTGCAATAGGACCTGTATTTTCGAAGATTTTAAAAACTTTGACATCTAGTGTCCATTTTATGTGAAAATTTTTTATTTCTTTATTTTCCACTTGCTTTATGATATTTTAAAATTATGTCTGCGGACCATCTGCACCATCTTTGCGGACCACCAGTGGTCCGGGGACCAAAGGTTGAAAAACGCTGGCCTAGTCTATGTTGTCCGTCGTGGGTTTATATAATGTGTGAAAAACTTAGCCTTGTGTATTAAAGGTATTAGTTTAATAATCGACAATTTTATTTTCTAACCTAAGACTTAATCTACTGACAAACACCTAGACCTGAACCCGGGAAGGAGATTTTTCATTACTGAAAACACCCTACCCGGCCGAGAACCGAAACCGGACCGCCGGGGTGGAAGGTAGGTGCGCTAGGGCAGCGGACTACTAATAACCAGGCCTATTATGTTATACATAGGATATCTTATTCCGTGAAGGCAGGTCAATTTCCGAGACCCGTAAGTCGTGCGTGTAGTCTAAACAACATTTCAAGGCGTTTCCCGTACTTTATTTTACTGACATTTACTTATATTCTGAGCTCGATCACTAAAACAATTATGTAATTCGTTAATTTCAACTTCTTTCATTTTCCTAGGCCTTTGGTTACATGGAACCATCATCATCCAAAGTTAAATAAAAAAAAGAATAAAACTGTATCACTAATAGCGTCCTTGTTAACTAAAATCACTCAATCTTAAAACATCTTAAACACCAGTACAATAATTAGCTTCTGCACTAAAATTTGTAAAACATGTCCTGAAGTATGCTGTATTTTTTAAGTAATTTTCATACTTGACGTTCTTTTGTTACCTGAATTGCATTATAAATTACAAAAAATAGTATAAGTTGTATAAATTACATTTTAATATGGTCAATGCAACAAAATTTAAAAAATCAAAACTAATGAAGTGAAAAATCGCTTTAATATTATTAGTTCCGAAAACATTTGGCTATTTATTGTAAATTATTGTACAGTCGGTTCTCAAAACATTCGCTTAGCCAAATATGTTGTAAATGTTTTATTAAGTGCCAGTATGGTACTTTATGAGATTGTGTGGTGGACGAAAAAATGTCTGTCCGTCTGTCTGTCCGTCTGTCCGTCTGTCTGTCTGTCTGTCTGTCCGTGTGTCTGTACGCACCATAACTCAAATACGCTTTTTCGGATTTTCATGAAACTTTGAAAACACATTTATAATGTCCATGGGAAGAACCCTATTGATATTGAACCAAATCGGTTCACCGGTACCGGAGTAATGCCCAATTTAGTGCCTATTTTAATAGCTGTATCGAATTTCCATGAAACTTGGTATACCCATTTATGACGTCCATGAGAAGTGCCCTATTGAATTTGAACCTAATCTGTTGACCGGTACCGGAGTAAAACTCAATTTAGTGTCTACTTTAAAGGCCCAATAACTCAAATACGCTTTATCGGATATTTATGAAACTTCGTATACGCATTTATAATGTCCATGGGAAGACGTTTATTGATATTGGACCAAATCGGTTGGCCAGTACCGGAATAATGCCCAATTTAGTGTTTTTATGTTAATATATAAGAAGTCGCGATAACTCAAATATGCTTTATTGGATTTTCCTGAAATTCTGTATACCCATTTATAATGTATGTGGAAAGACGTCTACTGATATTGGACCAAATCGGTTGACCGGTACCGGAGTAAAACCCAATTTAGTGAATATTTTAAAGACGCGGTAACTCAAATACACTTTACCGGATTTTTATGAAACTTGGTATACACATTTATAATGTCCATGGGAAGACGTCTATTCATAATGGGTAAAATCGATTGACCTGTTTCGGAGTAATGCTCAATTTAGTGCCTATTTTATGGTAATATACGTATTCGAAAGAATTTATTTAAAAAAATGAAAATCAGTTATCTTGACAACATAGCCTATTGTTTTACTGTGATCTTATAAGGCCTTGGAAATTAAAATACAGGTAGCTATGACAAAAAACATATTAATTGACATGCGCTTATCCAACTAGACCGTTAAAATGACCCAGGTGGCCGAGATGGTAAACCTTTCTCCTTCCGTAAGCCCTGCTTAATGAATAAATCTGGAGCTTAACTAGGAAATCAATTTTAAAAAAAAACATATTCTGCATATCATAATTGCAGTCATAACTGATTAAACAAAAACATACTGGCACTTTGTTACATCAGTTTACCTGATTTTATTTAACATAAATATGCACAATATAGGCTGTTAATGAATAACACCGAAATATTTTACCTTTGTATAAAGGTTATAGCATAAAATCTCATAGGGCATGACCCCCACTGACTTCTAACATTTGAAAAAATGCAAAACAAAGGAACTAAGTTGTTAACACTGTTAGTTATGAATTAAAAAAGCCAATGCAGTGGAGGCCAGTCATGTGAATAGTTGGTAAATTTTGCAGTTTAAGAAAACTCAAAATTACGATATAGCTGTTGATGAACGATTAAGAATCAGGTATTTATCAATCACTAAGAAGGCTTGAAGTCAGTTTAATGAAAATTTTAACCCTATTTCGCTTCATTATTGACTTATAAGCAAATTGTAATGACATTAATGCCCTATAGCATGCACATTTTACGTCATAGAGCAAAAATCTCTTAATAAAAGTTTATTTTTTATGTTCCCTCTATACAGAGGTAAAATATTCCGTTATTCATGAACACCTTGTATAAGTGTTAATAAACAGTTAGCAGTTGAATTAATGAACGTGGGCGAAGCCGCGGGTGCCTGTTAGTAACTTTAATTATGTATATTCTCTGCCTCTCCATATTTTGAACAGAAATGAAGCCATATATCGTATTATGCTATGAAGTTTTCTGTTGTACTGTATTTCTTTTGTTTCCATCTCCTATGTTCATATCTTCCCTTTTTTCCTGCCGGATCTCTTCGGCATAAATCCTCATACAATTTGATCTGGAGTTTTCATTCAGCTTGGGACCCTCTTCTGTAATCTTTGAAGCAATACAATACATATATCTTTATTCAAGCCTGCCTCCTTTCGATTTAGCTTCAAAGTCTGACGGTAAGAGCAAATACTTTTATATTGAGTGAATCCATAATGAAATCGTGTACCCTTATTTTACTTGTAGCATTGCTTTCTGTAAACAATACTCATGAATAATAAAGTCAAGTCAAGTGACCCCTATACAGGCCATGAAGGCCCAGAGGGTTCCAGGAGGTTGAGGCTCCCAGATTTTGATCATTCGGCACGTGAAGGTGGTAAGGTTGTCAGCCTTACCCACCGGCCGCCTTTACCCCCAGGATTGCTCCTGGTACTCATTTCTGTTAGAGGCTGAGTCGACCCCAGGTTCATAGTGCCACCTGAAGGATTAGGCCAATTGAAAAACTCCAACAACCCCATCGGAAAACGAACCCGCGACCTTCCGGGTTGTATTAACTCATACGTATTTGGATCAATAACATATTAGCAAAGATAGAATTTCCATACACTATCATAACTTAAAATATGCAAGCATTCATGCTAATCAAATGAAATATGCACAATGAAGGAAAACACTACAAATATGCTCTGTGAAAATTCAAACTTACACGTTATTTTCTAGTGGCACAATGCACTATTAACAACTTTTCAAAATTTGGAGCATTAAAATTTGTTTTTGCATTCCTTAGCTAATTAGTGGTACTTACGAACGTTGTTGCCGTGGATCGTAAGTTGACATTCCCACACGCAATCTTGTTGCTAGGGGCGGAAAGCGTTTCCCGCGGGCGGTAAGTGTTTGAGGGCTGTTATGAATATAACGACACACTTCATTATACAAGCCTTTATGGACAAGGCCCCCTCATCACAAATATTCGGTTGCCATAAACAATAACAAATGCGAATCACTTTCTGAAATAAACATCAATCTTCAAGAATGTATATACATAATATTTTCAGGTAATATCATAATCAATATAATTAAATTGATATAAGTAATCATCGTGCAAAAAATAGCATGCAATACACGGGCCGTAATGCGCCTCGTGTTTTCAAACTATTTCCTCGATCCGTAATCATGCCTTACGGCCCTTGTATCGCAATATACTATTACACTTCACAGTTCACTATAGAACTCGCCTATGCATAAAGGAACTGTGTACTGTGCATCTACTAGAGACCTAGACATAAAGTGTACTGAAGTTACTTACTTTACTGCATTTTGCTAACTATAATTTTAGTCTCATGACAGAATCTTGGGGGAGGGATTTAAAAGGGACATGTCAGATTGTATTGAAATCCTCTTTGGTGATCAGCCCAACGCCGGGGACACTTTCAGGACAGTGGAAACACATAAGACGAGACACACCAGTCGCACACATACACTCATTTCGAAAAAAGCGCGGTTGTGATGAACATGAAAATGTTGGCCAGATTATATTCAGGGATTACAAGAGAGATCTGAAATTTTAAACATCGATAGACTGAAGGGTGGCCGAATGCACCTCGAAGCCGAATTTCTAAATTTCGCTTATGTTCGCGAGTTATGAGTGAAAAACCGGCAGAAGACGTTCATTTTTGCGTTTTCGAAGCATCAGTTTTCAGTAATACATTTGTATGTCAAATCAAATGCAGGTGGCTTTGCCTATTTTTGTCATAATTTGAAAAAAAAAGCATCGCGATTGCTTGAATTTTGTAAGCCCACCCTGGTCGATTCATTTGTTTATAATGTCAAGGCCCGCAGATATCTGAAATTTTCAACCTAGACAGAAGAGGGATAATGAATTTAGGCCTAAATGGGCAAACATTGATCGATTTGGACGGAACTCACTACGCAGGGGTTTTCTAGGCCAGGGAACTCGAATCTGAGGTCTTTTTTACATGCTGCGCTTTCTAATCGTGGAATTCACTTCAAAGCCGGATTTTTATCTGTTTCATTAATTATTAATAGTTTAATTTAGGCCTATGAATGTTTCACGTGCAAATTTTAATAATTACAATGTTTTAATTACGTTGCAATTATTTTTTAATTAATTATCGCGGTCGAAGCTGCGCCTAGTCTATATTAAGTGTTTATCTGTCTGTCCGCGATGCCCTGCGAAATCTACTGAAAGCAGAGATATGAAATTTTAAAGATAGGTAGACTGAAGGGTCGGAAAATGCACCTCGAAGCCGAAATTTTAATTTTCGCTTTCGTTCGTGAGTTATGAGTGAAACACGGGCAGAAAACGTGTATTTTTTGCGTTTTCGAAGCATCAGTTTCCAGTAATACATTTCAATGTCAAATCAATTACAGGAGTTTTCTGGACCAGGGAACTCGAATCTGAGGTCGTTTTTCCCAAGTGGCGATTTTTAATCGTGGAATTCACTTCAAAGCCGGATTTTTATCTGTATCATTATAATTATTAATCGTTTAGTTTAGGCCTATGAATGTTTCGCCTGCAAGTGTTAATAAATATAATGTTTTAATTATTTTGCACTTAATTTTTAATTTCTCAATTAATTAGAGACAGAAGTACGATTGGATTCTAGCAAATATGATTGAAATCCATTGTCTGTAGTAATAAAATATATCAAAATGATAGAGAGCTTGATATAATGACGCAAGTGGGCTGCAAAAAAGGAAAATATGCAGGTAGGTTATGTTAACAGGATGTTCAAGTTTCCTCCATGACAACATGAACGGGAAATTGACGAAAGAAACTAAGCTTTTAAATGAGTTTCATTCTCCCCGCTGTAAACGCCTGCAACACATCGTTTAGACTACACGCATATCCGGAGAGTTGTTGACGTATGCCTAACCTGCAAGGGGCCGTAGGCAGACTTCAAACTGATGGAACAAATACGACAAATACGATTTCCAGCAAAATCTACTTCATGCAGAGATATGAAATTTTAAACACAGATGGACTGAAGGGTGTTCAAATGCACCTCGAAGTCGGATTTTTAATTTTCACCTTAGTTCGCGAGTTATGAGTGAAAAACTGGCAGAAAACGTGAATCGAAGCATCAGTTTTCAGTAATAGCCTACATTTCATTTGTCAAATCAATTGCAGGCGGCTTTGACCGCTCTTTGTCAGAAGTTGGAAATAAATGTATCACGATTGCTTCAATATATAGCAGAAAATTATAGATCGCTTCGTTCTTAGGAGGCTGTGGGTTCCAGTCCCGTCTCAGGCATGCGTGTTTGTTATAATTATTTATATTCACAACTTGAAACAACATAATTAAAAGTAATATTATATAATTCATGCAATTTATGTAAAAACGATGTCAGTGTTATTAAATATGTTGTAATTATTTTTCTGTTGAATAAATTATTTAAATAAAACATCTAACAGTTGAGTAAATAATCGCGGGCGAAGCCGCGGGCACCTGCTAGTAATATATAAATGTAAGATTGATTCAAACGTAGTTAAGTGGTGAATGAATCCTATAGTATATCCTATAGTATACAATTCTTACGTAAGCTGACCAATGATGCCGTAGTTAGGGACTTGGTTTCACATTAATAACAATAAATCATCTCATATCTAAATACTGAAAATGTTTCCAATTATTCACAACTTTACATTTTTCTTTCACATCATATTTCTTAGTAATAGTTAAAATTTTAGTAATAGTTTAAATCTTAGTAAGTAGCAAACTATTTAACATATTGTTTTTTGTGTATTGTATTATCTCTAGAGAACTAGTTCTTAAGCCTTAAATGATAATAGTATAATCATGGTCCTGTGTATTTGTAACTTTTGTACTGTAATTGTATCATACTTATTCTATTGTAATATTGTAAAGTTCGGTTGTATTAATCCTGGTTGAATGGAAGAGAAGACCTAATGGCCTTAATTCCACCAGGTAAAATAAAAGAATTCTAAATTCTAAATTCTATACTGTGCATTTTTCAATGCTAGTAAATTCTCGATTGCTTTTCCTATAAAAAGGAAGTCTTATGAAGGTAATATCATCAGGTCTAACAAGAAATATGCAGTAACATGAAAGCATAGAACTCTGGAATGGAAACCTCACGTCTTGTATGTTGTGCCGTGCACGCATTAGCAGACTGCGGACATACAATACGAGTTTCTTATAACCCGGGCTGTCTGATCGATATGGTTAAGCTGATTGAATGCTAGAGATTTGCGGGGACCAGCCGCATAGCGAACCACCCCCAAAACATCGAAAATGATACATGTAACACATCTATACCCATATTGTTGCACATACAAGTTTGGATTTACATTACTAGTTTGGATTTACATTACTTGTTAATCCTTAAATGCATACGTTTCCTGATGACATAATGACTGACTCGTTTCTGTAACCCCTATGGTGGAGCATAGAGCCTCCAAGTGGAGGTTTCATTACCTATACTAATTTTGTTACGCTTATTTTCCGAAAGAGGGCAGAGGAGCAGTTGGTAGGCCCATCGCATCTCAACCCCCTCCGGAAACTAAGGTATTACTTGGACGTGAAAGGGCCAAGAAATTTTGTCCAGAGGCTCTAATTTACGCTTGGAGTTGTTTTACGTTCCGTAAATCTACGACACGGGCCCCCCAGCTTAAAGCCACTCCCGGAGGACTCTATGCCCAGGATTTTTAGCATGATATAATAGTTTGCATTAAATCATACACCGTACTTATATAAAAATCTAATGGTTCATCTCTCTCTGTCCGGCAAAAGCTACTAAAATGATAGAGCTGGAATTCTGCATGAACATAGTTTTTATATCCGGAAACGTTATAGGACTATATTCGTTCACTTATCTCCGCTACTTCACCTAATATCATAATTATTTAAATTTAATGTCAGTTAAAATGGATATACAAGCCATGACAAAAAAAAAAAAACAAATGAACACAACATTTTGTTACTATTATCACCAGTTGTCAAATCAATTGATTTTTGTTTTCTTAACCAATTCAGCAGTTCAGAAACTCTTATCTTCTCGTCTTCTGTCCAGAAATCTAAAAATAAAGATCTATAAAACTATTATCCTGCCGGTTGTATTATATGGATGATGGCCCCTTACTCTTCGGGAAGAACATAATCTGAGAGGATTCGAAAACAGGGGGCATAGGAAAATATTCGGTCTTAAGAGGGATGAAAACTGCATAATGATTAGCTTCATGACCTGTACTCTTCACCGGATATAGTAAAGGTAATTAAATCAAAAGGGATGAAGTGGGCTCGACATGTTGCGCGCGTGGGGGAAGAAAGACATATCTAAAAAGTATTGACTGGGATACCCGAAGGGAAATGACCACTTGGAAGACCTAGAAGTAGGTGGGTGTGCGATTATAGCAGACTGTAATTGTGTGGGGGGTTAGTTTCCCATTCTACTGGATTCGTTAACTTTGTTTTTTACTCACGTAAAACGGCAAAATTTCATGTAATATTATTCTCCAGAAGTTTTAGAATCCATATAAGGGCACCTTTTGTTTCTAAGAATATTTTAAATATGGGTAAAATCGGTAAGAAGTTCACAAAAAACTAACCTAAAATGGCGCTCAGATTGGAATCTCAATAATACAGAATCAGCTGGTAGAAACAGCGCAGGTGCATGCTGGGAAGAAGCCGATGGGTCACGTGGTGCTGGAATCAGCTGCCAACGTGATAATGGTCAGACAACCCTCCGGAAGATATAATATGCCACATTTTCGAAACCGACAAACAGTGTATCGTACATTATTCTAAAATGCAAGGGCGCTTCGCTTCGGCTGCCGCCTCCGCTCGCGCACTTAACTAATGTGGTTAGTGTTTTGCATTATTTAGCTTTATGTAGAGGTTGCAGGACCGTATGGAACAGACCAATGACATGCAAGGTCGTTGGGAGCCAATGGGAGTGTTGGTCTGCAAGCCAGAGACCGCATACCAACGCCGAACATCGCGTGCCGAAATCCAGTAGAGTGGGAAACTAAACCCATTGTGTGGCATGCACAGTTTCTTTGAATAATAGACTAGGAGAGTTCTTAAAAATAAGCATTTATTATCTGGTAACAAATATAAAACAAGAGAATTCATTTAGCTTATAACCCTCCTAGTTAATAATTGCCACTATAGAAAGATCGAGTCCAAGTTTGTTGGTTATTGTAAACTTACCATACATTCGATAGGCTTTATGAGCAAATAATTGTCACAAATACAATATTTATCTTGAGGCTTCTTCGCTAACAAGGTAAATCCTTTCTAAATGGTAGCGATGCGAAGACATCAGTAGTTTTCATGACGTTTAATTAACTCTGGTGAATGAGAAGGACCACTGACACTTCTGTCAGAACTTGAGGCGCACAAATAATCTTCACAGTATCGAATAATAGACATAAATGATTCCTTAGATAGTAGTTGCTGCCAGCTAAAAGATATATCATTTGCATTTAACGTTAGCCACTGATTAATAAAATCACTGCAAATGTCGTCGCAATGGCTAAATTACAAGCTATATTAAGCAATTCGTTATTATTGAGATAATTAACTCACAGTTTTAATAAGTAATAATTTTCAAGCTTGTAATTATTCATATCACTATTCTTGAAGTCCAATTAAACCAGGAAAGGATAATCCTTCTGGAACAAATAGCGTCGACACAAGTATGCTTGAAATCTTGTTAAAAATATTTCTTCAGTGAGGAAAAATGCATGATAGCATTATAAATCAAGTTATGAAGCATTAGCTTCTGAATATAATAATAATTGGGTGAAATGACCCAATAAATTTCCAATAGAAATTGTAAAGGCAATTGCAAGACGTATTGAAGATGGCGACGAACCAAGAAGAATGTTTGAACAAGAAGAAAAAAGAAGAAAGCTAACAATACTCTAAAAAATGCTCTGATAGGCCAAGAATAATGAGGAGAGTCAAAACCTCATTTATATTGATTAAATGAAGACAGCAGCGACCAAAGAATCATAAGAAAATCAAATAAATTAAATGAACATAATAAATAGTAATTGAATTTAAAATACTATTATGAAAACGTAAATTTATAGTGTTGAAATTAACCAGAGTAAAAATGGAACGCTAGAGATATAAATACATATTGTAGTGAAGTTCAATTGTCTTTTAAATAACGAGGAGAAGCGAAACTAAATGCATGATCAGAAAAGGGAGAAATACAGTAAGAAATTAAACCAACCATTTATCATAACAATAATAATATCGCCGTGGGTGAGTCGGTAGCGCGCCTGCCTTCCACTCCGGCGGCCCGGGTTCGATTCCCGGCCGGGTCGGGGATTTTTCAGTAGTGAAAAATCTCTTTCCCGGGTTCAGGACTGGGTAGGTTAAGATAATGCACATTGTGCGCGATTCCTTAATTATTTATTATAATAAAATTAAACATTTCGTATTAAAGCTCTTATAAAAACATCAACAACTAGAAAGAAGATCTCAACATAACTGAACAGTGGGAGGGAAAATTAGGATAGATTTAAGGGAAGTAGACTAGGATTTGCGAGGGATGATTGGATGGAGTTAGCATAGAATAGGGTTGAATGGCGGGCTCAGGTAAGTGTGGCAATGAACCTTCGGGTTCGATAAAATAGATAATATTCTTTAGCTTGCTGAGGAATTGTCTGTTGCCATTGAGTAAGTAAGAAAGAAAGTAAGTAATCAATGGCAAGAAAAAGTGTAGTAATCTTTATTCAAAATCTAGAAAAGCCGGCGAGTGTCATCTGTGCGACAAAATAAGTCCAATCAAACTTGGTTAAATATATTATAAGTTAATTAGATTCTGAAAGGCAAGTTAAACTCCAGAAGAACGCAAGGAATTAATGAGGGCCAGATATGTCTCTCAATGTCGTCACAAACTGTCAAGAAACACCAGGCTTAGGAGGGTCAGAAGGGAAAAGTTTATGAGGTGACGGGGGGGGGGGTTAATATGGTCTTTACATATTGTATGGGGGTTTAATGGTTTTGCATTCAATCCCACGTTAGACTATTAATCACAGTTTTCTCTGTATTTGAAACATAGACCAAAGCACGTAAGTGGATGTGCGAATCTGTGGGCATCTGTTGTCCCATTCTAGAAGAGCTTATTAAGAAATTTCATTTTTCGGATAAGGGTTAAAAATGTTAAAATGTTGATAACATTCAACCTTATACCCTTAAGTTAAAACTTATCTTGGTCCAAAACACAACTTCAGCCTTTATAAAATAAAAAACACATATATACACATTAAAACAATGGTATCACAGTATTAAAAGTCATATTTATCAGGCTAAAAATAGAATACAGTTCTTTTGTTTGGATTATGCGGGATGACGGCCGTCCAATCTGTCAGCACGATAGCCCCTACAATTCTCTGGAAGAACATCAGGCACAGTAAAAGAAAAGTTTCACTGGTAAGGCTAAAAAAAAAAAAAACATGCAAAATTATTATTCACCTGTACGAAAGACGGGAAACCACTAGTTTGAAATAAACTAATGAGAAAGTAGAGAGAAAAATTATATTATATCAAATTTACGGAAGAGCGCACAACAAAGAAATTATTAGCCTAATCATTGTGTTAACTGTTTCCTTTGCGGTACGGCAAGGGATTAGAATTTGCGTGAGAAATTGAGTCTTGCTCATTCATGACTTTTAATTCTATGAATCCATTGCTCTATTGTGTATATGTGTGTTGTGTTTTATTTTATGAAGGCTGAATTTGTGATATGGACCCAGATAAATTAAGGGTCTAAGGATGCATTTTATCAAGATTTTAACAATAGAAGTGCTTGTTGAAACCATTAAGAGTTTGTTGACCGGGCCGTTCTAAATACTTTCTTATGAGTAGACCTCGGATTTTAGGTAAAAACCTATTTTAATCCTTAAGTGATATATGGACGAAAACTTGTATAGGCCTATGCATTTTTCATAAGTGACTATGCCTAAAACTGATACTATTTTTACGTTAGAGCCTAATATTGCCTTTTTGCTTTTTTTCGTCTAAAGTTCAAAATAAGTTTTTGTTTGTTGTAAATTCTAGCATTTATTTTCAGTTCGTACTAAATTTTTAGCTCGGAATGTGCAGTACATGACACATTTGTGACGTGGTTAAATAGTAAGGAATGTTTCGTCTTCAGTAGAAAAATTCCTTGCAATTCCTAAGGAAATGTAGTGTTTTTCTCCCGACTCCCACATCCAGTAACAAAAAAGAAAAGAAAAGAAAAAAGAAAGGGGAAAAAAACGTAGTTCTCTGAATCACTGAGGGATAGAAGGGGTTGAATATGCTAGCGTGCGTAGCTTCTGGGCGCAGGGATTAGGTTTTCACTGTTATGGCAGTAATACAGGCCCTAGTAATAGGTCTATATAATTATGTTTACCATAGGCCTATATCTGTGTCTTATCATGATTATTGATTAAAGGTGACTTCAATAAATATAATATTCTGCATTGCAATTGAGATATTTCAGAAAATTGAGAACTTAACGATTTTATAAGAGACTATATTACGATTTTTAGAACCTATTTTCCAATTTTTAGAGCCTATTTTAGGTGCCTAAAGCAGCATTTTTAGCGACCTAAAAGTCCGAAGTCTACTTATGAGCTTTCTTAAATATAGCCTATATGCTTCCAAATGACATCTTTCGAAGTGTCTGGTCAAGTGATTTCTCACGAATTTCCAACAACATTCACTGTCCACATGTAACCCCCTTCGATTCCCTGCTCCCTCCTTCTGACCAACCTCATATCTTTATTCAGATTTATGTTGGTGATCACTAAGGCCCGGATTCTAATGACATGCCATCTTTTTATTGATGCTGCATAGACATTGCCAACTTGTAGATAAATCCTAATCATGGCCTCTAGATTATAGAAATACATTTTTACTAAGTCATTTTTGTCATTTTATGCAATTTTGTATTTTTAGGGCATTTATTTCAATTTTAGGTAATTATTTTGTCATTTTCGTGCCATTTGCTTCCTTATTTAGTCATTTTCACTATTTACATTGAGTGTATTAACTTTTTCGTCCCTAGCGGTGCTGTCTTTGAAGTGTTTTTTGTTTAATGGAAGAAGGAAAAATTCTGCGTTAAGTGCTGTCGTGTCTCAGTCGGAAATGAGAATCAAAGAAACGCCAAAATTTTGTATTATATTACTATTGTTATTAGATTTTCTTGGCTCCAGAGTCTGCCACCTGCTTGGATATGAGAGTGCAAACTACTGTTTACCCTCAATTAAACAACTATATAATCCGGCAGACCACAAAAAGAAATGCCGAATTTTGACTCGCCAGTGCCTCAGAGTCAGTGCCAGTATTAATTTCCGTGAGAAAATAACATTCACTACATTACAGTTATTTACAGTTTTTACAATTATGTACAAACTAGTCTATAACTTTGTGTGTACAATAATAATTTTTTTTTAAATAAATTATAAATAGCAGCTATGTTTCTGTGTTAAAAACCTAGCCCTCGTTATGTTAGGAGTGGGGAAATTTGTGAAGTGACCTTTGCATCAGACTGTAGTGGAGGCATTACGTCCACGTGGCTTTCAGAGGTGCATTTGTACGTTGTTATGTTTGAGAAGATCTGATGGGGTGCCTATGTCATCAGCCCTTTACTGCAATGACATATCACACGTCCGCACTTCAACTCCCGGCTGGAATAAATTACACATCACACTTTGATAGATACTGTACAGTCATACGTGCTTCTCTACGTTCAGAGATAGTTATTACAATCTAAAACAAGACACTGAACAGGAAAAATGTACCGGGTGTTCAAATAGTAGGCCTATATTGTGATACTAGTTCCGTAAGCGCTGCTTACGGATCGAGGAAAGACTTTGAAAAAACGAGGCGCTTGCGCTATTTTTTGCACGATGATTATTTATATCAATTTATTTATATTAATTGAGATATTAGCTGAAAATATTATGTATATACATTATTGAAGACAGATGCTATATTCCAGAAAGTGATTCGCATGTGTTGGTTGTTATTGGAACCTAATATTTTTTGTCCTGTTAAAGTAGCCGCAAACTAGGGGGCCTTGGTTCCGGTCTTCGACAAAGGCTTGTATTATGATGGATTTACTTACGGCATGTGTGCTTTTTGTCATTTTTACAGCACTGAGATTTATTTTGTTTTAAAAGCGTTTGGGAATATCAACTTACGATCCACAGCAACAATATTCGCAAGTACCACTAATTAGTTACGTCGTGCAAAAAATTATTTTCTTAACGAACATTTTTTCCAGCAAGGCTACTTCATAATATTCAAGTAACGTGAGTTAAAATGTTATTTTTTAAGGCTCAATTTTTTGCTGGTACTCAGAGATAACTTTAAAAGGTAACTTATGACTATAATTCTTACAACACGCGAAATTTAAAAACAAATATATAAAATAAAATTTAAAAAAGCTGTCTAAACACTGTAGCCATATTTTCCTCTCTACAGTACATTTCACGTAAGAGTTGGCCAATCATGCGGGTTTCTACGTCCGGTCGGCCACAGCTCTAACTCCAGAGCGATCGTGTGAAATATCTATGCAAATAAAGCCGCTAACGGTGTAATGGTTCAGGTTCTCGCAGTTACATTTAAAATTACAAAGAAAATAACTACGTACCTTATCACAAAATATGTTGGAAATGTCCTCTTGCATTCACACAACACTGGAACCTTTTTAGGATTTTTTTTTCATGCGCAAAAGTTCAGATTCCAAGATAGAGTTAATTTCTCTTGTGATATTGTCTTTAAGTTCTTTTAACGTATGGGGGTTACAACTTGATACTTTATTTTTCAAATTCCCCCATAAATAATAGTCACATTTTTATTAAAAGAGCTGGTATTTAAGAATGACCATCTTAACTAGAGGAGAAATCCTTACATTTTTACATTAAACAATATTCTATTAATCACACATCTTTGCTTTTATACAATTTACTTTTTCTTCTATTAATATTATTTGCTTTATGTCCTAAACCTTCTGCATAGTTTTACGTTATTTACAAATAATAATTATACGTTCTTTACAACGTAGGCCTATAGGCATGATAACTATGCAGAGTGGAAGAGAATGTCTGAAAGCCTTAACTTTGCCAGAGTATACAGGGTGTTAATGAATAACACCGAAATATTTTACCTGTGTATAGAGGGGACATAGGCAAGCAATTTTTATTAGGAGATTTTTGCTCTATGGATTCAATTTTTCCATTAATTGCATAAAATCTCCCACCCACCACTACTTCTAACATTTGAAAAAAGTTCAAAACAAATGAACTTCCTTGTTAACACTGGAGTTATGAATAAAAAACTAATGCATTGTCGGCCAGTCGTGTCAATAGTCTGTAAATTTTGCAGGTTATAAAAACTCTAAATTATGATGTAGCTGTTGATGAATGATTAAGAATCAGGTTTTTATTGATCATTAAGAAGGCATGAAGTCAATTTAATTAAAGTTTTAACCCTATTTCGCTTAATTATTGACTTAAAAGCACCAAAATGTAATCGCTTAATTATTGAGTTATAAACACCAAATTGTAATGACTTGAATGCCCTGTAGCATACACATTTTACGTCTTAGAGCAAACATCTCCTAATAAAAGTTGCTTGTTTAGGTCCCCTCTATACACAGGTAAAATATTTCGGTGTTATTCATTAACACTCTGTATTTACCAGAAAAAAAATGTAGCTTGTTTAGAGTACGTTCCGGTTGTATAGTATCAGTTCATCAAGTCCTAATTTAGGTTGTTCCAGTTGTAGCATTCCTGTTCACTGACCACCCTACACACCCTCCCAACCCTTCCTAAATGCCAGGATAATCGAGGTTTTGACATGTTAGCATTGTCTGGTGCATTACAGTGTCTACCTGGCCGGATTTAAGAGATCAAAGCAGTTCGGTATGGATTCAACTTCAATCTTCTGTCTGCATTTATTCCCCCGGCTTGCTGATGCATATTTTAAAAACATAAGCTGTCTCTAATCCTCAAAAATATCCCGAACACCGGGAAATTCTGTGCATTGTTTCCCTCGTCAGATCGGTTAGAAGTGCATTATTATTCTATGCGCTTTTGTTCACAACACTTCTGGGACAAAATTCCCCCTAGCAACTTCATGACGCACCAGACATTGACAAATGCCCATCACTAATGCACACATAGTGTCAGTCAACTGTTTGCCCAGCTGTTGACACTGTTAAGTTAGCCTAGTTCGTTTGTTTTAAACTGATATAAGAGGCAGTTCTAGCAGGACTTCTATCGATAGATCTTCTGTAATCTTTTTATCAAATACATGACCGTAATGGATTTTTAATACGAGGGTTGGAAGTTTAATAGTGGCAACATCTATATTAATAAAAGGAAGTGTTTGTCTGTCTGTCCGCGATGCCCAGCAAAATCTACTGAACGCAGAGATCTGAAATTTTAGACATAGGTGGACTGAAGGGTCGGAAAATGCCCCTCTAAGCCGGAATTTTAATTTTATATTTCGTTCGTGAGTTATGAATGAAAAACGGGCAGAAAACGTGCATTTTCTGTGTTTTCGAAGCATCAGTTTTCAGTAATACATTTCAATGTCAAATCAATTACAGTTGGCTTTGGCTATTTTTGTCATACCTTGGACATAAAAGCATCGCGATATCTTGACTGTTGTAAGTCCACGCTGGTCGATTCATTTGTTTATAAGTCAAGGCACGCAGATATCTGAAATTTTCAATCTACACGGAAGAGGGATAATCAATATAGGCCTGAATATGGTCAAACATTATTCGATTTGGACGAAACTCACTATAAAGGGGTTTTCTGGGCCAAGGAACTGGAATCTGAGGTCGCTTTTACCAGGCAACGGTATCTAATCGTGGTATGTAGTCCACGTGATTTAGGTGTTAATAAATAGGCCTATAGTGATTTAACTATTATGCTCTCAATTTTTAATTTTTGAAATAATTATCGCAGGCGAAGCCGCGGGCACATGCTAGTCATCTATAAAATCAAGGTGAATTACAAGAAGTTAAAATAGCTTTTGTTGGATGTTGGTTGGATATCCAGCATAATTCAGAGCAAATAGGAGCCTTCTATCACTACGAATGCCTTCACAGTATCCAGAAAAAATCGAGCTGGCTCTATCAGCCGGTCTAAAATGAATTTTTGATCTGACAGAAAGTCAATGATTAAAAAGAAATAAACACCTTAAAATTAATCTTGATTCACAATAATTCCATACCGAAAAGGAGCAAGATGAGACAAAGCCTGTCACTTGTTCACTCGCTTCCGGCGGAGGTTCAATCATGTGTTATACTCAATCATTCATCAATAATGAGTAACATTTGTTTAACCAATATTGAAACAGTTCATTATGTTGAACATTTGAGGCTCTTAGGTTTTTTACATTTGGCATAAGAAGATGCTAAGGTAAGCCTACGCACCGCCCGCCTATACCACCATGATTGCTTCTGACACTTTTGTTAGAGAATGAACCGACTCCAGGGCCATAGAGACACACTAAGGATTAAACACAAAATATAGTAGAGGAAGAAAAATAAAAACCATCTTCAAAAATTATGTTTCTTTCTGTTCAAATTGGAACGAAATACTTTAAACTCCTCTTTTGTGAACACTTTTATTTAATGGAGAAAAACCACTTTAGATATAATCCCTTCAACTCTGATGGCAGAGAGCATATGGAAATCCCTCACGTACTAATTTTACTGTACATCTGCATATAAGTTAATGTAGTTTGTGTAAGGTTCCAGAGTTACAAGTGCATTAGAATTACATTTAAATTCCAGTTACCATGACAACAGACGAGTGCAGTGCCATCACTGCAAGCAGATGATAATTGGAGTGTACAGTTTCAAGGAGTACATGCAGATTGCTTTTAATTACTCGTGCGGTCTCGTCAAGTGCGAGAGTGCGAGTGCATTTTATTAACTAACTCGCATTTGATTGCAGTCTTAAATCTCGCTCGTTGTCATGACTTCACTGGAAAATCTTCCTGAACTTCTCATCCGCTGAACCAGAAATAAAACCAGAAGTGATTTTGAAACATTGATTTAGTTACTTATAGGCCTGTGTATTATTCGCTTATGTATTCCATAATTTCATAAGTTGTAAAAGAATAAAATAAGGTAAACTGGTGTACCATAATGCTTTTGTTTAATCAGTGATAATTGCAAGTATGATATGCAGAAAATAATTTATTTTTGTAATCGATTTCCGAGTTAAGTTCCAGACCGATTCATTAAGCAGGGCTTACGGAAGAACACAGGTCTAGTTTGATAACCATATGTGAAGGAATATGTAGGTAGTGTTATTTGTCAAAGCTAACTGTATTTCAAGTTCCAAAGCCGTGTATTAATACTGTAAAACAATATGTTGTCATGAGAACTCCTCTAGGTGAAAGTTGAATATTAAAGAAGCAATTTTCATTTAGTATAATGCACCGATAATACCATTTTTAATATGGTTCGGTGTGAGACTAAATTAATCTGATATTTCCTCTTTCGTCAGACTTTTACACACAATTTGCATGTTGCTGATCAATTTTCTAGATAAAATTAAAATAATTTATATTACTTTTTGTTATATTTAAACCAATGTACTTTTTTCTCTTTCCTCACATTTTCCACACATAATCTGTTTGTTGGTGGGCTTTCCGCAAGAAGATTTGTTGCATCTGTTATTGTTGCTATTATTATTATTATTATTATTATTATTATTATTATTATTATTATTATTATTATCATCATTATTATTATTACTAGAAGTGGTGTGAACAATAGACCTAGCGTGCAAAACTCTTAAGATCTGCTCTTCATCAGGAAATAGCATAAAAAATAAAAATCCATAAACATACGTAGTTTATAATGACTTCAAGGAATATAAGTGCCAAATTAGAAGAAAATCGCACAGCACGTTTGGCCTTGAGTAGGTAACAAACAAATTTATAATCAAACGAAATGCCGAACGGTAGAGTCAAAACAGGACTTTGCTTAGGTCGATCAATTATTATTATTATTATTATTATTATTATTATTATTATTATTATTATTTTTGTTATTTTGTGAATGTGGATACTTTTTGACAACCACATATGAAGCGTGTTCCAGACACTATTTCTTCTCTGGAGGTCCGGGAATCTGATCTTCATAATGCATTTTTGGTTAAAATTCTCATATTTAAGGGAAGAATGTGGTACCTATGTGTGGTTAGAGAAGGTAAAATATTTATACATTAAATTTTCTTTCCTAAACATACTATCAATAAATCAAAGTAGGCCTATATCACTGACCACTTACAATATTTTATGATTTAGTGGTAAATTACGCTCTAATGGTGCGTGGAAAACAGCTCTTTACTTTCGTCTTCTAAATAAATTCCATTCCCTAACCGTAACATGTTTTATGTCTAATTATACACGACGGTTTGCGGGAAGTTTGATTAATCTATGTTGCATGACCAAAAGAACAGATTTATCTCCTAGGCAACGATTTCCAACTTGAAACAATTGATAAGCGTTAAAATAAATTTCCTCTATGCATACTAACAGCCTTCATTTTTATTGCCCGCCTGCAAGAAGTAGGAGCCGTAGGAGGCCTTGCTTTCATCATATCGAAGCGAATCTCTTTGTATTGCTACTCAGGTTTGAGTATACCATAACAAAGTGCGCGATCAATCAAAATGTTGTCTTTTGCGCCGCTTTTGCTCTTCCGATCAGTAAGAGCAGACGTAAATATTCCCGAAGTAACCCAACCTCGTCAATCTTCGTCAAAATTTGATGACGTTTATAATGCTTTCCTCACAAAAACTTGCTGTCTGGTTTTCTGATGGTTTTGCTTCCTATCTCGAATATTCTGTTTGCCAGAAGGATTCAAATTAGCGAGCAAGGAGCTTGGGAAAAGCTGCTTCCATCAGTAATCTATTTCCTTTCGTCTAAACTAACAAAAAATTGAGAGTACCATTAATCGCATAGGCTATAGTCTTACAATCACAACACTACAACATTACAATTACAATACTACTGCTTTAGCATGATTGCTATTAGGCTTGAAAAATAAAAAAATAAAATCAGGTAAACTGATGTAACAAAGTGCCAGATTGATTTTATTTAATCAGTGATAATTGCAATTATGATATGCAGAAAACAAGTTATTTTTAGTCGATTTTCGAGTTAAACTCCAGATCAATTCATTACGCAGGGCTCACGGTAGAACAAAGGTCTACTTTGATAAGCATATGTGAAGGAATATGTGGCTAGTGTTATTTATCATAGCTAAGTGTATTTCAACTTCCAAAGCCGTATATGAACAATGTAAAACAATATGTTGTCATGAGAACTGATTTGCGTTTGATAAATTCTTTCTAATATATTACCATAAAACAGGGACTAAATTGGGCATTACTCCGGTACCGGTCAACCGATTTGGTCCAATATCAATACGCTTCTTCCCATTGAGGTTATAAATGCGTATATACTAAGTTTCATGAAAAACAGATAAACCGTATTTGAGTTATCGCGCGTACAGGCACACGGACAGACATACATTTTCCCGTCCCCCACACGATCTCATAAAGTACAATTCTGGTACTTAATAAAAGTAACATAAAACTCACCTGTTTACAGAAGAAGTTGAATATGTTTACCAGAGAACACTTCGTTTACTTACCATGACTTAACGCCACTACTACATCCTTTATCATATGCATTACATTTGAATTTGAGTTGAAATTATCAGAAGCTATAAACACATTAACATTAGGAAACAGACGCACATCAATAATAAATTTACATGACCTACTACGAGTCTGAAATGAAGATAGGGAGAAATATCAACCTTCGCCTGGGTGGCGAATATAACCAAGAGAGATTTATTGATGGCACTGTATAATTGAAGGGTTCAGAGCCATAGTGTGCCATGTGCCATTTTTAAAAGAGGAGAAACCAAGGAGTCTCGTTAACTAAAGAAAAAGCAAACATTTGTTATGAAAAGCCTTGTTATATTAACATTTTAAAATCATATAGAAGTACTCTCTTTTAACGTTTGTCTGGCAAGTTAATAAAATTTATGGATTTGTGATAATTTTGTGTTCTTTTCTTTTAAATAATTTATTATTTTGTGATGAAAATTTTGAGTTTTGGTAATGAAGATAATTATAATAAACTATCGGACCAGAATTAGAGCTATGCTTTAGACTAAGTTAAGTTATTCCTCAGGTTCGCGAGCGACCCCTGGTGATCCCGTAAGGGGATATTCTCAACGTATTTGTTACCGGGGTGCGCCAGTCCCCTACCTACTTAAACCTAAGGACACACACCCAGTCCTGAACCCGGGAAAGGAATTTTTCACTACTTAAAAATTTCCGACCCGGCCGGGAATCGAACCCGGGCTGCCGGAGTGGAAGGCTAGTGCTTTAGACTATTGATGTACTAACTATGAAGGGGTCTGGGGCTCTAATCAATATGGGGCCTATAATTCACGAATTATACCATTCGCATAGTCTACACAAATGTACGACAGTAAGCTGCCTGATTCGATATATTTCTGTGGACCCTGAATAAAATGAAAGATTTTTTTTTCATTTGGGATTCACATGATTGTTTATTACGCATTACACAACTTTACCTTTTTGCCATATGGTATTATAGTAAGGTAAAAAAAGCGCTCTTTATATTGCCTGCAATGATTTTCGGAGTCTCTTTAAAGCTTTACCCATGTAAAAAACGCAAATACTCATTACAGTCATTAGTTATTAACACCTCTTTATGTTTTAGCACTATTTCTCGCCACAGTTTGAGCAACAATAGCCGCGACACGAGGTCTAGATGTGAATTAATGTTTGAATTTACTGTTTCGCTTTAAATTGTATCGTGGCGGCCGCTGGGAAATCTTCAGACTCTTACTTTTCTTTTGTTTCTACTTAATACAGCGACATTCCACTGTTTCTCAGTGGCGTCTCAAGAGAAAATTACACCCCCGACTGACACAAATAGAATTCAATAAACAGCGAATGTTGCTCCACACAGATGAAGTTTTCAGCGTCTTCAGAATTGCTCAACATCCTGACTGTCATTGTGTCTGAGACATCGAAAATTTAATGGAAATAATAACTAAAACTGAGAATTTTTAATTCTTCCCGTTTCAACTAACTGAATCGAAATTTTTGTAATAGGTTTATCAACTTTTGTTAGTAGTTCAAATTCCCAGTTCCATGTGACTTATAACATTTATAATCAGAGGCATAGTTTTCTTTGCACTCCTATTTAACTATTAAAAATTAATTAACATAATATTTTTTTTAAAAGAAAACCAGATTTTTAGAAATTAAATTGTAATTTCAAAAATATTTTAGTACAAAAATCACCTCATTCTTCATTCTTTTCATCTGTCTCTTTAGAACCCATCCTGAAAATTTTAAAGAGTACAAAACCCTATCATGTAGAACAGTGGTCTTCAACCCGCGCCCCGGAGGCCGCTTAGTTTTTGGCGGTCCGCAAACAAATACTAATTTTAACTCGAAGTAAAAATACGAGGGAAAGTTATTAAGTAAGTCACAAAAGATAATATAAAAATAATTTACCATGATAATCACTTGGAAACAATTTTTATTTTTCTATATAATCTCCAGCAACGTTGATGCACTTATCCTATCGTTTTATGAGGGCCCAAATTCCAGCTGCATAAAATTCTTTGGGTTGCTGAATTCGAGATACAATTCAACAATTTCGTTGGGAAGTGCTACAGCATCCACCTTACAGCCCAGACTTAGCCCCAAGCGATTTTCATCAGTTTGGTCCGCTGAAACAACATCTTGGAGGTAAACAATCACTAAATTTTTATTTCTTTTTGTTTCTTTTATGGCCGGTTTCTATAAACTCGCGAATTACCTATGGGTAAATTACCCAATGGACAGAATTTACACAAGAATAACACCACACAAACACAAATAATTTAAAGATAGCAATCACTTACATTTGTGGCGAGTTTCTAGATAAATATCCTCTGAGTAAATATGAAAATGACAGAGAAAATATTCCTACAAACTCGGGCTAGATCTTTCCAAGGGTAAATCGTCGGGTTAATTTATCCTTTCATGGATGGCTGGATAAAATTTAACCTCTTTGTAGGATCAGTAACAATGAGAATCAAAGCCTTCTGAATTAAATTAGCTGTACAACTCCAAGGCCTTGCTCATTATTTCATTGTGGTTGAAATGGGACTAATTTATCCATGGATAATTTACCCATAGGTAATTCACAAGTTTGTAGAAACCGGGCATTAATCCTTCATCAGTTCGTAGGTTAGATAGGTAGGTAGGTATATGGTTATTTAACGACGAGGATGTAGTGCATCTTAAGCCTGTGACCGTCGCCGGTGTGCCGGAATTTTGTCCCTCAGTAATTATTTTACTTGCCAGTAAATCTACTGACATGGGCCTATCACATTTATGCACACATAAAAGCCATTGACCTGGGCCGGGGTCAAACCCGCAACCTTGCAACTGTGATTAATATCTGGTTGGAAGTTA
This sequence comes from Ectobius pallidus, assembly GCA_964059195.1. Lineage (NCBI taxonomy): Eukaryota > Metazoa > Arthropoda > Insecta > Blattodea > Ectobiidae > Ectobius > Ectobius pallidus. The sequence continues at coordinate 141,520,952 of CAXKWD010000006.1, forward strand.
TGTGAATGACGGGGCTAAATAAGCTTTTGTTTATATTAGCTATTCATTTGAAAAATATTAACATATCTTCGAAATTGTGCGTTTCATTGTAGGCTATTTATGATACAGTGACTCAAATGTCTGCCCTGAAAAACCCCTTAAAATGGTGGCATGAGAATAATGCTTTGTTAATTTATTAAACATTAGGAATCAGTTTGGACAGTAATCAGTAAGTTTCTCCATTCTTAAAAACCCTTTAACTATGAGCGGTCTATCAGACCTCACGTCCATGTTAATGTAATGGAATAATCAATTCCATGATTAAGGGTTAAGTTGATTTGCAACAGAACACTATGTATGTGTTACTTAGGCCGTTTTCATCGCACTCAGATAAAACACCATTACTTGATATGTGAAACGTATACAAGGATGAAAAATGCATCTCGTTGTAAAGGATATTGAGCCTTATGGAATGGTGGAATCCTGTGATTGAAAAGCTCTAACATCTGGTCTGACTCACCCAGGCCCCGTATATAAACAAAAGGCATTTCTCTCTTATATCCATAGTATCACAAACCAAGACTCTTTTTCTACGCCCTCTGTTCTCCATTTTTGTGTACGTTTGTTTCCCGTTGGTCGACTTTCTTTTATTATCTGGACTTTTATGTTTTCTCAAATTTACTCGGTTTTTTCGATCGTATAAATAAAATAGACTAAAGCCGATTTTAGATCACCCCATTAAATACTGTTTTTTCTACAGACCAGCTTTAAAGACCATAACATCAATGTAATTCGGACCTCTACATCTTCTAGCATGTCTCCTGCAGAAGTTCGGCTGGGAGGTGTTTAAACATCCACCCTAAAGCCCTGATCTCGCTCCCAGTGATTTCCATCTTTCCCTACATCTCACGAAATGAGAAAGAATGACAGAGAGGCAAAGGTGGTTGTCACACAGTGGCTCAAATCCCTGGTGGCTGACTTGTACAACACAGGTAGGCCTATTCAAATGTTGGTTCTACGCTATAACAAATGTTTCAATTCAGGTGGCGAATATGTTCGAAAATAGCTGAACACTTGCTGTATCTGTTGCAATTACTATTTACTTGAAATTGTGTTTTGTTTTGGTAAACGGACCCAGGGAAACTAACTTTATGGACGCGCCTCTTATTTGCGCAGACAGAAGTAATTGACTGTCTGGTGCATGGCTGCCAACAAATGGGATGGAGTGGACAATATTTTTCAGCCACCAAGTGGCTACTTTTTTTTATTCATTCACCTATACACATCTTTTCTTCTTTCTTCTATCCACATATCCCTATTTTATATTGATTTCTTCTTTATTTCTTTCTTTCTTTCTTTCTTTATTCCTTTCTTTCTTCCTTCCTTCCTTTCTTTCTTTCTTTCTTCCTTGCTTTATTTCTTTCATTCTTTCTTTCTTTCTTTCTTCCTTCCTTTCTTCCTTTCTTCCGTGCTAGATTTGTTTCTTCATTCTTCCCCATCCTTCTTCCTTTTACTTTCGTTATTCATTTTCTAATCTCTTACATTTTAATCAATTTTTATATCGTTTATTAGAACCTCCTTTTACTTCCTTTTTTGTTAGTTTGTTTGAACTTTCTCTTTTCCTTTCTTTCTTCTTTCTCAACGTAATTATTTTATCTCCATGTTGTCTTTCTTATCTGTTTCTTATACTCTATATTTCTTACACTTACAGTCTTTCTTTCCATCTATCGTGTGGCTTTTCTTTTTGCTAGGCCTATTAACTTTATTCTATAATTATCTATAATTTTAATTTTTCTGTTGCACTTTTTATTATTTCTTCATATTTATATTTACTGTTTTAAAGAAATTTCATGCTAAGAGTAAGACTAAAGTATACTGAACATTATTTTGTGACAAATTTTATAAATACTATTTGATATCTACTCTTATTCAATTCAACGGCCCTAAATAGCGTGCTTGCTCGCCCGCTTCGTGAGACATCGGGTATACTCGGCGGTGTTCGTCCCTCGCAGCCTAAACTTTCATGACGACTACAAAATTAGGAAGGAAAACCGTTTCTTTATTATATAAGGCCTAAGTGAAATGAACACAATGAACAAATATTTTAATTTTATTTTTACTTACAATTTTCATAGCTCTGAACCACAAACATTTTTAATAATCTACCAGTGTAATTTTCTTAAAAATCCTGGAGTCAATGAATAATGGCGGACGAAGCCGGGGGCAACAGCTTTAAAATATTGATGGTTTTATCTCTTGAAATATCGCTGATAATAATAATCCAAACAAACCATTCCTTCCCTTGAAACATTATATAATTTTTGAAAATTACACTGAATTGATAAAATAAAATTCACATCATATTCATGTCAATAAACAGCTGAAAAACAATAGGCATTATGTGTTCACAGGTTCTATGGAACTGCATAATCGATTCTGATATAGTTTTCCTAGGGGGCGCTTTCATGTCGTGGAATGTACTCTAAAGCAGGAATTTTAGCCGTTTCATTAATTATTAATGGCTTAGTTTATGAATGATTCGCGTGCAAGTGTTAATAAATATAAAGCTTTAATAATTATTATAGGCCTACTCTTAATTTTTAATTTTTAAAAGAATTATCGTGGCGAAGCCACGGGCACCTCCTAGTTTACTACAAAATGAAGGGACAGATTTTTTAAAAGTGCGTAATTTACTCTTTAAAACTCGCACTTGACTGATTTTCAAATCCGGAAGAGTGACTCACGCCCCACAGTTTGATAACACTAGGTTTTTAAATGGAATTTGACAACAAAGACAGCTTGAAGCGACAGTTTCATCACAACATACAAAGCACAGAGTCTTTGACATTTATCGGGAAATGACCAGACTGGCACTGTATAGGGTGTCAAAGACGTTATTGTTATGGCGCTCTGTCTACAACAATGACCTTCAAAACAGTTCGGTCTCTAAAGTAGGTCAGTGTACATGAAGGGCAGCTTAGAAGTCTAACATATTCTATCAAGTTTAATTCTCTTTCTCTTTGTCCATCCATTCATCCACCCATCCAGAAATATACAGTATTCATCCATCCATAATCAACCCATACATCCATTAAGGGATGAGTGAAGTGTCGAGAGTAGTTTTCTAAACTACTTCTCCTACACATTTGAGACTTTGCACACTTCATTAAAATGTATCCGTAAACTAAAATTTAAAATATAAATCTTATAACTTAATTTGTTTTAGAGATGTTAATTTATTTAGTTGATTTTTTTAAACCAAATTGAGATCTATATCCTCCGAGAGTTGTTAAAAATGAATCTCAGTATTTTATGTGAGATTATTTTATAGTGATGGACTTTTGAAATTGTTTATACAGTGAGTCCATTTTATGAGGAAACCTCGCATCACTGCCGCATTGCCGCGCTAGCATCGCATTGCATCGCAGTTGTACAAAGCATACAAGTGGCTAGTTGCTTCTGTGTGTTGTAGTGAGACGCTTGTCTATTGTTGTCGTGCGTTACATAAGACAATAATCGAAAATGTATACGGTTGAACAGCGAACTTATTGAGAAATAACCATAGAAGGCGCGTTCGGAGATTTTCTCGTAAATATCCTGACTGTACCATCCCTACAAAATCGTGTCTTTCGAAGTTGATGAAAAAGTGGCGTACAACAGGTTCAGTTTGTGACATACCGAAGAAGCGTGAAAGGCACGTTTTAACAGTAGAGATACTTGAGGATATTCGGGTGCGATTAGAAGTAAGTCCTAGAAAATCACTGAAAGGTTTGGCACAGGAAACTAACATATCCAAGGGGTCAGTCCACAAAGCGACCAGACTGCTGAAATTTCAACAGTATCTCAAATAAATTGTGAGAAATAAGCCTCTGCATGTAGGCCTATTTTGACAATAAATTGGTTGAGTTATTCTATTTTGTATTGTTTCTAAAGTCTTGATTTCCCGGTAGTAACGGAACACGGTCCGCGCCGGTGCAAGCACAACAGCGGGGAAAGTGTGAGCAGGGGCAACGCTGTTAAAAAGTTTCCGCATAAATTGACCTCCCTGTACTTTACATTTAAAAATATGTTTTACCAATAAAAATGAAAAACACTGCTCTGGGATTATAAAAAAATATTTGTCTTCGACCATTCGGTAATCCGCTTATTACATGTGACGTAGGCCTAACGGTGTCATAATGACATTCATTTCGAAACTGGTGTGGTACCTATCGATTAATATCGAACGCGGAACGATCTTGAGTCCTTGAGAGTAGCAGCTGAAATCTGCGTAATAAATAGTCTGTAATTAAAATAAAATCAATTCTGTTCGTGTTAATTTTAATATCATAATGTAATGAATTCATTTAGTGTTGTAAACCTCCGTTGGTTTGAAGAAAACAGCGAAAGGAATCTTCGATTTGACTGACGCCTTAAGCTGCTATATATCGCAGAAGACATGAACTACGTCAACCGTCTCGCTGCGATAGTCATGGAGGGCTCGTTGCCGTCTGTTTGGGTGAACGCATTCAGACAAATTATGGTCGAACAAAACCAGTCATATGCAACTTGGCTATGTACGTTTATAAAACATCTTATAATTTTATGAGTAGTGTGCATATCTCTGAAATACAAGATTTTGTTAACTAACAACAAATACAGGGAGACCATTTTATGCGGAAACTTTCTAACAGCGTTGCCCCTGCTCACACTTTCCCCGCTGTTGTGCTTGCACTGGCGGGGACGGTGTTCCGTTACTACCGGCAAATCAAGACTTTAGAAACAATACAAAATAGAATAACTCAACCAATTTATTATCAAAATAGGCTACATGTAGAGGCTAATTACTCACCATTTATTTGAGATACTGTTGAAAATGACTTCGAAAGGCACGATTTTGTAGGGATGGTACAGTAGGATATTTACGAGAAAATTTCCGAACGCGCCTTCTATGGTTATTTCTCAATAAGTAACATTCCACCAAATAAATTCGCTGTTCAACCGTATACATTTTCGATTATTGTCTTATGTAACACACGACAACAATAGACAAGCGTCTCACTACAACACACCGAAGCAACTAACCGCTTGTATGCTTTGTACAACTGCGATGCAATGCGATGCTAGCGCGGTAATGCGGCAGTGATGCGAGGTTTCCTCATAAAATGGACTCCCTGTATTATCTGTTCTAATATTATTAGCAAGTTCTATGAAACAGGGGCCTGGTGTGAAATAGATTAACTTATAGAAACAATTGCTGTTACATGTTTCCTTCTAAATGGACTAACACTTTCTTTGGGGTTTCTGTGTCGTATTAAACTTGTGTTTTATCGTTTAGTTCTCTGTATGTCTGGGCACCTGATACCTCACGCCCTTTATCTCTCTCCTTCTCCATCTCTTCATCAGGATTCATCACCACAAAGCTCAAGCTCCAAATTAGTTTGATTGGTAGATTGATTGATTAGATGAATTCCCTTAGATTGTCCATGGAATTCTACTGTAGTGTACAAATGTGTTTGAAGTACGCCATATTGAAGGTCGTTTGCTCGAATCCCGTTCGCAGTGAATTTGCTTTGTGAGCTTTCGTCTTCCAAATACCAATTAATAGGAGGGCACGGTACAATAATGCCCTAACTCACCGTGGCATTATTTAAAGATAGTAACATTTGAACATTTTGGGATATACATGTTTCTTGGCCTATCTGTTGACAAATGCATTGACTGACTTTAATATACTGACTTTAGGAGAGTATATTAGTGCACAAAAGGTCCCACAGCTGCAAGCACATAATATTATTTCACCAGTAGCCTATATACTACAATTACTGATTAAAGTTTTTAAGATATTTAATATTAATTGCTGTGATCACCACAGACTAATATATCATCAAGAATGTTAACAAATAATCACAGAAAAATCTTACATGGTAAAATCAGACAAAAATAAAGTCATGTAAACTGATGTAACAAAGTGCCAGATGGACTTAATAAGCAATATTTCGGAAACTATTGCGTTTCAGACCACGGTTTCTTGAGAAAGTTTGATAACTGGATGTGATAGAATAAGTGGGATAATTCCTATCGCTAGCATGTCTAATTATTTGTCAAAGCCTACTCTGCAAATCAATAACTGGTTTCTCCATAGCTCTCATATACTGTAAGCCGAGATTTAGGACTTCGAACTCCACCTGTAGGTCTGCCTAAAGGGAATTATTTTTTTTTACATGTCCACTTTTCCTAAGTACCAGTCAAGAAAGAAGAATACGGGTTACTACTATTCTATAAACAACGCTTGAAACTTACAACATTTTATATTCGAAAAATGTTCGGGATAGCTTCATTTGTTTCAATAACTCCCTCAACTACACTACATAAGAAAGAGCTGAATAAAGAAAAAAGTTCGTAATATAGCAGGCCATGGAATACACTATCATCCTTTTCTCCTTCACAAGGCTTTGCATTTGTTTATGAAAGCGGCTTGAGAAGGCTCCGTCAGTCGGTAATTGAAAAAACTCTGGTGCAGTAGCCCGGGGGTACCTCGTCTTGTCGTACCTTTGAAACAAAAGAAGTCTCTTCTTGTCACGTGGAAAAAAAGCCCGCCCTATATAGAGAAAGTGATCAATAAAGCACATGGACTTCTCAACAAGACGATGCTCTACTTTTAAATTAAAAAGTAAATTGATTTTTTAAACACTATACGAACAGAGATTGTAACTCTGTTGACTTAATAAAAAAGAATTATGTTATACTCACAGCTAGCAGGTGTCCGCAGCTTCGCCCGCGATTTTTTACAAAACAAAGGCTTATATAGAGATATTTCCGCAAGTGCCATTTTTGAAGTGAAACTTCTTTAGCCCCGGTAGGGGTAAATCCAGAGCTTGTGTGACGCTCAAAAATCGTCACGAAATTATTGTCACACTCAAAATCGTTACGAAATTAGAGAGGTGTGACGGAACGGACTGCACAGAAAACAATCAACTCAATGATCAGGAGTAATCAACTGCTATATGATTTAAAGGACAAAATAAAATACTCAAAGGGGAAACTAACGATAGAAGGTGATGGAAAGGAAAATTTTCAGACCTAGTACGAGGACCTGCAAATGGGAATAGTAGTAGTAATAATAATAATAGTAATGATAATGATAATAATAACAACCATAATAATAATGATAATAATAACCATAATAATAATAATAACAATAATAATAATAATAATACTTAGCCTACTTGCTCAATGGCAATAGACAATTCCTAAGCAAGCTAAAGGAATATTATCTATTTTATGGAACCCGGAGGTTCATAACCGCGCTTAAAAAATTTAAAAAATTAAAAAATATATATATATATATTATTATAATGAGACGCAAAACTTTTGCCTCTGTTATAAACTCTTATTTTAAATGGAACGCCCTTATATTTTGAATAGTGCTCATTGAGCGCTTTTTCAGGAAATACCCACACGAGATACTCCTTTGCAAATTTATTCAAGAAAACAGAAAACTAATAATATCAGTAAAACGCTTCTTTTTTTACTGTGATTTGCCCCGTCAAGCCCTACGCGGGGCCGTCATGACCTCAGCATAGGTTAAACTTACATTAAAGTTTACTTCTTGTATGTAAGAGGTACATTTTCTCACCTACAATCTTGAAATTTTTATCATTTGTTTATTTAGATGTTTTATATACACTGAAAAAAATCATTTTTGAATAGGTTAATCTCCAGATCATAATGTACTTCAAAATGTAGTTATTATTTTTTAAAATAAAAAATCACATTTCAGTGAAAAAGTCATGAAAAATCCTTTTTTCAGTAAGCCTACTAATACAGGATGGGTATATTGATCTAGTCATTAGCTTAACAGTTGATTTTGAGAAAAGGTACGTGGTTGTATATGGTTATTTAACGACGGATATGTACTGAAACTTAGGCCTGTGACCGTCGCCAATGTGCTGGAATTTTGTCCCGCAGGAGTTCTTTTACATACCAGTAAATCTACTGTCACATTTATGCACACACATAAACGACATCGACCTGGGCCAGGATCAAACCCAGCGTTACTAAATACGCCACCCAGGCCGACGAAAAAATGTAGGCCAACATTGTATTTAACATTATAAAGATAGGCTATTCCGTTTCCCCTTACTTATTCTATTATCGCTTGTACGGCGGCTGAGATCCCCTGTCTGCTTCACCACTGCGGCAACTACTCCAGCACAGGTGTATTGCGTGTGCTCTAACCAAGACTTCGCAGGCGGTCATACCCCAGCCTGTTGCGAATAATAGCAACTTCCACGTTAAAGTGATATGACGTACTTCGATACCCAATTGCATTACCTTTGTATCAGTGCCCTTTATAACTCCGTTAGCATTGACTACAGAGGGAGACTTTCTTGTAGCAGTTTTACAACAGAAGTTCTTTTTGAAGTGAGTAAATCGAGAGCTAACCCAAGGTTGCGTTTCGAAGAAAATCGTCACGAAAATAGCGGGGCTGTGACGGACTGCACAGAAAACAATCAACTCAATGAAATTTAAAAAAATAAAAAATCCAACAATCCAAAATTGAAAAATCCAATAATCCAAAATTGAAACATCGAAAATTTTTTTAAAAAATCCAAGTTTCACTTCTGTCGCGTGGCTTTTCACGCACCCGACTTTTTTTTTAAGTCAGGGGACCCCTGAATATGTATTACTGCTGGAATTTTTAAATATTGAACTTTAGGGTAGAACATATTACTTTTTCTACCTGTGGTACCTTTGGTATGGTTAGGAGGAGTAAAAAATGTGAATGGAGACAATGCAGAAACGAATTAGATAACTCGACAGGCAGTTGTTCGCTCACATTGACGTCATTCTTAATCAGTTGGTTGACGTGAATCCGATATCCAGCGTCAATTGGAATTATTGGAATATTTAAAAAATCTGTAGGAAGTATCCTCATTACTGAAATCCACATATCATGGTATCTCCGCTTGTCAGCGTAACGATATTTTAGGACAGTATAGGATGATCACATTAAAGTTACTCACTCATGTCTTAGTACATAAATAATAGTACATTGTACCAAAACTATAATGATATTTATTAAAACACGAATAGGACAATGAAACGAGCATAGCGAGTTTCATAATTTTCATACGAGTGTCTTATTACTAGAGCCCGGATTTCCATGCAAATGCATGTTTTTATATACTTTGGTTACACTTCTCAAACTTTGTAGTTACTCATTACATGACTTATGGATTCCAAATAACCATATTTTTTCCGTGCATGTTTGCATATTTCGGCCTTTTTATGGCAAAATTCATGCATAATGCATGTTTTGTATTTTTTTGGTTTAATGTAGCATATTCAGACGTTTTTAATGCATATAAACCCTCATTTTCTGGTTTTAGTGCATAATATCAAGTTACCATGCATAACTGTGCATATTATGAATGTGCCTCCATAAAATCTCGGCTTTTCAAAGAAACGTAAAAATGTTGTATTCTATTGCCATTGTTATATTTTGATTGACTTGGCAACAGAGTTTGCACCTGCAAATATTTGAAAGTGCAAACTGCTGTTTACCCCAAATAAACAGTAATATAATACACCAGGCTACAAAAGAAAATGCCGACTCGCCGACCCCCACCACCTTCCATTGAAAGAAAACTGCTAAACAGAATGTTCACTGCTTCAATTTGTCAATCACTAGCCATTGTTGAAGACGTTGAATAATTAACTTTATAATCGTGCTGTGGAGAAATGGGTGTGACAGGGAAGAACTTAAGAAGGTACTTAGTTCAAATCCTGATCTTAAACTTCTGAAAACAGTGAAGGACGTATTGTGTGGAAAAAGTGTAAAATACATGGAATTCGATCTCACTCTCATTCAAATTTCTTCCCTTAACTAAACTTCTTCCCTGTTACTTCTTGTGAACTAGAAATATCCTTTTCTGCGTTCAAGAATGTCCAAACTGATAAATGCACGAGTTAAAGTGAGGAGAATTTGGAAAAACTCGTGGTGTATTGTTTTAAGAGAAATTGAAATATACTGCAGTAGGCTACAGTGAGGATTTTTGATAGTGCATGTTTCGCCCTTCATTGTGCATATTTGGAGATACGATAGTGCATGAATGCATGCATATTTTTAAGTTTGATAGTGCATGAAAATCCGGGCTTTACTTATTACCATTATAGGCAAGTTACAAGGGAGAATCAAATGAAAACCGCAATTAATTTTTCCCCACTATTTTACTGGAGGAAGAATGTTTGCTTGTGCATTATTTTTCCACATAGTTCCCTCCCAGTTCAATGCATTTACGCAATCGGATAGGAAGTGCTTCGATGCCGCGTGAGAAAAATTATTTTGGTTGACGCTGTAGCCACTCCTGTACCATCGATTGGACGTCTTCACCAGATTTGAACTTCTGCCCTCCAAGGTGGTCCTTTAATGGACCAAAGATGTGGAAGTCTGATGGTGCCAAAACGAAGGGGATTGCTGAGTGCAAGTGTTTTGCTTCAACATGATAAAGTCCGTCCTCATGCTGCTCGTGCAACCATGAAAACCATCGATTGACATTCGCTTCAAATGCCTCCCACATCCGCCATACTCGCCAGATTTGTCACCATAAGTAATAAGTAGGCCTACAATAGTAATAACAACTTTAGGTTGAGTAATAGGAAAGAATTTAAAAATAATAATAATACAGTCGGTCTATACGTTTTTGTGAAAATTCTTTGCTATGTTATTTTTACCGAAAACAATTTGATTAATTCTAAATGTTTGGAAAGGAATATAAAGAACAGCTAGTAAGAATAGAATAATGTAAGTTAGTAGGATGTTAATGATGCCGCCATTTTTTATTCCCTAAATAGTCACAATGAATTGTAATTCGAGGCCCGGATTTTCTCAAGACAAATTCACAAACAACGAAGTTGCAGTTAAAATTCAGACCTCTCCTTATATTACCTATGTACACAATTCGAAATTCAACTGAGGTTTAGCATATATATTTTACAGCTCTTCCGCATTTGTGTGCAGATTTCATGAAGTTCATATAGAGGCCACGGCCTGCTAGTGTAAATTGAATAGGAATAGCAAGCATCTGATTAGCATGGCAGTCAAGATGAGGCATGTCTGTGGTACAAGGAGGCTTTGCTAAATCAGTCACTTTGCAAATCCATAGCAGATGTTGATGGGGGCAAAGAGAATCTCGCATGCCGCAATCCAAGCCAACTACAGCCCCTTACCAAGTTCTAACATAAATTCAACCCCTTGTTTTAACTTGAATTTCTTCTTTAATGGTTTGTCTCATTCCTTTTTTACTTTAATGCATATATGCTACATAGTGTATAAAAAGTACAAAATATATAAATCGAAATAACACCGGAAAACGTGATCCATGATACCTAGAAACCGAAAAAAGGTGTTTTTTGAACAACGTCTGTCTGTCTATGAACATCCGTAGCGGGTAAACGGTTTATTGAAAGTTATTTACTTATTTTTTGGATTATATAATTTTATAAAATTCTAATGGACGACATAGAAATTGATTTCTGCAACATAAAACCTGTTTCGAAATCTTCTATCCTAAAATTGTCTGATGTAACATTCAGCAGAGACAATATTCTGTGATTTTTGGAATACATTTCTACACAGGCATCCGCCTATCCACACACACTATATATATACAGAGTGTTTAAAAGAAAATGTACACACTTTGAAGTGTCATAGAAAATCTATTTTCCGTTCTACAAGGTGAAATTTCTGGAAATAGAAGGCTTAAAGACCCATTTGAAAAATAAATGACTTTGTGATGAAAATGTGATTAATGTTCAAATGTTCAAATTGGTGGCCTTCAGCATCAACATTTCTGAGTACGGGTCACCACTGATTCCGTACATCGTACCGGAGTGTCCAATGTGATTTCTGTGCACACCGCTTGAATCTCATTCCAAAGTGTTGTTGGATGATTGTTGAATCGATTATTGACACGATTGTTGGACGATTGTAGAAACTATTCTGCTCTCACCTATTGAAGAATTATAACATTATTTTCTCCCAGAAATTTAATCTTGTAGGACGGGCAATATATTTTCTATGACAGTTCAAAGTGTGTATACATTTTTTGAAGCACTCTGTATATATATGAACACGAGGCGAGTCCATAAAGTAAACTTCACTAGGGCCATTTACACAAACAAAACAAAATCTCATGGAAGTATTCATTGCAACAGATATAGCAAGTGTTCAGTTATTTTCCAGTTATCTACCATTCTCTGTCATTCACTGTCATTTCTTGAGGGGTAGAAAAAGATGGAAAATCTCTGGGTGCGCGGTCCGAGCGGTGGAGACTTCAACACCTCTTTGCAAGTCTCCTGCAAAAGTTCGACTAGGGAGTGTTTCAACATCCACCCTACAGCCCGGACCTCGCTCCCAGTGATTGCCACCTTTTCCTACACTTCAATAAATGACAAGAGTATGGTAGAGATTGTCAGAGAAACGGAGAAGGTTATCACACAATGGTTCAAATCCCAGGCGGCAGACTTCTATGATACAAGTGTTCAAAAGTTGGTCCCACGTTATGACAAATGTCTCAATTCCTGTGGAAAATATAAATACATTTTTCTTATTCAAAAACACGTAACAAAAGCAATTGGGGGTAGCATTTTTGGGGCTGGAACGGATTAATGGCATTTCAATTAATTTCAATGGGGAAAATTGCTTTGAGATACGAGCAAATTGACATACGAGCAAGGTTACGGAACGATTTAAACTCGTATCTCGAGGTATCACTGTATATGCATATTCGGCTTTTATTTTAGCAGTAATCCTCAAAATATGATGTGTATATATATATATATATATATATACATATTCTGTTTTTATTTTAGCAGAAATTCTCAAAATATTGTGTATTACACTCACACAACTTTCTTTTTTATTTATTTTATTATTTATTTTTTATTTTTTATTATTTATTTGTTTTTTTTATTTATTCTTTTACTTTCTCTACCTACCTGCGTCTTTGTTTCCTTTGCATCACAATTAACAATATAACATAGAAGACACAGAGATGTATTTATTCTGTTGCCTGGACAGTTAATAACTAAATTATCCCGTATCTAGGATAAGCGATGGTAAAAGCATTTGTGGACAGGGTGTGGCTGAGACAATGCAGGAATTTAAGTGATAATTACATTATTGTTCTTGCTCTGTGACTTGGCTGCAACTCATGGAGACAGGCCAACACCAGCCCTGTTTGTTTTCTGCAGGACTCAGGTTGTCTTCCAGTCTGCTTACTGCATTAATTGCTTTGTAATACATGAGTAATTCTTGTACTCCTGTACTTCAAGAAATCCCTATGCCTTATATCCAACATCCAGATATGCCTGTTTACTGATAGACATGTAGGGGAGAGCCTGGAGGGATGGGACGTTTTTACTTTACATTTTTTTAATGTTTTGGTTTAATGTAAGCAAAAACGGATTGTATTTCTGAAAACTGCTTGGCTTTAGGATATAAATACGAGATGTTATACAGAAGGTTACAAATTTTATTTACCTTCCAGATAAATAACATTTTTTAAAAATAGGGTTCCGATGTTTATGACCTAAAATGTGGAAAATATGGCTGCAAATATGCCCTTAAAAATGACTAAATATGACCCAAAAATCCTAAATATGACCTAATAAAAGTAACGTATTTTCAAAAAATAAATATTCCAATTTAAAACGTTTAAAGATACTAAATTCTTATATCAGATGAATTTAATCATACATCACATTTTGACAATTTTTTTTACAGTTTTACTTGTAAATAACTTTTATTTTTAAAGAATTTGCTTCTGTTTGCTCTCTTTATCAGCTCCAAATACTCGTAATATTTGTAGACCTTGCATGTCCCTATAAAATATGAACAACTGCATTAATTTTAAAGTTTAAGTTTCCAATAATTTGGCATAAATATCAAATTAATGAAATAAATTTAGTATTTAACTCGACCATATGGTACGTAGGCCTACACTGTATAATTGTGTTCTTTTACCGAATTTATAACAGAAATATGACGTTAAATTACACTTATGGTCAAAATATGACCAAGACCACAAAAAAGAACGAAATATGACTTTATTTGCAAAATAAAAACGGTCCGATTAGGATAACAAGCGAGCAATTGGTGTTTAATTGTGTTTGCGGCGAGAACGGAGGTCAGGATAAAAATATGACATGTCGTAGACATCAGAACCATATTTATAACATTATCAAATGTTCCATCCTTCCTACCTGTATGTGGCATGGGACACTGTTCAAGGAGGTATGGGACAGAGCTTTTTTAGCCTCAATGTTCATGTAAATAATGTTGGAAATCCTCATAAAGTTTAAAAATGCCTATTTCCAATGCATTTAAATAGAACATAAAAACAGGAGTGTTATAATATGTGACTCGGAACAACAAGTCTCTCATAAAAAAATGAAGCAAGCAAGTTCGACTTCAAAATACAGCATGTACCGTTACAGGTCGCACGGTATAAACAGTAGAACACCGGTATATTCACGTTTGATTCGTACAGTAGTTGTCAAATTAATTCGGGTATTGAAAATTTGATTGTATGAAGGACTGGAAAAACGCGTGGGTATAGTAAACATAGAAAATTCTATACATTAATATTTCAATACACTTTACGGGAGGTGTTAAAGAGAAAGCATGCGAAGGCAGAGGTGACTGGAGCATTAAGGTTATGAAATGCTATGTAATGGGATGCAAATGTAAACAGAGCATATTGATTCATGGGGTTGCCACCCCCAGGGGGTAATTACCAGTTACCACTTAGTATGGTAATCACTCTCCAACTCTTTCATAACAATCAAACACATACACAGGTGTCTTTCACTATATCATAAACTCGATCATTCCACGCATACTTTTATATCTATCTACTCTCTCATCTACTACTCGCCCTTGAATTCATTCAAACTCTTCATTCCTCCAAACCAAGCTTCTGCAATTTAATCAAATAAATTACGTCATGTTTTATATATATTCCAAGTCTCTACCTATTATAGTTTAGGCTCTACGTTGATTCTCTGTCAGTCACGAATATATATATATATGTATATATATATATATATATATATATATTAGGGATGGGTCCTCGATACTTTCGATACCTCGATACTCTCGATACTTGCATGGTATCGGCATCGAACGATACTTCAGAAAACTAGCTCGATAATTTTTCGATACTTTTGTAATTCTGCAATTAAGTGAGAATGCTAGTATTTTTTAACAAAAACTTGTAAGTGGACTGTTTAACAAACTAATTTTAGTTTTAATGTAAAGTTTAAAAACAATTATAGGCTACTGATGATATTAAATTTTGTCTTATTAAATATGCAGACTTAATTAATTTAGTTGGTATTACGCAGTTCTCTCAAATTTTAATTTTTAATGTACCTATTTATTGAAACTGGAAATGTTGAAGGCATCGAGTATCGAAGTATCGAGTATCGAGGAAAAAATCATGTATCGGTATCGAGTATCGAGTATCGAGAAAATCTGGTATCGACCCATCCCTAATATATATATATATATATATATATATATATATATATATAGAGAGAGAGAGAGAGAGAGAGAGAGAGAGAGAGAGAGAGACCATGCAAATTAAAGTAGAAATACAGCGTCTGTCGAGGACAATATACTGGATCAACAATTGAAAAGGACGGTAATCTTAGAGAATTACGTTATAAGTTATTTTTACTTTGCCCGTACTATAGGTACTGTAGGTAGTGTTTCACCCAGCAATTCGATGTTGAATTTTTAACAGAAATACACGTTTTGAGGTCCCATGAATCCAAAAATGCTATTTTCAGAAACATGTATGTGTTTGTGCCTGTGTTACTCGCAAAATAAAAATCTCTCTTTAATGCTTAGTTCTGCCGACGTTCCCATCTGGACAACATTTTAATCATAGAGGTATGTCTGACCGTCCTGGAAGATTCCCTCACAATACTCAGAAACGCCCTATACTCCTGAACCACGGCATAACAATATGTTATTTTATTTATTTTTAGGGTTCGGATGTTTACGACCTAAAAAGTGAAAAATATGGCTGCAAATGTGCCCTTAAAAATGACTAAATATGACCTAATAAAAGTAACTTATTTTCAAAAAATAAATGTTCCAATTTAAACGTCTAAAGATACTAAATTCTTATATCAGATGAATTTAATCAGACATCACTTTTTGACAATTTTTTTACAGTTTTACTTGTAATTAACTTCTATTTTTAAAGAATTTGCTTCTATTTGCTCTCTTTATCAGCTCCAAATACTCGTAATATTAGTAGACCTTGCGTGTCTCTATAAAATATGAACGATTGCATTAATTTTAAAATTGAAGTTTCCATTAATTTGGCATAAACATTAAATTAATTAAATAAATTTCGTATTTAACTCGACCATATAGTATGTACACTGTATAATTGTGCTCTTTTACCGAATTTATAACTGAAATATGACGTTAAATAACGAATATGGTCAAAATATGACCAAGACCACAAAAAAGAACGAAATGACTTTATATGCAAAATAAAAACGGTCCGATTAGGATCTCAAGCGAGCAAATGTTTCATTTGTGTTTGCGGCGAGATCGGAAGTCAGAATAAAAATATGACATGTCATAAACATCCGAACCCTATTTATAATTGTTAAATAAAATATTCTTAACTTAATATGTCAATTTGTACAGGTAGGCCTACTATTTCTAATTTCAAATACTTGCTTATATTTCTATGTATTTGTAAATTAGTTTTTTAGTATGCTTTATCTCAGCGCATCCCTTAGTTGAGGGACGCGGAATGTGAAAATTAAAAGAATTAATCAATTAATAAAACAGGTAAACGGGTGTAACAAAGTGCAAGAATGCTTTTGTTTAATCAGTGATAGTTGCAATTTTCTGTGCACAAAATAAGTTATTTTTTTTAATCGATTTCCGACTCAAGGTCCAGATCGATTCTTTAAGCAGGGCTTACGGAAGGACAAAGGTCTAACGTTTAATAAGCATATGTGAAGGAATATGTGGGTAGTGTTATTTCTCAAAGCTACCTATATTGCAACTTCGAAAGCCGTATGTGAACAATGTAAAACAATATGTTGTCATGAGAACTGATTTGCATTTTCTTTCTAATATATTATCATAAAATAGACACTGATTTGGGCATTACTCTGGTACTGGTAAACCGATTTTGTCCAGTTTCAATAGGCATCTTTCCACGGATGTTATAAATGTGTATACCAAGCTTCAAGAAAATCCGATAAAGCGTATTTGAGTTATCACGCGTAAAGGCACACGGTCAGACATTTTCCCGTCCCCAAACCATTTTCATACAGTGCCATTCTGGCACTTAATAATAACTATTATGTTGAATCTTAAGCCGTATATGTACAAACTGTTGCACTTAACCGTTACTTAAACATTGCTACCATTTGGGTGCAAGACTGCCGACTGGTATGAATATTACTGCTATATTACATAGGTCTCTTCTATGTGTACCTAAATTGAGTGTCTGGCATACAAACTATATATAACATTAATTAATGCATCATACGTTTCAAGAACAGTTTACTGGTGTATTTTTGAGGTCTGTACAAATTGCTACTACATAAATATGTCAGTCTACAAATTGCTCCTATTCACATTACTTCCCCCAAATCTGATTGCATCAATATTCCGGGTTGGCGTGCTCATTTTTTTATTTTATTTCCGTGACAGATGACCAATAATTATGTAGCACTTTATTCCTATTACATGTTCAGAGCATTTAGCCTACATTAGTAAGTAACTCTGATGTGGGCTAAATGTAATGGTGGTATTTCTTTCTATTACTTTCTGTATCTGTTTTCCTATCTCCCTTATGTTTGGGTGAAGGGCCTCCAAGTGGAGGTTTCTGTTACCTATGTGAATTCTGTTACGCTTATTTTCCGAGAGAGGGCAGAGGGACAGCTGGTAAGCCCATTGCCTCTCAACCCCTCTCAGGAAACTAAGGTATTACTTGGACATGAAAGGCCCGAAAAATGTTGCCCAGAGGCTCTAATTTAGGCTTGGAGTTCTTTTAAGTGCCGTAAATCTACGACACGGGCCCCCCAACTTAAAGTCGCTCCCGGAGAATTCCGTGCCCAGGGTTATTAAGCCCTGAAAAATTCGAAATCCCGCGACCTCCGGATCTAGAGGCGGGCACGCTACCTCTGATTCTTAACATTCATCACCAGCTATATCATAATTCAGTGTTTCCATAATTTGCAAAATTTACAGACTAACCACATGACTGGCCGCCACTGCATTAGTATTTTTTATTTATAACTCCAGTGTTAACAACGGAGTTAATTTGTTTCGCCTTTTTTTTCAAATGTTAGAAGACAGTGGCGGCAATGCTGTGGGAGATTTTATGCGGTGACAGGAAAAATTGAATCAATAGAGCAAAAACCTCCTAATAAAAGTTGCTTGTCTATGCCCGCTCTATACACAGGTATAATATTTTGGTGTTATTCATTATCATTCTGTATATGTATTTACTATGGGATCAACTATCAAACATTTAAAGATTAATTTCCGATACATAAATAATTAACCAAGATATAAGTTTGCATACACTTTTTATGTCACTTAAATCCTCAACCACTGGTCTTTCATTTCTGGGAATGTAATTGGTAGGCTGTGGGTTAGTACTTTATAATAGCTACACTATACCTAACACAACAACAACAGCAATGCACATGTTCCAAACAAGAGAGAAGAACAAGAGTACATCCAAGATATGAGGTCACTTCGCCAGATGGACTCGGAGTGGTGTGAATATTTTAGCGGCTTGTTTCGCATTAATTTTTCACGTGTTGGCAACACGTCATTTCCATTCGAAATTACATTGCAACACTCACGTAGATGCCACTTCCTTAAACAGAATACACATCCCATGAATACCGTGATTGATGCCAGAAGTGGTATTGCGACGTACCGCGCAGAAAACACATTAGGCTATCGAATGGTTAGAGAGAATCTATATATATGTATACCCTTATTCCTATGCATAGGCATGTTTCAGAAGAAAAATCCTCTGGAATATGATTCGAATCTGCGACCTTCGACTCGACCCAGGACTCGAATCCTGGTGTCTGAGGAATTTTTATTCTAAAATAATGTTATGTGTTCGGCTCGTCTTTCAAACGCTTCCTCGATTCTTCATTTACCACAGATGTATCGCAAAATATAACATCCATCTTCAATAGTGTATACACATAATACTTTCAGCTAATTCCTCATTTAATATAAATTGATATAAATAATCATCGTGCAAAAAATAGCATGCAATACTCGTGCCGTAAGCGCATAACGGATCTCGGAAATTGATAAAACTCTCTCCTCGATCCTCTGCACGGCTTACGCCACTTGTATCGCAATATACTAATTCCTAGTTTCTAATATCCCTCTACTTGTTCCTGGCAATTTCTTGTTTAGTAATGAGTGACACAGCCATCCATTCGTGATTGTCTATTTGAGCAGCTTTGGGTTTATTTAACTGTAAACCGTCTCTAAACGAATTAAAACCGATATATCGAGCTGAAACAAAGCTTTGTGGATGATATACTCTGTGCATGACTATTTGATTAACTTGTAATACACCGAAGCGTGAAGGCCGTGTATTGGAATATTGGTTGAGCGAAGCCTCCTTGTCTATTCACTGTGTTAACATAGGGCTTTGCCGAGCGTTAAATGCATGCAACGTCGATATCGATAAACAAATGAATGTGAAGTAAAACAATTTTTCTAAAATTTTCTGCTAACAAACCACATGGGTGGCTGTGGTTAAAATGCCCATACCAGTTTTCCACCGAATATGTTATCCACATCTTAGAGCTATATAGAGTATCATGTTTTTAACGGGGAATTAATGGCTCTATATGGCCAGTCTTTAAAACCACGTTACCTCGAAACCAAGGCTATCGGTGGTAAGCACCGAACCACCGCTATGGTAAGGTTAAATCTATAGGCATTAAACCAGTACACTAATTACGATATTGTAAAAGTAAAAGTAATGTGATCCCTATACTGGCCATGGAGGCCCAGATGGTTCCAGGAGGTTGAGGCTCCCAGATTTTGAACATTCGGCACGTGAAGGTGGTAAGGTTGTCAGTCTTACGCACCGGCCGCCTTTACTCCCAGGATTGCTCATGATACTTATTTCTGTTAGAGGCTGAGTCTACCCCAGGGCAGTAGTGCCAGCAGAAGGATTAAGGCCAATTGAAAAACTCCAACGTCCTTATCGGGAATCGAACCTGCGACCTTCCGCTTGGTAGCGCAGCGCCTCAACCACTACGCTACGGCGTACCCCAACTACAATATTGTAACTTCGTTTATTAATTTGAATTCAGTTACAAAAGAACTTCAGCTAATAAATTTCTAAATTTATTTGCGGACATGCTAAGTATAAATTATAAAAGTTTTAAAAATGAAGTTTGATGTTCAAAGGGATTTCTTTATTCGTAGGGGAAATTTTATGAATACCAATATTTTCCCTTGAGGTCAAGAATAGCCGCTTGTGACTACTTAGTTTATTTGGCACGTAAAATGAAATCTTCCTAACAATATTATTGTCATACATTTTTGATTGATTATTTATTTATTAAGTGCCAGTATGATACTTTATGAGATTGTGTGGGGGACGGGAAAATGTCTGTCCGTCTGTCCGTCCGTCCGTCCGTGTGTCTGTACGCGCGATAACTCAAATACACTTAATCGGATTTTAATGAAACTTGGTATACCCATTTATGACGTCTATGAGAAGTAACCTATTGAATTTGGACCTGATCGGTTGACCGGTACCGGAGTAAAACCCAATTTAGTGTATATTTTAAGGACGCGGTAACTGAAATACGCTTTATCGGAATTTCATGAAACTTGGTATATACATTTATAAAGTCCATGGGAAGACGTCTATTGTTAGTGGATAAAATCAGTTGACCGGTATCGGAGTAATGCCCAATTGAGTGCCTATTTTATGGTAATACATTATAACAAATTTAACAAAAGCAAATCTGTTATTCTGACAACATATCGTTTTACGGCCTAGGAATTTGCAACGGTGAGCCATGACACATTGATTATCAAACTACATAGTCAGATATTTATTTCGTTCATCAAGTTGAATACTGTTATATACAGAAGATATGTTACTCTGAAATAATTAGGCCTACATACAATAAGTGGAGTTCATCGCCTGTGTATTTTGTGAAATGTTAACATATTTTATGAATGTCTTATATCAGTGTATACGAGTTTGAACTAAGGTTAAGTATGAAACTTTAGACCTTTGATATTGATATTGATAGCAGCCTTGATTGATTCGTTTCTTCATAACGATGTCAGTGTAGGATAAATAATAATGTAAATAATCTAAATAAAACATTTAAAACACCCAGCCATTGAATGTTGATATTCTATTGTGCATTCTACGGATATGTAGACTACCGATATTTACATTAGGCTATATTGTAATGTGAGTATTTTTCTTATTCGTTCCTGTGTATCAATATACCTAATGTAATTCCTGACAGATAGATTTAATATTGACATTTTATTCATTCATAACCTTTAAGGCTGCTTTAAACTTGAAACAGACATATCAGCGAATTGTAGGCCTATTGCATCATTATTATTATTCCCAGCGCACTTTGTTTCTGGAGTTTAACTCGGAGATCTATTACAAAAATAACTTTTCTGCATTGGCCTATCATAATTGCGTTTATCGCTAATTAAAAAAAACATACTGGCACTTTGTTATATCAGTTTACCTGATTATATTACATTATTAAGCGAATGACAATTAATTTCACTTTAATAACAGCCGAAACAATTGAACCTTAGGTGCCTAAAGTTATTTACTTACTTACTTACTCAAGGGCAATAGACAATTGCTCAGCAAGCTAAAGGAATATTATTTATTTTATGGAACCCGAAGGTTCATTGCCGCTCTTACCTGAGCCCGCCATTCACCCTATTCTGTGTTAACTCCATCTAACCAACCCTCGCAAATCCTACTTCTCTTATATCTATCCTAATATTGTCCTCCCACCTATGCCTAGGTCTTCCAAGTGGTTATTTTCCCTTCATGTCTCCCAGTCAATATTTTTTAGATATGTCTTTCCTCCCCCATGTTCAGCCCATTTCATCCTCCGTGATTTAATTACCCCTACTGTATCCGCTGACGAGTACAGGTTATGAAGCTCGTCGTTTTGCAGTTTTCTCCAGTCCCCACTTTCATCTCTTTAAGGTTAGAAAGAGGGTTCAAAGATTGAATTTCTTCTCATTTACCTAACTTTACCTGTGATCCTTATGTAATAGGACATACTATGACATTTAGACTTACATATAACTGTTACTGCTATAAACAATCGTGGTAACGACATAATATATCCACACTTCTGATAGTAGCCTATACTGTACTAAACGAGTCGCCTGCAAACGCTTGGATCGACAATTTCTCCGGCACGGGAGTACTGCGGGTAGCATACACGAATTGAGTTAGGCGCTTTCGCCTCGCAAGAAGACTGTTTTCATGCAAAGGATTGCAGGCGACTGTACGTCTTCAGAGAAGGTTTCAAAATATGAATCACTGTGTACGAAATTGAAACAAAGTCGTGTCTTTTTTATAAAATCAAGAAAATTAAAACTTTTGAAGTAAAACTTCTTCAGTGGCGGTAGAGGGTAGCTCGGGAAAATCAGTCACACTAAAACCGTCACGAAATCAGTCACAATCAGTCACACTAAAACCGTCACGAAATCAGTCACACTCAAAACCGAACGAAATTACTTACTTGTTTCGGTGCGGACTGCACAGAAAACAATCAACTCAATGATTAGGAGTAATCAAAGGAAATTTTTCAGACCTTACTTCCTCAATGGCAATAGACAATTCCTAAGCATTCTAACGGTATAAGTTATTATCTATTTTATGGAACCCGTAGGTTACCGCGCAAATCCAAAATTCAAAATTCAAAATTAAAAAATACAAATTTCCAGAATTTAAAAAAACAAAATTAAGAATTATAACATCCAAAAATCCAAAATTTAATAAATAATAAAATAAAAAATTTAAAAATAAAAAAATAAAAAATTTTAAATATAAAAAAGTAAAAACAATTCAAAGATCGAAAATTTAAAAAATCCAAAATTAAAAATTCAAAGATCCAAAATTAAAAAGTCCAAAAACCCAATATTAAAAAGTCCAATAATGCAAAATTTAAAAAATCCAATAATCAAATATTGAAAATATAAAAAAAAAATAAGTAAAGTTTTACTTCTGTCGCTTGGCGTTCCACGCACTCTTTTTTTTCCATGTATAATATTATTGAAATTAAGAAACCATCGTGTGACATCTTCGGACTGTATCTAATCCAACCGTATAATAGTTAATTATGAGTCATCAGGTGGTAGGGGACTGATATATTTTTTTACAGAGTGTACTGCACAGTGCGATTAAATCACTGTGGAAAAACATAGTTCGTAAACATGACACCGGCACAGACATTTGTCCTGAGTTACACTACCTTTTGTTTACTTTAGCTTCGCTCTTTTCAGTTTACATTTAAGATAATGGACAGACGTATGTCTCTCCAAACGAACATTTAACAACAATTCTAGCTTCGTTTTTACATTTCTTTGTGATTATTCAAGTACCACAGACTGACAAATTAAGCCAAGTATAAGTCCTGGCTAACTATTTACTAGCTGTCTTGGGATTTAGAGGGCTGTATCCACCCCTGACAAGAGTTCGTAGCATTAACACACTCGCACGTGCTTTACGATAATGGAACCCGACAGTTCCCACTCTCCCCGCGAGAGGCGTGTTTTTCCTCCCGTCTGACTTTGTTTATAAATATTTCACAGTTCAATCCGCCATACACTTAGCTGTACTGCGAACAAAGGGGAATTTGTACTCATCACATGCAGTAAACCCTTTTCCTTATATACGGTAACAAAACTTCCACCTCAAGTCTACTAACAATATTCTATGAAAATAGTGTTATATATTTGTCATATTTTAGTCTTATTTGTACAATACTAGCTTAAATTGCCCGGCGTCGCCCGGGTTTTGTATTTCGTAATATGAAATTAACTTATGGAGGACTTTCGATGTTGAAACTCTAGATCCTTATATAATATGTATGTAGAATTCGAAATGAGGAAGAACGACATATGGCACTCAGAATATTCCCTCAGAAAACGCTAGATATAGCTTTTTATGGCTCATAGAGGATGTCGAATGTTGCATTCCATTGATTCTACATACCATGCCTGGGAGGAGTGCAAATAAGAAGAAAAAGAAATTCCGATTACATAAGATTGTATTGTCTTGACAGAAAATTGTATTTCTTACTCTCATATTACCATACAGCCGTTTCGGGGCTGAAGTAAAAAATAAATTCAATATCACTTTCATACTTTCCTTCCCAAAAACCTGGGACATAATATACTGCGCGCGTAGGAGTGAAAATGTTCCATCCCATTTTGTCTTCTTTTAGATGCTTAGGGCCCCTGATAAACTTCCCTTTGCCTATTTCTCAATTAATACAAAGCCTACAGCTATGAGTGACGTATCAGTGGATAGGATTTGTTACCGACTTCCGACATAGCATTCTCACTGGCACACACTTAAGTTGTCCCTACAATACGACCGCTTATTCTACATCAAAATGTGAAGTGAGAAAATGATATTTTCCACCTCGAGGGTAGAGAAAGTTATGTGACTGCTTTATTTTCGTGGGTTTTATTCTTCATGAATTATTTTCACAAATGTATTAATTACATCGATAGTATCAGAATTTGTCAAAGCCCAGTATTATAATATAGTTTCCAAAGCCCTATGTGAACACCCTAAACAATACTTTCATTATGTAAACAATTGACAGCAGAACTCTCTAACTGTGCCTCATTTCACTTTTCCAACTTTTCCCGTGGATTTTCCAAAAATTTTCTTTCATACGAAACTTGTCCTGACAATTACGAACACAACAAAACAAAAATGAGCCAAATCGGCCGAGACGTTCTCAAGTGATGCGGCAACAACCCTTTTGTAAATTTATTTTTAGTAATATAGATGCTGTTACATTATACAAGTTGGGATTGTTGTTCTTGGTTGGGACTATAGAGACATAAGATATACCAGTAGGCCGTCTGCATCTTCAGTGCACGCCGCTTATTGTGATCACTTCGTGATGCAGTTATCTGTTAATATTAACCGATTGATAACAGTAGCCGAAGGAATTAAATGAAGGTTATTTATTTATAGTTAAGATAATACATTACAAAACAGAATTTAAAATATTTTGATAAAATAATACGTAACTGTGAATCATTGAACCACTCATAGGCTAATGCAGTAATAAACTGCACGAAACTATTTTTTTCAACCAATAAGAAAGTTTTGAATTGTTTTTACTTTCTTTTAGGAGTCCATTAACCAATACCCCATACCAGTTGCGAGTTACAAGTATTTTTAGAAGTCTGTACTGATCTGTGATGAACAGCGCGTAGCAAAACATCTAATGCCTGTCTGTTAAAGTTTTTTTTTTTTTTTTAATTAGATTTTACACCAACCATCACTGCATGTCAATACTGTATCTTCATAAATCAAAAGCTGCAGCTTAACTGTATGGTGAATCATGCTTTATTGCTTAAAAGAGAAATTTAGGTAAAACCTTTCGAACTGGTCATCCTGTGAGCTGGAAACAGAATTGCTACTTGCAGTACAACACAAATCCAATTGAGTTAGATACGAAACCCTTTGAATGACGTACAGTAATTGAAAATAAAGCCGCAAAAAAGAAAATGTGATAACATAAACCGAATCTTTGATCACTATAAACAGCATTTTTTCAATGTATCAGTATTAATCCGCAAGGGACTTTACAAAAGTGATAACATTACCCGATGATAACATTATCCGCGATTTCGTTAAGCGGCGTTCACTGTATTCCAATTGTGTTATAACTAGCAGGTGCTCGCGGTTTCCACTCGATTATTTACTCAAGTGCTTGATGTTTCATTTAAATCATTTTATTAACAGAAAAATAAAACATTATTATAACACTGAGATTTTTAAAAAATAAATTGCATGAATTACATAATTGTATTCTTAATTAGATTGTTTAACGTTAGAAATATTAATAACTAGCATGTGCCCGCGGCTTCGCCCGCGAAAATTATTTCAAAAATTAAAAATTAAGAGCATAATAGTAAAATCATTATATTTATTAACACCTAAATCACGTGGACAACATACCACGATTAGATAGCGTCGCCTGGTAAAAGCGACCTCTGATTCCAGTTTCTTGGCCCAGAAAACCTCTGTATAGTGAGTTTCGTCCAAATAAAACAATGTTTGACCACATTTAGGGCTTACAACATTCAAGCGGTCGCAAAAGTCTTATTTCCAAGGTATGACAAAAATAGCCAAAGCCAACTGAAATTGATTTGACATTGAAATGTATAACTGAAAACTAATGCTTGGAAAACGCAAAAAATGCAAGTTTTTTGCCCGTTTTTCACTCATAACCCACGAACGAAAGCTAAAATTAAAATTCCGGCTTCGAGGTGCATTTTCCGACCCTTCAGTCCACCTATGTTTAAAAATTCATATCTCTGCATTGAGTAGATTTCGCTGGGCATCGCGGACAGACAGACAGACAGAAGGAAAGACACACACTTCCTTTTATTAATATAGATTAAACAAATAAAACGAATCTTATGTTGCCACATGGGCATACAGATTTGAAATGAAATGATTATAACGAACCACAGATTCATGAACCTTAACAAATCATTCATAAACAACTAAACCGATTGATAATTTTAAAAAGATAAAAACCCGGCTTCGAGGTTCATTTAACGATTAAAGCGCGCCGCCAGGGGGAAAAAAAGACCTCAGATTCGATTTCCCTTGCCCAAAAAGACCCGTATAGTGCGTTTCGGCCAAATCATTGACTGTTTTCCCATTTAGGCGTGCTTTCATGATTCACTTCTGTCCACCTAAATAAAAATGAGATCTCTGCATTATCATAATATTATTTATTAGTATAAAAATTGCTGTTTCGTATAGATAAGAATGCCACTAAATAGATAAGATATAGATAAAATACATAAAATATACATAATCTGGCAGTATAGATAAAATATGTTCACTAAAATTATTAGTTCATTAGTCAGCTGACTCATTTGAGTCTTTGTACTACTCCGACGCTGCACGGCCTACTTTTATAAAATGAAATAGATCCCTTTGTTATTCATCTATTGCCTTCACGTAGTGCATGTCTCATTTCTGTTTGCTTTTCGTTTCAGTAAACAGTGGACAATATACTGGATTAAAATGCACTGTGGTGTGAGCAATCAGAATAATTGCTTAGAAATGCTATTTCATAAACTTTTTGAATAAAAAAATTAGATCTTGGGACATTAGCTTGAACGTGACGGTATAAATTCATCACCACAAAATATCGCATAGAAGCAGAATGATTACATTAATGACATATCTATTTATGTTAGATTGTGAGGGTTTTTACACACGTGTCACGATTGTTATTCAAGGAAACCAATTATTCTATTGAAATTTTTCATGTTTATTTAAATCTTATAATCCACTGATGATTTGACTAGAATATTTGAATAAATATGTAAATTCAGCTCTACAAGGGATATTGTCAAGGTATATAAAGCTGGATATTGTTGTCTAGTCAATTTATGGGCATCTTTGCTCCGTAGGGCGTTGTTTTCGCTACTATTTAGAGGTTATAACACTCTTGAATGTTTCTTGAATTTAAAGTGACGTATTGTTTCGAGCAAGAAATAAATTTATTTCATTAAAACGAGCATCATTGGTTTCTTTTTTCATAATAAAAGAGGTAAAACAATTTTTGATATGTTTCCATCACTGATATAGGTAACATGGATAAATCTTACAACATGGATAAATTTCTGTGTGCCTGATATTATGTATTATATTACGAAAATATCGAACTTATTTCCGATATCGGCTAACTATCGACTTTTATGATGAATGGTCATTTTTTTGCCTGATTTTCTCTGGTGAGGTAATTGAATAGGTGTAGTAGCTCATTGTTTAGTGCCTCACACCGTTGCTATCCTGTTTCAGGACGAACAAAAGCCAGACAAAAGACGTGTGAAAAATATCGCTCCCTGCAGGTACATTTCATGTTATTATAACCTATCCACTGTTACAGACATGGCCTTTTATATAAGACACGTATGTTTACAGGCTTTCTTCTTCTGATTGTTCTGAGGTTTCCTATTAGCATAATGAATTGCTATTCTCCCTTGTGATGCTCGAGTTCCCATGTGTGGCAGTTTAATTCCATTAATTAACACCAGATGGCATTGTTACACATACACAATTCAAAGCTACGGTTTCCACCACTCCCAACTTTCCAGATAGCATCAATCAATGTTAGATTGTTAATGCATAACACCAAAATACCTGCATTATATTTGATTATTTGGTTACTTGCTTGCTTGTTTGAGGTTATTTAACGAAGGTTGTGCACTGCTACTTGAGCCTGTAAGCGTCGCCAATGAGCCGGAATTATGTTCCCCTGGAGTTCTTCGTCATGCTTGTGAATCTACTGACATAGGATTGGTGTGCTCACGCACATTTTTAAATTTATTTCATACTCTGGAAGCCAAAATCTAGGCGTCAGGAGATTTTACTTCAAGGCAGATAAATCTGTGTAGTCTATTAAGAGGTAGTGTTTGTCTGTTTGTAATGCCCAGCCAAATCTAGGGCTCGCAGAAATTTAAATTTGTCAACGTAGACTGACTGATTGGTTCCCAATGCACCTCGAAGCCGGATTTTTTATTTTAGCTTTATGTCGAGAGTTATGAGCAAAAAATAGATAACGTTATTTTTTTCATTAACGAAATACCAGTTTTCGCTAAAGTATATTATTGTAACTGAATCACAGGTGGCTTTGCTCTGCTGCCATAGCAACCGGGAGAGAAGATCATCCTTGAAATAAGTGTTTTTCAACATAACGCATCAATTTGTCTATTTTGTTAGCCCGCCCTGCTTGATTCATTTGTTCATGATGTAACCGATACGCAGAGATTTTATTTTTTCTGCGTAAGTGGTTGGAAGAGGGAAAATTAACGTGGACCTAAATGGGAAAACTATCTATACAGGGGCTTTTTAGCGTCAAGGAACTCGAATCTGAGGGTTTTTTTCCCCAACGACGCTTTCTAATCGCGGAATGCATATCGAAGCCGGACTTTCAGCTTTATCATTATTCATCTTTGAATTGTATATGAATGAATTACATATAAATGGTGATAAAACGAATGTTTTATTAATTTGCTGTTTAATGAATGATTTTTAAAAAATCTAGCGATTGAATTAATAAATGTGGGCGAAAGCGTGTGCACCTGCTAGTCGGGAATATAATAAGATGTATTTCAATTATTTTCATTTTCCCACTGAGCTATACAATGTGTTTTTAAGTTACAACTACCACCTGTGCTTAATATTTAAAACCTTAGAAATTTAACCTATTTTGAAAAAAACTTATTTTAACACTTCCATCATGTATAAGTAGGATAAGCTACTAGTCTAGAGATATAAAATCTTGTGATACAGACATTAAATTAGTCATAAGTATTACTAAAATTCTTAAAACTGTTAAAAATGTATTAAAAGTTCATAAAATAAAAGTCTTGTAATAATATGCAGATACTGTCCTGGAAGTTGGAAGAGGACATTATCTGCATTTTAATACAAGACTTCTATTTTATGGACTTAATTACTTTTTTAACAGTTTCGAGAATTTATAGTAATACTTATGACTAATTTAATGTATGTATCACAAGTTTTTATATCTCTAGACTAGTAGCTTATGCTACTTATAGCCTATATGTTGAATGTGTAAAAATAAGTTATGTTTTTGAAAATAGGTTAAATTTCTAAGGTTTTAAATACTGAGCATAGGCTAGGTGGTAATTGTAATTTAAAAGCAATATAATAAGATACCCACTACCCATATTAAAAACGTGGTTGAATCGGTAGCGCACTTTTTCCTCTACTCCCGCGGTCCAGATACGGTTCCCGGCCGGACCTGGGAATTTTTCAGTAGTGACAAATCCCTTTCCCGGGTTCAGGACTGAGTATTTGTGTCATCTTTGGTATAAGAGTCAGGCAGGGGACTGGCGTACTCCAGAAACAAATACACTGAGAATATCCCCTTAATTGATCACTAGGGGTCTATGGACTACAAACACACCCATGTGAAGATTAGGGTGATATTTTCCTATCATAGTTTGAAATTAATTATTAAAAAATTTACATTTGCCTTTATCCATGGATGTTATGTCTGCGTGACCAATTGTAATTTAAAGTGTATCTAGAATTAAATTTATTAACTGAATTTGAACGTGAAAATGTAAACCACTAGGAGGTGCCCGTGGCTTCGCCCACGATAATTCATTTAAAAATTAAAAATTAAGAGTATAATAATTATTAAAGCATTATATTTATTAACACTTGCACGGGAATCATTCATAAACTAAGCCATTAATAATATTAATGAAACAGCTAAAATTCCGGCTTCAGAGTACATTCTACGATTAGAAAGCGCCCCCCTGGGAAAACTATATCAGAATCGATTATGCAGTTCCAAAGGAACCTGTGAACACATAATACGTATTGTTTCTCATCTGTTTATTGACATGAATATGATGTGAATTTTATTTGATCAATTCAGTGTAATTTTCAGAAATTATATAATGTTTCAAGGGAAGGAATGGTTTGTTTGGATTATTATTATCAGCGATATTTCAAGAGTTAGCCTAAACCATCAATATTTTACTGCTGGTGGCCCCGGCTTCGCCCGCCATTATTCATTGACTCCAGGATTTTTAAGAAATTTACACTGGTAGATTATTAAATATGTTTGTGGTTCAGAGCTATGAAAATTGTAAGTAAAAATAAAATTAAAATATTTGTTCATTGTGTTAATTTCACTTAGGCCTTATATAATAAAGAAACGGTTTTCCTAATTTTGTAGTCGTCATGAAAGTTTACACTGCGAGAGACGAACACCGCCGAGTATACCCGATGTCTCACGAAGCGGGCGAGCGAGCAAGCACGCTATTTAGGGCCGTTGAATTGTATAAGAGTAGATTCCTGCTGGTTGGATATCGTCTTCAGAGGTGGATTATTGACACTGCCTTCCCTTCTCAAGACCCTTTATCACACCATATGTGTCACTTACCAATGTTAGTGGAGTCGTGCTAGAAAACTGTTTAGTTTTGTAGCAGTCTGTGAGATCTCACGTCATGATTACTTCAGTTTTGTCAGTTTATACGTTTTTGTGATTAACAATTGTTTTGTGAATAACAATGAGTGAACGTCAGGGAACATAAAAAACTGTTATGCCGAGAGTTTCAAGACTATGTGATGAGAGTTATGGAGAAATTATTTCGATGAAATTTTGAATGTTATTTAGATAATGACGAAACTTATGTGTTATTTCTAAGGGGAAAATATTTTAAGTTAAGCTACTGCAATTTTTAACACTGCCACTTATTATGGTGAACTGTGATTAATATCTGGTTGGGAGTGATGTGAATGACGATACTAAATAAACTTTTGTGTATATTCGCTAAGCATTTGAAAAATATTAACATATCTTTGAAACCGTGCATTTCATTGCATTTATGGCGCAGTAACTGTGTGTGCCCTGAAAACTCCCGTAAAATTATGCTTACTTTCTCATTGGCAATAGAGAATTCCTCAGAAAGCTAAAGAAATATTATTAATTTTATGGAACCCGAAGGTTCATTGCCGCGCTTACCTGAGCCCACCATTCAACCCTATTCTGTTCTAACTCCATCCAATCATCCCTCGCAAATCCTACTTCCCTTAAATCTATCCTAATTTTGTCCTATCTACGTCTAGGTCTTCCAGGTGGTCTTTTCCCTTCGGGTCTCCCATTCAATACTTTTGAGATAGGTCTTTCCTCCCCCATGCGCGCAACATTTCCAGCCCATTTCATCCTCCGTGATTTAATTACCCTTACTATATATGGTGAAGATTACAGGTCATGAAGCTCGTCGTTATGCAGTTTTCTAAAGTCCCCATTTTCATCTCTCTTAGGCTCAAATATTTTTCTAAGCAACCTGTTTTCGAACCAGTAAGCCGCCATCCCGTAAAATGATGATGTAAGAATAATGCGCCCATAGTTGTAGGAATAAATTTGCTTCAATTATAATTAAAATTCTCAGTTTGTTACTTTTTCGTTCTTGAAATCCCTTAGCTCTGAGCAATTACTCAGACCTCATGCTCATGTTAATGTCAGAGATTAATCACGTCTATGGTTAAGGTTTAGGGTACGTGATGGAAACGATATAACCCAGGATGTGCTGATAAGTTTTTTTGTTATTACCAGGGGGCGGATTTCTGTGACATGTCATATTTTTCCCCTTTCCATTATTTCAGGTTTCTGACTAATTTAAACCCGATTCCAAGCATCCTTGTGAAAATGGAACGGTTTTTATTGTGCACATAACTGCATATTTAGAAAATTTTAAACTATTTTAGCATATTTAGTATGAATATGCATATTTAGGTTATATTTTTGGCATATTTGTGTGCATATTAAAGAAAATTTGAAGTTTCATATCATATTTTGTAAATTTTGCATTATAATAATACTTTTTTTGAGAATTTACAGATATTTTAAATAATTAACATTATATTTTAATAAAATGAATTGCAATAAAACTTAAAAAAAATATACATAAAAAATATACATATAAAAATGTACAAAATGTTTAAGTGGTAAAGTCATATTTTAAATTATATTTGTCATATTTTAATGTTCTTTAGGTCTTAAATACATGCATATATCCTATTTTTTAGGTCATAGAAATCCGCCACCTAGCTATTACAATAAAAATAAAAACAGTTTATTTCAGTACGTCACATAATATATTTTTATTCACACATATCTAAACAACAATATACATCATATGAGCAAGTTAGTGTTTTATCAGTATCACACAACGAAGAACAAATATACGTCACTCTTGCTCTAAAACCACTTCCAAGCATAAAAATCTCTTTTCCATATACTTAATTGGTCTACTTTAAAAGCACATGTCATAGGTAACAATTTATTAATTATTTCGTTCTAACTGGCCGTAAGTTTCACCTTAAAAAATTAGAAGCAATGCGAGATCTTTAAATATTTTGTACTATACCATTATAGATGTTAAATGGTTTCTCGGGCTTCCAATATGGTGAGTACCTGGATAAATTCCAAGCTTTCGGCAGGTTGCTAAGCAGTCATTATTTGGGAGAAGTGAGCTAATTAGGCAAAGGTTTGTCTTACATCAATCTCCGTAAATGTTCAAATTTAAAGCAATCAATACAAGTAAAATATTTAGCTATTATTATACAGTACCATAAATGTTTTTAAAAATAGAATACTGTTTGAATCCATTTTGTTCTCGAAAAAATTGTGTTCTGTACCTGTAGTGTATACAGCATGATTTCGAAGAAGGCCTTGCTCTCGATACTTCATTTATTTGTTCCATTGTCTTCTTAATATTTTGTACGTTAACAGGCCTTGGCTAGTAGATGCATGTAACCAGTTTGCACTTGAACAGAAATCTTGCTCGTACTCTTCGCCATATTAACATAGCACAACATAGGAAGTGTTCATAAATAAACAATGAGTGCTTTTAAAGTAGACCGGACCTTTCAACTACAGCATGCTTTAAAGCCGGAGAGATTATATCACCCGGCTTGGCATAAAAAGCGCTTAACGACCAACATCCCTGCCGTCATAATACAGATGACACCACTTTACTTAACTCTGATATTGCTTAGTAAAATTCAAAACAGTCTCTATAGCCTCGGACGATTTTCATCACACTCTGTGTTTCAGCTGACCCGAATTTTCCTTTGTATTTCAGTCTGGACAGAGAAAGAAACAGGTACACTCCCAGAAAATAAAATTAGCCAAACACCAGTTTTATCATTCTCATTGGTTTAGCAGTTGTGCTAGGCCACCTGTCGTAAAAATGACAGCTTCTAAAAATAAGCTTAGTCAAAGGCAATATCCTTAATTATCCGATTTCAGTAACAAAAAAGACTAACCTCAAGAATTATTTAATTAATGGCGCACAAAGCACAATACCACGCCATTTTATCTGCTGATTTATAAGTAGGCCTTGCTTTCTGTTTTATGAGTATTAGGTGCAGCTTAAAGCACCAAAATATAGACCATATTCCGTCTTTTTTCCTGATATACATAGCTCATAATAGGACCGCAAATTAATACACTAAAAATTCAACCTTCTAAAACATATTAAAATAATGTTTAAAAATTCAACATGGAATTAAATATAAATGTATTATTCAAAATGACAGCTACTTACTATGTCATAATTCAAGGTTTCCCTCTTAACTCAAAAATGTTTAACATTTTCAATAATTTTTTTTCTGTTTAGATCTTATAGGTAGGCATATAAAAACGACCACCGTATAGTCTGCAGTTAAAGAGATAATATATATATATATATTTTTTACGTTTAAATTACTTTCTTGAAGGAAAAATTGTTTTTATTTTATTTTAAATCATGGTTCTGGTCATTTTGGTAAATTAAGTTATATCCTATGTGGCACCTTTCACAAAAAAATTATAAGGTTGTGTTCAGTAGTGTTTGAAAAATTAGGGAAACGGTTCTAAAAAATATGCAATATTGAGTGAAAAATGCATTAAATATAAAGAATAATTGATAAATGTAGCTTGATAGCTTCTTACAGCAAAGTGCAGCATCTTATGTTTAATTCATACTTTTAAACATAATGCGGATATTTAAATAATTTTTGCACCAAAATGAACTCCGTAAGAGTTATCTTGAAGATGCACTAAATAGGAAAGTGCTGAAGAATTCTTCTATGGGAAAAGTTATTTCCGAAAGTGTATTTTCGGAAAAAAAATTAGGTAGGCCTACAATGAGTTTGAGAATGAAGGAATATGCTATTAGGAGGTAAGAAATTGAGAAAGTGAAAGAAGTTTTGTAATCTAGCCCATGACTGATTGACTTTTCCCGTATTCTCTATTTTGGGGCATAGGATCTCTAATTGGAGATTTCAGTACCTAGATTGATTTTGTTACGCTTATTTTCCGAGAGAGAGCAGAGAGACAGGTGGTTAGCCCATCGCCTCACAAGACACACAGAAAATTAAAGAATTACTTGGACGTGAAAGGACCGAGAAATTTTGTCCAGATGCTCTAAATCTATACGTGGAATTCTTTTTACGTGCCGTAAATCTACGACGTCCTGAAAAATACATGGACCACGGAGGGGTTTGATCCCGCGTCCTCTAGAGGCGGACACCCTACCTCTAAATCACCGCGACCAATTAATCTAACCCATAGTATTCCAATAATAATAATAATAATAATAATAATAATAATAATAATAGGCCTAAAACTTCAGCAACTAGAATAAAATTAGGCTAATGATAATTGAGAATATATGCTAAAAGCGTTCTGTGAAGCCTGGATCTACTGCTTGGCAGACTTTACAGGTATTCAGATATTCAACATTGGCCAATGTTTTATCTAGGAGTGTACCACAATATAACATCAGTAAAATCCTAGAAGAATGAATGTACAATATTATACACGAAATTGAGGGAAATTCTCACTCCATTTTGGAGTAAAATTCCCTCGCTCAGGAGCTTAAAATTCGGAATTATTACACAGTAGAAAAATTCATGACACCATTTTCTTTTTTATCTTTATAACATAAAACACGAGATTCAGGATAAAAGTGGTTCAAGTCTCTCATAATAAAATAACTTCCATCCAATGCTTTTTAAAATATAATAGTCTTTTTTTGTTTTGGCGCTTGTCACATTTATCTTAATTTGGCTTTTGTTTTTCTTCTTTTACCCCTTGTTACACATATAGCGGAGATACAGGCTCTTGTTAGAGAATGAAGGGGTTCTGAGGGTTGAGTTGGGTTTCAGTGGCGTGCTATGTTTCTCATCTGACAGTGAACAGCAGAGCCACGAGTAGCAGTGGCGTGGTGTGCGTAGTCATGGTAACGCCTGAAGTTTGTGCAGTGCTGCCATCTGTAAACACAGACAAAATTATATAGTTTGAAACACCGCCGTCTCGAGAATTACACTGCCTGTTCATGCTTAATTTTAACATGGAGTTCAGAGTATTGTTAAATTGCCTAATTTCTCCAGTAGAGGCGACACAGTTCACACCCAGATAGGATGAAATTCCAGCATATTTCAGTTTCCAAGTTTATACTTCAGAGGGCAACACAGCATGTCGCCGCGTACGCAGAATTAGCCGTATAGGACAGGCAGTGTATACACAAGTAATACAGTCTAGAAGGCAGTGGTTTTAAATATATTTTCATTCATTTTAACACTAAAGGATAGGAATCATAAAACTGTATTCCTTTTATTCATATAAATAATTCATATGGCCCGATTTTAAAAAGGGAAGATAAAGTATTCTTAAAATTTTCTTGCATATTTTACAAATGTATTGAAAATGTCAAAATTCCGTTTCATTCAATTTGTAGAGCAAGCTTTTACAAGTAAAATGTAAAGAAATGTATCTGAATTTATCTTTAAAAATAGCTTAGATACAGTACATCGGCTGTAGTAAAATCCTTTATTGTCCCTTTTTCTCGAAATTCTGGACCCCAAAATTAATCCTTTCAAGACACTTTTGACTTGCTTCAGCTATGAGCTCTCTAAATATAAACATTAATATTTCACACAAAATAAGAATTTACAAAAAAATCCTTACGCCTTAGTGGAGTAAAAAAAATTGCCACCCACAACAGTATGGTATTCCGACATGGAATATTCTCATTTTGATTAATGTTGAAATGGCGACGAAACGTGATGCAATCTTGTTTACACGTAAATTTCATAACTAAGTTTCGCAATTGTTTTTTACTTGAATGCGCAAGCGCGAGATGTACTGGCGACAACGAGTTTCGACACTACGCAGTTTCGGCTGATTCCAACTTTTCACGAAATCATAATAGGTTTGATGTAATGGACTTATTTAGCTTTGTGGATTGAAGTAGGAACACAATTCTCAAAAAGT
Organism: Ectobius pallidus; assembly: GCA_964059195.1. Classification (NCBI taxonomy): domain Eukaryota; kingdom Metazoa; phylum Arthropoda; class Insecta; order Blattodea; family Ectobiidae; genus Ectobius; species Ectobius pallidus. The sequence continues at coordinate 141,558,107 of CAXKWD010000006.1, forward strand.
AACTGATGTAGGTAAAATACTTTGAGATGTATTGTAATTCTAAAATAAAATAATGTAAGCAAACGATATATTTTTGTCGTAATTTCAATTTAAAAACCGTCAGGTTCCTCTGCCGGACCCTGTATAAGCTGTATTCTTGTAACTACTTATTGTTCAGAGCATTTTAATATGCTCTAGACTAAAAACCATTCCTTCATCCATCATACTGGTTTGTATGTGCTCTCACCTTGCTGTGTGTCGTGTTCGAATCGGTGTCCTGGAGGCGGTAGATCGGTCACATATATTGGGGGCGGCGGAATGTACGGGTTTCCCGCCCCCTCAGAAGACTGTATCCCACGTGGTTTATCCTCCTCCACGCTTTTCTCTGTGCTCTGATAATACACGTCATGAATAGTGGCCAAGCACCGAACCTTGAGGCGTCCTGCTCTGAAATGGTGCGTCTTGACTACCATCTTGAGGCCCAGGTAAGACATTTCCCGCTCTCCGCCCTTCTCCTTCAGCACACGGTACGTAACCAGGTTGCTTGCGGGCGGCTGCAAACACACAAAACAGAAACCAGAAGTTAATAAGACTTTTAAGTGCTCACCTTTTCTGAGTAAGAGCTACTATGAAAGATACCAACGTGTAAATTTGTCTTCAATTTCTGCTATTTGCCGTTGCAGGGCACATATCGATCGGACAAAGATTTAAAGGAGACAAGGGGTGATTCGGTCAAAATTAGCATTATTTTTTGTATTAAAAATACTGTTCCTTAATGTATATGTTGGCTGAGTTTCAGTGCCTTCAGCACTTTTAAGTTTCCCTGCTTACAAGATATTAAAAAGGCATAAGTACTTACTTACTTACTCAATGGCAATAGACAATTTCTAAGCAAGCTAAGGGAATAATATCTATTTTGTGGAACCCGAAGGTTCATTGGCACACTTACTGAGCCCGCCGTTCAACCCTAATCTGTGCTAACTCTATCCACCATCCCTCTCAAATCCAACATCCCTTAAGTCTATCCTAATATTGTCCTCGCACCTGAGTCTAGGTCTTCCAAGTGGTCTTTTCCCTTCGGGTCTCCCCGTCTATATTTTGAGATGTGTCTTTCCTCCCCCATGCGGATATTAAAAAGGCCACACTCGTTTATTGTTTAAATCTTAGTGATAAAAATAAGTAAGGTTTGACAAAATTAAACTGCCTTCTGGAGATTTCCCCCCAAAAAGAAAAGTAATATTCAAGTTGGTTTAAGTAAAAATAAAAATAAAATAAAATACCATGAAAAGGTTTAAAGTAATTTTCCCATACTGTTATTTTTTATTTTTTAACTCGTTTTATATATTCAGATCTAAATGGATTGTACAGATATAACACAAGGAGTCTGAAGTTCTGCAGAGTATGACCGTATGACCAACAAAATAGCTCATGGAATTTTTGGTTATGCAAGTAGTTTTTACAATAAAAAATAAAATGTTGGGCGGTGACCTTGACTTTATCTTAAATTTGATACATGCATTCAATATCAATTGTTTCCTTGTAGTAAAGATGCAAAAAAATTATCGCTTGATATTTTTCTAAATATGTAATTGGTTGTATGTAAAGTTTCCGTTTTGAAAGAATAATCACATTAATTATTTTGAATAACAATTTCCGTATTCATTTTTGAACACCTAAAAATCTTATAAATTAAATAGATATGAATTTTTTCCACAATTTTTCTATTATACCACGAGTTAGCGTACGAAAATCAAGTATGTAGCTTCAAAAATTTTGAAAATAGAAGTTTCTTCCTCTACCCCCTCAAAACACTTTTACAGGTTGCATTATCCAATGAGCCATTTGCAAATTGAAAACACAAGAAATTTTACTTCTACAAATAAAATTTTCCTACTGTCCACTGTCGAGAATTCTGACTAGTACGACGGAACTTTTTATTCGCTTTAAAGCGTCTTTTGAGAAGAAAAGAAATTAAACCGTCACCTCAGACCAGAAAAATTAAACAATTTTCAGTTTAGCTTCAGCTTTTTTTAAGAGCCACACGAGAATGTTAGTAGCAGGGTTTGGTTACCGTGGAACTAGTACACAGTAATCTCAATTTTAGTTCGCTACTTTGTAAACGTTTTCGAAACTATTAACTCGTTTTTACGATTCTACATTTAAGAACACTCTGCATGTGTCCTAGAAATGTAGGATGACTACGTCACGTAGAATTGGCGTTAGGAATAAATTCGCATTTGTTGCTAGGAGATGAATGGAGCAATTGCTGCAGAGCGGAGATGAAATATGGCGCGGGTATGGCTCCTTAGCGGGTGTCGTCTGTTGTCAGAAATCTTCTTTCAAGACTACAAAACTCATATTCACATGTTAATAAGATACAGAGAGCAATTCGTACGTATTATTTAAGGAGACCTAATATATTGCTAATAAGTATTTTGAGATATAATAGTACAGTATGAAACGAGCCTATAGGCTAATGTAATTTATTAACATACAAGTGTGTTTTTATGAAACGAGCAAAGCGAGTTTCATAATTTTCATGGGAGTATCTTAATCTATATTAATAAAAGGAAGTGTGTGTCTTTCCTTCTGTCTGTCTGTCTGTCCGCGAAGCCCAGCGAAATCTACTCAACGCAGAGATCTGAATTTTTAAACATAGGTGGACTGAAGAGTCGGAAAATGCACCTCAAAGCCTGAATTTTAATTTTCGCTTTCGTTCGTGAGTTATGAGTGAAAAACGGGCAAGAAACGTGCATTTTTTGCGTTTTCGAAGCATCAGTTTTCAGTTATACATTTCAGTGTCAAATCAATTACAGTTGGCTTTGGCTATTTTTGTCATACCTTGGAAATAAAAGCCCACGCAGGTCGATTCATTTGTTTATAATGTCAAGGCACGAGGATATCTGAAATTTTCAACATAGACGGAAGAGGGATAATCAGTATAGGCCTAAATGTGGTCAAACATTGTTCGGTTTGGACGAAACTCAGGGGTTTTCTGGGCCAAGGAACTCGAATTTGAGGTCGCATTTACCAGGCGACACTATCTAATCGTGGTATGTAGTCCACGTGATTTAGGTGTTAATAAATATACTGATGTAACTATTATGCTCTTAAATTTTAATTTTTAATTTTTGAAATAATTATCGCGGGTGAAGTCGCGGGCACATGCTAGTGAGTTTATAAAACTGTAATTTTACCTATAGACTTGTAAGAATGTGAAACGTAGCCACATTACAGGAGGAACACAAGTTGAAAGTATTTGAAAATAAAGTTTTAAGGAAAATATTTAAAAAAAAAAAAAAAAGTATCAGGGGAATGAAAAAGCTCTACAACGATATACTTTACTGTCTGTATCGTTCTCCTAATACCGTGAGATTAATTAAATGCAGTTGGTTGGTACGAGCTGAATATGTTGATAGAATGGGGATGGAGAAGGGTATTTAACAAAATTTTAATGGGAAGACCAGAAGGAAAATGACCATTAGAGGGACCGAGATGAAGATGGGATGATAATGTTAGGATATATCTAAGAACAACTGAGTGTAGAAACTCGATCTGGACACAGTTGACTAAGGACTAATATTTTCTTTATTATAAAGTCCACTTTCTTTCTTTCTTTCTTTATCGTAGTTTTACCTCTCCCTTTTAGGATTTAAGCGACCCAAGCCGCCCGGGCCTTACAGGGGCGCGACCTATAGGGAGAGGGATTATCTTTGGACCACATAAATACTTTTTTGACCAGACAAACACATGGAGGGCCTCCCCGGATGAGTGATCAGCCCAATGCCGGGGCCACCACCGAGACAACACGAACACATAGGACAAGACACACCATTCACACACACACACACACACACTTACTCAGAACAAGGCGAGGATGGGGATGAAGATGATAATGACTGCCAGATGGTATCCGGGGACCACAAGGGCCTAAAGTTACCCGACCTTTGTCTCGCAGGTGAGGGAAAACCCCGGAAGAAACCTCACCTAGGTAACTTGCCCCGACCAGGATTCGAAACCGGGCCCCCTGCATGAGAGGATAGAGTCCAGTAATTGATTAAAAATAAGCAATTTAAATATTTCCGAACACAGATATAAAAAGGTTTGTAAAATTTTCCGTTCTTATTGGCATTTATAGCCTATTCTTTTTAATTAATTTTTTTCAACTTGCGGGGGAGATATATCCCCCGATCCCCCGCTCTGTGTCCGCCACTGACTACGGGTGAGCATTCCGTTTGTCCCCCTTAATATATTACACACCGCGTTTCGTTTGTTTTCTTGTTGTTCATAACGCCACTGTGTAGCTTCGCTTCTAAGTGCACATTTCAACTGAACTGTTAAATCTAGATGGTGGTTTCACTTCGTCTGGACCAAAGCTGGAGATTAACAGTGTTGTGTGAACGCCTAGGGGAACGCGTCAGATTATCGAGATCTGCCTTGGGGTGGTTCTGCATTTTAATTATTTAGAGTACCTAACTTGCCCCAAGCATAATCGTGATTGATTTTTTATTAATTAATATGTAGGCTGTATGTCTCTAGGTCAAGGCGTTTGATTTTACTTCATACATAATGAAACACTCTACTGCAAAGCATAATAGCATACATAAATAATAATTGCTATTTAGAATAATTTATTTTTATAAAGTGCCAGAATGGTACTTTATGAGACTGTATGGAGGACGGGAAAATGTCCAAATGTCTGTCTGTCTGTAAGCATGATAATTCAAATACACTTTATCGGAATTTCATTTATAACGTCCAAGGGAAGAAGCCTGTTGATATTGGATCAATTCGGGTGACCGGCACCGGAGTAATGCCCAATTTAGTGCCTATTTTATGGTAATATATTAGAAAGAATTTATCAAATGCAAATCATTTCCCATGGCAACATATTGTTTTACAGTACTCATATACGGCTTTGGAAGCTGCAATACAGTTAGCTTTGACAAATAACACTACCCACTTATTCCTTCACACATGCTTATAAAACTTTAGACCTTTGTTCTTCCGTAAGCCCTGCTTAATGAATCGATCTAGAGCTTAACTCGGAAATTGATTTAAAATATAACTTATTTTCTGCATATCATAATTGCAATTATCACTGAATCAACAAAAGTATTCTGGCACTTTGTTACATCAGGTTACCTGATTTTATTTCATTTAATTAATATATTATTATGTATTTAAAATTCCATATTCATAAATACATACTTTGGAAAGGTACGTAAGACAGTTTCAGAGACTTCACAAATAAGATAATGAAAATAGCCTAATATAAAAACAAAGATACATGGAACAAAAAAATAAACATATCAAAGTATATTTTTTCGAGTTATATATATATATATTATATAATATAATATAGTCTTCAAATACAGGCATTTGACAGTTTGCAAATAAAACAGGAACAAGAAACGCTGTAATTTTTTTACAATTACTTTAAAGTATAAAAATTAATCAAGAGTATAGAAGGGATATCTTTGCAGAATGTGTTTTAAAACCTTTGTGAGTTATAGTATTTATTTCATCTCGTAACATGTTATAATGTATGGGACCTAGAAATAAATATGAATGTAAGGTTTTGCTTAATCTAAATTTCCAAATAGATACATTTAATATTAAGGTAGAAGATACGTGCCAACGAAATTAGGAAACGCTTGTTTTTATGCAGTTCAGAAACTCTTTATCTTCTCGTCTTCTGTCCATAAATCTAAAACTAAAAACTTATAAAAGAATTATCCTGCCGGTTGTGAGACATGGATATGAGACATGGTCACATACTCTTCGGGAGAACATAATCTCAGAGTGTTTGAAAACAGGGTGCATAGGAAAATATTTGGGCCTAAGAGAGATGAAATGGGGACTGGAGAAAACTGCATAACGACGAGCTTCATAACCTGTACTCGTCACCGGACATAGTAGGGGTAATTAAATCACGGAGGATGAAATGGGCTGGACATATAGCGCGCATGGGAGAGGAAAGACATATCTCAAAAGTATTGACTGGGACACCCGAAGGGAAGAGACCACTTGGAAGCTCTAGACATAGGTGGTAGGACAATTTTAGAATGGATTTAAGAGAAATAGTATTCGCTAGAGATGATTGGATGGAGTTAGCACAGAATAGGGTTGAATGGCGGACTCAGGTAAGCGAACCTTCGGGTTCCATAAAATAGATAATATTCCTTTAGCTTGCTTAAAAATTGTCTATGCCTTTGAGTAAGTAAGTAAGTAAGTAGTAGTAAGATTTATTACCAAAGTACATAAATCGTCCGACCTCCAATGAGGATGACCACTAAGGATCCAGAATACAACAAAAATCATGAAAGAATATTTACAATTAACCTTAAAAATTAACAGTTCAACTAAGTAAATAAGTAAGGTAAGAATTTCTTCTAATGTTGAATTCGTGTACATATTTTTACATGTTGGTATGGTTGTTATTATTATTATTATTATTATTATTATTATTATTATTATTATCATCATCATCATCATCGACTTCATTATTATTATTATTATTATTATTATTATAGTGTTAATAAGAACGCACTAGAGTAATGGCGGTGGGCGTACTGCATCAATTCATCATGATAGAAACAAGTGAACTAATTAGGCCAGACAGTTACAAATGGAAAGTCAGCTGCCTCTAACTTTATTATTACTAGCAATGCGAGTTGGGTTGCAGGACTACAAGGCGTTTCCGTCTGCTTACGGCTCGTCACATACGCGTTAACCATGCATGTGTTTTGTGCTGTGAAGTATGATGTATTAACCGTGCAAAAGGCTTTTGAGTATGTTCCACCCATTCGTGATAGTTGTAGCTTTCAAAAGTGGGGAAATAATAAAGATAATTTAATTTTTCTAGGTGTAAACGTCTTTATACTTGGTCATAAATAACGGAATTAGAGTTAACAAAAATCTTCACGTCTTTTAAACTTGGGTACATAAATATGATATGTTTGGCTACACCTGATTTGGTTGTAAATATTTAAAATATGTGCAAGTTGATCACACCTTTCTCTGGTATAAGTTACTCATTTATAACGTCCATGGGAAGATGCATACTGATATTGGACCAAATCGGTTGACTGGTACCGGGGTAAAACCCAATTTAGGGCCTATTTTATGGTAATACGTTATTAAGAACTTATCAAATGCAAATCAGTTCCCATGACAACATATTGTTTTACAGTGTTCATATACGGCTTTGGAAGTTGCAATACAGTTAGCTGTGACAAATAACGCTACCCACATACTCCTTCACATATGCTTCTGAAATTAGACCTTTGTTCCTCCGTAAGCCCAGTCGTAAAGGCAAATGCCGAATTGGATATTTACAAATCATGAATCATCCTCACCATTTCATCCTGCATCATATCCATGTACATTGATATCAGTTGAAATTTACTCCAAAAAAAATACACCAATAGTAGAAACAATCGACAATCAATACTTCCGTAGCCTACCATACTGTATAGACACACATTCCGAGCTCCTGATATGGTCTGGTAGCTAAAAGGAGTATAAACACAGCTGAATTAAAAAAATAAAATAGTAACTCAAAAGGTGGTGGTCCAGTGAAATTTAAGAAAAACTTCCATATACCATGGGGTAGATAGGCCTATCAATTTAAGAAAATAAGAGTAAATTAATAAACTGTTATATGTAAAGTAAAATTGACTGTGGGTAGATTGCCAGGTCTGGGCCCTATAGTTTGTGTAAATGGTACTGGTTATGCGTCACACTAAATAACATCTGAATTCTAGGGATGATAGCAATTATGTGCCTGGGAATTTGGCTGCTCCCACGTGAGGCCTGTTATTTATTCATCCCTATCATCACCACCACCTCGGGGAGTAAAATAACCCCCATATCATCACTGTTTCCCTGGACATCTTTAAATACATACGCTGTTATACACCGCAAGTCAACAGTAGCACAGAACAGAGGTGGAGGTATTGTAGAACAGGAGAGAATGTGTCTTGATCCCAAGTCACCACTGGCAGTTTAACTGAAGAAGGGCATTGCTGTAAAAATGTTAATACAAGTTAAAATATTTTATTTCAAATGTATGTGAGTTATGTTAGGTTTTTGGTATCATAGAAGGCTTTTAAAACGAATTACTGCATTTTTGAAGTGAAACATCTTTAGGCTCGCTAGGAGTAAATCGAAAGCTAACCCAAAGTTGCGTTATAGTGCAGTTATTCATTGCATGGCCAGTCGGCTTCAAAGGTTTAGGTGTTTCTTTATGTTAATTGATCTGACTAAATCGGCCTTGGGCTTCCGCTTTCCAAAAAAAAAGCAACGTTGCAATATTCTCTCATTGTTATCACTGACCTCTTGTTCTTCCTTCGCTTTATTCAATTCACACGTGTTATTGTTTACTGTAACTTGATCTTGCAACCGCGCATTTTACTCCACGCGGAGTAGACGAGTAGCTGTCAAAATCGCCACAGGACATTCTTAGATTTTGATTGGCTGGGGTAACTAGCTGATTGGTGCGGTAAAAACAAAGAGCATGGGTTGAGCTGTCGGCAAACTTTTCCTCCTAACGAAAGGAAGCCGCCTGGCCATGAAATGAATAACTGGACTATACGAACAAAATCGTCACGAAAGTAGTGGGGGTCAGTAGCAAGCATAGAGTTGTTATCGAGTGGGGCCACTGGAGCGCGCGGGGGAAAGGTATCAGGCATTGAGTGGGGGCTATTACTGCTTCGAGCTAGTGGCGTGGTGAGCCCTTCACCATTATAGATGGCTCTACTCGTTGCGTGAGCATCGTTTACACGTCACTAACCTTCTCGGAAACTTAACCAAAGCGTCCCGTTCATGTAAACAAACACAATGGCTACGATCAGTGACGGTTTGGGCATTTGTTCATCACAGCTGTGTTATTGTTTTATACGTATTCGATTTGAAATGCCAAAAAAATGAATTTCTTATTTTATTAAGATGATTTTATTCTTCCGTGCGTTCCACGCACCCGATTTTTTTAAAATGATAAATGCTACAGTCTTGAAAACGTAACAATAGCATTGACTCTAGTATCAGCCTTTATAGTGAAAAGGTGGAGACCACAAAATATTAAATAACGACTTTCTCTTTTTTTGTTTATCTAAGTGCCAGAATGGTACTTTCTTAGGCGGAGGGGAAAATGTGTGTCTGTCCGTGTGTCTGTATGCACGATAACTCGAATACGCTTTGTCGTATTTTTTAAAACTTGGTATACAGTATATATTTATAGCGTTCATGGGACGAAGCCTATTGATTTTGGACCAAATTGGTTGACTGTTGTTGTTGTAGTAAAGCCCAATTTAGGGCCTATTTTATGGTATATATTAGAAGAATTTATGAAATGCAAATCAGTTCTCAATACAACATATCGTTTTAAGGTGTTCATATATGGCTTTGGAAGTTGCAATACAGTTAGCTTTGACAAGTAACACTACCCACATATTCCTTTACATGTGCTTATCAAACTGGACTTTTGTTCTTCCGTAAGCCCTGCTTAATGAATCGATCTGTAGCTTAACTCGGAAATCGATTACAAGGAAATCTTTGCTTATCATAATTGCAATTATCACTGATTGAACAAAAGCATTCTGGCACTTTGTTACATCAGTTTACCTGAATTTATAACAACTTTATAAGTACATGATTTCTATTTTCATGTTTCTCAGAAAATTGGCCGTAACGATTTTGCATAAATGTTGTATAGGAGGTGCATATACTAGATCTAATATTTCTACTTGAATAAAATTATCATAGGTAATCCCACGAGAGTTGACGAGTTTATCGTCCTGCTGCGCAATCGCGAATTTACCTGATGAAACTCGTCAACTCGAGTTGGATTTATTAAGACTATTCCATGACTAAAAATCTTTTAAGTCTTACTACATGCTTACTTTCGTGCTTTATCATATAAAACAAAACTAACAATTTCGAGATCACGGCACACTATGAATCAACCATCCATGAATCGAATCGAGTTTCCATGTTGTGATCAGTGCTACCAATTGTGCATATAAACATAGTTAACTTAATTCAGGTAAGCTAACAACAGAACAGAATAAAAGCACACGAACTGGCTTTGGCTTGTACCTAATCGAAATTGAGTTCTTAATCAATGTACATTTCTATTATTTCAATTGCAAATAAGTTATATTGTATAAAATAATCTGTTCTCGTACTGCTTAAAGGCAGCGAATGACGTATTAATCACTGCACACTGATGATTATGTGTCCAGTAACGAGCAACATGTTTTACCCGATAAAATGGCATCCTCGCGATTCCTACAAGAATATTGTAAGATAAACGGCCGTGATTGGTCTATATCCGAGGAATTGCTAAACGTTACTGGTCAATATCAAACTCGCGGAATATCAGTGGAATAGTCGTAAAAATTCTTTAAGAAGTAATTGTAAGCCAGCCTTCCTTTTTACGAACACAGGTTATAAATTTTGTGGAAAAATACTTCTATGCGGCTGGCTGAAACAGTTGAATTCGAAATCAGGATAGAGAAAGTTATGTGACTGCATTATTTTAGTGGATTTCATTCCTTAATATGTATTTACAACATGAATTATATTGATAGCTTTTCTAATTTCTGAAAGTCCCACTTCAATTATTTCCAAACCCATCTGAGACGACTGGAAACAATATGTTGCCATGCCAACTGTGATTTGGATTTGATAATTCTATGTAAAAAGGGATTAAGTATATTTTTGGCATTTAAAATCAAAATTTTGCAAAATCCTTTCTTATTGAGCTCTTACATTATGAAACGAAGGTACTGTCAAAATTCCAAGTCTCTACCTGTTATAGTTTAGGCTCTACGTTGATTCCTGTCAGTCAGTCAGTCAGGACAAAGCCTTTTATATATAAAGAGAAGAGAAGAGAAGATTGGTAAAAGTTGTATCGCCTTATGCTTAGGGTAGAGAAATCTAAGTGAGTGTTACACATCATATTTTCGTTGTTATATTGCATACCGAAGGTAAACCCTTTTTTTTGTTTAATAGTAATTTAGGTTTGATTTTTTGCATTTGTGGTAAGAAGAACCTGTGGTTGTATTTATGATATTTTAACATTATATAACCACAAATCAGTTACAACGAAAGCTGTACCAGGGCTAGACCACAAAAGTGATCTCGTATGAGGTTTAAATATTCTCATAAATAAATGTTCCTACATTCATGCATCCGTAACCTATATACGAAACAACGAAACATAGCCTATAAATGGGATTCGACAGTTCATCCGTTTGTACCTCAAATGTATTAACATTTTTACTAATGAAGCCACTATCATAAACGAATAATACCAGGTAAACTGATATAAAAAAGTGTCAGAATGCTTTTATTTAATCAGTTATAATTGCAATGATGATATGCAGAAAAAAGTGTTTTTTTTTTTTTAAATTGATTTCCGTGTTAAAATCCAGATCTATTCATTAAGCAGAGCTTACGGAAGGAAGGAGAAAGGTCTGTTTTTTAAAAATCAGATTAATATCGTCCAGCATCAGCAAAAATATGGAGAATTGTGACATCTTGGCAATGGCACACTTACATAAAAATACAGAATTAAATACATATAAAATTGGCCGGCTACGGGACATGAATCATTGACCTCCAGAATACGAGTCCAAAACATTACCATCTCGGCCACCTTGCTCGATTTAACAGTCTAGTTTGATATGCGTTTGTGAAAGAATAGTGTTATTTGCCATAGCTAACTGTATTGCAACTTCCAAAGCCGTACATGAGCACTGTAAAACAATACGTTGTTATGATAACAGATTTGCATTTGATAAATTTTTCTAATATATTACCATAAAATAGGCACTAAATTGGGCTTTTCTCCGATACCAGTCAACCGATTTGGTCCAATATCAATAGACTTCTTCCCATGGTCGTTGTAAATGCGTATACCAAGTTTCATGAAAGTCCGATAAAACATATTTGAGTTATCGCGCGTACAGACACACGGACAGACAGAGAGACGGACAGACTTTTCCAGTCCTGCACAAATCTCGTCAAGTACCTCACTAGTTCTTAATAATAAAAAAATATATATATAATTCTGAAACTATCCAATCCAGCATGTAAAAATTTGAGGTCAATACCCTTTATAGATTTTTTTAACTTACTGATAGCCACTTAAACTAAGTGTTTGGCCACAGTAGCCTACCTTTTTCCCTAAAGTCAAATACACGATATTGTAAAGGAAATTACGACACTGTTTATTTATAAAATATTCAAGTGAATTTCACTCAAAAGGAGAGCGTTCTGCAAAAATAATTTGAAACAGACAAGAGTAGACTAAAATAAAAGTTGTGAGTTAAATAAACTCCCTAGGGTTATGTTAATAGCTGTTTACGATACAAGACCGCTATATAGAGCTTAACATGCAAGCACGAAGTTAAAAAAAAAATAAAAAATAAAAAAATAAATGAAAAAAGATTGTTAGCGAATTTTGATATTCGTGTGAGCCAGTTAAGTTCTTATAACAGTCAAACACTGTACAACGTTTTATGTTGTTTTACATCTCAACTTTTAAAAGAAAAGTATTTCATTTTGCTTGTGTTTAAAATAGGAACCAAAAAACTTTTTGGTAATCTCGTATTTAGCGGAATTCAGGCTCTTTTTGTTGGCAACAATTTGTTTTATAACAAATTACTGACAAATAACAAATGATATATCAGAAACAGAAACTCATCCGTGTATTGAATTGTGATATTTATTATTTGTGATATTTATATCTCTCTTGAGGTTAAAACACGAAAGACAATAAAGTAATATTTACTCGTAAAAAGCCTTCGCTTTAAGGAGTTGATTGAAAGGAGAGGAATGAATTTCCTAAGTAATGTTTTGGGCGAAACTAAATATTCTATTGGCTTATGATTGTGCTTTGTCAAAAACATAACTGCCTTTATCTACGTTTTGGACCAAAATTTTATTGCCGATGTAGTTATTTATGTTATTTTGATATTGTAAATGATTAATAGATACACGACAATAGTAGTAGTAGTAGTAAGAATAATATAGTATTTTAGTGGTTAAAATGAAGGAAATGGATAATTGTTAAATTGTATGAAGGGGAAGAGAACGACAGTGACATCTGGACATGTCTTCTATAAAACTATGTTTACTATTCAAAATAACATAAAATTAAATTTAAAGGCAACTCTTTAACATGTGCACTCATTGGTGTGATTAAATATATTTTCTAATATTCTGTGTTTTTTTATTTTCGCAGGTAAGGACAACAATCCTAAAATTGGCTTTCTAATTCGGTAAGCATAACGGTCACGTTTTAATGATATTATGTTGATCAGCCATTTCATAAAATATGGGAATTTTTCCCTCAAAGAGAGAAGTTATAAAATTATTGTAATTGGGTGGTCAAAAATAAGTTTAATACCTCAAATTCTCTGAATTTTGAGGACTTAGGTGTATCTGAAGTGGTTTCATGTGTAAAATCTGTCGATTTACTTATTTATTGCGTTGTGTTACTTTTTTGCCATTTTTAGCATAATTTTAACACTCTTTAATACCAAGTAGTCAAGAGTAATTAGCTATGTCCATTTTCATTTGAGAAAATATACATCTTCAGGTACAATTTGGTATAAGATTAACTTCAAAAAATATGTGTGGTTAATTACTAACAAACAAGGGAATTTTTGTCCCACCCGTAACAGTGATAGTTTTGTTAAATTATTATTGATGAGTTAAATAAATGTTCTGACAACCTGGAAACAGTTTATAATTTGCATTTAATCCCTCGTACCTTCATTAATAACAACATTAAGACCCTAACAGTAATAGCAGAACAGAAAATGAGGTTTTGTTTTGCATCATTAAAATCAGTGTCCAAATTATGTCCCACCCGTAACAGATTTTGAAAAACAAATTTTAAATATATAATAAATTAATTTTAAATAAATCTTTGCATGTAGTGTGGAGGAGAAGGCATTGTAAATTTTACAGAATGTGAAGAACCAATTCTAGTTTATTATTTATGATATGTAATAAACAAAAGTAGTTTTTATAATTTGGTAGAATGTCCCACATATAATTATGAAATGGCTGTGATATTGTTTAGGCCGTGTTCGAAAGCATAAGCATACTTTCAATCAATGCTTTCATTTTTCTGTAGATTATCAAGCAAGCTAGGGGAAGAATTTTTCCGAAATGGAAACTGCGTAAATAGATGAGGACAGTATTGATAAAATTCATCGTTGGCCAGTGAGGGATTACGTACACTATAGAAAAAATCCACCTTTTTACCATCATTATAAAGTATCCTTACAAGTACCAAAATTCCTCAAATACCAAAACCATTCAAACTGTTTTTGCACGACGTAACTAATTAGTGGTACTTACGAATATTGTTGCCGTGGATCGTAACTTGACATTCCCGCACGCAATCTGGTTTCTATGAAAACAAAAGAAATCTCCGTGCGGTAAAAATTACAAAAAGCACAAGTGCCGTAAGTAAAATCATCATAAAACAAGCCTTTATGGAAGATCGGAACCAAGGCCCCCCAGTTTGTGGCGACTTTAACAGGACAAATATTCGGTCCCCTTAACAACCAACATATGCGAAACACTTTCTGAAATATAACATCCATCTTCAATAGTGTATAAACATAATATTTTCAGCTAATATCTCAATTACTATAAATTGATATAAATAATCATCGTGCAAAAAATAGCATGCAATACTCGTTCTGTAAGCGCATAACGGATGTCGGAAATTGAAAAAAACTCTTTCCTCGATCCGAATGAAACGCTTACGGCACATGTATCGCAATATAGACTACTATTAACTGTGAACTTGAAACGTTATGTATGTCTCCCTTCGCTCGTTGGGGTTCTGCCCCCAAACTCCCACTAACATTCACGGGAAATCATATTGAACCTAAAAGAGTGTGGGAAGACTTTAGGATTTTTTGGGGTAAAACTTAAAAATTTGAACTTTTTTTAATCTTGCCGTCGGTTACAAGCTAAAAGGTAGCTCATCTGGAAGTGGATAAACATTACTGTCAACACAGTAAGTGAGTCAGGCGAGAAAATGACTTGTCAATTCCCGGGATAGGGAAAGTTATGTGATGCATCACACCCGATATTTATTTACGTAGATTTCACCCTACAGTTTTAATTTACAGAAATTTTTTCTATCGCTAGCATGTCTAAATTTGTTGAAGCCCAGTGTATTGCAACTTCCAAAGCCCTATGTGAACACTGCAAACAATATTGTTGTCACGAGAAGTGAGGAGATATTTGAAAGCTGCGCCCGCCATTTTGCAGGATTTTTTAGGGGTAAAAAATAAAAAATTGAACTTCTTGATCTTTTTCCGTTAGTTATATGCTAAAAGCTATATGTGAGAAAAATTTCAAGTTTCTAGCTTATCTGAAAGTAGGTAAATGTTAATGTCAATGAGTCAATCAGTTAGTCATTTCGCTTTACAATATAGGGATTGGTTTATAAAAAATCTGATGTGAAAGTCACATAACTTCCTCTGCCCAAAGAAAAGTTAGCAGTGTTCACATATCCTTGTACAGAATCGCAAGACACAATTTTACGCTAATTATGCTATAAATACCTTTAGTCTCGTATATTTAAGATGTTCGCTGTGTGTTGCTTCACATTTTGAGAAAAAAATTTAGGATACGGAAAAAACTGGCTACCAAGATATATTGAAATACAATCTTACTGTTTTTTGTTTTTTGGATTTTACCGCAGAAACTATTCAATGGAATCAGATTTGAGGGAAACCGAATACTTAAAATTCAACTTTAGAAAGAGGTATGGCCGTTTCTGCGAAACTCACGTTCTACAGTAAGTGCAAATTGCTAATCGAAAGATAAAATAAAATCCTTTTAGGCAGGCCTACAAGCTGAGGTAGATTTCGAAATGCTTTTGGTTTAATTTATTGTCTCTGCGCAGCACTCTTCTTCTTTAGTCTTGTCATGACAAACCCGCAATAATAACTGCAAAAAAGAGGAAAGAGCACTTTTTCAAACATTCAAATCTCGCCTTATATAAAAGCTATCTAGAAACTAGTTATTGATTTGTAGAGTACTCATCAAGAGCTTTTCAACGATAACCCACAAAACGTGCTTTCAAAAATTTCGAATTTCCATCCCACCCACTCGTACCCCCAAAACCCCCGAATTGTTGGAATCACTGTGAACTCCATAGGGAGTACTCTAATTTATTCAAACAAAGTTTCCCTCTATACTTCATTGGGGCCGAGATATCAATTTTTCAAAATTTCAACCCCCTCCCTGGGCCAATTTTGCTCATTAACGAACTTTTCCGAACAATTGGGCCTAGAAATAACATTATATCTCCTAATATCTTCAAAATTACCGCGGGGTGATGACCACGACTCGTTCGAGGTAATTCAGGCAATTTTTCATTGGAGAAAAATCCCCGACCCGGCCGGGAATCGAACCCGGGCCGCCAGGGTGGAAGGCCGACACGCTACCAACTCACCCACGGTGGCGGACATATATACATAGGCCTATGTGTCACAAAATATATTTTTGACCGTCGGTGGTTTCGTACTTAGGGAGGCATGAAACGTAAAGATACGAAATCATGACATGGCATCGATTGCAATAGGTAGATTTTTCTTCGAAATATACCTAAAAATTACAAAGAGCTAAGTGGAAATAAAAATATGGAATGTCTTGTGCATTATTTTACATGTACCGTACACTCTCTATTAGCAAAATTTGGTGGAGTTTGAAACATAAGGCACATGAAAGAGGTACCGGCCGCCTTTATCCGCAGGATTGTTCCTGGTACATGGGTTGAAAGGCGAATTTATGTCACGGAAGTACTTTTCTCTCTCTAGCATCGTAAAATTAAATGTATACACGACTATATTGCTTTGAATACGGAAACAGATTAGTGCAGAGTAATGTGCTGTGATACAAATAAGTAATTTGTTAAGTTATAGGGGTGGGGGATATCTAATCAAGTGTAGACACGGTACGTAACAATAGTAATGCAGTCACGTGATTAATCTGCGCCCATGTCAGCTTTTCGAAATTATTCCATGTTGACAGAGTGCAAGTAAATAACTATGTGACCGCTACTTGTGCAGCGACTGCCACCAGATTTAATTACATGCGACCTATTCGCTTGCGGCGAGCTACATCAAGTAGATCCAGTCAATGAAGTGCCACAAAAAGTGGATCGAGCAGTGACTGCCACAAGATTTAATTACATGCGATCTGTTCGCTTGTGGCGTGCTACATCAAGTAGATCCAGTCACTGGAGCGCCTCAAAAAGTGAATCCAGCAGTGACTGCCACCAGATTTGATTACATGCGACCTATTCGCTTGTGGCGTTCTAAATCAAGTAGATCCAGTCAGTGGAGTGCCACAAAAAGTGGATCCAGCAGTCACTGCCACCAGATTTAAATACATGCGACCTGTTCGCTTGCGGCGTGCCACTCAAGTAGATCCAGTCGCTGGAGTGCCACAAGAAGTGGATTCAGCAGTGACTGCCACCAGATTTAATTATATGCTACAATTTCGCTTGTGACATGCTACATCAAGTAGTTCCAGTCACAGGGCTGTAACAAAATTTGATTCAGCAGGTAAAAATAATCTTTGTCTTATAAAAATGCACAATACGTACCTTTTATAAGTCAAACAGCTTCATTCCTTCAAACCTTTGTTAAAGATCTCGCACACACCTCGCCATTTTTGCTTATGCTCATACGTACACCAATTCAGAATCAATTTTGACTGTCATTCTTACAACAGCATAGCATTGTCTAAACACTCCACCAATTTTTTCGAATCGTCTCCTACTACTTTTGTTCTAAAATATTAAATTCACTCTTCTCTCACATCGCATCACACACAAAAAAATCATTTATGAATACTTTCAAATCTTTTATTTTAGACGCCTATTTCTATAATATAAACAATTTTTATTTTTTGTAATTTGTGTGTATTTCTTTATTAAATTTAGAATTATCATTGAATTTTATTAGCAAGAATAAGTTGTATGTATTCACATATTGAAATTTTACATACAGCAAAACTATAAATGTAAAATATTCAAATGCATAGCGTTAATAAAGTATGAGGTTTTTAAAATGCACTTACTTCTTACTCAATGGCAATATACAATTCCTAAGCAACTAATTGATGGAACCTGAAGGTTCATTTCCTCGCATACCTGAACCCGCTATTCAACCCTATTCTGTGCTAACTCCATCCAACCATCTCTCGCAAATCCTACTTCCCTTAATTCTATCCTAATATTGTTCTCTCACCGACATCTAGGTACTCCAGGTGGTCTTTTCCCTTCGGATCTCCCAGTCAGTATTTTTTAAGACATGTCTTTCCTTGCCCATGCGCGCAACATGTACAGCCCATTTCATACACTGTGATTTGCATGTTTAAAATTTAATATTTTTAGATTTCGATATTCATTGTATGATTTGCAACTTTTAATTAATTAAATATAATAATATGTGATATGCTCCATTGTATTATGAAATACACTGTACCGCGTAATGCAAAAAACTATCTAACTGCCATCAGATTTCATTACAAGCAACCAATTCACTTGCGGCATGCCAAGCTAACTAGATCCTGTTCTTGGAGTTCCACAAAAAATAGATCCAGCATCGACTGCCACCAGATTTAATTAAATCCGAGGATTCGCTTGCGGCGGTCTACATCTAGTAGATCCAGTCACTAGCTTTCCACAAAAAGTTGGTCTAGCAGTGACTGACTGATGGATATGAAAGTACAACGATTCATTACCTGCCATTGGTCACTCCTATTGGCAAAATGCTCACTACATTAAAAAGAAAATAGCAAAGAAGTGTGGACGGTTTGGCCTCTGTGTAAATTAGTATTTATGCTTCTTCCACCCGCAAACAATAGTATTTCAGTCTAGTCATACCTGCAACGTTTTTTTTCTTTCTTTTTAAATCAACTGTGTTTATACTCCTTTTAGCTGCGAGCCATATCAGGAGTCCGGGATGTGTGTCTATACAGTAGAGTAGGCCATGGAACTATTGATTGTCAATTGTTTCAATTATTGGTGTATTTTTATGGAGTAAATTTCAACTGACATTAGTTTAAATGGATATGATGCAGGATGAAATGGGGAGGATGATTCATTGTATGTAAATATCCAATTCGGCATTTGCCGTTACGACTGGGGAAACCATGAATAAACCCATGTGAAATTGTCCGGCCACGTTATTTGAACATGGGATCTCCCGAATACGAGTCCAAGACGTTATCATCTCGGCCACCTCGCTCGGTCAACATACTGCTAGTTTCGTCAGCCAGCTCGTGATCTTGAGAAGAGTATTTATCTCTAAAGGCTAGTTTACACGACAAAATTATGTTTCGTAAGTAAGTTTCGCAACTGTTTTTTGCTTGAATGCGCAAGCGCAAGATGTACTGGCGACAATGAGTTACGAAACTACGCAGTTTCGGCTGATTCCAACTTTTCACGAAACTATAATAGTAATGTTGATATTTTACGCTTATTTAGCTTGTTCGCATTTCGTAAAATGAAATGGGGAAGTGAGGAAATTGTGAAATGCCTGTATTCATACGTGTTTCAAACATTTATATGGGATTTTAATAACTTGAACTTCAGAAATAACATGAAATGTGTGGTTGCATTGGAAAGAAAATGTGTGTAATTAGTTTCACGAAATCTCACTTTCATGAAAGTGGTTACGAAACCTAGTGTCATCGTCTAAACTAGCCTTTAGTGCGGCCAACCTTGCTTGTCATTTTTCAGGGTACACTCACGAAGTGCTAATTTTTGCAACTTCTCAATTTTATTGGTTACTACTGATAGCTTTGTGAACATAGACCTCGCATAAAATCTCTTCTTCAATAGTTAAAACGGCCACTATCTTGAAACGGAATAAAAAATTAAAAATTCTTACACATTTCGTCGTTTTTAATGACTTCTAATTGTAACAAAATCTGTCAATGCGCTTGGTCGTGAGTGGATAGGGGGAAAATATAGAGAATCCGACGAAATGTCGATTGTCATTGTAAGCGAGATAACCTATGGCGGGACAAACGATATCTCTATATATATAAGAGGCTTTGTCCTGACTGACTGAATGAATGACTGACTGACAGAGAATCAACGTAGAGCCTAAACTATAACAGGTAGAGATTTGGAATTTTGACAGTACCTTCGTTTCATAATGTAGGTGCTCACTAAGAAAGGATTTTGAATTTTTATTCTTATTTTAAATGCCAAAAATCAAATGTTGCTTAGTATACTTAATCCCTTTTTACACAGAATTATCAAATCCAAATCACAGTTCATTTGACAACATATTGTTTCCAGTGGTCTCAGATGGGTTTGGAAATAATTGAAGTGGGACTTTGACAATTTAGAAAAGCTATCAATATAATTCATGTTATAAATAAATATTAAATTATGAAATCCACGAAAATAATGCAGTCACATAACTTTCTCTACCCTGGGCATAGAGAAAACAGTACGAGGTATGGTTATATGTATATTATTTTATATCGCAGGTTTTTGGGGAGGGATGTATGAAAGTAATATTGCATTTCGGTTTAATTTCATCCCCAAAACGGTTTTATGGTAACATTAGAGTGAGAAATAAAATATTCCGCAAAAACAATACAATTTTATGTTACAATTTTATGAAGCCTATTCATTTTGGATTAAATCGGTTAACCGGTACCGGAGTAATGACCAATTTAGTACCTATTTTATGGTGATATACTGGACAGAATTTATCAAGTGCAAATCAGTTCTCATGACAACATATTGCTTTACAGTGTTCATATACGGCTTTGGAAGTTGCAATACAGGTAGTTTTGACAAATAACACTACCCACATATTCCTTCATATGCAGCTGTTGTTGTCGTTGTTGTTGTTATTATTATTATTATTATTATTATTATTATTATTATTATTATTATTATTATTATTATTATTATTTTACAGCCGTCCACGTTTACTTTATTTCTGATTTTGTTTTATTTTCAAATTGGTGTTTAACATTTCACGTGAAAGAGACATAAATTACATATAAATAAATAAAAGGCATATGAGCGTGTACGAATGTTTTAACATGAAGCCTGTCACAGGGACAAGTTCATCATTTATCCCTTTGTGTGTGTAATTTTCTATATCAATCCTCTCTCGTGTTAACACCAAGGGGGATGGCAGGGGGTGAATAAGGTCAGTGTTACAAGTCAGATAAATCGCAACGCTAATCCAAATAAAATAAATTGTTTTGATTTGATTGGGTAAGCAATATTCACTGTACAGCGAAATTAGATTTACTCCGGCGTTCCACACAAACAGGGCTCATTAGATTAGACCTGCATTTAAATATAACAAATTTATCCACTTATTATCCCTAATGTAAAAATATTTATTTATTTACATACATGACATAGCAGCGTGAAAAACAACACAAGCGCTAATAACATGATCAGATCGCATTCGGGAGGTCCTAGGTTCAAATCCTAGCCGGTCAAATCCTACGTTCATGGGTTTTTTTTCAGGGTTTCCCCTTGGAAAGGCAAATGCCGAATTGGATAGGCTATCTACATACCATGAATCATCCTCACCGTTTCATTCTGTATCATATCCATTTAAATTAATACCAGTTGAAATTTACTCCATAAAAATACACCAATAATTAATAATTGACAATCAATAGTTCCATGTATAAATACAGATCCCGATATGGCCTTGTAGCTAAAACGAGTACAAACACAGCTGAATTAAAAAAAAAAGAACATGATCAGTATAGATAAATATACGTTATGTTATCTTGAATCGTAAACATTGTTCAACATGTATAATTCCATTTTACGGGCTGGGCTGAAAAGAGAACAAGCCCGTTAAAAGTAAAGGTGTCACAGTCGTTCTTTTCCCATTCGATTAATAAATAATTATCCATTTCCTTCATTTTAATCATTGCAAATACTATTATTCCTACTACTGTTATTATCGTGTTTCTGTTAATTACTTAAATTAAAGATAACATAAATAACTATTTCAAATTTGAGAATTTGGCCCATAAACTAGATGGTTTAAATGTTTTTGTCAAAACATAAACGTAAACACAACAGTTTCATTCGAAACAATACTCACAACCTGCAATTGTGGTGTAGTGAATCAAAATGCAAACCCTGAAAACCCCCTATTACAATTTCTAAGTATATATAATTCCTTGCCATTTTTTCAAATTGCCGGTAATTTTTTTAACGAAACATAAAACGGCTAAGCTTTACAATAATAATAATAATAGGCCTAATAATGAGTTTTATGTGTAATGTTAACCTTTAGTAAGTATATTATTCTAAGAACTAGTTTGCTGTGCATCATGCATAATTATCATCTGTTCTCTTTATTGTTCAAAAATGTAGGCCTAATATATAGGCTATGCAAAACAGGATTTCCTGAACTATGTCATACTTCATATCTTTCTATTTCTTGAACTATTCAACAGAAATATCATTCAGATCTATTTTATATGAACTTTTATGTAGTTTATTTTTGTATATAAATTGTTTTCTGCTAGAAAAAAAGACTGTGTAACAATAAGTCAATTTTCTTGAATAATAATTAACATTCAAATTTTGTAAGATTTTTTCCGTGTTAAAAAGCCCTTAACTGAGCGGTTACTCAGACCTCATGTAAGGCAATAATCATCTTATTGGTTAAAGGATAAGATAGTAGCTCATGCGTGAAAGAAGGAAACTAGACCATTAAACCCCTCACATGGGCTGGGAAAATAATACACAACACTGATGTTTCGAAACAGAAATGACCGATGCACTCACAACGCTACAACTGGGCAACACTGCCGCTAGAGTATGTTCCAACATACATTTTAGGGCGCATTTGATATGGTATAGAAACGGTATTACAGTTCTGGTCCGCGGCTCATAGTGTAGACATCTGTATATCAAACTAACGAGAGCTCATTGCAAATACGTTTCTCTTAATACTCCTTTTATAAAGCACTAGCATGTGCCCGCGGCTTCGCCCGCGATAATTATTTCAAGAATTAAAAATTAAGAGCATAATAGTTAAATCATTACATTTATTAACACCTAAATCGCATGGACTACATACCACGATCAGATAGCATCGACTGGTAAAAGCGACCTCAGATTCGAGTTTCTTGGCCAAGAAAACCTCTGTATAGTGAGATTCGTCCAAATAAAACAACGTTTGACCATATTTAGGGCTTACAACATTCAAGCGATCGCGAAAGTTTTGTTTTCAAGGTTTGACAAAAATAGCCAAAGCCAACTGTAATTGATTTGACATTGAAATGTATAACTGAAAACTTATGTTTTGAAAACGCAAAAAATGCACGTTTTTTGCCAGTTTTTCACTCATAACTCACGAACGAACTCTAAAATTAAAATTCCGGCTTCGAGGTGCATTTTCCGACCCTTCAGCACACCTATGTTTAAAATTTCAGATCTCTGCGTTCAGTAGATTTCGCTGGACATCGAGGAGAATTCCTTTTATTAATATAGATAATATGAATTATAATGATACCTTCTCTAATATGTCAAACATCCATTTAATTTAATCCAAGCCCACCTGATACCACTGGTAACAATACGTTCTGTGAATTTGTTTTGATAATTCTATGTAAAAAGGGATTAAGTATTTTTAAAAACATTTAATTTTTGGCATTTAGAATCAGAATTTTTCAAAATCCTTTCTTAGTGAGCACCTACATTATGAAGCGAAGGTACTGTCAAAATTCCAAGTCTCTACCTGTTATAGTTTAGGCTGTACGTTGATTCCTGTCATTCAGTCAGTCATTCATTCAGTCAGTCAGTCAGGACAAAGCCTTTTATATATATATAGAGATAGTAGCTCATAAAAACAAAAGAGTAGTTTTTACTAATTACCATAAGAGGTTTTATATTCATTTCCGCTTGTTAGTATATCGATGTTATGTACTAAATCCCCGTTTCCTAATAATTGTGAGAGATTTCAGATGTTCATTTTGCAACAAATTAATATTAAACGTTTTGATCCGCTTGAAAATACGAGCAATTACCAGCATTTGAAGAGGGGAATTTGTATTTTTAGTTAGTAATCGGAATCATCATTTAATCATTATCTATTTACGGATAGAGCGAAGAGTTGAAAGATACTACAGTCACATTTTAATCTCATTGCAGGTAGTTAAGCACAATTAACTCCCTCCCCAAACATTATACAATCAGTCACGTGATCAGAGCCGTAGCAAAGGGAACAGACATCCCACTGGCAGGGTAGCAGAAAGAATGTGAAATCACAAGAATTACTTAATGGGGATCATCAGAGCTCCTTTAAGACTGATTTCACAATTCTTCATATGTTGACAGGCTGTATTGAATAGGCCTACCATGAAACATCACTATACATATTATCCTATTTATAGATGATGTAACTGCTGGCTTAGAGAACGATGAATACGACGCACCAACTGTCGGGGGCCATAAAATTCCAGCGCTATTATATGCAGACGATATTCTGTTCTGTAGCACATCTATTCAGGGTCTTCAGAAATGTATTGATAGGCTAGATGTTTATTGCACTACCTGGGGCCTTGCTGTTAATGTAGAGAAAACGAAGGCGGTAACATTTAAAAATGGATCTGTTTACAGCCAAGATGAATTATGGTTGTACCGAGGGAAAAGAATTGAAAATGTTAAGACATTTATATATTTTACAGAATATTTTTCTGAAAAGGATTTTGAGGGTAGATAGAGGTGCGGCAAATTGCGGGGTGAGAAAAGAGTGGGGAATTACATGCGACACAACATTCTGCAAAATTATGACAATAAAATACTGGTTAAATTTATTAACGGTTAAAGATACATCTTTAAAATTTATTTGTTACAATGAGCAAGTTGAGAATTTAGGAACAACAAACTGGGCGTACAACATAAAAAAGGGTTTGGAGGGTATAGGGATGGGGTGGGTGTGGGAAAAGGGGATTGAGAATAGAAAAAATATTTGGAAGAAGATAAGAGGGAGACTAATTGATATCGAGAGGCAGAACATCGAGGCTGATTGTAATGGTAACGTGTCATTAGAATTACAAGCAGAATTAAAGGCTAATTGGGGAAGGGAAGCATATATAGAAAGATTGGGTGCGGAAGATAGAGCAGCAATGGCCAGGATTCGCCTGGGAAGATGGAAAACTCAGAGAATTTCGGATGAGGGAGGGGGGAGAATCTGCCCAATGTGCAGGGGAAATGAAACCTGGGTTCATATCTTGGCGGGATGTGTAGTGACAGAGCGCTGGAGAGTTATGATGCTACCCGACAAATTTTTAAACTCGCAAAGAAGTAGGGAGGCATGTCTAAATCTATTACTGGATGAGCACAATTGGCACGGGTTATGTAAATTTCTGCAGAAAGTGAGATGTATGAGAGAAAGCCTAGATTTAGAGAATTAAGGAAATCTAAGTATTATTTTTTTTATTATTATTATCTTTTTGTTTTTTGTCTTAATAATGTCTATGTGTCTATGAAATTTTTACTTGTTTGGGGGTGGGGGGTTACGTCTGGGGTTATGTAAATAATAGAATATAGTTTTTTTTTCAATTGGGTTTTTTTATGGGGTAATAATTTAAGTGTATGCAGTGAGCACGTATGGTCGACACCGACCCGTGCGCCGGTTAATGTAAATAATGTGATTTATATGTGAGAATTTTTTGTGAAAATAAATACACACTACTACTACTACTACATATTATCACTAGCAGGTGTCCACGGGTTCGCACCCGATAATTATTTAAAATTATAAATTAAGAGGAAAATAATTCAAACATTATATTTATTAACACTTAGGGCTACTAGCGAATTATTCATAAACTAAACGATTAATAATTATAATGAAGCAGCTAAAAATCCTGCTTTCTTTATTTATTTATTTAACCTGGCGGAGTTAAGGGCATAAGGCCTTCTCTACCACTCAGTCAGGGCAAAAACATGAAATACATAATCTCGTTATATTAATAAATATGAATTACCAAAATGAATGTTGCCGCATCACTTAAGAACGGCTCGACCGATTTGGCTGATTTATTTATTTATTTTTTTTTGTACGTTCGTAATTGTCAGGACAAGGTTTGTATGAAATAAATTTTTTGGAAAATCCACGAGAAAAGTCGGAAATGTGAAATGAGGCATAGATAGAGAGTTCTTCTGTCAATTGTTTACATAGAAAAAAGATTTAAAAAAAATTGAAGTGTGACAAAAGAAGTGTGACATATTCACAGTTTGAGAATTCCGCTTTCACGTGTTTTCATAACAAAACAAACAAAAAAACAAAACAAAAACACACATATTATGCAAGGCCATAGAGTTTGATAATCGAAAGTCCATCATCAAGTTAATTTCACATTACAAAATGAAAACCCGGGCCTTTTAAGCTAGTATTTTATAAAGAGCAAGTAGAGAAAGATTAATTCTTTATAATTCTCAAAAGACTGTAAGACTATCGAGAAACTAGTTACTGATTTGTAGAGTACTCATCAAAAGCTTTTCAACGATACCCCACAAGACGTGGTTTCAAAAATTTCTAATTACAATCCCCACCCCCCACCCTCACTCGTATTCCCCAAAACCCCCGAATCGTTGGTGTCACTGTGAACTCCATAGGGAGTACTCTAATTTATTCAAACAAAGTTTCCCTCTATAACTTACTTCATAGGGGCCGTGATATGAATTTTTCAAAATTTCAACCCCCTCCCCCGACCCCCACCCTTGGGCCAATTTTGCTCATTAACGAACTTGTCCGAACTATTGGTTCTAGAAATAACATAATAAAATTTGGTTCAAATATCTTCAAAATTACGGCCGCTAGCGAGTAAAGATATGCTTTGGTTACACTTCTTTTAATATATGATTGAATTAGTCTATATATTCTTACATGAAATACCTCAGTTTCCTCTAGCTGGGTCTCGAAGCGATGAGCTATCCTCTACAGGAAAATAAACTTTACCAAAACACTCTTCGGTAATGAAACCTCCACTTGTAAGTCTATTATAATGCTTACAAGGAGTATACCTTGTCGGGGGTAACAGGACGCCTTTCATCCATCCATTCGCTGTGTCCCCTGCAAAGATGATACTAGGCTTCTTCTCCGACAGCCGTGTACTGCGTGTTATCTAAACACAATCCGCAAGGCGCTATTTACCATATTCAGTGCTGTTGAGACATAAGTTGTATGTGAAGTAATATAATTTCTTTTTGTATTTTATTGAAGCTAAATTCTGGAGTTAAAAATGGTTCAGTTAGTAGGCGTATTCAATTATTGCAATTTTACCTGAATTTAGTTTAAAGAGAAAATCCATAAGGGATAGCAGCCCCAATTATAAGGAAAACCCTGAGGGTTCAGCTTACTATTAAATCTACACAACACACACACAACTATATATATATATCTGCATTAATAAAAATTAATTTCCAAAATGTATGTTGCCGCATCACTTGAGAACGGCTCGACCGATTTGGCTTATTTCGTTTTTGTTGTGTTCGTAATTGTCAGGGCAAGGTTTGTATGAAAGAAAATTTTTGTAAAATCCACGGAAAAAGTCGGAAATGTGAAATGAGGCACAGTTAGAGAGTTCTGCTGTCAATTGTTTACATAAAATGGGAAGATTAACAATTAAGAGGAAAATAATTAAATCATTATATTTAAAACTAATAATTATACAGAAACAGCTAAAAATTAGGCTTTAGAGTGCATTCCACGAAAAAGCACCGCAAGGGAAAAAGGCCTCATATTCGAGTTCTCTGGCCCAGAAAAACCCTGCATAGTGAGTTCCGTCCAAATCGATCAATGTTTGTCCATTTAAGCCTATATTCATTATCCCTCTACCGACTACCGGTTGAAAATGTCAGATGTCTACGGGCCTTGGCATTATAAACAAATGAATCGACCAGAGTGGGCTTATAAAATGAAGCGTTTTTTTTTATTTCCACATCATGACAAAAACGGGAAAGCCACCTGCAATTGATTTGACAAATGAAGTGTATTACTCAAAAGTGATGGTTGGATAGCGAAAAAAAATGCACGTTTTCTGACAGTCTTTTACTTATAACTCGCGAACAAGAGCGAAAATAAACAAATCCGGCTTCGAGCTCCAAATCTCTAGAATACATAACTACAAGTCACTAAAAAAACACACTCTGGAAATATTGCATATAAGGCCTATCCGCACTTCGGTCTATCCTGCGTCAAAATACAAAGACACAAATATACAGCCCAAACACGGCACTACATCAACATCCCCTACGGATGTACATAAGGGCACAATAGGTATACACACATCACATATGGTTACCAAAATTTGGTTTGACCGGAGGTTTAGGCTTAATTGCTTGGCACTCCGGGGATAAGGGTGGACAAAAAAAAAGTAGCTCACCCTTTAGTCCATATATGTTTAAAATTTCAGTTCTCTGCGTTCAGTAGATTTTGCTGGGCATCGCGTACAGGCAGACAAACAAACACTTCCTCTTATTACATAGAAACAAGTCTACTATATCGCCTTTACGTTCCATATTAGCTGTCAGTAACATGTTCCCACTTCATGGAAATGTTTCACAGGATAATTCCATTTTTCTCTGCTATTAACAAATAGCAGCATAAAAGTTCTCAGAAGTGACGAAAGCTTTTTTGAACTCACCATAATAAAGTGGTAGGGATATTAATATCCTCACAGCAGTCAGAGATTCCAACTCGACGGAGAGAAATTCCTAGAAATTGTTGTGCCGCTGCGTCTACTCTGAAATTCCACGGCTTTAGTTAAAAGCATTTTAATGCTTGTGGCATTTCAGGCAAAAACAACTGGGGGCTTAAAAACCAGTTCATTTTAGCTTAAAAAGTAAACAGCCTACGAATTCGTTTACTGTGAAGTCGGGTTTTTTGTTACAAGAACTTTGCGTTAATATTCACCTGCAACATTGTAAGTAGTATGATAATAGGTTGTAAGAAAATTACCTTGAATAATGTCGGAGACACAGGGACGATTGCATCTTTCGTAGGAAACTCAAATCAAATGAAAATCAGGTAAACTGTTGCAACAAAGTGCCAGAATACTTTTGTTTAATCAGTGATAATTGCAATTATGATATACAGAAAAAAAATATTTTTGTAATCGATTCCCGAGTTAAGCTCCAGATCGATTCGTTAAACATGGCTTACGGAAGAACAAAGGTCCAGTTTGTTAAGCATATGGGAAGAAATATGTGGGTAGTGTTATTTGTCAAAGCTAATTGTATTGCAACGTCCAAAGCCGTATATGAACACTGTAAAACAATTTGTTGCCCTGAGAACTGATTTCCATTTGATAAATTCTTTCTAATATATTACCATAAAACAGGCACTAAATTGGGCATTACTCCGGTACCGGTCAACCGATTTAGTCCAAAATCAATAGGCTTCTTCCCATGGGCATTATAAATGCGTATAGCAAGTTTCATAAAATACTATGGAGCGTATTTTAGTTATCGCGCGTACAGACACACTGACAGATGGACTGTTATTGTCCCGTCCCCCACACAATCTCATAAAGTACCATTATGGCACTTAATAACTATTTGTAAGATATGTTTGTAATATTATCATATTGGTACCTCATATAAAACCAAGCAGTAGATACGTATAAAGCAGAAGCGTGGTGTTTTGTGTGAGAAGGACACGCCCGAGCTGAGTTCTGGCTATGCGCTACACGTACAGCAGATGTTTTTAATGCATTCTCTGCAAAAGTCAACATTTACCACATGAACCAGTGTAGTTTGCTATTTGTTATGTTATGTTTGTGCTCCTGTTTAAATTGGATTAGGTTCTCAATAAGAAGAGCCAGCACTTGTTCTGACCAGGAGAGTGGTCTGTGTGTTGTGATTATTTAACGACTGTTGTGTACTGTTACTTAGACTTGGAACTTTTGTGCATAGAGTTTCTCTTATATGAATGTAAAGCTAGAAAGAGAGAGAGATGAAGGCAGGGGAAATAATAATAAGAAATATCTCAAGGATTTTAAGAATAGAACTACGGATGGGTCGATACCAGATTTTCTCGATACTCGATACTCGATACCGATACATGATTTTTCCTCGATACTCGATACCTTCATCATTACCAGTTTCAATAAATAGGTTCATTAAAAATTAAAATTTGAGAGAACTGTGTAATACCAACTAAATTAATTACATCTGCATATTTAATGACACAAAATTTAATATCATCAGTAGCCTATAATTATTTTTAAACTCTACATTAAAACTAAAATTAGTTTTTTAAACAGTTCACTTACAAGTTTTTGTTAAAAAATACTAGCATTCTCACTTAATTGCAGAATTACAAAAGTATCGAAAAAGTATCGAGCGAGTTTTCTGAAGTATCGTTCGATGCCGATACCATGCAAGTATTGAGAGTATCGAGGTATCAAAGGAACCGAGAACCCATCCCTAAATAGAACTAAAGAATTCTTTTTAGGCATACAATCTGCTCACACATAGCCTAGATAAGTATAAATAATATCACAGTAGTTTCAAAATAATATTGTTAGTACAAATATTGAGAAAATATATATACAAAAGGGTTTTTCCTGACTGGCTGACTTAATGACAGAGAATCAACGCAGAGCCTAAACTATAATAGGTAGGGACTTGGAATTTTGACAGTACCTTCGTTTGATAATGTAAGTGCTCACTAAGAAAGGATTTTGAAAAAATTTTATTTTAAATGCCAAAAATTAAATGTTTTTGAGAATACTTAATCCCTTTTTACACAGAATTAACAAATCCAAATCACAGTTCACATGACATCATATTGTTGCCCGTGGTCTAGGATGGGTTTGGAAATAAATGAAATGGGAGTTTAACAAATTATTATAGAGAAGCTATCAATATAATTCATGTTATAAATAAATATTAAAGAATGAAATCCACGAAAATAATGCAGTCACATAACTTCCTCTACACTGGACATAGAGAAAACAATACGAAATATGGTAATGTGTATACATTTATATCGCAAGTTTTTGGAGAGAGAAGTATGAATGTGATATTGCATTTCTGTTTACTGTAATTTCATCTCCAAAACGGTTTTATGGTAACATGAGAGTGAGAAATAAAATATTCCGCAAAGATCATACAATTTTATGTTACCGGAATTTCTGTTTCTTCTTATTTGAACCCCTACCAGGCTTGCTGTGTACAAGCCATGGGATGCAAAATTCTACATCCTCTATGACTAATAAAAAGCTATACCAAGCGTTTTCTGAGGGAATAGTTTGAGTGCGATAAGTCGTTCTTCCTATTTCAAATTCTAAATACCTATATAATGACCTATAATTTAAAATCGAAAGTCCTTCATAAGATAATTTCCAATTACAAAATAAAAAACCCGCGCGACGCCGGGCCTTTTAAGCTAGTAAAATATAAACCTTAACCTAGTGTCGTGAAGTAATAGCCATATCCCTATAATATAAAGCCACATGGCTGACTCACTCACTCACTCACTCACTCACTCACTCACTCACTGACATTAATGTTTGCCCAATTCCAGATGAGCTAGAAACTTGACATTTGGTACACATATAGCTTTTAGGCTGTAAACCACAAGAAAATTCCAAAACGTTTATCTTTTTAATTTTTAGCCCTAAAACCCTCCAAAAAAGGGCTGGGTTCGGCTCACTGACATTAATGTTTGCCCACTTCCAGATGAGCTAGAAACTTGGTGCACATATAACTTTTAGGCTGTAAACCCCAGGGAAATTTCAAAAAGTTAATTTTTTTAATGTTTAGCCCTAAAAACCTCGAAAAGGGCTCGGATTCCATGGGAAAGGTATTATCAAACCGTGTTCACGTAGGGCCATGAAAGTTTAGAAATAATTATTTCCGTAAACCAAACGGGGTGGTCTCAATCGGAACGCGACTATGTAGAGAAGTAGCTAGAAGGTGTACCTAAATGTTCCACATAAAACAGTTTTGATTTTCATTGTGGTTTTCATTTTATGCCCCATCGAAGGTTGAAAAAATAGCCCTCATATATGAATATTGAAAATAAGGGAAAAAATCTCATATTAAAAAATATTGCCTTAGAATTGTTTTGATTGGATGTATCCTATTGGAACCCTTAATTTAAGGCCACTATCCTAACATGATTTTCTCTCTTTGACCTTATTTATACTCTTAGGACGTTTCAAGAACACAAAATTCTGGAGTGTTTTCATTAACTTCTTTAAATTATACCTATTTTGTGAGAACTAAATAGTGTAAATGTGAGCGAATTTAAACTGAACAATACAAAAGGGAGCACAATGTTTTCTTCCTTTCACCTTCATTAAACTACACCCACTTCAGACTAACAGATATGCAAGTACATCGGTACCTTCTGAGCTGCTGGTCATGAGTATTAGATCCCATCCCCTGCGAATGTTTGACTAGACTACACGCAATACACGCTTGCCAGAGAAGTTGCCTGCATGGTTTTCCACAGGCGTTGACTCCTGGCGCTCCGTTGTTCCTCAGTGCGTTGCAGTGTTTACCTGTACACGCAGAGCCCTTTCTGATTTAGTCATTTTACATTAATTATTAAAAACAGTGACTTCAGTTCTTAATACTATATTACATGTATCTCAGTGCCCTCTCTTAAAATCCCACATCTGTCCCTATATTATAAAGTCACATGGCTGACTCACTCACTCACTGACATTAATGTTTGCCCACTTCCAGATGAGCTAGAAACTTGAAATTTGGTACACAAATAGCTTTTAGGTTGTAAACCAAAGGAAAATTCCAAAAACTTTACTATTTTAATTTTTAGCCCTAAAAACCTCGAAAAAGGTCTCGGTTTTCCATGGCAACGGTATTATCAAACAGTGTTCACATAGGGCTCTGAAAGTTTAGAAATAATTATTTCCGTAAACCTAACGGGGTGTTCGAGATAGTAACGTCTTGGACTCGCATTCTGAAGTCTCAGGTTCATAATAATTAAAACCAATTAACATATTTTGTCCAGAAATAACAAAAGTTTCTTCTAAAGAAATTTCATAATTTATATTCTTTAATCATAACTCGTAGATGAAATCTCGCATTTTTACTTGTGTTTTTCTATGATTTTCCCGGTCGAAAAGGCAATGCTAAATTGAATATTTACATAGATAGGCTATGAAATCTACGTAAATAAAATATTTAGCCAATTCAGTAAACTAAATACACGCACTCTATCTCCCATAGATCTTTTAAAAAACCTTTCCCGAGAACCTCAGTGGTGGTTTGGGGGCAGAGCCCCCAATGAGCGAAGTGAGTCTACTATATATAAAAAGCAAAGTTTGTTACATCTCATGAACATCCAATGCCACCTATTAATAAGATAGTATCCAATTGTGTGATTAATTGCCAAAGCAACCGGGAAATAAACAGCATTGAATGACTTGGAATCGTTGAAAGATGCTGGACGGTACCACTAAACGGCCACTTGAAACGGAATAAAATATAAAATTCCTTACACATCCGTTGTTTCTAATGACTTAGAGGAACATTCATGCCAAATTTGAATAAAATCGAACACTGCATGTGGTCATAACTGCACAACAAACAAATTTACAAACAGTAGAAAGCCGAAAGGCATCGATCGGCCAATAATATTCTCCTTCAGCCCTGAAGGTGCATGTAACCAAATAATCTTGCGAAAGTAATCTTTTTTTAATAATAATAAAAAGTAAACTTATGTAACAAAGTGCTAGAATGTTTTTGTTTAATGAGTGAAAATTTCAATTATGCAATGCAGAAAATAAGTTATTTTTTAAATCGATTTCCGAGTTAAGCTCCAGTCCGATTCATTAAGAAAAGCTTACGGAAGAATAAAAGTCTGAAGTTTGATAGGCATATTGTGAAGGAATATGTGGGTAATGTTATTTGTCAAAGCTAACTGTATTGCAACTTCCAAAAACGAATATGAACACTGTAAAACAATATGTTGCCATGAGAACTGATTTGCATTTGTTAAATTCTTTCTAATATATTACCATAAAATAGGCACTAAATTGAGCATTACTCCGGTACCGGTCAACCGATTTGGTGTAAAATCAATAGGATTTTTCCCATGGACGTTATAAATGCGTATACCAAGTTTCATAATAATAGATAAAGCGTATTTGAGTTATTGCGTGTGTAGACACACGGACAGACATTTTCCCGTCCACCACACAATCACAGAAAGTACCATTCCGGCACTTAATAATAATAATAATAATAATAATAATAATAATAATAATAATAATAATATTAATAATAATAATAATAGTAGTAGAAGAAGATTCGTATAAACACTGGGAAAGCACAGCAAACTGCAGATACGAGAAAGTTCAGTACTGGATGGGGATGATGCATATTTTTATACAGCGTCCCTGTGTGCCACGTGCTTGTGGCTGATGTAATTCGTATGAGGCTTGAATATTCATTAACAGCTCGACAGTAGTTGACCAGTGTTGAGTTTGTTATATAAAAACTGTACATCTCATGTCTCTGTAAACAGGCTGAATTTATTATACATTGTGTTATCTCCAGATAATTATGTCTACCCAGTGCTGCCAACATATTCATTTATGGTTAAATCAGAATATTTAGAGAGAGAGACATGACGGTTATACAAGTCCGGAAATTTTATTACGAATATCTGAGTACAATGGAAATGTAGTGTCAGACTGAAAAATTCAATGCTATATCCAGGATTTGAGTCAGGATATTCGACTGTCTATGCCGAAGCTCTACCCATTCAGCTAGCATGGAAACGTACCGGTACAACAGGTAGATAGTTGGAGAAATTCCGATATTTCGAGTCCATCTGAGGCTTCTTTCTCCTTCACAATGGAGCCCCGAAATGTTGGAATTTTAGAAACCCTGGGAAATATTCTGTACTTTCACCACCAAAAAAGTTCGACTCTGGCCTACTTTTACTACTGCTTCACATAGGCGTAACCAGGCTGACCATATGGGGGGGGTTATAACATATGGAGAGGGGGGTTCCGGGGTCCTCCCCCGGAAATTTTTAAAAATTAGATGCACAATAACGAGTTTTAAGCTTCCCACGCTTTATACTCGTATTAAGTAATTTATAAGCAGACTTAAAAAATTGTACAATTTTCCTTTTTTTAATCAATGGGGGGGGGGGTTCAAACTCCCAAAAAAAAACCTCGTTACGCCTCTGCTGCTTCACACGAAGGTATGGATATTTGGAGATTTTGTGGAAAACTTCTTCGAAGAGATTGTTTAAGTGTTGCACACGATGTGCTCATAGCAAGAATTGAGACTTTTATCTTAATAATTTTTCGTAAAAATTATCTGAAGTGTAGTTATAAGTAGGGAAGGTTTTTTTAGATTCTTATATCTTACTAGCTTAAAAGACCCGGCGTCGCCCGGGTTTTGTATTTTGTAATTGGAAATTAACTTATGAAGGATTTTCAATTTTAAA
This sequence comes from Ectobius pallidus, assembly GCA_964059195.1. NCBI lineage: Eukaryota > Metazoa > Arthropoda > Insecta > Blattodea > Ectobiidae > Ectobius > Ectobius pallidus. Next base: position 141,593,602 of record CAXKWD010000006.1, read on the forward strand.
TTCTAGGTCCTTATATAGGCATTTATAATTTGAAATAGGAAGAACGACTTATTACACTCAAACTATTCCCTCAGAAAACGCTTGATATAGTTTTTTATGGCTCATAGAGGATCTAGAATTTTGCATCCCATTGCTTGTACAGTGCACAGCAAGCCTGGTAGAGGTTTAAATTAGAAGAAACAGAAATTCCTGTAACATAAAATTGTAATATCGAGGCGGGAAATTTCCCACTCTTATGTTACCATAAAGCCGTTTTGGGAATGAAATTAAACAGAAAGCATTATCACTTTCATACTTTTCTCTCCAAAAACCTGCGATATAATATAATAATATACACATTACCATACCTCGTTTTGTTTTCTCTATGTCCAGGGTAGAGAAAGTTATGTGATTCCATTATTTTAGGGGATTTCATTCTGTAATATTTATTTATAACATGAATTATTTTGATAACTTCTCTTATTTGTCAAAAGTGCATTTCAATTGTTTTTTCCAAGCCCACCTGATACCATTTGGCAACAATATATTCTGTGATTTGGAATTGATAATTCTATGTAAAAAGGGATTAAGTATTTTCAAAAACATTTAATTTTTGGCATTTAGAATCAGAATTTTTCAAAATCCTTTCTTAGTGAGCACCTACATTATGAAACGAAGGTACTGTCAAAATTCCAAGTCTCTACCTGTTATAGTTTAGGCTGTACGTTGATTCCTGTCATTCAGTCAATCAGTCAGTCATTCATTCAGTCAGTCAGGACAAAGCCTTTTATATATATAGAGATGATGCACTAAACTAAGAGATGCGCTCATAAAGTGAGTTCCCTGGGGCTGTTTATAGAAACAAAATACAATTTCAGAAAAATATTTATTGCAACAGATACAGCAAATGTTCAGATATTTTTCAACATATTCGCCACCGGAATTGATACATTTGCCATGCCGTGTGACCAACTTTTAATGCTTGTGTTGTAGAAGTCTGCCGCCTGGGATTTGAACCACATTGTGACAACCATCTCTGCCTCTTTCATACCCTGTCATCTCTTGACGTGTAGGAACAGATGAAAATCACTGGGAACAAGATTTGGGTTGTAGAGTGGATTTTTAAACACCTCTCAGCAAGTCTCCCACCGAAGTTTGGCTGGGAAGAGTTTTAAACATCCACCCTACAGCCCGGACTTCGCTCCCAGTCATATCCAGCTTTTCGTTCACCTAAAAAATTGACAGGGAATGACACGCTTATGATAGAGAAAGGCTTGTGATTGTATCACATATTTTAGCAAGATTTATAAAACCCTGTATATAGATAACATGTGGCATTAGCTATTAGCTGATAGTGCTATTATACTTTATTATTCATGAAACTACATAGTAAACATGAAAGTCATAGTATTTTAGTTTTGTTCTTGTTCATGGAAACGTGATTTGTCTGCTATAAAGGAACATAATGGATCTCTAATGACGAGAACATAAACAATGCATGCACAAGGGTTTTTATTTTAAATGCTGTGACCCGATTTGCTTGGCAGCTTTGCAAATTGTTATATTTGAAATTTATATCGCAGAGGGAGTGATTTGCATTGCATGCCGGGACATGCAAACACTTCTCCCATACATATTAATACACCTAGGCATTAGTTTCAATAACTCAGCCAACCTGTCAAGCCTCCACCGTATTCAAACTGGCTTCAGCTTCTTTAAAATTCACACCCTACAAGTGTGGATTTAACACAACTTACAAAGAGCGAAGAAAAATCTACATACATGCATATCAGCATGAGATTTTGCATTTACTGTTTACCATATACGACATTCTTTAAATTTGGATGAATCTATACAGAGTATTAATGAATAACACCGAAATATTTTACCTGTGTATAGAGGGAACATAGACTAGCAACTTTTATTAGGAGATGTTTGCTCTATGGATTCAATTTTTCGTGTTACAGCATGAAATCTCCCAGGGCATGGCCGTCACTGACTTCAAACATTTGAAAAAATGCAAAACAAAGGAACTTCGTTGTTAACACTGGAGTTGTGGATAAAAAAAGAACTAATGCAGTGGCGGCCAGTCATGTGATTAGTCTGTAAATTTTGCAGATTATGGAAACATTAAATTACGATATAGCTGTTGATGAGTGATTAAGAATCAGGTTTTTATCGATCACTAAGAAGGCATAATGTCAACTTAGCGAAAATTTTAACCCTACTTCGCTACGTTCTTGACATGAGAGCACCAAATTCTAATGAATTTAATTAATGCCCTCTAGCATACATATTTTACATGATAGAGCAAAAACATCTTCTAATAAAATTTGCTTGTCTATGTTCCTTTTATATATAGGTAAAATATTTCGATGTTATTCATTGACACTCTGTATATTAAGATGAATTGTTTGTTTGTGTTCGATTCCCAACCAAATCTCTGATAGATACAGATGTGGAAATGTTTAACATAGTTGGAGTGAAGGGTTCCGAATGTATTTCGACGCTGGATTTATTTATTTTTTCGCCAGTAATGAGCTAAAATGGCTGAAATGTGATTTTTTTTTTAGTTTTCGAAGCGTTAGTTTTCGTTAATAAATGTTAATTTTAAACTTCATTTCAAGTGGCCTTGCTCTACCGTCGCTTTTATCATGTTTTCTGCAACAAAACTTATTACGCCTTGTTAAGAGAAGCAATTTCTACAAGAGGCTCATCTGAACTCATTATTTTTAACTGGCAGTCGTCTTGTAGTGGTTTGCACTGTGGAGTTGTAATAGAGACACGGTGCGTTTGAGTCTACTTCAATTCCTTTCAACATAAAATATTATTGTTAGCAAATTATTTATGTTGTTCGAATGACAAGGTTTACTATAGTTCTTAAAAATATTAACCTATGCTCATGGAAAACATAAAAATAAACTTCATTGGAAGACACTGTAGAGTCATCTAGATGCCATAGTTGTAACTATTCGAGAGAAGTGTGCGTTAAAATTACAATAGCGGCCTAGGCCGATAAATTGATACTTTACGGAGTGTTAAAGAGTCCGGCGAGCAGCCATTCTCGAGTGCGTGTACTAAAAATGTAATTTTCCATATATTTATTTATTTTATTTATTTATATTTCCCTATGGTGTAGTTAAGGCTTTAAGGCCTTCTCTTCCACTAATCAGAGGTCGATAAATTCAAACGTTACTAAATAATCGAATTAAGAATAAATAAGAGAGACATATATGATTATATTATATAAATGTAGATTATGTTAGTGAAAACTATAATTAAAAGTATATTAAACTATAATAATGAAAATACAACATTGTAAGTACAAGGAATGAAATTTAAAAAATATATAATAGGTAGAAAGAGAAAAGGTAAAATAAAAATTGATGAAACAATACAAAAAATACCAATAAGTTTTAACAGAATGTTAATGGTTGGTGGTCAAGTTGTCAGCTAACTTCAAGTTGGACGTTCTGAGTGTTCGGCAGCCTTTTATATCCTCAATATATGTCAGTACTCGGTCTGGCTTGTTGGTCACTATTAAGTCAAGTAGCGTTTCCGATTGTTGCGAGTGATGGTTAGGTTTTAAGGGAAGCGGTGTCATGTTGCAAGCTTGAAGCATTGTAGTAAGTTGTGAGATGTTATGAGAGTCAGTAGATAGTAGTCAGTTTTAGTAGATTGTCGGGTGTAGTCAGCTTTATTGGGTGTTAATGAACAACACCTGTGTAAAGAGGGGACATACACAAGCAACTTTTATTAGGAGATTTTTGCTGTATAACGTAAAATGTGATTGCGACAGGGCATTAAAGTCATAACTAGGGGGCGGATTTCTATGACATGTCATATTTTTCCCCTTTGCATTATTTCAGGTTTCCGAGTAATTTAAACCCGATTCCAAGCATTCTGGTGAAAATGGAACGGCTTTTATTGTGCATATAACTGCATATTTAGGAAATTTTCAACTATTGTAGCATATTTAGTATGAATGTGCATATTTAGGTCATATTTTTGGCATATTAAAGAAATTTTGAAGTTTCATGTCATATTTTGTAAATTTTGCATTATACTGATACTATTTGAGAATTTACAAATATTTTAAATAATAAACATTATATTTTAATAAAATGAACTGTAATGAAACTTAAAAAAATATACATAGGCTAATGTGTAAGTGGTAAAGTTTTTTTTTTAATTTTATTGGTCATATTTTAATGTTTTTAGGTCATAAATGCATGCATATATCCTATTTTTTAGGTCATAGAAATCCGTCCCCTAGTCATTACAATTTGGTACACATAAGTCAATAATGAAGCGAAATAGGGTTAATATTTTCATTAAAGTGACTTCATGCCTTCTTAGTGATCGATAAAAACCTGATTTATAATCATTCATCAACAGCTATATCATAATTTAGTGTTTCCAAAATCTACAAAATCGACAGACTAATCACGTCATGACTGGTCGCCACAGCATTAGTTTTTTTTATTCATAATCTCAGTGTTAACAATGAAGTACCTTTGTTCCGCATTTTTCAAATGTTAGAAGTCAGTGGTGGCCATGCCCTGAGAGATTTTATGCTGTAATAGGAAAAATTGAATCCATAGAGCAAAAATCTCCTAACAAAAGTTATTTGTCTATGTTCCCTGTAAACACAGGTAAAATATTTCGTTTTTATTCATCAAAACCCTGTATAAAATTGTCTACTTTAAATCCATAGCCTAATAAAGTTGATGGTCCTCACCCCTCTTAAAAGTTTCAATTAGCTCTCTGGTAGTGAAAGGTTGAATATAACTTCTACACACTCAAGGAGAACTTGGGCATTTTTACGTAGATTTCGAAGAAAAATCTACCTATTGCAATGGATACCATGTCATGATTTTCGAAAAATTATTTCATATCTTTAAGTTTCATGCTCCCCTAAGTACGAAACCACCGCCCGTTAAAAAAAAATTGTGATATATATATATCTTTAACTTACACGCTAGCGGCCGTAATTGTGAAGATATTTGAACCAAATTTTATGTTATTTCTAGGCCCAATAGTTCGCACAAGTTTGTTAATGAGCAAAATTGGCCCAAGGGGGTGGTCGGGGGAGGGGGTTGAAATTTTTAAAAATGTATATCTCGGCCCCTATGAAGTATAGAGGGAAACTTTGTTTGAATAAATTAGACTACTCCCTATGGAGTTCACAGCGACACCAACGATTCGGGGGTTTTGGGGGTACGAGTGTGGGTGGGGGGATGGAAACTCGAAATTTTTGAAACCATGTCTTGTGGAGTATCATTGAAAAGCTCTTGATGAGTACTCTACAAATCAATATCTAGTTTCTCGATAATTATCATATAAGGCGAGATTTGAATGTTTGAAAAAGTGCTCTTTCCTCTTTTTTGCAGTTATTATTGCGGGTTTGTCATGCCAAGGCTAAAGAAGAAGAGTGCTACGCAGCAACAGTAAATTAAACCAAAAACACATTGAAATCTACCTCAGCCTGTAGGCTTGCCTAAAGGGATTTTTCATGTGGTGAAGCAAGCTAACGATATACAAACAGAGAAATGGAATCAGACATCAGTTCCAAGAAAATATATGACATTAAACATTCGTTATAACTTTTCCGGATGTTTGATAAAATTAGAGACAACTCTATGTACATTAAAAGAGTAGGATGGAGATTCTAATCTTGCTCTACTCTTGTTACGAGTGTTTACAAGAGTGGCCGCCAGAGAGCAGTACTTGGATGGGCTCATGCTTTTACTCCAGTTTATATTCATTGCCTCTTCCATCCCAGGAAACGACCACAAGCCGCTCTGGTTACAACTGAAATTCTTGTTTCCTTGTTCATTTATTTTAGACAGTGTGAGGGAGAATCTTCCGAAGAGATTGCAAGTTTAGTTGCCAGAAGAAAATGTTAAATAGACTATGAATTCATTATATTAGACTATTCCACTCATAAGCCGCGTGTTTGATATTGTTCGATAACGTGGATATAGACCAATCTCGATCGTTTATCTTATAATGTCCTTCCTCGGATCACAAGGTTGCAATTTTATCTGATTCTGACTGATAAATTTTATAAAAACAGACTGTGATATTCTTAGATTTTATAATTGGATTTCTAAGAAAACCCTGGTCGGGAAAATTCGGGAATCCGGGAAGAGCCCGGGAATTTCGTATGGTCGGGAAAATCCGGGAAAAGTCAATGAATTTGTTAAAATATCCGGGAAAATTCGAAAAATTGCAAAGCTGAAGATAAGAACTAGAAGAGAAGAAAAGAAAACTACTCTTAGAGTCCGATAAAGCTGCAGCTGCTCTAGACGAACAAATTAAGTTGTTGAAGAAAAAATAAGTGAGATCAAAAAGGCTTCTAGACAATAATAGGCCTATATGAAGGTATACTTAATTTATTTTACTCTTCCTTACTTTTGTATGTTATAGCCCAAGTAATTATTGTTTGCAATTACTTTTGTTACTAAAGGTTTTTCTTATTTAAAGTATGTATAATCCTATAATTTTTCTTACACAGTTATTAGAATGTGCTTCATAATCATATTTTGGTCGGGAATTTCTGAAACGATCAATGAAAATCAGGGAATAAGTCGGGAATTTCTTCAGCATTACTTGGTGGACACCCTGTGTATTTTAAGAACTGATTATTGTCAAAAAGTGGAAAATTGACTCTGACTGTGATAAATATTATGAAAACAGACTGTTATAATTTTAGACTTTAGATTTTACAATTGGATTTCTACGAAAACTCTTTTTATTAAGAATTGAATATTGACAAAAAGTGGAAAAATTGACTCTGACTTTGATCAGTTTTATGAAAATGTGATAATTTTAGATTTTAGATTTTAGAATTGGATTTCTACGAAAACTCATTATATTAAGAACTGATTTTTGACAAAAAGTGGAAAAATTAACATTGACTGATAAATTTTATGAAAACAGAATATGATAATCTTAGATTTTAGAATTGGATTTCTATGAAAACCCTGTACATTAAGAGCTGATTATTGACAAAAAGTGGAAAATTGACTCTGACTCTGATAAATAATATGAAAACAGACTGTTATAATTTTAGACTTTAGATTTTACAATTGGATTTCTACGAAAACTCTTTTTTATTAAGAATTGAATATTGACCAAAAAAGTGGAAAAATTGACTCTGACTTTGATCAGTTTTATGAAAATGTGATAATTTTAGATTTTAGATTTTAGAATTGGATTTCTACGAAAACTCTTTATATTAAGAACTGATTGTTGACAGAAGTGAAAAAATTAACATTGACTGATTAATTTTATGAAAACAGAATATGATAATCTTAAATTTGAAAATTGGATTTCTATGAAAACTCTTTATATCAAGAATTGATTAATTATTGACAAAAACGTGGAAATTGTATACAGTACATTTTAACTATAATTAGTAGATAAAGCAGTTAACAAATGATTTAGAAGAAAGAGAAGGTTACACTGTATACAAAAAAAAGTTACTTGAAATTTATCACTCTCTATAACATAAGTAATAAAAACTCCGTGGCGCGACATCCCCGAAGGGACAAGGCCTACCAACCGACCGCTGCGTCATCTACCTATAGGCAGATGGCAGGATTGGGGGCATGTGGCCAGCATGCCGACACCCACGGCCGTTAATGGTGGTTTCCATGACCAGTGCCTCTACTTCTCTATCAAGAAGCTCCTCAATTTGAATCACGAGGCTGAGTGCACCCCTACCAGACCTCCCTGCCTCAGAAAAATCCGAGGAGGTACCTGGGATCGAAACCGGGCCGACGGATCTGTACTCAGCGACGCTAACCACATGACCACGCCGACTGTCAATATAAGTAATCTGCTATTATTTGTTAGTGTAGATTCTTTAAGTCATCGTCCTTTCAACCCATTATCCACTTATACACTATTATAGTGATCCTGTGTTCGTATATTAGAGAAAATATAGTCACGATTATAGATACTGTTTTATCTTCCGACTTAGATAATATCACTTACCTGTTTATCATTGACGAACCATATGAGTTTGGCTGCGGGTTTTGACCACGATGAAGAACAGTTCACATGAAGGACTTCACCTTCACGGTACCGGTGTCGAAGACCGGAGATGACTGGTCTGCCTTTCGGAGTTTCTGAAACAAAAAAAAAGAAGTTAGATATATATATTCATTCATGAAACACAAATTATTGTTTCTGTTGGATATTACATGATGATTTTATAGGAGAAAAATTATTCTGGCACTGGAATCCTCCCACATCTGGCGCTGTGAAGCGAACTCTGGCTTAGCTCAGTTGGTAGAGCCAAAGGTCCTGAGTTCAAATCCCACTGTCCGAGGAAGTTTTCTTCTATAATATTCTCAAAGAGAAATTGTTTTGTTTCAATAACTTGGTATCACCAAATACAATAGAGCAGCGTTTCTCAACCTTTATGAACCCGAGGACCTCTAAAACGTGTAAAATTATTTACGGATCCCTAATTTAACATCCCATTTTTAAAAGTACCCTGTATGTAGGCCCATATTCTTAATATTTGGGGTATTAATTATAGGTCATTATAACGAAATAAATCTAAATACTTTTTTTTCATTCGACGGAAACACAGTTATTGAATTGGAAGTAAACTATTGACAGATAAATATTTATTACCAATTATATAATATAATTAGGAGTTATGTTATTACTTTTAATGAGACGGTTGAGCTTGTCGCCTCTTGCAGAGTTCCTGGATATCTGGCTCAATGTTAGTCAAATTTAGTCGAAGATCAGCAGATAAATTAAACCATCTTAATTATGTCTACGGACCATAGGTTGAGTAACGCTGCAATAGAGATTAACACAGGACACTTTGCGATATATCGAAGGACAATATCGTGAGCACCATCTAGTGGTGGAAACTATTACTATTGAATACAGGTGGAACAGTTCAGTATCTGGATATAAAGATGTAAACCGTTTTCTATTAGAGGAGCTGAAAAGGACATCCACTACATGTTATATTATAAGGTATACCTTTTATTATCCAGTTTCGTTTGCTGCTCTCAAGGTCTCAAGATCCTTTCGTGTTCGTTAACAATGGATACTCTATCTGTGTTATTCAAATTGTGTATTGTAATATGTCACTGTAAAGGCGTGGGTCCAGTTGGCGACCTGGCACTTAAATATATTTAACTATCATCACTTAAAAAAAATATATATAAAAATAAAAATAAAAAAATGAAAATCTGCTTCGGAATGGATATCATTACGACAGCGTTACGTAACATACAACAAGCGTATTATACAGTCAACCCTCGATATAATGCCCCTCTTTACAGTACCACACTTGCACTGCGCCAATAAATGCAAGAGAACGGAACTTCTCCCATATAAAATACATAAGAAACCTCGTTACTGTGCCAATTCATTTAGTACCAGTGAATATAAAACACGATTCTTACAAAATATAGCTTGCAGTAATTTTCGTTCAGTTGCAGAATTCTTTTAAAACCGGCGTGAGTATTAGGAAGATTATTTAAGAAACATACCGTACTGTATTTCCAAGAAGTGAGTGTTCCCCTGCCATTAGCTGTAAATTTAGTGCGGTGGAATATTAATAAGTCGGACAGACAGCCTGCGTGAGGGTGGAGCAGGTAGAGAGAGCCCTTCATACAATGATATATTCCAAACTTTCACTTCTTTTACTGCAGTATCCATTCAGCTGTTAAATACTAAACTACAGTTACTCACTTACAGTTAATCACTTACAAGGACCCACATGATTTTCAACCCCTTTGTGTACTGTAGCAATGGACATATACTGTTATAAACTGAGTTCCTTACTGTACAGTATAGTAAAGTACAGCGTATTTTATTTTGTGCTAAAGTTCTCTATTACTTTTGTAATACTGAACTAAAACTAAACTCCGTGGCGCGACATCCCCGAAGGGACAAGGCCTACCACCCGACCGCTGCGGCATCTACATATACACAGATGGCAGGATTGGGGGCATGTGGTCAGCATACCGACACCCACGGCCGTTAATAGTGGTTTCCATGAACGGAGCCGCTACTTCTCTATCAAGTAGCTCCTCAGTTTGAATCACGAGGCTGAGTGCACCCCTACCAGACCTCCCTACCTCAGAAAAATCCGAGGAGATACCGGGAATCGAACCCGGGCCGACGGATCCACAGTCAGCGACGCTAACCACAAGACCACGGTCCTTTCCTATTACTATACAGTACAGTAAATTAATGCAGCACTGTATTATGCCATTTTTATTTAAAAAATTTAATGTCTTTTAGTGCCACCCTCGTTTTGTGTCACTAAATGTTAGAGAACGGATTGTGGCACTATATCGAGGGTTGACTGTATGTATGATACACATTGTAAAATGAGTTCATTTTTGCATACCTACTCGAAAAAAATATTTTTTACTATTTTATCAAATAATATTAAATAAAGTTCCTTACAGCAACAGACAATGACGTACAAGAATTACAGAAGTTCTGCTGAGACATTTTTGACCTCCTGGTTGCTCAGCGTTAAAATTGTAAACACCGAGTTGTGTTTAATTTTGTGTGATTGATAACTTAGCGTGACCACTCCGTATTATTTTGACATGTCTGCAATGTTTACAAAACTCTTACTGAAAATAAAGTAGGCAGCTGGCACAGAAATTCGTGTTACTTATACACACAAAGGGAATACAGTTCTGTTTGTAAATAAACGTTAATACAATATTTAACTTTCCCCGGGCAGTTTTATATTTGCTGAAGCTATTTAAAAAATCACACTGAGAAAACTAACAAAAAATGTGTAAAATGTTGTGACAGTTGAACTTTTGAATCACAAATTTCCAGCAATAATTCAATAGTTTCTGAGTTATAAAGTACCAGAGTGGTATTTTCTAAGATTTCTTTCTGAACGAGAAAAATGTATGCTGTCCAACCTGTGTTTGTACACACGATAACTCAAATACGCTTTATGAGATTTGATGAAACATAGTATACACATTTATAACGTCCATAGAAAAAGTTAATTATGAACCAAACTCATTGACCGTTAGCGGAGTAACGACTATTAACGGTAAAGTGTTTTTTTAATATGAAGTTTGCACCAGTCGATGGAACTGAATAAGTTGTTTGTAACTGGAGACAAGTGACTGCGTATTTATACGCCTTCAGATGTTTTGGAAAAATAAAATGATATTTGCTGAATTTGTTGCAAAATTCGTTCTGTTGAAATTCTTGATTTCCCATTTATTCCTCCACGCATGCTGACCAGATTTTCTCAAGACACCGTGGTCTAAAACTCAGTAGTTTCTTAAATATGACATATTAACTTCATTTGGCACTTTATCAGTTTACCTGATTTTATAAATTACCAGTTAGGTAGTACGGTGAATGCGAAAAATATATGTCCGTCTGTCCGTTCGTGTGGATGACTATTAATGATGATGATGAATTTAGATATCGTTGTTCATACGATAATAAATAACAAATACACAGAAAAATAATCACTCAAATATATTGCAATTTGTGTAAATTATCGCGGAAACGGCATTTTTAGTGCACAAAACGTGGCTGCAATATTATAACGATAATTACCCGTAACTGTAATAGTTTGATTATTACTTCCTCTGCCCGTACCATAGGTACTATAGGTAGAGGAAGTATTGTTTTCGACCCCCAAATTCGAAGTTGAGTTTTTGACATATATACACGTTTCAAGGCCCCCTGAATCCAAAAATACTATTTTTGGAAACATGTCTGTGTGTCAGTGTGTCTGTGTGGGTGTGTGTCTGTGTGGAATATCTGTGAACAAGCTAGCTCCAAAACGGAAAATCGTATGAAAACAAAATTTCGTATTTGGGTCAGGTACCTTCTGAAGATGTGAGGATAAGATTGGCGATTATTTTCTCTTATTTTTAAGGGGACTTTACATGAAGAAATTTTCGTTTTTCGCGATTTTCTCGAAAACGGCTCTAACGATTTTCTTTAAATTTTGCACAAGTGTAGCTTATAGTGAGAGCTAAAGCTTTTATTTGAAACTTTTTTTCGAAAAAATTCTCTGAAGGCAGTTACAAGCCACCTACTGTTCACCCACTGTTTGTAAAAAGTTTGTGTTGTGTGGTGAACAATTGAATACACACTCTTTCACGGCCTCTTATTCTATAAAAGAATGAAGTGAGAAAGACATATTGGAGGGAAATATTCGATAAAGTTCGGAAATTATTCTTAACGACGGAAGTTTCAATAAATGTCTGCAGTCACTTGTTTTTGTTTGCTATATAGTCTGCACTTTTTTTAGTCGCATCTTTTTCAGAGAAGAGATTATCAGGTATTTATCGTATAATTAGCGTTAAATTGTGTCATGTGTTTCTGTACAAGGATAGGCCTATGTGAATACTCCTAACTTTTATCTGGGCAGAGGAAGTTATGTGACTTTCACATAAGATTTTTTTAAAAATAATATGCAATTGTAGAAGTAGTCAATAAATAGTAGGCTATGTCAGATTGCAAGATTGTAGAGTAATTCATTGCTGAGGAAAAAATAATTAAATTCACCTATTTCTCACCTACGAATTTCCCCGAAATGTCACCCCTTAAGAGTTACTTTAAAAATGTACTGAGAAAAGTTGTCATAACTTTCGTAGCAGATAATGGCACAAAAGTGCTTGGATATTTTATTATATTTCGTTCACCTAGGGATTTGTGCACCCCTGAATAGTGATGTGAGGCACTTATAGTCCAGGCCTGTTAGCAGGCATTTGTCTCACATATGTCCTGTCCAGTGCATGTTTACCATCACCCTTGGTAACAAATCGCCTCTAACAGGTTAGATATGCAAACAAACGGCCACCTGTGTATTTGTCTCCAATTTGCTTGACGGATTCAAATAACTTAGAATGTTATTCGCTATTCATTCTGAACTGAAAAGTGTTGAGGATTTTTAGTTGAAAATAAACATGTTGCTTGAGACAAGTGTTACTGAAAACATGCACTCAACTCTTACGTCTCATCACGAAAAGCAGATTTCATCTAACAATATGCTCAACTCCTTTCTTTTAGAAAAAACTACATCAGATTTACGAGTAAAGAAGCAATGTTTCTTCTACCTATAGTACAGGTAGTCGTGGTACTCATCTATGTTATAAACTGGCAGAAATAGTAGTTCTTTATTTATGGAATACGATGGGTTGTGTTTTGTTTTAATGGTTTGCTTCTATTTTTAATTCTGAATATTGTCATTCATGACGTATCGGATGGAAAACAGTTGAATTTAAAATCGTTCTGCTATGTTGGGCAGGGAATACAGTTTCGTAGCTGTAGGCAATGAGTAAGAAGTTTGAATCTGAATATGGGACTTCGTATAACGATTGTCAGCTATTTGTGCACGTTCTACTATTTCCTACACTGCTGAATTTTTTTTTAGCTTCTCAGATTCCGAGTTGTTATGAAAATAAATAGAAATCTGTTAGTTTACAGATGATGTTAAACTAGATATTTTATAACTTATAGGCTATTTTCAGGCTCATATATTTTCCAATAGGCCCTCACAACACTTTTCCATTTATCTCAACCTTGTCTATTCTATTGTAAACGTTCTTATTGCCAGCCCCTATTGGGGGCATAGGGCCTTCAAGTGAAGGTCCCAGTACCTAGACTAATTTTACTGGGCTTATTTTGTAAGAAAAGACAGAACAGATGATTAGCTCATCGCCTCACAATCCTTGCAAGAAACTGAGTTATTACTTGGACGTGAAAAGGCCGAGGAATTTTGCCCGGATGCTCTAATTTAGGCTTGTATTTCTTTAACGTGCCGAGATCTACGACAAGCCCCCTGCCCGTTCTTTCTTTCCTATATGTAACTAGCTTAAAGGGCCCGGCGTCGCTCGGGTTTTGTATTTTGACATTTGAAATAAACTTATGAAGGACTTTCGATTTTCAGACTCTAGGTCCTTAAATAGGTATGTAGAATTTTAAATGAGGAAGAACGACTTAACACACTCAAACTATTCCCTCAGATAACGCTTAATATAACTTTTTAAGGCTCATAGAGGATGTAGAATTTTACTTCTACACTCCATGCCTGGCAGGGGTTCAAATAAGAAGAAACAGAATGTCCGGTAACATGAAATTGTATTGTCTTTACGTAATATTTGAATTCTCACTCTCATTTCTCTTTTCGGGGCTGAAATCAAAAATAAATTCAATTTTAAAATTTTCCTTCCCAAAACCTGGGACATAATAATTTACTGCTCGCATAGGGCTTAAAATGTTCCATCCTATTCAGCTATACAATATTTCTCAACTAAAAATACACAGCCTACAACTATAAATAATGTATCAGTGGATATAATTTTTTAACGACTTCTGATAAGGCATAACTTACTCGTTGGCACACACTCAGACTGTGACAGCTGGATTAAGCTGTCCCCGCAATACGACCTCTTATTCTGCATCAAAATTTGAGGAGAGAAAATGGATTTCCCTATGTCCAGGGCATCACATTGTGCATTGTTTTCGTTGATTTCTTTCTTCAATAGTTATTTACACCAATGCGTTCTATCGATAGCTTCTCTAATTTGTAAAAGTTCAGTATCATTTATTTCCAGAGCTACCGGTGAACACTGCCAACAATACATTGTTGTCATTAGAACTTTACATGGAATTTGATTTAGATTTCATAATTTTATGCAAAAATGTATTAAGTAACCTTAAAAAATTTGATTTTTGGCATTTAAAATCTTTTTTTTTTTTTCAAAATCCTGTCATAGTATGAACTTACATTATGAAACAAAGGTACTGTCAAAATTCCAAGTCTCTACCTATTATAGTTTAGGTTAAGTTAATCTCTCTCTCTCTATATATATATATATATTCAAAATCACCTTCTTTAGTTATCATAACATAATGCATTAAAGTACGACAAAACATTAAAATTCAGCACAAGCCGGAGTAAGAAAAATGTAACTCTAAAATTAAAATCCCATCGCTACGAAGATAGTGTATTAAATCATATATCCATACGCGTTGACACAGAAGTGATGAAATAGGATTATTATACACTCTTTTGTTTATATATTACAAAACATGCAAGCGTATTAATATTCAGGAGGGCCTTGGTTGTTGCTAGAATAAAACAAGCGAAAGTGCAATTACTGTACAATATTAAACTGCGCTAGTTCAAAGAGACGCTTGTGTTGGTAACAATTTCAATAATTGCGTAGTGGACCGCGACGTCAAGCATGAAATATTCCATTCCAATAAAGCGGTTTGGCATCGTCTCAAAACACTGTCGCCATTTCATTAATCTGTGGTCACATCCCTGTGCTATCAATTCTGCGTGTGACACACCTCTTCCCGTCCGGTTAGATTAAGGAATCGCAACCTCGCTTCTGTGTAGAT
Source organism: Ectobius pallidus (assembly GCA_964059195.1). Taxonomy (NCBI): domain Eukaryota; kingdom Metazoa; phylum Arthropoda; class Insecta; order Blattodea; family Ectobiidae; genus Ectobius; species Ectobius pallidus. The sequence goes on from CAXKWD010000006.1 coordinate 141,608,977, forward strand.
TTTATGACATATGTATGAACAATTTAATACGCCTATAATTTATTTTGTTAGCTTGTTAAGAGTGTATGTAAATTTGAGTTTTCAGTTTAAATTTACTTTGTTCATTTACTTAAGGAAAGTAAATGTTTCTGCGATGTTTTACTGTTTCAAATAATGATTTGCTTCAAACAAATTGTTACCAACCAAAATAGACTGAAATCCACTAGCCTATAGTACGAAATTGCCAAAAACGTTTTTCCATTGTTATAATATCACCTTAAAAACTGTTTTTCAACATAATTTTAATAATATTCAGTAAATTTTCAACTTCATTTTGGTACTAAAACTATTACAATATCTGCATTTTTTAAAGTTATTAATTTAAACACTAAATGATACACTATGCTGCAAGCGTATTTGCATAATTTAATGTTATAAATTCTATATTATTTTCGTTTGTAAACATTGTTTAACAGAACTATTTCCATACATGTAACGTTCCATTTTACGGGCTGAACCCGTTAGAAAAATTGTTAGTTCGTTATAGAGATTATAGAGGATATCACCAGATGTCACTGTCATTCTCTTTTCTTTCATACTAATGAATAATATTATTCATTTCCTTCATTTTAATCACAAAAATACTACTATCGGGTATCTACAATTTTTTACAAAATATCAAAATAACATAAATAACCATTTCGGAAGTAAAAATTTGGTCCAGAGACTAGATACCGGCACTTTAAATTTTTTGATAAAACAAAAAGTAAGCGAACAAAAGGTTTGCTCAAAACATTAATTACGACTTCAATAGGCCTGCAATAGGCCAACCTTATCATAGCGAAGGATTTTTAAATATTAGCTCCTTTTTACCTTTTCTCTAATTTCAAGAAAGAAATACATATCTTTACAAATAGGTCAATCTTTTACGCAAATGTTTATGCGATGTTCTACTGTTTCATGTAGTCATTTGTTTCAAATTTTAATTTGTTTCCAACAAAAATAAACTGAAATCCGCTATAGTACGCAATTACCAAAAAGTTATTTTCTGTTGTTATATTAAGAACAAGCGAACTGAAATAATAATAATAATTATTATTATTGTTATTATTATTATTATTATTATTATTATTTTAATTTTCGATTCAAAAAACATAAAAGCTCGTACAATGTTCGACCGTTGTAAAAACAAAGAGTACCAAAACTCCCTAGGGCTTATTTTGTCAACTGCGTACTGACAGAAATAACTGCGAAAATTTCACCTTTATTTTATCGGTTCGGGATTATTTAAACAATGTAATAACAAAAATTATGTCCTTTGATTCAGATCCAATTTCTTGCCGTATTGCTCTGGCATTGCAAATGTGCTGTGCGGGTTGTCTAGTCGCAAGTCGCAGGCGCTCTTCTTGACTTGTGCGATTCCATTTATTGCTCCGCAGTTACAAACGTGTTATGCGGGTTTTCTAGTCGCAAGTTGCAGGCGCTTTTCTTGCCTTGTTCGATTCCATCTACAGCTCTGCAATTACTTAATGTAATGCAGAGGGATTTCGTAAATCAAATCAGGTAAACTGATATAACAATGTGCCAGAATGCTTGTTTTAATAATTGATCATTGCAATTATGATAGGCCCATGCAGAAAGGGAGTTATTTTTGTAATAGATCTCCGAATAATAATAAAATGCGCTGGCAATAATATTAATGATGCAATAGACCTTTGATTCACTGACATATTTGTTTCAAGTTTAAAGCAACCTTATAGATTACCCCATTCAGTGGTAATATGGTTATATATTAGAAATAATTCTAGAGCGATAGGGAAAAAGCGAATAAGTCAAAATTCCAAAGTTTCAGGAATGACAAAAGCAATTTATTTCCACAGCATTTTTACAATATTTAGATCAGTCCACCCAGATATTTTTACATAATATAAGGTACTGGGTAAAAATATCTGGGTGGACGGATCTAAATATTATAAAAATGCTGTGAAAATAAATCATTATTTGTCTCTTCTAAAATTTTGAAATTTTGACTTATTAGCTTTTTTCCTATCACTAGTATTTATCAAATGCAAATCAGTTGTCATGGCAACATATTGTTTTACAGTGTTCATATACGGCTTTGGAAGGTGCAATTAAGGGAGCTTTGACAAATAACACTACCCACATATTCCTTCACATATGCTTATCAAAGTAGACCTTTATTCTTCCGTAAGCCCTGATTAATGAACCGATCTGGAGGTTAACTCAGGAATCGATTTAAAAAATAACTTATTTTCTGCATATCATAATTGCAATTATCACTGATTAAACAAAAGTATTCTGGCACTTACTGAATTAATTATCACATAATATTGAAGGCTGTAAGGCAACTAAAACAATTTACAAAACACAATAGACCAAACAAATAAATGGTGCAAAAATACGTTGCACAAACTTTCTCGCATATACGTGTTAAAGGCTAGCACAGAAAAAATTACATTAAAGAGACAATTAAATTTTAGGCTACTTATTACATTTTCATAAAACTAAGAAGTATCTAGAACGGAAAGCATCAGGGTCGATCTTTATGTTCAATGCTTTTACCGTGAAATAATAATAAGAATAATAACAATAATAATAATAATCAATGACAGTAAAACTGCATATTATTAGTACTACTACTACTACGGGAAAATTCAAATATAAGTCGCACCTTGGGATAAATCGGTCCCACCCAACCTATCTCCACCGATGCAGCTTCTTTTATACCACGATCTAACGAATTCTTCTGTCCTAGTATTATGAAGAAACTCGTGATTGGACGTTGGAGGTGTGACGTCTTACCGCTAGACGAGAGGTGGCAGGCTGACAAACCTTGCGGGAGATATAATATGCCACATTTTCGAAACCTACAAACAGTGTATCGTACATTATTCGAAAATGCAAGGGCGCTTCGCTACGGCTGCCGCCTCCGCTTCGCGCACTTAACTATGTGGTTAGTGTTATGCATTATTTAGCTATAAGCAACAGTATACAAGGGCAGTTGGTCACTCTGCTTCGCTCAGAAACAAAATACATCACACAGTCTGTGCAAATGTGAGTATCGAATGGTGAAGCTTTAGGGGCGACTTATATTTGAATTTCGCCACTACTATCTAGTGTCCATTTTATGTGAAAAATTTCTACTTCTTTACTTCCCACTTGCTTTATGATATTTTAAAATCAATTATGTCTGCGGACCATCTGCACCGTGTTCGCGAACCACCAGTGGTACGCGGGACCATAGGTTGGGAAACGCTGGTCTATATTAACAACTCATTCGCGTCATGTTTCTATTGTTTAGTGATGTCTTCTTATGTGATATTCAGTTTAAGCGATTATAATATCCAGTGACATAGCGGCAATGAGTTATGGAAAATAAGCAAGTCCTACAAACCCGGCGTTTGCCTTTGAGAACGACGGAACCATGAAAACCCCAAGTCAATTTGGACGGCCACGAGGTTTGATTTGAACTCAGGACCTCTTCCCTGTTAGCCCATAGGCCTACCACCTCGCTGTAATTGGTTTTAGTGTGTTCATTGCGACTGAGCTAAACTGATTGCATTTCACAACAATAAGTACATTAGGCCTATAGTTTTCTTGTTACTAGGGGCAACAAAATGTCATTCATATTTTAATTGACATTTATGTTCTGAAATTCGCATTTAAGCTGTCCTTATTTTGTTTTTATCTTGATATCTATTAAATGTACAAAGAAATGTGTTAAACAAAAAATGTTCATTTTAAATTTCTCTACAACTTTACTGTGATAGGTTTTCATGTATCGCCTACTGTAATGGATATAATCTAGAAAAATTTAAAATGGATACGAGTAAAGTGCCCCTTAAGTCATTTTTGCGGAAATACGGATATAGCCATTTTATTAGTCATAGATAAGACTTTACAATTTTAAATTTTTATTAAAATCGTTAGAGCCATTTTTTCAAAAAACAATTTTTTTTTTTAAGTTTTCATGAAAAGTCCCCTTAATATTTCAGTTGTAAAACTAAATTTCTGGGCGGTTCGACAAAATATAGAAAAAGTCCTTAATTCAAAAAATGAAGTAAATACAATGAACCGTTTACCCGCTGTGCTTGTCCACGGACAGACGGACAGACGGACAGACGGACAGACGGACAGACGGACAGACGGACAGACGGACAGACGGACAGACGGACAGACGTCATTCCAAAAATATTTTTTTCGGTTTCTACGCTTCATGAAACGTGATCTCCCGGTGTTATCTCAACTTCGAATTTTTGTCACGATCACAATACTTTCTCTATACTACGTATAAGCGAGAAAGTAAAATGTGAAGCGTATAGACAGAGAAGCGAGACAAAAGAAGATAGCGGAGATTAAACTGGTGTGAGCGACAGGTAAAGGAAGAGAGAGTGAATCGTACTACAAAAGGGAAATGTAATGTTAAATACAAAACAGCTGTTTACAGTGCCTGAATGGAACAGGAGACGTTTTATCTAGTTTATTCAAAGCACCTGCAAAGAAGCGCAACACAAAGCTCAGAGAGCCAGATAACCCAGATACTTCTTTATCGATTATATAGCAACTAGAAGTGAATCTGAAAGGAAGAGGTATTAGAAAACTGGCCTAATAATAATAATAATAATAATAATAATAATAATAATAATAATAACAACAACAACAATCTCTATATATATAAAAGGCTTTGTCCTGACTGACAGGAATCAACGTAGAGCCTAAACTATAACAGGTAGAGACTTGGAATTTTGACAGTACCTTCGTTTCATAATGTAGGTGCTCACTAAGAAAGGATTTTGAAAAATTCTGATTTTAAATGCCAAAAATCAAATGTTTTTGAGAATACTTAGTCCCTTCTTACACAGAATTATCGAATCCGAATCACATTTGACATTAAAACATATTGTTGCCAGTGGGTTTCAGATGGGTTTGGAATTAAATTAAATGGAAGTTTGACAATTACAGTTGGCTTTGTCTATTTTTGTCATACCTTGGAAATTAAACTTTCGCGATCGCTTGAATGTTGTAAGCCCTAATATGGTCAAACATTGTTTTATTTGGACGAAACTCACTATACAGGGGGTTTCTGGACCAAGGAACTCGAATCTGAGGTCGCTTTTACCAGGCGATGTTATCTAATCGTGGTATGTAGTCCACGTGATTTAGGTGTTAATAAATATAATGATTTAACTTTTATGCTCTTAATTTTTAATTTTTGATATAATTATCGCGGGCGAAGCCGCGGGCACATGCTAGTTATTGATAAATTTCATTTTCCACTATCGCTTAGTAGGATTATGTATATATATATATTTATTTATTTATTGTACTAAGAATATTACAGGGTAATGCCCAATTACAATATTCTCGCTTATATTAATACACCAGATTTAAACATTCAAGTGATATTCAAAATAATTAAGCTAATGCTATAACAATAAGAATAAAAACACACAGAAAAGAAAAACAGAAACACAAACAATATGACAATTACACAAGGGAACATAATATGAAAAAACAAATAATAATATAAATAGGCCTAATAAAATAGTTTTGGAGGAAAATATAGGCTACATATCAGAAAGATTCAATTAAAGAAAATGACATGGAGCAAATTTGAATAATGATAATTTTAAAATTTTAAAATTTTTTCACATATATATATTTAAACCGCTTATTGTTAGTATTAAAAATACTATATAGGCCTGTATATGGGCTACGCCGTAGCTTAGTGGTAGAGACGCTTCGCTTCAAACCGGAAGGTCGCGGGTTCGATCTCCGATGAGGTCCTCGGAGTTTTTCAACTGGCCTAATCCATCTGGCGGCACTATGGCCCTGGGGTCGACTCAGCCTCTAACAGTAATGAGTAGCAGGAGGAATCCTGGGGGTAAAGGCAGCCAGTGCGTAACGCTGACAACCTTACCAACTTTACGTGCCGAATGTCCAAAATCTGGGAGCCTCAACCTCCTGGAACCCTCTGGGCCTCCATGGCCTGTATAGGGAGCACTTTACTTTTACTTATATATAACTAGCTTAAAAGACCCGGCGTCGCCCGGGTTTTGTATTTTGTAATTGGAAATTAGCTTATGAAGGATTTTCAATTTTAAATTCTAGGTCCTTATATAGGCATTTATAATTTGAAATAGGAAGAACGACTTATTACACTCAAACTATTCCCTCAGAAAACGCTTGATATAGTTTTTTATGGCTCATAGAGGATCTAGAATGTTGCATCCCATCGCTTGTACAGTGCACAGCAAGCCTGGTAGAGGTTTAAATAAGAAGAAACAGAAATTCCTGTAACATAAAATTGTAATATCGAGGCGGGAAATTTCCCACTCTTATGTTACCATAAAGCCTTCATACTTTTCTCTCCAAAAACCTGCGATATAATATAATAATATACACATTACCATACCTCGTTTTGTTTTCTCTATGTCCAGGGTAGAGAAAGTTATGTGATTCCATTATTTTAGTGGATTTCATTCTGTAATATTTATTTATAACATGAATTATTTTGATAACTTCTCTTATTTGTCAAAAGTGCATTTCAATTGTGTTTTCCAAGCCCACCTGATACCATTTGGCAACAATATATTCTGTGATTTGGAATTGATAATTCTATGTAAAAAGGGATTAAGTATTTTCAAAATCATTTAATTTTTGGCATTTAGGATCAGAATTTTTCAAAATCCTTTCTTAGTGAGCACCTACATTATGAAACGAAGGTACTGTCAAAATTCCAAGTCTCTACCTGTTATAGTTTAGGCTGTACGTTGATTCCTGTCATTCAGTCAGTCAGTCATTCATTCAGTCAGGACAAAGCCTTTTATATATATAGAGATTTCTTTTTCAACCTTGGGCACTAGTATTGTAGAGATGGATGAGTGTTAAAAGGAATCACTACGTATTATCAACAATTAAACATCAGATAACAAATACTATATAGTGATTCCTTTTCAACACTCATCCTTCTCTACAATACTAGTGCCAAGGCGGAAAAAACTCTCATATATTTTAATAATAATATCTGATTTCCTAGAAATATGTTAAGGGTTGATAGAACTGTTGATGTTGCCATTTTGGTGAAAATAAGTTTTTTAAAGATTTTATTCTAACCCTGTAATTTTTTTCTTAAATTCAGCTGTGTTTATACTCCTTTTAGCTGTGAGACCATATCAGGAGTTCGGGATGTGTTTCTATACAATAGGGTAGGAGACAGAACTATTGATTGTCAATTGATTCTATTATTGGTGTATATTTATGGAGTAAATTTCAACTGATATTAATCTAAATGGATGTGATACAAGATAAAATGGTGAGGTTGATTCATGGTATGTAAATATCCAATTCGGCATTTGCCTTTACGACTGAAGAAACCATGAGAAAAGACACCTCAAATTGGTCGGTCCCGGGATTTAAACTTGGGACCTCCCGAATACGAGTCCAAAACGTCACCATCTCGGCCACCTCGCTCGGTTGAAAAAAATGCCGTTTGTCCTTGCTGACGCTATTTTGAAGTACCATGCGCTTCAAGCTGCCAGTTCATTTTAACTTTATTCGCCCGTTTTCTCAGTAAAAATTGTCATGTTATTTATTCATATTCAAAATCTATTTTCTGCCATTGAGCAAGTAAAATAATTGAGTAGATAGAGAGAGACACCCTATCCCATACCATTGAAATAAAGATAGTCGGTTTAATCGAGTAGCAACATCTGCAAGCCTACTTACCAACTGTTCAAAATTTAATTTTCTTCATTAGTACATATGAAGAAAAGCAGCTTATACCAAGAAATTATACTACCTTAAGAGAAGAAGCGTTACTCATGCTGAATGTATTTTATAATTAACTCGCTGTGTAGTAAGGGAACTGTAACAATGAGAGACAAGATGTATTCATGCGAGAAAGAAGATGTGCTCATGCAGGTGGATGTAAACAGAATGCGGTGCAACTTTACGACAGCTCTCCAGTCCTGCCAACTGCACCCAGGAGCCTTGTCTTTCTTCTCACTTTTATAGCTTACTCCTGAGTAGACTTGGTTACATCACAATTTGAATATTGAGCTGTTCGATACGTGACTACAACGTCTTGAGCGATTTATTGCCTTGGGAACTCAACGCTGCACTTCACGATCTTTAGATCTCTAGTAAAATGTTTTCACAGATAGAAATTGCAAGAATTCAGAGGAATCTCTTATATTTTTTCCTCATTCAGTTCTTTACTGCAGTAGTTTTATATCTGAGAGTAAGTCTAGTTAAAAAAACTACCTTTATCAGTAGGGGGCGGATTTCTATGACATGTCATATTTTTCCCCTTTGCATTATTTCAGGGTTTCCACCTAATTTAAACCCGATTCCAAGCAACCTGGTGAAAATGTAACTACTTTTATTGTGCATATAACTGCATATTAAGGACATTTTCAACTATTATAGCATATTTAGTATGATTATGCATATTTAGGTCATTTTTGGCACTTATTTGAGTGCATATTAAAGAAATTTTGAAGTTTCATATCATTTTTTTTTAATTTTGCATTATAATGATACCTTTTCTGAGAATTTACAGGTATTTTAAATAATTAACATTATATTTTAATGAAATGAATTGTAATGAAACTTAAAAAAATATACACAATGTGTAAGTGGTACTGTCATATTTTAAATTTTATTGGTCATATTTTAATGTTTTTAGGTCATAAATGCATGCATATATCCTATTATCAGTATTAATGAATTCATTTTCCCAGTAGGCTATTAGATGTTAAAGTCTTGATATAAACACAACCTCATACTCTAAACTTGTCTTATCTGGGTTCAGTTCACATTTCAGCATTCAGAAATAAGATATAACACCTATATGAATAGCTATGTAAAATCAAAAGTAGGTGGATTTTCAGGATTAATATTGTCTTGGCACTTTCTTACATATGGAATTCTATTAAGTAAATTTAGAAGAAAGACTACCTATTGCAATAGTTAACATGATACGATTTCCGGAAAATTCCTTCTTATCGTTACATTTCATGGTCCCTAAACCCCTAAATCATCAACTCATTAGTTAATACATACCTAGATATATATGCACAGCATATTATGTACATAATAATATATACAGTATATATCCTGCTCGTCCGGACATCCGGATGATCAGAGTAGGATTTAAAAATATACATTTTTTTATTTTAATCACAAAGATGTTTTGTTTTGTTAATCCTACACTGTCTATAGGCTAAAAACTTAGGTATACGTATACATTAGTATGAAAACCAGAATTAACTTTTAGGAAAAGCTATTATTTATGAGACCGTCGGCGTGGTCTTGTGGTTAGCGTCGCTGAGTACAGATTCGTCGGCCTGGGTTCAATCCCCGGTACCTCCTCGGATTTTTCTGAGGTAGGGAGGTCTGGTAGTACACTCAGCCTCATGATTCAAATTGAGGAGCTCCTTGATAGAGAAGTAGCGGCTCCCGTCATGGAAACCACCATTAAAGGCCGTTGGTGTCGCCATGCTGACCACATGCCCCCAATCCTGCCATCTGCCTATAGGTAGATGACGCAGCGGTCGGGTGGTAGGCATTGTCCCTTCGGGTATGTCGCGCCACGGAGTGTATTATTTATGAAAAGAAAACAAAGTTTGTTATAGTTTTACCCATCTAAAATTTGCATTACAGTAAAGTACTTGCATTTTAAGGCAAATACCGTTTAATCCGGAATTCCGGTGATACGGAAAGTGTCCAGCATCATTTAGTCCGGATTAGCGGGTCTTTACTACATGCTAAAGAAAACGTTATCGTAGTTTATTGTTAAAACTACTGCAATTTTTTTTTTCAACTTTATTTTGATGGGCTAGCATTCAAGTCCCTTAATTATGAAGCTTAATCATTTTCTTCTTAATAAGGTTGTAATCATAATATAATGGGAAAGTTTGTGCAATAAGTTTTTGCCATTTATTTCATATGATTGAGCCATGCATTCAAACATATTAGCTTTATGTGTTACGGACTCTGTGGAATGGACCTGATAAACATTCCATATTTATTTGACTGGCATATTAGCTGATAACAATACTATGATTGCATCGGGGTTTATGTATGATGTTTACTTTAACTGACACATCCCAAGCGGTATTTTGCCTTGAGTTAGGAAACGCATTATAAATTATTATTGCTAATAGCATGGGGCTTAGTCTGTCTACACTGTTCCCAACTGCAGAATTACCTAGTAATGAAACTTCCCTACATATACGTTCTTGTTACTTTGCTTTTAATACAGATTTAAGATTTCCAAAGCCTCCTAGTAAACAAATGCCGACTGATAGACATCGTAGCTTGCAAACATGGAAATTGCGAAGGTGGCCGTGAACGACATCAATCGATTACCACCACTTTCGCTCGTGTTTGCCTTGCAGTTTTACAGAGCTCCGAGCGGAGTAAACATTATTATGTGGTTAATGCAGGTGGTTGCAATGTTTGTGTTAACATACTAGTGCCATCTTCTACCGCGAGCTGATAATGGTTTACAGAATTATTATTGGTTTTCATCCTCGCCTGTTACAAGATACCATGTTTTCCATGACATAAGGCTAAATCGGTATCAGTTTCTAGGGTAGTAAAAGGGGAGAGTAATATAACATTCACTCCTAAGGGATGTGATGTGGTACTTCTCTCCCTACAGGAGATAAATATTACCTAATAATGAAAACTATAAAATATAGGGTCATTATTACATCAAAGCAACTCACAAAGGAATGAAATCATTATTATCAAAATGCCAACATTACTACTTCTACATGTTTTACAGCGCTCTAACCTAAATTTGTATGATTTACTATATAAAAAGCAGACATCGTAAGTATATACAGGGTGTTAATGAATAACACATAAATATTTTACCTATCTTATAGAGGGGACATAGACAAGCAACTTTTATTAGGAGACTTTTACTCTGGATTCAATTTGTCCTGTTACAGAAAAAAAAATGGCAGCCACTGACTTCTAACATTTGAAAAAAAAAAAAAAAAGCGAAACAAAGGATCTTCGTTGTTAACACTGGAGTTGTAATAATAATAAAAAACGAATGTACTAGCGGCCAGTCCTGTGATTAGTCTGTAAACTTTGCAGATTTTGGAAACACTAAATTATGATATTATAGCTGTCGTTGAATGAAAAGAATATGTTTTTTATTGATCACTAAGAAGGCATGAAGTCAATTTAATGACAATTTTAACCTTATTTCGCTTCATTATTGACTTATGAGCAACAAATTGTAATGACTTTAATGCCCTGTAGCATACAGTAAGATTACACCTAGAATTTAAAACTTTAATTGGAAATAAAAAGATTAATAAAGGATCCTCTTTCATTTTTATTTCCCTATTTTCTATTATTATATTCAACAACATCGTAGGTCTATTTCCATATATTTTTACCGTCATAGATCGATAATCTCCTAGCAAATGTTGCGGGTTTATGTCTCCTCTATACTCAGGTAAAATATTTCGGTGTTATTCATTAACACCCTGTATGTATGTATGGATACTACAGGATTTGAAGAAAAGGATAACGTGAAACCTGGCAGTTTTTCGAGGAAAAACAAACAAAAAACACCCTAATATGAGCTATATCAACCTCTTTCAAAATATTTACAAATAAAGGACTTTTGAGCTTTCATTGTAGGCTCACTTAAAATGTCATTAATTCCAATTTAGTATCATTGATAAACTTCATTCTGAAGCTGGATATAAATCAACTAGTACAATTATATAATATAACTTAATAGGATTTTCAGCCTTTGTACTAGTAAAATTTGAATACCACATAATTATGACGTAGCCTAATATGTCCGATTATGAAAGACTTGGGCGATAAAAAATTCAAATTTTATTTAGAATTTTGTATAAGCAAATGTTTATGTACTAATTTTTACAGCTTTTGTAAAATGTCAATTAGTTGGACATGATCATTATCATATTGTTATATATTGTAACCCTTTTATATATAACAATATGATAATGAACATGTCCAACTAATTGACATTAAAAAAAAACTGTAAAAATTAGTACATAAACATTTCCTTATACAAAATACTAAATAAAATTTGAATTTTTTATCGCCCAAGTCTTTCATATTCGGACATATTACGTTATATGTGGTATTGAAATTTTACTAATACAAAGGCTGAAAATCATATTAAGTTATGTTGTGTATAAGATATTACCACCTATTCCCTCGTATAAAATCTTTTTGTTAAAAAATCAGCTCATAGATTTGTCAAAATTAAAATTTATATTTGTCAATATTATAAAACATAGTTAAAATTTATGTCTGTCAATTTTGTAAAATAATTTTCGTGTATTGGACAATATATTTCGGCTGTTCAACCATCTTCAGGTCCTTTTCTTTCAGCAGGTGATCTTACACTGTTGGTTAATACATTACAACTAAATAGGAGATAAATAACATGAAATCTATCAACATATTAAGTTATATCCAATTTAGTAGTTCATACATACAGAATAAAGTATCAAGCCGTCTTCCTTGAGGTTTATAATATAGTTCCCTGTATAAAGCGGATTTACGTACCTGTGAATTAGCTCATGTAAATACCCTCGCCTCACTGCGGCTATGACGGGTATCTTCCATTAGAGTCCTCTGCTATGCTAGACAAACATCGAGCACGCTATACTATTTAGAGCACTTTGTAAGCGGTTTATCATACGATCTAAGTGGCTTATTACAGAGCTGTTGCAACTTCATATAACATCGATTAGAGCCGTTGTATGTCAGAAAAGTGACAAATGACTGCTACGAGCCACACTGTTGACCATTAAAGGAAAGCTGGCAACAGACTGTCGTTAAAGACAGAAATGAAATCGTAACACGAGATGTGATTTACTTGCATAACTTTCTCTGCCCTAAGAGTGGACAATGCAATTTTATGAGCTCAAATAATTATGACTAGACTTCGGATTTTAGGTAAAAACCTATTTTAACCCTTAAGAGATATATGGACGAAAACTTGTATATGCATATTTCATATGTGACTATGCCTAAAACTGATACTTTTATAGGACCTAAAACAGCCTATTTTTACGTTAGAGCCTAATATGGCCTTTTTGCTTGTTTTTCCTCTAAAGTTAAAAATAAGTTACTTTTTGTTATAAATTCTAGCATTTATTTTCAGTTCGTACTACATTTTTAGCTCGGAATGTGCAGTACATGACACATTTGTGACGTGGTAAAATAGTAAGAAATGTTTCGTCTTCAGTAGAAAAATTCCTTGGAATTACCAATAATATGTAGTGTTTTTCTCCCACTCTCACATCCAGTAACTAACAAACAAACAAAAAACCAACAAACAAACAAACAAAAAACAAAAAACTTAGTTCTCTGATTCACTGAGGGATACAAGGGATTGAATATGCTAGCGTGCGTAGCTCCTGGGCGCAGGGATTATGTTTTCACTGTTATGGTAGTAATACAGGCCCTTGTAATAGGTCTATACAATTCTGTGTACCATAGGCCTATATCTGTGTTTTATCATGATTATTGATTAATGGTGACTTCAATAAATATAATAATCTGCATTGCAATTGAGATATTTCAGAAAATTGGCAACTTAACGATTTTATGAGACTATTTTACGATTTTTAGAACTTATTTTCCAATTTTTAGAGCCTATTTTAGGTGCCTAAAACAGCATTTTGAGCGACCTAAATGTCCGAAGTCTAATTATGACATAGAATAAGAGGCCTTTTGATGGGAGCATTTTAAGTTGCATCAGCCAGGTGTATAGATATATTGTTCGCCACCCAAGACTTAAAGCTTGAACTAGTACTAAATGATGATTAGAACTACTCTTCAGACAGAATTGACGAAATAACAGTTTCAAATAAACATACAGCTATTAGTGCAAAATTAAAATATAATCGCAATAGCCGTTTTCGAAAATATCCGCGAATATTAATTTTTTTTTTCATGTAAAGACAAACAAAACAGTCGTCGCCAATCTTCGTACACATTTTCAAAAGATATCTAACCCAAATACAAAGTGTCATTTTTATACGACTTTTCATTCTCAAGCTATGCTAATCACCAAGGCCCGAATTTAGGTCATCTTTTAAGTGGTAGATCACGAACGTTGCTTACTAGTGGAGATATTTTGATCACATGACCCCTAGATTCTAAAAATGGTGATTTTTTTGTAATTTCCCAACTTTTTATTTTTACGTAATTTAAAAAAATCAATGTCAAAATTTGGCCATTTTCTTGGTCGTATTATGGTCTTTTTCCCATTTCATTTTTTAGGTCAAAGTCATGTTTTTCTCATTTTGTAATGTCTCTTGCATTATACAGCAGGGAAGGCCATGGAAGTATTGATTGCCAATTGTTTCTATTACTGGTGTATTTTTAAGGAGTAAATTTAAACTGATATTAATTTAAATGGATATGATACAAGGTGAAATGGTGAGGATGATTCATGGTATGAAAATATCCAATTCGGTATTTACCTTTACGACTGGGGAAACCAATGAAGAAACTCTTGTCAAATTGGGCGGCTACGGGATTTGAACCTGGGATCTCCCGAATGCTACAGATATATAAGCAATCATGAACCACAGATTATTGCCTCTGTTGGAAATTACATGAGGATATTATAGGAGAAAAATTCCTATAATATTCTAATGTAATGTCCAACAGAGACAATAATCTGTGGTTCATGAATGCTTATATATCTGTCTTGAATGTTACCTGTATAATAACAGTGGGAGCCCGGTCACAAAAATCACTATTTAGTGTGCCTCACAGTACTGCATATGACATGACTTGTCTGTCTGTGAGGTAGACCATTAGGGCAATCAGTCATAGGAGAGAGGTTCCATCTGGCGCTGTGAATTGAACTCCGGCTTAGTCAGTTGGTAGAGCATTGGCGCGAATAGCCAAAGGTCCTGGGTTCAAGTCCTAGTGCCGGAGGAATTTTTCTCCTATAATATTCTCCCGAATGCGCGTCCAAGACGTTACCATCTCTTTCATTTTGCTCGGTATTTCGTTTTTGAACTAAGCTGGCAGACAAGTAATGTCTTTTTTTCTTTTTTTTTTTTTTTCTTTTTTTTTTGTACTCAGCGGGCATCAAAGCGTGCATAAACCCTTAATTCTCGGCATAAAATTTCTGAGTGGAATACAATAAAACAAAGTACTTACGATGCAGGTAGAGAAAAGAAAGAAAGTTAATTCGTATCACTGTCTACTTGTGACACATTGACTGACGTAACAAGGAGCATGTCTTTCCACTGAAGTGAAGAGATTTCTATTTCAACTTTTTATCCCTTCTGACCAGATTGCATTCCATTGTATACTTCAGTCAGTTGTTTTTAGTGACGTCAGCAGGAAATGCCATAAAACAAACGAGCATTGACATTTGATTGGCTGTTAACATTTCCTCAAACAAGGCCCATGATACTATTTTTTACTTTCTCGCATATACGTAGTATAGAGAAAGCACTGTGACCGTAGAATGGATAAAAAAAATCCAGATAACATTGGGATGTGTGTTTCACGATGCCTGGAAATAAAAAAAAAATTGTTTCGAATGATGTCTATCTCAAGCCAGGGAACAGTACTCCGTAAGTGTGAAGTCGTTCCCCTAATTCCCCTCCACTGAAACAATCCCTACGCTTTGGAGGTCACGAAGGGAGGGGATGTAGGGGAATGACTTCACACCTTGGGAGTACTGTTCCAATGGCCTGGTCTTTCTGGTAGACCCGTAGTGGATAAACGGTTCATTGTATTTACTTCTTTCCTTCTCAAACGTGAGAAATTTTATATTTAAAAAGGCGTAATGAATTCATACATTTTCAATTTTCATCAAACTGAATCTAATCAATAAACATATACAGATATTCCTAACTAAAAGATTATTTTCCATGCAAGGGAAAAAAAGTTGGTTACAATAGATTTTTTGGGCAGTAGATGGTAAAAGAAGCTTAATTAACGGTGGATGAAAATGTAATTTGTAAGAAAAGACGATTTACCTGCGACGTGTATTTTCTGCTGAAGGGCTTTAAAATGATACTCCCACTTCATAAACAATTAGTCTACATTAAATGACTCAAAATCTGATAATAATCGACATATTCACATGAAAAATTTTATTCAGCAGGCTGCTTGCTGCTTATTTTCGTACTAGAAATGTCTTTTTATAACTATGAAGTGCATGCCCAGAGTTTCTGGATTCTCACGACTTTTATGTCTGCAGAGGGACATGAAAAACAGTGCTTTAAACAAAGCATGAGTTATTAAATGAAAATAAAGTCCATTTTAAAAACCAGAAAAATTGAAAGATAAGATTTAACAACCATTATTTGCGATACACAATTCCTCACACGATTTATAATCCCTTTGCGGACTGCAAAGAAAACAGCAGACACAATGATTAGGCTTGTACTTTATTTCTTATATGATTTCTATAATACTTTTACAATAATTAATTTTTTGTCCAGTTTCTTTTCTCCCGTTTTATTATTTAAAGACAAGCATTACTAATTTAAGGATAAACAAAAGATATGCTTCTTCATTTCAAATACCGGAATACAAGGAACTGCAATGAACTATAAGATACATCGAATGAATTATGAGAAATAACACATTTATTCCGATTTCAAGCTAAAGATATTTCCTTCTTCTATAAAGTAAAGCGTTTCCTATGCAGGCCATGGAGTCCCTGAGAATGCCAGAAGGCTGAGGCTCCCAGATTCTAGACATTCGGGGAGTGAAGGTGGTAAGGTTACGCACCAGCCGCTTTTACTCCCAGGATTACTCCTGGTACTCATTTCTAAAAGTTATGTTCTAGACTGAGTCGACCCCAGGGCCATAGTGCCACCAGAAGGATTAGGCCAATTGAAAAATTCCAACCATCTCATTGGGATCGAAACCACGACCTTCCGGTTTCCAGCGCCATACAGTATAGTAATAATAATAATAATAATAATAATAATAATAATAATAATAATAATAATAATAATAATAATAATAATAATAATAGTAATAAATTAATAATCTCTATATATAAAAGCCAAAACCCACTGACTCACTCACTGACTGATCATAGTTTCTCAAAAACCATACAGCCTAGGAACGTGAAACTTGGTACACATATTACTCCTAGGCTCTAGATGCGCACTAAGAAAGGATTTCCAAATCTTTGGCCTCTAAGGGCATCTAAGGGCCAATATAGGGCTGTAAAGTTATGAAATTCACCAAAAGGAATTCATACTGCATGTACACAATCCCCATGACAACATAATTTTTTTTACTACACAGGTGGCTTGGCATGACACTGTGATTTCCTGTAGGCCTAATAGATATACAATTATGAGAAAGGCTATCACTTGAATTCCTATAAATGATTATCAACTATTTTGTGACACGAAGTAAATTTAGAAGGTCCTGGGTTCTATTCTTAAGAGTTGAACTCTTTTCTTATAGTTAGCCTAGGACTGTATTGCGAAAGATAGTTCATACAATATCAATAGATATAATTTCCTGATTAATTTCTATTTACCCTATTATCTTTCTATCTTTACCTTAGTTTTCACCTCTCCCTTTTGGGGTCATTTAAGCGACGCACGTTGCCCGTGCCTTACAGGGCCACGACCTGTCGGGAGAGGGATTATCTATGGATCACATACATACTTTCTTGACCAGACAAGGACGTGAAGGGCCTCTCGGATGAGGGATCAGTCCAATGCCGGGGCCACCTCCAATACAACACAAACACATAGGACGAGATACACTATTCATACACTCACTCTGAACAAGGCGAGGATGGGATGAAGATGATAATGACGGCTAGAAAATATCTGGATATCTGGGGACCACAAAGGCCTAAAGTTACCCGACATTTGTCTCACAGGTGAGGAAAAATCCTGGAAAACCCCTACATAGGTAACTTGTTAAATAATAAAATAATAATAAATAATAAAATATTGTTGTGGGCTGAAGGAAAACCCTTTATTCCTCATTATTCCTTAGTAAAAAGATAATAATAATAATAATAACAATAATAATAATAATAATAATAACACACAACAATAGTAAAGTCCTTACTTTCATAAAATCTGCGACAATTCATCCCAACACATTCGTCCTAGATAATTCGTAGCATGTCTTACATGTATGTCTACCGTAACTCACGGATTATAGTAGTAACTTAGGCCTTTAGCCTGAAACAGTAATTTTTACGATATAGATATTATGTGTTCATGAAATCTCAGAACACTTTTTCTGCTGAAAAATATATGAGAATATTTAAAAAGAAAAATTCCTCCGACATTGGGATTCGAATCCATGAACTTCGGCTTTGAGTGCCGATGCTCTACCAACTGAGCTACTCAGAGTTCGTTTCGCAGCACCAGATGGAATGACTGGCTAAGTCATATGCCGGATTGGATGTCTACTTACCTTGATTCATCACCGCTATTTTACTCAATAACATAATAATCAATCACAAAATGATTACGTCATTACTAGACCTGGGATTTTAGGCTCTAAAAAAATTAGTTTTAGGCACCTAAAATAGGCTTTTAAAACAAGTAAATAGGCTTTTAAAAGAGGAAATAGGCACTTAAAATTTTCTTTAAAAATGTGTAAATAGATAGAAAATAGACTTTATAATATTACAATACACACTTAAACTGTAACATGGTATTTTTTTACTGCAAGAAACGTGGTATACCTATTCTTAACATAATTATCTGCAAAATTAGGCATCACGAACTACATTCACTTAAACAGATATTCTTTCACTGGTGACTTGAAACAGTAGTCTTTCCTCCTTGATCCTCCCCCTCCCCCGTCAGTGAGCATTCCTTTAGCGACAATTGTTTGGAATAATCAAACTTCTGTGAAAAACTCACCTCTGCTGTTCTGTTTTTCATTGAGGGATGCCCATTATAAGATTGTAAAAATTACAGGAGTTGAATTTTATTTTAAATGTACAAAATAGACATTTTAGGCACTAAAATAGTAAAATAGGCTCTAAAAGTGCAAATAGGCATTTTAGGGCACTGTAAAACTATAAATGTAAGTGATTTATCATGAAACATCCACATAGTTAAAAATTTTCATGTTATTTCATAACGAACAAAATAGGCATTTGCCTTAAAATCACAGGTCTAGTCATTACAAACGACAACAAAACAAATGAACATCAGTAGTTACACAGCCTACTGTATGTAACCTATTTAGCTTAAATTAAAAAAAATCAAACTCACCTACAACATCAAGATCCCCCGATACTAGCGCTGTGTGGAACGAAGGGGCGTCTGCTGAAACTTCGCAACTGTAGCGACCAGAGAGAGACAGTTGAACGTTTCGAAGCGTCAGCTGAGTGGCATTGGACTTCTCCTGCTGCAAGAAACAACAGAAACAATACATAACCTCACTCTGACATATCACAGTAACCTTGTTCCCGGAGGAAAAGGAAAAACTACACATGCATAAAATGAAATACTATCTTTTAAGGTGGCCTTGCTCCGAGATTGCAAAACAAAAGAATCACACCATGAACTGATATTCCCCACACGTAATGCCTGCATCTGTCACGACATAACCTCACTTTTGTTTCAAGAACAAGAAATGCTTTAGCTACAGGAAAATATGAAATAAGAAAACTAGAGCAGTGCACTCCAGGATGTAAGATTGGATAATTTGATAAATATGTGAAAAGTTTGAGTCGCAAAGGAACAATATATCGCCCAAGAAACAGCGGACCAAATTCTTACAAAAAGATGGGCAGGTATGTCTTTTATTGAGTTAAATTCTCTCGGGAATCTAATAATTCTAATTTAGGCATTAAAAGTAAGAGAAATCTAAGTGTCACATTCCCAGAAAAGATATAACTAACTAAACTCAGTGGCGCTACATCCCTGAAGGGAGTAGGCCTACCACCCGACCACTGCGTCATCTACCATAGGCAGCTGGCAGGATTGGGGGCATGCCGATACCCACGGCCGTTAATGGTGGTTTCCATGACCGGGGCCGCTACTTCTCTATCAAGTAGCTCCTCAATTTGAATCACAAGGGTGAGTGCATCCCGTTCCAGAAAACCCTACCTCAGAAAAATCCGAGGAGGTACCGGGGATCGAACCCGGGCCGACTCCAGTGTCATGAATTTGCTCCTTTGATATATAGTACTTCTCTGTCGTTGGTAGGCAACTTGTAATTTTAAAGTTGAAACGAAATGGATTAGTTGCAGATTTCAAAGTATTGCAGATGGTTCAAGTTTCATTTCCTGCGACGGCGAGACGGCACTTTTAATGTTACAAAGACAAGCGACAAAGTGATTTAGTTAATTTCAGTGCATTGTACTGTATAAATTTAATTTTTATTATCTTTTCTTAAAAAGCACAAATTCACAAATTTATTTTCCTTTGCATTAGTTGGAAAATCTATTTAAAAATAGTGTTTTTCTACAAAAGTCCTCTTTAGCCACTTTTAGGCCCTTCAGTCCGATTTAGTTCTTTTTAGGATCTATAAGATTCGTGTATTCGGAAGCAAGGGGCATGAAACGGAAAAATATGTTTAAATGTTCTAATTAGGAAGCTGGGGAAAAAAGTAGGTTAATACCTACAAATCCGGGCCCTAGTTATCACCATTTCGTCAACCAGTTCGCTTCTCAGAGTGCGTGCAGGTTTGATTGAGGAAAGGTATTGATGCAGATAAGCCTCTCTCAGGGATGCTGGGAAGTTGAAAGGGATGTGATGTATAGAATGGACATCACAAGATGGCTGGCCCCTGTATATCTCAATTAGAGGACTCCCAGGCGATTTCTTTTAATCAGGGAGTTCTCGGATCTCCCAATCAGACCGTCCAATACCAGCGTCAGCATTTAGCAGCCTGTTAGTTCATCTTACTCAATGGGACGACGTCACTTAGTTAAAAAAAAAAGAGGCGGTGATACGGTTTATTAAGACCTAAAGCCTTTTCAAAGATTTTCTACATAGGCTTTTATACTAAATATGTCCATTTTCACTTTCTATACCCATCCTATAGGTTGGCGTATTATAGATACAGGAAGTACTATGCTAGAGTTTTAAATTCAATGGAAATGTAGAGTGAGACTGACAAATGCAATGCCATAACCGGGATTTGAACCAGGATCTTCGGATCTCCGTACCGCTGCTCTTACCAATTGAGCTATCATGTCAACATGCCGGTACAACATTAAATTGTCCAACTGACTCACATATTCTACTGTACCACCATGAACCTATTTCATATATTTTATTTATAAAAAATTATTATTGTACACACAAAGTTACAGACTAGTTTGTACATAACTGTAAAAACTGTAAATAACTGTAATGTTGTGGATGTTCTTTTCTCACGGAAATTTATACTGTCACTGAGGCACTGGAGAGTCAAACTTCTGCATTCCCTTTTGTGGTCTGCCGGACTATATTGTTGTTTATTTAAGGTAAACAGTAGTTTTCACTCTCAAATCCAAGCAGGTGGCAGGCTCTGGTGCCAAGTCAATCTAATAACAATAAACTAAACTAAACTCCGTGGCGCTACATCCCTGGAGGGACTTGGCCTACCACCCGACCGCTGCGTCATCTCCCGTAGGCAGATGGCAGGATTGGGGGGCATGTGGTCAGCATGCCGACACCCATGGCCGTTATTGGTGGTTTTCATGACCGGAGCCGCTACTTCTCTATCAAGTAGCTCCTCAATTTGGAATCACGAGGCTGAGTGCACCCCTACCAGACCTCCCTACCTCAGAAAAATCCGAGGAGGTACCGGGAATCGAACCCGGGCCGACGGATCTGTAGTCAGCGACGCTAACCACAAGACCACGCCGGCGGACTATCTAATAACAATAGTAGGCCTAATATAATACAAAATTTTTGCGTTTCTTTAATTCTCACTTCCGCTTCAGACATGTCAACACTTTAACGCCGAATTTTTCCTTCTTGCATTAAACAAACAACACTTCAAAGACAGCACCGCTAGCGATGAAAAAAAGTTATTACATTCAATGTAAATACATGAAAATGACTAATTAAGGAAGCAAATGACACGAAAATGACAAAATATTGACCTAAAATTGAAATAAATGCCCTAAAAATATAAAATTTCATAAAATGACAAAAAATGACCTAATAAAAATGTATTTCTATAATCTAGAGGCCATGATTAGGATTTATGCACAAGTTGGCAATGTCTATGCAGCATCAATAAAAAGATGACATGTCATTAGAATCCGGGCCCTGGTCATGACAGTTGTACTTTTCATAAAGATTACAACTTTTCCTTAAATTACAGACAAATTAATGTAAATTGTCAGACTAAAAAAACCCTATTCATAAACGCGACAATTTTATGTCAAACTTAAAGTTTAGTACACTGTAGATGGCTTTCATACTCGTGTACGGTAATCGATCTCAGCATCGCATGTGATACCTTAAGCAATCGATTATTACTATCGAAAATGACTGAATTATATTTCCCTTTGAATACAAAATTACTTCAATTGAAAGTTAGGTTAATCCGTTGCCTGAAAACCCTGCGTGGTCTCATGTCTATTTCTTCATCCTTTTCACTACTACCAATATCTCCCTTGTCATGGATGCGCCTCAAACAACGAAGAATGATCCATTCTCTTATCTTTCTTTATAACATATTATTATCTTCCTCTCCTTCTTACTTACACTCTCGTTTTAATCTCCTTTCGACCTCACGAACGCATAACCAAAATCTACTGCTTATTCCCCGACATACAACATCATTCTATTCTTCATCTTTTAGTGTATCAATTCCTCGCTTTTGGAATTCGTTGCCTTGTCATATCAGAGACTGTCGAAATGTACCACAATTTAGAAATAAGTTGGATATCCATTTTATTAGTCATTAATTTTATTTTAGTTTAGTTTATCAAACTTGTAAATAAATCCTTGTAATTTTACTGTCTGTAGCATGCTTAGTTTTAATTTATAACTTATCAATTCTTGTATTGTTTGTAGTATGTATTATTTACGATATGTATAGTTTTACTGGTGCAGTGGAAGAAAAGGCCTTATGGCCTTAACTGCGCCAGTATAAATAAATAAATAATAATAATAATAATAATAATAATAATAATAATAATAATAATATCTCTACTACTAGTGTTCATAATAAATTAAATAGACAATTTAGCAAGTTTATTAACAGTAAAGTTTAAATCATAAAAAACAGTTTGCCATAACCTACTCTGTTGGCCTACTTATGAAATGACATTTCACTTTTTTTATATTTGTAAATATGTGAAAAAAATTAATCTTTTATAAATGGTAGGTTTCCTAAGATATGACATATTTGTCAGACTTTTACCTGTAACCTCAAAACTTTTGAGAAACAACAATATGTGAAATTGTCATACAAATCTACAAAATAGTCATAACATTTATGTAAAGTTGTCAGCTTTTATGAAAAACACAATTGTCAAAATGTAAGCCTGTAAAACAATTTACTGATACCTGTCAACTGTAAACTTTTAACTTTTATGAAATAGGGCCCAGGCGTTCTTAATATGAGATAGCAAAAAACTCGTAATTCCTTTAAGGCCCAGGCTTCATAGTAAACCACTGACAGGTCACAGTGGAATGATAATTCTTTCATTACTTGATTTAGTTTGTCATATTTATTTCTTCATTTCTTCCCTCCCTGCTTTCATGTTTTTCATTATTTTATAATTCATATTTTTCTCTTCCTATCTTCCTTTTTCTCTATATTTTTGTACTACATTCTATTTGTTCGTGCCCTTTTATTTATATTTTTATTTTTATCTTTACTTCAATATTTAGTCCAAAAATTGATTAATCCATTATCTCATGTTCTTTGTCTTACAAAGAAATCGATTATGAACATCTTTGTGGAACTTCTTGTAGCGTATCTTGTGTGGAACGGCACACACACAGACACAGACAAGGTATAACTACCTGCAAGTAAACACTCTCACGTCCAATGAAGATTCCAGGGCAATTCAAACTGCAGACAAACAGAGAAAATAGACTAAAGGAAACCAGGACTGACCAAGTTCGGAATACAAACAGACTTTGCCTTCTAAGAAACGTTTTGAAATGTATAAGCCTCGTACCCATTTACTTTTTATTCACTTGAGTTGGCTTAACTGAATTTTCTCTTGAGAAACATACCGAATAATAATGAAATCAATAAGTAGCACCTCTCCCTCAAACAGTCTAATTTTGTCGACAAAATATCAGCGCTAGGTATTTCTTGAGAAATGACTGCAAGGTACTTCAATTATATACTTAGTGTTAATTTAATTTAGAAAAGTACTGGTATACTAAATACTAATAATAGACTTATATTTGAACTTTTTAACAATCTATTATACTGACAAGGTATTGGTTAATTCAGGTACGTATATAGCTTCTTAAGCGCCCCTAGGCAGAGAAAAATATTTTCGCCCCCTTATTTCCACATGAATGTACAAAGTAACCTAAAATAAGCATTATTGTAACTGAAATAGTAGGCTAATAATAATAATAATAATAACAACAATAACAATAATATATAATAATTAATAAATAAGTCAGTGTTACTCATTTCTATTTCATTGTACGTTACATTAGTAATATTTTGAAGAGTTATCAATAGGGGGCGGATTTCTATGACCTAAAAAATAGGATATATGCATGCATATATGACCTAAAAAAAATTAAAATATGACCAATAAAATTTAAAATATGACTTTACTACTTACACATTGTGTATTTTTTTTAAGTTTTATTACAGTACATTTTATTAAAATACAGTGTTAATTATTTAAAATCTGTAAATTCTTAAAAAGTATCATTATAATGCAAAATTTACAAAATATGATATGAAACTTCAAAATTTCTTTAATATGCCCACAAATATGCCAAAAATATTACCTAAATATGCATATTCATATTAAATATGCTACAATAGTTGAAAATTTCCTAAATATGCAATTATATGCACAATAAAAGCCGTTTCATTTTTACCAAGGTGCTTGAAATCGTGTTTAAATTAGTCGGAAACCTGAAATAATGCAAAGGGTAAAAATACTAGTTATACTAAGCATTTTAGTCCCCTGTCAAATGTACATCCGTGTGCTCCTTCATGATGCAAGTGTGGGAGTGGTCTCAATCTCTTCGTTTGACCTTGGAGAAACATAATTTCGATGGTGCCACTCTTGAAAATGGTGCGTTTGAATGGTGGGGGCAAAAAACAAAATGGCCGCCATCGCAAATACGTTTTCCTATTTATATCAGTAACCGTTGGGATTACAAAAAAAAGTTTGAAACAAGAAATGTAGCTACATAGATTCTGCACAGAAACGTTTATTACAACTTTTATGTAGGATCAACCGCAAATCCGCCCCCTAGTTATGAATAAAATGCTTAGTTATACCTTTGTTCTTCCGTAAGCCCTGCTTAATGAATACCTCGGAAATCAATTACAAAAATAACTTATTTTCTGCATATCATAATTTCGATTATCACTGATTAAATCTAAGCATTCGGTCACTTTGTTACATCAGTGTACCTGATTTTTATTTTAGAGTATAGGCCTATATTTTTTTCTAAAAGAAAAATATTTTCCTGGTTCGGGGAATTCCATATTACTGGACTTGTCACTTGCGACCTTGTTGCAGCGATCTACGGGCCCCATATCGGTATCTGTGTACTGGCCCAGTTCATGGATATGGATTCAATAAGCGGCTATAATCACACTTGAAAGTATTTTGCTCGGGATTAGTGTATTGCGTTGTGCGGTGCGGTACAGTCTGCATCAAAACTCAATTCGCATTTTAAGTTCCGTTTATTGAAGCTGTCTATATATGATATATTTAGTGCTAGGAGTTTCAGTGGTTTCATTTGGAAAATATATACATAAATATGTAGTGAAAATTTACGGATTTTGTAATAAAGTAACTTATTACATACAATTTATTTATTATGGTTAAGATACCATAATTCATTCGATTTTCCTGTCACAATCCCCGAGGAAGATCAATAATACCTCCATTTAGAATTTTACCGAGACTAAATAATTGTAGGAAATCAATATAGACTACATGTGACAAGATTCAGAAAAACCTGCCATGAACTTGTGCTGTGGTGTGAGGGAAGTTTGTCAGTTAATTCGAGTATTTGATCTAAAACTCACTTCTTTATTCAAATTTTATTAAAATAAGAATTTTTAAGTATACATTACAAACAGCAAAGTTATCATGCATTATAAAATCATTAGCCCCCAGATGAAAAAAGATCGTGTTTGGGGGCTGCACATGCTTATATACGAGAATCATGACCTGTACTCTTCATCAGCTATAGTAAGGGTAATTAAATAACGCAAGATGAAATGGGCTGGACATGTTGCGCGCATGGGGGAGGAAAGACATATAACAAAAGTATTGACTGGGAGACCAGAAGGGAAAAGACCACGTAGAAGACCTAGACGTAGGTGGGAGGACGTTAGGGTAGATTTAAGGGAAGTAGGATTTGCGAGGGACGATTGGATAGAGTTAGCACAGAATAGAGTTGAATGGCGGGCTCAGGTAAGCTCAGCAATGAACCTTTGGGTTCCATAAAATAGATAATATTCCTTTAGCTTGCTGAGGAGTTGTCTATTTCCATTGAGTAAGTGAGTAAGTATTAATGAACCTCCATTCTCCATGGCTAATAGATTGAGCAATACGAATTTTGTTAACCCCTGCACTCATTAGAGTGGTGGGATAATTATTTTTGTATTGAGTCATTACGAGTAACGAACTCTTGAAAGAGCTGCAAATTGGGCGATAAGCCTTGCATTTTACAGTTCACTATGTCGCACACCACGACCTCATTAGCTTCATGAATGCATGCGTGTTCATTATTTACGAGTATTTATTGGCTGCACTTTACAACGGAGAGACCTATAACAATCCAGTTTTATAATTTCTACTTCCTCTGTCAGATGATCAAGTAATATTTAGTAAAACAGAAGACGAACTAAAAATGGCAGTACACAAATTAAATGAAATAGCTAGTAATTATAATATGAGAATTTCCGAGAAGAAAACAAAAGTGATGGCGTTCCAAGGGACAAACCACTTAAGATGTAAAACAGTAATCTCTCTTTCTCTTTCGTAGTTTTACCTCTCCCTTGTAGGGACCTTTATACGGCCCGCGCCGCCCGGGCCTTACCGGGCCGCGGCCTGTCGGGAGAGGAATGAACTATGGATCACAACACAGACAGGCATACTTTTTTGACCAGACAAGGACATGGAGGGCCTCCCCGGATGAGTGATCAGCCCAATGCCGGGGCCACCTCCGAGACAACAGGAATACATAGGACGATACACATCATTCACACACACATTCACACAGAACAAGGCGAGGATGGGGATGAAGATGATAATGACGGCCAGATGATATCCGGGGACCACAAGGGCCTAAAGTTACCTGACATTTGTCTCACAGGTGAGGGAAAACCCCGGAAAAAACCTCACCTAGGTAACTTGTCCCAACCAGGAATCGAACCCGGGCCCGCTGCGTGAAAGGATTGGACGCATCCCCTGAGCCACAGCGGTGGACTAAAACAGTAATAAATAATAAAATAATAGAACAAGTAAATCATTTTAATTATCTGGGATTTAATATCCTACTGCCAAAGGAACGACATCAATATAAAATTAAACAGATTCTGTAGCATGTGCGGAGCAATAAGAAGAACACTGAAAAATAAAACATTAAGAACAACTCAAATAAACTTTTATAAAACAATGGCAGTACCCATGTTAACATATGCCTGTGAGAATTGGACACTTACTAGATCAGATAGAAGATAGATAGAATCAGCCGAAATGAAATTCTTACGTTCAGTAGCGGGCTAAACACTTTTAGACAAAAAATATAATGAAACAATCAGAACAGAGTTAAAAATATACGATGTAAAAGACAGAATAAATCATATAAGAAATAACTGGCTAGAGCATATAGCAAGAATGACACCAGATAGATTTCCACGGATTTTACTCCATTATCAACCCAAAGGCAAAAGAAGAGTGGGACGTCCAATTACTAGATAGAGAGAGTCGACCTCTTGATGTGGAAACAGGCCTAAGGCCTAAATCCATGAAGTAGAAGAAGAAGACTTCCTCTGTCCTTACCATAATTACGAGGGCCGTCCATAAAGTATGTTTCTCTGGGGCTGTTTACAGAAACAAAACACAATTTCATGGAAATATTTATTCCCACAGACACAGCAAGTGTTCAGCTACTTTTCAACACATTCGCTACCGAAATTGAAACATTTTTCACGCCATGGGACCAACTTTCGAATACCTGTGTCGTAGAATTTTGCCACCTGGGATTTGAGCTACTGTGTGACAACCCTCTCCGCCTGTTTGTCATTCTCTGTAATTTCTTGATGTGTAGGAAATGATGGAACTCACTGGGAGCGAGGTCCGGGCTGTAAGGTGAATGTTTATTTATTTATTTATTTATTTAACCTGGCGGAGTTAAGGCCATAAGGCCTTTTCTACCACTCAGCCAGGGCAAAAACATGAAATACATAATGATGATAATAATAATAATAATAATTAATAATAAATTTAAAAAGAACTGATATACCTGAATACAAGAAACGTACATCTCTATATATATAAAAGGCTTTGTCCTGACTGACTGACTGACTGAATGAATGACTGACTGAATGACAGGAATCAACGTACAGCCTAAACTATAACAGGTAGAGACTTGGAATTTTGACAGTACCTTCGCTTCATAATGTAGGTGCTCACTAAGAAAGGATTTTGAAAAATTCTGATTCTAAATGCCAAAAATTAAATGTTTTTGAAAATACTTAATCCCTTTTTACAAAGAATTATCAAAACAAATTCACAGAACGTATTGTTACCAGTGGTATCAGGTGGGCTTGGATTAAATTAAATGGATGTTTGACAAATTAGAGAAGGTATCATTATAATTCATATTATCTATATTAATAAAAGGAATTCTCCTCGATGTCCAGCGAAATCTACTGAACGCAGAGATCTGAAATTTTAAACATAGGTGTGCTGAAGGGTCGGAAAATGCACCTCGAAGCCGGAATTTTAATTTTAGTTTTCGTTCGTGAGTTATGAGTGAAAAACTGGCAAAAAACGTGCATTTTTTGCGTTTTCAAAACATAAGTTTTCAGTTATACATTTCAATGTCAAATCAATTACAGTTGGCTTTGGCTATTTTTGTCAAACCTTGAAAACAAAACTTTCGCGATCGATTGAATGTTGTAAGCCCTAAATATGGTCAAACGTTGTTTTATTTGGACGAATCTCACTATACAGAGGTTTTCTTGGCCAAGAAACTCGAATCTGAGGTCGCTTTTAACAGTCGATGCTATCTGATCGTGGTATGTAGTCCATGCGATTTAGGTGTTAATAAATGTAATGATTTAACTATTATGCTCTTAATTTTTAATTCTTGAAATAATTATCGCGGGCGAAGCCGCGGGCACATGCTAGTTAAATATAAAGAAACACCTCCCAGTCGAACTTCTGCAGGAGACTTGCTGGGAGGTGTTTTAAAAATCCACCCTACAGCCCGGATCTCGCTCCCATTGATTTCCATCTTTTCCTACACCTCAAGAAATGAAAGGGAATGACAAAGAGGCGGACATGGTTGCCACACAATGGTTCAAATCCCGGGCGGCAGACTTCTCCGACACAGGTATTCAAACGTTGGTCCCACGGAATGAAAAAGTCTCAATTCCGGTGGCGAATATGTTGAAAAATAGCTGAACACTTGTTGTATCTCTTGCAATAAACATTCCCATGAAATTGTGTTTTGTTTCTGTAAACGGCCCCAGGGAAACTTACTTTATGGACGGCCCTCGTACTAGAGGTAGAGGGATACTGTACCATGGAATTCGATGTCGATTCATAAGGGATGTTAGGGCCGGATTTTTAGGTTTTTATAAACCCCGTTTTAGTTCTCAAACGTATTAAAATAATTTAAGGGAATACAAAAGTTAAAACTAAGTTTCAGATATATCATTAAGCTGTCTTATGCCTTAGGTTCCTGGTAAATACCTAAACAAATGTGTTATAAAAATGTGGATTTGAGATTTCCTGAATTCAAGTATGCTAATTTTAAAAAACATATCTGTTTGTGTGTCCGTGTGTGTGCATCTGTATGTGTGTTTTTGTGATCAGCCTAGATCCATAACAAAAAATAATATCAAAATCAAATGTTATATTTGTACTGCCTCGAGAATGAGAAGACGGTAGTGTCTTGGACTCGCATTCGGGAGGTCCTGGTTAACGCCCCGATTATTTCCACAGACGGGATATCCCGATAAGTAAGGAAGGAGAATAAAGTACAGTATTGCATGGGGAAGTAGATAGTGTAGAATTCTGATGGGATATGGTTTCAAGGTCGTGATGTTCTAATAAGTAGTGAAAAAAGGTAGGCCAAAAAGGAGGGATGAAATAGCTTGTAGAACATTATAGAGAGTAAGTTGTACTGTAGAAGTCTATGTACCTCCATGCTTCAAAATGTTAGAATTTGGTGGTACAATGAGTGTATAATCATGCCCGACAAAGCTAAGCAACAAAATAAGGTTTTAGCCTATACCCTCAGTAAAAGAGCAAACAACTAATGAAGCGAAAGACGAATAAAGAAGCGTGAAATACTTATGTGTATGTATGTTACCCTATGATCCCTAGGTGGAGCGAAGGGGCCTCCAAGTGGAGGTTTCATTACCCATACGAATTTTGATATGCTTATTTTCCGAGAGAGGGTAGAGGGACAGGTGGTAAGCCCATCGCCTCGCAACCCCCCCCCTGTAAACTAAGTATTTCTTGGACGTGAAAGGGCCGAGAAATTTTGTCCAGAGGCTCTAATTTAGGCTTGGAGTTCTTTTACGTGCCGTAAATCTACGACACGGGACCCCCAGCTTAAAGTCCCTCCCGGAGGACTCCGTGCCCAGGATTTTTAGTGAAATACTTAGGAGATATAAAATTAATGTAATTGAGTTATTGGCGTGACGAATTTATCGGTCTTATTATGTTATAATTGCCACTCAATATTTAAGAACTTAGGTTAGAATAACCAAGTAGATGGGGTTTAAAAATACTATTTCAAAACTCAGCCAGTTGTCCAGAATGGGATTCGATACAATGTCCGCCTTGCTGGAAACTGGGTCAACTCATGTCATCATTATTTATGCTTCTTGGTCCGGACTGAAGAGACACATTTTGAGATCAAACCCCCAGTCCTAATATTTACTCTGAAGCACAGAAATATGAAGGGATCTGGAACGCTTGCAGCAAATCCCTCGCTCCGTATTATACTGCATATCGCTTACGTTCAGCTCTGAAATATTTCCAAAGCATGGTTGCTATGATACGGCCAACTATAATCCAATTTTCTATCAACGAGAGAAATTCTATGAATACGATCTAGCTTGCATTGGAATCTGCCATAAAAAATCGTTTGTCCTTTGTCATTATCTCATTTTATAAGCAAAAACTGTGTCATTGCGTATGAATGAGTGGAAAATTTGAATGAGTTATATTCTTTTGTAATTTAACTCTTAAATGCATAAAGTATATTATAGGATAGAATAGTTTCCTTAAATTTGTAATAAAATAAATCAGGTAAACTGATATAACGCCGTAGCGCAGTGGTTGAGGCGCAGCGCTATAAACCGAAAGGTCGCGTGTTCGATCCCCGATGAGGTCGTTGGAGTTTTTCAATTGGCCTAATCCTGCTGGTGGCACTATAGCACTGGGATCGACTCAGCCCCCAACAGAAATGAGTACAAGGAGCAATGCTGGGGGTAAAGGCGGCCGGTGCGTAAGGCTGACAACCTTACCAACTTCACTTGCCGAATGTCTAAAATCTGGGAACCTGAACCTCCTGGAACTCTCTGGGACTCCGTGGCCTGTATAGGGATTACTTTATTTTTTAAACTGATATAACAATGTGCCAGAATGGTTTTGTTTAATCAGTGATAATTGCAATTATGATATGCAGAAATGAATCGATCTCCGAGTTAAGCTCAAGATTGATTCATTAAGCAGAGCTTGCGGAAAATCAATGGTCCAAAGTTTGATACTTTATTTTAATTCATACTCGTATACACTGATATAATTCTTAAAATGCGGCAACATTTCTCAAAATGCACTAGCAATAATATTAACGATCTCTTAGTGTAGGCCTACGATTCGCTGACATGTTTGTTTCAGGTTTAAAGCAGCCGTACCGGTTTTGAATTAATTTAATTAAATCAGAAATCTGTCAGGAATTACATTATGTCTATTTGCTTTCAGAGCAGCGTTTAAATTGAAAAATACTCACATTAAAATATACTGTAGATGTCAGTAGCTGTAATATTTCGATAGAATGCAGAATATTATATAAACAGCAGCTGCGTTTAATTATTCAATAGCTAGATTTAAGTTATAATTATTTACACTGACATCGTTATAAAGAAATGAATCAATCAAGGCTGGCTAACAATATCAATAAGCGAGTGGCAATTTGATACGTTTTGTATAGTGTATTGTCGTAGGGGATGCGTTCACTACTCGCACCCAGCGGGCTCGGGTTCGATTCCTGGTCTGGACAAGTTACCTAGGTTGGGATTTTTCTGGGGTTTTTCCTCACTTGTGAGACAAATATCGGGTTAATTGTAGGCCCTTGTGTCCCCAGATATCATCTGGCCGTTATTATCATCTTCATCTCATCCTCTCCTTGTTTGGAGGGAGTGTGTGTGTGTGAATGGTGTATCTCGTGCTATGTGTTCGTGTTGTCTCGGAGATGGCCCCAGCATTGGGCTGATCTCTCATCCGGGGAGGCCCTCCATGTCCTTGTCTGGTCAAAAAATATGGATGTCTTCCAAAGATAATCCCTTTCCCGAAAGGGCGCGGCCCTGTAAGGCTTGGGCGGCTTGAGACACTTAAATCCTAAAAGGGAGAGGTAAAACTAAGATAAAATCCCTTTAGGCAGGCCTACAGGCGGAGGTAGATTTCGAAGTGCTTTTGGTTTAATTTATTGTTGCTGCATAGCACTCTTCTTCTTTAGCCTTGGCATGGCAAACCTGCAGTAAAGAGGAAGAGCCTACAATCAATTGTTTTGACAACAATAATAGGATATAACATTCTGGGAGGCCGTGCGCAAGATCAGCAATGAATAAAATTAGCAAAGCCGCTAAACAAGACAAAATTATGATATTATAATAATTCTTTCAAGTGTTATTATTTTCAAACATTAAAATCTCGCGTCATATGGGAGCTATCAAGAAACTATTTATTGATTTGTAGAGTACTCATCGAGAGCTTTTCAACGATACCCCACAAGACGTGGTTTCAAAAGTTTCGAATTTTCATCCCCCACCCCCACCCCCACTCCCACCCTCACTCGAACCCCCGAATCGTTGGTGTCACTGTGAACTCCATAGGGAGTACTCTAATTTATTCAAACAAAGTTTCCCTCTATACTTCATAGGGGCCGAGATATACATTTTTAAAAATTTCAACCCCCTCCCCCGACCACCCCCTTGGGCCAATTTTGCCCATTAACGAACTTGTCCGAACTATTGGGCCTAGAAATAACATAATAAAATTTGGTTCACATATCTTCAAAATTACGGCCGCTATCGTGTAAAGATATATATAAATATCACAATTTTTTTTTTTTTGAACGGGCGGTGGTTTCGTACTTAGGGGAGCATGAAACGTAAAGATATGAAAGAATTTTTCGAAAATCATAAAGTGGTATCCATTGCAATATATGCCCATTATAAAATTAATATTGTGTTTGTATGTCCTGTGTAAAGTATCAGCTGGATAGAACTTCTGGAAATGAAAGCGTGCTCTTTAATAAGCAATTTCGCCTATTATTTCTACTTACAGAAACTGATACATCTGAACTTCTCTTGTTTACCTAGTTACCAATACTAATGCTTGTGGAAGCTCGGCCGCTGAATGCCTATCAGCGAGCCAGTCAAAATGTTCCTGGTCTTTGGATAACGCTGATTACATTATAATAGAAGTGACCGTTAATGAGTCGTTATTCCTGTACTGGTCAACCGAATTGGTCAAAATTAATAGGCTTCTTCCCATGGACGTTATAAATGAGTATACCATGGTTCATGAAAATCCGATACAGCGTATTTCAGTTATTGTGCGTACAGACACACGGACAGATAGACAGGCATTTTCCCGTGCACCACACGATCTCATAAAGTACCATTTAGGCATTTAACAACGCATAACGCAAAATAACTATAAAGAAGGTTTTGAAATGAATGCACTATGAACCTAAACACTGTGTTAACTGTTTTCTTGGCGGTACGGCATTGCATGAAAAATTTAGTCTTGTGCAAGGCTAGATAAATATTTTTTCTAGTCGCACTGAATGTATCATTATATCGATTTTCATAAACTACGCCCCATATGGGATTTACATTATTCTTGAAAAGAGTAAAATAAAAATGAGATATTATCGTCCTTGGCAAAGTTTGAAGCTGGTATTGAAAAATTCCAGAAAATATAATTAATAACACATGTTAATTTTTAGTTTTATATAGATTTTGAATAATCTATAAAACATGACAATTTGAATTTTGAAATATATGAAACAGCACGCCAATTCAGATCGTTACCATTCTACGGTAGAATTAATCATTGCTTAAAGAAACTTGGTATCTGCTTTCCCAAAATGATGAATATAGGATTTCACGAGGAAACAATTATTAATCTAGAAATGGAACCCTATAGAAAAGGACAGACAGACATGACTATTTACCAACATCTTTTCCGTGAAGTTTCTGATTCATATTCTGATCATGTAAAGATTTATACTGATGATATCCAAGTCTACCCATGGAGTAGGATGTGCAATAATCCTACCAAATCTAATTCAGTCTGAGAGACTTCCCAACTGTTTTTCAACATTTTCCAATGAACTGTTTGCTATTAAACAAGCCTTATCATATATAACAGATACAAATCACCACGCATTCATACTCTTTTCATATTCAAAATCTGCTTTTATGGCTACTCACAGTATCTACACAGAAAATCCACTTATACAGAATATACAAATATCATATAACCTGGCTATGGAACAAGGAAAACAAATAGTTGTTGGATCCCTTCTCATCAAAAAATACCTGGCAATGAGAGAGCAGACGAGGCAGCCAAATCTGCCGTCCTAAATATTTCATCTAACACTCCATTCTTTTCTATACACATCCTTACCAAAAACTACTCAGCATGAAAAACACAGTGGTCTCAACAAGGAACCAAGCTTCATTCCGTAAGAGGATCCTCCACTGCTGCCTTAAAGGCCTGAATCGTAGACACCAAGTGCTTATAACCCGTCTTAGAATTGGACACACAAAAATAACTCACTCCTACCTGATTTCTAGAGATGATGAACCACATTGTACAACTAGCAATTCTCCAATGTCAGTGTCCCATATATTCACAGAATGTCGCCTCTTCGATCTCATCAGGGAAAAATACAAGATACTTCTTAATAATCCAACAATTTACAAAAACGTTATATTATTTCTAAAGTATATTAAAGTTTATAGTAAAACTAGCATGTGCCCGCGGCTTCGCCCGCGATAATTATTTCAAAAATTAAAAATTAACAGCATAATCGTTAAATCATTATATTTATTAGCCCCTAAATCACGATTAGATAGCATCGCCTGGTAAAAGCGACCTCAGATTCGAGTTCAGAAAACCCCTGTATAGTGAGTTTCGTCCAAATAAAACAATATTTGACCATATTAGGGCTTACAACATTCAAGCGATCGCGAAAGTATTATTTCCAAGGTATGACAAAAATAGCCAAAGCCAACTGTAATTGTCAAACTTCCATTTAATTTTATTCCAAACCCATCTAAAACCCACTGGCAACAATATGTTTTAATGTCAAATGTGAATTGGATTCAATAATTCTGTGTAAAAAGGGGTTAAGTATTATCAAAAACATTTGATTTTTGGCATTTAAAATCAGAATTTTTCAAAATCCTTTCTTAGTGAGCACCTACATTATGAAACGAAGGTACTGTCTAAATTCCAAGTCTCTACCTGTTATAGTTTAGGCTCTACGTTGATTCCTACCAGTCAGTCAGGACAAAGCCTTTTATATACGTATATAGAGATTTAAAAGTTATTCCATCATTTGTAAAACACTGTCATTAACATCGTTCAAATATTCATAACTGATTTTTTATATGTAAATGTACAGTCGAGATTAGACTTTCACGAGTCAAAGCGACTAAAAATACATCATATAAAAAAAAATTATAAAGTGAAGAGACGATTATGACAATTAGAACAAAAAATTAAAATGTGGGATACTTCACAGTTCTTAATGGTGTATGTACTCCTTAACCGATCGCTATCATATTTTGCAAGTGTGTTTAAGGACTTCAGAAGATCAGGTTTAATTCAGAAATTATTCTACACCTTTTCAACCTCAATTTCGGAAAAAGTAATTTCAATTTCGGAAAAAGTAATTCCAATTTCGGAAAAAGTAACTTCAATTTCGGAAAAGGTAATTTCAATTTCGGAAAAAGTAACTTCAATTTCGGAAAAGGTAATTTCAATTTCGGAAAAAGTAACTTCAATTTCGGAAATGCGAGGGCTATGAAGAGGGTATAGTAAAGTTGGTACCACGCTAAGACAAATGACTCAATCGGAGCGAGATTATGTAGAGAAGTAGCTAGAAGGTGTACCTAAATGTTCCAAATAAAACAGTTTTGATTTTCACTGTGGTTTTCATTTTATGCCCCATCGAATGCTTTAAAAAATAGCCCTCGCATTTCCGAAATTGAAGTTACTTTTTCCGAAATTGAGATGACTTTTTCCGAAATTGAAATTACTTTTTCCGAATTTGAAATTACTTTTTCCGAAATTGAAATTACTTTTACCGAAATTGAGGTTGAAATGGTGTAGATTAGTTGTGTTAAGGAATGTAAAACTTTAAACGCAAATTTTCGTCACATGCTTGTTTATCATATGTAACTTATAGTATTATACCATTTCATAGCAACTTGATTGTAACCTTTTGAGTGATTAATTTTGAGGGAGAGCTACCATAATATTTCTCGGCCTTCTTAGATAATGTGTTGTGGTTTATATCGATTTCATTTGCACACTAGACACTTTGTCTGAATGCATACTGTGTTTGGGATTACGCAAACTTAGTGCTTCTATTGATTGCTGATGAAGTGCTTTTCCATGTAGAATAACAGCAACACACCTAGTAATTGATACGTGTTGCTGCTGTGCTGCCAACTTATTAAATGTACCCGCACCGTGTTCATTTTTACCTCACAATGTAGTATAAAAACAATGCAGCCGATTGAAATACTTAACAATTCCATTATGCTATATTATATTGGCTGTTATAGAATTCAGAGACCCTTTTTGGGGACGAATAATAACAATAATAATAATAAATAGCTTTATTGCAAATAGAAGAGACACAAACTATATGTAAGATGATTTTAGCGTCACATCGAATATAAATTGGATTACTTTTACTTACCACTGATGGCACAAGTTCATCTTCAGAGATGTGTAAGAAAAGATATAATTAAAAAAAAAAAAAAAAAAAAAAAAAATAGCTAGAGGGTGCAACTTTTACTTTCTAACTGTTTTTTTAAAAACATATTCCTGTTTTAATATACCTAGGTATAATGTGAGAAATTTAATTTCTATCGGTTAATTAAGTGCCAGAAAGGTACTTTCTAAGATTGTGTAATAGACTGGAAAATGTCTGTCCATCTGCCTGCCTGTCCGTG
The DNA here is from genome assembly GCA_964059195.1 of Ectobius pallidus. Lineage (NCBI taxonomy): Eukaryota > Metazoa > Arthropoda > Insecta > Blattodea > Ectobiidae > Ectobius > Ectobius pallidus. The sequence continues at coordinate 141,646,816 of CAXKWD010000006.1, forward strand.
TGTCGGTACGCGCGATAACTCAAATACGCTTTATCGGATTTTTGTGAAACTTGGTACACTCATTTATAACGTCCATGGGAAGAAGCCTATTGATTTTGGACCAAATCGGTTGACCGGTCCTGGAGTAATGCCCAATTTAATGCCAATTTTATGGTAATATATTAGAAAGAATTGTCAAATGCAAATCAGATCTCATGAAAACATCTTGTTTTACAGTGTTCATATACGGCTTTGGAAGTTGCAATACAGGTAGCTTTGACAAATAACACTACCCAAATATTCCTTCACATATACTTATGAAACTAGATCTTTGTTCTTCCTTAATTCCTGCATAATGAATCGATCTGGAGCTTAAAACGTAACACAGATTCATTAACCTTAACCAAATCATGCATAAACAATTAAAACGATTGATGAAAAGTTAAAAACCGACTTTGAAGTGCATTTCAAGATTAAAGTGCGCCGCACACGAAAAGAAAAAACTCCAAATTCGAGTTCCCTAGGCCAAAGAACTGCATAGTGAGTATCGTTCAAATCAATAATCGTTTTCCCATTTAGTCATACGTTCATGTTCCCCGTCTGTCTAAACTAAACTAACCTCCGTGGCGCTACATCCTTACCTCAGAACAAACCGAGGAGGTACCGGGGATCGGTGATCCCCGTCTGTCTACCTACGTAAAAAAAAAATCAGTTGTATGCATGTCGTATAATGTTATAAACAAATGAATAAAGTAGAGCGGATTAACAAAATCGAAGTGATCGACAAATTGATATATTATATTGCAGTGATGCTCCTTTCTTCCGGTTGCTATGCTACAAATACCAGACATGTTCCAGCAACTTTGCATTGTTTGTCTAACACCATAAAACCTGTAATTTATTAAAATCTCGACGTGGAACTTCAGAGAATAGCAAGATAGTTACTCTACTTATAGTGATAATACTGAGGATACAGAAGGAAGCTGTATTTAGAAATTCTTGATCTACCTATTTGATTAAATATCTCAGTGAGGAGTTGACTTCTGTGCTTAAGGAACTTACTAAGGGCTTCCTGTTGCTAAGTATCAAGTTCATCCTTGTTTCTAAGAAGGTAATTACGTCTGGGGGTGGAAACTTAAGACTTCCGGTGCAGCAGGAAGTGTACTTTTGCCAAGTTCAGGAGTAGATAGAAGTCTTACAGCGTGCGTTACCTGTGCAAGAGATATAACTCACTAGCCGGTTATCCTTACGAAATATGAAGATACTGACTCATTTTCTTTACTTACATAATAATAAACATATCAGCTACAAAACTCAATTAACCTTCAATGTTTTTTATTAGGATACTGTAAAATTCCGTATTCAGGAGGTCCCAGGTTCAAATTCCGTGCCCGGCCAATTTGACATGGGTTTTTTTCATGGTTTTCCCAGTCGTAAAGGAAAATGCCGAATTGGATATTTACATACCATGAATCATCCTCACCATTTCATCCTGTATCATATCCATTTAAATTAATTTCAGTTGAAATTTGCTCCATAATATTCACCAATAATAGAAATAATTGACAATCAATGCTTCCATGGCCTACTTAGAGAGACAGATCCCGTACTCCTCATATGGCGTGGTAGCTAAAAGGAGTATTAGTCCAGTCGATATCCACTTTTTACCTGGAAAATATTCCGAAGTTAATGAAATTTTTACAGGTTATTTGGGGGTACTCTAGGATGTCTATCCTAAGTTTTCGACCTTGAGGACCCTGTGCTAACTTGGGGGAGGGGAAAAAACATCAATATTTTAATATTTTTTTTTTAGTTTTTCGCTTATATCTCGTAACCTAATCCTATTTTGTGCACCATAGTACAATAAAAAGTTGTAGAGCATTAAATGTGCTAAACTTTGATTCATAAAACGAATTTGTAGACCCAATATTAACCGAGATATGGCCGATGAAACTTAGAATGTAATGTAAAAAAATATCCGAATTACGAACATTTTGACCCTATAACTAATTAATACCATCATTTCCATGTTAATTATGTTCATCATTAATATCAACATCTTGGAATACCTATGACCCCTTCCTCCACCCCCTCTTCCGACCCCTTCCTCCACCCCCTCTTCCGACCCCTTCCTCCACCCCCTCTTCCCACCCCTCCCCGTCCCCCAAACGTGAAGATGCCTCATTTTAATGTAAGAAATGAATTTTAAGAAACCGTCTCACACCTAAAACCCTTTCGTTGTACACACAATGTGATGTTACCGGGAAAATGTCTGCCCGTCTGTCTGTCCGTGTGCCTGCACTCGAAGTAACTCAAACACGCTTTATCGGTTTTTCATGAAACTTAGTATAGGCTACGCATTTATAACGTTCATGGGGAAAAGCCTATTGGTATTGGACCAGATCGGTTGATCAAATTAGGGCCTATTTTATGGTAATGTATTAGAATTTATCAAATGCAAATCAGTTATCATGACAACATATTGTTTTACAGTGTTCATATACAGCTTTGGAAGTTGCAAGGCAGTTAGCTTTGACAAATAACACTACCCACATATTCCTTCACATATGCTTATCAAACTATACCTTTTTCCTTTCGTAAGCCCTGCTTAATGAATCGATTTGGAGTTTAACTCGGAAATCGCTTTAAAAATAACTTATTTTCTGCATATCATAATTCCAATTATAACTGATTAAACAAAAGCATTATGGCACTTTGTTACATCAGTTTACCTGATTTTATTATTAATCTTGTTCAGTTAATGGTGGGAAACATTTACCAATCGTCTTTGAGTTATAGTTGCTAAGTGAGCTATGCATTACAAACATTGTATCACTTTGGAACAAAAGTTCACACAACTGGTTCTGTTCAACAAACAGCATTTAGTCGGGATTAGAGTACGTGGTATAGCACAAGACCGAGATGATTAGAAAGCAGTATGATACTAGTGTATAGCTTGGCTATACCAGCCTCTGGGTATTGTAGTGTAATTGTTATTATTGCAAGCGCTTACATCCCAATATGTGCAAATTAAACAGACATAGATGGTCTCTCCAGGGGTGGACAGAATTTCAAAACACACATATGCCTTATTTTATTTCACTTCTGTGTACTGATTTTGTTAATCCTAAATTTCTAATTGTTTTTCCTCCTTTTTTGTCTAATGTTTCTTTTAATAGTTCTTTTTGGCTTATTCGACAGTGCCATCAAAAAGTCTCTCCGCAGCTTTAATTATGTTCGCCACCCATGCGATGGTTGGTATTTCTCTCTACCTCCCTTTTAGACTCGTAGCAGGAATACCGGAGTAGGCCATGTTATTATTGATGTGATATCCACATGTTATGCGTCAGTTTGCTATTGTTGAGGAGTCGAATACGTGAATACGTAATTACTAGAGCAAGGCATTTGGTGATTTTGCATCTCTTTCATACTAAGGTTAAAAGATAGCTCGAATTAAGGGCAATTTGTTTTTGCTTTTTTTTTTTGCTTTATTTTGCATTTTTCGTCATTTTCAAGAGGTAGGTCTTTTTTTAGGTAGATTTAGAACAAAAATCTACCTATTGCAATCGATATCATGTTATGACTTTCGAAAAATTCATTCATATCTTTACGTTTCCTACCTCCCTAAGTACGAAACCACCGCCTTTCAAAAAAAAAATATTTGTGATATTTATATACATATATACCTCTATCTTTACACGCTAGCGGCCGTAATTTTGAAGATATTTGAACCAAATTTTATTATGTTATTTCAAGGCCCAATAGTTCAGACAAGTTCGTTAATGAGCAAAATTGGCCCAAGGGGGTGGTCGGGGGAGGGGGTTGAAATTTTAAAACATTTATATCTCGGCTCCTATGAAGTATAGAGGGAAACTTTGTTTGAATAAATTAGAGTACTCCCTATGGAGTTCACAGTGACCCCAACGATTCGGGGATTTTGGGGAAATGAGTGGGGGTGGGGGATGGAAATTCGAAATTTTTGAAACTACGTCTTGTGGGGTATCGTTGAAAAGCTCTTGATGATTACTCTACAAATCGATAACTAGTTTCTTGATAGTTCTCATATAAGGCGAGATTTGAATTTTTTTTAAAAAGTGCTCTTTCCTCTTTTTTGCAGTTATTGCGGGTTTGTCATGCCAAGGCTAAAGAAAAAGAGTGCTACGCAGCGACAGTAAATTAAACCAAAAGCACTTCGACATCTACCTCAGCCTGTAGGCTTGCCTAAAGGAATTTTTTGAATTCACCCTGATAGCATGATCGGGTAACGAATGAAAACACACCGTCGTTGAAAAGAAATGATCCTTAATGACCGTCCGTTCGGTGCCAAGAAACCTTTGTGAATTTCTATAGACTCGAAGTTAATTCAAACATTTTAAAAAAAGAATTAACAAAGAACTTTGTCGTACGAGACTTTAAATGGCTGTAGTTGTTAATGTCGCTAAGCGATTACAAGAACAGAGTACCTTTGAAAATTGAAAAGAAAAAAAGTTTATAAACTCTGACACGTGGCTGAAGAGTCGCTGAACCGGAAACACTGCCAACTAATGAACATCACCGGAAGTCTGTGTCACATGTCACTCCAACTCCATCTGCAGGTGGAAATTGGAAACACCTCTTATAAAGAGCAAAGCCCCCTTATACGCTCCGGATTAAAATTTGCGCTTGCGATCCTCTTTTATCTGATTGCGAACTCAGCAAGGATTTAGCAAAAGTGGAAAAAAAAGAGAGAGATTTCAGTTTGTGAAGTTAGCAGCTATAGGATAAAGCGGAAGATGAGAAGGCTTTTTACGAATATGTGACTTTCAACACAGTTTTTAAAGTGAAATCCATTCGCGACATTTGTCCCTATAGAAATTCTGTAATCCATTACATCCATTATCAGTTATGTTACTATATTAACAACAGGAAACTCGTATATTTTAATAATAATAATAATAATAATAATAATAATAATAATAACAATAATAATAATAATAACAATCTTTTATATTACCTGGCAGAGTTAAGGCACTAAGGCCTTATCTTCCACTCAACCAGGAGAACAAGAAAGAAATACAAGCAACTTACAAAATAATTGATTATACAATAGGTGATATTATAAGTAATATTACACAAAAGATTTTTTTTAATATGATGTGAAATTCACATAATTTCCTCTGCTTAAATAAAAGTTAGCCTCTTAGTATAATATAATTATTAGGTATGACATTCTCTTCATGAAAATTTGTTGTGAAAATAAAGAGAATGTCGTTACCACATCACATCGCATCTACGAAGGATACATAACCCAAATAAAATCTGATTAATGCACTCTCGTAACTTTCTTTACTTTAAGCATGGCCAATACATTTTTCTCACTTCACATTCTGATATAGAACTAGAGGCCACATTGCGAAGAGCACGTATTCAGAATGGGTGGCTTAAAGCTACCCTTCAGATAATTTTTTAAAAATGTTTCAAATAAAAGTTCTAACTCTTTATTATAAGCCCCATGTGTAAAACTTAAAATCGTAATAGCTGTATTCGAGAAAATCGCGACAAACGAAGTTTTCTTCATGTAAAGTCCCTTTGAAAATGAGAGAAAGTCGTCGCCAATCTTGGCGTCACATTCCCGAAAGGATCGTAATCCAAATACAACAATTTGTTTTCATACAATTTTCCATCCTGGAGCTAGGCTGTTCACAGACAGACACACAGACATGTTTCTGAAAATAGTATTTTTGGATTCAGGAGACCTCAAAACGTGTATTAAGAAAATGCTCAAATCCTTTCTTTTATTACAAACTGTTTTTATAATATAAGTGATCTCTATTCTTTGTAAGTGTGTATATACTGTATTCTTAAATTTATCACTCAATTTGTATAATTCATCTTCCATATACTGTAAAAATAGAGCTAGAAATAATATTAAAATGTATAATGTAGTAAAATGTAGCATATTTAAATATTGTACATGTATTGAATATCTGTATGTAAATTATTAATTTGTAAATGTGTGTGTTAAACTTTAAGAAATGTAGTTTATAAGTATATGTAAACTTATATGTAGGTTAATGAAAAACACTGTAGACTACTAACTGGGTTACTGTAGTACCTATGGTACGGGCAGAGGAAGTGAAAAGTTTTGAGATACATTAATAATATTTTTACACAAATAGACATCGTAGTAATAATTCTTACAATGTAATTACAAGATTGTAAGGATATACATCAGTAGATCATAATGCATCCTTAATAATCCAGTTACAGCAATTCTCTGATTCACTTGCAGTCTTTTGGGAAAGGCCAATAGAAGCTGTTACGTACCATACAGAGTGTTTCCGAAACACTGTCAGTTTTACTGTCATTCGCATCACGTCATTTAGGTTCACTGCTGTTTAATGACTTAGTTCTGAGTAGGCTCTGCTTTAGTTATTTCGTACATTTTTCTTCTTTTTCTGAGTTCTATCTCCTCCATTGTAAGGACATATACGCTGCCCATTACGCTCAGGAATTTCTATGGATCATACACATACTTTTTTTGACTGGTCAATGACATGGATTGCCTCCCCGGTTGGGTAATCAGCCCAATGCCAGGGCCTCACCTGAGTCAATACAAAAATAGTAATTTTTGAGGGGGTAGTTCAGTTAATGTGTTTATTTATTTATTTTCTTTGTTGTTGTTGCATATTTGATAGAGATAATATAAACTGTAATATTTTATGTGTAGAGAAGAACTAGTATAGTTCTTAATAATTACCAGAAGGCCGTAACAATAATGAGGATTAAATTAATTGGCTTGGCTACCGTCTTCAGACTTGAAATTTCATGCCCTGCCTAGATGCTATAAAAATTAAGTGATTAGCCAAAAACAGCCACATAAAATATTGGAACAAGACATAAGTGAGTAAGATTCTCATTTACCAGGAGTAAAAAAAACCCACAAATCCATGCGATAAAGAATTTTAAGAAATATATATGAGAGTATGGAATTAGTAACGAAGTTATAGGAAATTTTTTAAAAAATTGTTCAATTCTCCCATTTACCAGCGATGTCGAAAGACGAAAGTTATGTAGGGCTTGTCCACCATGGGATGTAGCGACAAGGACTTTTTCAGTCGTTCCTAATAGTTACCGATGTGTATTAGCGGCTATTATATTTTCACAACATGGTTCATAAATGACTGTGTGTTGTAGCCTAGATCAAAGTTTCTGGAATCCACAGATACGCTGGGCTTTTCTATTGTTTTCCCCTATTCGTCATCAGCGCCAGCGAGTCGAAGCGGTGGCAAGGAAAATCAACATGATATACTCAATGCCTACCTCTGTTCTTTTGTTATTTAAAAAAAAAGTTTTGGCGCAGTTTTTCACAACTGGATCTCTAGCACAGTGTCTGAATGAGTTATTTTGGTGCCTGAACGGGAAAACATGAGAGGTTTTCCTCTTCCATTGCAGGCATTATGTAGCAGGAAGCGCAAGCCTTTTCAATACTAGGAACTCTATTGCGTTCAACTTTTTGTAACATCTAACTATTATAAATTAGTAGTAACAAGTTTCTAAAAATAATGATGGTGTTTTGTTCCTCGAATAATTAACTGCAACAGTGCCTATGGTTGAGGAGGATGGTTCACCTTTTATGTTAAAAATTCTTCTTTTTAAATTATTAAGTTCTTTGTAATATAGCCTATGAGTAGATTTTCCTCGTTAATTTGGCGAAAGAAAAATTAACCCATCTGTTATACTTTCTGAGTTATGGCAATTACATTTAATGACATTACCCGCTTAACCCTTACAGAGCTGAATTTATACATTTATAATAATGCAGTCATAGGGAGCTCTAACTTTAAAACCAATTAGAAAAATTTCTGTGAAATAGCTGGTTTCCATGAATGACAAACCTAAAATATAGATAAAAATCCTCGCATTTTACAGAGTGCATTACTCTACTAGTTTTATAGATCTGGGTTCATACAATTTTTGAGACGACGAATTTATGCATTTACGCATTTCACGCTGTGAAAAAGTTAAGTAATTGAGTGTAATTCTGTTCGCCTGCTCTCCATAACTAACAATTGTACAAAGCGTTTTCATCACAACTCAAGAACTGTGCAATTAAATTTTGCTAGATTGTGTAGTTTACTTTCTTTCAGGGTTTTTTTTTCAGTCGTAAAAGGAAAATGCCGAATTCGATATTTAGGTCTGCATACCTTGGATCACCCTCCCTATTTCAACCTATATCATATCCATTTAAATTAAAATCAGTTGAAATTAACTCCATAAAATACCCCAACAATAGAAAATAATTGTATTTTTTTTATTCAGCTATATTATATTCCTTTCAGCATGTTTCATGGCCTACTGTATATACGTAGATCCTGTACTCCTGATATGACCTCGAAGCTGAAAGGAATATAATACAGCTGAATAAATAAAAAATAATAAAAAATAAAAATTACAGAAAATATGTTTTGAATACAAATAACAAATATAATAACAATATTATTGTATTCTTTTTCCAGGTAAGGAACTATGCTACCGTTGTCTAGAACATGGCTTGATAGAAGTACGATGTCGAATACAGGGTATGTACTACTCGACTAAACAAGGTAGAGCTCACTATTCTAAGCAAATAGTATTGATTTCATATGGAACCTATGTTTTACCCTGTGTAGTAACATGGGATCATTGCGACCCTAATAATTTTAAAAGCCTTTACTTTATTACCTCCGGAGGAATTGCATGAGCATTTTCTTTGGGCCTACCTTCAAGTAAGCATTCGATGTCATCAATGAGGCAATAGTAATAGCTATTTCTGTGATAGTGTGAAAACGCTTTTCACTGACTAAGCATGACGATTTTTGCAATACCGTGAGAAATTTCATATTTAAAAGGGCGTAGCGAATTCTAAAATTCTCAATTTTTTCAAACTGAGTCTATTTAATAATCGTATGCAAACATTTTTAACTGAAAGAGTATTTTCCATGTGACTCAAACCGTAGTTGTAACCTTGGAGTGTTATAATTTTATGTCACTCAGTGGCATATTTTTCTCATTTTAATTGATGCCATCTGCCGTTAAAAGTAATTCTATTACCTTCTACTGTATAAAAATCTGTATAGAAACCTTGGAAATGCATCAAAATTCCTTCCTTTAGATAAAATTATTGGGCAATATTATCTTTTCTCACGTATTCCTAAAGCTAATATTATCCAAAATGGACAGTGATCTATGGTTCATATATATCCATCCATGTGTGCATACAAAGGCCCGGGCGGCTTGGGCCGCTTAAATCCTAAAAAGGGAGAGGTAACACTAAGATAAACAAAAAGAGAGGAAGGAAGGAAGAAAGAAAGAAAGAAAGAAAGAAAGAAAGAAAGAAAGAAAGAAAGAAAGAAATAAAGAAAGAAAAAAGAAAGAAAGAAAGAAATAAAGAAAGAAAGAAAGTGTGCATATATATCCATCTTGAATGTTGACTGTACTATAACATTGGAAGCCGGCCACAAAAATCACTAATTAGTGTGCCTACAGTACTGCATATGACATAACTTGTCTATCAGTGAGGTAGACCATTAAGGGCATTCAGTCATAGGAGAGAGGTTCCATCTGACTCTGTAAAATTGTGAAGTTGGTGAAGTTGGTAGAGCAGTGGCAAGGACAGCCAAAGGAATTTTTCTCCTATAGTATTCTCATAATATTATGCAGTTTTTGTCCTTTATCCTTTTCATAATATGGGACAGTTTGAATTTTGTGAAGAAACATTTTAACATAGTCTCGCTACGAAATTCCCCCGTTATCTCTTTTGTGTAGAACACCACACGTTATATGGGACGCCCTATGACGCCGTGTCTTGGCGTCGGAATGCCAACATAAAGAATTGAAAATTCCCAGAAGTCGATATCAGAGCACAAGAATGAAGCTTTTCTTGTTATTAGTGTAGGTCGCTGTGAATGCGTCTTTTGTTTTGTGGGCTGGAGGGAATGCGCTGTTGAGGTTTTTAATAAAACAAAAGAGCATCAATACAGACAGAAACATTTAATTAAGAACAAATAGCGAAATAGCTACATAATCCTTGGGGTAAATAGAAGCAAACCGTATATTTGAAAGCAAGAAATTGAAAATAAGTATAAATATACAGTAGATGTTATTCTCTGAACATCATACATATTATTTCTTTTGTCATTATACATTTTTCAAAGCGAATACTGGGCCAATACGTACGAATGAGGCATTAATCGAAAGAATTTCTCACTCAGGTTCGAATAATTTGCTTTCTGTTGAGGTTTAGTAAGTAAAGTGTTCCCTATTACAGGCCATGGAGGCCCAGAGGGTTCCAGGAGGCTGAGGGTCCCAGATTTTTAGACAATCGGCACGTGAAGGTGGTAAGGTTGTCAGCCTTACGCACCGGCCGCCTTTACCCCCAGGATGCTCCCGGTACTCATTTCTGTTAGAGGCTGATTCGACCCCAGGGCCACAGTGCCACCAGAAGGATTAGGCCAATTGATAACTCCAATGACCTCATCGGGGATCGAACCCGCGACCTTCTGGTTTGTAGCGCAGCGCCTCAACCACTACGCTACGGCTTACCCCATAAGGTTTATTTAATTATTTAATTAAAGTGTTACATCCTAAAGTCATAACTCTTATCTTCTCATTTTCTGTCCAGAAATCTAAAAATAAACATTATAAGACTATTATACTGCCGGTTGTATTATAGGCCTATGGATGTGAAGAAGAATCTTTACTCTACGGGAAGAGCGTAATCTGAGTGTATACGAAAACAAGTTGCTTAAGAAAATATTCAGACCTAAGTGAAATGAAAATGGGGACTGGATAAAACTGCATAATGAAGAGCTTCATAACCTGTACTCTTCACCTTCACTGGGAGGTATTTAAACATTCATCCCATAGCCCGGACCTCGATCCCAGTGATTTCTATCTTTTCCTACACCTCAAGAAATGACGAAGAATGACAAAGAGGCGGAAATGGTTGTCACACAGTGGTTCAAATCCCAGGCGGCAGAGTTCTACGACACAGGTGTTCAAAAGTTGGCCCCACGGTATGAAAAATTTCTGAATTCCGGTAGCGAATATTTTGAAAAATAGCTGACAATTTGGAGCATCTATTGCAATAAACCTTTCTATGAAATTGTGTTTTGTTTCTGTAAACGGCTCCAGGGAAACTTACTTTATGGATGCGCTTTGTATTAAATAACTTGATCATTAGTTTGTATTTGTCAGTAAGGCCAAGTTCTATTAATATGAGCTTGGTTAATGAACTTTACTCTTTATTTGAAACTTTTCTCTGTCAATTTATCAAGGCGAGAAATCTGCTGGTTCGAATTTACACTGTTTAAAAGCAATAAAGCTGACATTAATACGGATAATATGTAGCTTTAGGATTGTGCATCATTTATTTGTTCCTTTTCGCCTTCATACATGGTTGGAGTGGTGTCTCTGGTATAAAAGAGTAGAGTGCTGAGGTTCGATACGTTCTTTTAGCAGTGCTTAACTGTGTCAACTTCTTGGTGTATTGTTTGTTGAGTTCTTCTTAAAAGACTACCGATGTCAAACCCAGCTTGTGTGAGAACCTATTGTTCCATATAGATGGCTATGTCAGAACTAACTTTAACCTCTTATATGATTTGGTTTATTTAATTTCTATTTAAATTCTCTTTTTAACTACTAAGGTCACCAGAGACCACAATAATTTATCTCTTCTCTTCTCTATATATCTCTATATATATATATATATATATATATATATATATATATATATATAAAAGGCTTTGTCCTGACTGACTGAATGAATGACTGACTGACTGATTGACTGAATGACAGGAATCAACGTACAGCCTAAACTATAACAGGTAGAGACTTGGAATTTTGACAGTACCTTCGTTTCATAATGTAGGTGCTCACTAAGAAAGGATTTTGAAAAATTCTGATTCTAAATGCCAAAAATTAAATGTTTTTGAAAATACTTAATCCCTTTTTACATAGAATTATCAATTCCAAATCACAGAATATATTGTTGCCAAATGGTATCAGGTGGGCTTGGAAAAAACAAATGAAATGCACTTTGACAAATAAGAGAAGTTATCAAAATAATTCATGTTATAAATAAATATTACAGAATGAAATCCACTAAAATAATGGAATCACATAACTTTCTCTACCCTGGACATAGAGAAAACAAAACGAGGTATGGTAATGTGTATATTATGTCGCAGGTTTTTGGAGAGAAAAGTATGAAAGTGATAATGCTTTATGGTAACATAAGAGTGGGAAATTTCCCGCCTCGATATTACAATTTTATGTTACAGGAATTTCTGTTTCTTCTTATTTAAACCTCTACCAGGCTTGCTGTGCACTGTACAAGCGATGGGATGCAAAATTCTAGATCCTCTATGAGCCATAAAAAACTATATCAAGCGTTTTCTGAGGGAATAGTTTGAGTGTAATAAGTCGTTCTTCCTATTTCAAATTATAAATGCCTATATAAGGACCTAGAATTTAAAATTGAAAATCCTTCATAAGTTAATTTCCAATTACAAAATACAAAACCCGGGCGACGCCGGGTCTTTTAAGCTAGTACTGTATAAAAGGCTTTGTTCTGACTGACAGGAATCAACGTAGAACCTAAACTATAACAGGTAGAGACTTGGAATTTTGACAGTACCTTCGCTTCATAATGTAGGTGCTCACTATGAAAGGATTTTGAAAAATTCTGATTCTAAATGCCAAAAATCAAATGTTTTTGAGAATACTTAATCCCTTCTTACACAGAATTATCGAATCCGAATCACATTTGACATTAAAACACATTGTTGCCAGTGGGTTTCAGATGGGTTTGGAATTAAATTAAATGGAAGTTTGACAATTGCAGTTGGCTTTGTCTATTTTTGTCATACCTTGAAATAAAACTTTCGCGATCGCTTGAATGTTGTAAGCCCTAATATGGTCAAACATTGTTTTATTTGGACGAAACTCTCTATACAGGGGTTTTCTGGACCAAGGAACTCCAATCTGAGGTCGCTTTTACCAGGTGACGCTATCTAATCGTGGTATGTAGTCCACGTGATTTAGGTGTTAATAAATATAATGATTTAACGATTATGCTCTTAATTTTTTATTTTTGAAATAATTATCGCCGGCGAAGCCGCGGGCACATGCTAGTACAATAATAAAATCAGGTAAACTTATATAACAAGGTGCCATCTGGTGTTAATAGGCTCTATTTCAGAAACTATTGAGTTTTAGACCAAGGTTTCTTGAGAAAGTTTGATATGCTAATGAGAAGGAATAAGCGGGATAACTATAATACTAAAAAAGTAAAGTGATCCCTATAACAGGCCATGGAGGCCCAGAGGGTTCCAGGAGGTTGAGGCTCCCAGATTTTGGATATTCGGCTCGTGAAGGTTGTCAGCCTTACGCACCGGCCGCTTTTTCTCCCAGGATTGCTCCTGGTACTCATTTCTGTTAGAGGCTTAGTCGACCCTAGTTCCATAGTGCAACCAGAAGGATTAAGACAATTGAAAAACTCCAACGACCTCATCGGGAATTGAACCCGCGATCTTCCGGTTTATAGCGCAGCGCCACAACCACTACGCTACGGCGTACCCCTACTATAATATTAACAGAACAAATCTATATCAAATTCCTCATTTCAACACTATCTTTTATTATTTTCAAAACATCTGAAGCTGTACAATTACGCAGTAAAAACATCTAAGTTTATTTTGGAGGAGAAAAATTTTCCCATCGGTTATAAGTTAAAAGCTCCAAATCTGCCAAATTTCTTAACTGACTTTGGATTTTTGGGTTCCATAAAATAGATAATACTCCTTTAGCTTGCTTAGGGATTGTCTATTCCCATTGAGGAAGTTAAGTAAATAACATAGGAGAAAAAAGTGTACATATTGTCTTTTCTATTTATTGAAAATATGAAAACTCTTAACACATGGAACGGGCTTGATTTTGGCAGAACGAATGCTGCTTCCCCGAGTTTCTTTATCATCCTGTATGTACTTCCGTTGACGTTTTATTCGTATTTGCTAAATATAAATCCATCTTCCTACAAGGTGTAAAAGACTTTATTTTAAATTAAATTTACTCCGCCGGAGGTAAGAGTCAAAAAGCTCGGCCGACGCGATGTAGCAGAAGTGAAAAGAATATTTTTATAAGAAGAAAATGAATTTCACGGCGAAATAAGCAGCCCTGGAGGAAGTGAGGGAGGAACAAGTGAGCAACTTCTCTTCTCCGCTTCTTCTTCTCCTTTCTAATCAAATAAGTGAGAAAAATCAAGCAGAAGATTAAATTTTTGTTAAAGTTGTCTTGAGAGAAAAAAAAAAAAGATAGGATGCTCCTGGGCTACACAAATTTACTTTCAGCGTGTGTAAACTGCTAGAAATTATCGAAACATCTCTTTATATCATATTTTCTTAAATTGCTTATCGAATAATATAATAAAAGTACATTCTAAAAAATCAGACGTTTCTTAAGTAAGCTAAAATAAAGTAGACAAGCTTTGTGTAAAGTATGTAACTTTATAGAACAGGAGTTAGCGACTAGCGGCCAGGGAAGTCAGCTTGAAAATCATATTAATTTAATATAGCCAATTCTATATGACAATACGGTAGAAATCCATTTAACCGGATTAATTGGGACCGGACCCGGTCCGGAAAATCAAATATCCGGATAATTGGAAAAAACATGAAAAATGTAATTTCTTTAAAAAGAAAAGTCTAAACTGTGTGGTACTGTACTTACATAAAGTGTCACATCTTGAATACATCGGTCAGAGTCAATTGTTCTGCTGACAAATTGTCGATTTTGTCGACTAAAAATTTTGCTGAAAATAATCGACCTTGAAAGAGGGTTTCCCAATGCTCGCTGCTGTAAAATCCATTTGAATACGGCCTCAAATCGATCCGGATAGTTGGAGTTCGGATAATTGAAGTTCTACTGTATATCAATAAGTATTCAGTTTTATTGATTTAATTTATAAAATCAATTTTAGGTATCTAATTTTAATTTATGTTTCCAATGTTTTTATAGCTACAGAAAAACTAAGGAATGGTAATTAATCACTATAATAATTCGCTAAAAAGCATCCAATCTTCACTCCAGTAAAAACAAAAAGTTAATAGGGGAAGAATATTACAGGAGAAAAATTCCCCCGACACTGGGACTTAAACCCAGGACCTTTGGCTATTCGTGCCAATGCTCTACCAACTGAGCTAAGTCGGATTTCAATTCACAACGCCAGATGGAACCTCTCTCCTGATTGCCCTAATGGTCTACCTCACAGACAGACAAGTTATGTCATATTCTCATGTAATGTACAACACAGACAATAATCTGTGGTTCATGAAGGCTTGTATATCTATCTTGAATGTTAACTGTACAATAACAGTGGGAGCCCGGTCACAAAAATCACTAATTAGTGTGCCTCATTGTACTGCGTATGACATAACTTGTCTGTCTGTGAGGTAGACCATAAGGGCAATAAGTCATAGGAGAGAGGTTCCATCTGGCGTTGTGAATTGAACTCCGGCTTAGCTCAGTTGGTAGAGCACTGGTGCGATTAACCAAAAGTCTTGGGTTCAAGTCCCAGTGTCGGGGGAATTTTTCTCCTATAATATCCTCATGTTATGTCCAACAGAGACAATAATCTGTGGTTCATGAAAGCTTATATATCTATCTTAATAGGGGAAGAATTAAAAATATTATTCATACCGTACTACGCGGTAATGTCTACTGTCTAACTGCAGTTTCTTTCTATTTATAGCAACTTCGTTACGAGCCATAAATTATTTATACCGAGTTTCTGGTATTGTAAATATAATTCATTTCCCCCTCTCTCTCTCGCCCCTCTCTCTCATTCTTCTCTGCGACATCTGAATTTTATGCTTTAACTGGGAGGTGTTATTTCCTGTTGGCTTGTATCTTCTACTCTTGTTTGTATTGCAGTGCAATCCTCTCAACACCTCTAACATTTATTCTCTTTTTCATTTTCAACTGTCTTTTTTTTTTCTACTGCATGTGAACGTAATATCTTCCGTTACATTTCCTTGTTCAGTGCTTTTGTAACTTGTTTTGTACACGATGTCATGGCCTCCTAATGTCAGTTCGGAAATTCCAAAGTAGTAATAGCCGTTTTGTTCTCGTAAGATCATTTCACCTCTTGTAAGGGTTATTAATCATGCATCAAGATTATTACATGCAATATTTACAGCCTACTTAGTTACGGGTAACAGAATTAGTCACCCGAGAGATATGGTCATCAAACGTTGCTAAAAATGCACATAAGCAATGTATAGAGAAATGCGATGGACGTCTTAGCCATTTCACTCCCGGTATTTCACTAATGTTTCACGTTAGAAAAATAATTTTTAAGTAGCCTATATACAAATGTAGAAGTGTGTTTCTTGTTAAAAATGCTTTCCATCATACTGTTTAGATTTCCAATGGACATGATTTTCTTAGTTTAAAAAAAAGAGTTGGTGAAACTGGGCACAAAAAGGGTCATAGACGTCGCATTCAACTTGGAAACCTTAAAAAGGCAACATGAGATGAAAAAGGAAAACTAATGGAAAATTAAAACCACTTGGTTTGATGTACTAGACATTGTAATGAACGTTGTTTTGATGCTGAAATTTAAAAAAGTGATTCTGTCTAAGAGACCAGCCTGTGATGATTGTGATATAAGCGTGAGAACATGTGGAATTATAAATGAAAATGGTTCTCTCCAGTTTCGAGTCCTAGGAAAGTTTCTTTCTTAATTTTCTCATTAGAAATGGAGTGTCAATTTCTCAGTCTTGGTCTGAGACTCAGTACAACTTTCGAAGCTACCTTATTACAAAAAAATCTGATGTGAAAGTCACATAACTTCCTCTGCCCAAATAAAAGTTAGCAGTATTCACATATCCTTGTACAGAATCGCAAGACACAATTTTACGCTAATTATCCTATAAATACCTCTTCTTTCAATGATGCGACTAAAAGCGCAGGATATATAACAAACTTTAAAAAAAAAAGTGACTGCAGACGTTGATTGAACTTTCCGCCGTAAAATATAATTTCCGAAATTTATCGAATATTTCCCTCAGATACTTCTTTACTCTATGCATGGCCAACAATACATCTTTCTCACTTCACATTCTTATATAGAATAAGAGGCCATGAAAGAGCGCGAATTCAGTTGTTCATCACCCAAGACAAACTTTCTACAAACAGTGGGTGAACAGTGGGTGGCTTGTAACTACCCTCAGAGAATTTTCTCGAAAAAATGTTTCAAATAAAAGTTTTATATCTTAGTATAAGCAACCCATGTGCACAATTTAAAGAAAATCGTTAGAGCCGTTTTCGAGAAAATCGCGAAAAACGAAAATTTCTTCATGTAAAGTCCCCTTAAAAATAAGAGAAAATAGTCGCCAATCTTAATCTCACATCTTCAGAAGGTACCTGACCCAAATACGAAATTTTGTTTTCATTTGATTTTCCGTTTTGGAGCTAGAGTGTTCACAGACAGACAGACAGACAGACATACAGACATGTTTCCAAAAATAGTATTTTTGGATTCAAGGGGACTTGAAACGTGTATATATGCTAAAAACTCAACTTCGAATTTTTGGGTCGAAAACAATACTTCCTCTACCTATAGTACCTATGGTACGGGCAGAGGAAGTAAAAAAACTTGAAAATAGGCCTACACTAACATGACAAGGCTCTCTCCAGGCTGCCTTTAATCATAGGGGCCAAGTTTTAATTAATTAATTTTAAAATACTGCCAGCGGTGCTTTTGTTTCTACCGTACATGAGGCCTTGCAATTTATTAAATTGGCAAAAAATAAAAAAATAACGACTTTCTTGCCTACGGGCCAGGAAATATGGAAACAAAATTTCCCCGTTGCCATGAGCTCCATGAATGCGTGTTGCTAAGAAAGATAACATTCTCTCGTCTATTTGGTATTATCAGTCCTGCGGAGAATTGGGGATGGCAATGGTTGGTTTTCTTTTGTTTTCGGTTTCTCGATTTACGGCGTCCACAGAGGCTAGATTCGCTCCCACGCGTTAATTGTCTGCTCTCTGCTTTCCATTTCCAAACTGACAGTATGATGGAGAGAGAAAAAAAAAAGACATCGGTTTCCAATGCCCTCTGTCTTAGTTTATATATTGCACAAATTGAGTTAACCTAAAATAATACCTAACCACAGTTAAATTCAATTTACATATTCCGTGGTTCCATGTGGAGAAAAAATAAAAACCCTATGCAGTTAATAATGTAAACACTGGTTTGTGGAAATAAAGCATATTTTAAACTTTTTATTTATTTACCGTATATTTTGGACCATAAGACGCAGATTTTAGGTAGATTTTCGAAGAAAAATCTTCCTATTGCAATGGATACCACTTTATGATTTTCGAAAAATTCTTTCATATCTTTACGTTTCATGCACCCCTAAGTACGAAACCACCGCCCGTTCAAAAAAAAATTTTGTGATATTTATATATATATATATATTTATATATATATATATATATTTATATATATATATATATCTTTACACGATAGCGGCCGTAATTTTGAAGATATTTGAACCAAATTTTATTATGTTATTTCTAGGCCCAATAGTTCGGACAAGTTCGTTAATGGGCAAAATTGGCCCAAGGGGGTGGTCGGGGGAGGGGGTTGAAATTTTAAAACATTTATATCTCGGCCCCTATGAAGTATAGAGGGAAACTTTGTTTGAATAAATTAGAGTACTCCCTATGGAGTTCACAGTGACACCAACAATTCGGGGGTTCGAGTGAGGGTGGGGGTGGGGGTGGGGGTGGGGGATGAAAATTCGAAACTTTTGAAACCACGTCTTGTGGGGTATCGTTGAAAAGCTCTTGATGAGTACTCTACAAATCAATAAATAGTTTCTTGATAGCTCTCATATGACGCGAGATTTTAATGTTTGAAAATAATAACACTTAGAAGAATTATTATAATATCATAATTTTGTCTTGTTTAGCGGCTTTGCTAATTTTATTCATTGCTGATCTTGCGCACGGCCTCCCAGAATATTATATCCTATTCTTGTTGTCAAAACAAATGATTGTAGGCTCTTCATCTTTACCGAATTCAGTTCTTATTACTGCAGGTTTACCATGCCAAGGCTAAAGAAAAAGAGTGCTATGCAGCGACAATAAATTAAACCAAAAGCACTTCGAAATCTACCTCCGCCTGTAGGCCTGCCTAAAGGGATTATTTATCTTGAAAACAGGCTTGGAATTTGGGTGCGTCTAATGGTTTGAAGTAAACTGAAAATTTTAGGTAGATTTCGAAGAAAAATCTACCTATTGCAATGGATACCACTTTATGATTTTCGAAAAATTCTTTCATATCTTTACGTTTCATGCTCCCCTAAGTACGAAACCACCGCCTGTTCAAAAAAAAATTTTGTGATATTTATATATATATATATATATATCTTTACACGATAGCGGCCGTAATTTTGAAGATATTTGAACCAAATTTTATTATGTTATTTCTAGGCCCAATAGTTCGGACAAGTTCGTTAATGGGCAAAATTGGCCCAAGGGGGTGGTCGGGGGAGGGGGTTGAAATTTTAAAACATTTATATCTCGGTCCCTATGAAGTATAGAGGGAAACTTTGTTTGAATAAATTAGAGTACTCCCTATGGAGTTCACAGTGACACCAACAATTCGGGCGTTCGAGTGAGGGTGGGGGTGGGGGATGAAAATTCGAAACTTTTGAAACCACGTCTTGTGGGGTATCGTTGAAAAGCTCTTGATGAGTACTCTACAAATCAATAAATAGTTTCTTCATAGCTCTCATATGACGCGAGATTTTAATGTTTGAAAATAATAACACTTAAAAGAATTACACTGGTCAACATGATTTTTGTCTCATGAGTATCAATAGTTGTACTTAATAGAGTTTTTTATAATGTTTTCAAATATGTATTCGGAATTTCTCCATCACCCACAGTTTTTATTTTATTTCAATTTCAATCAATGGATTTAAATATATTTTTTTAATAAACGGCCATTTGTCCATTGTAAAATAAAAACTCCTAGAGCATTGTAAATGTGATGGAACCAAATGACCTAACTCAAATGGTACTGTTGCTACTGTTGTGCAAGTTCAGACTGTACAGAAAGGTACAAACATGATCATGCATGCATTCATTACAACGATGTCAGTTGTGAGAGAGCAGTGAACCAGTAAACACGTAATTGTGAGTGCATAGTGTCTGGATTATTGTATATTGTATATTAGATATAAACAAATTTATTTCTTTTAATTTGTTGTTAGTTATAAAATGCCTAGAGCTTGTTTAAATCATCCTAACAACTTTTGTTATATATGTGGTGAAGTGACGCTCAAGTCCCAAAGGCGAAACCTTACTCCATTAGTAAAAAAGTGTTATGAACTTTATTTTGGGTGTAAAGTGGGGAACCAAACAAGGACCTGGGCCCCACATATCTGTTGTTTATCGTGTAGTAGGCTTCTCACTGCATGGAAGAATGGCACACGCCACATGCCATTTGCTATCCCTATGATTTGGAGGGAACCCAAAGATCACTCCTCTGACTGTTATTTCTGCTTAACAAACATTAAAGGGATTACGTCAAAATCAAAACATACAGTGGTGTACCCTGACTTGCAATCTGCAATGAGACCAGTTCCACACAGCGAATAATTGCCCATACCAAAGCCTCCAGAACATGTGACATTAGATGAAGAGAGCTCAGATTCCAATGGAAGTAAGGAAGAAGAAGAAACAGATTTTGGTGATACAACTTTTGAACAAAGCTGTTCATCTGAGCCTCATTTATTGACTCAAGAAGATCTTAATACGATCTCATACGAGATTTAAAATTATCCAAAAACCAGTCTGAAATGCTTGGTTCCCGGCTAAAAGGATGGAATCTTCTTCAAAAGAATACAAAGACATGTACTTATCGTAGTCGTCATTCTCAATTTAAAGACTATTTTTCTGAAGAAAATGGCTTAGTGTTTTGTAATGACATTTCTTCTCTTATGGAGACATTTGGTATTGAACATAACCCAACAGAATGGCGCTTGTTCATCGATTCCTCCAAAGCAAGTTTAAAAGCAGTGCTTCTGTATAATGGAAATAAATTCCCATCAATACCTGTGGCTCACTCTGCTAGTATGAAAGAAACATATGAAAACTTTCAATTTATATTGGCAAAGCTTCAATATGCAGTGTATGAATGGAATATTTGTGGTGATTTGAAGGTAATTGCACTTATTCTTGGTCTGCAGCTTGGTTACACAAAGTACTGTTGCTTTTTGTGTCTTTGGGATAGTAGGGACAGAAAAAACCATTACATGAGAAAAGAATGGCCTAAACGCGAATCATTCATTCCTGGACAGAAAAATGTGAAACGTGACGCATTGTGTAATCCTAAAAATGTGTATCTACCTCCCTTACATATCAAATTAGGATTGATGAAGAATTTCGTGAAAGCCATGGGCAATACTCCTGGTTTCATGTACTTAAAACAGAAGTTTCCTAAAATTAGTGAAGCAAAAATTAAAGAAGGGATATTTGTGGGTCCACAAATACGATCACTAATGCATGATGAGAAGTTTGAGGAACTATTGAATCCACTGGAGAAAGCAGCTTGGCAAGCATTCAAAAAAGTAACTCACAGTTTTTTGGGAAATCGAAAGGCGGAAAATTACCGTGATATTGTCAATGATCTTATAACATCTTATAAAAATTTGGGCTGTAATATGTCCTTAAAAATTCACTTCCTGCACTCGCACCTAGATTTCTTCCCGGAAAATCTTGGCGCAGTGAGCGATGAGCACGGGGAACGCTTTCATCAGGAGATTTCAGCTATAGAAAAGAGATATCAAGGCAAATGGAATCCTAATATGCTGGCCGATTATTGTTGGACCATCAAGAGGGATGCTCCACAGGCGAAATATAGCAGAAAATCGTCATTTCTTACTTTCTAGGTGAGTCCGAATGTTCGGATATTGTGTATTTAAGAATGTAGAAAATATTAAAGTGTTTGAAATTATAAATGCCTGTCTCTCGGAAACCTTGCGTGATGGAGAAAAACCGATATCATATTTGAATTCAGGAGAAGAAATGCTATCAGAATCACATATTTTTCTTTCTGAGACAAAAAAAAGTTTCTTTTTTGTTGCCCAGTGTTATTATAATATCATAGTTTTGTCTTGTTTAGCGGCTTTGCTAATTTTATTCATTGCTGATCTTGCGCACGGCCTCCCAGAATATTATATCCTATTCTTGTTGTCAAAACAAATGATTGTAGGCTCTTCCTCTTTACCGAATTCAGTTCTTATTACTGCAGGTTTACCATGCCAAGGCTAAAGAAAAAGAGTGCTATGCAGCGACAATAAATTAAACCAAAAGCACTTCGAAATCTACCTCCGCCTGTAGGCCTGCCTAAAGGGATTTTTTAAATTACGGTAAATATTGCCTGTAATATCATAATCATAAACAAGGTGTTGCAATGATAAGTAAGTTGCAAATTTTGGCACAGATTGTACATCAGTGCACTTATCACAATCGGTAAAATGAGTGTAGCGGGAAAAGCCAGTTATAACTTACAATGTGAAAAGAAAGGAATGTTGGGTTTTTTTTTTATACAAAAGGAGTTGCCTCTTTGGGGTGATCTAAGTGACATGACATAGAGCACTGAAAGCGATTTGCACCTATTTCATTGTAGAAAGTCATTATTTGTGTATGCAATGAAGTGTATTATTCCCTTTCAAAATTGTTGTCTAGAATAACATAGATTTCTTCCCTTAATTTTTCATCCTAATACCCAGGTGCGACTTTTGGTCCAGAGCGTCTTATAGACCGAAAAAATTGTGTAGTTAAGGCCATAATACCAACTAAATTTATAAATGGATGCAATTGGGGGCTTCTAACAATAAACCAGTGTTATAAATATTTTATAATAGTATATTTTATAATAGTATAAGCACAAAGTACCTGTATATCTTTAGACTATAGATTTTCATTACGATTATTTTTAACTTTTCCTGTATCGCTGTGTTTTAATTGTATGTTACTTTCGCCCGATTTATTTAATTACTTTGTGTCATTTCTTGTTTCTCATTCTCTCCCTTTTCTCTGTTCTTCCTTCCTCATTTTCAAATTTCCATTTTTTTTTCATATTTCTGCTTCTCACTCCTTTCCTCTCAATTGCCTCATTTCTCAAGAATTCTTTACTGGTTTCACTTCTCCGTTGCTTCTCTTCGTCCCTTTCTCTCTCTGAATTTACCTTCTTTCTTTCGTATTTTTTTTTTATAAACCCTCTTTCTACATTTTTCTCTCCTACAACGTAATATTTCCTCATTTTTATATCTCTCTCTGTAACTTGAAACTATCTTTCTTTCGTCCTTTCTTTCTATCTCACTTTCATTCTCATTTTTGTTTCCTCCATTCTTTCTGTTTTTTGTTATTTTTATTTTCTGAGCTTTTCCTACTTTATCCTTTCTTTATTCCTTCCATTCTTTCTTCCGTGTCTTTATTTATTCAAACATTCTTTGTTTTTATCTTGCTCACTTTTTCTGCCTCTCTTCCTATTCATTTCACTTTTTTCAGCATGTTTCTCTCTTTCGTATTTTTTATTTCCGTTTTTATTTCTTCGTTCTTTCCTTTTTAACTATTATATTTATTTATTTTATCTTGTTTCCTTCTCTCACTTTTTTCGTTCTCTATTCGTTACTCTTTTCTTTTTTTATTTCATTTAGCTGCAGACAAATATTGATAGCAATCTTATCGCAAACTAGAACCACTCTAAATGTAGGCCTAGGGTTCCATGTGATTGACATGATCTAACGCATAGCTTATACGTGTTAAAGACGAAGAGATATGTATGAAACTATATTTCTTTCCATTTTGAACACATTTCCAGGCCTATTGTTTGTACAAGGGATTTATTCCACATCGCCGAGCTTAAAATTCTCTTCATTTCCTTGTTATTACAGTTATGGAAAAATAATTCCATTATGCGGGTATCGAAATGATACTTATTTCATTGGAAATATCACGCTGGTTCATTTCGCACTATTTTCTGAAGCAACAGTCATATAGGTCAAGCAAAATCAATGCGAGTGGTTCGCCATGAAACGGAGTGAAATTGTTTTCTTGGTGTTCATCCGAATAAGTGGAAAGTTTGGGGTAATTTCATTTGAGAGAAGGAAAACTAAATACTCTAATTACAGCCATTGCAAAAGCTCTTGCGAGTTTCTAATGACCGATCAACCCTGCTGTTAACCGGCAGATAAATTGGCTCCATGTTTCTGAGTAAGTTGAAATCCAGCATGACTGTATAGAAGGAACAGCTTTCCAATGCAATGGGATAATAATAATAATAATAATAATAATAATAATAATAATAATAATAATAATAATAATAATAATAATAATGATAATAATAATAATAATAATAATAATAATAATAATAATAATAATAATAATAATAATGATAATAATAATAATAATGTTTTATTTTATTTTGGCCATAGAGCCTTATCTTCCACTCAATCAGGATAAATAGAAAATACATTAAAAGGAATCTACAAAAACAAATACAATTGATATCATACATAATACAAAATGCTAAAACTAGAATAATAATACAATATTGAACTTCCTGTGGCGCTACATTCCCGCAGGGACAAGGCCTAACCCCGACCGCTGCGTCACTACCTACAGGCAGATGGCAGGATTGGGGGACATGTGGTGAGCATGCCGACACCCACTGCCATTAATGGTGGTTTCCATGACCGGAGCCGCTACTTCTCTATCAAGTAGCTCCTCAATTTGAATCAGGAGCCTGAGTGCACCCCTACCTCAGAAAAATCCGAGAAGGTACCGGGGATAGAACCCGGGCTGACGGATCCGCAGTCAGCGACGCTAACCACAAGACCACGCCGGCGGTCACGATATTGAACTACCTATATTAAAACATAAGACAAAAATACGTCGAATAATTTGCCGAGAAAACAAAGTGAATTAAAGAATTATAATATAATTGGATGTGTGTATAATTATAATATTATACTATAATATACACTAAAATTGAAACTTAAAACTAAGAAATTAACAAATAGAAGCGATATAGCCTAGGCTAAGTGCTATGAAAATCGTGTACAATATAAATTAACCTAGGCTAGATAACGAGACATTCATTCTAGTTAGCAGCGAGAACTTGATTGACTTTGACCTAGCCATCTAACTCTAGATTCAGAAAATTTCGGCAATATTATCCAGATATAATACTTAGGAGGTGCCCGCGGCTTCGCCCACGATAATTAATTTAAAAATAAAAAATTAAGAGCATAATAATGAAAGCATTATATATGCTACCACACAAGCAAATCATTCATGAACTGAGCTATTAATAATTATAATGAAACAGCTAATTTTAGCTAGCGCTAATTGCTAGTTACTAAACAAAAACCGTTTCCTACGCTAATAACCAGGGCGCGGATTCTGATGACCTAAAATTGTTTGAAAACTGACCTATAGAATGACCCTAAATTTTAAGTAAATTGACTTAATAGATATAAAAATGACCTAAAAACTGATATTTTATTTATAAAAAATTATTATTGTACACACAAAGTTATAGATTAGTTTGTACATAATTGTAAAAGCTGTAAATAAGTGTAATGTTGTGAATGTTCTTTTCTCAAGGAAATTTATACTGGCACTGAGGTACTGGTGAGTCAAAATTCGGAACATCCTTTTGTGGTCTGCCGGATTATTGAGGGGTAACAGTAGTTTGCACCTCTCAAATTCAAGCAGGTGGCAGACTCTGGTGCCAAGTTAATCTAATAATAATAGTAATATAATACAACATTTTGGTGTTTCTTTGATTCTCACTTCCGACTGAGACATGTCAACATTTTAACGCCGAATTTTTCCTTCTCGCATTAAACAAACAACACTTCGAAGACAGCACCGCTAGCGACGAAAAAAAGTTAATACATTCAATATAAATACATGAAAATGACTAAATAAGGAAGCAAATGACACGAAAATGACAAAATAATTACCTAAAATTGAAATAAATGCCCTAAAAATATAAAATTGCAGAAACTGACAAAAATGACCTAATAAAAATGCATTTCTATAATCTAGAGGCCATGATTAGGATTTATCCACAAGTTGGCAATGTCTATGCAGCATCAATAAAAAGATGACATGTCATTAGAATCCGGGCCCTGCTAATAACACTGCTCTACATTAGGCCTAGAGAACTCATGTGCACTTCCCTGATCCAAGCGCTTTTTCTATGTTTCTATGAAAGGCACAAAATGCTGTGTGAGTTTCTCATAATATTTAGTCAAGCTCTTATAATGATCTCTGTATAGACATTTTCGAGTGGCCTATACCAAAAGCTGAAAGACACAAATAGAGCGGTTGTCATTTATTACATGGCCACATAGTAATAATTCAATCTGGTTGGTCATGGCCTTAATTATTCAAAGCAGTGCTGCCAACACGAGTTTATGTAAAACCACACTAAACAACGGGGTAAACCACAAAATCCGTAAAAGTTATCAACAATATCACTTTTTTCTCGTATATAGGAAAATCTGAAATCTCCATACAAGAAAGTTTCCCCAACAGTCTATTATGCTAGAAAACTTTATTCTTGGCATGCTTCGAGGTATAACACCAATTTAAATATAAAATAACATAGGTCTAACCTCAAAATGGGCAAATCAATAGGTAAGATGTCCTATCAACTTTATTAGTCAAGTGTTTTCACGGAGAATTATTATGCTTGATCTAATGTCATTTTTATTAGTACCTAATATATTAAGGGTAATTAAATCCCGAGGATGAAATGGGCTGGACATGTTGCGCGCATGGAGGAGAAAAGACATATTTCCAAAATATTGAGTAGGAGACTTGGAGGAAAGAGACTGCTTGGAAAATCTAGACGTAGGTGGGAAGAAAATATTAGGATAGACTTAAATAGGAATTGCGATGGATGGTTGGAGTTAGCACAGAATAGGGTTGAATGGCGGGCTCAGGTACGCGCGACAATTAACTTCCAGGTTCCATAAACTCGATAATATTCCTTTAGCTCGCTTAGGAATTGCCTATTGTCATTGAGGAAGTAAGTATGATATAGAAATGTATTTTATTTTTCTTCTAACATGAAACACATTATTTTAAAATTTCATTCCAAGTGACATAGCAGGAATAACAATGATACGAGGGTCATTCCAAAAGTTCTGCACACTGTAAGATAAAATTAAAGAAAATAATTTATTTTGCAAAATACCTTTACAGGCCTTCAATATAATCTTCATTCTTACTTATGACAGCTTCGCAACGTTTTGGCAGTTTTTTTTATTCTGGATAGGGCACCTTTATTGTTGAGCTGTCTGATTACTCAGGTCACCTCACTGGAAGCTTCGTCAATTGTAACAAAACGTTTTCCACGGAGTGGTTCCTTCAATTTGGGAAACAAATCAAGTCTGGTGGGCTCAAATCAGGACTGTATGATGGCTGGGTCTTTCCCATCCATAGACTTGGAAAACGTTTTGTTACAATTGATGAAGCTTCCAGTGAGGTGACCTGAGTAATCAGACAGCTCAACAATGAACGTGCCTTATCCAGAATAAAAAAAATTGCCAAAACGTTGGGAAGCTGTCATAAGCAAGAATGAAGATTATATTGAAGGCCTGTAAAGGTATTTTGCAAAATAAATTATTTTCTTCCATTCTATCTTACAGTGTGCAGAACTTTTGAAATGACTCCTCGCATTTCACAATCCTTTATTCGAACTCATTTTTTATATTTATTATTATTATTATTATTATTATTATTATTATTATTATTATTATTATTTATTTATTTAAATTACATTTACAAACTTATGTACAAATACAAAAATACACAAATAAACAAAAAACATTTACAAATTTCAAAATTAAGTACAAAGAACCAAATATTTATTTAGAAATACACCCGAATGAGCAAACTGCTAGTGCTCGGGTGTAGATTCAGAACATTAGAGTGGAGAAAGAGGAGAAACAAAAAATAAAGTGAGAAAGAATGACACACTTATAAAAAAGGTGAAAAATGTTAAACAGAGCTAGAAAAAGAAAAGACAAATTTATAAAAAAGGAGACAACTAATATTAAACATAAATACATACAATAAATAATAATAAAAATAAATGACTTAAAGCTAATAAAATTACAAAAAAATTTTTACATACTTATTAAATTTAAAATTGGGGTAAACTGCGAGATCGGGGTATCTACTGATCATGGGCGTAAGGTGAAATTTTTTTCGGGAGGGGTTCAATGTAAAGTCGTCTCAACTCCATGTCCATGAGCACATTGTGAATTATTACTTTTTTAATTACTCAACAGTTGTATTGTGATAATTAATACACTGTAATAAATTAATATGCAGCTCAGTCCTTGAAACTGTTTTTCTTGATATTTCTATCCATTTCTCGTTTAAGCTAGAGTCTATAAATAAAAACTTTCTTTTGAAAAATTATCATAATACTGTATGGTGCATAGGGCACGTTTTTAAAGTTTTCTGTGAATCCACCGGAATCTTCTGTGTCTTCTGTGAATCTTCTGTGATTAATGCCGATTCCTTCATGATAATTTTGTGATTAGCTCGTGATTACTGTTGGCTATACAAACAGGTTGATGGATTTCGGCGGGAGTATTCGAGTTGTCGTTTGACAGATTCCAAAGGGATTTTTGTTTACTAGTAATACATCACTATTATTAAGCTGAAAAACTATCAACACCAAGAGGTTTTGAAATTTGAATCTTAAATAAATTACGATAAATCTTAAATAATGCTTTGATGTGTACGAAATTATAAAATATGTAACAACCGAATCAAATTCTTTTTTTTTAAATTTCGTTGCATGATTTATAATCTTCAAAATATTGCAGATATTTCGGGAGGGGTTTCAACCCCCCGAACCCCCCCCCTTACCGTACGCCCATGCTACTGATCATGCCATCGGGGTTTCGAAACAGTGAGATAGGATCGTTATCGCTTTACCACGCTACGAAGAAATACACTTATTTAGGCTTACGCTGTACTTTGTTTTGGTATAGCTGATTTAAAACTAGAACTGGAATAGAGAGAAGCATTTACATGAAAATTAGAAGTATATAATGAGAACCTGGGTATGCCGGTGTTGCAGGCCCTCCCAACGTAATTATACCTACTCCCGGAGGTATTTATATTACACACTATTTTTAAAACGAGGTTGAAAAAAAAAACCCTTGTTGTTTCTGCAATAATTGCTATTGTTCTGCATTACAGGCTTTGTACGCAAGATGGATTGCATCGCTACAACGTGTTGAGTACTCTGAAAGACAGATTATAATTGCATTGTTTCTGTATAGGAACATGGTTACTATTCAGAGCCTTTCAACACAAGTGGTTCCAATATATGGGCACTTTAGGTATATTGTGTAGGGACTAAAATTCCATTCTTTTACATTTACATTTACATTTATTAACATTACTTACTTACATTACATTATTATTATTATTATTATTACACATTTAATACAAGTAAAAAGAAATAAAACCAAACATGCCCCTATATGATTAAGGGGATATAGTAGATTAATATAAATATAATTACATATCACTGCACTGTACACTATACACGAAAAATTCTAAATTTATGAGTACAATGTGTAAATAAAAATAATTTTTTAGCACTAACCTGTGGTTAAAATAGCATTTATAACAAAAAATAGACTAAATTGGACTGAAACATTGAATGACCAAACAAAATTAAAGTTGTGCTATAATATTATCTAATTTTTTTTTCCCTCTTAAAATGTTTAAGATTGGAATTTACATATTCTGGGTACTCGGCAATAAAATTGTTATACAATCTCAAACCATAGTTTTGACCATGTAATTGCCCCTTGGTCGCCTTACATTTTGATTCAGCGAAACGAAAGAAGGAGTTTCTTCTTGTATTTTGACAATGACTTTTGGAAATAAATTTATATCTGTTTTTTGGTAATATATTAATAATTTTAAATTTCATGTTGCAATTTCAATAATTTTCTACGCTTACGAAAACATGCGAATTTTTCAATGTAATAGATGATGATGAAGTGGGATTCGGATATTTATGACCAAAAAATATGTAAAATATGACTGCATATATAATCTTAAAAATTACAAAACATGACCCAAAAATGGTAAATATAACCTCATAAAAGAACATCTAATATATAAAGTCGAATGTGTGTTTGTGGGTATGTATGTATGTATGTATGTTTGTTCCTTATACAAATCTACATTTCTTTACCAATTTACACGGAATTTTGCACACATACCCAGTTAAGCCCGGGAAGTATAGCGGTCAACATTAAAATTCAAACAAAATACTCCTTCCCTTGAAAATTATATAATTTCTGAGAATATTATGCAAAAAAAATGAAATCCCATTCAGTTGGCAAGACAACAGTGTATTGTTTACACAGTTCACATGGGGCTCTGGACACTACATAATAATTTATTGGACTTAACGAATTCTGATGCTAACGTTTTGTGAAAATAATGCTTGAATAAAATCCACGAGAATAAAGCACATTGTAATGCAGTCACATAACTTTCTCTACCCTCGACACAAGAAATATTTTCTCACTTCACATTTTAATGTAGAATAAGAGGTCGTATTGCTGGGATAACTTAAGTGTGTGAGTATGCTATATCAGAAGTAGGTAAACAATCCTTTCCGCTTATACGTTATCCATAGCTGTATGCTTTGTATTAGTTGAGAAATAAGGATGTTTATCATAGGCCCTAAGCATGGGATGGAACATTTTGAGTCCTATGCTCGCAGTATTTTATGTCCCGGGTTTTAGGGGAGGAAAGTATGAAAGTGATACTGCATTTCTCTTATTTCAGAACCGAAACGGTTGTATGGTAACATGAGAATGAGAAATAAAATTTTCCGTCAAGTCAATACAATCTTATTTAATTTATGTTTCTTCTTATTTCAAATCCTCCCAAGCATGATGTGTAGAAGCAACGGAATGCAGCTTTCGACATCCTCTATGAGCCATAAAAAGCTATATCTAGCGTTTTCTGATGGAATAGTTTGAGTGTGATAAATCTTTTTCTTCGTTTCAAGTTTTACATACATATTATATAAGCACCTAGAGTTTCAAAATCGAAAGTCCTCCAAACGTTAATTTCAAATTACAAAATACAAAGCCCGGGCGACGCCGGGCCTTTTCAGCTAGTCTAATATATAAAGTCGAATGTGTGTTTGTGGGTATGTATGTATGTTTGTTCCTTATACAAATCCACATTTCTTCACCAATTTGTACGAAATTTTGCACACATACCCAGTTAAGCCCGGGAAGTTACGCGGTCAACATTAAAATTGAAATAAATCAGTCCTTCCCTTGAAAATTATATAATTTCTGAGAATTTTATACTGAAAAAAAAAAGAAATGCTGTTTAGTTCACATGGCAACAATGAATTGTTTACTATGATTACATATGGCCTTGGCAAGTATATAGCCTAATGCTGGAATTTAATGTAATACGAGTATATTGGCGAAAATAATTACTGAAAATGAAATCCACGAAAATAAAGCACAGTGTGATGTAGTCACGTAACTTTCTCTACCCTCGACATAAGAAATATTTACTCACTTCACATTTTGATGTAGAATAAGAGGGACAACTTAAGTGTGTGAGTATGCTATATCAAAAGTCTGTAAATAATCCTTTCCGCTGATAAGTTATCCATACCTGTAGGCTTTGTATTAGTTGAGAAATAGGGATGTTTATCATAGGCCCTAAGTATGGGATGGAACATTTTGACTCGCAGTATATTATGTCTCGGGTTCTAGGGGAGGAAAGTATGAAAGTGATACTGCATTTCTCTTTTATTTCAGCTCCGAAACGATTGTATAGTAACATGAGAATGAGAAATATTATTTTCCGTCAAGTCAGTACAATCTTATGTAATTTGTGTTTCTTCTTATTTCAACCCCTCCCAAGCATGATGTGTAGAAGCAACGGAATGCAGCATTCCACATCCTCTATGAGCCATAAAAATTTATATCCAGCGTTTTCTGATGGAATAGTTTGAGTGTGATAAATCTTTTTCTTCATTTCAAGTTCTACATACATAAAGTCCTTCATAAGTTAATTTCAAATTAAAAAATACAAAGCCCGGGCGACGCCGGGCCTTTTCAGCTAGTATTTTATAAAAATAAATATTACAATTTAAAACGTTTAATGACACTAAATTATTACATCTCATTAATTCAATCAGATAATCAATTTTTAACACTTTTACAGGTGATTTACAGTTTCACTTGTAAAGAACTTTTAATCAATTAATGTTTGCAGATACTACTGCAAATGTGATCTGAAAATCTTGTAAAAACAAATCTGTTGGACGTTGTTACAACAAGGAGGAAGAGGTAATTGTGCTATTGCTTGATATTGTCCCTTCACATTTCAGTTACAGAAAAAAAACAAAATATTAGAGACTCATTTTCGGGTAAAAAAAATTAAGTCGACAATTTAGTGCACATACTCCATAATTGTGCTTGTGTAATTAATGCTGTATTTATTGTTATACGAGATTGAAATGCTTAACCACACATATAAATAAATATATATTATTTTTATATTTCCTTTTGCTCATAAACAGCTTATATATATGCAATCGTTGTGTTCAATGATTAATCATTTTTCATCAAAACAGTTACAGGTATGAAGATGTTTCAGTGGTTTTTCCTTGTGAATTTAGATGAAAAACAATTGCACGCAGGTGCGATAAAATATAAGTGATAAATTAAAACTATAAAATTATGACGTTGGACGCTTGCTATTGGTTGAAATTTCACATATTCGCATACTGCATTAGTCACTGATTCATTGTCCACTACAAAATTTTCATATCAAAGATTTAAGGTCCAGTGTAATAAATTGCGGTAGTTCAAAGATGTGATTTAACGTTAATAAAGTTGTATAATTTTTTGTTAGGGTAGGTTTTCGTAATCATGCATAGATATAAAATGCAAAAAAGCACAATTCCTGCAGTAAATCAATGTTATCTTGAGAAAGAAAGGGAACCGTAAAACTGGCGGGGACATTTGAATGACCTGTAGCACGCAGAATGGGTTTATTACTCGAGCTTGTTTGCAGAGGTCTGCTGCTTACGTCACTAAATCCCTTTTTAATAGCCCATGAACGCATTATCCAGCACTTTGTAGCTCGCACATAAACACCACTTTGAAGACGCGAGTAGAGGGGTAGAATATTACATAAGCCTAATTATACCTTGTCCACTTACATCACAAGATCAAGCTTGAAAATTGTGGGAGATTAGGGATTTAAATTCTTTTGTTCATGAGTACAAAAGGGAAACAGCTTAAGGGCTACTTTAACAGTAAATGAGTTAACACTGCGAATATATTAGTCAATATTAGTTCTCCATCATCACCACCTTGTGAATTGGCCTATAAGATGTACGTAGCAACTCAAAGACTTGTTCCCAAAATTATCACGCATGATGGACTGATATTACTTCCTTTGCCCTTACCATGGCCGTCCGGAAGGGGGGGGGGGCAGGGTAGGGCCGCTGCCCCCTCTGGAATTTTTTTTACACATAAATCAGTAAACTAAATTACTATAAGCAACTAATATGAAGTTAGGCTTAGGTTACCACATACTATAATATGAGTTATTTCTAAGCTTAGATAATTATGAGCATGTAGGAATAATTAATTCAACTAAACTTGAAGTCATTTCCAGAGAAGCAATTTATTGTAATAAAGGTAAAGTAATGGCTGTAGTCTGTGGAATTTTATATGAATAGTAGGCCTATCTGTGAAATTGTAAGGGGTATAAAAGTAATGTGAGTGTACTAATATTAAATTTTTACTGTGTATCCATAGTCATAGGTCCAACTACACAAAATCAAGGATGTAGATGAAGATGATAATAATAATAATAATAATAATAATAATAATAATAATAATAATAATTATTATTATTATTATTATTATTATTATTATTATTATAAAGTGGTTGTAGTAATAATCGCATAGTGATGGTGGTGGTAGCAGTAATTTGTTCATTTGCCCTCCCTTGGGAAAATTTCTGCGGACGTCCATGGCCCGTACCATAAATATTTTGGGTAGAGGAAATATTATTTTCTACCCCCAAATTCAACGTTGAGTTTTTTCTATAAATACACGTTTTGAGGTCTAGTGATTCCAAAAATAAGCTACTATTTTCGGAAACATGTCTGTGTGTGTGTGTGTCTGTAAACGGCCTAGCTCAATAACGGAAAATCGTATGACAACAAAATCTTGTATTTGGGTTAGGTACCTTCTGAGAATGTGACAGGAAGATTGGCGGTAACTTTCTCTGATTTTTAAGAGGACTTTACGTAAATAAAATTTAGTTTTTCGCGATTTTCTCAAAACCGGCTCAAACTATTTTCTTTAAATTTTGCTCACGGGGTGCTTAAGTTATACCAAGCGCTAAAATATTTATTTGAAACATATTTTTAGTTAAAATTATCTGAAGGTTAATTATAAGCCTCCCACTGTATATAGAAATTCTGTGTTGTCTCTTGCACATTAAAGCTTTACATCAGGCTTAAACAACTAAAAAATGTGGTATTTCACGGCCTCTTATTCTATATTAGAAAGTGAAGTGGGAAATATGTGTTGCACGCGAATCATTCATAAACTAAACCATTAGTAATTAATGAAACAGCTAAAATTCCGGCTTCAGAGTGCATTCCACGATTAGAAAGCGCCCCGTGAGGAAACGATCTCAGTCAGATTCGATTATGCATTTCCAAAGGAACCTGTGAACACATAATACGTATTGTTTCTCAACTGTTTATTGACAGATGAATATGATGTGAATTTTATTTGATAAATTCAGTGTGATTTTCAGAAATTATATAATTTTTCAAGGGAAGGAATGGTTTGTTTGGATTTTTATTGTCCGCGATACTTCCTTGGTTAAACTATCAATATTTTACAGCTGGGGCCAGCGGTTTCGCCCGCCATTATTAATTGACTCCAGGATTTTTAAGAAATTTGCACTGGCAGCTTATTAAAAATGTTTGTGGTTCAGAGCTATGAAAATTGTAAGTAAAAATAAAATTAGAATATTTGTTCATTGCGTTCATTTCACTTAGGCCTTTTATAATAAAGAAACGGTTTTCCTAATTTTGTACTTTTCGTGAAAGTTTAGACTGAGAGAGACGAACATCGCCGAGTATGCCCGATGTTTCACGAAGCGGGCGAGCGAGTGAGCACGCTATTTAGGGCCGTTGAACTGTATAAGAGTAGATATTATACTAAGAGGCAAATTTATTTTGGGCACTGGAAGCTATGTGAGTTTCACATCAGATTTTTTCAGTGAATGAAGAGTTGTTTCCTAAAATATCGTATAAAATAAAATTTTGTTTTAATTCATAACTGCTTAATTTCTTATAAGATACAATACTTTGTGTTAAATTTGTAATAAAAAACCGGAAAAACTCGAAAGAAAATTTAAAATTCACGTAAAATCAACAGATTAGGGTTCAAGAAATAATATATGAACCTAATCATTGGGTTAAGTGTCATCTATGCAGTCCGGCACGGATTCATAATTTTCATGAGAAATTGTGTCTCGTGTATTATATTTTAAGGGTTATGCTCTCCAGTGGTGTTCTGTGGAATTTTATAACCACTTCTGATATAAAATCGGAATTGTCATTTTAATGCCAATATCATATTGAGAGCGTAATAAATTGGTTGAACCTGAACAAAGTGGGTTATGAATTTTTCTTCTGTAATACGTAAATTAGTTCACTGATTCCCGTTCGGGATAATTTACCTAGGTGGGGTTTATCCGGAGTTCTTCCTTACCTGTGACATGAATGTCAGGTAACTTTAGGCCCTTTTGGTCCACGGATATCATCTGGCGGTCATTATCATCATTCCATCCTCACCTTGTTCAGAGTGACTGTCTGTGCGAATGGTATGTCTTATAGGTCT
Source organism: Ectobius pallidus (assembly GCA_964059195.1). Classification (NCBI taxonomy): domain Eukaryota; kingdom Metazoa; phylum Arthropoda; class Insecta; order Blattodea; family Ectobiidae; genus Ectobius; species Ectobius pallidus. Next base: position 141,682,875 of record CAXKWD010000006.1, read on the forward strand.
ACTATGTGTTCGTGTTGTCTCGGTGTAGTCCCGGCATTGGGCTCCAGGCCCTCCATGCCCTTGTCTGGTGAGAAAAGTATGTATGTGGTCCACGAAAACTATGTATAATAGATAGTTTCGCTAAAATATTTAATTAAAGTGCTATATTTTAAAAGCCCCATAGAGTATTCGTTCAATGAAAAATCATTAACATTGAAATAAATGATAAATGCTAACGATTATTGTCAACTTTGAAGCTGAAGTTAATTTTAAAATTACACTAAACTTTAAGGTGAATAACCTATATTTATTTTTAAACACTATTAAATTATTTGTGTGCCAGGATCAATGTATGGGTACTGACGAATTGATTACAGCTTGAAGGTGGTTTCACTGTCCTCTTGTCCTACCGTGTGTGGCCGAGCTAAAACTATAACCCATATGCCAGTGAATTATATACAAACATAATTAATAATTCTGCGAAATCAGCATGTATTTTTTAAGCATTTCATATGCTCTTTTCACCTAATGTACAATGTTAAACCTAATTACTTAGTTAAATTCCAGTTTCCTTGCTTTTGTAAAAATGGAGAATATACAAAAGTTTCGCACGGGTTTACTAGTAAATATATAATCGTTAAATGTTCAAATTTCACCACCATTGTCTGAATCCCAGTTACCGTTTGATGCAGCCCTTATATTTCTGGAGGTTTTTTGAGGAGGTCTAAGAAATTGAGATCACTTATGAAATCGTTGTGCTTCTCTGTAAATATTAGCATTTTAATTTTGTTGCCATGGACACATATAGTTTACTTTCTGCACAGATAGCACAAACTGTTTTCATTTTGTTACTTCACGGAGGCTTTGCATTTGCATATACACGTTGTTATGGATACAGCACTTTACTCAAACTAATATGCAACAGTTTGCGGACTTCATTTCATTTTCCATTTTCTTCTCCGGGGCAATTTTGCAAGCGAGATGTTCTCTGTAAAGTTCTAGTTACTGTAAAGAAGACTAAAATTTGCCCTCCTGTTTGACCTTTCATACATCCACATTGTACTAGAACAAACTTCTATAGCATAAATGTTAAAATCATGTTGAGTGTAACGTTAACCTCAATTAATAATAGTTATTTTTAATCAGCTGTGTTTATACTCCTTTTAGCTGCGAGGTCATATCAGGAGTTCGGGATGTGTGTGTGGCTATACAGTAGGGTAGGCCATGGATCTATTGATTGTCATTTGTTTCTATTATTGGTGTATTTTTATAGAGTAAATTTCAACTGATATTAATTTAAATGGATATGATACAAGGTGGAATGGTGAGGATGATTTATGCTATGTAAATATCCAATTCGGCATTTTTCTTTACGACTGGGGAAACCATGAAAAAAAAACCATGTCAAATTGGCTGGTTACGGCATTTGAACCTGGGACCTCCCGAATGCGAGTCCAAGACGTTACTCTCTCGGCCACCTCGCTCGGTTAGGAAATGTTGTACGAAAGAGAATACCGAATGATCTCCAAGTGCTGGAACAACAGAAAGATTAAAGTTCTTTCAGAAGACATCTTAATGCTATATTTTTGTAGAGAACTTCAAGAAATGTAAGATTTCAACGCTCCTGAGTAGTTACTCATTGTTGAAAATCACTTCATCTCTTAAAGAAGATGTCATCTGAAGACTTTCCTAAAGCGAAAGTATGCTGAATATGCGTCAGTCATATACACATTATACAGACGGCCGTGCTTAGAATATTTATTTAAACAAATTAAAAACGGTAGATAAAAGACTCAAGTGACGGGATAATAGTATATTGCGATACAAGTGCCGTAAGGCACGTTTACGGGTCGAGGAAACAGATTGAAAACCCGAGGCGCAGCCGAGGGTTTTTAAGTTTTCGAGACCCGTAAATGCCTTTACGGCCCGTGTGTTGCATGCTATTTTTTGCACGATGATTATTTATATCAATTTAATTATATTAATTGTGATATTACCTGAAAATATTATGTGAATACATTCTTGAAAATAGGTGTTTATTTCAGAAAGTGATTCGCATGTGTTTGTTGTTATGGGAACCGAATATTTGTCCTGGGGGCTTTGGCCATAAAGGCTTGTATTATGAAGTGTATCGTAATGAATTATGACGTAGCGCTTGGACCGTAAGTAATTTTTTGCACTCCTTAGCTAGTAAGTGTTTCTTACGAAAGTTGTTTACATGGCTCGTAACTTGACATTACCACACGCAATCTTGTTGCTAGGGGCGACGGGCGGAAAGTGAATTGTTGCTAGGGGCGACGGGCGGAAAGTTACTTTACCGCCCGCAAATGCTTATTTGCGAGCAGAAATGACCATGGCCTCCCCGCTTTATAAATATTCGGTTGCCATAAACAATAACAAATGCGAATCCCTTTCTGAAATAAGCACCATTCTTCAAGTCTGTATTTACATAATATTTTCAGGTAATATCACAATTAATATAATTAAATTGATATAAGTAACCGTCGTGCAAAAAATAGCATGCAACACACGGACCGTAAAGGCATTTACGGGTCTCGAAAACTTAAAAACCCTCGGCTGCGCCTCGGGTTTTCAATCTGTTTCCTCGACCCCTAAACGTGCCTTTCCGCCCTTGTGTCGCAATATACTATAACCTCATCGCAACCGGCCTTAGCAACAAGACTGTGTGGGAATGTCAACTTACGAGCCATGTAAACAACGTTCGTAAGTACCACTTACTATCTAAGGAGTGCAAAAAAACATTTTAACAATCACAGTCCAGCAAAATAATTTTATAACACCTTTTTTTATGTTTTCAAAATACCTGCCTCTACTCTTTTATTTATTTATATTTATATTATATTATATTTATATTATATTATATTTATGTAATATTATATATTATATTATATATTATATTATATTTTATTTTAATTTATATTTATATTTGATCTCAACTTTTTTTTTTACCTTGCATAGGAATTTCAGCTACATAGAACCATCATCAGGGCATTTTATTGTGTAGAGTTACGCCTTGAAATAGTAAAACTGCTCACTACTGGCGTCATTGTTGACTGAATCGCTAAATCTTGAAATTTTCTTGTAGAGACAACGTAGAAATAGAAATAAAAAGTGCATTTTACTGATGTTTTTAAGAACATTTTAAATTTTTGGCGATTTTAGTCAACATTGACACCATTTGTAAAACAGTTTTACTCTTCTTAGATTTCATTCAACGAAACAAGTTACCCTAATGATGGTTCTATGTAGGCCTATGCAAAATAGAAGAGTTGAGATTAAGGTATTAAATTGTTTTACCTATTTCACAAATTAAAGAAAAAACAGCACCCGATCGAAGTGCCTGAGATTGTAGAGGCGCCCGGTTCAATTCCCGTGGCTAGGCAATTTGACTTGGATGTTTTAATGGTTTCCCCGGCGGTAAAGGGAAAGGCCGACTTATCGCCACTATTTCATGCTGTATGATATTCAATAAAATTGAAAATCAGTTGAACTTAACAGATGCCAAAAACACATCAACAATAAAAAAACAGCTGTACATCAATGTTTATAGGACTACTGCTATACACACAGAATCTGACTCGTGATATGATCTCGATGTTGAAACGAGTATGAATAAAGCTGAATTTAAATAAAACACTGCAATTGTTAGAAGAAAATCAGATGTTTGACAGCTATTTCGATTCCGGGCCAATCTTTCGATAATACATTGCGTTGCCATCTTCAGTGAATTTCCCCTGAATTTAGGGGGAAAATAACATTGACTGGTGTTCTTAATTTTAGCTTCCCAAGTCCGCCGCCATTGGTGTATAGGTAGCAAACTTGCCTTCTACCCTGTTGGTCCGGGTTCGATTCCCGGCCGGGTAGTGGCTTTTTCAAGAACGAAAAATCCCCGGGTTCAGGACTGGACATCACCCAGGAAAATTATAGGCTATATTTAAAAAGGCTTAAATTAAAGTGGTGACTGCTAGAATAGGGTATAGGTAGGCTTGCCAGATTTCTGAAATGTTCAACCGGGACACCGGAATACCTCCAGCGTCGCGGGTATTCAAGGGTACACACCCTTGACGGGTTTTTAGAGTGTTTTAGAGGACAGTTTATTCTCAATGCTATGAATAAATGGTTACTGATTAGGAACCTAAACCAGGGGTAGTAATAAATGACATAAGCATATAAATTTAAACATTTTATTTCTAACATGTTAATATTTAAAAGTTACTTAAGTAAGAAGAAACGCTTTGATTGAGGAATAAAAATTTGAACAATATTTACATGTACTTTTCATTGGCTAGGACTTTTTTTAAAGACGTCTTTGGTCATCTAGAAAATCAAATTTAATTTTTACCGGGACGTGAAGTAAACCGGCCGGGACACCGGGATTTTGTCTGAAAACCGGGACTGTCCCGGTCAAACCGGGACGTCTGGCAAGCCTAGGTATAGGGGATCACAATAGACCTATTAAGGTCGCAGTGTTGAGGACCCGAAGGGATTAAACTACCCCTCATTAATCTAATCTAATCTAGCTTCCCAATCAACAGAGGATCAAGCAAAGCAATTGTATAAACCTCGTTGGTTTGGATAATTCTTTACTGCATTGAACGGAACTAAATCTACTATTTTTTATTCCTTTTTTCAACTGCAGAAAAGGCTGATTAACGGAAGCCATATTTTAATATGTTATATTTTCAATTAGCAGCAATTTTGTAGCAAAAACTATTAAACGATATTCAAATAATTACTGTACGTGATTAACCCAGATAACGATGGAAATAATGCTGGTGTTCATTAGAATATTTCAATTAAAACATATTCTATACCTGAACCTTTCATATACATAAATAAGCAGTTCATAGCAAAAACACTAATAACTTCATTATAGGAGAGAAATTAATTACCCCTCTCTTTGCGTAGCGATTTGTTCATAAACTAGTGAACCAATAGAAACATTACCATCATCCCTGGTTCTGTAAATCAGGTACCCACCAGCATTAAGAATAGGTGCATAGTATGAAGAAAGAAAAGAAATAAAAAAAAGAGAAGGAAAAAAGAAAAGAAAGAAGAAAAAAAAGGAAATCTGTAGTGCACTTAACTTCTTCCATATACGACCTGGATTTTACTATCAAGAAGGCCATGAAAAAAGTGACATACATTATGTATTGTATTTGTTTCGTTATTTCGTTATTTACACCGTAACAGCTATATCTATATAGGCTATATAAAAGGCTTTGTCCTGACTGACTGACTGACTGACAGGAATCAATGTAGAGCCTAAAGTATAACAGGTAGAGACTTGGAATTTTGACAGTACCTTCGTTTCATAATGTAGGTGCTCACTAAGAAAGGATTTTGTAAAATTCTTATTTTAAATGGCAAAAATCTAATGTTTTTGATAATATTTAATCCCTTTTTACACAGAATTATCGAATCCAATTCACATTTGACATTAAAACGTATTGTTGCCAGTGGGTTTCAGATGGGTTTGGAATTAAATTAAATGGAAGTTTGACAATTACAGTTGGCTTTGGCTATTTTTGTCATACCTTGGGAAATAAACTTTCGCGATCGCTTGATTGTTGTAAGCCCTAATATGGTCAAACATTGTTTTATTTGGACGAAACTCACTATACAGGGGTTTTGTGAACCAAGGAACTCGAATTTGAGGTCACTTTTACCTGGCGACGCTATCTAATCGTGGTATGTAGTCCAAGTGATTTAGGTGTTAATAAATATAATGATTTATTTATTATGCTCTTAATTTTTAATTTTTTAAATAATTATCGCGGGCGAAGCCGCGGGTACATGCTAGTATATATATATATATATATATATATATATATATATGAGGGAGAATTAAATGAATAAACTGCAATTAATTTTTTTCTACTATTTCACTGCAGGAAGAATGTTTACTTGTACATTATTTTCTACTTGGTCCCCTCCCAGTTCAATGCACTTACGCCAATGGTTAAGAAGAACTTCGATACAACATGAGAAAAATAATTTTGGTTGACACTGTAGCCACTCCTGCACTATCGATTGGATCTTCATGAGATTTGAACTTCTGCCCTCCAAGGAGATGCTTTAACGGACCAAAGATTTGGAAATCTGATGGTGACAAAGCGAAGGTGGTTGCTGAGAGTAGGTGTTCTGCATCAACAAGATAATAATAATAATTCTTTGTCGTTAAGCACAGATATTGGCATTAACAGTGTCAAAAAAATATGTAGAAACTACATTGCCTTAAATACATTAAAAGATAAAACACCCGTCCTCATGCTGCTCGTGCAACCATGAAAACCATCGACGACATACGCTTCAAGTGCCTCTCAGATCTGCCACACTTGCCAGGGTTTGTCATGCCAAGGCTAAAGAAGAAGAGTGCTGCGCAGCGACAGTAAATTAAACAAAAAGCACTTCGAAATCTACCTCAGCCTGTAGGCCTGCCTAAAGGGATTATTTATAATGGTCTTACATCGTAAATAATAAATATTCCCTGGTCTTACATTGATTTCCTGTCCCTCTACCCTCTCTCGGAAAATAAGCATATCAAAATTAGTATAGGTAATGAAACCTCCACTTGGAGGCCCCTTCGCCCCACCTGGGGATCATAGGGTACCAGATACAGAGATACAGATACTTACATTGATTTAATTTTTTTTTGTCACGATCACAATATTTCTCTAAACTACGCATATGCGAAAAGAATAAAAAAAAAAGCCACATAATAAAAATTACTGAACATACAATAAGCTACAAAGCTTGCGGAAGTGATGAAAAATGTATAGGACAAACAACAACTGGCCGGCAAAAAAAAAAATTGAACAAGCGAAATGAGTTGTAGACAGAAAGGCATTATTGTTGCGTATAATTTTTTTCCATTACAACAGATGTGACTGCATGTGGGCAATTGTATGCAAGGCAAGGCCAACTGTTTATTGGTTAAATGAATTGATGTTTACGCTTGTATGTTCAAATTGAAATTATCGCTATTTGCAAAGCACGAATTACTGTGATTATGCAAAGCCTTCATTATAAAGAAATTATTACGCAATTCAGTATTGTTGCGTTACTTCTCATTTGTGTACTGCTAAACGATCTGAGCCATGCACTAATTATGGTTGTAATGTTGTGCTAATGCGATATCATTTCAACAAGGGAGGTTATATGGAAATAGCTTGTTTTAGCAATTATCGTATGAACTATGTATTCTCTCAGGACTCCATTGTATAGATCTAATGACTTCATTTTGTATTAATTTGTATTTATTTTTCTATTCTGCTGTATTTACATTCCTTTTAGCTGCGAGGCCATATCAGGAGTTCAGAGTTGGGTAGACCATGGAACTATTGCTTGTCAATTGTTTCCATTGTTGGTGTATTTTATAGAGTAAATTTCAAATGATACTAATTTAAATGGATATGATACAGGATGAAAAGGTGAGGATGATTCATGGTATATAAATATCCAATACGGCATTTTCCTTGACGATTGGAGAAACCATGAAAAACCCAACGTCAAACTGGCCGGCCATGGGATATGAACGTAGGACCTCCCGAATGCGAGCCCAAGACGTTACCATCTCGGCAATTTGTATTTATTTCTACATTTAGGTGGTTTTTCACACAATTCACTACAAGATAGTTTTTCTACCTTTAATATTCCGACACAAGAGCCTGCATTAATGCTTGATATAGGCCAGTTTAGTTTGTGTAAAAAATAATTAGAGCCCTTATTGAGAATGTGCGAAAATAGTTATTTATGGTAGCCTACAAATGTTAAAATTGAGAAGTTTTTCGTGTAGGAATGATTGTGAAACGAGCGTAACGATTTGAGTTATCCTGGGAGCAAAATAAACACTATTGTTTAGACAGTCGTCAATATTTATAGACAAGTCATAGACTATGAATTAGGTTCTTTTGATCTACTTTTAGCTGCGAGACCATATCAGGAGTTCGGGATGTGTGTCTATACAGTAGGGTAGGCCATGCAACTATTGATTATATCAATTGTTTCCGTTTGCTTGGGATGTTAAATACGGCTGTAATAACCTTACCCAATTCATGCATTAACAAATGTATTATAATGGCTGATAATTAAAAAAACTAAAATCTCTGCTTCGAGGTGCATTTCATGAACAAAGTGCGCCGTCCAGGGGGGAAAACCTCAGATTCGAGTTGCCTAAAATAGTGAGTTTCGTCCAAATAATTCAATGTTTTCCCATTAAGTCATGCATTCTAGGAACGTTTTCCACAACAATCGAATTACTCGAGTGTTTCATATGGAAGGTATTTCGTCTCCTCGAAAACATTTGATTTTTGGCATTAAAAATTAAAATTTTGCAAAATCCTTTCTTAGTGTGCACTTACAATACGAAACGAAGGTACTTTCAACACAGAGGCGTAACGAGGGTTTCTTTGGGGGGTTTGAACCCCCCCCCCATTGATTAAAAAATGGAAAATTGTACAATTTTTTTAAGTCTGCTTATAATTTACTTAATACGAGTATAAAGCGTGGGAAGCTTAAAACTCGTTATTGTGCATCTTAATTTTTAAAATTTTCCGGAGGAGGACCTCCGAACCCCCTAGACCCCCCGGATGTTTTAACCCCCCCTCCATATGGTCGGCCTGGTTACGCCTATGTTCCAACATTCCAAGTCTCTACCTATTATAGTTTAGGCTCTACGCTGATTCTCTGCAAAAGCCTCTTATAGATATAGAGATAAGAGATTGTTGTGTAAGTTATAACCCTAACATGCCTATTCTGACAAGTTAGGGTTTTTAATAATTGGAGATTCAATAAATAAATTCTTGGTTGAAATTCAGTGAGTTGAGATATTTCTCACGGCTTATATATAACGAGCAAAATTATTCACCAGGGACTTTTCATAACGGCTTAACACAGTGTTTACACGATATCCGGGAAGCAAGACATATGAGAAGGTATTTGTGTGATGGGGTAGTGAAGTAGCAAGCACACAACGCACCTGAGCCAAGTTCCAAAGTTTCCATGAAACAACAAGTCCTCTTGATTCCCTCTCGATCCCCGTGTTTGTACTCCTGAAAGTTTTATAACCTCGGATTGCCACTCGACACGATTACGTCAGTTCCACGAAGAAGAAGAAGAAGAAGAAGAAGAAGAAGAAGAATACTCGTACTAACTTCTCTGATTAATTATAAGCAGGGCCCGGATTCTGATGACCTAAAATTGTTTGAAAAATGACCTTTAAAATGACCCGAAATTTTAAAGAAAATTACCTAAAAACTGATATAATTATTATATGTACGCACAAAGTTATAGACTAATTTGTGCATAATTTTAAAAATTGTAAATGCAGAAAGGATGTTGTAGGTCTAAAAACTTTGTTCTTTGTTCTTCATTGGAGCATTTGAGAAGAAAAATAAGAAAGTAGTTTTTAAAATAGATCCTACAAAAAAATGTTGCGTTATACTAACCTAGTAATTTATTTAAATATTACCCTATGAGAAAAAAAGACGACAAAAAGTTAATATACTCAATGTAAATGCATGAAAATGACTAAATAAGGAAGGAAATGACATGTAAATGACAAAATAATGACGTAAAATTGAAATAAACGCCCTAAAAATATGAAATGGCATAAAATGACAAAAAATGACCTAATAAAAATGTATTTCTATAATCTAGAGATCATGATTAGGACTTATCTACAAGTTGGCAATGTCTAAGCAGCATCAATAAAAAGATGACATGTCATTAGAATCCGGGCCCTGATTATAAGCAACAATTAGTTACCATTTTCTGTAAATCTTCATTAAAAATGTACAGTAGGTATGGAAAACTTGATTCGTCAATTTTGTTTTGTGTATGTCCAAAATAATGTATCGTATCTACAATTTTTGCATTAGACATCAAATACATGCACCAAGCGAGGTGGCCGAAATGGTGACGTCTTGGACTCACATTCGGAAGGTCCCAGGTTCAAATCCCATGGCCGGCCAATTGAGTTTTTTTCATGGTTCCTCCAGTTGTAAAGACAGATGCCGAATTGGATATTTACTTACCATGAATCATCCTCACCATTTCATCCTGTATCGTATTCATGTAAAATAATATAAGTTAAAATTTACTTCATTAATAGTATTTTAATTCAACTGTTTTAAAATACAACGCTAAAGTTTGGACACAAGAATGAATCATTAAAAGTACAACAATAACGGAAACAATTGATATAATCAATAGTTGCATGGCCTACCCTACTGTATAGACACACATCCCGAACTCCTGATATGGTCTCGCAGCTAAAAGTAGTAGAAACACAGCTGAATTTAAGAAAAAAAAGAAGAAATAATAAATTTACCACAGGAATTAATACATTAGTAGCAGAAGAAACAACCTACTACAAAATAAAATATCTCTTTTACCAATTGTATCATGAATAACTCCACCACCACCACCTCCAACAGCTCTTTTTCATATAGGTATTTTCATGTAGGTTACGTACCGTATTTTACTCTATCGTGGTAAAAAAAATACATGTGTTGTGAAGTGTATAACGAAATCTCGGGATAGAAAAAACTCAACTAAGACCCGTTTTTCTTCATTTTTCCTCTATTCTGTTTAAACGATTTTCACCTTTATATCACAATATTCTGTACGTTAGAGTCTCCCATTGCAATACAATAGGAACTTTGGGCTGAAGTCATGTTCTTTGAGGAACTCGTGGGAAAGCAGTTACCTGCTCATAAAAGCAGATCTTAGTGGAACTGGCTCAAGTTGGGCTTAGGAGTAGTCGAGAGAAGCAGGAAATTAAACTAATATTAACTCGCTATGTACCCCTTAATTAAATCATGGGCAGATAGTTACTGAAGTAGATTTGCTTGCTTTTGCGTAGAGGAAATCCACTAATTTCGTAAATGTCAAAGAACGATGTCAAATACAGTGATACCATGAAGAAAATTGTTAATATATATACGTACTAGTAATATACATTTTATCTTCAATATTTAATTACAGCAATGCATTATATCAATAGTTTCGTCAGAGTCCCATTTCACTTATTTCCAAACCTACCTGATACCAGTGCCAACAATACACTGTTGTCAAGTGAACTGTGATTTGAATTTGATAATTCTGTGTAAAAAGGGATTAAGTATTCTCAAAAACATTTGATTTAAAATCAATTTTTTTCAAAATCCTTTCTTAGTGAGCACCTACATTATGAAAGGAAGGTACTGTCAAAATTCCAAGTCTCTACCTGTTATAGTTTAGGCTCTACGTTGATTCCTGTCAGTCAGTCAGTCAGGACAAAGCCTTTTATGTATAGAGAGATTCACAAATCCACAACATTTTCTTTTAGTTGATCATTACATGATAATATTTTAGGAGAAAATTACTTTATCAAGCGAGATGGCCTCTCGTTCAAGAGGTCCTGGGTTCAACCTCTACGGTTGGCCAATTTTAGTTGGGTTTTTTATGGTTTCCCCAGTCATAATGCCCAATTGGATATTTACTTACCATGACTCATCATCGCTATTTAATTATACACCATAACAGTGTGTCCACATTCGGAAAGTCAGAGATAGTTAGTTAAAGTCAGGGAAATTGGAATCTTTCAGGGAAAGTCAGGGAATTTTGTTAAATAAAGGAAATAGGCAGGGAAATTTGTACAAAAATATGGAATAGTCAGGGCAAATAACTACCCCTAGTGAGTGAAATGTGAGGGGCATGTAACCCAGACTGTGTAAGCAGTTTTCTTTTCAGTACTTCAGCTAACCATTTCTTATTTTTGTTATGGGGATGGAGGAGACTAGATTTTTTTTATTTCATTTACAAAGAACCTTGAAAACGTTGATTCTTGTGGTCGGGGAAATGTAAGTTTCTGGTCATGGAAAATCATGGAAATGTATTTCGACATTTCTGTGGACACCCTGCATAATCATTGAAATTGAATGAAATAAATAGACGCCATAAGCACGTCAACAATAGGAAACTGATGCACATCAATAGTTACATGACCTACTTACTGGTATATAGGAAGAACCTTACTCGTGATAAGACCTTTATGTTCATCTCTCTCTATATAAAAGGCTTTGTCCTGACTGACAGGAATCAACGTAGAGCCTAAACTATAACAGGTAGAGACTTGGAATTTTGACAGTACCTTCGTTTCATAATGTAGGTGCTCACTAAGAAAGGATTTTGAAAAATTCTGATTTTAAATGCCAAAAATCAAAAGTTTTTTAGAATACTTAATCCCTTCTTACACAGAATTATCGAATCCGAATCACATTTGACATTAAAACACATTGTTGCCAGTGGGTTTCAGATGGGTTTGGAATTAAATTAAATGGAAGTTTGACAATTACAGTTGGCTTTGTCTATTTTTGTCATACCTTGGAAATTAAACTTTCGCGATCGCTTGAATGTTGTAAGCCCTAATATGGTCAAACATTGTTTTATTTGGACGAAACTCAATATACAGGGGTTTTCTGGACCAAGGAACTCGAATCTGAGGTAGCTTTTACCAGGCGATGCTATCTAATCGTGGTATGTAGTCCACGTGATTTAGGTGTTAATAAATATAATGATTTAACTAATATGCTCTTAATTTTTAATTTTTGAAATAATTATCGCGGGCGAAGCCGCGGGCACATGCTAGTACCAGTATAAATGAAGAGGAGTTTTAAAAAATAGCACTGTATTTATACTCCTTTTAGGTATGAGGCCTTATCAGGAGTTTGGGATCTGTATCTATACAGTAGGGTAGGCCATGGAACTACTGCTTGTTAATTGTTTACTTGTCACTTGTATCATGAATAACTTCACCATTGCCAACAGATTATTTTTCACTTAAGTATTTTCATGTACGTACAGTATTTTGCAGAATACTGCAAAAATCATGGGCATTATTCCCCAAAGCTTCCGTTAGTTAGTTGCCGTTAAAATTTATGTAAAATTTACAAAATTGGGTGCAATAAAAATAAACTGTGGGTCAAATAATTGTGCTAATTGTTTTCTCTGTAGTCCGTCATGGGTTTGTATATTGTGTGAGAAATTGAGTCTCGCCCATTTAATGTTTGTTTCCTTATTTTCTTTTTTCACGGCGTAACTAATGAGTGGTACTTAAGAATATTGTTTCCGTAGATCGTAACTTGACATTCCCGCACGCAATCTGGTTGCTATGAAAACCACAAAAAATCTCCGTGCGGTAAAAATTACAAAAAGCACAAGTGCCGTAAGTAAAACCATCATAATACAAGCCTTTATGGAAGACCGGAACCAAGGCCTCCAGTTTTTGGCGACTTTAACAGGACAAATATTCCGTCCCCATAACAACCAACATAATGCGAATCACTTTCTGAAATATAACATCCATCTTCAATAGTGTATAAACATAATATTTTCTGCTAATATCTCAACTAATATAAATAAATTGATATAAATAATCATCGTGCAAAAAATAGCATGCAATACTCGTGCCGTAAGCGCATAATGGATCTCGGAAACTCTTTCCTAGATCCAAATGCACAGCTTACGGCACTTGTATCGCAATATACTATTTTGCACTCCTTAGCTAGTAAGTGTTACTTACGAAAGTTGTTTACATGGATCGTAAGTTGACATTCCCACACAGTCTTGTTGCTATGGCCGTTGCGATGAGGTTAAATTACTTACGGTCCAAGCGCTACGTCATAATTCATTACGATACACTTCATAATACAAGCTTTTATGGACATGGCCCCCAGGACAAATATTCGGTTCCCATAACAACAAACACATGCGAATCACTTTCTGAAATAAACATCTATTTTCAAGAATGTATTTACATAATATTTTCAGGTAATATCACAATTAATATAATTAAATTGATATAAGTAACCGTCGTGCAAAAAATAGCATGCAACACACGGGCCGTAAAGGCATTTACGGGTCTCGAAAACTTAAAAACCCTCGGCTGCGCCTCGGGTTTTCAATCTGTTTCCTCGACCCGTAAACGTGCCTCACGGCACTTGTATCGCAATATACTATTATCACACTTCTCTAATATTTCTCACATTTTTATAAAATACATTGGTATATTTTTTATGGAGTAAATTCCCACATATTAATTTAAATTAATATGATATAGTATGAAATGGTGAGGATGATTCATGGTATGTATATATCCAATTCGGCATTTCTCTTTACGACTGGGGAAACCATGAAGAAAAAATGTCAAATTGGCCGGTCAGTCTTGTTTAATAGTAAATGCATTCATATTGCCGAATTAGGAAATCTTATTGCATTTAAACAGGAATTAAGTTAGAACGTAACTTAACACGTAAATGCATAATTTATCCGTGTAGGATACAATGGTTTGCCTTATATTTGTAATAAAATAACGCAAAATAACTAAAAATAAATAAAAATATATAAAATTTATAAAATAGAGTATAATCAAATTAGACTATACTTCAAATAATATTGTGCTAATCGTTTTCTTTGCAGTCCGGCATTGGGTTTGTAAATTGTGTGAGAAATTGAGTCTCGCCCAATTAACGTTTATGTTAACGCACCAGTCTCAACTATGTTCTTTTCTTATTCATCGTTCTCTAATACTTTTACATTGATCATACTTTATTTGACAAATAAGTTATATATTTCATTGTACCTTTGTTATCATAATATTGTCTTTTTAGATTTAATGGCAAATCTAAAATAGTACAGCTTTCCATTTCTTGGATTGTCTCTCTAATTTTAGAAAAAAAAAATACACTTCGAATTATTTCATAATCTTTCTACATATGGTTCAGTTATAGAACACAGAAGGAAACAAACGAGCTATAGTTCTTTACCTACTTGTGCCTTTGAACTTTTTCATGCAAATTATAACATTAATCATCCGTTTAGTGATATATCGTTGATAATAAAATGAAAGCAATATTATATTTTTTCCCTTTTATTTCGATTTTTGATGACCCAAGTATGGAAAGTGTCAATGAGAAGTGACCCGTTTGCTTAACTAAACCTTAAAGTTTTTCACGTGTTTTAACTTGTCTCCACATTGAGATCTCTCGGTTTTGCACATGGTTTAACATGCCACCTTATTGGAGAGCTCTCAGGACCTCTTCACTGGCCTTGATTAATTATTCACATACATGGAGAGGCTGTGGTTTGTCTTTCAGTGTCAGGTTCGATGTCCGGTGCAGACAAGTCCTTTCGTATCCTACGAGCTGGAAAATCGGCTTACGTCATAGAGTCAGTCCAATTACGATCGTAACTCAGCTGTAAAAAGTGACTTCAGAGGTTCGCTTGATCTCCTCAAAACTTTTAGGGTAACAAGATATAATTATTACTGGTTCAATTAGTTCAGTTGGTTTGTATTTAGAAGCTTCAGGGCTCAAATCTTATGGCCAGATCTATAAGTTGCATAGAGAAATACGTAACTGGCTGTGGGATGCTAAAATCCACGACAATCGTGAAATTAGGCCTACACGTTTCTATTTACTAGATCTGGGGTGTAAAGAAACGTTTTCGTCTCTTCACCCCTGAAAGTTACTTTTGCTGTAGCGCAACAGTGAGTTAGCTCCACAATGAGTTAGTGTCACAATTAGTTAGTGCCACAATGTGTTAGCTCCACAATGTGTTAGTGCCACAATGAGTTAGCGCCACAACGAGTTAGCGCCACAATGAGTTAGTGCCACAATGTGTTAGCTACAAATTGTGTTAGCGCCACTCATAAGGACAAACATTTTCAGACTGGCATCATATGAAAACCTCTGGTCACAATTTCCCGTCCACTTTTCTACACACTGGACTCACGTAAGAGTTGGCCTAATCAAATTCTGAACTAAACGTTTTTTTTAAATTTAAATAGAGACATGCTTTACTAAATCAAGGCGTGAGTTTCTACTTTCATTGTACTTCTTTATATACTTCTGGTTTCAGTTTTTTCTCTTCATACTCTTTGGGTGAGTTGATTTATCCTAGCTTATAGTCTACTAAGATAGTAAACATATTAAATAATCGTATCTATGAAAGCAGTGGTCACTGGCGCAAAAGCATTTCCTGCATTAATGATGGAAGGATGGAAGGATGGAAGGAGGGAAAATACCTTGGCTCAAACACATTGCCCCCGTAAGAAATCACAGGTAGAAATGCGTTTCTGTAAGTGCCATTTTTGATCAAAACATATAAGAAGAATAGAGCATTAAGAATATATATATGCATTCATGAACCACAGATTATTGTCTCTGATTGACATTACATGATAATATTATTTGGAGAAAAATTCCTCTGACACAGGAATTTGATCCCAGGACATTTGGCTATCCGTGCCAATGCTCAACCAACTGAGCAAAGCCAGAGTTCACTTCACATTGCCGTCCTCCTTAAATCCATAACTTGTCTGTCAGTGAGGTATGCCATTAAGGGCTATCAGTCATAGGAGAGAGGTTCCATCCGGCGCTGTAAAGTGAACTCTGGCTTACCTCAGTTGGTAGAGCATTGGCACGGATAGCCATAAAGGTCCTGGGTTCAAATACCAGTGTCAAAGGAATTTTTGTCCTATAATATTATCATGGAGCATAAGTCGTGGCAATTTTTTTTCAAAGTAAGGCGATGGTAACTGCAGGCCAGCACGGATTTACAGTTTGCGTGAGAAATTGAGTCCCGTGCATTTAAGGGCAAAGAAGCATTAAGGAGATATATGTCGTCAGACAGACTGTCTTCTTTTTCTAGGCTTAACGATAATAAGCCAATGCCATTATGTGAAACCAGTCTATAAGCGCAAAGAAAAGAGTCAAAGCCCCGGATGTAATTATTTCTCTTCATCTGTTTCTTGTAACCCGCTATGACGTGGATGGATTGCAAACCGCGTCTGGCAAGCTTTCAAATATAAGGGGTGTGAGTTCGAATCCGGTGGGGGATGCATTTACATAAGAATGGCTGTGCTTCTGCCAACACCTTCATACTTAGAGCTCAGAAAACATTCAGAAATGCTTGGAAAACAAATTGCGAGGAAAGGAAAAAGTGGTTCTACACTGATATCCTTCACCCACTACAAGTGAACATATATCGTGAGGTACAGGGTGTTTAGAAACACATTTTATACTCGTTAATAAGCTTAATTTCTTTAAAGGGTTGGTGTATAGCGCTATACTTCACACTCTCCTTAGATCCTCTGTAAATGATGATATTCGAAATGTATAAGGTCTGGATTCGATTCCGGGATATTCGCTGGTTTTTTTTTTTTTTTTTTTTTTTTTTTTTTTTTGAGGTTCCTTACATTCTGTATTAAATCTGGAAGCAACTATAACTTAGTATTATTAAAGGGGATTTTTATTATTTTTATTGGTTACACAAAACCGAACACATAATTGATATAGGCCTATAAAATCTTATATATATGGTCCTGAAATAATTATTAATTTATACAATCTGTACTCAATAAAATTCTTTGAAGTTAATGGCAAATTATCTTCAGTATTATTATTATTATTATTATTATTATTATTATTATTATTATTATTATTATTTATAATGACGGTATAAGGTTTGTATTTCTACTATAATTATTATAACACTGATATATTATAGGACATATTTTATTGAATTAGTTAATTTAAAACAAGAGAGAGAACTTCCGAATCGGATGCCGGTGAGTTTGTATTGGGATTTTCTCTAAACACTGACTTTACCTTTGTGAGGAAGTTTACGTCCTTTTTCAAAAAACCTTTTCCCTATTTCATTTCTTAACCACTGCTGTTTGTGGGTTTGCAGAGAAAGAAGTACTTGATTAATCTAAAGTAATCTGCCTGGCAATCCAGGTGAACATACAGACCCATGACAAAAAAAAATAAAAAATTCCCTTTATTCAGGCCTACAGGCTGAGGTTGATTTCGAAGTGCTTTTGGTTTAATTTATTGTCGCTGCGCAGCACTCTTCTTCTTTAGCCTAGGCATGACAAACCCGCAATAATAACGGCAAAAAAGAGGAAAGAGCACTTTTTCAAACACTCAAATCTCGTCTTATATGAGAGCTATCGAGAAACTAGTTATTGATTTGTGGAGTACTCATCAGAGCTTTTCAACGATAACCCACAAGACGTGGTTTCAAAAATTTCGAATTTCCATCCCCCCACACCACTCGAACCCCCAAAACCCCCGAATTGTTGGTGTCACTGTGAACTCCATAGAGAGTACTCTAATTTATTCAAACAAAGATTCCCTCTACACGTCATAGGGGCCGAGATATAATTTTTTTCAAAATTTCAACCCCCACCCCCGACCCCCCTCCTTGGGCCAATTCTGCTCATTAACGAACTTGTCCGAACTATTGGGCCTAGAAATAACATAATAAAATTTGGTTCAAATATCTTCAAAATTACGGCCGCTAGCATGTAAAGATAATAATATCACACAAAAAATTGAACGGGCGGTGGTTTCGTATTTAGGGAGGCATGAAACGTAAAGATAGGAAATAATTTTTCGAAAGTCATGACATGGTATCGATTGCAATAGGTAGATTTTTCTTCGAAATCTACCTAATACATTATGCAGTTAGAGTATTTGAACTGAATTGAAGTGAAAGATACAGTGGTATTACCATATTACCATTGATGAATTGCTAAAGAATCCTCTAAATCCCTTTTGTGCCCAGAAATAATTAAATATTAATCGCGAACCGTACAGTAAACTACTGAAATAATTATTAGGAGTCTATAGGCCTTCTTGATATAGACCTAAGTAGTTAATGTGAGTTTTTCTTAATGTTTATTGTAAATGCTTGTAAACACTTCTTTGTGGTGTAAATTATCTTTTTTCTATTGCGCTTTGTCTTAGGGCAACCCTTAACTGAGGGAAGCTGAATGTGAATAGTTATGTCAGCCGCGGTGGCAAAGAGGTAGCGTGTCAGCATCTAGTTGGGAATGTAGCCTTTATACGAGGGATGGAGTGTAGTTCACGGCAACTTTTCATTTTCTCCAAGTGAGGCGATGATATAATGAGATGTTGTAGGTCACGGGAGAATGTGTCATCTCTAGTACAATAACACATAATTTGGTAGGATTGTGATATACGATTATACGAATAGAAGCGATGGTAATTTAGTTGTGAGTGAGCCGCCGTGCAGAATGGATACAAGAAGATGTGAACAGCATTCTTACTTCAAAATAGTCACTCTCTGGTGGTGAAATGCCATAAAATACCACAATGAACTGACAGAAGCTTTGGGGAATAATGCCCATCCGTACCGAACTTTATGGAATCATGTGCTGGGTCTGTGTGCTTTCATGTTTCCAACAACCGCAATACATTAGGGTGGCACGATGCAGTCACTTATGGCTATTTATGGGTGTCTGTTTACTATATTATCCTCCATTTAATACCCATATTATTCATGGTACGTACATTCCATACCCTGCCGTTTCATTGTTGAAAAATAGCTGAACACTTACCATATCTGTTGCAATAAATATTTCCATGAAATTTTGTATTGTTTATGTAATCGGCTATAGAGAATCTTACCCTGTGGACGCGCCTCGTAAAAAAAAAAATTAAAAAACTTGTTTGTCACTCTGTATGTAGGTAGCTTACATCTTATACGTAGAGAGGCCTCGGAAGTGTTTCGTTTGATTCTGCACCCGCTGACGTCACGTATCTTGTGGGCTATGTAGATGAGGATTTAGAGTTTTCATAAAGTTTTTATGTCTTGTTGTGTTTTAAAATTGCACGAGAGGGGAGACTTGCGAAGTTGTAAACACGGCCTCTTGAATAATGACACCCTTAAATCCGCATCACATCTGTGTCTCTCGCTTATGAGGATACATGTCAGTGTCTACACACTTTTATATCTCGTATGAATCTTCAAATTCTTGGCTCAAGAAGAAGAAAAATATAACACTGTGTTTTCTTAACTGCAGCTCCTAAACTCCTCAACTGACATTTCACACATCTCGATAAAACCAAGCTGAACCTTAACATTCAAACCCAGGTTGTACCAAGTCACGTTCACCCTTTTAGGTCTCCACAGAACTGAAGGTGGGAAGTTAAGTACTAAGTGTCTCTTATATTCCCTAACCGTATGTAATGTAGGAGTTTTTCAAACTTTTTGGAAGTGAAACTACTTTACCCGCGGTAGGAGTAAATCGAGAGCTTGTGTAACGCTCAAAAATCGTCATGAAATTAATGTAACGCTCAAAATCGTCACGAAATTAGTGAGGTGTGACGGAACGGACTGTACAGAAAACAATCAACTCAATGATTAGGCTTATTCAAAGTTTAAAAATCCAAAATCCAAAATTTAAAAAATCCAAAACCAAAAAATCCAAAATCCAAAATTTAAAAATTTAAACATTCAAAGATCCAAAAGTTAAAAAATCCAAAATTAAAAGATCCAAATTCTATAATTAAAAAATTCAAAGATCCAAAACTCAAAAGTCCAAAAATCCAAAATTTAAAAAATAAAAATTCCAAAATTAAAAAATCCAAATATCCAAAATTTAAAAATAAAAAATTCAACATTAAAAAATTAAAAATTAAAAAAATTATAGATTCAAAATCCAAAATTTCATAATAAAAAATCGAAAATTTAAAAAGTTCCAAAATGAAATAGTCCCACAATCCAAAATTTAAAAAATCCAATAATCCAAAATTGAAAAATCCAAAAATTAAAACAAGTTTCACTTCTGTCGCGTGACGTTCCACGCACACTTTTTTTTAAGATGTCTGAAATTTTTTACTAACACCTTTTTTTGACATCGATCGTAAGACATAAGCCTAAAGTTTTACACACCCACATTTTGGGGAAACATGCCAAACCGTAAAATCCACTCTGACTTGCCTATCATTCCAAATGGTGGGTGAACCCAGAAATTTAATTTAACTTCTCTTTCTTTCAATTTCTTTTTAACATCTTTTGAGTTGTATAATGATTTCTCGGTTTCCAACCGAGTGATTAGGAAGATTGTTTCCGAGCTTTAGGAGCTTTTTTGCTGCCATCTCCGCCTAATTGTCCCTCTTTCTGATTTTATTTTTGGCCTCCACCCCACCTGCATTTTCTGTCTCTCTTATGGCCGGTTTCTATAAACTCGCGAATTACCTATGGGTAAATTTTCTAATGCACAGAATTTACACAATTTACACAAGAATAACACCACACAAACACAAATAATTTAAAGATAGCAATCACTTACACTTGTGGCGAGTTTCTAGATAAATGTCCTCTAGGTAAATATGAAAATGACAGAAAAAATGTTCCTACAAACTCGGGCTAGATCTGTCCAAGGGTAAATCTTTGGGTTAATTTGTCCTTTCATGGATGGCTGGATAAAATTTAACCTTTCATAGGATCAATAACAATGAGAATCAAAGCCTTCTGAATTAAATTAACTGTACAACTCCAAGGCCTTGCTCATTATACCATTGTAGGTTAAATGGAACTAATTTGTCCATGGGTAATTTACCCATAGGTAATTCACAAGTTTGTAGAAACCGGGCATTATAGGCCTAATAACACAGGTAATTTCCCAATGCCAACTCACTTCTCCCAGAAGATGGCTTCCGGAAGCTCAGAATCATTCCCCCTACTAACCCGGTTGGAAGACTGAGAAACCATTATACATTCTCAACACTGAGAAAGTCTGAAGTAATAGGACTTTAGTCCTATTTGTCTTTTGAATACTGTATACAGCAATAGGTACCACCTATAGGTACTGTAGTAGGTCTGTGAATTGCAGATATCCATTTAAGCCGTCCAGATTCAATTTTTGGAAATTTAAATAGTTAGACACACTCTTCGTTAACATTATTATTGCTATAAAACAGCCAGGAACACAACACTTATTCGGTATTTTCCATATTTGTGTACAAACGAGAATTTTCATCCAGCATAATGTAATGGCTGATTCATGCATTAGGCCTGCTATCAATTATGTGTAAAATGTATATGACGTCTTAGCTGTATATGACGGCCGTGGTTATGGCTAGCAACGCGTCTTTGTTGTAGCACGGTGATGATTTGCCATTTAAAAAGCGTGTGACCGTTATTTAGTCTTTACTCCGCTAACAGTCAACAGATTTGGTCCAGAATCATCAGGCTTTTAGCCATGGACGTTATAAACGCATTTACTATGTGTCATGAAAATCCGATTCGATTCAATTCGAGTTATCGCGCGTACAGACACGCGGACGAACGGACAGACATTTCCCTTCCACCATACAATCTCATAAAGTACCATACTGGACTAATTATCAAGACAGCTGCAAATATTGTGAATGTCATATGGAAGCATTGATTTGGACAAAGGACATAGGCCTATATATAGAATAGAAGTGGTATACAGTGCAGATTTTTATTGCTTGATCCCTCGGTAGAAAAAAGAATTCAGATGACATTTTTGTCCTGAGTAGGCTACTTTTCTCACAAGAATAGTTGTTCCTAAACTATAGTGTCTCTCCTTCTATCTGCTTTCCTCTATTATGTCCTGCTATCTTTATTTCTACGCCTATTTTCTTCCTATATTTCTTCCTCGCCACATTTATCCGTTCCTATATTATTTCCTCTTTTTCTCGTTACCATTCTGCCTCACTCTAATATTCCTTGTTGTGTTGATTATCTCCCTTCCCTTTCGGCTTGTTTGAGTATTCATTTGTAATATCATAGTAATTAACTGATTCAAGATAGTTATTTAACATATGTTTTTTGCGTTTCTTTCGCACGCCCGGTATTTTTATACAGTTTGATGTTGATTTTATCAGCTTGACTGATTACTTCCGTTATTTGATATATCCGTTTTGAAAATGTTCGTGTTCTCTCGTTTAGAAAGGAAATCACTTACCACCAGATATCGTTCTAGTTACTGAATAATTCGTACTACGCAAATCTTTTCGATAAATTCATACTCTGAAAGAAAGTAAGTTTCTATTATTGGAGCTAAGATTTCTATGCAATTACTTTACTTTCGTCACTGTAAAACACAATAAGTGACATAACAATGCATTATTTTAGTGAATTTTAGTGGAGTTTCTTTTTATTCTTTATTTTTACATATTTTTTGCACTCCTTAGCTAGTAAGTGGTACTTACGAACTTTGTTTACATGGATCGTAAGTTGACATTCCCACACAGTCTTGTTGCTAAGGCCGGTTGCGATGAGGTTAAAACACTTACGGTCCAAGCGCTACGTCATAATTCATTACGATACACTTCATAATACAAGCCTTTATGGCCAAAGCCCCCAGGACAAATATTCGGTTCCCATAACAACAAACACATGCGAATCACTTTCTGAAATAAACATCTCCCTTCAAGAATGTATACACATAATATTTTCAGGTAATATCACAATTAATATAATTAAATTGATATAAGTAACCGTCGTGCAAAAAATAGCATGCAACACACGGGCCGTAAAGGCATTTACGGGTCTCGAAAACTTAAAAACCCTCGGCTGCGCCTCGGGTTTTCAATCTGTTTCCTCGACCCGTAAACGTGCCTTACGGCACTTGTATCGCAATATACTATATAATACTCTTTACAGTATAGTACTCTTTAAGATTAGTTATTGTACTATCATCCGTTCGATATAACTTGATTACTGAGTTCAATGTTTGTTTCAAATTTTCTATAGTTTATCTGGTTTTGATATTGATATAGATTTAACTATTTATTTGGATATGTTTGCCTGAATAGATTTATTAAGTGCCAGAATGGTACTTTATGAGATTGTACGGGGGACGGGAAAATGTCTGTCCGTCTGGCCGTGTGTCTGTACGCGCGATTACTCAAATACGCTATATCGGATTTTCATGAAACGGACAGACAGACGGACAGACATTTTCCATCCACCATACAATCTCAGAAAGTACCATTCTGGCACTTAACAAATTATAAGAAACATTAAAATATCGTGTGAAATTATTGCAGAAGGAGGTAGGCTTACAAGAAATAAACTATTTGTCTAATCATTATATTAACTGGTTTCTTTGCAGTCCGGCACTGGTTTATATAGTGTACAAGAAATTGATTCTCGTGCATTTATTGCCGCTTTTCTTTTCAACTTAACCTCGATTCTTCAATGATAAAATTCCCACTCTTTTATCGCAATTTACTATTTACACTATAAAGTCTATTACAGTTTTTGTTCTTATTATTTCGTTCAGGTTTCATCTCGTATAATAACATTATCCACGAATAAAATACACCATCTCTTGTTTTATTTCGTATGAAATTAATGTTGGTAATAGATGGCGTGTAAAATATACATGAATTCCAAAGCCAACTATACTTTCGTGAAGATTGGCATTTGTTTATTACAACATAGCATATTAGTTTCTCCGTGTTTTATGTGGAATGAAATGCCAAGCCGCCAAGCTTTGCAAGGAGGAATACCTACAGTCGCTTGTCAATAACCCTGTTTCCTTCTTGTGAGCCATAACTATATTAAAACAGAAGATATGAAGCGAAATACACAGCTGCATGTCTTACGCTTGCATATAGCAACGACGATAAAATCCAAATGGTTATGTGCAGAGTTAACTTGAGAGATTTCATTAGTTAATGACGCTATCTTTTATCAATTCGTGGAATTTCCTTACTATTTCAGTCAAACGTCACTGATATAGCCTAATACGGACCAATAACTTTTAATTTTTGTTTGATAATTTTCTAGTCATCTTTATAATACCTCTCATTGGAGGTAGCCCAGTGGACTCAGTATACTCACAAAATAACAATAATAACAAAAAATAATAAGTTAAAAAAAGAACAAAAGTCTAAAAAGTACGTAATCCATTAATGAAAAGCATGGTTGTGGATGATTTGACATGATTTGTCTAAGACCGATAGCACAATGCTGTCCCTTAAGGAAGCTGGTAGGTCGAATTCCTTCCTGAAATCCTCAGAAAACTTCAGGATAGCTCTACGGGCACCAATCAGAAGTCCAAACACTTTAAGATCCAGCAGATGATATTTGATCATAAAATATTCTTCGGTAGGCTGGTAGATGTTAACTTTCTCTGTGTGGACTTCCAATGCCTGATGACAACCTTGCTCAAACCTGATGGTAGGGTCAACAATTATTCCATGTCCATCTGTTTTAAATGCCAAAATATCAACCCGCCTTGCTGAACCATTGGTGGCTACACAATAAACCTCTTCTTCCACTGTCCATCCCTTTTTCCTAAATGCCAAAAATCTATATGCCAGGAAAAATCACACTGTAGCACACCCAAGCACTATCAACAGAGAACCTATTTTAACACCTTCCTGAACTGTCACAGAGTAGGCTACAGACAGGGGAGAGGAAAGCATACCTGAATAACAAAGACGAACACGATTTGCAGCCTTAAAGGAGAATTCTCTCTGGTGGAACTTCAACCAGAGTAGCCTTTAAGGGTTCCTAACAACGAAGACATAAGTTTTTAGATCATCTTTGTCATGGTAAAAGGCTTTATTCCATTTACCGTATTCGGTCACCTGACATTAGACTATATTCTCGAAGAGATTTCTTTTTATGTTCCCCGTTATAGTTCTTATAAATTGCATAATCGTTTTTCATTCCAAAACCAAACACTGGCTTCCATAATAATTCTCCTGTCTATAGCCTAATGTACTCCGTCTATACAATCAAATGCACAAAATGGACAATATACAGGGTCTTTATTATAAGTTGAAACCGGGCGACCGGTGTTTTCACTCTCCGCTACGGAGTTCGCATTAGCCGCCGGTGACGCACGCGCGGCTTCCCTGCTTAAAGTGTAGGCTATATAAAGTATTACATTATCTTACCTTATAACATATGTTGGAAGTGTCGTCCTTCCTGTGTTATACAGGCATTGTATCTGGAAACCACATTCTGGCTGACGCGAGTGAGTTCTTCCACTGTAATGCCCCTAATTTCATTCGTAATGTTTTCTTTCAGTTCCTCCAATGTGTGAGGATTTGTTCGATAAACCTTATCTTCATCACTTACACGTCCAGCAGACTCGTACTTAAAATAATGTTTACGCACAAAAATACGATGCTGCAGCGAAATGGGTCTCACCATGTTGACACTTTAACAATAACTGCACGTGCCGATGTTGCATCAAGGTCAGACCGGCTGCGCGTGCCGTCCGTCGCCCGGTCTCAACTTATAATAAAGACCCTGTAGATATATTTAATACTAACAATAAGCGATTTAATAGTATCTGTGATAAAAATGTGAAAACTTTAAAATAATAATAATCAAAAACATTATATTTGAACCACACTCCATGTCATTTTCTTTATTTAAATCTTCCTTTCTTATATATGTATAACTTATTAAACCAACCCATTACATTATATTATTTACATTTTGATCTGTTCCTTTCAATGTAATTTTCATATTGTATGTGTTTCTTGTTTCTTTTGTTTTTTTCATTTTAGTTGTATTATTAGTTTAAATACTTTTTTGCACGACTCAACTAATTAGTGATACTTACGAATATTGTTGCCGTGGATCGTAAGTTGACATTCCCGCATGCAATCTTGTTGCTATGGAAACAAAACAAATTTCCGTGGGGCAAGAGTTTCCGTGCGGTACGAATTTACTTACGGCACTCATCATAATACAAGCCTTTATGGTCAAGGCCCCCCAGGACAAATATTCGGTTCCCATAACAACAAACACTGCGAATCACTGAAATATAACATCCATCTTCAATAGTGTATATACATAATATTTTCAGCTAATATCTCAATTAATATAAATAAGTTGATATAAATAATCATCGTGCAAAAAATAGCACGCAATATTCGTGCGGTAAGCGCATAACGGATCTCGGAAATTTAAAAAACTCTTTCCTCGATCCGTATGCACCGCTTACGGCACTTGTATCGCAATATACTATTAGTATTACATTGAATATCTAATATTAAATCTGCAAAACTGGTATAATAATTAGTATAAGAGAATATGGCAATTGGGCAATGAGCCTGTTATATTCTGAACATAAAAAATAAATAAACACCTTACGAGAAAATACGCCATTACAACAACAACAACAACAAAACTCCAATAACAATCTCCTTCTGCAAATGATGGCTGGTTTCGTTTACGATAAAACCGTCCTAATTACATTTGTCCTACAAGTTTTGCATTTGAAAGCGTTTCTTTAATCTCTGGTTTGCATAGTGTTCTCATTTCTGATAATGCTTCCAGTTTACTTAGTAACTACTGTGTCCAATATTGTTAGCTAAAATTTTAGCCTCGATACAGATTAACCTGAGCTCTGCAAAGACTTGGCACGTAAAAAGCGAACTTGTGAGGTGTGCTGCATACAGAGCATAGGGGGCAGTGTATGTGACTAGTGTAGCAGAATTTGCATTTGATATTGCTGTGATGTAAATAAAAATATCCCTGCTATGTGGTAAAGTTGGTATTCCGAACAGGTGTGAGCACCGATTCGATTACGAAGTTGAGGGGGGGGGCACTTTTATGAGCCCCCAACACGTGACCTGCAAACTTTTACCTGCTCACTGTTGCCAACATGGCAAACCAGGAATTACCCGATAAAGTAAACTATCCCTAATGCTACGCAATATTGTTCGTGCAGAATTAAAGGCAAGTTATTAAACCAAATCCAATAGGCCTACATAATATGTTGTGTCGAAAGCGAAACATATGTTCAAGCACTTTGTACATACAAAGCAATATCAGAAAAATTTTAATTCGATAAACTAGGCTACTAGTCCTAACTAGAAATTTGGTCCAAAAAGTGCACGATGTATTAACCCTTAACCATGAACATGAGGTTGTGTGACTACTGCAAACCCTTAAACCACTGCTAATGTCTGGATATTTCTTCACAAGTGTGTTGTTTACAATACCTTCCTTTCTCAAGACCCTTTATCATCCCATATGTGACACTTTACTCTAATTTTTTAAAAGCTATGCATAATTTTTTGCCAATTTTTACAGATAGAGCCAAGAGTCAATTTTTTTTTTTAATTTGGATAAAAATTGTGTCAAATACTCCGATGGTTTAACATCGATGGAGCAATAGTCCGTTTAGTTTGAATAAAGACGAGGCTTTGTATTCTGTAATTACTCCATTGTGATAGGGGGCCGTGGGAAAGATGTTTAAATATGACAACGCTGTGCTTAATAGAATTACGAGTTCCACATGATTGGCTGCATTTAAACGCGCCACGCATGAATCGTCACATCTGTTTATTGCAGTTGTTTGTACAGGTGTATTATCCAGCCAGCCCCAGGGAAACAACTCCCGATGAACAACATTCCTCCAATGAGAGATATTCAAAACAGATGTGGAGCATAAAAATTGCATAAATGTTAATATTAAAATAAAAATCTTATCTGAAACTCTCACGAAACTTTCTCTACTCTGCACACTCAAGCGGTTGAACTGCTGGGACTCGCATTCAGTTTTCTACCCCTCCTTCAAACCGAAATTAACCTTCGTATTACCGTTAGGGTCAATATAAGCCCAAAAGTACTTTTAAAATAAGTATCTATACTGGTTTTAAAACTATAATTTCAAATATTTATGAATTTGTCCCTCAACTATATCCAATGACGTATTCATGTTTTTATATTTTCAGCACATTAAAATATATTCATCTTTTATGCACTGACTACCATCGTGGACAATATAATCCCATTTACTAATTTTGATAAAGGAAGTTCTCTAAAAGTGATTACCGTATTTTTCGGATTATAAGACGCACTCCTTTCCCTGGAAAACATAGTCTTCAAAGTTGGGTGCGTCTAATAGCCCGAAGTAAACTAAAAAATAATGTAAATATTGTCTATAATACCATAATCATAAAGGAAGTGTTTTAAGGATAAGTTAGTTGCAAATTTTGGCACACGGGATCCGGGACCCCCAAATAATAATTATTGTTTCGCTATTTCTGAAGTTTCGAACAGTTTTTCACAAATTAATAAAATCATTTTTTTTTTATATATGTTGTTGATGAAAGAATTGAAATATTGAAAAAATGTTTCGTTTGAAAGTATTATTTTAAGTTGGATTGGATAATTATACTGTATTTTGCTCAATTTGTATCTTTCTCGTCAATAGCGTGGACAGTCAATTAATAGATGTCGCACTGTTTGACTCTCCTCGCCACATTTGCATGTGGTAAGAGGAATAATCCTAGAATACAGTAGTTTTAGCATGTCAGTGTCAGACACAGAGAAGAGCAGCTTTCAAATACTTGTATATTATTCAGTTCTTTTTAGTAAGTTTGAACTTTAACCTACTTTAATTCTAAGATCAAAAAACTAACTCCATGTTTTGTGAAGTTGAATAAAGAACATTTTCAATCTTTTTTCTATCTTCAGGCTATATTTGCTTCCCTCGTAGTTTTCTGTATATATTATTTATTTCTAATATGCATTATTTAATTTTCCACGCCTTTTCCTTGTGACTGCTTGTAATGTTCGCATGACAAACACAGAGAAGCGTCACATAGATACATAGATTAAGAATTAGGCAGCTGACGTGAGGTCTGATAGACCGCGCAGAATTCATCACTTAAATACTTACAAAATGTGAATTTTAATTACTGTTCAAGGAAATTGATTCCTAAAATTATCGACGCATTATTTACAGGGGATTTTAGGGCACACATCTTAGTTACTGCATCACATATGCAATAAAATGCACAGTTTCGAAGATATATTAATATTTTAATATACTAAATAGCTTATTTAGTATCGTCATTCACATCACTCCCAACCAGATATTAATAACAGTTGACCGTAATAAGGGGCTGTGTTCAAAATTGCAGTAGCTTAACTTTCAATATTTTCCATTTGAAATGAGACATATAGTAATTCTTTCAAGACATTCATTGCAAAATTTCACCCAAATAATTGATCATAACTATCATCACAAAGTCTTAAAACTCGTGGCCTAATAGTTTTCTATGGTTCCGGCCGTTCACTCACTGTTATTCACAAAATACGAGGCGCGTCCACAAAGTAAGTTTCACTGGGACCGTTAACAGAAACAAAACACTATTTCATGAAAATATTTATTGCATCAGATACAGCAAGTGTTGAGCTATTTTTCAACATATTCGCCACCGGAATTGAGACATTTTCCATTCCGTGTGACCAACTTTTTAATGCTTGTGTCGTAGCAGTCTTTTTTTTTATGATTTATTATCAGGATGCTCCATTACCTAGTAATATTACATGCATTATTTTTACATTATTCTACATTGATTGTTACCGTTAATACATTTTTGTTTGTTGTTGCAATTGTGAGTTGAATACAATATTATTTACACATATAAATCTTGTTATTGATGTCTGCAGGATATTTTCAATGTTTAAATCTAACTGTTCATAAGTTGACGAAATGTATATACTTGTAGAAGGCCTTCATATGTCTGTTTATTAGCTGCTGATTTGTGACTGGCCAGGTGTCCCCTTTTCTGTGTACTTCCTTTATTAATTCTGATCTTTGTTCCTTGACATTGTGGCATTCATAAATGAGATGGTTGACTGTCTGATATGCTGTGTTGCATGGGCAGATTGGACTTTCTTCAATATGAAACCTGTGTAAATATGATTTAGTTTTTCCATGTCCTGAAAGTATGGCTGTAAATTCCGGGCTACTTGGGAGTTTTATTCTCAATCTGTCTTTGACTGTTGGGAAGAAGGATTTAGTTGTTGCTCCTTTTGTTGTGCTTTTCCATTTATTCTGCCATTGGTTAAGCCCAGTTTCATATATTTCTGTCCGGATTGTTGTTTTGGGAATTTTGTCATAGATGAATTCATTTCCACCCATAGACGCTTGCCGCCTGGGATTTCAACCACTGTGTGACAACAATCTCTGAATCTCTGCCTCTTTCATTCTCTGTCATTTCTTGCGGTATAGGAAAAGATTAAAATCACTGGAAACAAGATTCAGGCTGTAGAGTGGATGTTTAAACACCTCCCATCAAATCTCCAGCAGAAGTTCGGCTAGGAAGATTTTAAACATCCACCCTATAGCCCGAACCTTGCTCCCAGTGATATCCATCTTTTTCTACACCTCAAGAAATGACAGGGAGTATCAGAGAAGAGGTAATGGTTGTCACACTGTGGTTCAAATCGCAAGGGCAGACTTCTACGACACTTACTTTCTGGACGCGCCTCGTAGTAAACTTAAAAAAAATTAGGTAACCATGACGTGAGGTCTCACAGACCGCTCGAAATTAACTGTTTCTTAGTACGGGTCCACTAACATTGATGGATAAGTAACGCATGTGGGATGATAAATGGTCTTGAGAAGGAAAGATAGCCACTTGTGAAAGCGATATCCAGATAGTACCGGTATCAGTGGTTTATGTCCTTACTGCGGCCAGTTAGACCTCATATCTAGGGTTAATTTTTTTTATATGATTAATCGACATAAAAATTCATTTAACTGAAAATAATATCCAATTAACTATTTGCTAAAATAACAGTTGACTGGTCTATTAATTAATTCTTTGTGCATTTAACCGTTGTTCAGTTATTAAGTGCTAGTATGGTATTTTATGAGATTGTGTGGGGGCCTGGAAAAGTCTGTCCGTCTGTTTGTCTGTCCGTGCGTCTGTTCGCGCGATAACTCAAATACGCTTTATCGTATTTTCATGAAACTTGGTATACGCATTTATAACGTAAATGGGAAGAAGCATATTGATATTGGAACAAATCAGTTGACCGGTACCGGAGTAATACCCATTTAGTGCCTATTTTATGGTAATGTATTAGAAAGAATTTATCAAATTCAAATCAGTTATCATGACAACATATTTTTTTTAGAATCTCTTCACACGGGTTTGGAAGTTGCAATACAGTTAGCTATGACAAATAACACTATTCCTTCACATACGTTTATCAAATTAGACCGTTAAGCTGAGCGAGGTGCCCGAGATGGTAACATCTTGGACTCGCCTTCTGGAGGTCCTTGATTCAAATCCCGAAGCCGACCAATTTAACATTTTTTAAATATTTTTCTGTGAGTGTGCGATTGTCATTATGTCACAAATCTGTAGATTATAGTTCTGCTGATGCTGGACGATTTTAATCTAATTTTTTAAATTAGACCTTTGTTCTTCCGCAAGCCCTGCTTAATTAATTATTCTGGAGTTTAACTTGGAAATCGATTAAAAAAAAATTGCATGTCATAATTGCAATTATAACTGATTAAACAAAAGCATTCTGGCACTTTGTTATATCAGTTTACCTGATTTTATTTTTTCCAGTAAACACTGCAGAATCTACTCTTATACAATTCAACGGCCCTAAATAGCGTGCTTACTCGCTCGCCCACTTCGTGAGACATCGGGTATACTCGGCGATGTTCGCCTCTCGCAGTCTAAACTTTCACGAAGAGTACAAAATTAGGAAAACCGTTTCTTTATTATATAAGGCCTAAGTGAAATGTACACAATTAACAAATATTCTAATTTTATTTTTACTTACAATTTTCATAGCTCTGAACCACAAACATTTTTAATGTACTGCCAGTGTAAATTTCTTAAAAAATCCTTGAGTCAATTAATAATGGTGGGCGAAGCCGCGGGCAGTATCGCGGACAATAAAAATCCAAACAAAATAACTCCTTCCCTTGAAAAATTACATAATTTCTGAAAATTACACTGAATTTATCAAATAAAATTCACATCATTTTCATCTGTTAACAAACAGTTGAGAAACAACACATATTATCATTGTTCACAGGTAGCTTTGGAACTGCATAATTGAATCTGAGATCGTTTTCCCATCGTTCATATCGTGGGATGTACTCTAAAGCAGGAATTTTAGCTGTTTCATTAATTATTAACGCTTTAGTTTATGGTTGATTCGCATGCAAGTGTTAATAAATATAATGATTTAATCATTATTATGCTCTTAATTTTTAATTTTTCAATTATTTATCGTGGGCGAAGCCGCGGGCACCTGCTAGTTATTAACAATATCGGCAGTTACATTTTGGAAGCTGCTGTACTAGGGTCCGTAATTAATCGTCAGTGGATTTGAGATTTCCTGTTTACCTAATACGCTGTGCCAGTGTAATACGGTGTTATTGAAACACTGGTAAGCTCGCCGTCCCTTGTGTTAACACGCGTGTATTCGTTTCAAAACGAAAACCGTGGGGAAACACAAAAGTTGATTTAACTCCTGCTTTATTTGTCTACAGTTAGATTTCCCTACCTATAGAAAGAGCAAAGCCTGCTAATACAATAATAAGTTCCTATTTTGAATGCGAGGGAAATTTCTCTCCCTGCACGGCCGCCTGCTAAACTTTTATCATTTCATTATTGACCGGTGTATACGTGCGGTGTGGATTATAGGGGTTGCTCCGCATTTAATATCACCATTATTGTGAAAATGGTTTTCGCTTTCATCGCCAGAGAGCGCAGCAAAGATGAGGGACTTTGTATAAATGCTGATTTGTGACTAGTGTGGTTTAGATAAACCCCCGATTGTGTTTATCGAGCGACCGCAACGCCGCCATGTGGGGACAATTGTTAGTAGAGCTGTATGAAGGAATCTACTTCTTTTTTTTTTGTTAACTGTTATGTCCTGGCAACATCTGGGTTCATTTGGTAGGGAGAATTTCTATATCCCTTCCTTTTATTATCAACCCTTCATCAGTATTCCCCTAGGGTATAAATTAATTGCAGATCCGGCAATAATTAACTTTTTGTTCGCAATATGATGTTTGTGTAATTTCGGGGACTGGTCTTTGCTAATATAGTAGACATGCAAAATGATACTGTAATAAGTAGAGGGGCGAGGTTACAGCATCGTAAATGAATTTTCAAATTTAGTTACACTTATTTTCTGAGAGAGACAAGCGCTGGGGAATTTGGTCCGAAGTTCTTTAACGTGACGTAAATCTACGATACTGGACCCTCGGGCTAATTTCCTTTCTGGAGGACTCCGTGCCCAGGATTTTTACATCCTGAAAAATCCATCGATCGCGGCCGGGTTAGAACCCGTGACCATCGTAATACAGAAACGGGCACGCTACCTCGACACCATCTCGGCCTACCAATATAGTATATTGCGATACAAGTGCCGTAAGCGATGCATACGGATCGAGGAAAGGGTTTGAAAAAACGAGGCCCTCGCGCCAAGTTTTTTCAATTTTCCGAGATCCGTTATGCGCTTACGGCACGAGTATATCATGCTATTTTTTGCACGATGATTATGTATATCAATTTAATTATATTAATTGAGATATTACCTGAAAATATTATGTATATATATTATTGAAGATAGATGTTTAATTCAGAAAGTGATTCGCATGTGTTTGTTGTTATGGGAACCAAATATTTGTCCTGGGGGGCCTTGTCCATAAAGGCTTGTATTATGATGTGTGGCGTAAGTAAATTCTTATCGCACGGAAACTCTTACCGCATGGAAATTTGTTTTGTTTCCATAGCAACAAGATATTAGTTAAGTCGTGCAAAACGTTTATGGTAATTCACATATGAAATGGTTAAGGTTTCGACGTGGACAGTTAAACTTGATTAAATTATACCGATATGTCCGATATAAACAGAGCGAAGCGCGTTTTTATATCTAAAGTGAGGCGTAACATAAATTTAAAAACATCTGACTGCTTTGCAAGGCCCTCCGTATGCAATATTAAGAATAGAATGAGCGCACTGCGCCCGTGGTTTCTACATTCATTTGTCCACACTTGACGTATTTCGTTGCATCTATTTCCGTCACTTTGGGTTTTAGGATGTAACTCCACTCAGTGAGACCGAATTTAAAGGGGTAGAGGGTGAAACTACTATTTTCTAAGTTTTTAAAGCTACATACTTGATTTATCTTACACATACTCATGGCGTAGTATTTAATGTTAGTGAAAAAATATATTTTCTGTAAGTTTATTAGTGTTTGAGTTATTAATAAATTAATATTAAAAAAATGCATATTTCAAATGGAGAAAAATCAACATTTAAAACATGTCACAAATTCAAAGAAAAAATCATATTTAAAACTTGTCTCAAATTTAAGGAAAAAATTATGGTCGCAAACATTGTTTTATTACTTCCTCTACCCATACCATGTATAGGTAGGTACTATCGATAGAGGAAGTATTGTTTTCGACCCCCTAATTCAAAGCTGAGTGCTTAGCAGAAATACACGTTTTGAGGTTCCCTGAATCCAAAATACTATTTTCGGAAACATGTCTGTGTGGATATCTGTGAACAGCCTAGCTCCAGAACGGAAAATCGTATGTCAATTTTGTTTTTGTTTTTGAGTTATATATCTTTTGGGGATGTGACACCAAGATTGGCGACGACTAGCTCTTATTTTTAGGGGACTTTACATGAAGAAAATTTTGTTTGTCGCGATTTTCTCGAAAACAGCTCTTACGATTTTCTTTAAATGTTTGCATGGAGGTACTTATAGGCTACTAAGAGCTAAAACTTTATTTGAAACATTTTTTTCGAAATAACTATCTGAAGGGTAGTTATAAGCCACCCACTCTGAATACGTGCTCTTTTCAATATGGTCTCTTTGTTTTATATTAGAATGTAAAGCGAGAAAAGGGTATTGGCCTTGTTTAAAGTAAAGTAAAGAAAGCTAAGACAGTACCGGTACATTATTCAGATTTTATTTGGGCTATGTATCCTTCGGGGATGCGATGCAGTGGCGTAACGAGGGGGAGGTTTGGGGGTTTGAACCCCCCAATGATTAAAAAAAGGAAAAATGTACAATTTTTTTTAAGTCTGCTTATATATTACTTAATACGAGTATAAAGCGTGGGAAGCTTAAAACTCGTTATTTTGCATCTTAATTTTTTTAAATTTTCCGGGGGAGGACCTTCCGGGGGTATGAGATACATGAATTATTTGTAATAACTACAATTAATTTGGCCATATAACTGATGCATATTTTAGCTTACTGCGTACAAAACTATTACAAAGTAACTGTAAACCACTTTCGTCTTTAATATTTTTGCAATTTCGAAAAATAATTCCTAACTGTCCATAAGCTTCATCTATTATTTTATCAATGAGCTTTCGAAAATTTAAATTATACGTAATAATTAATCCTAAATCTTTAATGGTAAATATTCTCGTTAACGTTTCCCCAATTATTTGTATATATGTTTTAGGGAGCACTTTTATATAGCATAATCAATAAACACAATTTAATTTAGCTTCATAATATACAGTATCTGATACATATAGATCTCGTTTTCAGATACCTATTCCTTGTCTAGCTTTTGATAGTGGTTTATAGGCGGTTTTTTACTTTATACATTATATTTTAGCTATGCCCACTATCGGAATGAAATTAATTAATGTTCATTGAATTACGCGTATTATGGTATGGTCGACCAAAAAATAACGTAAGAACCCTACAAAATTAACAGGTTTAAGTATGTATGTGACTCGATGCACTTTCTCTGTTTTATATTTTTTATATTTTCAGCACATTAAAATATATTCATCGTTTATGCACTGACTACCATCGTGGACAATATAATCCCATTTATTAATTTTGATAAAGGAAGTTCTCTAAAAGTGATTACCGTATTTTTCGGATTGTAAGACGCACTCCTTTCCCTGGAAAACATAGTATTCAAAGTTGGGTGCGTCTAATAGCCCGAAGTAAACTAAAAAATAATGTAAATATTGTCTATAATACCATAATCATAAAGGAAGTGTTTTAAGGATAAGTTAGTTGCAAATTTTGGCACACGGGACCCCCCGGATGTTATAACCCCCCCATATGGTCGGCCTGGTTACGCCTATGATGCGATGTGATGTGGTAATGACATTCTCTTAATTTTTACAAACAAAGATACTATACTAAGAGGCTAACTTTTATTTGGGCAGAGGAAGTTAGATTAGTTTCACATATTTTTAATTGTAAAAACTACTGTTTTATTAAAAATAAACTCATGCTCTAATTTATTGGTCATACTCAGTAGAATTTACAGTAACAATTTCAGACTACTTACGTTAAATCTGTACAACTCATTTAGTTATGAATACATGCAAATGCAAAAGTATGGGATAATGACTTTAAACCTTTGCGTGATATTTCAGTCAAATATGTGTACAAGCAGTCTCATTATAAGTACACAGCCTTACAACTGATGCTTTTTAATTAAATCAACTTGAATATTACTTTTCCTTTTTAGGGATAATCTCCTGAAGGCAGTAAAATTTTGTCAATTTTTTCATCACTAAGATTTAAACATTTTATGAGTGTAGCTCTTTTAATAACGCGTAATTAGGGAGAATTTAAAGTTCTTGAGGGAGCTGCATATATGTTGAGGTAAATTATTACTAAAACAAATAATGCTAATTTAGACTAAAATGGTGAATATTTCACCTCCTTACGTACTTAAATTTGTACGTCTAAGGCATAGCGTGACATAATAAATATAAAAACATATGACTGCATGGTAATCAAGGACCTCTATTTAACATCAAGAATGGATTAAGCCTACTGATGCCGTGATTTTTACGTTGATTTACGCGTATTTCTGTTGCATGAGATTTTAGAATAATTTTAAAGATGATAATATTATAGGAGAAAAATTCCTCTCACACTGGGATTTGAACCAAGAACCTTTCGCTCTCCGTGTCAATGCTCTACCAAATGAGCTAAGCCGGAGTTCACTTCACAGCGCCAGATGGAACCTCTCTCTCCTATGAGCGATTGCCCTTAATGGTCTACAACACTGACAGACAAGTTATGTCATGTGCAGTACTGTGAGCCACACTAATTTAGAGTAGTGAGGTACACCATTAAGGACAATCAATCATAGGAGAGAGGTTCCATCTGGCACTGTGACGTGAAGTCCGGCTTAGCTTAGTTGGTAGAACATTGGCACGGTTAGCTAAAGGTCCTGGGTTCGAATCCCAGTGTCAGTTATCACGTTATGTAGTATCATGCAGAACACATCAGAGAATGCGAATCCGCAAAAAAAATTACGATTGTTTAAATTTTGACAAATTTTGGTACTTCTGCAATAGTTCACTTTGTATTAGTGCGATCAGATGTGATTGTAATTCTTTAACAAAATACTTTTTCTTTCTTTCTTTCTTTCTTTATCGTAGTTTCACCTCTCCCTTTTTTAGGATTTAAGCGACCCAAGCCGCCCGGGCCCTACAGGGCCGCGACCTGTCGGGAGAGGGATTATCTTTGGATCACATACATACTTTTTTGACCAGACAAGGACATGGAGGGCCTCCCCGGATGAGTGATCAGCCCAATGCCGGGGCCACCTCCGAGACAACACGAACACATAGGACGATACACACCATTCACACACACACTCACTCCAAACAAGGCGAGGATGGGATGAAGATGATAATGACGGCCAGATGATATCTGGGGACCACAAGGGCCTAAAGTTACCCGACATTTGTCTCAAAGGTGAGGAAAAACCCCTAAACAAAATACTAAGTTTCATATTTGTTATATGATTATCATTATAGTGTTGGGTCAAAACGCGTTAAGCCCGTTACTTTCGAAACTTTAACTATCAATAAAAGATGTAGCTAAATGAAAAGAATGATTTGACACACCCAATACATTTAACTATATATTAATTACTGACTCTGATTAGTAAAAATATTGCAAATTCGTTTGATAGTTTGGCCACAAACAGTTTTTCGTAATTCCTGAAAATTCATTATTTGTGGACTAAACGCGTTTTGAATCGACGCTCCTCATATATATATATAAGCTTATATCCAATTTTAAAGATCTTTACATGTCAAAAGCAGATATATTATTGTTAGGGATATGCACCTTCATGACCTTCATATGCACCTTCATGACATTAGAAAGTTTTTCGCTTTCTTGAGTAGTTAGTAACGCTGAAAGATGGTGACCGTGTTAGTTGTCTGAGTATATTGTATACTGAGTTCCTTTGTGCTGCAATATTTATGGCTATTCTTATCTGGAGCACGGAGTGCGAATAATTATGTCGCTTGGGACGCTTTACAAGCTACGTGCCCGAGCAAAAATACAAACACAGCCATTACACCACGATTAAGATAAATGCAAGGATGTCATATATCACAACGGCAATTAAACTAGGGTATACCTGACTGTAATATAGAAACCTTGGAGGTTATGAGTTTAAATGTACTGAACTGAAATTGTAAGTGTAACTCTACAAAGTTATGTTTAGATAAGAAATTAATCTCACTAACTTTATTCTGAAAGTCGTGCAAGTTGTTTATATGTTTCGTGTTTATTGCTGTTACAGTTGCTATAACCCGTATTCTGTATGAATGCCGTTTTCGATAGAGGTCTCTCGCTACTTGTTTCATACGTGAGTGAGAGCCTGGGTGAAAACACTATGTGTGTCAACGAAAATTTATCTATCCCTTTGTTGACTTTTGTCTGCTCATCTCTATATATATAAAAGGCTTTGTCCTGACTGACTGAATGACTGAATGACAGGAATCAACGTACAGCCTAAACTATAACAGGGAGAGACTTGGAATTTTGACAGTACCTTCGTTTCATAATGTAGGTGCTCACTAAGAAAGGATTTTGAAAAATTCTGATTCTAAATGCCAAAAATCAAATGTTTTTGAGAATACTTAATCCCTTCTTACACAGAATTATCGAATCCGAATCACATTTGACATTAAAACATATTGTTACCAGCGGGCCTTGGAAAAATAATGAAAGTAGAATAAATTTGACAAATGAGAGAAACAAATGAGAGAACTATCAATATCCACGAAAATAATGCAGTCACATAACTTTCTTTACCCTGGACATAGAGAAAACAATACGAGGTAAGGTAATATGTTTTGGGAAGAGATGTATGAAAGTGATATTGTATTTCTGTTTAATTTCATTCCGAAAACGGTTTTATGGTAACATGACAGTGAGAAACAAAATTTTCAGCCACGATAATACAATTTTATGTTACCGGAATTTCGGTTTCTTCTTATTAGAACCCCTCCCGGGCTTACTGTGTACTGTACAAGCGATGGGATGCAAAATTCTACATATAGCCATAAAAGCTATTTCAAACATTTTCTTAGGGGATAGTTTGAGTGTGATAAGTCGTTCTTTCTACTTCAAATTATAAATACCTATATAAGGACCTAGAATTTATAAATCTAAAGTCCTTCATAAGTTAATTTCCAATTACAAAATAAGAAACCCGGGCGACGCCGGGCCTTTTAAGCTAGTAGTTAAATATTCGCCTTATCTTACCAGAGTGTCTGTCTGAACCCGCCTAAAGACGATTTGTTTAAAGAAGGAATATGGAGAATTTATTTTCCACAATTCTAAAGATAGAGACTTGTTGTCTTTCCTTTATGGTGTAAAAAATAATGCATATCAATTAAGATAAAATTATGTTAAATGATGTGTAATTTTGTTATGTTGTGTAATGTAGTTTTTTCGGTTTTTAATTATTATTATTATTATTGTCATTATTATTGTAATGATACCAGATCCTAAACGCGTGTACCGCTGAAGTTACTAATGTTTTCTTCTGTCTTTTCAGATTGCGGGGTTGGTGGCGTGCGTGAAAAATGGTAAGTAACAGAACCAATACAACATTTCACTGATTTTTAGTAATAAATCATTAGTAGAAAAAACACTCTAATCCAGCTGGATGCAGAACAAGGCCTAAATAACAGAAAGGTACATACATTTTTCTTGGAAATAGATTTTGGTCAGGCCGAAGGTATGACTTAATTACTTGGCACTCCGGGGGTAAGGGAGTGCACAAAACCCATTTTATACGCGTGATGATTAACGCAAATTGATATCACAATGTATTTGAAAATTATTCCAAACATAACTCAGACATGTTATATTTATTAATGCTTAGGTAGGCTATGCGTACTGTCGGTTATGTCAGCTTTATTTCAACGGGCATGGAATCTTAAATGTAGCCTACAAATGTGATAACCAGGGCCCGGATTCTAATGACATGTCATATTTTTATTGTTGCTACATATGCATTGCCAACTTGTAGATAAATCCTAATCATGGCCTCTACATTATAAAAATACACTTTTAGTAGGTCTTTTTTGTCATTTTATGCAATTTTATAATTTTTAGGGCATTTATTTCAATTTTAGGTCATTGTTTTGTCATGTTCGTGTCATTTGCTTCCTTATTTAATCATTTTATTGTATTTACATTGAGTGTATCAACTTTTTTTCGTCGCTAGCGGTGCTGTCTTTGAAGTGTGGTTTGTTTAATGCAAGAAGGAAAAATTCGGCGTTAAGTGTTGTCATGTCTCAGTCGGAACTGAGAATCGCAAAAATTTTATATTATATTACTATTGTTATTAGATTGACTTCGCACCATTCTGCCACCTGCTTGGATTTGAGAATGCAAACCACTGTTTACCCTCAATTAAACAACAATATAATCCGGCAGACCACAAAATGAAATGCCGAATTTTGACTCGCCAGTGCCTTAGTGCCAGTATAAATTTCCGTGAGAAAAGAACTTTCACAACATTACAGTTATATACAGTTTTTACAATTTATTATGTATAGACTAGTCTATAACTTTGTGTGTACAAAAATAATTTCTTATAAATAAAATATCAGTTTTTATGTCATTTTTTTATAATTATTAAGTCATTTTCTTTAAAATTTAGGGTCATTTTATAGGTCATTTTTCAAACAATTTTAGGTCATCAGAATCCGGGCCCTCGTGATAACTTATCGTTTTACTAAGTTGTAGGTTAAAATTGCACGATGTGGAATGAACAATTCCATGCGTTATGTTAAATAGTATATTGCGACACAAGGGCGGAAAGGCACGTTTACGGGTCGAGGAAACAGATTGAAAACCCGAGGCGCAGCCGAGGGTTTTTAAGTTTTCGAGACCCGTAAATGCCTTTACGGTCTGTGTGTTGCATGCTATTTTTTGCACGACGATTATTTATATCAATTTAATTATATTAATTGTGATATTACCTGAAAATATTATGTATATACAGTCTTGAAGAATGGTGCTTATTTCAGAAAGGGATTCGCATTTGTTATTGTTTATGGCAACCGAATATTTATAAAGCGGGGAGGCCTTGGTCATTTCTGCTCGCAAATAAGCATTTGCGGGCGGTAAAGTAACTTTCCGCCTGTCGCCCCTAGCAACAAGTCACTTTCCGCCCGTCGCCCCTAGCAACAAGATTGCGTGTGGTAATGTCAAGTTACGATCCATGTAAACAACTTTCGTAAGTAACACTTACTAGCTAAGGAGTGCAAAAAAAAGTTTCAGCGATGCTCTTGGTA
The DNA here is from genome assembly GCA_964059195.1 of Ectobius pallidus. NCBI lineage: Eukaryota > Metazoa > Arthropoda > Insecta > Blattodea > Ectobiidae > Ectobius > Ectobius pallidus. The sequence goes on from CAXKWD010000006.1 coordinate 141,725,075, forward strand.
TACCGGTTGCTATGCTTACAATTAATTTCATAATTGAAATGTACGAAATGTAATTAGCGAAAACTGATGCTTCGATAGCGCAAAAAATATGTTTTCTGTCAATTTTCACTCATAACTCGCGAACGAAAGCGAAAATTAAAAACTGGCTTCGAGATGCATTCGGACACTCTACAATCCATCTCTGGTAAGAGTTCCAGATCTCTGCGTGTACTAGATTTCGCATCGGACACAGACAGACAGACAGACAGATAAACACTTCTTCTTATTATATAGACTTTGTTTTGAGTAATACGTTATTTGAAGGGATTTTCCTGGAATTCGAAGCGGAGAGACTCAGACAAATATGACATTGCTTGGAAACATCCATCAAGGGGAAAGACGCATTACAATTTCATAAGACATTTTGTCTCAGTGGATGAAGAAACAGTGATGCTAATACGACCCGAGATGACAATGCTACGGTGACATTGTTAAGACTCTTAACGCTATTGTACCAGTGCTAATGCAATATACTTCTCTGGGGGAATAAATACGACTTCACACAACTACAAGGTGTTCATAAATCAGGTAGACCTATCTTTTCAGTTTTGGAACGAAAATTGAGAATGAATACCACTTTTCATCTTCTTTTCCTGTTACAAAGTTGTTAAACTATAGGCATATCTTAGTTGTTTATTTATTACTAGCTTAAAAGACCTGCCGTCTCCCGGGTTTCATATTTTGTATTTCAAAATTAAATTATGGAGAACCTTTGATTTCCAAGCTGTAAGTCCTTATATAGGCACTCTAGAGTTTGAAGCGAGGAAGGACGACTTTTCACTCTCAAACTATTCCCTCAGAAAAAGCTAGATATGGCTTTTATCGCTCATAGAGGAGTTAGAATTTTGCAACCCATTGCTTTTACACACCATACCTGATAGGGGTTGAAATAAGAAGAAACAGAAATTTCCGTAACTTAACACTTTACTATCTTAACGGGATTTTTTTTTCCAATCTCATGTTGTCTTACAACCGCTAAATGTTTAAGTTTTTAAATTTTAGATTCACTGAAACAAACGGTGTACTTTTCAATTAGCTGCTGTCGTAGTTCTTGTCTTCTGCAACAGATGACAGCTCATGGCGTACGATCAAATCGAAGCTTCTTTTTGCCTTTTTTTTAACTAGCGTATTTTGACAACACAAAATAAATTCATTTTAGTAGCCTATGATATTAAAATGAACACCAACATAATTTATTTTATTTTAAATACAGGTTGTTTACTATGCAATTTTTAGTTGCTACTCTCGAAGCTTCAAGATCTCTCCGTGTACCACACCAATGTTATAATGAAAAACAGTTTCGAAATGAATATCATTTCGATACCGTTAAATCACACGTAATAAGCATATTACGAGAAACAAAGAAGGCAATATAATACAACTTCACTTTGTAAACAATAATCTCTATATATATAAAAGGCTTTGTCCTGACTGAATGAATGAATGACTGAATGACTGACTGACTGACTGACTGACTGACTGACTGACAGGAATCAACGTACAGCCTAAACTATAACAGGTAGAGACTTGGAATTTTGACAGTACCTTCGTTTCATAATGTAGGTGCTCACTAAGAAAGGATTTTGTAAAATTCTTATTTTAAATGCCAAAAATCTAATGTTTTTGATAATATTTAATCCCTTTTTACACAGAATTATCTAATCCAATTCACATTTGACATTAAAACGTATTGTTACCAGTGGGTTTCAGATGGGTTAGGAATTAAATTAAATGGAAGTTTGACAATTACAGTTGGCTTTGGCTATTTTTGCCATACCTTGGGAAATAAACTTTCGCGATCGCTTGAATGTTGTAAGCCCTAATATGGTCAAACATTGTTTTATTTGGACGAAACTCACTATACAGGGGTTTTGTGAACCAAGGAACTCGAATTTGAGGTCACTTTTACCTGGCGACGCTATCTAATCGTGGTATGTAGTCCAAGTGATTTAGGTGTTAATAAATATAATGATTTATTTATTAAGCTCTTAATTTTTAATTTTTTAAATAATTATCATGGGCGAAGCCGCGGGTACATGCTAGTATATATATATATATTAGGGAGAATTAAATGAAAACTGCAATTAATTTTTTTCTACTATTTTACTGCAGGAAGAATGTTTGCTTGTACATTATTTTCTACTTAGTCCCCTCCCAGTTCAATGCACTTACGCCAATGGATAGGAAGAACTTCGATACAACATGAGAAAAATAATTTTGGTTGACACTGTAGCCACTCCTGCACCATCGATTGGATCTTCATGAGATTTGAAAACTTCTGCCCTCCAAGTAGATGCTTTAACGGACCAAAGATTTGCAAATCTGATGGTGACATAGCGAAGGTGGTTGCTGAGAGTAGGTGTTCTGCTTCAACAAGATAATAATAATAATTCTTTGTCGTTAAGCAGAGATATTGGCATTAACAGTGTCAAAAAAATCTGTAGAAACTACATTGCCTTAAATACATTAAAAGATAAAACACCCGTCCTCATGCTGCTCGTGCATTATTTTATTTGGACGAATCTCACTATACAGAGGTTTTCTGAGCCAAGAAACTCGAATCTGAGGTCGCTTTTACCAGACGATGCTATCTAATCGTGGTATGTAGTCCACGTGATTTAGGTGTTAATAAATATAATGATTTTACTATTATGCTCTTAATTTTTAATTTTTGAAATAATTATCGCGGGCGAAGCCGCGGGCACATGCTATTATAATATATAATAGTGAAGCCAACCACACCTGCAAGTTATCAAACTGTATAGACTATGATGAGCATTGCGGACAATGTTTTATAGTGTATGACAACAAAATTACATAACTTTAGCTTCTAATGTGCAGGCCTATAGTTTAATTATTGAATTGAAAATCAAGGGTTATACTTTTATTAATACAGATAATATGAATTATAATACTGTTATACTGGTTATACTGGGTTATACTGGTTTTATATTAATCTGACTGGTGCGCATCTATAAAGAGATATTACTATCAAATGTATATATGCTTTTAGATTAATGTGACTGGTATGTGTGTACTTTTATCATTTTAATCTTTTATGGTACTGACATTTTGAACACAATATTTATTTATTTATTTATTTATTTTATTCTATTAACTACAGGAATAAATCCCAATTACGTAGTTTCGCCAATACGTGTTGTAAAATATAGAAATACAATACAATAAATGTGTGAGGATAGAGAAGATACATGAATTATTTGTAATAACTACAATTAATTTGGCCATATAACTGATGCATATTTTAGCTTACTGCGTACAAAACTATTACAAAGTAACTGTAAACCACTTTCGTCTTTAATATTTTTGCAATTTCGAAAAATAAATCCTAACTGTCCATAAGCTTCATCTATTATTTTATCAATTTCAATTATCTATTATTTCGAATGTGCTTTCGAAAATTTAAATTATACGTAATAATTAATCCTAAATCTTTAATGGTAAATATTCTCGTTAACGTTTCCCCAATTATTTGTATATATGTTTTAGGGAGCACTTTTATATAGCATAATCAATAAACACAATTTAATTTAGCTTCATAATATACAGTATCTGATACATATAGATCTCGTTTTCAGATACCTATTCCTTGTCTAGCTTTTGATAGTGGTTTATAGGCGGTTTTTTACTTCATACTTTATATTTTAGCTATGCCCACTATCGGAATGAAATTCATTAATGTTCATTGAATTACGCGTATTATGGTATGGTCGACCAAAAAATAACGTAAGAACCCTACAAAATTAACAGGTTTAAGTATGTATGTGACTCGATGCACTTTCTCTGTTTGAACAGAGCAGATGATTTTCCAGGTGAGAGCAGAAATGGGGGCGGAATTTAAATTGCGTTTTCCAGAGAACTTGGCCAGGCTTCTCAAAAATTAAAATAGTTTGAAACAAGTGAGTGGCGCGGAGCGTCGTTATGAAGCGCGGGAACAAATGACTGCGACCTCACATCCATACTACTTGTGCTGCATTATTACGACAGTCAACAGGATGGCCAAACTAAAAGTTTTTTAATCCCTCCGCATTTATATTGCAATGTAAAGCCTATTATAAACATAGCTTTATTGGCATTCTGTCCGACATAGTTCATATATCATACCATAAGCACAGAAAGGGGGATTATATTAAATTTTAGAGAGTGCAGTGTTGATATTAAAGAACCCTATGCTGTTTACACAATTGTAGAGGTCAAAAAAGTGTTTTTGTTAATTTTAATAATGTAGGTGTATTTACTTTATACAGTTTAATTAAAAATAAAAAGCCATTATATTGTACACGTGAGAATAACTTTATTCAGTACGCTTGTTTCTACCATCAGTGCCATCAGTAAACGCTAGTTACACGACGAAATTAGGTTTCGTAACTGAGTTTAGCGCGTGGTCTTGTGGTTAGCGTCGCTGACTACAGATCCGTCGGTCCGGGTTCGATTCACGGTACCTCCTCGGATTTTTCTGAGGTAGGGAGGTCTGGTAGGGTTGCACTCAGCCTCGTGATTCAAAATTGAGGAGCTACTTGATAGAGAAGTAGCGGCTCCGGTCAAGAAAACCACCATTAACGGCCGTGGGTGTCGGCATGCTGACCACATGCCCTCCAATCCTGCCATCTGCCCACGGGAGATGATGCAGCGGTCGGGTGGTAGGCCAAGTCCCTCCAGGGATGTAGCGCCATGGAGTTTAGTTTTAACTGAGTTTAGCAACTGTTTTTTTACTTGAATGCGCAAGCGCTAGATGTACTGGCGACAATGAGTTACGACACTACGCAGTTTCGGCTGATTCCAACTTTTCACGAAACTATAATAGTAATTTTGAGATTATACGCTTATTTAGCGTGTTCGCATTTCGTAAAATGAAATGGGGAAGTGAGGAAATTGTGAAATGCTTGTATTCATACGTGTTTCAAACGTTTATATGGGAGTTTAACAACTTGAACTTCAGAAATAACATGAAATGTGCGGTTGCATTGGAAAGAAAATGTGTGTAATTAGATTCACGAAATCACTTTCATGAAAGTGGTTACGAAACTAGTGTCATCGTGTAAACTAGCCTTAAGTCACTCCGCAGCTCTGGTTATATTCGCGACTCATGTGAAGGTTGGTATTTCTGCCCACCTTCCTCTCATGCTAGTAATAATAATATTAATTATAAAGGAATAATAATACTCAATATAAAAAGGAGGATATTGCAAACAGAGAAAATTTTAAGAAAGCAATATTTGATGGCGAATTTCCAGAGGAACCCAAGAAGAAAACGGGAAGTAAATGGACGGAAGAACGGAAACAGCAACATCGCGAACGAATGAAAAAGTTTTGGGAAGACAAGAAGAAGACAGCTGTTTCACGTGGTCCTAAGCTGACCTAATTGAAAGGGGGGAAATAATAATAATACTCGGAGGACAAAATGGGCTGGATATGTTGCACGCATAGGGGAGGAAACATGTATCTAAAAAATACTGAGAGACAGGAAGGAAAAAAACCACTTGGAAAACTTAGACGTAGGCGGGAGGACAATATTAGGATAGATTTAAGGGAAGTAGGATTTGCGAGGGATGGTTGGATGGAGAGTTAGCGTAGAATGGGGTTGAATGATGGGCTCACCTAAGCGCGGCGCGGGTTCCATAAAATAGATAATATTGCTTTAGCTTGCTTAGGAATTGTCTATTGCCATTAAGTAAGTAATCATTATACTCATCATCTTCATCATAATAACCACACAAAGGAAACATTCAGATATTACATTTCTTACGTCCATAAAAATATCCCCACTTAAAAATTTCAATAGCTGAAGTGATAATACCGTATATTATTAAACTGACTATCTTTAAATTTCATCCCCTTTTATGATTAATTTTATTGATTTAGGACATCTAAATGGCCAGTCGGAGTAATTCTTACTTCCTCTGCCCGTACCATAGGTACTATAGGTGGAGGAAGTAGCTATTGTTTTCGACTTCCAAATTCGAAGTTCAGTGTTTAACATAAATATACGTTTTTAGGTTAACTGAATCCAAAAATACAATTTTCGGAAACCCCTCTTACTTTTAAGGGGACGTTACATTTTTAAAAAATTGTATTTCGCGTTTTTTTCAAAAACGGGTATAACGATTTTCTTCAAATTTTGTACATGGGGTGCTTATACTAAGTGCTAAAACTTTTAATTAAAATTTTTTTCATAAAAGTTTTATTAAAGGTAATTATAAGCCATCCACTGTTTATGCAAACCCTGTTTTGCCTGGTGAACAATAAAACACTACACACAATTCAATACGCGCTCTTTCAGGGCCTCTTATTCTATATCAAAATGTGAAGTGAGAAATAATGTATTGTTGGCCAGCCTTAGAGTAAACAAAGTTACGTGAATGGATTAATCAGATTTTTATTCAGGTTATGTGTCCTTCGGTGATGCGCTACGATGTGGTTATTTTTATAACCAATTTAAATGTAGAGAATGTCATACATAAAATATTATTCTGACTTACTTACTCAATATCAATAGACAAGTCCGTTGAATATTGTATTGTGCATTCTATAGATACCGATATCTACATTATATTTTAATGTGAGTATTTTTCTTATTCGTTCCTGTGCAGCAATATACCTAATGTCATTCCTGACAGATAGATTTCAGATCGACTGTTTGTTCATTCATAACCTATAAGGCTGCTTTTAACTTGAAACAAACATGTCAGCGAATCGCAGACCTATTGCATCATTAATACTATTGCCAGAGCATTTTGTTTTTGGAGTTTAACTCGGAGATCTTTACAAAAATAACTTCTTCTCTGCATGGGTCTATCATAATTGCAATTATCACTGATTACAAAAAGCAATCTGGCACTTTGTTATGTCAGTTTACCTGATTTTATTTATGAAATCGATCTGCATTACATTAAATAATTGCAGAGCTGTAGATGGAATCGAACAAGGCAAGAAAAGCGCCTGCAACTTGCGACTAGAAAACCCGCACAGCACATTTGCAATGGCAGAGCAATACGGCAAGAAATTGGACGTGAATCAAAGAGCATAATTTTTTTATACCAGTTTACCTTTTTATTATTATGTAATATATATGGTGCTGCAAGGAAATTAGTATAAATGGGAAATTCAGTAAGATCCCTTAAATCTCTTCAGCCCGAATTATATTAATATTGAACAACCACAAAAAGATAAAAAAAAAAATGCAGGTTCTAAAATATTAAAATTTTACAAGAAAATGAACTCAGAAGTGGACAAAACTTACACGATCCTGTAACAAGGCTTACTAGAACATAACTATCAGATAAAAGTATAAAAAATTGACCAAGTTAATTTTAACTTACACGTTTTATAGGAGCATGAAAAAAATTAATTCAGATGCACTTATCACTTCCTATAGGCATAACATTTTTCTGGTTTCTCTGACACCTTTTATTTTTTATATACATATAATGAACATATTTTTCTACAAAGTAAACTACTTTTATACAGCTAAAGTTATTATTTTTAATGCAATTAATTTTTGTATATCGCATATAAAATATCTTGAAATTTGATCAATATTTCATGACACATTTTCTTTAATTTTATACCTATGGGCATCATTGTAGTCTACTTTATGCATATATGCATGTAAAATTAGTGTAAAAAATTTCAGCCTTCTATCTCTAATGGTTGTGGAGGTACCTAACAATATGTGTGTAAAATAAGAGTTACCGGGAAATTCAATTTTAAGTTAATAGTGAATTTCTCATCTGACCTTTCTAAGGGTGTGGCTCAAACATATTTAAATGTTCATTTAAATGGCACAAATAATTTCTAAACCTATATAAACTATATATCAATGGATGCAGAAAATTCAGCACAATTTGTTAGTGCTATAAACAAAAAAACATAAATTTCAAAATAATTTACGTTCATATACCCTTAATGGTAAGTTACATATCGCTCCTTTCATCATCTAATACCCAATATAAATCTTAACACGAATATATGAGAAAGTTTGATCAACAAATTTTGTACCATTTATTTAAGATGTTATTGAGGGAACTTAATGACACGAACCAATTTATTTAAGGTAGAGGAATGTTTTCTGCAAAGTAAGAACTGTTTTTTGCAGGTGGATACTCGAATGAGTCAAGCGAGGCACTCTGCCAACTCCACCCACCCCCAAAGGTTTAGAAAGATGTACTTTCTCAGAATTCAACAGACTCATTTTAGAAGAATATAGACGCTCATAGTTCAGAACTCTCTTTTCCTGATGAAGATTACCGCTTATAGTATATATTTTGTAACGTAGATGCCCCTCGACCGCCGTCGTGGTTTTGTGGTTAATGTCGCTGACTACAGACTACAAATCCGTCGGTCCGGGTTCGATCAACGGTACCTCCTGGGATTTTTCTGAGATAGGGAGGTCTGGAACGGGGTGCAATCAGCCTCGGGATTCAAATTGAGAAGCTACTTGATAGAGAAGTAGCGGCCCCGGTCATGGAAACCACCATTAACGACCACATGCCCCCAAATACATTATAATTACATAAAATACGGTTATTAACGGGGAGTGATACTAATGTCATGAAATTTTAGGAACAGAAAGCAAGATTAAATAAAAATTCAAGATAACCTCAACACGCGAAATATTTCACTACATATAGAATATTCGAAGATAGAACATGACCTAAAATTGATTCTATCAGATGGTTGGACAATAAGTTTAGGCCGCGGAAATGATATCTACTTTTTCGCTACCAGCTTGAGAGCTACATGAATTTCTTTCACAATATGTATAATTTAAATTCGGTTTATTTTTTATGAAAGCTGCCATCTCTTGGTAGAAAGTAGAACTAGAAACATGTAGATTTCAAGATACATGGGGACTTGAAGGAAAATTTAAATCTGGTTAAAATAATTTGGACAACACATACAATTTATAACCCCGTGCCGGACTGCAAAGAAAACACTTAACACAATGATTAGGGCCATGGTTTTAGTTATTACATGTCCTTATTGGAACAGGAGGTTGAGGCTCGAAGGTTTTTAGTCACATGAAGGTATTAAAATTGTTGCCCTTATGTAACGGCCCCCTTTACCTCAAAATTTCTCCTCTTATTATTCTGTTAGAGGCTCAGACGACACCAGTGCCATAGTGCTCCTTGATTGTTTCAATCCCTTTGTCCTCTTAAAGGAATGAATGTGCGAACTTCCGGTTTGTGGAGCATTGCCTCAACCAACTGCACAACGTCGCACTCCCAGAACAAGTAATGAATTTATGATATCTAAGAATTCTGTTATACTGTGATTAAATTTGTTAAATTCCGTTACTGAGTTTAGTTGAATTTCGGTGATATTTTGAATTAAAACCAAACAGAATTACGATTCAAGTTGTTCAAAATATTACATATATCTGCAAAAAAGATACCAGGGTTTTTCATAAAGTTACTTCCATTTATTAGGTGCCAGAATGGTACTTTCTGAGATTGTGTGGTGGACGGGAAAATGTCTGTCCGTGTGTCTGTACCAGCGATAACTCAAATATGCTTTATCAGATTTTCATTAAACTTGGTACACGCGTTTATAACGTCCATGGAAAGAAGCCTATTGATATTGGATTAAATCGATTGACCCGTGCCGGAGTAACTCAATTTAGAGCCAATTTTATGGCAATTTATTAGAAATAATTTATCAAATGCAAATCAGTTCTCATAACATCATATTGTTTTACAGTGTTCATATACGGCTTTGAAAGTTGCAATACAGTTAGCTATGACAAATAAGACTAAAAAATAACTTATTTTCTGCATATCATAATGCAATTATCACTGATTAAACAAAAGCATTCTGGCACTTTTTTATATCAGTTTACTGATTTTATTTTTGTTTAAATAATTTAATGAAGTTACAGATTTTTTTTAAACACTTAAAACTGCACATCTTAAATTATTTTTCCTCTTAGTTTCCAACCACATCCAGACACTTGCCTCCGAGCTACATGCATTCGAAATGTGTGCTGTAATCGCAGTCCCGCCTGTTGTTAGATGCGTTCTGTGACAAGATTTCTCGTGGCAAAAAACTGTAAAGCAAGTGAAACCCATGGCCAACTTTGTGAAGTTTACAAACCAAACTTAATGGGTGATGGTGATAGTGCAGTGGTGCCATATCTTCTAAAATGGACGAACCAGTGTCCATGATGTCGGCCGCGGTGGTCTAGGGGGTAGCGTGCCCGCCTCTGGATCCGCAGGTCGCGGGATCAAACCCGGTCGCGGTCGATGGATTTTTCCGGACGTAAAAATCCGGGCACGGAGTCCTCCGGGAGGGACTTTAAGCTGGGGGGCCCGTGTCGTAGATTTACGGCACGTTGAAGAACTCCAAGCCTAAATTAGAGCCTCTGGACAAAATTTCCCGGCCTTTCACGTCCAAGTAATAGGCTACCTTAGTTTCCTGAGGCGATGGGCTGTCCCTCTGCCCTCTCTCGGAAAATAAGCGTTACAAAATTCAAATAGGTATCAGAAACCTCTAATTGGAGGCCCTTCGCCCCGACACTGGGGATATAGGACAGAGAGAGAGAGAGAGAGAGAGAGAGAGAGAGAGAGACAGAGAGAGAGACAGAGAGAGAGAGACAGAGAGAGAGAGAGAGAGAGAGAGAGAGAGAGAGAGTTTCCATGCTGAAGAGAGAAATGGTCGACAGAATATCGTGAATGCAGATCTGATGAAAGGGCTACAGATTCACAACTTCCACAGTTATGTCGTACTCTTCTGTACAAAGTAATTACAGAATATCTTGGCTACCGGAAGCGCTTTCACGATGATGAAGATTGAAAACCAGCGTCATAGATTGTCTTCATTAAACTTTTCGGAATCTGGTTAGACAGTAAGCTTTCCTGGAAACAACACACTGCAGCAATTTGTAAGAAACTGTCCGGAGTTTTGTTTCTGTTGAGAAAATTAAAACTGTCTATTGGCACTTTATGAAATAAAACACAATAAAATAAAGAGAAGTTATATAAACAGTGGAGTAAACTGTTAAAATCCAAAATTCTGAATGATAAATACACTTTATTCTCCACTTACATCACTTTTAATAACACAGGACTAGTTTCAAGAGCCTTATTCGCTCCCATCATCGGCTGGTGGTCGGCTGTTATTCTGGTTGCCATGTTGGTTTGCATATATGCATTGTTCTGTGCTGCCCTCTCGTGCCGTTTTTGTAGACGATGTAGTGCGACATTCAGAATTTTGGATTTTAACTTTATGAAATGTTTATTACAGCTTTTTCCATTGTCATTTGCTTTGTTAAAAATCCTGGGCACGGAGTCCTCCGGGAGGGACTTTAAGCTGGTGGTCCCGTGTCGTAGATGTACGGCACGTAAAAGAACTCCAAGCCTAAATTAGAGCCTCTGGACAAAATTTCTCGGCCCTTTCACGTCCAAGAAGTACTTAGTTTCCAGAGGGGGTTGCGAGGCGATGGGCTTACCACCTGTCCCTCTACCCTCTCTCGGAAAATAAGCATATCAAAATTAGTATAGGTAATTAAACCTCCACTTGGAGGCCCCTTCGCCCCACCTGGGGATCATAGGGTACCAGATACAGATACAGAGATTTGCTTTGTTATGGGGAAACAGTGTAGGAGTCAAAAGAGTTTTTCTACTTCAAAAACGGGTGCGTGGAACGCCACGCGACAGAAGTGAAACTTCTTTGGCAACGTTGAGAGTGAAATAGAGGAAACATATAATTATATCCTACGGAAGAAGGAAATCATCTGAATGAAATAAGAAATTCACTTTTTCGACAATTTAAATCGAATACGTATAAAACAATAACACAGTTGTGATGAATTAATGCCCAAACTGTCACTGATCGTAGCCACTGTGTTTGTTTACATGGTTAAGTTTCCGAGAACATTAGTGACGTGTAAACGATGCTCACGCAACGAGTAGATCCATCTATGATGGTGAATGGCTCACTACGCCACTAGCTCCAAGGAGTAATAACCCCCACTCAATGTCCGATACCTTTCCCCCGCGCGCTCCCGTGGCCCCACTCTTTCGATAGCAACTCTATGCTTGCTACTTACTCCCACTACTTTCGTGACGATTTTGTTCGTAACGCTAGAGCGTTTCGCACCTTTGGGTTAGCTCTCGATTTACTCCTAGCGTGCCTAAAGAAGTGTCACTTAAAAAAAAAAAAAAAGCTGTCAGAATAATGAAAAATTGTGATTCTCGTCAACACTGTGAACCCATTTTTAATGAATTAGGAATTTTAACTGTGGCGTCTCTGTATGCTTTAGCAAGTTTACTTTTTGTGCATGTGCATCATAGAAACAAGCTTTTTTGCACTCCTTAGCTAGTAAGTGTTTCTTACGAAAGTTGTTTACATGGCTCGTAACTGGACATTACCACACGCAATCTTGTTGCTAGGGGCGACGGGCGGAAAGTGAATTGTTGCTAGGGGCGACGGGCGGAAAGTTACTTTACCGCCCGCAAATGCTTATTTGCGAGCAGAAATGACCAAGGCCTCCCCGCTTTATAAATATTCGGTTGCCATAAACAATAACAAATGCGAATCCCTTTCTGAAATAAGCACCATTCTTCAAGTCTGTATTTACATAATATTTTCAGGTAATATCACAATTAATATAATTAAATTGATATAAGTAACCGTCGTGCAAAAAATAGCATGCAACACACGGACCGTAAAGGCATTTACGGGTCTCGAAAACTTAAAAACCCTCGGCTGCGCCTCGGGTTTTCAATCTGTTTCCTCGACCCGTAAACGTGCCTTTCCGCCCTTGTGTCGCAATATACTATTGTATTTTATGTATACTCCCACGATACACGGGGAAGAAATAGTTTGTGCCTCCAAAATTCCGATTGCAGAAATGTCTTGATTCTCACTTATATTTTGGTATGAAACTGTATAATAAATTACCTTTAGATTTAAGGCGACTTGACAGTTTGAATGATTTTAAATCTGCATCTGCATCTGCATCTGCATCTGTACCCTATGATCCCCAGGTGGGGCGAAGGGGCCTCCAAGTGGAGGTTTCATTACCTATATTAATTTTGATATGCTTATTTTCCAAGAGAGGGTAGAGGGACAGGTGGTAAGCCCATCGCCTCGCAGCCCCCCTCTGGAAACTAAGTATTTCTTGGACGTGAAAGGGCCGAGAAATTTTGTCCAGAGGCTCTAATTTAGGCTTGGAGTTCTTTTACGTGCCGTAAATCTACGACACGGGACCCCCAGCTTAAAGTCCCTCCCGGAGGACTCCGTGCCCAGGATTTTTACGTCCTGAAAAATCCATCGACCGCGGCCGGGTTTGATCCCGCGCCCTGCGGATCTAGAGGCGGGCACGCTACCTCTAGACCACCGCGGCCGACGATTTTAAATACAGAGTTAAAAATATTATCAATCTACTAAACTTTTATAGTGTACAGGAATATTTGGAGACAGATTTTATTTACTGACTAGTTGACGAAACCTATTGCATTGTATGCTTAATGGTTAAATAATGCTTAAATAATGGTTATATATTATTATTATTATTAATATTATTATTATTATTATTATTATTATTATTATTATTATTATTATTATTATTATTATTATTATTATTATTCAGTCGCAGGCGGCCGAATTCTATGACTGCGAAATACCAGAGCTCGTCAAATGTCAAATGTGACTCGAAAAAAAATTAGTGTGTGTAGTTTCAAAATATTGTAAAACAAATTCTGCTACAAGATTCACATTTTAAAAAAATAAAAATAAGCGAAAGTTACTTTTTGAATAACCCTCGTATAAAATCTTTAAATTTTTGACCGTTTAATTTGTATATTTTCACAATAACTTACCAATTGACTATTATCACATCTTCCGCTTACAAATGTATAAAATCCAAGTTTCTTATTGCTGTAATTTTTAATAATTACAATTATTCATAGGTCATTATACATAGGTCATTTTTCCTCAGACTTAATTTTAAAACACTACGATATTAAATGCAAGTAAATTGCTTCAATATGTTCAATGAAGTAATTGATTTAATCATACGTTACCTAACACAAATAATAATTAAGGAAATTCGAACAGGGATCATAATTAAATTAATGCAGATATTGGTTAAAGTCGAACGCATATTAGATAATCGAGGTAATTGTTTCCAATTTGAATGACCATGCAGTATTGGAAACCTAACGACGAAATAGGAAAATGAAATTGCATGCGTATACACGAAAAATGTCTGTAGCGGGTTAAAAGTGTAATCACTGCGCTGAATATAGGAGGCGCTGCGCTGTGACAAAATGCAGCTAGTGACACAGCCCACTATGAATAATTGGTGGCCTGTCTTTTGCCACTCACATCATTCCAATTGAATTATCTGCGACTAGTAGAGCACGTCATCACCTTGTTACCAATTCAGAGAGCGGGAATCAGGTGAGCATGAATTTAGAGGAGGCTTAGTATTTCTAATCTTTTGAGCCTGGGTTCACAACTCTGTTAAAGCGTTATTTTGCTTTGTCTAGTTCAATATATTCGTTAAATGTGTCAGCAAAGATTCCGTTTTAGTTTACGAAATTTTCCTCAGGGTTCTGTATTAGGTAATTTGGTTTGATATACAAGGTCCTGAATAATTATTTCATGTGTGTAGTCTGATTAATCAGTGAACTTATGTTCAGTAATTAACAATAATTTTTACTTCCTCTGCCCGTACCATAGGTACTATAGGTAGAGGAAGTATTGTTTTCGACCCTAAAATTCGAAATTGAGTTTTTAGCATATATACACGTTTCAAGGCACCCTGAATCCAAAAATACTATTTTTGGAAACATGTCTGTGTGTGTGTCTGTGTGTGTGTATGTCTGTGTGGAAGTTTGTGAACAGGCTAGCTCCGAAACGGAGAATCGTATGAAAACAAAATTTCGTATTTGGGTCAGGTACCTTCTGAAGATGAGATTCGAAGATTGGCGACAAATTTCTCTTATTTTTAAGGGGACTTTACATGAAGAAATTTTCGTTTTTCGCGATTTTCTCGAAAACGGCTCTAACGATTTTCTTTGAAATTTGCACATGTGTTCCTTTTACTGAGAGCTAAAACTTTTATTTGAAACTTTTGTTCGAAAAAATTCTCTGAGGGTAGTTATAAGCCACCCACTGTTCACCCACTGTTTGTAGAAATTTTGTCTTGCGTGATGAACAACTGAATACGCGCTCTTTCACGGCCTCTTATTCTATATAACAATGTGAAGTGAGAAAGATGTATTGTTGGCCATGCATAGAGTAAAGAAGTATCTGAGGTAAATATTAGATAAATTTCGGAAATTATTCTTTACGGCGGAAAGTTCAATAAAGGTCTGCAGTCACTTGTTTTTTTTTTTTTTTTTAAGTTAGTTATATAGCCTGCGCTTTTAGTCGCATCATTGAAAGAAGGGGTATTTATAGGATAATTAGCGTAAAATTGTGTCTTGCGATTCTGTAAAAGGATACGTGAATACTGCTAACTTTTATTTGGGCAGAGGAAGTTATGTGACTTTCACATCAGATTTTTTATATAAAAGTTAATTTCTTAACATAAGTAATTTAATAAAAAACAGGTGTTTAGTTGACTTTTGGATTTGAATTATTTCAAAGTGTTCAGAAGTTGTAAGCGTGTAATACTAACATTCGATTACCTATCTGTCTATACATTTTCTTATGTGCACTATGCCAATCAAATTTCCAAGTTAGGTGCATAAAAAATACAGATGGTCCTGCAATATCTCATGAGCTGTGATTAAATAATTTAGTGCCACCTAATCTTCTATTGCTACTCGAAGTTTTACTTCTCATTTAGGAATTATGCATCCATATACAGTGCAGCTACTTCTCGGGAGAGGAATTATCTTTTGAATACAAACTTTTTTTTGATCAGACAAAGACTTGAAAGCCTCCCCAGGTGACGGATCGGCACTACGCCGGGCCACCTCCGAGACAATATGGACACATAAGTCGAGACACAACATTCTCACACACATTCACTCTAAAGGAGGCGAGGATGGGATGAAGATGATGACGGCCAGATATAATATGTAATAGATGTTGTTCTTCGTAATATTACTTACTAGCAGATCCCCACGTCTTCGCCCACGATAATTAATTGGAAGATTAAAAATTAAGAAAAAAAATACCTAAAACATGATATTTATTAACACTTGCACGCGTAACACTTGCACACCTAAACTGAAATAATTAATGAAACAGCTAAAAATCCAGCTTTGAAGTGAATTCCACGATTAGAAAGCGCAGCATGGGAAAAATAACCTAAGATTCGAGTTCCCTGGCCTAAAAAAAAATCCCTGCATAGTGATTTTCGTAAAAATCGAACAGGGTTTGCCCATTTAGGCATTTTTTAATTATCCCTCTTCCGTCTATGTTGAAAATTTCAGATATCTGCGTCCCTTGATATTATAAACAAATGAGTCGACCAGAGTGGGCTTACAAAATTAAAGCGATCGCGATGCTTTTATTTCCAAGGTATGATGAAAATATCCAAAGTCAGTTGTAATTGATTTGACAGTTGAAATGCATTACTGAAACTGATGCTTCGAAAGGGCAAAAAATGCACGTTTTCTGCCCTTTTTCACTCATAACTCGCGAATGAAAGTAAACATTAAAAATCCGACTTCGAGGTGCATTCGGCCGCCCTTCAGTCCATCTACGTTTAAAATGCCATACCTCTGCATGCAGAAGTTTTCGCTGGGCATCGCGTACAGACAGACAGACAAACAGAAAGACAAACACTTTCCCTTATTATTATAGAAGATAGGCAGGAACAAAAACGATTCCGGAAATGGAGAAAATTTCATGTTAACCTTAAATGTATAATGTATTCTGTGGGATATAAATAATTAATAAATTTAAAAAATATATTAACAATAGGATAGTTGTCTTGAATTTATCATAAAATAATGGGAAATAACTCGAAAGAAATTTCAAAATGCATGTAAAATTTAGAGAATAAGGTACAATTAAAAAAGTATGGCCCTAATCATTATGTTAGCAGTTTTCTTTGCAGTCCGGCATGGATTTATAATTTGCTTGAGAAAACGAGCCTTACTTATTTATGGGTTAAAATACGTCTCCTAATTGTATTCTTTGCTCAAGGTCGCGGATTTAATTCCGGCTCATATCGATGGCACTTGTGAGTGACTGAATGTAACGGCCCAAGTATGTAGATTTATAGGCATGTAAAAAATTCCTGCGGGACAAAATACTGGCACACCAGTGACGGTCATAGGCATAAGTTTTAGTACACCTCCGTCATTAAATAACTAAATAGGCTAATCAACCAACTACTCAGGCCGACAAATACTACACTAAAGCCGAAATATAAGACAACCTTATTAATGTTTTTTTTATTTTTATTTTTTTTATTTTTTATTTTTTAATGTGTAGATATTTATGCACGCATTAAAACTGTCATTCAAGGAAACCCATTATGTCACTGAAATTATCTTTACTTTCAAGTTTAATGGGTGCGCCGAAGTGTACTGGTTGAGGCGCTACGCTACAAACCGGCAGAACGTCGCGGGTTCGATCCCCGATGAGGTCGTTGAGTTTTTCAATTAGCTTAATCTTTCTGGAAGCACTATAGGGTTGACTCAGTCTCCAATAGAAATTAGTACCAGGAGCAATCCTGCGGATAAAGGCGGTCGGTACGTAAGGCCGACAACCTTACCATCTCCACATACCGAACGTCTAAAATTTGGGTGTCTCAACCTCCAGGAACCCTCTGGGCCTCCATGGCCTGTATAGAGAATACTTTGCCTTCACTTTTACTTTCAAGCTTAGAACCAACTGCCTGTTTACTGTACTTGTTTCAGGTAAACTGATAAAAACAATGTGTCAGGTGGAGTTAATAGGCCACATTTCAGAAACTATTGAGTTTTAAACCACGGATTCTGGAGAAAGTAAAATATCCAATAAAAAATCCAAAATTGAAAACCAAATTTCCAAAATTTAAAAAAATAAGAATAAAAAATCCAAAATCTAAAAAATAAAAATTCAAAGATCTAAAATTTTTAAAATTCAAAGTAAAAAATCCAAGATTCCAAATTTAAAAAAGTTATAAGATCACAATTTTAAAAAATCTAAAGTCCAAAATGTAAAAAGTCCAAAAACCCAATACAGTATTAAAAAAGCCCAAAAACCCAATATTAAAAAGTCCAACAATCCAAAATTGAAAAAATCCAATAATCCAAAATTGAAAAAATCCAAAAATTAAAACAAGTTTCACTTCTGTCGCGTGGCGTTCCACGCACACTTTTTTTTATTGTGTAGATATTTATGCACGCATTAAGACTGTCATTCAAGAAATTCAATTATTTCACTGAATTTATCTTAATTAATTTCAATCTTACAACCAATTACATGTTTACTTGAAGAATGCTTCAGGTAAATTGATAAAAACAAAGTGTCAGGTGGAGTTAATAGGCCATACTTCAGAAACTATTGAGTTTTAAACCACGGATTCTTGAGAAAGATTGATCAGATTATGCAAAGGAATAAGTGGAATTACTAGAATATTAAAAGAACCAATTTAAACAAACTCGTCACGTCAATAACATCTCTTTATTTTGCCAAAACATCTGATGGCGTACAAAGACAGTCAGTATTCAGTTCCCAACATCATATTCAGTTGTGTAGACTGATGCAAATTTACTATTTAAAAAGCATGTGACCGTTAATTAGCCATTACTCCGGTAACAGTCAACCGATTCGGTCCAAATTAATAGTCACATTCTCTTTAAAAAGCAAATCAACACTACTACACAGTCGCGTGGCTAACGCACAAACGACATAAATGCATGTTCACTTCCAGGTGAGCCAAAATCTTGAAATTTGGCAAGCTTATTTGGTATGGCTTGCAAACGACGGAAATGTTACAAAATATTTCGACGAATAAGAGTAGAATCGCGCTCACCCGAGTTTTCCTTCCCCTGAATAATAAAAGATCCTTGCACCAAACATAATTTGTCACAACTATAAACAACAAAGTAATATTTAATAATAAAATAAAATACCCTTGCACCAAAAATCATATTTCACAATTATAGGAGTGGGTGTGAAAACTCGGGTGAGCGCGATTCTACCTTTTTCCCTATTTCGATTTTTAATCTTTTACACCCGAAAAACAATAAAAATTCCTGATGCAACTTTAAGGTCTGTGCGGATCTTCCGTGGAGGCTCATATACTTAAGCAGTAAGTGGTATCAAAAAACCAATTGCATCAGCATTGTTGGATTTTGAAGTGTCTACAAGTTTTGTCCCATGACCTTTTGTCGTATCTCCATCGGTTATAGTTTAGAGTTAGATTGCTTGATTTTAAGTAAATTTTGTTTATTTTTCTCACATGGTGTACTTTGTGACACACTTTTAGGACAGATAGAATTTTAAATTTGCCAGGAATATTTGCAGAATTTTGTGTTTCTAGCTGCCCTGTAAGTATGAAAAAACTGGCTGGATATCCGTGACATCATTCATATCCACAACCGTTTACATCATCCACTCATTAACAGTGTTTACCCAAATCCTACTTGAAATTAATAAAATTTCTAGCGTTTAGCCTATACCTGATGGGAATATTCCAGAGAGTTCAATTTTTGTTATTTTGCCCTCCAAGAAAGTTTGAGACATTTTGACTGCATATTTGATACGCCTTCAGACGCTTTTGCAAAAATATTATTGTTATCCCGGTCATGTAAACCACCATTAACGGCCGTGGGCGTCGGCATGCTGACCACATGCCCCCCAATCCTGCCATCTGCCTATAGGTAGATGATGCAGCGGTCGGGTAGTAGGCCTTGTCCTTTCGGGGATGTCGCGCCACGGAGTTTAGTTTTTTATTATTGTTATTGTTATTATTATTATTATTATTATTATTATTATTATTATTATTATTATTATTATTATTATTATTATTGAATCTCCGTTTTATTTTACCCTATTTTGCCACTGGCATGTTGGGGTTATAGTTCTACAACACGTTTTACTTTACATGTATACATGTATATGCTTGCAATGCCTACATAAATATATTGATTTCAATTAAAATGATTACAACTTAAAACCACCCGGATGGGTGCACTAATTAGAAATAATTACACGTTACTATTACATTACATTGGAACAATAACTACAGATACTTACAAATTACAAATTATAATTACAGTTACTGTTTACCTTCATGGGTAACAAAATTTTGCAAAAATTTTTAAGTAACAAAATTTTCTTTATTTTACAAAAATAAATAAATGTTGTTAATTTGAGGTATTTGCAGTAAATTCGTTCTGTTAAATATTCTAGTTATTCGTTCACTTATGGTGATCAAACTTTCTCAAGAAATCGTGGTCTAAAACTCAATACTTTCTGAAATATGGCCTATTAACTCCATTTTGCACCTTGTTTTATCAGTTTACCTGATTTCATTAGTAATTTGCTCGTCTTTTTCTGTCTCTTACAATATAGCTCTCGAAGAATAAGTACATTTCAAGATAATTTTAGATACCCTGTGCATGCATCCATTTACGAAACATCCTGTATTCTGGTACACTGTGGACATAAGCCTAGGGAATATTTTATGATGGCGTAGAATTTACTCAGGACTGCACGGATTATATCCCAGGCAAGCTATCCAAACAAACACAAGTCCGCAGGAAAAGCACTTTTAATTCGCAATAAATTAGACTCACAAGACTGCAAGATATATCGATCCGGAGTTACATAAATCTCGATAGGTTTGACCTGGCTCGCGGTTTGACAAGTTATTGGGCAGTGGCCAAGCTGATCCCTGGTGGGAGCAAGGAGCTTTATTCTACCTTGACACAGGGAACACTTTCGCATACCAATTCAAGCACTGAAACTTTCACACGCTTTGAAGCAAATTGATAACAGAGGAAAGCGTTTTCATTTTTAAGCACCATAGAGGAGGAAAGTGTGCCGAAAGCAGTCAATAAATCCATGGCTGTACATTTTACATGGAATTTCTACTTTACACTCTTAGAGAAATTAGCTTTCTTACTTTCTGATTCATGTATTTCACACGACTACTTTCTCCTATTCTGATAATTTCACATTTCTCTCCCGCCTCTCATTCGGCTTATGCTCTTTTTTTTAACTTTTTTAGTTTCTTACTTTCCTTCTTTCTTTCCTCTATTTATTAATTAATGTATTCCCTTCTTTGCTTAATTTTCCTTTCTGTACTCTTTAAGACTTTTGTATTACCTTGGTCTATACAGCCTATGTATAGGCTAATTACGTCTGATTTTTCTCTTTAATGCTTTCTTTCTTCGTCTTTCTATTATCCATCTTTCCAGACTTTTCCTCCTTTCTTTAGATTCTGTTTACTAATATATTTGTTTATTCTCTCTTGCTTGATTTTTCTCATTTCTTTCTGTTTTCCTTTCTTTCCTTCCTTGTATGTGTATTTTTTTTCTATCTGTCTATTTTCTTTCATACTCACTTCATTTTTATTGCTCTTCCTTTCGCATTCTATTTACAGTATACTTATTTGCTTATTTCTTTTTTTTCCTTTCTTCATTCATTTTTTTATTTGTTTAATTCATTTTTCAACAATACATTTTTCCAATTTATTCATGTACTTCTTTCATTGTTACCTTATTTTATTTCATTTATTTATTTATATAAATTTTATTCAACACAAGACCACCCGAATGAGCAATCACTCGTGCACAATCCAGTTATTTACATTAAATGTTATTATTGAATACACTATTAAATACAAATAAATAAAAGAAAATATAACTCATTTGAAATCAATACCTAGAGAAATAATAATTTTTGTTCTGTTCTTTATTTTCTTACATTCCTCCCCTTTCTTTCATTAATTCCTTTCCTACCTATCATTCTAACAATCTATTTATCTCTATATCTACCTATGTATCTATCATCTGAGATCTGGAGTCTATCTGTCCTTCCGTCCGTCCATCCAACCAACCTATCTTCCACATAAATATTAGGAGTTTATCTTAACTCTTTGTATAGGCCCTTGAGTATTGCATGAAAGCTTGTCAAAGGTCAGTTTTAACCAAGGTAAATATATTATTCAAGCTTGTTTGCAGATACGACAGAAAGTCTTTTCTCACATAAAAAGCTGTTAAATGGTCTTCCTTTTACTAGCGTATATATTGACAAGCAAGGAAGCGTTTTCATGTTTAATGACTACAGTGATGGAAAATGGGGCGAAAAGGTCGACAAGTGTGCATGAATTTTTAAACTACAGTTTCAGAGGGAAGTCTTTTACTTTGTGATTTATCCACTTAACAGTAAAATATCTCTTTCATCCTCCAAATTTAGTGCTATCCACTTCTGGAATTCATTGCACCCGCCGTGAGAAACTATCGGACAGTTCCAGCAATTACGTTCAAACTTAGTGGCCATTTTGAGTGATCCCCTATACCAAAATTCAAGCATGTATTGGCCAATCATGCGGATTTCTGCATCGTGCGGCCACAGCTCTAAGTCCCGAGCGATCGGGTGAAACATCTACGCAAATAAAGCCGCTAACGGTGTAATGATTCAGATTCTCACAGTTACAGTTAAAATTACAATGAAAATAACTACGTACCTCATCATAAGAGATGTTGGAAATGTCCACCTCTTGCATCCACGCAAGACTAGCACCTTATCAGGAAATTTAACGCGCAAAATTTCAGCTTCCGAGATAGAGTTAATTTATCTTGTGATATTGTCTTTAAGTTCTTCTATCAGTATGTCACTATTATTTACGGGGGAACTTTAAAAATACTTCCCCTTACATTAGAATTCCCCATACATTAAGGTGATACAATATTTTATTTTAAAAAAATACTACTTTATGAGGTTGGAACCTGGGAACCTGGACACCATCTAGAACAGTTGCTTGTTTTTAATTATTTTCCAGGTAAGTATTTTCTCGTATTATTGCTTCCATAGAAAAAAAATGTGCAATACAAATATGTAGGAATTAAAGAATACAGGAAATAGAAATACAAGACCAAGTCGAGTTTTTTGAAACTGTTAAAACTGATTTCCCATACCAGTATCACTATATAGCCCATGCGTAGCATCCCCGAAAATACAGAACGTAATTTCATATGATTTATTGTCATAAGACTGAAATATGTATAGCTTAGTCATCACTGATAAGTATCGAGTTATGAAATAAAACCTTCCACTTTCTCTGTACAGAGTATAGGATTTTTATTCATAGCTGAAGCTAAAAGTCAGCAGTTTCTCTTTGCCTTGTTTTAATAATTTCAATCTATCAGTGTCAGGGATTAATTTTATCCCGCTCTTCTCGACTGTCACTTGTCACCTATTTATTTTATCCGCCAGATGGAGTATCATTTGCGCACACGTTATAGCAGAGATAATATGTTCGTCACATTAATCTCAAGTTGAGAGACCGTGCAAAGTACAAATAATCATAGTCTGCATATTGGAGTGTGCCATAGCCATCTAGGTAAAGATTGAGAAAATAAGCTACGATTACTGATTACCAGGGCACGGATTCTGATGACCTAAAATTGTTTGAAAAATTACCTATAAAATGACCCTATATTTTATAGAAAATGACTTAATAATTGTAAAGAATGGTCTAAAAACTGATATTTTATTCATAAAAAATTACTATTGTACCCAAAGTTATAGACTAATTTGTACATAATTGTAAAAAACTGAGAACGCAGAAAGGATGTTGTAGGTCTAAAAACTTTGATCTTTGTTCTTGATTGGATCAATTGAGAAGAAAAGTAAGAAAGTAGTTTTTAAAATAGATCCTACAAAAAATGTTGCATTATACTAACCTAGTAATTTATTTAAATATTACCCTATGAGAAAAAAATACGACAAAAAAGCTAATATACTCAGTGTAAATGCATGAAAATAACTAAATAAAGAAGAAAATGACAAGAAAATGACAAGAAAATGACAAAATAATGACGTAAAATTTAAATAAATGCCCTAAAAATATAAAATTGCATAAAATGACAAAAAATGACTTAATAAAAGTGCATTTCTATAATCTAGGGGCGATGATTAGGATTTATCCACAAGTTGGCAATGTCTATGCAGCATCAATAAAAATATGACATGTCATTAGAATCCGGGCCCTGCTGATAACGTTCATATTTAACATGACATATTATTACTTAGAAGTGAAATAGTTATTAAGTGGCAATGATGTTTTTATTTGATACTCCCTCGTATTTTCCCTGATTAGGGTGAAAAAGTTACGTGAGAGTAGCCATCAGATTTTTATATCGTGTCATATAAGTTCGGATCTTTCACATCACCTTAAAACATGTATTTACTCTCGGATACCAATACCCGCAGGCATATGGACAGATATTCATATATCACCATGCATTGTGAAACTTTGCATAATGGGCTCAACTAATTTGTCTACATCCATGTCATGCAGTATCTGCATATCACGGAAATGAATGAAAATTGTCAAATTGTTTGCTGTCACTGTGGTAACCCTGACAGTGACGTCGGCTATTTTTGCGCTGACCCCAGCAAATCCGAGGCGTGCCATTGATACGGGAATCCCCCGCTACAGTGCAAGGGGAGATCCTATACTGATGCATTACAGAAATATACTACAATAATGGCTCGGGAAGAATATACAGAGTTCTGTGATTTGTGTTACAAAACTGTGAAGGGTGTTCTGATTGTGTTTCTTAGAGGGGTTGAAGAGAGAAGGGTGTTCTGATAGAATTTCAAGTGTGGTTGGACTTCTTTAGGGAATGCGAGACTGAGATTTTTAAATTCAGTAGTGTTTATATAAAACTATTGAAATTATGGCGTATATTGAAATCTAACAGAGTAAAAAATTAATACTACAATTATTCTTGAACTTCTATTGTTCAGTAGAATAGCTTAATTTTGAGTCCGCTCGCCTATTTATATAACACATGCACACGCATTGTGTATTCCACACGCCTCACACAGAAGCTCCCAAAAATGAAAATGATAACACACTTTAAAGTAACTCTAATGGTTTAGCATTTGTTTGTACATTCTTTTGTTACACAATCACGACCAAACGCATTGTTTCATTTTCTTCCCATATGGTATGAATGTTCCTTGAAGTCACTAAAAACGACGTATGTATAAGGATTTTTATTTTTTATTTATTTTCAAATTTAGGAGTTTTAATTGTAGAGCAGGTGTTAGATATTTTAGACGAGAAGTCTACTGTTCACAGAGCTAGTAAATATATGCTGTATATATATATATATATATATATATATATATATATATATATGGGGTACGCCGTAGCGTAGTGGTTGAGGCGCTGCGCTACAAACCGGAAGGTCGTGGGTTCGATTCCCGATGAGGTCGTTGGAGTTTTTCAATTGGCCTAATCCTTCTGGTGGCACCATGGCCCTGGGGTCGACTCACCCTCCAACAGAAATGAGTACCAGGAGCAATCCTGGGGGTAAAGGCGGCCGGTGCGTAAGGCTGACAACCTTACCACCTTCACGTGCCGAATGTACAAAATCTGGGAGCGTCAACCTCCTGGAACCCTCTGGGCCTCCAAGGCCTGTATAGGGATCACTTTACTTTTTTTTTTACTATATAGGCCTATATATGTATGTGTGTGTGTGTGTGTGTTTGTGTTTGACTCTGACAGGGAAATCCGACCGGAAGTCGGAAAAATAAATTTTCTGATTTCAATGAATTCAACTTCATCACAAAAATTCTATGAATTCCAAATATATATCTATATATATATATATATATATAGATATATATTCCTTTAGCTCAAAAATTCATACTTTTTTAGCTTTTGAAACTTTATTGTTCAAATTATATCATGCTCAAAGTCTGTCAAACACTCACAGAATGTCCAACTACATTACTACAGCATAGCAAGTGTTTCTGTTGCTCGTATTTAATGATTTTTCATGAAAAGTAACAAAGAAAACATTAGGTACCATGTTAAATTTCCATTGCAACTTATGGCTGGGTTTCTAAAAGTGAAGACCTATTTTCAAACTGAAAATACTATGGTTAACAATGCTGTCTTTATGTTTATTGTGATCAGAGAATGTAGTACATGAATGAGGCCAATAGATGGCAACAAAATCTAAAAATTAACATTTTACATCCTGACAAATGTTTTTTTACTGTTTCGTGGAAACATGTTTACCGACTTATGATCGAATTTCCCTGGTACGCTCACATGTCCACTGTACAGGAATTTAATTGTGGATTTGATAACGTCTTTGTATAAAGCTAAGTTCCATAAAAATTCACATGAAAAATTAGGGTAATGTTTATGATTTGTGAAAATTTATCAGACTTTGACCAACCTATCCCTTTAATTGTTGGGCTCATTAAAATGCTATTATCCAATCATATTTTATTTCAACCCCCCAGCTGTTAATACCAGCTGCTAAATCACACGACTGAAATTTCCGTATCGCCACGAAATAGCATGTGCAATTCAAACCATTCATCGAACCCACAAACAGTCAGAACAGATTCAGGGATATTAGAAGGTGAAACCGTCAGATGACAGTTGAAATGCGAAACGCGCGCGACCAGATCTGAAATAGCAGTGGCGGTTTCCGATAAATTCGTCAAATATTTGCTCTGAATATTCAGTGTTTGTGTATGAAAAGCGGAAGATATGTAGGTGTGAATTCAGCGGTATTTTAAGTCCATTACAGCAATTTGTGTAAATAATTTTCGTTGACATCCCGTTTTCCCGTTTTCCGAGTGAAGGCTTTGTCAATGCGAAAGATTTTTTCCAATCCGGTTGGATATGTTGACATACTTTTGTGTTATAAGTAGCGCCCGGATTTTAAGGCTTTTACAAAAGGTATTTTAGCTTTTATTTTCGTGAAATAGCGCTTTTTTTATTCTTTAAACAAACTATTTCAGCCATCTTAATAAAATATATAATGAACACTAATATTAACACCGAAAAATGTATTATAATTGATTTTAGTTTCTTACAAAATAAACAAGTAAGTAGCCTATTCCTTATTGAAGTATATACCCTTTAATGATACAATTATTCAATAAACCACTCAATTCACTTCCGACCTACAAAAATAAGTAGACTGGAGTGTCACGAATTTGTGTCTTTAATACACTTCTCTGTCGTTGGTATATATATATCTTCACACGCTAGCAGCCGTAATTTTGAAGCTATTTGAACCAAATTTTATTATGTTATTTCTAGGCCCAATATTTCGGACAAGTTCGTTAATGAGCAAAATTGGCCCAAGGGGGTGGTCGGGGGAGGAGGTTGAAATTTTAAAACATTTGTGTATATATATATATATATCACATTTATTTTTTGTACTGCCGGTGGTTTCGTACTTAATGAGGAATGAAACGTAAAGATATGAAATAATTTTTCGAAAGTCATGACATGCTATCGTTTGCAATAGGTAGATTTTTCTTGGAAATCTACCTAAAATGAATATATTTCCAATAATTTCAGCCATTTAAATCCATCAGTTATCGTCCCCCGTATTTCTAGAGAGTTGGATAAAGGGGAATAGGTAGATTACCATACTTTTTATCGGCTCATAATAGCATATAGCGTATATAGAGAGAGTTGTATTCTTGTATTTAGGTTCAGGATTGGCTGAATGTTTACGCATCATTACCGATTGTTTGTTTCGCCCTATCGAAGAAGGCCATGGATCGCTAACGTATTATTTCACCAGCGCATGGGACCGGCCATCTGGTGGACGAGGGTGGACACTAGCTCGTCTCCATAGTTACCGAAAACAAGAACACTGGAGCATCGAAATAATCCTGAGATTGCATCATTCCAATGCGCTATATTATTTGAATGCTCGTTTTGGAATAGATATCTATGTTATTGATTCGCTTATGTGATTATCTGGGCGACTGTCTGCAATAATTTATGTTTGTGAATATTATTTTATTTTATTGGTATTGAATTGGCAGTATCAATTGCTGTAATCTCCTCGTTTTGTTGTCATGGTCGATGGTTACACAACAACCAATTTCACATAGTATTTTATATCTATATTACATTATAGAAACGAATATTATGTAAATTAGCTTGCTCATGAAAGGTTTTGTAATAAACAAGTATTTTGAAACGTACGATAAACATACGAGCTATCCAATTGCAAGAGAATTTCAAAAGAAAGACATCCATTTTTATAAAGAGTGGGAGATTTTTTGATGTTTCATGCCTTTTTTTTCTTAAACGTAAAGTTAAGCATACTTTGGTTTGTAAGATTTATTGGGAATTTTTGCAACAGTACAGTATATTTTGCATATTTATTGTAACCTAATACAGAAAAGACATTGTAACTCATATTTTTTTGTTTACTGTGTGTTTGTGTATGTGTGTGTGTTTTTTTAAAGTTAGATAAGGAATTCGTCGTTTCACGTTTCGTGATTCCTAGTCCTCAACTCCAACGTAAATTGAAAAATTTATACGTAAGTCATATATAAGCTGACCATTCATTTTCTCAGTTAGAATATATTTAAATATATTAAAATACCATATCTCTATTATTTATAGAAGCAGTTGTATTATGTAAGATTGATTATGAGTAGGGGCGGATTTCTATGACATGTCATATTTTTCCCCTTTGCATTATTTCAGGTTTCCGAGTAATTTAAAACCGATTCCAAGCATGCTGGTGAAAATGGAACGGCTTTAATTGTGCATATAACTGCATATTTAGGAAATTAGCAATTATTATAGCATATTTAGTATGAGTATGCATATTTAGGTCATATTTTTTGCATATTTGTGTGCATATTAAAGACATTTTGAAGTTTCATATCATATTTTGTAAATTTTGCGTTATAATGATACTTTTTGAGAATTTACAGATATTTTAAATAATTAACACTATATTTTAATAAAATGTACTGTAATAAAACTTTGAAAAAATTTACACAAGGTGTAAGTGGTAAAGTCATATTTTAAATTTTATTGGTCAAATTTTAATGTTCTTTAAGTCATAAATGCATGCATATATCCTATTTTTTAGGTCATAGAAATCCGCCCCCTAATTATGAGGATCTAATCAGAGAATTTGCAAGGAAATAAAAGTAGGAGAAAATTATTAATTCATAAATAAAATGGAAGCATAAAAAATCAATATTCTCCACCTTACTGCAAGATGTTTAATTTTGAATTTTCGATGAATAAAATTTTATTTTATGGTTTATCATTGCTTTAATATCTTGGATAACAAGAGTAGCCTAACCGGGAACCAAAGTTAGTTAACGCATAGGGCATCATTGGATCTTAATCCGGACATCCAACTGAATTTATTAAAATACATGTCCAATACTGTGTTTAGCTCTATCAATTAAATAAAATAAGAGATTATACCAGTTGCTTAAATGTGATTTATTTTGTAATTCGCCGCCTAGGCCTTTCGGTGCGCTTGTACCATCTTCAGGGCATCTTTTTTGCTGGCTTGGAGTTCCAATAATTAAAATCAAAATTGCATTTTGTCACATTTATAAAATAAGATAAAATGTAGTTTTAATTTTAAATATTGGAACTCCAAGACAGCATAGAAATGCCCTGAAGATGGTGTAAGCGCACCGAAAAGCCTAGGCGGGGAATTACAAAATAAATCATAGTTGAGCAACTGGTATCACTAATTTTAATCCTGCAACCGAAATACACAAGCCCTACATGCGTCCCCTTATTCTGTAGCAGAATGTGGGGAGAGTACATTGTACATTACCGAATATGAGGGTAGAAAACTTTATGTGAACGTATTAAAACAAATTTTTAATTTTTGAACCGACAGATTACACACAACACACAACTTCCTTGGAAATTGAAGCTTTATAAATAAAATCTGTGTGGGCAAATAATCCAGTTATTAAATACTTTCATAGGTGGACGGTTGCTTTTTATAATCGGTTTAATTATTTCAGGTTGACAAACATGAGGAGACATTTGAAACTAAAGTTCATTGAAATATTTTTAACAACACGTCTATAGAATACAAGGGAAATTTCGCGGAATAATGAGAATAAATGTAGTAAGGGAACTTAATTAAATGTCCATACAACTTTAGATCGTTCGGAGAAAATCCTCGTGTGCATCTGGAAATAGACTATTGTTTGAACAGTTTTACGTGGATACGTAATTTATTATTGTTTGGAATTGAAAGCCCAATCACAATATAAAAATAAAGCAAAAAAATCCCTTTAGCCAAGCCTACAGGCTGAGGTAGATTTCGAAGTGCTTTTGATTTAGTTTATTGTCGCTGCATAGCACTCTTCTTCTTTAGCCTTGGCATAACAAACCCGCAATAATAACTGCAAAAAAGAGGAAAGAGCACTTTTTCAAACATTCAAATCTCGCCTTATATGAGAACTATCAAGAAACTAGTTATTGATTCGTAGAGTACTCATCAAGAGCTTTTCAACGATACCCCACAAGTCGTAGTTTCAAAAATTTCGAATTTCCATCCCCCCACCCCCACTCCCACTCGTACCCCCAAAACCCCCGAATCATTGGTGTCACTGTGAACTCCATGGGGAGTACTCTAATTTATTCCAACAAAGTTTCCCTCTATACTTCATAGGGACCGAAATATAAATATTTTAAAATTTCAACCCCCTCCCCCGACCACCCCCTTGGGCCAATTTTGCTCATTAACGAACTTGTCCGAACTATTGGGCCTAGAAATAACATAATGAAATTTGGTTCAAATATCTTCAAAATTACGGCCGCTAGCGTGTAAAGATATATATATATATATATATATATATATATATATATATATCACAATTTTTCTTGGAACAGGCGGTGGTTTCGTACTTAGGGAGGCATGAAACGTAAAGATATGAAAGAATTTTTCGAAAATCATGACATGGTATCCATTGCAATATGTAGATTTTTCTTCGAAATCTACCTAAAATGTCATAGTTAACATTAAAACATTTATGACGATTTTATAACATTAACACAAATACCGGTATTGCCATTCAAGATGGTATCAAGTTTTTAAAAAATATATATGAATGTTTTATACCAGGGTTCCCGACTGGCGGCCCGTGAGGCCTATTTTTTGCGGCCCGTGTAGTACATGTGAAAAAATCTGATTTGAAACTCACATAACAAGGAGGTTGAGGCTCCCAGTATTAGACATTCGGCCCCTGATGGTGATAAGGTGGTCAGCCTTACGCACGCACGCCTTTACCTCCAAGATTGCTCCTTGTATTCATTTCTGTTAGAGGCTGAGTCAACCCCAGGGGCATAGTGCCACCAGAAGGAATAGGCCAATTGAAAAACTCCAACGGCCTCATCGGGGATCGAACACGCGACCTTCCGGCTTGTAGCGCAGCGCCTCAACCACTATGCTACGGTGTACTTCATATATATAAGTAAGAAGTGTTGAAAATGAAATATAGGCTACTCATATTAAAGTTTAGTGTAGTTTTAACATTTTTTCTTCAAAGTTGTTCATAATGGCTAACATTTATCATTTGCTTCATTGTTGTGGACTGTTAATTGAATCGAGAAACGTTCTTTTCTACTTTAATATATAATAATTTAATTTTAATATTCTAGCCAATATAGTTTTTAAAAGCTAATGGAATGCAAATTAGTCAAACCAGAGCACAAAAATATTTTGATTTGTACCTCACACGTACGTAATGACCCAGTATTTGCTTTGCAAAGCGTTAATTCATTCACCGTGCTTGGCTGTCCTCGACAGGCAGTTACGTTCATTGTAGGCTTTGACTGGTTCTACAGAGACCCTAACTTTCTTTAAAATGCACGTGTACTCTAACCGGGGTGTCAATACTGGATTCTCGATCTAGGAAACTGTCTGAACCAATTGAATAATCGAAGTTCCACTGACGTCTGATTTAGCACGTCGCTGCCCCAGATAGCCGTGTGTGCTGATGAAATGGTGCGGCCTGGTTTATTTATTCCGCAGCCGTTCAGCTCGAAGCAAAACAGAATGTGAAATGGAAAAATGATGAACATTATTCAAGCAAGAAGAATAGCATGGCCACCCGCCTAACAGAAATGGAGAGAATTCGCATTGGGAGGCTGTGGCCATATTCCACACGCACTCACACCTTCATTCATGTAGGTCATGGTCACACTTACATCAAGGGGCCGTGGACATATTTTTACTGTGGATTGTTGAATTAACAGCCAATGGAATAAAACCTCATTAGGTCACTACTGCTCCAGTATTGACAGTAAATTCCTATTTTAAACAGTCTGATTTATTTAAATACAGTACGGTTTATTACAAATTACGGTTGTATTATATGGATGTGAGACATGGCCGCTTACTGAACGGTAAGAACATAATCTGAGAGTGTTAGAAAACAGGGGGCTTAGGAAAATATTGGTGCCTAAGAGAGATGAAAATGGGGACTGGAGAAAACTGCATAACGACGAGCTCCATAACCTGTACTCTTCAGAGGATATAGCAAGGGTAATTAAATCATGGAGGATGAAATGGGCTGGACATGTTGCGCGAATGGGGGAAAAATATTGACTGGGAGACCCGAAGGGAAAAGACCACTTGGAAGACCTAGACGTAGATGGGAGGATAAATCTAAGTGAAGTAGGATTTGAGAGGGATGACTGGATAGAGTTAGCACAGAATAGGGTTGAATGGCGGGCTCAGGTAAATGCAGCAATGAACCTTCGGGTTCCATTAAATAGATAATATTCCTTTAGCTTGCTGAGGAATTATGTATTGCCATTGAGTAAGTAAGTAATGGCTTATTATAGGCCTAATCATAGGTAATTCCACGAGGGACTTTAAAATCACTGATAAATGACGTGACATAGACGTCTTTAGGGATCTTATCTGGGAGTTTAAAGTTACAAGATGCATTAATTGTTTAAGAAATACAATTTAATACATAATTCATAATTTACAATTATTAGTAAACCACCAAGTGCTCGCGGTTTCGCCTACGTTTACTAATTGAATCATTTGTTTAACACAAACTAACTGAAACATTGATTTTATTAACACTTACACGTACATCATTCATAAACAAATAAAATTAATAATAATAATGAAAAAGGTAAAAATAATGCATGGAGGTTCATTTCACGAATATAAAGCACCTCCCGGGAAATAACGATCTCAGATTCGAGTTCCCTGGCTTTAAAAAAACGCATAGTGGGTTTCGTCCAAATCAAACAATGTTTGCCCATTTAGAGCTATATTCATTATCCTTCCATAAAGGGTTAAAATTTCAGATGTCTGCTTGCCTTGAGATCATAAACAAATTAATCAACCAAGGTGGGCTTACAACATTCAAGCGTTCGTGATGCTTTTATTTCCAAGGTATGACAAAAATAGACAAAGCCATCTGTAATTGATTTGATAACTGAAATGTATTACTGAAAACTGATGCTTCGAAAGCGCAAAAAAAATCACGTTTTCTTCCCGTTTTTGACTCATAACTCGCGAACTAAAGCTAAAATTAAAGAATATATATATATGTATGCGTATATTAAAGATGTACTATGCCAGAAACCTTCGAGGGAGTGTATTCAACAACTTCCCAAAGTTTCATGGTATTCGGATGAATGGTGTAGTAATGCATAAAGGACAAACAGACATACATTCGTTTTTATATAGATTAGTAAAATAATGGGCTTATAGGCCTACCGCTATAATTATCAAACCCTTATAATTTCATCATGTGATGGGAGTTGGCAGGGACGTATCCAAGATATTTTTTCGGGAGGGGCTATATAAGTCTAACACTGTTATCACTAGGGCCCGTAAATTTATGAAAATCATATTTTTAAAAATGCAAATTATTACAAAGTGTCAAAGAAATATTAAGAAACTGATGGTTTAATTTAGCATATTTTGTTAGTTTTGCAATGATGCATCATATTTGCTCAATATTAAAATGTTTATGCATATTTAACCAATTTGTCACATTTATAACAGCATATTATGAGAGATGTCAAATATTGTGCATGTCTCTGTTAATTTAAAAAAAAAAGCTATTTGGCTAAGTGAATGTTTTGGAAACCGACTATAAAATTTGTTGATAGTAAATAGACTATATTTTTTTGTAACCGATTATATAATATTAAAGCAACGTTATATTCATTATTTTTCAATTTACTAAAATTTATTGCAATAACTTAACCTTGTTTTATTTTAATTTTTATTATGTAATTCATAAGACTTATACTATCTTTTAAAATTCGTAATGTAATTCAGCCAACAACAGAACGTCTAGTACAGTATTAAATTTACTTAAATAATAGAGCATACCTCATTTTTCCGGAGCATATTTCACAAATTTCAGGTAAAAATTCGATGTTAGGCTGAATTTTGTCAGGATGTGCAATTAAACTGTCTACTAGACCTATTTGTCAAATTAAAATGTTCTTATGTGCAACATATTAGCATTACTTAACGTTTCGGGGGGGCTGTAGCCCCCTCAGCCCCCTTTCAATACGTCCCTGGGAGTTGGTATAATCAGTGGCGTACCAAGGCTACTTGGCGCCCGAGGCTAATTAAATGGTAGTCGCCCCCTAATGTTCACAATTATTTATTTTTAACACATGATAAAGAGAAAAATATGAATGAAATAAAACTATAAGTATTATAAGGTTAATTTGTTTGAAAAAATAAAGAGAAAAGAAGTTTCAGAGTCATAACAAAATATTTTAAATGTGCCTTCCTAGCCTTGATGGATGAAAAATTCTTTTATTAATAGATTTGAAGTCTATAGTAGCAGCCACTTCACGTTCAATTTATAAAATTGCTAAATTACACCGTAAACTTTTCCTGTGTGCTGGGGCCCACGACCTATTTCGTATTGTCTATAAATAGCTTAAAACGAAAGGTTTATTTCATTTCTAAATAATATTACTGCGGAATTTAACAAAGTAAAAAAAGAAAATTTTACCAATAAAACCTTATATTTTGCCTGAAATTTTTTTGTTTAAACTAAAAATAGACGTTTTTAAATTTTGACGCCCCCTTCTCTACGGCGCCCGGTGCGGTCGCCCCGTTCGCACCCCCCTTGATACGCCACTGGGTATAATCCGTTTCTCATTTTCATAACCGGGATTCGAACTTTATAAATAGCACGACTGAGGGTTTTATACTCAGCTATTCCCTCCAAGTGTCCCACTCTAACAAAACTTTGTTATCCACGTCAAAATAAAGCCATACCTAGCATATTTTAACTTATTCCTCCAGCTATCGTACTCAATGTCGTTGAAATTAAATTCATGAGCACACTAGCATTTTGCGATTGTGTTTTGTGTTTTTTTTTTCTACCAGAAGGCTTTGGCTTACATGAACTGTCGGAATGGAATCGATGTTATATGTGAATAGGCGGCCACAACTCTATACAAAGCCATCTGTTATTAAATATTCCGACAAACGATCGTGCCTTTAACCATTCTTGCTAACACAGGCTTTGAGAATACACCAGACGCAGTATTGTACAGAAACAAGCGCCTGCGAGAGAATGTGCACGTTTCATGTTAGAGAAGTGTTGATAATCTCTGCTAGAGGGGAATAAGAGAAGAACGGAAGTTGGAGTGTGTTGGACTTTGAGACTTACTAATAGTACTTGATGTGAAAGAAACTTTCAGCACATGGATGCAAACTAAATTGAATAGAAATCTATTATTAATTTTTTGCACGACGTAACTAATTAGTGGTACTTACGAATATTGTTGCCGTGGATCGTAACTTGACATTTTCGCACGCAATCTGGTTGTTATGAAAACAAAAGAAATCTCCGTGAGGTAAAAATTGCAAAAAGCATAAGTGCCGTAAGTAAAACCATCATAATACAAGCCTTTATGCAAGACCGGAACCAAGGCCCCCCAGTTTGTGGCGACTTTAACAGGACAAATATTCGGTCCCTATAACAACCAACATATGCGAATCACTTTCTGAAATATAGCATCCATCTTCAAAGTGTATAAACATAATATTTTCAGCTAATATCTCAATTAATATAAATAAATTGATATAAATAATCATCGTGCAAAAAATAGCATGCAATACTCGTGCCGTAAGCGCATAACGGATCTCGGAAATTGAAAAAACTCGGCGCAAATGTCTCTTTTTTTCAAACTATTTCCTCGATCCGTATGCACCGCTTACGGCACTCGTATCGCAATGTACTATTATTCCATACCTGAGACGAGCTAATAAGGAAACCTGAAGTAAACAAAACCAGTATGTCTGTTTCACTCTTAAGTCATAGGAGTAATGTGCTACAATGGGATAGATGTATTGGTTTTGGTTTACTTGAGGTTCCCTTCTTAGAACGGCCAGACTTTAGTAATACTCATTATTTTATCTACAATTGGAACTATAGGTTGAGTAAGTATTTTCTGCGACCCTAAATTCGATATCGTTTTTCCTACATAAATATAGATTTTGAGGTATACACGAAAAGGTATTTTAATGTATATGTAAGGAAAAAAACAAGTACAAAAGGGGTAATTCAGATGGCGAAATATTTAAAACCCCATATCATAAAAACTATTACTTCCAAGGCTCTGAAAGTAATAATATTATGGGAGAAAATTGCTCTCACACTGGCTTAGCCCAGTTGGTAGAGCATTGGCACGGATAGCCAAAGGTCCTGCGTTCAAATCCCAGTGTCAGAGGAATTTTTCTCCTATAATATTACCATGTAATGTCCAATAGAGACAATAATGTGTGGTTCATGAATGCATATGCATATATCTATCTCTAAAAGTTTTTAATATATAGAGCATATTAGAAATAAAATAGGCCTACATTAAAAATAAAAATTGTGATCAATTTTAGCCTTCTTTTGCATGTAATGACGTAAAAAATCATATGCGATAACAAAATACTAATTCAACATCAGAAATAAATTGTAACTTACAGTTGTACTCTCGACTATTCCACACATACGGCGTTTATTTTTCAATATTTTTCTACGAATCGCGAGGATGGTGTTTTATCGTGATAAAACCGTCTGATCGTTACGCGAGTATCAGTGTGCAGTGATTAATAGTCAGATGCCACTAAGCGACACGAAAACAGATTATTTTATACAACATAACTTGTTTGGAAATTTAAATAATAGAAATGCACAATGATTAAGAACACAATTTCGATTCGGTGCAAGCAAGTTCGTGTGCGTTTATTCTGCTCTGCTGTTAGCCTACCTGAATGGAGTTAACTATATCTTATATGAACCATTGGTAGCTCTGATTGCACCATGGTAGCTCTAATCGGTATCATGGTAGCTCTGAGTACACCATGGTAGCTCGAATCGGTTCATGGATGTTTGATTCACAGTAGGCCGTGGTCTCGTAAGTGTTAGTTTTGATTATATACAACAAAGCACGGAAGTAATTGTTATTTATATAATCTGTTACATTTTATTCATGGACTAGTCTTAATAAATCTAACTCGATGTGACGAGTTGCATCAGGTAAATTCGCTCCTGCTGCGCAGTCGCGAATTTATCGATAAACTCGTCAATTCTCGTGGGATTACCTATGAAAAAATTACTTTTTCCATATTTTGTCACTAACATTATTGATATATCACCAGTATTTCTGAAGCCACTTGGATAGGAACTTATGAATCTCAAATTTGGTCTTTTTACATGATTTTGTCTACGATGCAGATTCCCTGTGGCCTAGCATTATTCGTACAGGCTCGAATTCATTTATATATGGGACTGAAATCAACAAAAATGAAGTGAAATAAAAGAGATTTAGGCTACATACTGCATGGGTTGGTTTGAAACTCTATCAGGCTACTGAATTAATAGCCCGACAGTTCGATAACTGAATGTGGAACGAAATAAAATTGTGCTGTAAATCAAACCCGTTCCAGTTTGGAGGTGGTAATGGCTGTTTGGCTGTTTTATGTGCGCAATTAAATCATCACGTGATCCATTTCTGTATCCACTCATGCACTCACTCATTCTTTCATTTCAGCCAGATTCCTCGCCATAACTGTAGGATTGCGTTGGTATACGTAGATTATGGATATCTGAAGTAAGATGCTAAAGTTATATCTGTACATGAGAACCACGCCATCGTGTGTCCATTTTTGGTGATTTTGTACCCCTAGAATGTATTTTAGTGCCAAATGATTGAATGTGATCTAACACGAGATGCGTCCATAAAGTAAGTTTCCCTGCGGTAGTTTACAGCAACAAAACTAATTTCAAATAAATATTTATTTCAACAGATACAGCCAGTATTCAGCTATTTTTCAACACATTCGTCACCGGAATTAAAACAGGAAAAGATGGAAATCACTGGGAGCGGGTTCCGGGCTGTAGGGTGGATGTTTAAACACCTCCTAGCAAGTCTCCTGCAGAAGTTCGCCTGGGAGGTGTTTAAACATTTATCCTAAAGTCCGGAACTCGCTCCCAGTGATTTCCATCTTTTCCTACACCTCACGAAATGACAAAGAATGATAGAGAATGACAGAGAGGCAAATGTGGTTGTCACACGGTGGTTCAAATCCTAGGCGGCAGAATTGTACGACACAGGTTTTCAAAAGTTGATGCCACGGTAAGACAAAAGTCTCAATTCCGGTGGCGAATATGTTGCAAAATACCTGATCACTGCTGCAATAAATATTTCCTTGAAATTGTGTTTTATTTCTTTAAATGGTCCCAGGAAAACTTAGTTTGAGGACGCGCCTCGTATTATATCTGCACATGACAACCATGCATTGTGTGTCCATTTTTGGTGATTTAGTACCTTTCAGACTGTAGTTTAGTGCCAAATAATTGTAGCCTATGTGATCTTAATAATGAAATTAAAGAAATAGCCAAATCCAGACTACAGTATATCCTATTCTACAATGGACCCAATGTGTCGTGTTATTATTTAGTATTTGATTTCATCCTGTAACAACAATAGGCGCCTTAAGACAAAGAGTACCGTACATCCAAAAATATAAGAAAACAACAAATATAACTTAAGAGTAATGAATTAGAATACATAACATCAGAATTGCAGTTGCACACATAGGTAACACAAACATAAAAACTGAGTTATCTTTTATTATTATTATTATTATTATTATTATTATTATTATTATTATTATTATTATTATTATTATTATTATTATTATTATTATTTCAGCTGTATTTGTACTCCTTTAAGCTACGAGGCTATATCAGGAGTTCGGGATCTGTGTCAATATTAGATATCTGTGTATGATAAATGGAATGTGGGGGAATAAGAAAGGCGGGAAGTGGAATAGACAGACAAAGAGCTCTGATTGGTGGAGAAGAAAAATATTCCTCTCAGAACTCTGATTCAGGAAAAAAAAAGTTTTTTTTTTCACTCATGTTGAAGAGAAATCTAATATTGATAAAATTGTTAATGATTAAAAATTTAAATTACATTGTCTGTTTTGGAAAGGTAATTAATTTTTCATCAATTGTAATTTCAAATTTTTACACTGAATGATTCTGTATACATTAGATTAAATTTCAACTGATATTAATTTAAATGAATATGATAAAAGATGAAATGGTGAGAATGATTCATTGTGTGTAAATATCCAATTCAGCATTTGCTTTTACGACTGGGGAAACCATGAAACCCCATGTCAAATTGGTCGGCTGCGGGATTTGAACCTGGGACCTCCTGAATGCGAGTCCAAAAGGTTACCATCTCGGCCACCTCGCTTTATTTGAGTTGCGCTATCTTTTGTGATTTCCTTTTTCCACCTAGTAAATCTAAATTCATTATTTATTTTATTTGTTATTGAAATCAGAATTGTTAAACATATATACAAAGAAACAAAATTAATCATCCACTACAAAATCCCCCCAGATGAGCGAATATCGTGGAGCAATTAATTATTTAGTTAATAAGTTTGTGGTTGGGCATTAATTAGGTATGTTGTCTTATCTCCATGTACCTCTTGAGTCTGCTTGGAATGATATTCCATTTGTACTGTTGGATCACGGCTTTAAGCATTAAAAAAGTTATCTCTTACATCAGAAATAATTAATTCGTCGAACTGTTATCAGAACACGAGGAATAGGGTAAACTTTATAATAGGGCAAACAAGTATACAACATTTCTCTCTCGTAGGTAGAAAAATTAAACGTATTATCACAAGGGTTTTAGCTGCTTTGATTAATATAGAAAGCTGGAGAATATTTACAAATATATAGGGATGTAAACATTGTAGATGAAAACGTAAATTAAAACTTGAGCCCTCTAAAAAATAAAACAACAGAATGAATGAAAGTGGAAAATGTCTGGTATCCTAGCAACCACATTTTCTATCTCCATAAGAGAGTTAAGTTGAAAGCTGTGTCAAGCTTTGTGCAATTCTAGATGACTGTGAATGTGTGTGTGTGTCCAGGCAGGAAGAAGCACATAAGCGAATTCCAGCTTTGATGCATAATGAATCAAAAACTGTCTCTCTTACTATCAAGGAAAATTATCAAGGCAGGATAGTTTATTGTTAAGAAAAACATATAATGAAGTTATAAAATAACATACCTGAACTGCTCAACAAAGTATATATTATAACTAAATTTTAACGATATTTACTTATGTAGTGTAATTAATTATATGTGTGTGGCGATGAATTTAAATCTCGTATAATATTAAATACAATATTAATTACAAGATATTATTGTAGCAATGAGGTTAATCTGAACGATATGCCATTCTTAACGAAAAGTGTTAGTTGCGGCGCCACCATTGTTATATATACTCGTAGACTGTTTCATTTTGATTATCTCAATGCCGCGTAGGTGTTTCTGTTAAGTTTTTTAACGCATTTCCTGAATCTATACAATTATTACATTGTAATCTATTTAAATTCAGAATACAGAAATATATATAGCTTTAATTAATTTTTAAATTATTAAGACAAGGAAGCTAATTAATTGAGTAATTATGTATGTAGGCCTGCTGTACGCTTAACGGGAGATTACCTAATGTTTTGATTTGGACGATTGTAATACGCTTGATGCACTCAAGTGTTTCTACAATAAAGCTATCTATCTATCTATCTATCTACCCGTAATATTATATTATATAATATTATTTTGTAGAAAAACTTTTATATCTCCAGGCTTATGGCAGAGAAAGTTACAGTGAAACCTCTCTTAACGGACACCCCTTCATAGCGGACACCCGTTCTTTACAGACGATTTTTCTGGTCCCTAGGTCACTATAATGAAACTTCATAATAATTAACCCCTCTAAGACGGACACCCTATATTACGGACACGGACACAAAAAATCCACTTAAAAAGCCTCTTCAGACCTCTCTTAACGGACACTTGACGAGAAAATCACATATCTACAGTAGCCTATACTGTACTGTATTGTACTGCATTTCTTTTCTTCTTCTGTTGACTTAGTTTTGGCGCAGACTGTAGTTCTTGGAATGTAGGCCTAAAGTGGACTACTGTATAGTGTTCAGGATTTTCGCAATATGTAGGCCTACAGCATAACATATCTGTGTAATGAATTCATAGGCGTAACCAGGCCGACCATATGGGGGGGTTATAAAATCTGGAGAGGGGGTTCCGGGGTCCTCCCTGTTTAATCAATGGGGGGGTTCAAACCCCCAATCCCCTCCTCGTTACGCCTATGAATGAATTAGTGTAAACAAAAGAGAATGTCATTTACTTTATAATACTGTCATGTAAGTACTGTACAGTAGATTATTTTACTCCAGAATTTGTTTAACCTCTCTAGAGCGTACACCCCTCTATAGCGGATGATTTTTACGGTCCCGGACGTGTCCGTTATAGAGAGGTTTTGCTGTATTTGGGCAGCACACATTATATTCTTTTTATTATCACAAGTATGCAGAATTGCATTGTATTGTTCATAAGCTTCTTTATTCATGGTCTTCTAGACAGTTGCAAATCCATAAGAAAGTGCTTTCTCTTCTAATGTTTGCGATTCGCATATAGTGTACGTCTCATAACACACACACAAACACACAGGAGGATATCTGCATACAGACCAAGGCATCAATAATGGAAAGTCATATGCTTTCCATACATGATAATCTTCCCCCGAAGATAAGAAGTAGTCTGCAGAAATATATTCTGTTTGATTTATTATTAAAGTTGTCTTTAAGGAGTTTCTGCAGGATATATTTGGAGGTAGAATAGGTATGAATATTTAATCATAAAGAATGTAAAGCTATTTTCCAGCAATATAATAATCTGTACTTGGAAACTGAAGTGAAAGTACCTCGTGACCCCCAATGGTTATTAATGTAACTAGATGGGAGTGCGGCCAAGATTATTTATTACTTCCTATGCCCGTATATAGGTATTATAGGTAGAGGAAGTGTTCGACCCTCAAATTAGAAGTTGAGTTTTTACCATAAAGTCATGCTTTGAGATCCCCTGAATCCAAAAAATACTATTTGCAGAAACATGCATGTGGATGTCTGTGAACAGCGTAGCTCCAGTGAATATCGCATGAAAACAAAATTTTGTATTTTGTACCTGGGGATGTGTTACGAAGAATGGCGACGATTTCTCTTATTTTTAAGGGGACTTCACATGAAGAAAATGATTTTATTAAAATTTTGTACATCGGGTTCTTATGCTAAGAGCTGATAGTTTTATTTGAAAAACAGAATTAAATCTCTTAAGGGTAGTTATAAGCCACCCACTGTTTCTAGAAACTCAGTCTTGCTTGGGGAACAATAAAGCTTTGCATCAGGTTTGAAACAACTGAATTCGCGCTCTTTCACGGCCTCTTATTCTTTATCAGAATGGGAAGTGAGAAAGGTGTTTTATTGGCCATGCTTTGAGTAAAGAAAGTTGCGTTAGTCCATTAATGAAATTTTGTTCGGGTTATGTATCCTTCGGGGATGCGATGCAATGTGGTAACGACATTCTCTTCATTTTTATAATCAACTAGCTGAAAAGGCCCGGCGTCGCCCGGGCTTTGTATTTTGTAATTTGAAATTAACTTATGGAGGACTTTCGATGTTGAAACTCTAGGTCCTGATATAATAATGTATGTAGAATTCGAAATGAGGAAGAACAACATATGGCACTCAGACTATTCCCTCAGAAAACGCTATATATAGTTTTTTTATGGTTCATAGAGGATGTCGAATGCTGCATTCCGTTGCTTCTACTCATCATGCCTGGGAGGGGTTGAAATAAGAAGAAACATAAATTACGTTAGATTGTATTGACTTGACGGAAAATTTTATTTCTTATTCTCATGTTAAACCGTTTCGGACCTGAAATAAAATAGAAATGCAGTATCACTGTCATACCTTCCTCCCCTAAAACCCGGGACATAATATACTGCGAGTATAGGACTCAAAATGTTCCATCCCATGCTTAGGGCCTATGATAAATCTCAACTAATACAAAGCCTACAGCTATGGATAACTGACTATTTACCGACTTCTGATATAGCATACTCACACACTTAAGTTGTTCCTGCAATACGACCTCTTATTCTACATCAAAATGTGAAGTGAGAAAATATTTCTTATGTCGAGGGTAGAGAAAGTTATGTGACTGCATCACACTGTGCTTTATTTTCGTGTAATTCATTTTTCAGTAATTATTTTCGCCAATATATTACATGGAATCATAATTCGTTAAAGTCCAGCATTAGGCTATATAGTTGCCAAGGCCCTATGTAATCACAGTAAACAATTCACTGTTGCCATGTGAACTGAACAACATTTCATTTTTTTCAGTAGAATATTCACAGAAATTATATAATTTTCAAGGGAAGGACTGATTTGTTTCAATTTTAATGTTGACCGCTATACTTTCCGGGCTTAACTGGGTATGTGTGCAAAATTCCGTGTAAATTGGTAAAGAAATGTAGATTTGTATAAGGAACAAACATACATACATACATACCCACAAACACACATTCGACTTTATATATTAGATTCACATGGAGGGAAAGTCATACATAATATATTTTACAAAGAGGCAAACTTTCATTTTGTACTAAGAGGCAGGAAGTTGTCTGTTTTACATCAGATTTCTTTTCTTTTACAGTGTTTTTTTTTTTTTTTTTATCCATTTCCCATTCATGTTATCATGTTGGAAAATCATCACATGACCATTATTATGTTACAGTCTTTTAACTTTTGGTATTGCAAAAATTGAATATAACGAGAATGGAGAGTTGGAAAATTTAATGCTGTACCGCCATGTTGCCATATAGCTCAATGGTAGAGCGACGGCACGGAGAGCATAAGATCCTGGTTCAAATCCCTGCTATGGTACTGGATTTTTCAGCCTAACTCTGCGTTTTCAAACTATGCAATGGATTTACATGAAATGCTTTGTGAATAGTTACATAGTTAACATCTGTTTTATAAATTTTGCATCCATCATCATTGGCTTTCTCATACAAACAGAAAATACATATAAATATTTTGGATTTTCAAAAATTCAAAAGTTATTTTCCCTTACAAATATTTTATAGCCTTCACCTCAAACCATCAAATTTCCATACCAATAATTGCTATAAGTTCTAAGAAAAAGAAACGTCCTTTATTCATGTGAATGGTTTTTCATATCAAAATAAAAAAGGCTGCCATATTACCCTTTATTTGGCAGTGTTGCTCTCGTTGCGGCCATCTAACTGTTAGAATATGAACTAAGTTGTTGGAATATTATAGATGTTTCCTGTAGACAACATTTCCGAATAGGGCGGATAGTTGTTGAGTAATAAGCAGGGCCCGGATTCTGATGACCTAAAATTGTTTGAAAAATG
The DNA here is from genome assembly GCA_964059195.1 of Ectobius pallidus. Classification (NCBI taxonomy): domain Eukaryota; kingdom Metazoa; phylum Arthropoda; class Insecta; order Blattodea; family Ectobiidae; genus Ectobius; species Ectobius pallidus. Next base: position 141,769,872 of record CAXKWD010000006.1, read on the forward strand.
ATCTATAAAATGACCCTCGATGTTAAAGAAAATGATTTAATAATTATAAAAATGACCTAAAAACTGATATTTTATTTATAAAAAAATATTATTGTACACACAAAGTTATAGACTAGTTTGTATATAATTGTAAACATGGGCGTACGGTGAAATTTTGTTCGGGAGGGGTTCAATGTAATGAAGTCTCAGCTCCATGTCCTTGCGCACATTTTAAATTACTAAACAGTTGTATTGTGATAATTAATACACTGTAATAAATTAATATGCAGCTCAGTCTTTGAAACTGTTTTTCTTGAGATTTCTATCCGTTTTTCATTTAAGCTAGAGTCTATGAATAAAAAAATTCTTTTGAAAAATTATCATACTACTGTATGATGTTTAGGGCACGTTTTTAAAGTCTTCTGTGGAAAAACCCGATTAATGACGATTACTTCAAGATAATTTTGTGATGAGCTCTTGATTACTGTTGGCTTTACAAACAGGTTGATGTATTTCGGCGGGAGTATTCGAGTTGTCGTTTGATAGATTCCGAAGGGATTTTTCTTTACTAGTAATATATCAGTTATTAAGCTGAAAAAGTATCAACACCACGAGGTTTTGAAATTTTAATCTTAAATAAATTACGATAAATCTTAAATAATGCTTTATTATGTACGAAATTGTAAAATATGTAACAACCAAAGCATAGTTTTTTTTTTTTAATTTCTTCCATGATTTATAATCTTCGAAATATTGCAGATATTTCGGGAGGGGTTTCAACCCCCTGAACCCCCCCTTACCGTACGCCCATGATTGTAAAAACTGTAAATAACTGTAATGTTGTGAATGTTCTTTTCTCACGAAAATTTATACTGGCACTGAGGCACTGGTGAGTCAAAATTCGACACATCCTTTTGTGGTCTGCCGGATTACATTGTTGCTTATTGAGGGTAAACAGTAGTTTGCACTATCAAATCCAAGCAGGTGGCAGACTCTGGTGCCAAGTCAATCTAATAACAATAGTAATATAATACAAAATTTTGGCGTTTCTTTGATTCTCACTTCCGACTGAGACATGTCAACACTTTAACGCCGAATTTTTCCTTCTCGCATTAAACAATAAACACTTCAAAAACAGCATCGCTAGCGACGAAAAAAGTTAATACACTCAATGTAAATACCGGTACATGAAAATGACTAAATAAGGAAGCAAATGACACGAAAATGACAAAATAATGACCTAAAATTGAAATAAATGCCCTAAAAATATAAAATTGCATAAAATGACAAAAAAATGACCTTATAAAAATGTATTTCTATAACCTAGAGGCCATGATTAGGATTTATCCACAAGTAGGCAATGTCTATGCAGCATCAATAAAAATATGACATGTCATTAGAATCCGAGCCCTGATAATAAGCATTAAACTTGTGGAATACCATGTTGCCTGTGATCAACATTGCCAATCCAGCAGGCATAAAGTTTCATTTTGTCTGGCAATTAAAGGGTTAAAAATAATCAATTCCATTACCAAACTATATACATAAGTGCAGTCATTACTTGTTGATTACTAGTTAAAATCTCATTGGAATTGATCAAATATTTTGGTAGATATTAATATTTATGTAAACCTCATATGAACTGGTAACCCCCTTAAATGAATGGCGAAGGATTAACATGAATTTGTTTCTCTGCCAGATATAAAAGTTTATAGTTTCTTAATGGACAGTTGTTATAAGAAATCTTGGATCCTTCCTATTTCTATAAACCTAATATAGGAAGATTTTATCTACATCACATCTTTGCAGCAAATTGCACCAATAAAAGGAACTTATCTTGTTTAACAACGTATAACATCATAAACACTTGTTAAATACAACGAGCTTGCGTGTTGTCAGGTCATTTCTCCATGTTAGCATTCACTTGTTTCGTTTAGTACTTCTACTGTCTGCTCACTCGTATAAAATCCGGGGGAGGCCGAGTATACAAGCAGCATGCTGTTACAAATACAAGCAGTCAGCACGGCCTCCTTATGTATTTAGGCCTACTAGTAGAACTGTTTCTTGATATAGGCTGTTTTATAGAATTTAAAAAAAAATATAGTTAGAATGTGTAGGAGGTACGTTTGGAAAGACCTGTCCAACTAACGTAATATATTTTGTTTCTAGAAAAATTTGGAACAATATAAATAAAAATTAAAAATGTAACAGTACAAGTCTAGCAGCAGAAGGAGTTACATGTCGCCCACACCAAAACTTTCTACGCAAATGGACTCTACACACGAAGATGAGAATTAACGTCGAACAGACATTTTTATGAAGATATAATTATATTTCAACATTTTAAAGATATTTTAAAATGTTATTATTACTACTAATCATTTATATTATTTTTGGCAAGTAATTTATGTCATATTTAAAATAATTTTAACTGTTTTTATTTTGAAACTTATAGTAAACACATAAATTAATGTTTTTAGACAATTAATGTTTATGACAGTTTATTTACAAGGTTTTTTAATCCCAGAACAGTTTTAGATTTATTGTTTTAATTGAGCATTTGTGGAGTACTGACAATATTAAAAACATAGATTTTTTTCACTTGGAAAATTAAAAAAATTTACTTTCAAATATATTTGTTGGGGTAATGGGCGGTGGTAAAAGAAAAGTTTGTCGGAGTAAGAACAAATCGTGTTATCGTGTCTCGCGAATTTCATGTTTTATAAAAATTACATAATAACCTGTAGGTCTATATATAAATTTAACCTAGGTGTCTTACCTCGACTTCGAGAGGATAGATGGGGAATATTTTCATAGCAGGCGTTTCCTTGGGTGTGAACCTGTAGAATTCGCGTCTTCCTTTGTACCACTTGACAGAGTAGAGGGAGTCGCCCTCCAAGTCAAACAGGCACAGGAACACTGCGGTCTCGTCCCTCATGATGGCTGTGGGAATAGACACCCGAACATCCCTCAGTCCCCAGCACAACTCTGAAAATATAATAAAAACAACAATATTAAATTTAATTGCATAGTTTCATGATGGAACACAGAGTGTATAGACATAAGATTAAAGATAAAAACTATAAAATTAAGCAAACTAGACCATACTTAAAAAATTCATTTATGTTATAAAATGCCTTCTTCGTCAGCCATCCAGAGTTGCCAGTTTTTTTACTCGTAAATCGCGAACGAAAGCTAAAATAAAAAATTCGGCTTCGTGGTGCATTCGGCCACCCTTCGGTCCATCTATGTTTTGCAATTTCAGATCTCTGCTTGCAGTAAATTTCGCTGGGCATCGCGCATAAACAGACATTCAGACTGAAAGACAAACATTTCCTCTTATTATTATAGATTTATGTCATTATTACTCAATTAAAATGAACATGAAATCATTTGAAAAGGAACAGAGTTCTGGGTTTATACCACGGCAATTTGAAATAGGTCGATATTCCGAAAGAATAAGTCACTTTGTTCCCGTTCAATGCTGAGGCATTTAGAAATATAGCACTAAAGAACGGGACAATTCTTTGTTTACGATTATTTTCATACCAATTTTCTCTAGTTTTATTGCTTTTAGATAGATATTGAACTACAAAGAACTCGAAAGGAGCATTCAGTAGATCTATATACTATGAAGAAGGAAAATGTTTTAGTTGTCGCACTTTTGAACAGGACGATCGATATTTATACTAATGCCAGAATATTTTACATAATGTAGGCCATGTTTTTTTCAGTATATAATCTGAAGGCTGCAAATATAGTTCCGTTCCATTTTCATACAAGGAATTTATTCTTACAACATAAGGTAAACGCCAGCTTTATTCGTATTTCGAAAGACCTATAGTGATAAATAATTGTGTGTTGAATTAATGCATTTATAGATGATTCGTAATATAACTGTGCAAGTGGCGTAGAAGACAACATTAAAACAAATACAATAGCTATTTAAGATATAAGTGCGAAAAGGCAGTGGCAAGCAGTGTAATTTTAGGTGAGGGAAGCAGCTTTATAAATTTTTACATACCTATAGTACAGATTGAACTGAAGGCTGTGCCAAACGTTGCTAATAGGCTATCTCCATTCCTCCTTTATTAAAACGCGCGGCTTCGCCCGCGATTACGCACTCAACTATTAGATGTTTAATTTAAATCATTTATTTAACAGAAACATAAATGAAACACTAAGGGTGGCGTGCACCAACCAGGAGTAAACTAAAATAAAGTAGTAAATCTAAGAAGGAAACCTGAAGTAAACAAAAACAACTTTGTCTGTCTCACTCTTAAGTCATGGGAGTAATGTGCTAGAGTGAAACAGATATACTGGTTTTTGTTTACTTCATATTTCCTTCTTAGATTTACTACTTTAGTTTTGGTTTACTCCTGGTTGGTGCACGCCACCCTATATTTATCAACGACTCACATCGTTTTCACATAAAAGGTAGGAATTGCATCATTTTATTCTTTATTTATTTATTTATTTAATCAAGAATTAACATAACAGGTATACACCCAATTACAATGTTCATGACTACACTAGCAATACATCATGTACTTACAATAACACAAGTATGAAATAGGTATAATAAAAAGTAAGAAAGTTAGGATACAGACCAATGTAAGGTAAGAAGTAAAGAGAATAGGAGAGAATAGGAGAGAGTAAAGAGAATAAGAGAGATAAGAAGAAAGCAAGCATGAACAATGTAGAGAAAAATAAGAATGAAATAAGAGTAAAACAAATAATATAAATACTTAAAATATGTTAGTTGACAATATCATATATGGTATTACTATTACTATTACTATGAATTACCATTTTGGACAAGTTTTAACAGTTGGTTTGCAGCAGAATTAAATTGTTTAAGATTCATTCCAAATATATCAATATTAAGTGGGTGGATTTGATTGTACCTATTCAAAGTTCTGTTTATTGGTGAATTTTTGTGCAAGTCTGAGTTTACTTTTATGGTTTTATGTGACGTGGCGCTTTTTTTTATTATTTTATTTAAATTACATTTACAAACTTATGTACAAATACAAAAATACACAAATAAACACAAAAACATTTACAAATTTCAAAATTAAAGTACAGAAAAGAAAAAGAAAGAAAAGAACCAAATATTTATTTAGAAATTCACCCGAATGAGCAGACTGCTCGTGCTCGGGTGTAGATACAGAACACCAGAGTGGAGAAAGAGGAGAAACAAAAAACAAAATGAGAAAGAATGAGACACTTATAAAAAAGGTGAAAAATGTAAAACAGAGCTAGAAAAAGAAAAGACAAATTTATAAAAAGGAGACAAAAAATATTAAACACAAATACATACAATAAATAATAATAAAAATAAATGACTTAAAGCTAATAAAATTACAAAAAATGTTTTACATACTTATTAAATTTAAAATTGGGGTAAACTGCGAGATCGGGGTATCTACTGATCATAGAGTTATAGAAGCGGGGACCAAAATTAATGCTATGGTTTAATCCTGCTGATGTGAGACATTTGGGTTCTGATAGAAGTAGATTATTATTTCTTCTAGTGCTGTATGCATGATCACCGGATGTGTATTTTGCACGATGTTTGTGAAAATATTTTAATAAAGAAAATGTGTAGAGTTGGTCAAACTTACAAACATTAAATTCTGAAAATATTAGATTAGTTGGGTAATCAGTGTGTTTTCTTAGACAGATTTTTATTATTCTTTTTTGTAAAAGGCAAAGTGGTTCAAGAGTAGTTTTCGCTAATCCTCCCCAGGCGAGAATGCCATATTGCATAATGGATTGGAACAGGACTAGATAAACGGAACGAAGAACAGTAATGGGCATACAGTGACGTAAAATGACAAATTTGTAAATTGTTCTGCGTAGTCTATTACAGATGTAATTAACATGGTGAGACCATTTAAGATGTTGATCTATAAAAATACCCAAATATTTCACAACGGCAGCCTCCTTCAGTGGGGAGCATGAACAATTTGTTACATCAAAATTACAATTGTGTATTATTAAATTTGAATTTGTACAATTCTTCCATTTTATCTGACCAATAGTTAAATACTTAATTGTATTGTTTTACGTAATAAATATAATTAAGTAAATCAACAGAACTAACTTGTGCAGCTTTAAGGGCATAAAGAGTTGAAATGAAACGATGTACCGCAGATTCATGTACCTACTTCAAATCATGCATAACCAATTAAAACGAATGATTACTAAAATGCTAAAAATCCGGCTTCGAGGTGCATTTCACCATTAAAGTTCGCTGCCCGGGGAAAAACGACCTCAGATTCTAGTTCCCTAGTACAATAGAAAATCCCACAAAGTGAGTCGTCTAAATCATTCATTGTATTCCCATTTAGGCATGCCTTCATGATCCCCTTCTGTTCACTTATATTTAAAAAATCGGATCTATGCGAGTCGTAAATGGCCATAACTTGGAAGTGTAACTTACTTTTCGATTCGCCCTCATAATTATTTCATTTTATTTGACAGGTATATCCTACTTCGCTATGAATAAAGGGTGGATTGCAGTTGGCTTAGTGACCATCCTGGTCGCTGTCAATTCTGACGTCATCACACCAGAACAGCGCCATATTGTGTTATGTTTACAGAATATTGTAAACAGGTACTTTACACCAGAAAGACCTTTGTATATCGTAATTCCATCACTAAATAAGGCGGCGATACCAGGAGTCCCTCAACGTCAATTAATGTTTAAACCGCCTCTAAAAACTATCATCACATTATTGATGTCTTGACAGAAACTCTTAACAAAGAAACAAAATGGCAGATTATTACAATACATTCAGAATATGACGGAGATACTGCTCCAAAACTGCATGACCGCAGACGATTTCCTCCAGCAGTGCAAAGTATTTCTTTTATTTGGCGTGTAGGAAAGATAGATATATTTGGTTTTGATATTTATAATGATAATATAAATAGTCTTCTGACTACCAGTTTGTCATTCTTCAGTAATAATCGCTTTATTACTGTACTTCTTAATATGTTATATAAACAGGAGAGCCTAAGACACATTAGTACTGTTATGAGAATGCATGCCATTATGAACTCTGTACTGTTAGTTCCTGTGCGAGGAATCAAGGGAAGGACTTCACGTATTGATGTTTACACCTGGTTTCCATACAGACTCCCAGAGAAATGTGGTAGCTTCAACCATCAGATTGTTATAGAAACTTGGATTGAAAAACCAATTGGAAAGTTTAAACATGATGCCAATTTATTCCCCAGTAAAGTACCCAAAAACTTCGGCAAGTGCCCAATCGTAGTTAGCAATCCTTATGGGAAGAAGCATGGAACATCAATTGGTATTGCGATGACAACCACGAGGATAGAAGAGCATATCATAAATGAAATGCTCAAATTATTAAACTTAACGTCCGTTTCTTTCAGATATGATGCTACCGAACGCGATGGTGTTTATAATACATCTGATATATTATATGGAGACCTCTCACTGAATAGTGGGATACTAAAAGAAGCTATGATCTTTTTTTATTCCCACCCTGAACCACATTTGCACACAAAGTTAAGATGGTTTGTCCCATGTCCTAAGACAAATCGAAGAGAGGGTAAATTTTATGAAGTGTTCACTTGGCCTGTTTGGATTATCATGTTTCTAGCTTTTCTTATTTCTGGGTTTATTTATTACTCCTTTCAATGGACAGAAATTCATTTTCAATTTTCATTGTCGCAAGAATTCTCTTATTCATTCTACAATCTCTGGGGAGCTTTTCTTTCCGTCGGCATCACTGCAGTGCCTAGAAGCTTACGACTTCGAATATTTTTCCTGTCTTGGTTAGTATACTCCATTGCTTTGAGTACTGTTTTCCAGGCATTTTTCACGAGTTACTTAATAGACCCTGGCATTTCTGGCGAAATCAACACTCTTGAAGGTTTCAAAAACCTGGGATTCCTTAAATTAGCAGAAGAATTCGCCTGTCTAGAATGGTGTGCATTTGAAGATCATGAAGCTTTCTGTAATGTTACAGAAATATTTGTTCCTGATCTGTCTAAGATAGAGACTTTCAAAACATTTTACTTCGCTAAGAAATATAACCTAGATCCTATTCAGTGGAACTTGTTTGAATTAGTCGTGAGTCAGAACATCAGTGTTTTGGCAAATGACTTACAGATTGACATGTTCAAGGCAAAAGCATATCCTGGGATTAAACTATGTTCTGTAAGAGATCTGACCGTTCCTTCAACAAAGATTCTGTTAATGCCTACAAATAGTGTTTATTATAAACCTGTTCATGATTTATTACGTAATATGAGAGACACTGGTCTATTAGATAGATATATCAATGATTTCATGTTCAGACTGAGAGACAAAATGTTTTCACAAATTACTGAGAAAAAGCTGCAAATGGATGACTCTTCTGAAGATGAGTTTTTCGTTTTCAGTCTGTCACATCTTCAACTTGCTTTTCAAATACTTTTCATTGGTTCTTTATTTGCTGTACTCGTCTTTATTTTTGAGGCATGCCTTAAAACATGAAACATCCATGACATCGTACGAATACAATTCTGTGACTGCTGATCAAAAAACAACCATACAATTGCATTGCTTTGAAGTGGTACCAGCCATTTAAAAAACGTTTATTTATGAGCATATTATAACCTATGTAATTATGTACATTATTTATGTTATTATTTTGTACTTTTCAAAGTGAATAACTTAGAATCAGTGAGAGGAAAAGTTGTAAACAACAATTTCCCTAACACAGTACAACCTATCTAAGTTGACCACCGTCTGTTCCGGTCATATCTGGTCAATATACGGAGCTTATCAAGTCATAAAGATTTTCTGTGATCTAACAAAAGTTTATTTACAAAGGTATACCTAATATATTAATGTAGATAGAACTCAAAAAGACATAAAAATGCAATGAAAACTTATAATACCTTTTATTCAGAATTTAATTTTGTAAGACCAAAAATTAATATTTTAAATGCTTAAAATTGTTTAGATGCTTTACGCTTACTCGTTTTGCAAGAAAGAAAACAACATGAGAATCTCAATGACAATATTATAGGAGAAAAATTCCTCTGAACCCTGAACCTTTGTCTATCCGTACCAATGCTCTACCAACTAAGTTAAGCCAGAGTTCACTTCGTAGCGCAAGATGGAATCTCTCTCCTATGACTAATTGACATTTAGGCCAATTAGTCTCGTTTAAATTAACATAAGGCTTTGTTTTTTCAATAATACAGAATGAAACAATCTCCTATACACCCTTAAAATGTTTGCAGTTTACTGAAAATATTTAAAAGCTATGTAAAATATTTGTATGGAATCTTCCTAATTAGTTTTCAGGTTCTGCCACTGAAGAGATTTGTACATTTGAGAGAGTACATGACCCCTAACAATAGTTACCAGATAGTGCTTTGCTGCTGTATTTATTTAGTGCTTAGGGGTGGGGTAAAATTTAAGAATGCTTACAAGTTGGCCTAAATGTAAGGAATTTCTGTACAGTACTTTTAGAGGCTAAAATTTCTTAAATTCGTGTGTGACGGTGGTCAAGATACTCGTTTTGTTAACTTTGAGCTCGCCGTTAAATTCTATATAGGCTAACTGTTTTACATCGTAAATATCTATTATCTTATTCTGTACATTTAACATGGCATTTTTATTTCTCTTCCCATTTTCCAACATTTGTTGCAAATGTGAGACAATCTATTGACCTGAAAGGACATAATTTGATTTTAATGGTTATAATCAAGTATTTATTAACCCCTCATTTTGTAAATAGATAGATAGATCTTTATTTGCTAGAAACATCAAAGTGTATAGCAATGTCAAAGTAATAAATGCATGTAGGCTACAATGTTTGATAAAATAGTACTTTAAAATAATCTGCTAATAAAATACTCATTCAACGTATACATAGGATTTGATATCGATGTTGATCTAATTGTCCTCTTGAATGGTGGTAAAGAAAGATTTTTTGTCCTGACTGACTGACAGAGAATCAACGTAGATCCTAAACTATAATAGGTAGAAACTTGGAAGTTCGACAGTACCTTCGTTTCATAATGTAAGTGCTCACTAAGAAAGGATTTTGAAAAATTTTGATTTTAAATTCCAAAAATCAAATGTTTTTGAGAATACTTAATCCCTTTTTACACAGAATTATCAAATCCAAATCACAGTTCACATGACAACGGTGTATTGGTGCATTGGTCTCAGATAGGTTTGGAAATAAATGATACGGGACTTAGACAAATTAGAGAAGCTATCGATATAATTCATCTAATGCCCAATTTGATGTAGTCACATAACTTTTCTCTACCCTGGACATAGAGAATGCCATACGAGTTATGGTAATATGTCTGTATATTATTATATCGCAGGTTTTTTGGAGAGGGAAGCATGAAAGTGATACTAAATATCTTTTTAATTTCATCCCCGAAACGATTGTATGGTAACATGAGAGTGAGAAATAAGATATTCCGCAAAGACATTACAATTTAGTTTAACGGAATTTTTCTTTCCTATTTGAACCCCTATCAGGCTTGGTGTGTACAAGCGATGGAATGCAAAATTCTACATCCTCTATGTGCCATAAAAAGCTATATCAAGCGTTTTCTGAGGGAATAGTGTGAGTGTGATAAGTCGTGCTTCTTCGTTTCAAATTTTTAATGCCTCTATAAGGACCTAGAGTTTGAAAATCAAAAGTCCTTCATAAGTTAATATCTAATTACAAAATACAAAACCCAGGCGACGCCGGGCCTTTTAAGCTATTGTATATATTTAAAGATATAACATCAAAACTATTTTGTGTTTTACTATGTTTGCATTTGGGAACATATATGTGTGAACTATTTCTCGTGGAGTAGCTTTGCAGAACAAAGAGTGTACCTATCAATGTTCCTCTTGATATAAAGAAGACAGTCTAAGGTGTGCTTCCTATGTCAAACATTTCACTAATACCGGTAATTAATGCCCCGGTGACTTTACGGGAGGTAAATGTGTTTACAATTCTACATAGAAAGGACGGTCGATACTAAAATTTGCAATAAATAAAAAATTATAAAGCACGTTTCACTAATTCCTGGCTTTCCAAGAATCCACCATACTTCCTGGAGTCTAGTCTCTCATACTTCCTTTTTATATTTCCCAGAACAAGTTCACCATGTCTTGTGAGTGCGTAACAAAAAAAGAAATCTACACAAGTCAGATGCGATAAAGTCACAAGTAAGGTGAAACTTAAAAAGATTTTCTTCATGATCTGAAAGTTACGCGTCAAAAAACACCTAATAACCCGGGTTAGGAACTCTTGTAACATGCCTTAAACGTGCTAAATATGCACTAAATTTTGCACTCAAGATAACATGGTAAACCTATGCAAACTTGCAATTGAAGGGTTGGAGAAATAAAGGGGATAAGTCCATTTTCAGGATTTTTAAAATGTCGTTATGATACGCTGAAACATAAGCTTTGCAACACACTTATCATCTGGGAAATGTAAATTTTAAATCCATGTGAAAATGACAGAAACAGAAGTTAACCAAGCGGAATAATTAAAGGGGTCCATTTATCATTTAAAACGTCCTGAAGAATTATAAGAAGTGGACTTATGTCCTTTATTTTCCGACCCTTCAACTATTGTTGAGAAGTTGATGAACAAGTCTTCACTTCGAAATAAGGGTATGACTACAATTCATTTAATTATTTATTTATTAAATGCCAGAATGGTATATGACTATGGGGAACGGGAAAATGTCTATCTGTCCGTCTGTCTGTACGCGCGATAACTCAAATACGCTTTATCGTATTTACATGAAATTTGGTATACGCATTTATGACGTCCAAGGGAAAAAGCCCACTGATATTGAACCAAATCGGTTGATCGGTACCGGAGTAATGCCGAATTTAGTGCCTATTTTATGGTAATATATTAGAAAGAATTTATCTCAACATATTATTTTACAGTGTTCATACACGGCTTCGGAAGCTGCAATACAGGTTGCTTTGAGCAATATCACTACCCACATATTCCTTCACATATGCTTTTCAAGCTAGACTTTTGTGTTCCGTAAGCCCTACTTAATGAATCGATCTGGAGCTTAACTCGGAAATCGATTACAAAAATAACTTATTTTCTGCACATCATAATTGCAATTGTCACTCAATAAACAAAAGCATTCTGTCACTTTTATTACATTAGTTTATCTTATTTTATTACCAACTTAAAATGAACATGACATCATTTGAAAAGGAACAGAGTTCTGGATTTATACTGCGACAATTTGAAATGGGTCGTTATTCCGAAAGAATAAGTCACTTTGTTTCCTTTCAATGCTGAGGCATTTAGAAAAATAGCACTAAAGAACGGGACAATTCTATATTAACGATTATTTTACACCAGTTTTCTCTAGTTTTATTTCTTTTAGATGGATATTAAACTACAAAGAACTTTGAAAGGAGCATTCAGTGGATCTATGTACTATGAAGAATGAAAAGTTTTGGGTTGTCGCACTTTTGAACAGGACGATCGATATTTACACTAATGGCAGAATGTTCTGGATAATGTAGAGCTGCCATGTTTCTTCAGTATATGACCTGAAGTTTGCAAAGATAGTTCTGTTCCATTTTCATACAAGGAATTTATTTTTACAACTTAAGCTAAATTCCAGCTTTATTCGTATTTCGGAAGATCTATAGTGATAAATAATTGTGTGTTGAATAAATGCATTTATAGATTATTCGTAATATAAATGTGCACGTGGCATAGAAGACATTAAAACAGATATTTATTATATAAGTGGCAAACCACAGTGGCGAGCGGTGTAATTTTAGGTGAGGGAAGCAGCTATTGTTTATTTATTTATTATGCTGAGAGCTACCATATGGGCGTACAGATTTGAAATTAAACGATTAAAACATACCGCACATTCATTAACCTTACTCAAGTCATGCATAATCAACCAAATCGGTTGACCGTTACCGGAGTAATGCCCTATTTTCTGCCTATTTTATGGTAATATATTAGAATTTATCAAATGTAAATCAGTTCTCATGACAACATATTGTTTTACAGTGTTCATATGCTGCTTTGGAAGTTGCAATAAATAGCTTTGAGAAATAACTCCAATCGCATATTCCTTCACATAAGCTTATCAAACTAGACGTTGTTCTTCCGTAAGCCCTGCTTATTGAATCGATCTGGAGCTTAACTAGGAAATCGATTAAGAAAATAACTTATTTTCTGCATATCATAATTGCAATTATCACTGATTATTGAAAAAACCATTCTGTCACTTTCTTACATACGTTTACCTGATTTTTTTTTTTTTACCTGTATGAAGAGGAAAATAATAACTATAATGGTGATCAATGAAGAATCGTTTAGCTGAATACCGAAAAATAATGTCTTAGATAACGATTACTCGGGTTTCCAAGGCCCGAGGATTCATTCGTTATCAATTCTCAACAGAGGGAGAGCCTCAAGCCATTCAGGTATATTTTTGAAGTGAAACTTCTTTAGCCGCGGTAGGGGTAAATCGACAAAAATCTAAAATTTAAAAAATTTAAAATAAAAAATTTAAAAATAAAGTCCAAAATTCAAAATAAAAAAATAAAAAATCCAAAAAAATTAATAATTCAAAGATCTAAAAAATCCAAAAGTAAAAGAGTCCAAAAATCCAATATTAAAAAGTCCAACAATCCAAAATTGAAAACATCCAATAATCCAAAATTGAAAAAATCCAAAAATTAAAACAAGTTTTACTTCTGTCGCGTGGCGTACCACGCACACTTTTTTTTTAGTATTAATATAATTATTTCACTCTTTAACAGGTATATGCCTACTTCGCCATGAACAAGGCGTTGGGTGTGGTTGGATTAATGACCTTCCTGGTCGTTGTCAAACCTGACGTCATCACAACAGAACAGCGCCATATTGTGTTATGCTTACAGAATATTGTAAGCAGGTACTTCACACCAGAAAGACCTTTGTATATTGTGATTCCATCACTGCAAAAAGCAGCGATACCAAACATCCCTCAACGTCAATTAATGTTTAAACCGCCTTCTAAAAATTATCATCACATTATTGATGCCTTGACTGAAACTCTTAACAACGAAACGAAATGGCAAATTATTATACTACATTCAAAATATGACGGAGTTAGTGGTTGGGATTTTAGTGACCACAGTCAATTCCCTCAAGCAGTGCAAAGTCTTACTTTTGTTTGGCGTGTAAGAAATTCAGATAGATATGGTTTTGATATTTATAAGAATAATATATATAGTCTTCTGACTACCAAATCGTCATTCTTTAGTAATAATCGTTTTGTGACTATACTCCTCAATATGTTATATAAACAGACGACTATTAAATTAATCAGTTCTTTTATGAGAGTGTATGCCATTATCAACTCTATACTGTTGGTTCCTGTGCGAGGAACCAAGGGAAGGACTTCACGAATTGATGTTTACACCTGGTTCCCATACAAATTCCCAGAGAAATGTGGTAGCTTCAATCATCCGATTGTTATAGACACTTGGAATGAAAAACCAATTGGAAAGTTTCAACTTGAAGCTGACTTATTCCCCAATAAATTACCTCAAAACTTTGGCAAGTGTCCCATTGTAGTTCGCAACTTTTGGCATTCGAGGGGTATAAAACTTATGAATGATGTTCTATTAGCAACCACGAGGATAGAAGAGCATATTTTGAGCGAAATTTTCAAATCATTAAACGTAACGCCCGTTTCATTAAGGTATGATGTTAGCGAACGCGATGGAATAACAAATACATCTGATATATTATACGGTAACATCGTATTGAATAATATGTTAACAACACTGATAAACACCATGTACTCCCACCCTCAATCACATATGCACACTAAGTTAAGATGGTTTGTCCCATGTCCGAAGCCGAGTCCAAGAGAGGGTAAATTTTATGAAGTATTCACTTGGCCTGTCTGGATTATAATGGTTCTAGCTTTCCTTATTTCTGGGTTTATTGATTACTCTATTCAATGGACAGATATTCACTTTAAATTTTCAATATCACAACAGTTCTCTTATTCGTTCTACAATCTCTGGGGAGCTTTTCTTTCAGTCGGCATCACTGCAGTACCTAGAAGCTTACGGCTTCGAATATTTTTCCTGTCTTGGTTAGTATACTCCATTGCTATGAGTACTGTCTTCCAGGCATTTTTCACGAGTTACTTGATAGACCCTGGCATTTCTGGTGGGGTCAACACTCTTGAAGATTTTAATAATCTTGGATTATATAAATATGCAGAAGGACTTGAAGTGGTAGCGTGGTGTGAATTTTACAAATACTATTGTGAATCGGGCAATTTACAGTTTTTTGATCTATCTAAAATGGCTATTTCTAAAAGTAAGTCCCTCGTCAAGAAATATAATCTAGGTCCCATACAATACGCCTTGATAGAATTAATCAGGCATTTGAACGTTAGTGTTCTTACTAATGATTTACAGATTGAAATGTTCAAGGTAAAAGCAGGTCCTGAGATTAAACTGTGTTCTGTGAGAGATCTGACTGTTCCTTCATCAAAGGTTCTGCTAATGCCTACACACAGTGTTTATTATAAACCTGTTCATGATTTGTTACGTAATATGAGAGACACTGGTCTGTTGGAGAGATTTACTATTGATTTCATTTTTAAACTGAGAGACAAAATGTTTTCCCAATTTACTGAGAAAAAGCTCCAAATGGACGATTCATCTCAAGAGGAGTTTTTCGTTTTCAGTCTGTCACATCTTCAAATTGCTTTTCAAATACTTTTCAGTGGTTATTTACTAGCTGTACTCGTCTTGATTTTTGAGGCATACTTTAATTAGATGCATTGTGAAAATTACATGATATCTCACGAGTCCAATTCTGTCAAGGCTGATCATAAAAATATAAGACAATTGCATGGCTTTGAAGTGACACCAGCCAGTTCAACTTTTATTTATAAACATATTATAACCTATATAATTACATAAATTACGTTATTATTTTATACTTTTCAAAGCGAATACCATAGAATTCGCGAGAGGAAAAACGTTGTAAATAACATTTTCCCTAATATGATATTTTACTGGAAGAACGTTACACACGCTCTATTCTATACTTCAGTGAACTCTGGTGATTAAAAATGGAAGTATCACATCTAAATTTTGGCGGTTTTGTCTAGAAGGCTTTGGAAAAACGTTACAACTTGTCTAACGCAAAGGATCGTTGTCCGTATGACAGTGCAATAAAACAGATGAAAATAAGTAGAAACAAAAGATGTATTTCTAATTTGGAAGAGAGGAGAGCGAGAAATATTGAAGAACACTTGGAAATCATACACATTATACGGTCAAGTGTACGGAATCTTTCTTATATAATGCGAAGTGATTTATGTTGTAAAGGAATACATAACCAGCTCCTCCAGATCCACTCCCCACCCCTGCGCATGTCATTTTTTCTCATTGGCGGATATGCAACAGAAGCTACCTCTCCACATAATGTTTGCCTTAGTGTCCTCACTCCGTCGTTTCTGCACCTGAAACCTAACTGAGTTCAATGTTTGAGAGCCGGACTTTTGACATAAAACCAATACGAATCAGACTCATTCAGGGGATAGTGTGGACGTTTATCTGATGAATTAGTTAATGGATAATGAGTGGAAACTTGTAAGTAATTTTGAATATAAGTCCTGTTATTTTGGTTATCCAGATATTTCCAATGTACTATGTTTAAAACGTATTGGTTGTAATACACAAGCATTAAATGGAAATATTTATTTGTAGTGTTTTATTTTATGGTGTGTTAAAATTTAAGAGTCTGGTGGTTGCTTTTAACAAAATATAAAAACTGGCTTAAATTTTGTAAGAACAAAAGGTTATGTTTTCATTTCGGCATGAGGCCCTTGGACTTCAATTTATCGAGTCGAATTGGCCCTTAGTATAAGCTTAGTACATAGTACTCGATACCGATAAAGTGGGAAAGGGTTTATGTTAAGCTTGAAATAAACAAAGATGAGATATAATTTGAAGCCATTCACTTAATAAACTATTCATAGCTTTGAACTTGTGTGACAAAAACCTCAATACCTATACAGGCCGTCTAATTTGAGAGAGATATTTAGTGGGCCGTGGCTGGATTAATTGGCAAGGCCTACTGTATTCATATTGTTTTTGCAATACATCTGTATTAGCGCGATCACATTCTAATTGAGTTAGCTTCAAGTGTGATCAAGTAGGCAGTGACCTGCAAAACTGATGAAAGCTCAGTTTGCATTGAATAGAAATATTATTATTTCACAGATGGACATGCGCAGAAACACGCCCGCTTTAAACTGTTTTACAGTTGAATTCGAAATGATTTCCACAGGCAAAGCAGCTTATTATTATCTGCAGCTAGATGGGATGGATTTTTCTCCACTTAGAGAGATAGCAGGGCATATAAATCATTTACAATTATCCCATGCAACATACACATCAAACAGCAGGCCTTATGGATATAAAATGCAATCACTGAAACTTCAACAGCTTTGATGGACATGCTCTGATATTATTTCAAAACTGGTAGCTAGAAATCCAAACAAATGAACTATACAGAACTCAGTTTTACCAACTGTTTCAGATGTTGTTTTCGAGAAAGATTAAATACATACATTTCCCCCCCCCCCCCAATAAACACTATCTCTCTCCTTCATGCTCGATTTCCCACTCTTTCTTCGCACACTCCCGCTCTCTTTAGGCTATTCAGGGGTTTCCAACAAGCTACCCTCGGGCCTCGATATTCTTTCTTGCGGCCCACTTGAAATATAAACTGTGAATCAAACATGAGACCACCGGAAATCTATCTTGCATACCACGCGATATTCATTGTGAATCGGGCGGCCGATCTCCACGACAGTTTTTAGCTACCTCTGCTACTTCCATCTCCCGCCGAATATTCAAGTAAGAAAAAACCCAAATTAAAAGAAGAGTTTCATTGTTTAACTCACTTATCTTATAGTAGATGTTAAAAATGTTTTGATCTCAGAGATCATAACATATATATTAGAATTAGAATTAGCCCTCAAGCATCCCTTCGCGAGCAAGGACCTCCTGGCATACCAGGGTGGCTGACTCGTGAAGGAACGTTTCAGGCCAGCCTCACCTGAGAACGCTAAAATTTAACTATATAATTAACCCTAGCTTTAGTACTAATTTTCAAGAGTTTTCCGCTTCTTTCTGTCTCTGGCACTACTAGACTACAAGTTCCCCAGAACACTCTTAAACTCGTCCTCCCATCGTGATTTCTGCCTTCCAACACTTCTTTTCCCAGTTATGGTCTCCCACTGTCCATCTCTCCGGGTTCATTCTCATGACATGCCCTGCCCACATCCATATATATATATATATATATATATATATATATATATATTATATATAACTTCCGCTGGATATAATGGAAGGGAAAATAAAAGGAACAAGAAAACATCGTAGAAGAAGAAATGAGATACTGCATGACTTCAAGAAGAAAACAAGTTTTGGAGACATAAAAAATGCAACTGTATATAAAGTTAGAAAGTGGAATTTCACCTGCCGTGAGGCAGAAATACCAATAATATGTGTGTGTTTTTAAGCTCGCGCGTGTTTCTATTGGTAATTTTTCGTGCTTCATGGCACATACTTAACCTATATCTAACAAAAAAACATATTTTTTTTTAATTTTAAATTTTTTTGAGTTGCTTACAGACAGACAAGCAGACATGTTCCTGAAAATAGTATTTTTCACTCCAGTTTAACTCAAATCGTGCCTAAACCTCCAAATCGAATTCCAGGATAGAACACACCGGGTTCTTAGAAGCTACAGTTGCCACAATGATGGTAGTGTTGACAGGTAGAGTGCAGGAATAATCGATAATTAAATCGATCTGAAGAAGTTGTATAAAGCTTTTTAATAATAGGAGACCGTGTTTAGGGCTGCACAGTAATTAACTAATTAACCTGCATTGTAACAAGATGCCTTTCCCAATTAGTTAATGCACACAAGTGTCAGATTACAGATTATCGAGGTGGCTATGTAATTTTGGAGGCATTGCGAGATCATTTCTGATCCTACTCTGCAAATTATTAGGTTTTACGATAGTCACGCGTTTATAATTACTAGACTTCGGATTTTAGGTAAAAACCTATTTTAATCCTTAAGTGATATATGGACGAAAACTTGTATGTGCATGTTTCATAAGTGACTATACCTAAAACTGATACTTTTATAGGACCTAAAAGAGCCTATTTTTACGTTAGAGCCTAATATTGCCTTTTTTATTGTTTTTCCTCTAAAGTACAGTCGGTCAAATAAAAAACGTCGGGCGGTATTTGATTAAGTATCACGAACGAGCATATGCGCATGTACAGGAAGACTTAAGGTTAGGTTCACACACGCCTCTTGTCTATCCATGTATTTTCTTGATTATTTAGTCAGTTTTGTTCCAAAACAAACATGTATAGAAGGCTCTGGCTATAGGCTTATGCCTCAAATCCGCCATATTCTTGGTTGCAAATTTTTATAATATTAATAATTAATAGATTCGCGAGGAATATGTTTATTCAAGGAGCATTTTTTTAAGATTTTATTTTATAATACCGGTACTTCTAGTGCAAAATCAATAACTTACGCTCAACTTCTGCAACCAATCTTAGCATCGAAATACGCGTCCGGCCAGATCAACGTTTGCTATGAAAACTTCCGGTCGCATTATAGTCAAGTTCCCTCCTCTGAGCTGCTCTTTCATAAATATGGAACCTTCTCACTGCTTCAGAGACCGAAAAATGCAGGTCAATTACAGCCCTAACTACACTTTCTCTCACGTTAGCATTAGTATGTGGCGATGACACAAAGCAAAATGAATTATGACAATGCATTATGTTGAATATCGTGTGTTGCGCTTTCCGCGATTTTCATTTTTTCCCTCCTTGTTCATATTTTCCCTCCTGCCGCATGGCCTCATATGTTCCGAAAATGACCTGTATTTTGTGTTTTTTATAGGAAACTTGTGAACTAATGCGTCAAAACTTTAATTTTAACAGCATACGAGTCCCGACGTTTTTTATTTGACCGACTTTACAAAATAAGTAATTGTTTGTTATAAATTCTAACATTTATTTTCAGTTCGTACTAATTTTTTAGCTCGGAATGTGCAGTACATGACACATTTGTGACGTGGTTAAATAGTAAGGAACGTTTCGTCTTCAGTAGAAAAATTCCTTGGAATTCCCAAGAAAATGTAGTGTTTTTCTCCCGACTCCCACATCCAGTAACAAAACAAAACAAACAACAACAAAAACAAAACAAAACGAAAAGGTAGTTCTCTGAATCACTGAGGGATACAAGGGGTTGAATATGCTAGTATGATATGCGTAGCTTTTAGGCGCTTAGGTTTTCACTGTTATGGTAGTAATACAGGCCCTAGTAATAGGTCTATATATTTATGTGTACCATAGGCCTATATTTGTGTTTTATCATGATTATTGATTAATGGTAACTTTAATAAATATAATATTCTGCATTGCAATTGAGATATTTAAAAAAATTGGCAACTTAACGTTTTTATAAGAGACTATTTCACGATTTTTAGAACCTATTTTCCAATTTTTAGAGCCTAGTTTAGGTACCTAAAACAGCATTTTTAGCGACCTAAAAGTCCGAAGTCTAATAATTACTAAATAACAAACACAATTTAATAAAAAAATTAATTAAATTCTTTATTAGTGAATATACTGCATTGTTTGAATACCATGTTAGACTAGACGTTTAAAGACTAGCGTTTTAATTTTAAAATTAAAATAGATTTCTTAACAAATCTTTACATGTCTTTTGGTTATCAACACTTCCGACTACAAACAATAGGTTATTCGAGAGTGTCTAATTTCAGATTGTAAATTTTAAATGTTATACAAGTTTAACGTTTTAAATACACGAGTCATAATAGAAATTCGAATAGCTGATTGTCAGACAATATAAAATACTAGCTTAAAAGGCTCGGCGTTGCCCGGGTTTTTTTATTTTGTAATCGGAAGGATTATAGATTTTTAAATTCTGGGTCCTAATATAGGTATTTATAATTTTAAATAGGAAGAACGACTTATCACACTCAAACTATTCCCTCAGAAAACGCTTGATAGGCCTATAACTTTTTATGGCTCATAGAGGATGTAGAATGTTGCATCCCATCGCTTGTACAGTACACAGGAAGCCTGGTAGGGGTTCAAATAAGAAGAAACAGAAATTCCAGTAACATAAAATTGTATTGTCGTGGCAGATAATTTTTATTTCTTACTCTCATGTTACCATAAAACCGTTTTGGGGATGAAATTAAACAGAAATGCAATGTCACTTCCATAATTCTCTTCTCAAAACATATTACCTTACCTCGTACTGTTTTCTCTATTTCCAGGCTAGAGAAAGTTATGTGACTGCATTATTTTCGTGGATTTCAATCTTTTATATGTATTTATAACATTATTATATTGATAGCTTTTCTAAATTGTCAAAGTCACGTTTCATTTATTTCCAAACCCATCTGAGACCAGTGGCAACAATACACTGTTGTGATTTGGATTTGATAATTCTGTGTAAAAAGGGATTAAGTATTCTAAAAAACATTTGATTTTTGGCATTTAAAATCAAAATTTTTCAAAATCCTTTCTTAGTTAGCACCTACATTATGAAACGAAGGTACTGTCAAAATTCCAAGTCTCTACCTGTTATAGTTTAGGCTCTACGTTGATTCCTGTCAGTCAGTCAGTCAGTCAGTCATTCAGTCAGTCAGGACAAAGCCTTTTATATGTATAGAGATTAAAAAGAAAGTCACGGTTGAATGTCTTTCTTCATATCTCGCAAAAGAAAATCTCCAAGGTTAAACAACTCGGTTACTGTCTCTCACAGTCCTGACTGACTGACAGAGAATCAACGTAGAGCCTCAACTATAATAGGTAAAGACTTGGAATTTTGACGTTTCATAATTTAAGTGCACATTAAGAAAGGATTTTGCATAATTTTTATTTTAAATGCCAAAAACCAAATGTTTCCGAGGGGACGAAATACCTTATTACAAAAGAATTATCAAATACAAATCACATTTCATGTACAGTTCTCATGACAACAGCGTATTGTTGGCAGTTTTACACATGTAGCCTTGGAAGTGCATGATACGGGACTTTGACAAATTAGAGAAGCTGTCGATATAATTCATTTATGTAGGCCTAAATAAATAATGAAGAATGAAATCCACGAAAATAATGCACAATGTGCTGCAGTCACATAACTTTCTCTGTCCTGGACATAGGAAATACCATTTTCTCACTTTACAAATTTTTTGCACGACTTAACTAATTAGTGGTACTTACGAATGTTGTTGCCGTGGATCGTAAGTTGACATTCCTACATGCAATCTTGTTGCTATGTGCGGTTAGAGTTTCTGTGCGGTAAGAATTTACTTACGACACATCATAATACAAGCCTTCATGGACAAGGCTCCCCCAGGACAAATATTCGGTTCCCATATTCCCATGCGAATCAATTTCTGAAATGAACATCTATCTTTAAGAATGTATATACATAATCTTTTCAGGTAATATCACAATTAATATAATTAAATTGATATAAATAATCATCGTGCGAAAAATAGCATGCAATACTTCAAGACAAAACATTTTCTTTCCCACAGTATTATCACATCTACCTGATTCCACTTTCGACTACAGATACGATATGTGAAAGCATTTGGGACCTGGCCCCCTTTCTTATTTCTTTAGTCACTCTGAATACGTTTACTTTCACTGGAGACTGAAAGCATGAATTTAAGATTCCATCCTTATTCTCTCTGCCTTTTTTAAATGGGAGCGTTCATTTTTAATGCGTGCTCTTGATGTTTGTTCTTCATCAAAACCTTCTCATTTATTTATATCAGACATCGAATTTGCCTTTTCGCAGTCACATTATGCGGAGAAAAATTATTTTTCAGAGGAAATACGCTTGGGATTGAATACCTTAAGGTTATTTTGTGAGCTCATTTTTTATACATATCGGTATACTCGTGTGTATAATATAGCGGATCCCAGAAAATCTCCCACGTTTATTTATTTATGTTATTAATTTTAACCTGAGGTAGTTAAGGCCCCAAGACCTTCTCTACCATTCTGGCTGGGGGAAATATATGGATACCAAAATTATATAGGCCTAAGTTAACGAGCGAGATATATGAGTCTAGACTTCGGACTTCTAGGTCGCTAAAAATGCTGTTTTAGGTACCTAAAATAGGCTCTAAAAATCGGAAAATAGGTTCTAAAAATCGTAAAATAGTCTCTTATAAAATCGTTAAGTTGCCAGTTTTCTGAAATATCTCAATTGCAATGCATAATGTTTTATTTATTGAAGTCAACATTAATCAATAATCCTGATAAAACACAGATATAGGCCTATGGTACACAGAATTATATAGACCTATTACTAGGGCCTGTATTAATACCATAACAGTGAAAACCTAATCCTTGCGCCTAGAAGCTACGCACGCTAGCATATTCAACCCCTTGTATCACTCAGTGATTCAGAGAACCCCCTTTTTTTACTGGATGTGGGAGTCGGGAGAAAAACACTACATTTTCTTGGGAATTCCAAGGACGTTTTCTACTGAAGACGAAACATTCCTTACTGTTTAACCAAGTCACAAATGTGTCATGTACTGCATATTCCGAGCTAAAAATTTAGTACGAACTGAAACTAAATGCTAGAATTTATAACAAAAAATAACTTATTTTGAACTATATAGGGAAAACAAACAAAAAGGCACTAACGTAAAAATAGGCTGTTTTAGGTCCTATAAAAGTGTCAGTTTTAGGCATAGTCACTTATGAAACATGCATATACAAGTTTTCGTCCATATATCACTTAAGGATTAAAATAGGTTTTTACCTAAAATCCGAAGTCTATATATAATCTATGAATATAAATTTTTAAGAATTCTAAATTATCGTATATTCTTACTTACTTATTCAATTCAATACGCAATTCATATGCAAACAAAATGAATATTATCTATTTTATGGAACCAGAGATTCATTGCCGCACTTACATGTACCCGCCATTCTACCCTATTCTGAGCTAACTCTATCCAACCATCCCTCGCAAATCCTACTTCCCTTAAATCTTGTAACATTGCCCTCCCACCTACATCGAGGTCTTCCAAGTGGTCTCTTCCTTTCGGGTTTCCAAGTAGGCCTACATATTTTTTTAGATATATCATTCCTCCCCCATTCGCGCAACATGTCCAGCCCATTTCATCCTCCGTGATTTAATTACCCTTACTACATCCGGTGACGAGTACAGGTTATGAAGCTCGTCGTTATGCAGTTTTCTCCAGTCACCATTTTTATTTCATTCAGGTGCGAATAATTTCCTAAGCCCTGTTTCCGAAAACTCTCAATGGTTGTAAAATCCAAATGAACATGCAACTTGCCTATAATCTCTATATAATAATTAAGGAATCGCGCACAATGTGCATAATCTCTATCTATATATATATAAAAGGCTTTGTCCTGACTGACTGAATGAATGACTGACTGACTGAATGACAGGAATCAACGTACAGCCTAAACTATAACAGGTAGAGACTTGGAATTTTGACAGTGCCTTCGTTTCCTAATGTAGATGCTCACTAAGAAAGGATTTTGAAAAATTCTGATTCTAAATGCCAAAAATGAGTGAAAAACGGGCAGAAAACGTGCATTTTTTGCGTTTCCGAAGCGTAATATATTTCAATGTCAAATCAATTACAGCTGGCTTTGGCTATTTTTGTCAAACCTTGGAAATGAAACTTTCGCGATCGCTTGAATGTTGTAGCTCACGCTGGTCGATTCATTTGTTTTTAATGTCAAGGCACGCATACATATGAAATTTTCAACCTAATCCCGAAGAGGATTCTTCTTCTTCTTATTATTATTATTATTATTATTATTATTATTATTATTATTATAAGTGGGATAATCAACATAGGCCTAAATATGGTCAAACGTTGTTCGATTTGGACGAAACTCACTGTACAGGGGTTTTCTGGGCCAAGGACCTCGAATCTGAGGACGCTTTTACCAGACGATACTATCTAATCGTGGTATTTAGTCCACGTGATTAAGGAGTTAATAAATATAATGATATAACTATTATGCTCTTGATTTTTAATTTTTGAAATAATTATCGCGGGCGAAGCCGCGGGCACATGCTAGTATTAAGATAAGAGGCTTTTTCCTGACTGACTGACTGACAGAGAATCAACGTAGAGCCTAAACTATAATAGGTATAGACTTGGAATTTTGAAAGTACCTTCGTTTCATAATGTAGGTGCTCACTAAGAAAGGATTTTGAAATATTTTGATTTTAAATGCCAAAAATCAAAAATGTTTTTAGTATACTTAATCCCTTTTTACACAGAATTATGAAATCCAAATCACAGTTGGCAAGGCAACATATTGTTGCCAGTGGGTCTCAGATGGATTTGGAAATAAATTCTGTTTAATTTCATCCCCAAAACGGTTAATATTATGGTAACATGAGAGTGAGAAATAAAATATTCCGCAAAGACAATACAATTTAATGTTACCGAAATCTCTGTTTCTTCTTATTTGAACCCGTACCAGGCTTGCTGTGTACTGTACAAGCGATGGGATGCAAAATTCTACATCCTCTATGAGCCATAAAAAGCTATATCAAGCGTTTTCTGAGGGAATAGTTTGAGTGTTATAAGTCGTTCTTCCTATTTCAAATTCTAAATACCTATATAAGGACCCAGAATTTAAAAAAAACGAAAGTCCTTCATAAGTTAATTTCCAATTACAAAAGAAAAAACCCGGGCGACGCCGGGCCTTTTAAGCTAGTAGTAATTAAGACACTCATATGAAAATTACGAAATGAGCCAAACCAATGATTCTTATCTTTAACTTTTTAATGCGTGAAATTCATTTTCTCAGGCAAATTATAAATAAGTGCCGGACTGCAAAGAAAACAGTTAACACAATTATTACACTAATTGTTTATTTCTTGTATCCTCTTCTGTAAATCCCACGTACACATTGTGTTTTATTAATAGTTATTTTCCGTTACTTTACTACAAACTAGCAGATCCCCGCGGCTTCGCCTACGATAATTAATTGGATGATTAAAAATTAAGAGCAAAATAATTATAACATGTTTATTAACACTTGCACGCGAAACATTCATAGGCCTTAACTAAACGATTAATAATTAATGAAACAGCTAAAAATCCGGTTTTGAAGGGTATTCCCCTATTAGAAAGCGACGCCTGGGGAAAAGACCTCAGATTCGAGTTCTCTGGCCCAGAAAACCCCTGCATAGTGAGTTCCGTCCAAATCGATCAATGTTTGTCCATTTAGGCCTATATTCATTATCCCTCTTCCGATTATGCCGAAAATTTCAGATGTCTACGGGCCTTGGCAATATAAACATATTAATCGACCATAGTGGGCTTACAAAATGGAGCGATTCTTTCATTTCCAAATTATAACAAAAAATGGCAAAGCCATCTGCAATTGATTTGACAAATGAAACGAATTACTGGAAACTGATACTTGGATAGCATAAAATCACATTTTCTGCCAATTTTTTTTTTACCCATAATCGAGAACGAAAGCAGAAATCGGGCTTCGAGGTGCATTCGGCCACCCTTCAGTCCCTCTACGTTTAAAATTTAATATCTCTGCGATCAGTAGATTTCGCTGAGCATCGCGTACAGACAGACAAACAGAAAGACAAACACTTCCTCTTACTATATAGATTTAAGGCAATCTTTAGGACAACCTATAGAACCTATAGGACACATTATGCATTTAAATAGCAGTACCTTCCCATGTACAAAGTATATACGAAGGAGTGTTTCTATCTTTTGGTGTGGATATTCAAAAATATCAAGTTATAATTAATACATGCTTAATTATTTTCAGGTGCCGTCCACATCAAAGGCAGCCAACACATTGGGTGAGTCAAGCTACGTATTAATTTACTTAGGCCTACTACTAGTTTCATGCCAAAGAGTTGCAAAGGTAAAACTTCGCTCAGACACTGCACATCGATAGTTCTTCATAACAGATAGAAAACAAACATTAGCTGCTCAAATTAAATGCAAGAAAGTTTACCGGTTCTGATAGACAAAAACACATTGGTAGAGGTATATGTAGGCAATAGGCATACGGAAGGGGCTGCTGAAAATGCGTGTTAATCTCATTACAGCTCAAATACAATTATAAAAACATTAATAATTTTTTTTATTACTAAGGAATATTCCACAATACAATGGTTTTCCTTCAGCCCACAACAATCTTTTGCCTCCATAAGTCCCTGTCCATAGCATCTTCTTCACTTAATCCTTTTCTCGCCATACTCCTTTTCACCCAGCACTCTTTTTCCTTCTACTTTCCAATCCAAAATTTTCTGGGTTTTCTATCCTCTGTCATTCTGAGTAAATGTCCATACCATTTCAAGCGTCTTTCTTCTACATTTTCCAAAATATTCTTTTCAACTTGCATTATTTCCCTTATTCTATTATTCCGATTTTTTTCTTTCTTGGATTTTCTTGCTGAACTCCTCCAAAAATCCATTTCTAATACCATAATAATAACAATAATAATAATTATAAAGTCAAAATAAACTTCTTCTCAGTATTAATAACCTTCAGTGTTAGTTCATATACCTCTTTTCAATTCCCTTTACGTGAAGATTATTTAGTTCTACACTTTCCATTATAAAATCATTGGGCTAAATGAATAAGGTGAAAAGACCCTTTCAACACTTTTTACCTCAAAATGCATTCCTTTCGGTTATATCTCACTGTTTTCTTTGCTTAAGGTGCTTAGAGACCAGTACAGTCGGTCAAATAAAAAACGTCGGGACTCGTATGCAGTTAAAATTAAAGTTTTAACGCATTAGTTCACAAGTTTCCTATAAGAAACATAAAATACAGGTCATTTTCGAAACATATGAGGCCATGCGACAGGAGGGAAAAAATGAACAACGCGGAAAGCTCAACACACGATATTCAACTTAATGTATTGTCATAATTCATTTTGCTTTGTGTCATCGCCACATACAGATGCTAAAGTGAGAGAAAGTGTAGTTAGGGCTGTAATTGACCTGCATTTTTCGGCCACTGAAGCAGCGAGAAGGTTCCATATTTATGAAAGAGCAGCTCAGAGGTGGAAACTTTACTATAATGCTACCGGAAGTTTTCATAGGAAGCGTGGATCTGCGGAAGGCCGCGTATTTCGATGCTAGATTGGTTGCAGAAGTTGAGCGTAAGTAATTGATTTTGCACTAGAAGTACCGGTATTATAAAATAAAATCTTTAAAAAATGCTCCTTGAATAAACATATTCCTCGCGAATCTATTAATTAATAATATTATAAAAATTTGCAACCAAGAATATGGCGGATTTGAGGCATATAGCCACAGCCTTCTATACATGTTTGTTTTGGAACAAAACTGACTAAATAATCAAGAAAATACATGGATAGACAAGAGACGTGTGTGAACCTAACCTTAAGTCTTCCTGTACATGCGCATATGCTCGTTCGTGATACTTAATCAAATACCGCCCGACGTTTTTTATTTGACCGACTGTACCTTTATTATTATAGTGTGCACTGATCTTTAAGTTATCATCTCATGCGAAGATGGGCGAAACTTTTCCGCCGTACCGAATGACTAAAAAACCGGGAGCCTCAAACTCCTGGAACCCTAAAGGCCTTTGCTGCCTGTTTAGGGAGTATTTTACTTTACTTTTATTTATTTTTTTGTACTATTACCAAAAATTGTTAAATTTAGCTTCTTTACCAGGTATCATTCACAGCATCCTCTCTCTACCCTTCCCCCATATAAAGTTACATTAACAGTGAGCTATAACTCTCAACTGCAGTTTGCTGGGATAATGGAGTTACTTGGGGTTAGGCTATCTGAAACTCTGTTAGTTCTGCAAAAAGTAACTGAAGCTTGTATACGTGCAGAAAGTCACCAGAGACACCTGGCGGATCACGTACGAGTCTGTGTTTGCGAACTTAATGAGGAAGAGTTGTGCAGTTAAAAACTTTTAACTTTAGTTTAATTTTATGGCATACAGGAAATGCTGCTTCTCAGATCTGTTTACAGAGTACATGAAACTAATCTGAGTTAAATGTTAGCAGGGATTTTCTCTATTTATTAGCTTTCCAAATAATTACACAGTCGTTCAGTTGGTTGAGGTATTACGCCACGAACTGGAAGATAGCGGGTTCGATCCCCGATGAGGACATTGGGACTTTTCAATTGGTCTAATCCTTCAGGTGCCGCTATGACCCAGGAATCGACTAAGGTTTTAAGGGATGACAAAGTCTTCATTTAGTCATTTTGGCGAAAAATGCTATTTTTATTTTAATGTCGTAGAACCCATTTTCCAAATTCTGTTGTCTATTTCCTAAAAATTATGATTTTAGGCATCTAAAATTGCATTTTAGCAACCTAAAAAGTCTGAACTCTTGTGATAACATACAAGACTCACGGCATCCAAATGTACATGACTGATTATATAATAATATATAACGAAACGCATCTCATCGAATAAAAGGTTCCAAGATTCAGCTGAAAAAGAAGATGTACCAAAAGAAGACAAACAGCAGGATTATGTATGAATTACATAAATGTATACAGATCATCATTTTAACACGCGTATACATTTTATATTTTTAAAAGAAGATGCCAGTAAACAGAATATAACCTTTGTCAGATTTCAAGATAGGAAGGCAAATATTTTAAACTTATATGTTTATGAATATTTTAAAGCTATAGGCCTATTCATGTAATGTGTAATTTGCAACATATTTGTATAGAATATAAATCCTTTTTAATTTTAATGACGATTGCTTAGTGGGAAAACGATTATTTACTTACACATAATGCATTACATTTTGGTGATTTAATTGGATATAAGCAACATAATTTGTAGTTTTCAGCAATTTTTGGGAAATTTTCTTTCACTCGCGTAAGTTCAGGTTCCGACATAGGGTGGATGCAAGAGGAGGACATTTACAATATTTCTTGTGATGAGGTACCTATAATTTTAACTATAATCTTGAGAACCTGATCCATTACACCGTTAGCGAATTTATTTGCATAGATATTCTACCCGATCGCTCAGGAGTTAGAGCTGTGGCCGCCGCGACGCAGAAACCCGCATGATTGGCCAACTCGTACGTGAAACACACTGTAGCCTACATTGGATTATAACACCATCATTAACGGCCATTAAACTTATCAAATGTATCTATATCTAATTCAATATTTTAACTCGTGTTTCCATGTACATCCAATGCCACCTATTAACAAGATAGTATTCTATATTGTGAAATTGATTAAGTGTGGCCTTGCTCGATTGCTATCTTGATTCATTTGTTTACGATTCGCAGAGATCTGATTTTTCACTATACATAGGTGAGGAGTAGGGGATCCTGAATGCATGCCCAAATTGGAAAACATTTAATTACATGGATGGAACTCACTATGTAGTGGTTTTTAGGGCTAGGGAACTCGAATATGAGGTCTTTTTTTCCCTTGATAGCGCATTTTAATCGTAAAATGCACCTCGAAACCGGGTTTTTAGCTTTTTAACTATCAAGCGTATTCTGTATGCAGGCGTACGGTATCTCATTCTCTACTATGAGACGTAAACTTACCCATATTGTACCGAAACTCTTGCAAAACTATTTAATCTTGCGAAACCATGATTTGGACAAGGTTCAAGAATCTGTGGTACATTTTAATCGTTTCATTTCGAATGTGTATGCCAATATGGCAGCACAAGATACGTTTTGTTTGTTTAATTAATTGCATTTATCATGTAAAACTATAAAGCCTAATTAAGAATAAAATTGTATAAACTGCAATTGAGGCGGTCGACGTAAAAAGGGCACATAGGTGAAAACCCATTTTTGAGAAAAAAGGAAATGAAATATTTGTCTTAGTTTTTCTTTGGTGTTTTTGTATCTTTCTTACTGTACTGTTTGTTATTATTTAGAATATTTAAACCAGGTATGAATAGAATTTATTTAAAATGACTTAAATAGCTCACAAATCAAATAAATTATAAATTTGAAATCAATATTATGAGCCCTTTTTACAAAGACGAAATTTTTGGTGGTAAAATTCACCAAACTAGACTTGAATACAGTGTTTAAGTTAAATTTAATCCAACTTTAATACATTAGTTTGCGATTATGAAAAAATAAAGTGGCTACAAATCAGTTTTAGGCTAGCGCACAGAGTACTGAAACTTTGGTTTATAGTAGTCTGCTCAAAACAAGTTTTGTACTTCATTCCCAAATGCCTACCAGTTTTTTTTAAATATTTTAAACATCTCATACAATTTTTAATATTTAGCATGTGGTTGTCCAAGTACATAAATTACTTCTTTCTCTGCAGTAGTGACTTTCTTCATGTGGTATTGTACTTAGATGTTCACCCAATAAAGTGATTACATCACTCGACACATTTCTTGATCGGTTTGAGTGAGAACCTCTTTTCTCTTCAAAAGACTCATTTAGTAAGAACTTATTTTAAATTATGCGGAGGCGTTTTACAGATACTTGAAATAAGATCCAAATACATGCCTTTTAGTTGCTCCCACAGCTACATGTATGGCCAAGTGTGTTCTCTTGGTTTCTTGGGGTTGAGTATTTTTTCTTGACCTGAGGGACAAATACCATACACCTTGCTAAGAAGGAATCCTTTAGGCTTTTTGATTGACCACTATAAAATGAGTGAAACAATTGCAACTGTTCCTCTTGTGGTTCTATCTCATAACACAGCTGTATGTACAGCTAACTTTAAACAGTTGTAACAACCTCAATTTTCAACATATCTCGCTGATTCTTTCACCATTATTGACTAGAGAAAATGGCGAACAAATCTATGCATTGTGCGTAAAAATGGCCCATAGCTCTAATGTGCCCTTTTTACGTTGACCGCCTCAATTTATGTAAAAACGATGTCAGTCTTCATGTTTTAATGATTTTTCTGTTAAATAAATTATATAAATAAAACATCTATAGAGCATTCGGACCTTAAAATGCAGTACAGCAGCAATGGGATCATTTATTTCTTTCATTCTCCCGCATTTTTAGGTTAGCGCTGTCCTTCTCTAATGTAGCGGGGTTGCCAAATGCCCATAAATCTGAATTTTCTCGTTTAAAATGAGTGAATACCGAGATATGTACAGAATTTCAAGCCGCATTTGATGCCGTTAACATGAACAATGTTAAAAAATAATTGGGTATGAAAATTACAAAATAATGGAAAGTTTCACCAAATGCAAAATATTCATTCCATGGAACTTATCATGCTATAACTCCTCTTTGAGCCGTAATATGATATTAATTTGCTCACTGCTGGTAAAGAATTATTTCAGCGCATTGTAGGTACGTCTGGTTTTAAATTTGAGCGATCAGAAAACGCAGTATGTGTCTTTCTTTTCAGTCATGTTCAGAGATTATAGGTTTGTTCGCAAAGCAGTCAGAAACCAGTAACAAATCGTTCGCGCATGCGCTCTTTCTCCACACGCGTTCGCAAAGCGAGAATCCGTGATTCTGATTTCAATCTTCTGTTCGCAAAGCTCTCACGGACAGTTTCTGTACTATAAGAAAAATTTGCAGGCTCTACCATGAATTGTTATCAGAGACATGCGCAGTAACCTATTTTCACGCGCCTGACTCCTCCCTCCAAATCCTTGCTCCAGATTTATAAGCATAGGCTACTTATATGTATGAATAATGGAAGATAATTAAAAGTTTCCCAAAATATAGTTTATATTGCCGATGTATATTGCATGTATAACATGTTAAAGGGAAATATATATTTTATTTGCATATCATATCGATTAAACGCAGAAACTATCGATTCCAAATTCTTGTAACCGTTCGCAAAGTGCAAATCACGGGTAAGTTACAGACTGGACATGCGCAGTACAACCAATTCTTAAGCAGTCACGGATTTGCTTTGCGAACAAACCTAATAGCAGTTGAGAAAATAATCGCGGGCGAAGCAGCGGCCACCTGCTAGTAGGTGTAGTGGGAGTTTACAAACTAATACCTCATGTAAATAGCACTATAATATTCTAATTATATAAGGGATTGACGCCCGTCCTGTGGAATGTATTGCTTTAAATACTGTTTACCTAATAGCAGAAGCTTTGGTGTTGCTATTGGATACCAGCGGTGTGAAATGCTATGTGTGATGCTTGCATTCCAGGGATGGGATACTTGAAAACGGTTTAATTAACAAAGTTTGCTGTACAAATGGACGCGCTGTGACGCCATCCCTTCTCCGCTCTCTCTTGGATGAGGATCGGAATACCTTGGTACACAGCATCTAAGGTATTCCCCCCTTTAGAGGTAAACTCCTCAAAGCGCCCACAGCCATCGCATAACTTGAGCAAATAAGGAATCTTGTCGGCAAAGTGCATAAAAATTACACATGCTAACTTATTGCCGTAAGCGGAATGTACTTTATGACTTTCTTGCTTGTGTTAGACTGTAACCCGAATAACACTATTTCCTTCCCATTAATTTTCTCCCTTTCTACTTCTTGATTCTGTCTCTTATCATCTATTTTCTTCTTTTCTCTAACCTTTCATCTTCCACAGATTTTACTCCGTTTTCCTGTATCTTTTGCTCTATGTATTTTTCTCTCTTCCGACCTCTTCCTCCTATTTATTTGTCTGCATTTATTTTGTTTCCATTTATTTTCTGTATCTCTTTTACCTCTTTCTCCATATATTTTATCCTACTACCCCTTTCCTTTTTCTTTCGCGTTTTTTACAATCTTCCTATTGTTTCTCTCTCTCAATTTATTTTCCATCCCATTAACTCTCCCCTTCCCTCTACCCCCTCTCGATAGATGTCTTTGTTACCCTTTTCTTCTTGCCTAGCTCTTTCTACATCTGTATTTTATTATTTCTTTCTGGAAACCTAGAAAGGGCGGCAAATTTTTGAGGGGTAATTTTTTAATAATTTTAAAAATAATTTATGTAACAAAAGATTATATCTCAAGATACAATCCATGGAAAAAATGAAAAATAAACTTTGTGACAATTAAATTTAAATGAATTAAAGATTAAAGATTGTAAAAAGTTGGATTGAGTTTTAGATTCTCATTGTAAAAAAGAAATATGGCAATTTTTGTCTAACATTTTTTTTTTCTGAAATGCAATCCTATTTCCAGGGATAGAAGACGTACC
The DNA here is from genome assembly GCA_964059195.1 of Ectobius pallidus. Taxonomy (NCBI): domain Eukaryota; kingdom Metazoa; phylum Arthropoda; class Insecta; order Blattodea; family Ectobiidae; genus Ectobius; species Ectobius pallidus. The sequence continues at coordinate 141,804,141 of CAXKWD010000006.1, forward strand.
TGCCAATTATGCCTGGTCTATATGTTTTTATTATAAGTGCTTTAAACATGCCGATAATTGAGGTGATGATGATGACTATAAATCTGTATTCCCACGTTCGATCCCTGATAATTCATCAGATTATTCTGTGGTAATAATTGCTTTAGTAGAAATCACTAATAGCTTTGTCAGAAACATTATTAATAATTTATTGGAAACTGCTCAAGATAGTAAACAATAGCCGTTAAAGTTTGGATTCCATTCACATGTCCCCAATTCTATCATATACCTTTGAAATTCCCCGCCACAAGTAAAGGCAGGAAGTTTAAGGGTAATTAATATATTTCCTTTAAATCCACTAATCTCAAAATCAATATAAATGGACATTCCTTGTTGTGTCCAAACTCTCTTCGCATGCGAAGTAGTTAAATTTTCTTTCTTTCCTCAGTAGCTAATATCGAGTTATAAATATTTACACCGTGTCTCTTGTTTTAGGAGAAATGAGAATGCTTTCTCTGCACATTGGAGCAGCGCTCTAAATGTATCCTAAATTATTCAGTAATATTGTCACAAGCCTACGTATTGTCAAGGAGAGAGCTTGTTGTGGGAGAATGACAGTAGATTGAAAGCTATCTAACATCAAACCACTTCCTTGCTGTACCCCGAAGCTTGTGAACCCAGCTAATTAGATTCTGACATGGACACTTTTCCCTTCGCACTATGCTTCGCCGCCTCACACATAAACCCCAACATTATACTAATATACAGGGTGGTTAAAAACTCATTACACCCTTTTAATATCAAGAAGTAACAAATCTCATAAATACTGTGTTTTATATATCTCTGCAGGAATTACCACCCACTCCTTCATACCTGTATTGTACCAGAATTGTTACTTGCATTGTCACTTTTTGAATTTTTTTACAATCAACCGTGCTTCATTTTACAGCAACAATATAATTGCCATGGGTAATATGGCCGGAGGTGGACATTTAATTGATTAATTTACTACAGTGAGTCCCACGCAAGAGTTGGCCAACGACGCGGGTTCCTGCGGCGCGGCGGGCACAGCTTCAACTCCCGTGCGATCGGCTAAAATATCTACGCTAATGAAGCCGCGATCGGTGTAATGATTCAGGTTCTCACATTTACAGTTAAAATTACAGTGAAAATAAACACGTACCTCATCACAAGAGATGTTGGAAATGTTCTCCTCTTGCATCCACACAATACTGGCACCTTTTTAGGAAATTTTCTTTCACGAACATTAGTTCAGCTTCCGAGACAGAGTTAATTTCTCTTGTGATAGGCCTATGTGATATTGTTTTTAAGTTCTTCTAACAGTATGTGAATATTATTTTTGGGAAAACTTGAAAAATAAAGTGTATAGGTCAATTTCCCATACATTATAAGGACTTAAAGACAGTGTCACAAGATAAATTAACTTTATCTCGGAAGCTGAACTTATGCGCGTGAACTTGTAAAGTAAACTTTATGCCAAATGAATCTAAAAAAATTAAATTTGACACAATGAAAAAGTGTTTGAGTATTAGATTTGAATATTGAAGTAAAAATAACGCAATAAAATTACTTCCGTTCTGCAAAATATTGTTTTTAAATACCTGTAATTATCTCATACAAATTTTTATGGACAAAATTAAATATCATTTAGCATATGTTTTAAAATTACTAAGTATATTTAATATTTTCCCTAAAATTTCAAACATTAACTACATTGCATATTACATATTTAATTTTTAGGCGTTTTTACAATGAAATTACAACAGTATATTGTGCATTTTTTAGAAATAAAAGATTTCTAATTTTTTGTTGTGTGGCCTAGGTAGTGACTGAATTCATAGGCGTAACCAGGCCGACCATATGGGGGGAGGGGAGTTCCGGGGTCCTCCCCCCGGAAATTTTTAAAAATTAAGGTGCACAATAACGAGTTTTAAGTTTCCCACGCTTTAAACTCATAGGCCTATTTAGTAATTTATAAGCAGATTTTTAAAAAAAGGTGATATATCACAATAATTAAATAAATAGTACTATTTTCCCTTTTTTAATCAATGGGGGGGGGTTCAAACCCCCAAACCCCCATCGTCACGCCTATGACTGAATTACTCGTAATGATAAAATGTAATCGGAATACCATTGCTTGAAACTTGGGAAAAAGCAAAACTTAGTACTAAAAACATAATTTTTGGGTGGGAAAAAGTAAAAAATGAAAGAGGCGGTTATAAAAGCTTTGAAATCGGGGTCTGCAGAAATATTAACTTCAAAATCCACAAACTCGTGTAAGTCGAACCGAGAGAGATTTTTGTATTTGGATTATGTGAACTCTGTACACAAGTTGTCGACAATGCATTAGGGAAGTATTAGGATCAGATCAGAATATTCAAATAATAAATACGTGCACTTAGGGAGAACAGAACAAACAGCTAATCTGCCGGCTTCATTAATGTTTAAAGTGGTCTATATCCTCTGTACTGTTTCTCTGCCTGTGATCGGACCTGCTGCAGCGAAATGGCTGGATCAACAGAGACCAATTAGGAGACGTTCAGAAAGAACAAACAATAGTACAAGCGAGCGATCAACACAACTGGAGCATTCTCTACTTGATCTTCAAGCCGATAGATTCCAGTTAAGTTTCCCTCAGTAATGTAAGCTACAGATGTACTGAATGAAAAAATTTTTATTCGTTGTTTTTGATGAGATTGGGTAGGACATAATTTTCTGTGCCCTAAGCATGAACAATACAATGTTCGACCTTAATACAGTATAATGATCGTGGTCTTGTGGTTAGCGTCGCTGACTGCAAATCTGTCGGCCCGGGTTCGATCCCCGGTACCTCCTCCGATTTTTCTGGGGTAGAGAGGTCTGGAACGGTGTGCACTCAGCCTCAAGATTCAAAATGAGGAGCCACTTATTAGAGAAGTAGCGGATCCAGTCATGGAAACTACCATTAGATGTCGGCATGCTGACCACATGCCCGCAATCTTGGCATCTGCCTACTGTAGATGGCGCAGCGGTCGGGTGGTAGGCCTTGTCCCTTCAGGAATGTAGCCCTTTTTACGTGTGACGTAACCGTACCATAATGATACTCATTTCGATACTGTTTCCTGCTTCGAAACTGGTGTATCGATTATTGTCGAACATGGACGATTTTGAAACCTTGAGACTTAGCAACTGGAATCCGCGTAAAGAACAACTTGTATTTAAAATAAAATCAATAATGTTCGTGTTGTTTTTAATATTATGGTGAAATGAATTCATATCGTGTTGTAAAATTCTGTTGGTTTCAAGAAAAAGAGCAAAAGGAAGCTTCGATTTGACCAATGCTATGAGCTGCCATCTGTCGGAGAAGACAAGAACTACTACAATCAGCTGACGCGATGGTCAACGTGCCGTTTGTTTAGGTGAACATAAAATATCGAAACTTAAACGTTTATACTAATTATGGTCGTACCAAAACAGTCGAATGCAGATTCCCTAAAATGGTAATTAAGATACTCGCGTAGCTCGTTTCATAAACATACTCGTATCTTAATAAATGTCATTATACAGGGTGTTAATAAATAACACCGAAATATTCTACCTGTATATAGAGGGGACTAAGACAAGCAACTTTTATTGGGAGATTTTTGCTCTATGACGTAAAATGTGTATGCTGCAGGGCATTAAAGTCATTATAATTTGGTGCTCATAAATCAATAATTACGCAAAATAGGGTTAAAATGTTCATTAAATTGACTTCATGCCTTCCTAGTGATCAATAAAAACCTGACTCTTAATGAATCGTCAACAGCTATATCATAATTTAGTGTTTACATAATCTGCAAAATTTACAGACTAATCACATGACTGGTCGCCATTGCATTAGTCTTTTTTTATTCATAACTACTCACTACAGTGTTAACAACGCATTTCTTTCTAATGTTAGAAGTCAGTGGCGGCCATGCCCTGGGAGATTTCATGCTGTAAGAGGAAAAATTGAATCCATAGAGCAAAAATCTCCTAATAATAGTTGCTTGTCTATGTCCCCTCTATGCACTGGTAAAATATTTCGGCGTTATTCATTAACACTCTGTAGATTCGTTGCATAATGCACTAACTCATTCTCACTAAACTCATTGTACTCTCTGACCCAGTCTCCCAGAGATGTTCTCGGAAAAACCTTTTTATGGACTGATCCTGTATCGGAGATAGATTCCATGTATTTAGACTGTCTTAAATATCGTTTAGCCACAGTAAACCTCCAAAAAATCTCTGCACTGACTTTAAAGATTTCCGGGAGTAAAAAAAAAATCGATATTTTAAAAATATCCCGTCGTTTGCCAAATGTCAAGTTTCTAGATAATCCGGAAATAATTAAATATGAATTTCAGTGTTTGAATGGAAAACTTAAAGTCTTTCAAGCAAAGAAGTAACAATTTGTTCTTTTTGGAATTTCCCCGTCGGTTACGGGCTAAAATCCGTAAGTCTATACCAGATTTCAAGTTTATAGGCCTAAATCATCTGGAAGTTGAATCTTAGCTAGTAGTTTCCTTTTAACGTGGAACTTTTTAAAAGGATTTTGTTCGGTAAAAAAAATGAGCTCGTTGGAATTTTCCCATTGGGTACAGGGTAAAAGCTAAAAGTTTGCCGAATTTCAAGTTTCTAGTTCATTTGGAAGTGAGCGATGGAAAACCTTTTAAAGTTTCTTTTGGGATAAAACATAAAAAAATGATGTTTTGGAATTTTTCCATAGTCTTCAGGGTAAAATCTATGAGTTTGCCAAATTTCAGATTTCTAGCTGATGAAGCTGCTCATAGGACTAGGAGTGTAATTTAGACTGTTGTAGATTGATTGATTTCATGACTATCCTGTCAGTTTTTCATACATATAGGGAAGATAGAATCACCTAGTTTTGCCTGCTTTTGAGAGTTGGACATGCCAATATTTCTGACAAATTTTATTATTCTAGCGGCTCTATAAATGTGTCAAACATTGCATAATGCTTGGAAATGTACAAAATTTACTTTAAGAGCTTAACTCTATCTTTGGCCATAACGGATGAAGAAACGATAAAAAGTCATAGGACTAAACTTATAGACTTTCAAAAGCAGTCATTGCAGGTGCAATCGGTTTTTTTATGTGACTTACCTTTTAATTACTATAATCCTAAAAAAAAAGATACTACTAATACTACTATTACGCAATGGAAATGGACAATTCCTGAGCAAGCTAAAGAAATAATATTATCTATTTGACGGAACCCAGAGGTTCATTGTCGTGCTTACATGAGCCCGCCATTCAACCCTATTCTGTGCTAACTTCATCCAACCATCCCTCACAAATCCTACTTCCATTTTAATCTCTCTTAGGCCCAAATATTTTCCTGACCACCTGTTTTCGAACACACTCAGATTATGTTCTTTTCGAAGAGTAAGCGACCATGTCTCACATCCATGTAATACAACCGGCAGGATAATTGTCTTATAAATTTTTATTTTTAGATTTCTGGACAGAAATGCACAGGTTAAAAAAGTATACAGAGATTTTAAAGTTGCATCTGACATTTCAAATGGATTTTCGATGGTTAGAGTAAGAAAACTGAAGTTTTTGGAATTTTCGGTTGTTTACAGGCTAAAAGCTATACATGTGCCAAATTTCAAGTTTCTAGCTCATCTGGAAAGGTAAACAATTACGTCAGTGAGAGAGTAAGAGAGCCATAGGCAGGGTTCACACTCAGGCGATAAGCGATAAGCGATATACGATACGCGACACGCACGGACAGATACTTGAAATCTAAAGGGAGGCGATAAGAAAGGTTCACACTCACGCGATAGCGCAACATATCGCAAGTGCTATATCGCTCGAAGTGCAGCATGCTGGTCGCCTGAGCGATTTGTTGCTTACGATATTGTAACTTTTGTAGTGAAGATTGTGTTCCCACCACATTTTAGGTAGATTTCGAAGAAAAATCTACCTATTGCAATCGATACCATGTCATGACTTTCGAAAAATTCTTTCATATCTTTACGTTTCATGCCTCCAAGTACGAAACCACCGCCCGTTCAAAAAAAAAAAAAGTGATATCTTTACACGCTAGCAGCCATAATTTTGAAGATATTTGAACCAAATTTTATTATGTTATTTCTAGGCCCAATAGTTCGGACAAGTTCGTTAATGACCAAATTTGTCCCCATGGGAGGGTCGGGGAGGGGTAGAAATTTTGAAATATGTATATCTCAGCTCCTATGAAGTATAGAGGGAAACTTTGTTTGAATAAATTAGAGAACTCCCTATGGAGTTCACAGTGACACCAACGATTCGGGAGTTTTGGTGGTACGAGTTGGGGTGGTTGGTTGGGGGATGGAAGTTCGAAATTTTTGAAACCACGTCTTATGGGGTATCGTTGAAAAGCGCTTGATGAGTACTCTACAAATCAGTAACTGGTTTCTCGATAGCTCTCGTATAAGGCGATATTTAGCACATCGAAATCTACCTCAGCCTGTAGGCCTGCCTAAAGGGAATTTTATCGCCCAGGTCGCGCCGATTTATCGCTCGCTGTGTGAACCTTCCTAGCAATATATCGCCGCAACAAATTCCTTCCGATAAATCGCTTATCGCTTATCGCCTCAGTGTGAACGCTGCCTTACTGATGTGAGGTGTAGTACAGTGAATTTCTTGCCTGACCCGCATTATGGCGGGAAAAATAGTTGCTATGACTTTCGCAGAAACCATCGTACATTTCGTGTACAAGATTGCAATATCAGAGTATACCAAGGAAGACAGTAATTTACGTATAACATCATCTGGTTTGCTCCTAAAAGAAGGAAGTATGTAAGCTGCTATACTTGTATGATGAAGCTCGCCTATCGAGCAAGATGAAGTAATTCCGTGCACTGTTAGCAAAGCCTCCTATAACATTATGGCGAGGCTGGCGTCTTTTGTTTCTCTAATATCGGCAACTTGCTCCCTTCTTTTACATTTTTGAGGTTAGGATTAATAAGTTCAGAGTTGGAATATTATGAAAAAATCCTTATATTAGCTTGTTTCCCGAAACAAAACAAATTTCATGAAGTAAGACGGCGGACGGGAGTAAATGAACTAGTCAGAATACACATTGCTTCATAAGCTGTTGCCTGTTTTCTTTTTACCATTGGATAAAATTCCGTGTACATGTTCCAATGTTCTTCCAATTAAAGACGTTATGGAAAGGCCGTATGGAAAATGACATTATACATACATAATTGCAGTACATTTTCTTAGCTTTAAGACCCTGATGATGCCTGTACAGCCGGAGGGAAAATGAAAAGAATACTTACGGAACATTTTTAGTCCTATAGGTCCACGGGGAGGAAAGTATGAAAGTGGTATTCAATTTCTTTTTGATTTCAGCCCCGAAACTGTTGTATGGTAACATGAGAATGAGAAATATAATATACTGTAAAGACAGTAAGATTTTATGTTACCGGAAATTCTGTTTCTTCTTATTTGTTCCCCTACCATGGTGTGTAGAAGCAATGGGGTGAAAAATTCCACATCCTCTATGATCCATAAAAAGCTATATCAAGCATTTTCTGAGGGAATAGTTTGGGTAGTTCTTCCTCATTTCAAGTTCTAAATACCTATATAAGGACCTAGATTTGGAATTCGAAATTCCTTCATAGGTTAATTTCGAATTACAAAATACAAAACCCGAGCGACGCCGGGCCTTTTATGCTAGTATATAGATTAGTTCCACGTAATTGAGGAATTTTCTGGAAGAAGGGCCTATAGAGAAAAATGGGATTATAAGGCATTTGGTGTTGACTCTTTTAAAGATTAAAAATTTTATTTCAAGGGAGACAATCCACAAAAGATATCTGCTCCAATAACAAAGGAAATCCTACGGGTTCAACCTGCCAATTAATCTAAAACATATATATATATTATACATTTTTTCAGTAGAAGACGAAAACAAAAGAATTCATTTTATTAATTTTTTACTTGACATTGTACAGATGGTTATGTACAATATGCAGGGAATCCTTCAAAATATCCAGGGATATGTCTTGCGTTACAAACTATTAGAATAGCCGAAAAATCACTTGAACAAGTGGAGAAATTCAAATATCTAGGAGCAATAATTAGGCTACATAAACAAATAATATTAAGGTAGACATTAAGTGTCGACTAAAATCAGGAAATGCTTGTTTGTATGCAGTTCAGAAACTCTAATCTTCCCGTTTTCTGTCCAGAAATCTAGAAATGAATATTTATAAGACTATTATCCTGCCGTTTGTATTATATGGATGTGAGACATCGTCGCTTACTCTTCGGGAAGAACATAATCTGAGAGTGTTAGAAAACAGGGGGCTTAGGAAAATATTTGGGCCTAAGAGAGATGAAAATGGGAACTGGAGAAAATTGCATAATGATTAGCTTCATAACCTGTACTGTCACCGGATATAGTAAAGGTAATTAAATCACGGAGGATGAAATGGGCTGGACATGTTGCACGCATGAGGGAAGAAAGACATATCTGAAAAATATTGAGTGGGAGACCCGAAGGGAAAAGACTACTTGGAAGACATAGACGTAAGCGGGAGGACAATATTAGGATATATTTAAGAGAGTTAGGATTTGAGAGGAATGGTTAGATGATGTTAGCACAGAATAGGGTTGAATGGTGGGCTCAGGTAAGCGCGCCAAAGAACCTTCGGGTTCCATAAAATAGATAATATTCCTTTAGCTTGCTGAGGAATTATCAATTTCCATTGAGCAAGTAAGTACACCTTTTTAAAGATGTTCAGTGTGAAGAGTGTAATAGTACCCGTGCATCAAATAACAAACCAAGGACCTCCCACTTTTAAACGTTATATTTGAGCTTCAAGTCAGTGAAATATGATTGAAAATGCCTTCTTTTTTTCTTTTCTTTTAATTTGTTTGTCAGACTTTTAGTTTCATGGAAGGTTTTTAAAAATATGTCACTACATTTCGTAAATGAGAAATATTACAATCTTGAAAATCACCATGTCCAAAAAATCCGAAAACACATGTCTTAACAAAATTACAAATGATACAGAATTCATATACAGAGTGTTAATGAATAACACCGAAATATTTTACCTGTGTATAGAGGGGGCATAGACAAGCAACGGGTCCGCCTGGGTGGTTCAGTTAGTATCGCGCTGGCTTTCTTTGCCCAAGGTTGAGGGTTCGATCTCAGTCCAGGTCGATGGCATTTATATGGCATATAAATGTGACAGGCCCATGTCAGTAGATTTACTGCATGTAAAAGAACTCCTGCGGGACAAAATTTCGGCACACCGGCAACGGTCACAAGCCTAAGTTGCAGTACATTCCCGTCGTTAAATAACCATATACGTACTAACTATCAAGCAACGGGCCGAGGAAGTAATATGCCATACCCGTGTAGAGTTATTTTCACAAGAGTTAACAAAAAGTACTGCCATGGATTGAAATGGTGAAACTGAGAAACAAAAATTTTAAGGGACCATTCTATACAACATGGCGGTTCTAACAATCATAGCTCTATAGGCTCTTCTTTCAGAAAGTTCCTCAATTGAGTTTCACTATTCATGTCCCTGTCAATACTTCTGGCTAATGGGTTTACAGCTATCCCAGTTGCCTTTATTCGTGTGATATCGTCTGCTTTAACCCGGTGTGTGATGCGGGATGCATAGCAGGTCTGGGCAAGGCAAATCCCTTCCCTGTAATTGCGGTACCTCCCCCTGACACCCAACAACAAACTTTCCAAACCCGCCCGATAGCCGCGAACAAGACAAAGTGGCAATCGAATTAGCTTTGCCAACTTCACAGAAATGTCTCCTAACCCTTATCCACTCAATCAATATTAACAACTTGCCAACACAGGTAATTAAATTCCCCCAAACAATACCGACGTAATACTGTGTGCTCTTTGCAGCAATAGATTCGATGACTATTGCGATGTTTGTTTTCTGCGCTGTGCGACATTTTCTTATACATTTCGCGCTCAATCAAGTCGCTACATTTTTTTAAAAGGCATATTTGGTTATGAAATGTTTCCAATGTAGATACAGCCACAGTATAGTATAACAGTATCGAAGCTCCATACAGTTTTTTTTCAACCGGCGCTACTGCAGCGCTCGCAGCGGTGAGCAAGAGGCAACACAATCTGTTACATGTGTTTCTTATTTTCCTATTAATATGAAATTTTTACTATGTGATATAGCACCCGAAGTCTATTAACTCCTTTACTGCTACTGACATATAAATTCGTCACGTCAAAACATTGTATAAAAACAGATAGCCTATATAAGATTAATAGTTTTAGACTCATGTAAAATGTGAGGATTTTATTCTCGTGTAGGAACCAGGTGTTTTACAGACATTTTCCTCATCCATCTCGAACCCAGAGCCCATTGATGGTTTTTACAGGCTGACTGCTTCTGCTAATATAAAAATTATGTTCTGAAAGTATTTTAGAGTCTAAATTAAGCGCCAGAATTGTGAACAAAATACATGCTGAGTAAAATAAACTTGCATTATCAATTCACTCGCGCCTGAGGACCTCATCTAGGCTACACGCAGTACACGTATGTCCGAGAAGTTGTCGGGAAATGGCGATCCAGGCGCTGTCGTTAAGGGAAGAAAGAAGTGTTGATTTTGCTATTTTGGTCAGAAAATGGGATTTTTTTATTTTAGTGTAAAAAATCAAGCATACTCTAAAGTTTATCTGTGCAAAATTTTATGTCATTTGGGCGCATGGAAGAGGTGTTCCTGACGCCATTTTCAAAGTACTGCACGTAATCCTCGTGCTATCCTTTGTTATCTAGTCGTATTTATTATAGTGTATTTAGGTGTAAAATATATAATATAAGTGTTGTGTAGGGCTCCATTCATATTTCGTGATAGTACAGTGTAATTATAAAGCTTGTAATTATAAAGGTTTATTTATAGGTACAGAAGATGCTTAATTTTTACTCTGAGTGAATGTAAACTTTAATCGCTTGTTTTCTCAGTTTCAATTTTCATGTTAATTTGCCACATTCAAAATCTATTTTCTCCCATAAAAATATAGATACAGCACAGTCTACTTTGTGATGTGTGTAATAAAATGTCTAATCATTTTTCCGCTATGGGTCTAAGTTTTTTAAATTAATATTTTACATAAAAATACATGATTTTTTATCAACTTTTTATTTCTCTGGGTAAAATATTTTTTTAACAAACAGTATAAATAATATAAAGAATCTGAGTCATTGGATCTATTAAGCAAGCATCATAGAATCTCACATAAAAAATCAGATCCATTTTTTAATAACTGTCGGAGGAGATAGATTTCAATTTTGATTAAAAAAACAATTAATTTAATTTAATCTTAAAAACAAATTGAGATATCAAAATGAAATTTAATCAAATTCAACATCTGTTAATGTTTAAATTAAGTGTGCAAAATTTCAAGTTTTTAGTTCAAATAGTTTAGAAAATCACTCTCAACACTTCGGAGTAGAATAAACTTGAATTATCAGTTCACAAGCGCCTGAGAACCTCATCTAGGCTACACGCAGTACACGTACGTCCGAGAAGTTGTCGGGAAATTGTGATCCAGGCGCTGTCGTTAAGAAATTTTCCTTCGTATCTGTTATCTCAATTATTTTAAACTAAACTATACCCATGGCGCTACATCTCTTTTAGGACAGGGCCTACCATCCGAAAACTTACATTATTAGGTAGGGATGGGGTTTTTATTACCTAAAAATCTCCTGAATTGGCAGGAATAAGTATAAATAACATGTTCTTTCCTTTAATTTTACAATTACAATTACAATTACAATTTATTGTTTCAAATTACACGAAACATATACATAAAAAGTTGATACACCACCCGAAGAAGCAGAGCTTGTGGTTCAGTTCTATATGTGAGAAAAACTTATACTAAATAATTACTTAAAACAATACAAATTTGGAGAAGTATGACAGAATATTATGTATAAAAGGTTAGAACATGTTCTTTTTACAATACAAAGGTACAAGGTAATACAATATTAATACATGACAATTTATTTGTTCTAATTTTAGTAAAAAACAAAGAAATTAAGTTCTATCCAAATTTTAAATTTTAATATGAAAAATGTTATAACAGCAATAGTAGAAAACAGAAGTAATAATTATATAAATTTTCTAATTTTAGACCTAAATTGTTTGTTGTTTAAGCTATTTAGATCAGGATGGTTGGTAATAAATGAATTGAATAGTCTTGGGCCAAAACTTGAACAGTGCTTAGCTCCAGCAGTTGTAACATTTTTCGGTTCAAGTAATAAATTAAATTGATTCCTTCGCGTGTTATATACGTGAGATTCTGACTTGTAATTGTCACGATGTTTATGAAAATAATTCAGTATGACATACTTGTAAAGTTGGTCTATGGTGAAAACGTTAAATTCAGAAAATAATAATTTGGAAGAATAGTCAGGAGGCTTAGATAAACAAATCTTTATGATGCGTTTTTGAAGACAAAGCAAAGGGCTGAGGATCGTGTTGTAGCTATGCATTATTGTTTGACTTTGTTAATATACACTCCACCTATGCTCAGTATGTAATAAAATTTTAAGACATCTAACCTATTTTAAGAAACATAATGTATCCCGTGACATTTTACCTTGTTTATAAGCAGCATAAGCTACTGGTCTATAAATTTATAAAATACTTATGTACATATAATACAATAGTCAAAACCCTATTAAAATTCTTAACACATTTAAAAAATGTTTAAAGTCCTTAGAAATGTTTTCAAGTCTTATAATAAAATGCAGATGTCTTCTTTATCTCCCCTATCTAAATTCGTGCAGCAGAGACATCTGCTTTAAAGATGGGGCACTAAAAAAGAGTGACTTGATCCCGCTAATTGGCTGGCATGCGTCTGAAATGAAGCCATACGTCACGGCCTTCTAGATGAAAGTCTGCAGGCAATTATACACTCCGCTCCACGTCATAGCCTCGAGTGGATGATTAGCATTTATACATCGCATTCTATGCACTTTTATGTTAGGTTCAAAGCGAGTTACCCACTCCATTTTAAAAGCATTATTCTTCTCCCTTTAACGCTTCCCCATAGGCAATCTCATTTTTCATAATAACGTAACGTAACTAGTGGTGCTTAATAGCAAACCAAGAATGTCAGTTGCTTAGCAAATGAGATTTTTAACTGATACCGGCATGAATCTGCTATTACCAGGGCTCGGATTCTAATGACATGTCATCTTTTTATTGACGCTGCATAGACATTGCCAACTTGTAGATAAATCCTAATCATAACCTCTAGATTATAGAAATGCATTTTTATTGAGTCATTTTTTGTCATTTTATGCCATTTTATACTTTTAGGGCGTTTATTTAAATTTTACGTCATTATTTTGTCATTTTCGTGTCATTTGCTTCCTTATTTTTTTCATTTTCATACATTTACAATGACTATGTTGCATCATTTTAACCTAGTAATTTATTTAAATATATATATTCTTATATATTTAAATAAATTACTAGGTTAAAATAATGCAACATTTTTGTAGGATCTACTTTAAAAACAATTTTCTTACTTTTCTTCCCAGATGCTCCCATGAAGGACAAAGATCAAAGCTTTTAGACCTACAACAACATTTCTGCATTTACAGTTTTTACAATTATGTATATGTGTATCACTTTATAGGTCATTCTTTATAGTTATTAAGTAATTTTCTTTCAAATTTAGGGTCATTTTATAGGTCATTTTTCAAACAATTTTAGGTCATCAGAATCTATTACTATTACTAACACTCCGATGCATCAAATTTGTTTACACTAAAGTACCACCTGAGCCTAAGATAGTACTTATAGGCACTTTTTTTCTAAGTAATACCTAATTAAATCCATGAATTAAAATACTTCCATCCACACAATGGCAGCAGATAGAAGATATATAGAAGATTTGTTAGGTTATATGGCTTTCCTGTTGTCAGTTCTTGCTTCTGTTTCAATGTAGTATCACCATCGCTTAGCTTAATTTCAATAACCCGTAATTTATCACTAAATGAATAGCATAGTATTTTCATAGCCTCTTAAATTTTAAAAATAATATCCTCGGAAATGCTATATGTTGTATATTGTAGGGTTTGCAGTCAGATGATACTAATAATGTCCAGAAATGAAAGTTTATGAAATTTTTTATTTCAAATTATTATTATTCATATAATTAATATAATTATTATTATTAACATAATTTGGAGCAAAATTTAGGATAATAAATAGCATAAGTATAGGGCCCATGAAATGCTTTAGGATTTCAATTTTAATATATTCGTCATATAAAGTAGCGGTTAAATAAGAGAAAACGGACGCCATTCACCATATCACATTCCTAGAAGATTTCTAACCGAAATACATCTTTTTTACACGATTTTTCTTTCTCGAACTGTATTATTTACAGACTAAACACTCAGGGGACCAAATTAGTGTAGGCCTATAGGAACTCTTAGCAGGTTATGGATGATGTTAGTAAGGACATTTTAAAGAATTATTCAGCACTCATAGTCAACATTGTATTCATTAACTTTAACTTAATATACTATTTAGTTTATCTTTTCTTTTACATTTTAGGCCAATTGTATTCTATAATATAATTAAGATGTAAAATTCTAGTATATCATGCATTCCCCTGACTGAGTGGAAGAAAAGTCCATAACCTTAACTCCGCCTGGTTAAATAAAATAAATAAATAAAATCAGGTAGACTAATGTATCAAACTGCCAGAATGCTTTTGTTTAAACAGTGATAATTCCAATTATGATATGCAGAAAGTAAGATTTTTTAAACCGATTTTCGAGTTAAGCTTCAGATCGATTCATTAAGCATGGCTTACGGATGAACAAAAGTCTCGTTCGATAAGCATGTGTGAAGGAATATGTTTGAAGTGTTATTTGTCAAAGCTAACTGAATTCCAACATCCAAACCCGTATATGAACACTTTAAAACAATAATTTTCTATGAGAACTGGTTTGCATTTGATAATTTCTTTATAATATTTTACCATAAAATAGGCACTAAATTGGGCGTACTCCGGTACCAGTCAACCGATTTGGTTCATTATGAACAGGCTTATTTCCGTGGAAGTTATAAATGCGTATACCAAGTTTCGTAAAAATCCGATAAAGCGTATTTAGTTATCGCGCGTAAAGACATACGGACAGACATTTCCTGTCCCCCATACAATCTTCTAAAGTACTATTCTGTGACTTTATAAATAAGTAAATAAAAGGTGTATGGGTTCAAAAAGTATGACTTCGATTTTCAGGGTAGAATGCAATACTTCTTCTATCTACAGTACTTATGCAATGGTAGAGGAAGTAAAAAATATATACATCATTTTCAGCTTCATTTAACATATACTGGTATACGGTTACGAATAGAATCTATAAAACGAATATCTGGTTATCAGCTTTGAAATTTAAATTATATACACACATCTAGATGCGTAAATCTGTTTTCGTAACATCAAAATACAGTGAAAAGCTATCCTATAAATAATTCAATTGAACTGAAAACAATAAAAAAAGAGAGTTCATTGAATTGGAAAATAATTGTGTTTTGTTTCGAATTAATTGTCCGTCTAGTCTTGCCCCTTTATTTATTCTGAATTAACAATAGCCACCCCTCTAATCCATTCCTGAACATCAATGCAGTCACACTATTGGTTATTTCATCAAATCTTCTCGGTACACAACTAACTGTTATGACCGCTATAATTCTCATATTTTAGTTTAAATTTTCATTTCATTTGCTATGGTATTGAAATGTTTTATTTCAGATCCCAAAAGGATTTACTTATTTATTTATTTATTTCAGCTGTGATTATACTTCTTTTAGCTGCGAGGCCATATCGGGAGTAGGTGATCTGTGTCCATACAGTAGGGTAGGCCATGAAACTATTGCTGAACAATTGTTTCTATTATTGATATATGTTTATGGAGTAAATTTCAACTGATTTTAATTTAAATGAAAATGATGCAGAATGAAATGGTGAGGATGATTCAGTGTATGTAAATATCCAATTCGGCATTTGCCTTTACGACTGGGGAAATCATTAAAAAAACCCATGTCAAATTGGCCGTTCCCGGGATTTGAACCTGGGACCTCCCAAATGCGAGTCCAAGACGTTACCATCTCGGCCACCTCGCTCCGTTCAAAAGAATATGGTTGCAATTTAATTAGAAATTTGTCTCAAAATATTTATGACAACGTGTCAGTAGCTATCATTTTTTTCCTCAAATCGGTTTTTCTCAGTGCAATATCGACTTTTTATGACAAAATTCAGCCGTTCTCGAATATTTTTTTACAAAAAGACGTCGTGAGGTATTAAATATTTATATATTATTTTAGTAGTCGTTTATTTAATAATTATAATAATAATAATAACAACAATTGAAATAAAGTAAGTTAATTTATTCTTAGTTCAATATAATTGATATAAATATTAATTTTCTTAGAAAGGTAAGGTGATCCCTGTTTTGTACCATGGAGGCCCGTGTGGTTCCGGGAGGTTCCACATCAAGGTGGTATGGTTGTCAGCCCTACGCACCGACCACTTTTAACCCCTGGAATACTTTTGGTACTCATTTCTGTTAGAGGATGAGTCGATCCCAGGGCCATAGTGCTACCAGAAGGATCAGGCCAATGGGAAAATCCCACCGATCTCACCGGGAATCGAATCAGGGACCTTCCGGTTTGTAGCTCAATGCTTCAACTACTACACCAGGGCTCTAATAGTATATTGCGATACAAGTGCCGTAAGCGATGCATACGGATCGAGGAAAGAGTTTGAAAAAACGAGGCGCTTGCGCCGAGTTTTTTTCAATTTCCGAGATCCGTTATGCGCTTACGGCACGAGTATTGCATGCTATTTTTTGCACGATGATTATTTATATCAATTTAATTATATTAATTGTGATATTACCTGAAAATATTATGTATATACATTCTTGAAGATAGATGTTTATTTCAGAAAGTGATTTGCATGATGTTATGCGAACCGAATATTTGTCCTGGGGGGCCTTGTCCATAAAGGCTTGTATTATGATGTGCCGTAAGTAAATTCATAACCGCACGGAAACACTTACCGCACATAGCAACAAGATTGCTTGTGGGAATGTCAACTTACGATCCACGGCTACAACATTCGTAAGTACCACAAATTAGTAGTCGTGCAAAAAAGGGTTAAAATTGCGCAGATAGTATTTTCCTTCTCCAAAGCCTCCTGCGAATTAACTCTAGCGTTCACTTGTTTCTGGCACAGGTTGTATAATAATAATCAGCATTTACACAGGTCTCCAAGAAGGTTTTATTCGCTACGGTAGTTTGTGGCGGCGACAAAAATGCAGAACGCCGTCCGATGGCGCCGGAGCTCGGAATTAATGGCGGTGTCAGGTTGTGTATTCTGCAATACTACAGCAGGTTATGCAGCCATACTTTCTCGTGACAAACATCTCCGAGGTGCTTTATGAGCCAAGCAAGTCTTAATCTAGTTTACTTCCACCGTAGAATTCCTGGCGAGACTAAAAACTGAGAAAGACTGTAAAAAAATGGAAATAGCCGGTTTTGACAAATGAACTGGCATAAAAAATATGACAGCGCCCTGTGAAATGTGAGAAGTTGCAAATTCTTGAAAAAATAAAACTGTATGATTGCACCTTTTCGAGATTCCTCGTGTAATAATAATAATAGTAATAATAATAATTAGGGGCGTATTCCTATGACCTAAAAATAGGATATATGCATGTACTTATAACTTAAAAAACATTAAAATATGACCAATAAAATTTAAAATATGACTTTACCACTTACACATTGTGTATATTTTTTTAAGTTTCATTATTTTATTAAAATATAGTATTAATTATTTAAAATATCTGTAAATTCTCAAAAAGTATCATTTTAATGCAAGATCTGCAAAATATGATATGAAACTTCAAAATTTCTTTAATATGCACACAAATATGCAAAAAAGTTACCTAAATATGCATATTCATACTAAATATGCTACAATAGTTGGAAATTTCCTAAATATACAGTTATGTGCACAATGAAAGCTGTTCCATTTTCACCAGGATGCTTGGAATCGGGTTTAAATTAGTCGGAAACCTGAAATAATACAAAGGGGGAAAATATGATATGTCATAGAAATCCGCCCCCTAATAATAATAATAATAATAATAATAACAATAACCATAATAATAATAAAAATCAGGTAATCTGATGTATAAAGTGCCAGAATGCTTTTGTTTATCCTGTTATACTTACAATTATGATATGCAGAAAATTATTTTTTCTACCTGATTTCCGAGCTAAGCTCCAGATTGATACATTAAGTACGACTTGCAGAAGAAAAAAGTCTAGTATTTTATTTATTCTTTTTTTAAAACAGATGAACATCGTCCAGCATCAGCAGAACTACACAGATTTGTGATGTCTTGACAATCGCACACTCACACAAGTAGTCTATAAAAAAAACCGTCAAATGGCCGGATATGGGATTTAAACCAGGGATCTCCAGAATGCGAGTCCAAGATGTTATCATCTCGGTCGCCCCACTAAGTTTAACGTTAGAGTTTGATAAGCATATTTGGGTAGTGTTAAGAGTTTGATAAGCATATTGGGTCGTGTTATTTGTCAAAGCTAACTGTATTGCAACTTCCAAAGCCGTATATGAACACTCTAAAACAATATGTTGTCATGATAACTGATTTTCATTTGATAAATTCATTCTAATATATATTACAATAAAATAGGCACTAAATTATTCATTACTCCGGTACCAGTCAACCGATTTGGTCCAATATCAATAAGCTTCTTCCCATGGACGTTATAAATGCGTATACCAAGTTTCATGAAAATCTGATAAAGCGATTTGAGTTATCGCGTATGGATACACTGGTGGAAGGACTGACGACGGATAGACATTTTCCTGTCCTCCACACAATCTTATAAAGTACCATTACTGGCGCTTAGTAATAATAATTATAATAATCAACATAGTCATCATCTTCAACAACAACGTCATGGTTTAGGCTTAAAAGAATCATATTAAATTTTAATGAATATGATACAGAATGACATTTCGGCGATGACTCTTGGTAGGCCTAATTAAGCGAGGTATTTTCTGGTAGACATTGGCAACATTTTCTGCAATAGCTGAGTTTTATGCTACTTTTATTCTTTTACTTCATGAATATTGTCTTATAAATCTTTATTATTAGATTTCTGGTCAGAAGACGAGAAGATAAAGAGTTTCTGAACTGCATAAAAGCAGGCATTTCCTAATATGAGTCTACACGTAATGTAGTAGTTTATTCTTTTTTTTTAATTTAATTTCAATCGTTCAGCATTACATTGCTATGTCAGATTGGTGATAACCATTGGAGATTTGTAACAGTAGGCCTATTAGTATTCTCGCTATAGAGGTGAGTCAATGTTTGACCCCTCACTCAAAATTACGCTTTAAAGTTATCTGACATAGGCTAATTATGGTCACAGGCTTGAACTTAATCAAAGAACTATATCTTGAGGCAAACGAGGTTTAAGTCGCCGTGCATTGTGGGACTTTTGTCCGAGGCCATAATACTGTGCCCCTGAAACATGTTCTAGATTATTAAGAAAATGTTTAGTCAAATTAGAGATGTGTTCATGAATATACTGTACACCGAGTTCACTGTGTAACTGTTTGTTTCGAATAAACCAAGGACAGTTCACCGACATTCTTAGAACCTTGTTCTGGAATATTTGGAGACGCTGGATTTTTGTTTTTGATGCACTACACCATTTTGGACATGCATATAGCAGCAAAGGCCGGAGTATGCTTTTATAAAGCAAGAGAGTATAATCCATTCTGAGAGACGATTTCCTATTCATAATTGGGTATAACTTCATCAGTCGGGCATAAGCTTCATTTAGTTTTGTGTTTATATGGGTGTGCCAAGTCAGTCGTCGATCTAAATGTAGTCCCAGGTACTTAACAGATTTGTCTGAAGAAAGCCTGGTTACTGATGAATCATACATCTTGATATCAGGGGGAACTTCAGGCCTTCTCAGTTTAAATATTTTCAGTTGACTTTTCTGGGGGTTTAACTGAATGCGCCATTTTGATAACCAGTGTAAGAATAGATCTAATGATGACTGTAATTGTGTAGTAGCTGTAATTATATTATGATGAGAAGTATATATCACTGTGTCATCTGCAAATAGAGCTGTATGCACAGAAGGCAAATCTGGTATATCGGCAGTATAAATACTGAAAAGAGTAGGAGACAAAATGCTTCCTTGTGGAACTCCAGCAAGAATTGGCCGTTTTGTAGATTTATGGTTTCCAATGCAGACGGAAAAAGTTCAGTTCTTCAAAAAACTGGCTATTAGGTCTTGTAAGTACATTGGAAGACCAACTTCGCGTAACTTATAAAGTAAACCTTCAGGCCATACTCTATCGAATGTTTGTGTGACATCTAAGAACGCTGCTACAGTATGTTCATGCTGTTCGAAACCGTGATATATGTGTTCTGTTAGTCGCAGCAATTGATGATTGGTGGAGTGATGTCTTTTAAATCCAAACTGGTGTGGAGGAATAATAGAAGCATCAGATGTATATTTCTGGATGCGGTTAAGAATAATTTTTTCCAATAATTTCGACAAGGTCGATAGGAGACTTATTGGCCTGTAGCTGCTTGGAGAAGATATTGATTTCTTTGGTTTATGAATGGCCACAATTTCAGCATGTTTCCATGCCGCAGGAAAGTAGCCAGTGCGAAGAACTGCATTGAATAGAGAAGCGATATATGCCAGGGATTTCCTAGTTAGCTGCTTTAGCACTGTGTTTGGAATTTTATCATATCCTGGAGCTTTCTTATTTGGTAGTCTTTTAATAATGTTGTTAATTTCATTGACTGTAACAAAATTAATGGGCTTTTCTACTGATGATTTTTCAGCTAGTGAAGTTTCTTCAACATATGAGTGAACAATAGATCTGAAGTCAAGTTTGGTACAAATGTTGATTCGAAATAATCTGCAAGTGCTTGGCATTTTTCTATGTCACTATTGTACACCTTGTCATGGTCTCGTAGAGGTGGAATAATAGTAGGCTCACAAAGGATTTGCTTAGTAGCCCTCCACAGGGAATTGTCATAAGTTGACACATTAGATATATATTGTTGATAACTTCGATATCGATACTCATACAATTTATTCTTTACTTGTCTAATGAGCAAATTTAGCTGTTTACGTTGCCATGGTTGACGCCAGCGTTGCCACTGATGGCGTGCTTGATGTTTCTTTTTTATGAGTTCGAGAATATCCTTCGGTAATTTCATTTGGTGTGAAAGAGGAGACGAAGGATGCCTTTTAATTAGTGAAGCCTTGATAGATGTCTGGATTGCATAAGTGATGTGTTCTGTAGCTTCATCAATGTCCTGTGAATGTTTTAAGGACCGACGTATTTGTAGCGTAGAGTCTAGTATTTCCTTAAATGCATTCCAATTCACTGGACCCGTAATCAATTTGTCTGGAGTACTGTGGCACAGTGAATCATAAAAAAATGTTATAATAACAGGACAATGATCCGAATCTAGCTCGGGTAGAGGTTGCATATATAAGGGAGCAGTAAAATTTTTAATTAATGCTATATCTAAAATATCGGGCTTTACTGTAGGATTGAAAGAATAATACGTTGGTTCCTGAGGAGCAATGACTTGAATGCCATAATCTATTGAAGCTTGAAGAAAGAAGTCTTCGCCCGTTTGGTGTAGTGGTATGACAACCCCATGATTCATGTTTACAATTTAGATCTCCCAGGAGAATCGTTGGTTTATTATCTTCAAACAATCTTTGTATTGATAATGGACTTAATCTCTTGCAAGGTTGTTTATAAGCAGATATTATTTTAATTATCTTATTATTCTGTTGTAAAAGTTGTATGCATACAGCTTCTATGTCTGGTATGGGTGGAAGAAGAATCGAGTGATGACTAAAATTTCTTTTAATGAAAATTGCAACACCTCCAGAAGCAAAATGAGTGTTTCTGTCTTGTCTGTATATTCTGAAATTGGGGATCTTGAATTTCTCAGTATTCCGTAAATGTGTTTCACTGACACATGCAATATCAATCCTGTGTCTGTTTAAGAAGACAGTAAATGTAGACTTTTTCTCTCGCAATCCATTGGCATTCCAATTTAGTAATCTTAGTTGAGAAAATGGTCTACGGCTGTAAAAATGCTTAAAATGACCTATAATGCCAAAAAACTACATATCTGTGTAAAATGATGGAAAACTGAAAATAATACCAAAACAAATAGTCTTTATTTAAACAATTAATTCATGATACTCATTTGTGTACATTCGAGCTATGTTCCAATTACATTTTTAAAAATGCAAAAATCATCAGATGTAATAGTAATAACGATTTTGTATGCTGTTTAGGCTTGTGACCGTCTTCGGTGTGCTGAAAATTGTGCTGCAGTTTTTACATGTCTGGTTAGTCCATAGCATTATTCTATTAATGGCTTGTGAGAATTGCTTCATCCTGCCGCAGTATTGGGCGGCAATTTCTCCTGCCTTGGAGTACTGCGTGTTGCCTAAACAAAGCTATCAGGCGGTGTCTTATGCCAGTGGAAATACAGTAAACGCAGCCTTTAACCTTTTCACTGCTATTGATGTATAAATTTGTCACCTTAAAAATTGCATGAAAACAAAGATATAAGACCAATAGATCAATGCTTTACACATAATGTAAGGATTTTTTATCTCCAAGTTAAGTCTACCATTTGCGGAAATCCTCTGCTTCATCGAAGTTTTTCTCATGGATTTAAAACTTAAAGTCCAGTGATGACCTTGGTTGATGATTACTTATATAAATACACTAGCTTAAAAGGCCCGGCGTCGCCCGTGTTTTGTATTCTGTAATTCAAAATTACTTATGAAGGCCTTTCAAATTCTAGGTCCTTATATGTGTATTGAAAATTTGAAATGAAGAAGAACGACTTATCTCACTCAAAGTATTCCCGCTGAAAACGCTTGACATAACTTTTTATGGCTCATAGAGGATGTAGAATTTTTTATTCCATCGCTTCTACACACCAAACCTGGTAGGGGTTAAAATAAGAAGAAATAGAAATTTCGGTAACATAAAATAGTATTGTCTTTGCGGGATATTTTATTTCTCACTCTCATGTTACCATACAACCAGCTTACGGTTTTTAGAGGAATTAATGTTTTTAAAAGCTGACGGTGTCAACTTAGCACATGATGCATAAGCCATTTTGTATAACATCCAACATTCTTCCAAAGAAGCCAACATAAGCGATCAAAGTATAGCATGATTAAACACGAAATTTCTCTTGCAAGATATAGTATTGTGTAGAGGAACTAACAATCAACATTTTTCCACTGGAACCTCACTTTTCACCAAAATGTCACATCCAACCTTATTCCACGGAGGTATTCAATTATTGAAGCAGAACATTATAACCAGGGCCCGGATTCTGATGACCTAAAATTGTTTGAAAAATTACCTATAAAATTACCCTAAATTTTACAGAAAATGACTTAATAAATATAAAAAAAAACCTAAAAACTTACATTTTATTTATAAAAAGTATTATTGTACACACAAAGTTATAGAATAGTTTCTACAAAATTGTAAAAACTGTAAATAACTGTAATGTTGTGAAAGTTCTTTTCTCACGGAAATTTATACTGGCACTGAGGCACAGGTGAGTCAAAATTCGGCACATCCTTTTGTGGTCTGCCGGATTATATTGTTGTTTAAGTTATTGAGGGGAAACAGTAGTTTGCACTCTCAAATCCAAGCAGGTGGCAGACTCTGGTGCCAAGTCAATCTAATAACAATAGTAATATAATACAAAATTTTGGCGTTTCTTTGATTCTCATTTCCGACTGAGACATGTCAACACTTTAACGCCGAATTTTTTCCTTCTTGCACGAAACAACACTTCAAAAACAGCACCGCTAGCGACGAAAAAAGTTAATACACTCAATATAAATACATGAAAATGAATAAATAAGGAAGCAAATGACACGAAAATAACAAAATAATGACCTAAAATTGAATTAAATGCCCTGAAAATATAAAACTGCATAAAATGACAAAAAAATGATCTAATAAAAAATGCATTTCTATAATCTAGTGCCCATGATTAGGATTTATTCACAAGTTGGCAATGTCTACGCAGCATCAATAAAAAGATGACATGTCATTAGAATCCGGGCTCTGATTATAACCATAAGCTAGGGCTACCAACTGAATTCCGTCTCTTAACGGATTCTCGCATGTACAAGTGAAGTTTAGCGACTTACTGATGGCCTGGCCCGACGAGAGGGAGGGGTAACTGAAACGCCCCCCCCCCACTCCCACCAAGCCAGAAACTCCTCTTCTTCACCTTGCTTCTTGTTTCTTCTCTTCCGTGGACAGCGTGCTACCTTCTTGGGCCTCCCAGCTTATTAAATTTGGCTTTTAAAGGAAGCGGGAAGGAACATCTCATAACGAAGGGGATCTAAAAGGATTTAAATACCCTTCGCGACAGAGTGTTTATAAAAAAACACAAAGTTTAAGAAGAAACTTATTGAGGACAGTTTATTTTAAATAAATAAATTCATAGGCTGATGGCCAACAAATTAAATTAATTGAGATCTTAGTTAAAATATTACTGAGTGGTTAAAATCCCTTTTTAGTGAACATAGAAAATATTTACAGCATAATTAGGCTGATGGCCTAAATAATACATACAAACACAGGCTCCTGCCCTGTGGAAATTAGTACAATATAAATATGGATATTTTACAATAAATATGTTGAGGACCCTTTTAAATAAATTCATTAAATAACATTAGATTAAGCACCCATGACACAATTATCTTAAAAGGGGCTGAATATGTACTCAGTATAAATTTACATCTTTCAGCCAAACAATTACATCCTAGGTCAAACACTTCACATATTTTGAAGCATTTACAAGTTCTTACCTTATAGTTAACCTATTCGCCACACAGCTGTGTGTGGAAGGATTCCTATTATTTTTCTCCATGCTGTGCTTATGAGATGGCTACAAAATAATTTAGAAAACACATCTTTTCATGTCGCTGGCAAGACTCATCACTTTAAGTTAAATAAAAAGAAAACAGATGGTGACCGGAAGAGAAAATTAAGTAACACTGGGTCCAAATAATAATTACTTTAATCTAAGATTCCAAAATAATAAGAAAGGACCCAACCTCAAAATAAAAATATACAAGCCAACAACCTGCATAAAACAGTAGCACTTCGGTCACCACGCATATTAATGGATGTTAATCTTCAGTACAAGATTAAATAATAGATCAAGATTCACAAGATAAAATCAGATGAGACATACCTTCACGAGATGGAAAGATGAGTTGTTTACAGCACGCCAAAATGGTAGCCATCTTATGTATTTGTCACCCATGGTGACACACAGGCCGATGTCCAAACAAAGAGAGAGAGCTAATAGAGACTCTCACGCTTATATATGCACTTCTCCCACTCTTCCCAAAGGCGCCTAGTAGCGCCTCCAATAACTAGGCTACAGGAATCATAATTAAAAAACAAAACACTAATTAATTCTTACGAAAGCAAGGAGCAAAGTTGCACGAAGGAGCTTCCTATCGCTCGGCTCCCGCCCGACTGAACGAAGAATCTGCGGGGAACACGATTCTCTCCGACCCGCCACGTGAGAGCGAGGAAGACAAGAGAAGGAGAAACTCCCCTCCCCACAGGCTACATGGAATATTCCTAGCCAACTCACTGCAAACTCATTGTTACGCAAGAAAGCCTCTGTAAGCACAAACCAAGGGCTGCCCAAAGTTCGCTACATGATGCCCAAATGCTAATTCCTGTGACAATATCGTGTGCCATGCAATATTAAAATAAATATTGGCACACCCTCCCTCTACTGGACTTGGAATATGTTCTGACATGTTCCAACCAGAATTTACGAGTTCACACTGTTTTAACATGATGTCCAAAAGGAATGGGTGTCTCCAAGACGGCCCCCGACACTAACATGCACCAAACATAATAAACAGAAGGATCCTACCTTCCACGAAGTGTTTTCACTCACTCATACATGGCTATTACAGTCCATATCTCACACTTTTCTTGTTCGGTGCTACTGCTAGTCACTGATGCCTCCAGGTAGGTGGAACGACTTGGCGAGTCTGCATCCCACGAACCAACAGTGAGTCTAGACAGCTGGTCAGGAGGCTCGTCAAGGAAGATACCCTCCAAAATGGCATCCAGTGTCACTCAGACCGAGTCAGCAACATGTCCATTCTGAAATTACAAGCCCAGCGGGAGAATTTCGCACAGAACAGGAAACAAGCACAACAAATGAGCTCCAAATTCTTTTACGACTTTAAAGGAAAATCTTAAAATTAGTCTCAAATTAGAAATAGATAATCGTTACTTTCACAAAAACAAGGCGGCTTTAAGAAGAGATAGGAAGAAATGATATTTCTGAGTTAAGTACAATAATTATTTTCCTGTGATCGGGTGATCATAATCACATTTTTCTTATGCTTTCTTTCTTACAATTTACTACATTACTTAATAATTTCTTGACCTAATCATACAAATATACCTCTAGTGTTCTGATTCATAATTATAATAAAATTTCTCTACATAACCTAACCTCTCTAACAATTGATAGTAATTTGATTGTGAATGAGGTACAATTTTAAGGCTTTTAATAAAACCCTATTCATGGATAGATCTACGAGCTAAAACTGATTGTTTTAAACAAAATTTACACATATATATAAAAATAAATATTACCCTAAATCAACTAAAATAATATATACAGCAAAGACATTAATGTCTTGATATTTGTCATGATAAGTTTTTACCTTAAAATAATGTAATTTGCTCAGATTAGACAATAATCTGTCAAAGCATTAATCAAGCCTTTCACATACAGCATATATTGTGTTTTGCTTTTGCTTTCAAGTCATGCATTATAGAAAATAAGTAAAGATACTCCATTTATGAAGAGAAGCGGTTCCTCTTCTCCTACGGAGGGGCTCGCTTCAGTGCAGAGTCCAGTCCATATTTCCCCATCCCGTCAGCTGCAAGGAGGGACTCCCCGGAACTACCGACATCGAGGCTACTTCTGTCGTACTCCCCAGCGTTCACCACCGACTCGCCAAGACATGGTGTCGGATGACAGGAGAAGAAGAAGGCCACTCTGCTTGCTATCTCAAGCTGCAAACTCACGTCTTAGAAGGGAGAAAGTCAGCTAAGCAGTCAGTCTACTATGCTTTTTTGCAATGACTCACATGCGCTTTAATAGTTTTTTGAGTATCCGTGTCTTCGAGTAAAACTGTAACTGGCGTCAGGAATTTAACTACGGAGAGCGGACCGCGAAATCTTTCTGCTAATTTAGCAGCAAATTTACTAATCGCTTTGCTCTTTGGAAAGTTCTTTACATAAACCCTGTCTCCTACGTGAAAGTTAACAGGTCTTCTATCAGCATTGTATCTCTCTTCTCGCTTTTGATGAGCCAACTTAAGGTTGTCAGCGGCCTTTTTCCAGGTCTGCCTGACAGTAGCAGCATCTTTAACTTCTGGCAAGAGATCGCCGATAGACCAAGCATTCGTTAAGGGACTATTGGGTTTGAAATTAAACATCAACTGGAATGGAGTATATTTATGAGATTCATGCAGGGCTGAATTGAAGGCATATTGCAGCCAGAACAGATTTCTGTCCCATGCAGCATGATCTTGTGAGTGGTATGCTATTAAAGCAGCCCTCAGATTGCGATTAAATCTTTCACTGGGATTGGCAGCCGGGTGAAAAGGAGCAGTCTTTATGTGTCTAATCCCCAAGGAAAAGCAGAACTGTTTGAATTTTCGAGAAATGAAGTACGAAGCATTATCTGATGCTATACTACGCGGAACTCCTACGACTGAAATTATTCTTTTAAGGCATTCTATGGTGGAATTAGTAGTTGCTTCTCTGACAGGAAATAACCAAACGAATTTTGAAAATGAATCTACTGCTACTAAAATGAAGGTGTTACCAGTCCTAGTCCTAGGGAGTTTGCCGACGAAATCAATAAAGATTCTGTCCAAAGGAGCTTTTGGCACTTCGGATGATAAAAATCCTAGTTTCGTGCACTGAGCCGGCTTTGCAGAGCCGCACTTTTGGCAAGCTCTAACCTGAGCTCTAATAAACCCATCCATGCCTTTCCATGTGAAGGAATCGCGAATTTTGGCTCGCGTCTTATAAAATCCTAGATGTCCACCAACCGGAGACTCATGGAAATATTTAAAAACCATGTCTCTTAACATCGATGGCAGCACAATCCTAGACGGAGATTTAGGCGCAGGAGCACTATACAATACATTATTCCTAAAGATGTAGTGAGGTACATCTTCTCCACTTTGTAAGCGGGCGATTAGCGGAGCAAGTTCTTCATCTTTGGCTTGGTGATCCTGTAATGCCGTAAATGCTAAGGGAAAATCTCCCAGAATGTTACCCACCATTCCCGACAACTCTTTAGGCTCCTCGATACTGCAATCCGGACTGCCCAAGATCTCCTCCGGACTGAACATCCGAGTTAGAGCATCGGACACCTGATTCTCAGTAGCTCGGATATGCCTAGCCTTAAATTTGAATGCAGAGAGACGCACTGCCCATCTAGCGATCCTACCGGTTGTCCGTGGCTTCGCTAAGACCCAGCTTAAGGCCTGACAGTCTGTCTCAAGATCAAATTCCACATGTTCAACATAGACCCTGAATTTCTCTACTGCAAACAAGACAGCGAGAGCTTCAAGCTCATACATTGAGTACATGCGTTCAGGAGCGGTCAAAGTCCTGGAAGCATAAGCTACAGGCCTTCTTCCCTCCTCGAATTCTTGCAAGAGAACAGAAGCTATGGCCACCGGTGAGGCGTCGCACTGAATTACAAATTTCTTAGAGAAGTCTGGCATGGCAAGCACGGGGGGATTCATAATGGCGGACTTCAATTTTTCAAAACTTTCTTGGCAAGCAGGAGACCAGACAAATTTAGCACTTTTCTTTCTTAAATCATTTAAAGGGGAGGAAAGTTCAGCCATATTTGGTACAAACTTCCTGAAGAAGTTGACCATCCCTATAAACCTGGCTACGCCCTTGGCATTCTTGGGAGGGGGAAATTTTCTAATTGCCTCGGTGCGTTCTGGGTCGATGGCAACGCCGTCAGCTGAAACCAGATGACCCAGAAATGACAGTCTCCTAGCGGCTATAGTAACCTTATCAGGATTGACCGTCAGTCCTGCGGCTCGTAGGCGCGAGAACACTTCTTGAAGATGCTGCAAATGCTCTTCAAAGGAATTAGAATAGAGAACCAAATCATCCAAATAATGATACACAAATTTAAACTTTACGTCTGAAAAAATTTGATCTAGCAGTCTTGTAAGGACCTGGGCTCCTGTCGCTAATCCAAATGGGACTCTTAAAAATTCGAACGAGTTGTACGGTGTCGAAATAGCTGTCAAACGCCTTGAACGTTCAGTAAGGGGTATCTGATAGTAAGCCTGATTAAGATCCAGCGAAGAGAAAACTTTAGCACCCGAAAAGAAACTGAAAGCAGTGTTAATGTCTGGTATAGGCACAGAATCTATCTTTATTTTGGCATTGAGGTGCCTGAAATCAACCACTGGCCTGAAGCGCCCATCACCCTTAGGCACCAAAAAGATAGGACTAGAATAGTTGGACTTGGAGACCTGAAGGACTCCTTGTTCAACCATTGCGTCAATATGTTCTTTCAAGATCTTCAACTTTGGTGGATTGAGGCGATAAGGAGCTCTACGAACCGGTTGATCATCAAGTAGCTCAATGTCATACTCTAGTACATTAGTAAGACCCAGTTCCGGTGTCAACACATCAGGAAAGTCTCGTAAAATCATACTAACTTGATCTCTGTCACTAGTCGACAAGTGAGACAAATCAACAGACACATTATTTACAATATCAGGGAAAAAATCTGAAGGATTTAAGAAATTAATCACTGAATCACCATGGGAAGAAATTAATTTAGAAAAGGGGGCACCATGGTACAAATCGAACTTACAAGATTCACAAAATTTGAAATAACACTGTTTACTATCGAAATCCAGGATCAAACCAGCTTTCTTCATGAAAGGAAAGCCTAGAATTACAGGCATAAGTAAATCTTGTACTACTACGAAGGGACAGAACCAAGTAAAGTTCCCTATCTTCAATTTCAGGCTTACTTCACCTACTATGGCAAGATTCTGATCACCAGCCGTACGTAACTTCAGCTCACTACTAACCAATCTCGGCGTGTGTTTGTTTACCAAACACATCCTGCAATAAGCATCGTTTGAGAGCAGAGAGACCGCTGAACCACTATCCACCAATGCGGACAGTCTATATTTGTACAACTCTACTTCTATCATTGGCAAATGAGAATCTACAACTGCAGACAAATGGCGTGGGAAAGAATTATTTATGTCACAATCATTACTGTCAAAATCGGGAGACAACTTCAGTATTTTCTTCTTCTTAGGCCTATTTCTCTTTCTACTATGCTTCTTTCTTTGTCGATCCGGATCGAACTTTTCCACTGGCAAACTTTCTTGCTTTACAAGCTCATGTTTACTTTGAATCGCTTCATTAGAAACTTTATTTACATTTAGGTTTCTTAAAATCTGTTTTCTTGAGCGTCTTTTGAGAAAAATACTGTTTACAAAAGTCCTAGAGGGGTAAAAACGGTCTGTCTGGCTTCTAGTGTCCGTCGAGTCTGTCTTGTGAACAACAGAGGTCGTAGTCACCATCCTAGAGCTGATCAGGTCCCTAGCCGGCGCGTCAACGTCTTTAAAGTCGGTTTCGTTTGTCGTTACTACATCGTCAGTCATCTTTCTTTCACTCTTCACGCTACAAGAATTCTTACGATCACCCCGGGCCCTAGGGTGTGACCAATTTCAATCAACAGAGCGATTCTGAACTACACGCGTTTGCCCATTGACTCTACTCCCACTTCTGCAGTCTCTCGCAATGTGTCCCAATTTGCCACAATTATAGCATTTGATTGGCTTTCTATTGTTGCCTGCTGCAACATGCTTTGTACTATTAAAATTACCACTAGGCCTAGACTGACTACTACTTAATCCGACCTGATTGTCAACTCTTAAGGAGTCAGAAAAGCTAATAGCATTCACTTTGGCACATAAGGCCTCTAATTGCCTATATGAAGCCGGTCTGCTCTCAAACACGACACTCGATCGAGTAGTAGGTGACATACCTTCTATGATAGAGTCTACAATTTCGCTCTCAGGCATAGTAAGGCGGAACACTAGAGCACTCTTCTTAATACTGCGCGAGTATTCTGCTAGAGACTCATTATGCCCCTGAGTGCGATAGAAATGCTTTGTTATTAAAGCAGCCCTGGCTCGCACAGGAACATAAGTGTCCAATAACCTCACATGGAAATCTTCAAGACCTAATCCACAATTAACCGCCTCTAACGCTACATCTCTTAATGAGCCAGTAAGCTTTGCAAACAAGTAGGCTAGCAAACTGTGTTCATCCAAGTGAAACACAGTTGCTTGGCTTCGCAGTTCACAGATGAAGTCAATAAATTCTAACACTTTGTCCACATTGTCATCTGAAAAATGCGTACAATTCTCAAGCATAGAGGCAAGTGGATGCGGGAGATTTGAAAATACTAGAGGCAAACTCTGCGCGCAGGGAAATGACCTGGCATTTTCCCTACCGACACTACTATCAAAATTTGAAAAGGCTGTCTGATGACCTACACTCGCGTCAAATCTGGGATGTCTAGTTGGGAAAGAAAAGGAGTCCCTAACCTCTACGTTATGCGAAACCTCTTCTTGAACAAGCTCCCCGCTCACTGGAGCATTTACCTCCAAACCAGCTGATCTAACTTTGTTTAAAATTTCACTGACTTTGCCCTTCAGCATTTGTACTTCTAACAGGAAGTCTGTTCCTGCGACTAATTTTTCCAAGTCAGCAATGCGCTGACAGGCATGCAAAATTCTTGTTTTAAGTTTCTCTGACGGGACTTCATTACTTTCGAACTTTGAACTAGCACAATCTAATCTATCCTTCGCAACTGAAATTAAATCTTGGATATTAGACTCACCGAATAGATTTATGTCCACTTCCTTGTCTAGATTTTCAGTCAGTCTTTTCTTGAGATCTGCGACTAGTTCCTTGTCATCAGCTGGAAGACCTCTGATTGAGAGCTCGTATTTAATGTCTGTCTTCAATAAATGGTCAAGGTTAGGAATTATTCTGTCACCCTCAGAAGCCATATTTACATGAAACATAGAAATGACAAGATATTAGTTCAAGCATAAAACAGAATACATAATAAAATAAACCCTTTGCTTCCTAATTATAAAAATTTTTTTTACCCTTTTGTCTTATTTACAAGCTAATTACTTTATTACATGCGAGGGAAGTAATATATAGCAGCATTAAAATAAAAGTTAAAATCTGAAAAAGCTAAAAGCAGGCGTGGACAACCAATTGGTTTTATAAACCACAGCTCTGCTTACCAGATGAAACGCCCCCCCCCCCACTCCCACCAAGCCAGAAACTCCTCTTCTTCACCTTGCTTCTTGTTTCTTCTCTTCCGTGGACAGCGTGCTACCTTCTTGGGCCTCCCAGCTTATTAAATTTGGCTTTTAAAGGAAGCGGGAAGGAACATCTCATAACGAAGGGGATCTAAAAGGATTTAAATACCCTTCGCGACAGAGTGTTTATAAAAAAACACAAAGTTTAAGAAGAAACTTATTGAGGACAGTTTATTTTAAATAAATAAATTCATAGGCTGATGGCCAACAAATTAAATTAATTGAGATCTTAGTTAAAATATTACTGAGTGGTTAAAATCCCTTTTTAGTGAACATAGAAAATATTTACAGCATAATTAGGCTGATGGCCTAAATAATACATACAAACACAGGCTCCTGCCCTGTGGAAATTA
Organism: Ectobius pallidus; assembly: GCA_964059195.1. Classification (NCBI taxonomy): domain Eukaryota; kingdom Metazoa; phylum Arthropoda; class Insecta; order Blattodea; family Ectobiidae; genus Ectobius; species Ectobius pallidus. The sequence goes on from CAXKWD010000006.1 coordinate 141,837,158, forward strand.
GTACAATATAAATATGGATATTTTACAATAAATATGTTGAGGACCCTTTTAAATAAATTCATTAAATAACATTAGATTAAGCACCCATGACACAATTATCTTAAAAGGGGCTGAATATGTACTCAGTATAAATTTACATCTTTCAGCCAAACAATTACATCCTAGGTCAAACACTTCACATATTTTGAAGCATTTACAAGTTCTTACCTTATAGTTAACCTATTCGCCACACAGCTGTGTGTGGAAGGATTCCTATTATTTTTCTCCATGCTGTGCTTATGAGATGGCTACAAAATAATTTAGAAAACACATCTTTTCATGTCGCTGGCAAGACTCATCACTTTAAGTTAAATAAAAAGAAAACAGATGGTGACCGGAAGAGAAAATTAAGTAACACTGGGTCCAAATAATAATTACTTTAATCTAAGATTCCAAAATAATAAGAAAGGACCCAACCTCAAAATAAAAATATACAAGCCAACAACCTGCATAAAACAGTAGCACTTCGGTCACCACGCATATTAATGGATGTTAATCTTCAGTACAAGATTAAATAATAGATCAAGATTCACAAGATAAAATCAGATGAGACATACCTTCACGAGATGGAAAGATGAGTTGTTTACAGCACGCCAAAATGGTAGCCATCTTATGTATTTGTCACCCATGGTGACACACAGGCCGATGTCCAAACAAAGAGAGAGAGCTAATAGAGACTCTCACGCTTATATATGCACTTCTCCCACTCTTCCCAAAGGCGCCTAGTAGCGCCTCCAATAACTAGGCTACAGGAATCATAATTAAAAAACAAAACACTAATTAATTCTTACGAAAGCAAGGAGCAAAGTTGCACGAAGGAGCTTCCTATCGCTCGGCTCCCGCCCGACTGAACGAAGAATCTGCGGGGAACACGATTCTCTCCGACCCGCCACGTGAGAGCGAGGAAGACAAGAGAAGGAGAAACTCCCCTCCCCACAGGCTACATGGAATATTCCTAGCCAACTCACTGCAAACTCATTGTTACGCAAGAAAGCCTCTGTAAGCACAAACCAAGGGCTGCCCAAAGTTCGCTACATGATGCCCAAATGCTAATTCCTGTGACAATATCGTGTGCCATGCAATATTAAAATAAATATTGGCACATAACCGGGGTTGCAGCCCCGGGGCCCGGGCCCCAAATGGGGGCCCTCCTGACCAGGTTTTATTTTTTTCTTTCTAAATTTACTCTAAAATAAAATTGGTTATAAGCCAATAAACAGCTTAAGTTATGTTTTATGTGTTTATTTTATCTGCATTGTCCTGTCGTGTAACGGTGACACGGAATTATCAGTTAATCTGTTAATCAGTTAATCAGTTAATATGAAACGGGCTATCTTGAAGAAAAATTGATATTTAGAAAAGCAGAAGCACAAATCCTTTTAGACTCAACAGTAGGCCAAAATTTAAAATAATAATTGTCAAAAGTTTAAACTGGTAGGCCTACATACTGATAAAATTGTTCTTAATTATAACATTTTAATGTATTTTTCCGTTTCCTTCCCGGCATCAGTTAACCGATTTGGTCCAAAATCAATAGGCTTCGTCCCATGGGCGTTATAAATGGTAAACCAAGTTTTATGAAAATCCGATAAAGCGTATTTGAGATATCGCGCTTACAGACACACGGACACACAATCAGTCCTGTCTACCAGACAATCTCATAAAGTACCGGTACCATTCTGGCACTTAATAATTATGTAATATCATTACATAATATTTTTGTTGCATACATTATAAGGGGCGAGTTGGGTGTGAATTTAATATTTGATGGGGGCCCGGGAAAATTTTTCCCTGGGGCCCTTGCTTTCTTTCCACGGCCCTGCTGATGGCACCGTACATAGAGCGCGTTTACCACGAATGTGTAGATAATAAAGTTTCATCTCTATGTTCATAATTTAATATCTTGAGAGGTTATTGCATGAAGAAACAATCTGTAAACCAGCGATGATCTTCCTTCACAAAAAGTCATCAAGAAGCATTTTGCTATTCTGTAAATATAACTTGAATCTTTTACGCAGCGTTGTTGTCATTTCCATCTAAATGTAATGCGGCGTTGTAATTTGATTTCGTGTCACCAGACTGTGAACTGTAACACACAAAAAAGAGACGAGCAAGTCGCGACCTTTGTGTATCAACTGGAATAAAATCTCCGTTCCCATGGGTACATGCATCAATATGGAATTTATTATTAACCGACAAAATGACGATCAAATCAATCAACTAATGACAACCAGAATGCATCATTAATCCCCCAGATGGCAGGATTGCTGCATTAATTGCATTTTATTTCAATTAACAAACATTATTGTGTAAACTTTAATGACCTTTTGAAATAAAGCTAATTGCAAAAGTGACTACAGGTATCTGAACTTTTACCTTTATTTGGGGATACTGAGCTTCTTACAAAAAGTATAAAACTATGCCGGACTGCAGAGAAAACAGTTAACACAATGACTACGCCCATAATTTTATTGCTAGTTTTCGTATAATTTATGTAGAATTAAAATTTTTCTTCCGATTCCTTTTCCGTCCTTTCGATAAAAATTTAAGACAAACGACTGTATCCCTTAGGATAAATTATAAATTTAGAGGCTAGCAATTTTGGTATAAAAATGTTATTTTTTATTTTAATGTAAATGATTGAGCATAACATAAAATGTAACTCTGAAAAATTCTGGTGTTGTTTGGGCGCAGGGAGAGGTGTTTCTGACACTATGTTTAAAGTACCCTGCTAACATTAACCTCAGTTTATATTTTCATGTTCTTTAGTAAAATTCAAAAATAGAGATAGAGTATTGATCCAATATTTGTTTATATTAAACTTCGCAATGTCTGCAAGAAAATTACTAATCACATTTTTCTATAGGAATTCATTATTTAAAATATTTATTGTCAATAAAAGTCAGTATTTTCAAACTTTTCATTTTTAAAAATATAAAGCAAATTCGTAAAATAAGCATTAATGAATCTCACATAAAAAAATTCAGTTCTATGTTATGATATGAATATTTATATTTCAATTTTGAATGAAAAATCTATTAATTAATTAATTCATATCTCAAAAACAAATTGAGTTATTAAAATCAAATTTGAAACTTTAACTTCTGTTCAGCTTTTACAAGTTTATATCTCTAACAGTTTAGTCAAATCGGTCAACCCTTAATTCCATAATTACGTGATTTCTTAAACTTAGCATATAGTCACACGAGAAAAATTCTGTAAGGAAAATTCCTTAGAGGGAACGACTTTGAGAGTCTAATAAAATCCATTTTTCTTGCTAGTATATACATTCCTCTTCTATTTTCCGGTAAGCAATTAATGTACGTAGTCTCCAGGACGGAAGTGGTACAGATTAAATGGGCTAGTACATTAAAATAAATATGAAACCTCTTTTGCGTTAGTATGTTGTAAGGGCTGATGGTGCCAAAGCGAAGGGGATTTCTGACAGCAGGTGTTTTACATCAACATAATAACGCAGTTCTCCTGCTGCTCGTGCAACCATGAAAACCATCGACGACATATGCTTCAAGTGTCCCCCACATCTGCCATATTTGTCAGGTTTGGCACCATCAGATTTCCACATCTTTGGTCCATTAAAGGAACATCTTGGAGGGCAGTAGCTCGTCTGATGAAGACGTCCAATCGGCGGTGCACGAGTGGCTACATCGTCAACCAAAATAATTTTTCTCACACGGTATCGAAGCACTTCCTATTCGATGGCGTAAGTGCATTGAACTGTGAGGGGACTATGTGGAAAGATAATGTACAAGCAAACATTCTTCCTGCAGTAAAATTAATTGCTGTTTTCATTTGATTCTCCCTCGTATTTCAGTATTAAGAGACAGAAAATTTGTACCGCTGTATATGCTCACCTAAATCAGGAGGTGGATTAAAGCATTGTCTCACTTTTTTGTAAAAACTGGACTTAGTGCACTCCGAATCTCAAGAACAGGTTCAATTTGTCTGACAAAGAATTCGGATTGCGCTTACAGTATTTGAACAGCTTAAGGTCACATTCTCGACTGGCCGTCACGATTGCCCTATAAACAGGTTTGTATTTCCCCTTATCAGTGTTGCCAACCCCACTTAAAACTAACTGTTTCTTAGCTATTGTTATTCCAACCATTATCCATGTCAATGAAATACTTTACAAATATTCGATATCTTGTGTACTTTGACCTCCAGAAATGGAGAATCTGATTGCAAGAAGGATATACAGAATGAGGTAAAAGCCACTCCTCCGAGACAAGAAATCGGGTGGGGACCCAGCAGTATGGTACGTGAAACTTCTTGTGCATGCTGCCTAATTCTACTGAACTTCATATGATACTATTTCTTTTCATGTTTGCAATAAATAGAAAAGACAATATGTTGCACTAGGTTGTCCATTTAATGTTCATATAAAAACGGGACATTTTAATTTTTTTTCTAAAAGAACCTGAGACAATTAAGGGAAAAAAGGGGACAAAAATTTAATTCACAAAATTTAGGGAGTAGTTACAATTTACCTTTGTCTCATGAACACAATTTATCTCAAACGACTTATTAAATTTCTTCTGCACACTGGTGTAGATAATAGATGCCTCATTGTCACTGTACATTTCACTTTTATGTAGGCTATTCTATCAAGAAGTACGTTCTTTCTTATAATTTATCATAATAGTCAGCACATATTACTCCATTAAAGTATGTTTGACAATGAGCAAGACCTTCACTGTTGTAACTTTTTATTAATGTAGCGTGAAACACACTGGCCAATCACAATCACAAAAAAGCGGGACATTTGAGTGTCCCAATAAAACTTTCAGGACAGCGGGAAATTTAGTAAAAAAAAGGGACTGTCCCGGGAAAAACGGGACGAATGGACACCCTAGTCTACACCAGCTTCTCGTATGTTATAGCCTATTATTTAGTAAATATTTTAAAATTCGTATTACTGTAATTTTACATAACTTTTCTTCTGCTAAATTTGTAGAAGTAGAATGTATAATGCCGATGCTTAAGAAAAAGAAAGTTACATGAGTGCATTAATCAGATTTTATTAGGTTTCTGTATCCTTCGGGGAAGCAATGTGATGGGGTAGGGGCAGTCTCTTCATTGTTACAACCAATTTACATGAAGAGAATGTCATACATCATATAATCTATTATACCAAGAGCCAAAACATTTATATGTATTTCACATCAGATTTTTACTTCCTCTGCCCGTACCACAGGTACTATAGGTAGAGTAAGTAGGCTATTGTTTTCTACCCCCAAATTCGAAGCTGAATTTTTGACATAAATACACGTTCTGAGGTCCCCTGAATCCAAATATACTATTTTCGGAAAGATGTCTGTGTGTGTGTGTGTGTGTGTGTGTGTGTGTGTGTGTGTGTGTGTGTGTGTGTGTGTGTAGATGTCTGTGAACAGCCTAACTCCAGAATGAAAACAATAGTATGAAAACAAAATTTTATATTTGGATCAGGTACCTTCTGAACATGTCACACGAAGATTGGCAAAGATTTGATCTTGTTTTTAAGGGACTTTATATGAAAAAAAATATATTTGAAACTTTTTTGAAAAAAAATTGTGAAGGGTAGTTATAAGTCACCAACTCTTTTCAATATGTTCTCTTGTTCTATATCAGAATGTGAAATGAGAAAAATGTATTGGCCATGCTTCAAGTAAAGAAAGTTACGAGAATACATTAATAAGATTTTGTTTGGGTTGTGTATCCTTCGGGGATGCAATGCGATGTGGTATTGATATTCTCTTTATTTTTCAAACCAGTTTACATAAAGAGAATGTCATATTTGGGGAGAGGAAGTTATGTGAGTTTCGTATCAGATATACGTTATTACTCTGTGCTTCATATCTGAAGAGGAAGAGTTGTGGTTGTGTTGGCATTCATTTCCAAGTTGTGCGTGTTGTTCACAGCGTACAAGTTGTAATACTGCAGTGGTTTGGTTTTTGTGGTACGTGAGAAGAGAGACTTATAATTGTTTAATGGAGCTTCTTATCTACTTCACAACACCAAACACACACTCAAGTTCCTACGTAATAATAATAATAATAACAATAAAAATGATATTGATTGTGATAATAATAATAATTAGTATTATGTTAATCATATTGATAATAATAATTATAAAAAAATTTAGGAGGAAGCTTACTATTCAATAAGTGAATTTTTTCAGGAAAAAAATGTATAATTCGCGGGTGCGCGGGCAAAGAGAGCTAAGTCCATTCATTTTCTTGTTACTGAGAATTAGAGTGACATAACACACTTTACCCGCCCAACATAGCTTTAGAGATGGATAAACCTATGAGGCACACAGCCATAACTACCGTACGTTTCTGAATATGACTTACTGGACTTAACACAAATGTAGAGAACATTTTTATTTATAACTCTATGGACACATCTCGATTTTTGAGGCTGGTGGACTTAACTCTCTTTGACCGCGCACCCGCGAATTTATATGGTTATTTTTAAAAAAAATGATTCACCTCATATATTTGTCTCCCTGTAGCCTATACTTACCTAAAATCTTTCTTCTTTTCTCCCTAGTTAAATTACAAATTACTCTATAATTGGTATGAGTCTTCTTAATTCGGTTTTTGAAGGAAAACTTCTTTAGTGGCGGTAGAGGGTTAATCGGGAAAATCAGTCACACCAAAACCGTCACGAAATCGGTCACAATCGGAAGGGGAGTGACAATTCCTAAGCAATCTAAAGGCATATTATCTATTTTATGGAACCCGGAGATTCATTACCGCGCAAATCCAAAATTAAAAATCCAAAATTTAAAAATACAAATTTCCAAAATTAAAAAAAAAACAAAATAAAAAATTAAAACATCCAAAAATCAGATATTTAATAAATAATAAATTCCAAAATTTAAAAATTTAAAAATTAAAAATTAAAAAATTAAAAATACCAAAATTGAAAAAATCTAAAAATCCAAAATTAAAAAAACTAAAATACAAAAATACATTTAAAAAATTAAAAATACAAAATTAAAAAATACAAATTTCCACAATTAAAAAAAATTAAAAATTATAACATCCAAAAATCAAACATTTTAAAATAAAAAATCTAAAAATAAAAATATAAACAATTCAAAGATCGAAAATTTAAAAAATCCTAAATTAAAAATTCAAAGATCCAAAATTAAAAAGTCCAAAACCCAAAATTAAAAAAGTCCATAAACCCAATATTAAAAAGTCCAATAATGCAAAATTTAAAAAATCCAATAATCAAAAATTGAAAAAATAACAAAATAAAATAAAGTTTTACTTCTGTCGCGTGGCGTTCCACGCACTCTTTTTTTTTTTGTACATTTGTTCACGACTGTACTGAAAGATTTCATTTAGAGCGCTGAATAGCTGGTGCTATATTTTAAAACAGAAACCGTGGTCTGGTGTCTCCTCGCGGGATTACTAGCACTGTCTTATCGGTAGCAATCTAAAGAAAAGTCAGCATACATTTGCTTCCAGTCATAACTTCAGGTAGCTAAGAGGTGGACGCTAAGTGTTTATTCAAACATGAAACACTGGATTTACAATTTTCACGTCACTGATAAAACTCGAACTGGGTCACATTGGTTTACTTTAAAAATCACTTTGTTTCAGAAATATAAATAATACAGATTTACCCAATGGCAATAGACAATTCTTAAGCAAGCTAAAGGAAGAACCCGGAGTCGGCCGAGATGGTCGGCCGCGGTGGTGGTGATCTCTTCGTCTCTAGATCCGAAGGTCGCGGGTTCAAACCCGATCAAACCAGCGCTCGATGGGACGTAAAAATCCTGGGCACGGAGTCCTTTGGGAGGGACTTAAATTATCGCAGGCGGAGTAGCGGGAACCTGCTAGTCTATAAATAATAGACAAATAGTCCTGAAAATTGCACCATTTCATTGAAGTATTTCGGCCCGCCTTGTTAAATGTTTATGTTTCTTGGGCCGCTTTCCTAGAGGTTTGCCCATCACTGATCTAAACTACCCAAACCGAGGTCGATGCAACTGGATATTAGTAAAATGTGTGCGTAAAATTATCATTGAAGACTTCGGCCTTACAACAGAAAATCATTTATTGTCTTTTGTTAGAGAAGCATTAGAGAAAGAAAGTGTGCGTGGAACGCCACGCGACAGAAGTGAAACTTGTTTTAATTTTTGGATTTTTTATTTTGTATTTTTTAAATTTTGGATCCTTGATTTTTTATTTTTTTTTATTTTTTATTTTGGATTTGTTATTTTCTATATTTTTGTTTCATAGATTTTTAAAATGTTGGATTTTCGATTTTTTATATTTTGGATTTTTATATTTTCGATTTTTTATTTTTTATTTTGGACTTTTTAATTTTTGGATAAGCCTAAACATTGAGTTGATTGTTTTCTGCGCAGTCCGTTCCGTCACAGCGCCACTAATTTCTTGACGATTTTGTCCGTAACCCAAGTTTGGGTTAGCTCTCGATTTACACCTACCGCGGCTAAAGAAGTTTCACTTCAATAAGAGTAAAATACTCAGGGAGGATGAATAAAGAAAGAGCAGAACCAAGAAAAATATGGAGTGAATACGTGCGTGAGAAATATTTTAAGCACTTTCTTTCTATTCTTTCCTCACAAGATTCCAGTTTAACGTGAATAGCGCCTAGCAGGTAGGCATTTTCTCGTGCAGCAATGTATTGCGAAAAGGCGGAATTTGCGGCGTTCTTGAAACAAGTTAGAAGCAGATAAGACACAAGTTGGCGAGGTATAAATTTCTTTCCCCCAGACAGTTAGAATAGGGGGGGGGGCTGTTGTGATTATTCCTCTAGTTTATTGTGTCGAACTTCTTTCTCCCGCAATTCACTTACGAGACACGTAGCTGCAGACTGAATCGAGGGAGGAAAAAAGCTCCCTTAACTTTTCACTGCCGGTTAAATAAAGGTGCGAGTTACCCAAACGTGCCTCTGGAATTATCACATTGTAGCCGCTCCAATTACACCAGTGAGGTAATAGATTATTTAGTAAATGTAGACATTATTATTATTATTATTATTATTATTATTATTATTATTATTATTATTATTATTATTGTTATTATTATTATTGTTATTATTATTATTGTTATTATTATTATTATTAATGGTACTATTACTTTGGGGTACGCCGTAGCGAAGTGGTTGACGCGCTGCGCTACAAACCGGAAGGTCGCGTGTTCGATTCCCGATGAGGTCGTCGGAGTTTTTCAATTGGCCTAATCGTTCTGGTGGCACTATGGACCTGGGGTCGACTCAGCCTCCAACAGAAATGAGTACCAGAGTACCAGAAATGAGTAAAGGCGGTCGGTGCGTAAGGCTGACAACCTTACCACCTTCATGGGCCGAATGTCTAAACATCTGGGAGCCTCAACCTCCTGGAAACCTCTGGGCCTCCATGGCCTGTAATAGGGAACACTTTACTTTTTACTATTACTTTATTGAATTCAGTTAATCATTGTGTTTGTTATTATTATTGTAATTTCTATAATCTTTATGATGACTATTCCGTACAGGATGTAAAACATAGGCCAAAACTATAGGGAAACATTCCTTGCATACAGAGGGTAATATTTTCTTATATGAAGATAGGTCCGAAAATGCTTTATTTCCTTATTAGAGTATTATGCAGTATTATTCGATTTAATATAAAATATACTTACAGTAACTTATAAAAATGAACGTAATATGCATATATACACTTCAAAATATGCTTTGTTAAACCTAAACCCCAAAAATGCAATATGTACGAAATTGTCCATAAATAAGTCATAACATGCAAATTTCCACGGAAAAGACATATTTATTTTTAACCAGTAAGCCATGAAATGGATATTTAGCAAGTTGGAGATATGTAACATGTTTATACAAAAACGTTAATTTACACTGAAATCCTGTATCAATCATGTACAAGAATGTAATCAACTTCTACTAATCACAGTCGAGTATTCTCCACAAAAATGCCAAGGAGATGAGGTGATAATGTTTATAAAAAATCTACAAAAGTCAGACCAATGTCATATGTTTTTTCAACCGTACGAAGAACGAGTAACCAGCTAGTATGTAATATAGTACAAGGTTCCCAAAACACTAGTGCTTTTCCCCCTTTGTATGGCAATGCTGATACGTTGCCTACAATATTCGCCAACCCTAGGATCCCCTATTGTTACAGAGAATCTTCTACTTATCTCTGAAATTATCTCTTTGGCTGCGGCACACCATGGACCAAGAGTCTCAAGAGCAAAAACAACTAAATGGTACTGGTCAACCATGTGACAATACTTTTCAGGTAGATTTCGAAGAAAATCTACCTTGCAATCGATACCATGTCATGACTTTTGAAAAATTCTTTCATATCTTTACGTTTCATGCCTCTCTAAGTACGAAACCACCGCCCGCTCAACTTTTTTTTTTTATACATATATATCTTTACATGCTAGCAGCCGTAATTTTGAAGTTATTTGAACCAAATTTTATTATGTTATTTCTAGGCCCAATACTTCGGACAAGTTCGTTAATGAGCAAAATTGGCCCAAGGAGGAGGGGTCGGGGAGGGGGTTGAAAGATTGAAAAATTTATATCTCGGCCCCTATGAAGTATAGAGGGAAACTTTGTTTGAATAAATTAGAGTACTCCCTATGGAGTTCACAGTGACAACAACGATTTGGGGTTTTGGGGGTACGAGTTGGGGTTGGGGGATGGAAATTCAAACTTTTTGAAACCACGTCTTGTGGGGTATCGTAGAAAAGCTCTTTACGAGTACTCTAAAAATCAATAACTAGTTTTTCAATAGCTCTCATATAAGGCGAGATTTCAATGTTTAAAAAAGTGCTCTTTCGTCTTTTTTCAGTTATTATTGCGGGTTTGTCATGCCAAGGCCAAAGAAGAAGAGTCCTGTGCAGCGACAATAAATTAAACCAAAAGCACTTCGAAATCTACCCCAGCCTGTAGGCCTGCCTAAAGGGATGTTTTAACTTCAGAAATCGCAGCAAAGCCATGATTTTTACAAATACCTGGCAAATGTTTCATCCCATAAAAGTGATTTACTCCTAACCCAAGGGATCAATGTTAATTCGTCGGGTGTCTTATCATCTGATCGACTGATGCAAACTGGTTCCTAGATATAACAATATAAATAAAGGTTATGGATATAGCTCGCTGAATATTACATCCAGAAGGCAGTGAATCGTACGCCAATGTTTCCTGAATTTAATCTCGGCCCTCATTTAATATTTAAAATGCTTCATGTCACTTTGATGTATGGTATGATGTATTAATGGAAAACCGATCACACAGATTGTGATAATGGCTTCATATGGTTATACACACTTAGACAGCTTTAGAACAGCATATGGCTTAGTTCATATGGTGTAATTTAAAATGCATATGAAATATTAAATTACATTATATTAACCATTATGTATTAAAATCTGCCATGCAGTGAAAACGCACTTCTGTTAAAAGCAAGGAAAATTAAATCAGGTAAACTGATGTAACAAAGTGCTAGGATGCTTTTGTTTAATCAGTGATAATTGCAATTATGACATGCAAAAAAAAAAAAGTTATTTCTGTAATCGATCTCCGAGTTAAGCGTCAGATCGATTCATTAAGCGGGGCTTAGGCAGAACAAAGGTCTAAAGTTTGAAACTTAACCTTAATTCAAACTCGTATGCAACAATATAAGAAATTCTTAAAATATTTCAACATTTCACAAAATACACTGGCAGAGAACTTCGACTAACATATGTAGGCTCAATTATTCCACAATAATATACAGCTGTGCATAACAGTATTCATGTAGTACTCATTTCAACTTGATCAACGAAAAAAACAAACCTCTGTCTAGTTTTATAATCATATGCCAAGGAATATGTCAAAGCTTACAGTATTGTAACTTCCAAAGCCGTATATGAACAGTGTAAAATAATATGTTGCCATGATAATTGATTTGTATTTGATAAATTCTTCCTAATTTACTACCATAAAATAGGCACTTCGTACAGTTTTTGTCCTACGTGTCCAAAGTATGGTCAAGAACTCGACGATTAGAAAGCTCAGCATGGTGAAAACAACCTTAGATTTGAGTTCTTTGGCCCAGAAAACCCCTGCACATTGAGTTTTGTCCAAATCAAACAATGTTTGTCCATTTAAGCCTATATTCGTTATGAATCATCCATAAACTAAATTATTAATAATAATTATGAAGAAACTGCTAATAAGTATTCTGTTTTTCTCCAGTCATTTTAGAGCCTGTTTTAGGTCGTATATGAAACCTAAAACATTAAGTACTGGAAGAATATATTTTAGGTACCTAAAATGCCCTCTTAAGGACCAAATAGTTCGCGGACTATTCATTGAATTTTAGCAATTAATACACTATTAAAATCCCGTTACTCATAGTGTTGTTCTAAGCTAATGGGTAATGGGTTAATTTTGATATGCCAATAAAATCTACTCACATTCCTTGACAGACGGAATTACGTAACAGTCAGTGTTTTTGCTAGCAAGTTCTTAGATAATCTACTTGAAACAATTGCCTATCGAAATTACTTAATGGTATCAATTTTCATGTTACAAAATATCTCGTGACAGATAAAATTATGTTAATTGTAAGAATGTGGAATGGTTTATTGTCAAATTCATAGAAATAATTGCCTATCGAAATTACTTAATTGACAATTTGTAGAACCTACCATATGTTAGTCGGTAACATAACCTCCACTGAATGTCCACTGTCGCATTGGGGCTGCTTACTTTGTGTCGCAATATGACGAATACACAAATTAAGTTCTTCTAGTGATTCACATGACCGACGGCGTGGTCTTGTGGTTAGCGTCGTTGACTTCAGATCCATTGGCCCGGGTTCGATCCACGGTACCTTCTCGGATTTTTCTGAGGTAGGGAGGTCTGGTAGGGGTGTACTCAGCCTCGTGATTCAAATTGAAGAGCTACTTGATACAGAAGTAGCGGCTCAGGTCATGAAAACCACAATTAACTGCCGTGGGTGTCGGCATGCTGAACACATGCCCCCCAATCCTGCCATCTGCCTGTGGTAGATGACGCAGCGGTCGGGTGGTAGGCCAAGTCCCTCCAGGGATGTAGCGCCACAGAGTTTAGTTTAGTTTTTAGTGATTCACATCAGAGTATATTTCGCATTTAGTTTTGTCAAACATTGTATTCTCGCCTATGAATAGTAGAATTTTCATATTTTCGAAATAGGATACTGGTTTCATTGAGGATGCTGCAGCTAGTGGGGGTACCTGACTCAGAGAAGTCTGGAGAATGTCGACGCCAGTTTTATGGGACATCTTCGTCATCTTATCTCGGAGAGAGGACAACTCGTTTTGTTTTGTGTTCCCCTCTCTTCTTATATTCTCCTGTTAACAATCGCGATGCTCTTTTTTTTTCCTTCTCTCTGCTCGGAAAAGTTTCGTTTCCATAGCAACGGTTCACTGTGTCGATAATTCGATAACTCGCAGTCGTCAGATAAGAAATATGCAAATCTATATACCAATATATCTACTTGAAGCAATAAAGAGAGGAAAGTTCATTGAAAGTACATTTTGTTACAGAGAAGGAAAGCAAGGTGGATAGAAGAGAATATGAAAGGGAGAATATCGAATTCCGTAAGGAATAATTTCTTCCTGAGCCATGGACACCTGATATTGTGAAAATATTAAAGTCCAATCAACATCTTTTAATAGAAAATGAGTAATAAGATTATTTCCGTTAATTTCTAATTATTTCTTTCTCCTCCTGTACCTTCAGTAGAATACTAGGCCTACAGGTACTGGTAAATGAGTTCCAACCTAGAATATAATCTTCCAGCAATTTTTATAGATTGTGTGAAATCCCGCGACAATGTCCAAAGGAACATATTATGGGATATAAAAAAAGAGGAAAGGTATGCCACCACATCTAATAAGAGTTAGCCTATCTCTCTCGAATCCTATGCCCCCATGTTGGGCGAAGGGCCTCCAAGTGGAGGTTTCTGTTTACCGATGTGAATTTTTTTATTACGCTTATTTTCCTAGAGAGGGCAGAGAGATAGGTGGCAAGCCCATCGCCCCTTAAACCCCCTCCGGAAACTAAGGTATTACTTGGACGTGAAAGGGCCGAGAAATTTTTCTCAGAGACTCTAATTTAGGCTTGGAGTTCTTTTACGTGCCGTAAATCTACGACACGGGCCCCCCAGCTTAAAGTCCCTCCCGGAGGACTCCGTGCCCAGGATTTTTATTTAGAGGGGGGCACGCTACCTCTAGACCACCGCAGCCGACAATAAGAGTTATACAGAGTCTTTATCCAGAAGCAAAAAATACAAAAACGTTGTGTGAAAAATTTCCATAAAATATGTCAACATTTTACGAAATGCACAGGCAATACTAATAATGTATGCCTACGATTCGCTGACACGTTTGTTCCAGGTTTAAAGCAGCCGTGTGGGTTACGAATGAATTAAATTCAATCTGAAATCAATCTGTCAGGAATTATTTGCTTTCACACGAGCGTTGAAACTGAAAATTACTCACATTAAAATGTAATGTAGATATCACTGTGCTACAAACTAAAAGCATCCGGGTTAGAACCGTGATGAGGTAGTCGAGATTTTTCAATTGGCCCTGGGGTTGACTCAGCATTTAAGATATGCATACCAGGAGCAATCCGAAGTAAAACTGGTCAGGCTGAAAATATTACTACCCTCATGTACCAAATGGGGTACGCCGTAGCGTAGTGGTTGAGGCGCTGCGCTACAAACCGGAAGGTCGCGGGTTCGATTCCCGATGAGGTCGTTGAGATTTTCCAATTGTCCTAATCCTTCTAGTGGCACTATGGCCCTTGGGTCGACTCAGCCTCCAACAGAAATGAGTACCAGGAGCAACCCTGGGGGTAAAGGCGGCCGGTGCGTAAGGCTGACAACCTTACCACCTTCATGAGCCGAATGTCCAAAATCTGGGAGCCTCAACCTCCTGGAACCCTCTGGGCCTCCATGGCCTGTATAGGGATCACTTTTACATGTACCAAAGATCAAAAAATCTAGGAGCCTCAACCTCCTGGAACCCAAAGCCCTATATATGGATTACTTCACAAAATCTAGTAGTCAGCGCTTCTGCTATCACGAGGCAGTGGGTTCGATTCCCTCTCCGGCAAAATGATATTTTATGTTTCAGGGAGGAAAAAAAGGTTTCCCTGCCCTTACCAGCTCTTTTTTTTTTTTTTTTCATTTTACGGTTGTTAATCTTAACCGTGGTTAGAGAAACTGGTCATAAACCGTATTTCAAACCTCCCAAAGGCCCCTATGAATTAATCAGTGGAGTAGTGTAGGCTATGTAAGATATTTCATTGTCTAGAGGGTTGCATCGTGCCGGAGAAAAGACACAGGGGGCCAGGCTGAGGAATAAAAAAAGAGCATTTCAGTGCGAGTATCGCGAGATATATCGATTGTTCTCATGTGAGAGCGACTGAGTGAGTAATCTAACAAATTGCAAAGCTCTTTAACACACCCTCCTGTTTACTTTCTTTCCGCGCAGACGCAGTTGCGTCGCTTACCGTAAACGTTTCGGCAAGTTTTCATAGGCAAAATGGAGGAAAGTAACAAATAATGAGTGAAAAGTTATATAAGGAACAAAATAAAGCAAAAATAGAGAAGTGACGAAGAAAATCATCTTAATAGAAATTTCACGAAAGTAAAAGAATAAAAAAGGTTAGATTTGTGAAATTATGGTTTATATGAAATATAGAACGTAGAAAATACATTAAGAACTAGACAGAAAGGGAAATAACACATAGAAATAAATTAAGTATGAAGAGAATAATTGCACAAATATAAATATATGGAAGGGTGATGACCGTGAAATGTAGAAAGGTAGAGAAAAGTGATCCCTCCACAGACCGTGAAAGCCCTTAGGTTGCATCTATCATTGGATTCGCATATGTGTTACTAGCTTAAAAATCCCGGCGTCGCCCGGTTTTTGTACTTTGCGTGTAATTCAAAATTAAATTAGGAGCATAGAAAGTCATTTGACGGTTTCAAGTCACATATTTTTCAGTATTTATAAGCCTATCTTCTTCTGTCGTCGTTTGAAAATAACCTACATTTTACTTCTTTAATTCCCAAATGTGTTATTTATAGAAAGGAAAAGAAGAAATGGATGATACCCACATAAGTAGATCATAAAAGTTCATTTTATTAGAAATATTCTCAAGAGGCAAAGAGGGTTTTATTTTGGCGTTAAGGAATATATCCAGAGCGTGGAGAGGAGATAACGGAATCCCTTACTGATGGCGACAGAGGCAGTAATTTCTGTCTGGCAGTTCTGTACTCTGTGATTTTATTGGTATGGCAGTCCATCAAGGAATTTTCGCTCTACTTTATTGCAACAGTTTATTTTCCTTCGCATCTGCATGCTTAGTTAAACGGTAGATTAAGATGATTAAAATACTCAGAAATTATACAGAAAAACTTCTCGAATTTTCTAAGCTGTAAAAACAGTAAAATTCGCGACTTTTAAAGCGGGATTCTCTCTTTAATCATTTTCTACCCCTTCGATCTGTGGCGTAGCACGGAATATATAAGCAGAACACCGAGGGCGAGGGGAAAGTGTACCCCAATTTTTGTTTGTTTCTTTCTATCTCTTTTTCTCTTAAAAGGTATTGAAATACATGTTACATATCGTTGAGTTCGATCAATAAAATAAAATAGACTTAATACCCGTAATTAAATCACGGAAGATGAAATGGGCTGGACATGTTGCGCGCATGGGAGAGGAAATACATATATCAAAAGTATTGACTGGGAGACTCGAAGGGAAAAGACCACTTGGAAGACCTAGACGTAGGTGGGAGGATATTATTAGGATAGATTTAAAGGGAAGTAGACTTTGAGAGGGATGATTGGATGGAGTTAGCACAGAGTAGGGTTGAATGGCGGGCTCAGGTAAGCGCAGCAATGAACCTTATGGTTCCATAAAATAGGTAATATTCCTTTAGCTTGCTGAAGAATTGTCTATTGCCATTGAGTAAGTAAGTAAGACTTGATACTGTTTTAGAGAGCGTGTAATATTTACTAATGTTATTATTTCGTCCAGAAATGATAATTTTTGCTGGAATTCGTTTTAAAAATGGGGTTGCGTTTATTTTTCCAGTTATTATTTGAATTCGTACTGTTTCACGATAAAAAAAGAAAGAAAACTCTGCAAGCATTTGTCGTGATGTCTCGCGAATTTCACGGATCTGTACTCACAATTATTACTTTCATTTAATAGTAGGTCACGGAAGAAGGCACTTGTTTTCTTTTCCGAATAATTGAAGCTTGATACATAGCCCCCTGTGCTCGAGATATCGGTATATTTATATGAGTAATGCATGTTTCTTGCCGACCGAACTTGAGAGTGGCGTGTGAAATATATAATGTTAACAGTTGGCATAACTGATTGAGCTCTTAGGACAGCGTTCCCAGTCCAGCGTACGTGGAAATGTTTTTGCAGCCTCCACGTTCGCTTCGGGAAAAATGGATGTAATTCTGAGAGAGTAGAAAGGAAAATGTGGTCCAAGTCAATACCAAAGCAGGGAGTTTCAGATCTATAGCAAAGATACATTTCCCATTCTATGCTGCCATTTTCTCTTGAGGCCATAAACATTTTTTGAAAGTTCAGCAAGAAAGCGCTGCAGTTGGATTTGCGTGAAAATGTAGGCGGAGTTGGGGAAAAGGTGAATAAAGTTTTATACGGTTTTTCTTCTTCTTATTTTCTAGCTCGCTTCATGCAGATTTACTGCCGTGGTCAAGTGTCTGGTTTTTATTAGGCGCCAACTATAAACCTGAGAGATGACAGTGCGCCGCAAGTCCCTCATTTGTTTTTACGCATCTCTTTCTCTCACAAATGAAGTTAAAGTTATTTTGTTTCAGGCTAACTCCCGGATATTCATGCCCGCTTTAAGCTGAGAGTTATTGCAGTTTGTGGCTCTTCTTTTTTTATATAGCATAGCTACTTTAACATAGTTTAATTCGGCCATGCATTTTACTCGAAGCAACAAGCCCTGGGAACAAGAAAATGGACAATGCTATTGGAGTAAAAATTGTAACTAAATTGTACATCTTATGTGATTTATTTATTTTGTTGCACTGCAAGTGGGTCAACAACCCGGTGGCAGTATTGCAATAAATACCAGCCATACATAGACACAAAAGTGACACACATTAAATATCACAACAGCAGCTATCTACATGCCTGATAATTAAAAAAGATATATTTCCATTCAAACTATAGCATATAAAAATTACATAATGAGAATATTATATGAAAAAATATTATACATTATCATATACCCTATTCAATATATTTTTTAAAATCTTGGCGTTAGCAGGAAAAGTTTCGAAGGTTTCTGCAGGTAAGTCATTCCAATCCTGAATCCCTCTATTTAAAAAAGAAAATTTGGCAATATTTGTTCTCTGAGATCTACCCCTTATTTTGTGTTTGTGATCCTTCCTACTTTTTTAATCTGGTTCTTTAGTTTTGCTGTGAAGCTCTTCATATGCCGGTTGTTCGTGTATACATAATAATACATACATTTTAATCTATTTATTTTCCTTCTAGATTCTAAAGATTTCCACCCTAATGTTTTTAACACAGCCGTAACGCTGTCAGATTCTGGTGCTTATTCATAACAAATCTTGCAGGTTTTCTCTGCACCATTTCTGTGTTATTAGGCCTGCCTGATACGGATCCCATACACTGATAGCATATTATAAATTTGGTCTCACCAATGATTTATAAGCTGACTCTTTGGTTTTTAAGTTCCTTCCACTTAATGCTCTAAATACGAAGTGCACTGTGCTAATTAAATTTCCTATATGTGTATTCCAGTTCAATCCCTTATTAAGAGTTATTCCTAAATAATTGCAAGATTCTACTCTCGTACGTTGTGTATAAAGTAGAACTCCAGTTTTCTGGATTAATTGGGACCGGACCCGGTCCTGATAATTGGATAAATAATGAAAAAAGTGATTTCCCTTAAAAAAAACGAAATTTTAATATCCCGTAATATTAATTTCATGATTTAAAAAATTGTTTATATTTTATCGATTTTGGTGGCTAAAAGTTGTGCTTTTTCGCAAATAATCGGCCCTGAAAAAGGGTTTCCCAATGCTCGCAGAAATCACTTGAATGCGGCCTCAAAGCGTTCCGGATAGCTGGACTTCGGATGATTGGCGCTCTACTGAAGTTACAAGAAATAATAAATAAGATTTATTACATTTCATAGATTCTCAGTACATGTCAAAAGACAATTTGAATTTTGAACGAGACCAATCTATTTTTGATCGTCGCCGTGAAAAATTGGACGGTGTTATGAAAAATGGGTTAACCCACAAATGTTTTCTTTTTTTAGTTTTTAACATCTTTGGTTGGGTGAAATTAGAAACTATATTAAGCAAACATGATTTGAGCAACTTTCTGTCTTACTATACCCTCTAGAAGCCAAACTGTCACCTTACTTCACGATACTAGCCATTGTGTGTTAAGCAAGAACCGGTTAACCCACGTGATTTGAAAGATGTGTTCTCATTAGTTCCAAAAGATGTACATTCTTTTTAGAACTTCTTGAAGAATGCACAACAAGGATATTTTGTTGATGACATGAAGGTTTTGGCAATGGCATGAGTATTTGTGATGAAGGTGATAATGGAGATGCAGAAATAAATACATCTGCCGAATCATTTCAGAGATTTCCTCACGAAAAACATTTTGGTATGAAGCGTATTTTTCTATTTTGGTCAGGAGTTTTCATATTTCGTTTAATTTTTTTAAGCTATAACAAACTAGTCAACATTTGAAAGTTTTCTTTGTCAGTATTTGTGTGTTAAAGTTTTGCCATTATTACACTATGTAATACATAAACCATGTGCCCGGGGCCCGGAATTTGATGACATGTCATCTTTTAACTCGTGGGTGAAGCCGCGGGCATCGGCTAGTTTTAAACAATCTTAACTCATTATTTGGCGAAACTCAATTTCTCGCATAATATACAAACCCGTGGCGGACTGCATAGAAATCAGGTAACTCAACAGTTAGTCTCCTAGTTTATTATTTACTATCTTTTTTTTTAATTGTATATAGTAAAGTAGAGTGATCCCTATACAGGTCATGGAGGCCCAAAGGATTCCAGGAGGTTGAGGCTCCCAGATTTTGGACATTCAGCACGTGAAGGTGGTAAGGTCGTCAGCCTTACGCACCGGCTGCCTTTACCCCCAGGATTGCTCCTGGTACTCATTTCTGTTAGAGACTGATTCGACCCGAAGGCCATGGTGCCAATTGAAAAACTCAAACGACCTCATCGGGAATCGAACCCGCGATCTTCCGGTTTGTAGCGCAGCGATTCAACCCTCTACGCTACGGCTTACTCCTCTGAAATAGTACTTAGAAATTTTAATTATTTTTTTTTCATTTTTTCCCCTCCAATTTATTATTCCTTTATGAAAAACTACTGTGTCTTATGGGATACACTGTCATTTTAAGGGTTAAGGTCATATTTTCTTGCATATTTCTTACATTTAGGTCGTAAACATCCGAGTTCTAGTAATTGCAAATAAAGTACCGTACTTACTTATTTACTTACGTTGAAGCTATAGGCGTATATGGTTCGATGCAATTCATCAAAATAATTATAATTATAATTAGTGACGTTATTTGAGTTAGTGAACGGTGTAAGTGCCGGGTATGACGCTGCCATCTGGTGGGGAAAGTCAACACCTGTACATATGGGGAGTTAATGGATCTCGTTCCACGGGCAAGTCGCATTGTCAGGGGCAGTGTTACGAGACAATTGAGAAACGATACACAGAAGCCAATTAAGATAATAATAGTTGAAAGCCGATATCCTTCAATTAGCTGGATTGCTATGACAACCTATTTAGATTAAACTTAACAACGAACCGACGTAACGCTTTTATCATGATTTAGACTGCTTTTTAGATAAACTATGGTACAATATTATACATGTTTGTTTCCATTGGAAACCGTACTATCGGACGATAACAATACAATAAGGTACAATACCGACATTACTACTGTTAGAAAACATTTAAGCTATATGTTAATAAGCTAGCTGTGGAAGTGTGTCCGAAAAATATGACTGCAATTAAGTATTGTCAAAGTCCTCTTGATTCAGTAGCAAGTATAGGCCTAGTCAAGGCCCTCTTTATTAAGTGCCAGTATGGCACTTTATGAGATTATGTGGGGACGGGAAAATGTCTGTCCGTCCGTCTCTCCATGTTCCTGTACGCGCGATAACTCAAATACGCTTTATCGGATTTTCATGAAACTTGGTATACGCATTTATAATTTCTACGTTAAAAAGCTTGTTTATTTTGGACCAAATTGATTTACCGGTACCAGAGTAACGACTAATAAAGTTCACGTGTTTTTTTTTTTTTTTTTTTTTTTTTTTGTAATCATGTCTATACTCAATGCCGCATTTCTAATCATGAGGGCTTTGACTCCAATTCTATCAGATGTTTGTTTATATCGTTTATCAAGTTTAAATTGAGTACTACTGTACATGAATACTGTTATATAGGCCTAACGAAGGTATATTACTGTAGAAATAATTAGCGGAGTTCTTTACTACTGAATTTTGTGAAATGTTGACATATTTTAAGAATTTCAAGTTGCAATTCATTTAGCTTTGACAAATAACACTATTTGTTCACATAAGGTTATCAAACCATACCGTTAAACTGAGCGAGATTGCCGAAATGGTAAGGTCTTAGACTCTAATTCTTTAGGTCCCAGCTTCAAATCCCAGAGCCGGCCAATTTGGCGAGGACTTTTTATGTGAGTGTGCGTTTGTCAAGATATCACAAATCTATAGTTCTGCTGATGCTGGACGATTTTAATCTGATTAAAAAAAAAATTCTGCATATCACAATTGCAATCATAATTGATTCAACAAAAACATTCTGGCACTTTGTTACATCAGTTTACCTGATTTTATGCAAAGTCAATTACAGTCAAAGCTTTCTTTATTCAATAACAAGTGCGTTCGTATGACTGTATCACATAATGTTTTAACATAATAGGCAAAACGGTATTTACTATGTAAACGTGTATTCCATTATTGTAAATATTTCAAGTGGTCTGTGTTTTGTGTTTTTAAATTTTTTCTCTTGTTCTAAATAAGAAAATAAGTAAATAAATGCATTACGTGAACAAAGGAAAATAATGGAAGCAAGCATTTCCCTCGCAGGTAAATTCGTTGAGCTCAGGTTGGCAGCAGGAACAAAAGACATCAGAGTGACGTGCCTTTGTTCCGCTCTGTGATGCTCTGCTGTCTCGTGTAATCCTCGCATTCAACTGTTTTATCTTAATATGGTTTTAAAAATCTTCTTCCATGGAGGAGTTCGTTTAGGAACAGTTTGAGCAATATAGTGCAGTATTTAAACAGCTGATTCATAGATATTGGGAAGTCCCTGCCCCAGCTTTGAGTGAGTGTGTATCATGGGAATACAGCTAAATCCAAAAACTCATTTCTTTTTACGAGTAAATACTTCAAAAAGTGGAAATCGCGTAGGATATGTGAACCTTGCGTGTTAGATTTACTTTCCATCTTAATAATTCTGGGCTAGAAAGCATAAGTAGATAAGCCTCTCTTTATATGAGAGGGTTTCAAGATTATAGGAACTTATTAAAAAACAACTTGTGCATATTGCCATCTATAATAAAATCAGGTAAACTGATATAACCAAGTGCCAGTATGTTTTTTTTTAATCAGTGATACACGCAATTATGATAGGCCCATGCATAAAAGTTATTTTTGTAATAGATTTCCGAGTTAACTCCAAAAATAAAATGTGCTGGCAATAATAATAATAATGATGCAATAGACCTACGATTCGCTGATATCTCTGTTTCAATTTAAAGCAGCCTTAAAGGTTATGAATGAATAAAAAGTCAATATGAAATCTATCTGTCAGGAATTACATTAGGTATATTGCTGCACAGGAACGATAAGAAAAATACTCACAGTAAAATATAGCCTAATGTAAATATCGGTAGTCTACATAACCATAGAATACACATTATAATATCAATATTCAACGGCTAGTTGTTATAAATCGTTTATTTAAGTTATTATTTAGCCACACTGACATCGTTATGAAGAAACAAATCAATGAAGGCTGCTAACAATATCAATAAACGATTGGCAATTTGTTAAGTTTTTTTAATACATGGTGGGCCTTGAAAGAATATTGATTACAAAATTAATATTGATATGCGCATTACTTCGATACCGATCAACCGATTTGGCCCTAATTCAATAGGCTTGTACCCAAAAACGTCATAAATTCGTATACCAAGTTTCAAGAAAATCCGATAAAGCGTATTTGAGTTATCCACGCCTTTGTGATATATTACCATAAAAAGGCACTAAATTGGGCATTATTCCGGTACCGCCCAACCGATCTGGTCCTATATCAATAGACATCTTCCCATGGACATTATAAATAGGTATTCCAAGTTTCATGAAAATCCGATAAAGCGTATGTGAGTTATGGCGCCTTTAAAATATACACTAAATTGGGTTTTACTCCGGTACCGGTGAACCGATTTGGTCCAATTTCAATAGGGTTCTTCCCATGGACATTATAAACGCGTATACCAAGTTTCATTAAAATTCGATAAAGCGTATTTGAGTTAGAGCGCGTACAGACACACGGACGGACGGACGGACGGACAGACGGACAGACATTTTTCGTCCCCCACACAATCTCATAAAGTACCATACTGGCACTTAATAAAATCCGGTAAACTGATATAACAAAATTCCAAAATGCTTTTGTTTAATCAGTGATAATTGCAATTATGATATGCAGAAAATAAGTTATTTTTGTAATCAATTTCCGAATTAGGCAGGGCTTAGGGAAGGGCAAAGGTCTAAAGTTTAATAAGCATAGGCTTATGTGAAGGAATATGTGAGTAGTGTTATTTGTCGAAGTTAACTATATTGCAACTTCCCAAGCCATAAATGATCACTGTAAAGCAATATG
Organism: Ectobius pallidus; assembly: GCA_964059195.1. NCBI lineage: Eukaryota > Metazoa > Arthropoda > Insecta > Blattodea > Ectobiidae > Ectobius > Ectobius pallidus. Next base: position 141,861,240 of record CAXKWD010000006.1, read on the forward strand.
TTGTCATAAGAACATATTTGATTATATATTACCTAAAATAGGCACTCAATTGAGTATATTACTCCGGGACCGGTCAACCGATTTGGTTCAATATGAATAGGCTTCTTCCCATGGACATTATAATAAATTGCTTATACCAAGTTTCTTGAAAATCCGATCACGCGTATTTGAGTTGTCGCGCGTACAGACATTTTCCCGTCCACCACACAATCTCAGAAAGTACCGTTCTTCCACTTAATAATAAGAGGAAGTGTTTACTTGTCTGTATATGTGCAATGCCCAGCCAAATCTATGGCTCCAAACTTTCGGACACCAACTCTGAGTCCATCTTCTATGATCTGATTGAAAAGTTTCCCCCTGATTTTTGGAACTATTTTTGCTATGAGACCAAACTTTATTAAATTTTCAGGGTGTACAGGATATAAACAGAAAGCAGAACCTATAAATTTTCAACAGATTAGCTTCTAAATATAATAGCTTTTCAACAAAATAGCCTTCTTAATCAGATCCCAGAAGTTGAACGCAGAGTTGGTGTCCGAAAGCTCGGAGCCTTATAAAACTTCGATCGACTGATAGCCCGTGAAGAACTTACCCATAGTATTCGCCAAGAAAGAATTCAAATCTTCCATATTTGTTAATATTTACTATAAAAGATTAGCCTATATCTGAAAGCTTGAAAAGCAAAGTCTCGTCAATTCGCAGTTGAATTCAATATTATTTTCTGAAGTTGTTACTTTTTCTCGTCACCCACAAGTCAGCTGCACCATTAGTCTTATATAAATAACAATAAAATCTACACCACCGTTACTGAACAGCAAACTAACAAATAAAATATATATTACAATATTAATTATAATATTACTAATATAATATACGCCTTGGCATAGTGGTTGAAGCACTAGGTCGCGTGTTGGATTCCCGATGAGGTCGGTGGAATTATTCCATTGGCACTATGGCCCTGGGTTCGACTCAGCCTCTAAGGGAAATGATTACGAGGCGTGTTTCTGGGAGTAAAAATCGGGCGGTGCATATGGCTGACAACCTTACCATCTTCCTGTGCCGATATCTCAATCTGGGAGTCTCAACCTCCCGGAAACCCAACGGGTCTCCATGGACCCTAAATAGGATCACTTGACCTTTTTAAAATATAATTTACTAGCAGGTGCCCGCGGCTTCGCCCACGATAATTAATTGAAAAATTAAAAATTAAGAGTATAATAATTAGGGCCTGGATTCTGATGACCTAAAATTGTTTGAAAAATTACCTATAAAATTAACCTAAATTTTAAAGAAAATTACTTAATAATTATAAAAAATGACCTAAAACTGATATTTTATTTATACAAAATTATTATTGTACACACAAAGTTATAGACTAGTTTGTGCATAAGTGTAAAAACTGTAAATAACTGTAATGTTGTGAATGTTCTTTTTTCACGGAAATTTATACTGGCACTGAGGCACTGGTGAGTCAAAATTCGGCACATCCTTTTGTGGTCTGCCGGATTATATTCTTGTTTAATTGAGGGTAAACAGTGGTTTGCAATCTCAAAACCAAGCAGGTGGCAGACTCTGGTACCTAATCAATCTAATAACTAGGGGCGGATTTCTATGGCCTAAAAAATAAGATACATGCATGCATTTATGACCTAAAAAACATTAAAATATGACCAATAAATTTTAAAATATGACTTTACCACTTACACATTGTGTATATTTTTTAAGTTTCATTACAATACATTCTATTAAAATATAGAGTTAATTATTTAAAATATCTGTAAATTCTCAAAAAGTATCATTTTAATGCAAGATCTGCAAAATATGATATGAAACTTCAAAATTTCTTTAATATGGACACAAATATGCAAAAAAAATGTGACCTAAATATGCATATTCATACTAAATATGCTACAATAGTTGAAAATTTCCTAAATATACAGTTATATGCACAATAAAAGCTGTTCCATTTTCACAGGATGATTGGAATCGGGTTTAAATTAGTCGGAAACCTGAAATAATGCAAAGGGGAAAAATATGACATGTCATAGAAATCCGCCCCCTAGTTATAATATTTCATGGGACGATTGTCTAAAACTCAGGAATCCTTAACCTCCTGTGGACGTAAGGCCCTCCATGACCTACGTAAGAGTGCGAAAAACATCTCCCCCTGCAAGTTTATGGACTAGCGCCTATGTGTAGCCTGGATACTGCACGCAATACACCGGTGTAGGAGAAGTGTTCGCTCCTGTACGGCGCTTCCCTTCGTATAGTGGAGTTCATGCGAACAGCTTTGAGAAAATGACTCCATTTGCAATATGAATAGCATATTGTATTTCAATGCTTAATAATCATTTATTAACGTGACTTAGCTTAATTTAAATTATTGTAGGAATTTTTCAGGGGTTTTATACAGTATGTTTCCTTTCTCTACATGCACCAACATTGTGGTTTCATGACTTCATTATTCACGATGGATATACAGATGAATAACACCGAAATATTTTACTTGTGTATAGAGGGGACATATACAAGCAACTATTATTAGGAGATTTTTGTCTAGGCATTCAATTTTTCCTGTTACAGCATAAAATCTCCAAGGGCATGGCCGCCACTGATTTCTAACATTTGAAAAAAAAAACAAAAACAAAAAAAAAAAAAAAAAAAAAAAAAACTTCGTTGTAACACTAGAGTTATGAATAAAAAAACTAATTCTAACTAAAAACTAATAATATTCAAGACGTATATAAAACCTGAAAAGTGGGTACAGAATTTCAGGGTGGAGCATAGCACTGCCATTAGTTATAAAATAACAATAGTAATACAATACAAAATTTTGTCGTTTCTTTGATTCTCACTTCCGACTGAGACATGTCAACACTTTAACGCCGAATTTTTCCTTCTTGCATTAAACAAACAACACTTCAAAGACAGCACCGCTAGCGACGAAAAAAGTTAATACACTCAATGTAAATACATGAAAATGACTAAATAAGGAAGCAAATGACATGAAAACGACAAAATAATGACCTAAAATTTAAATAAATACCCTAGAATATAAAATTGCAAAAAATGACAAAAATGACCTAATAAAAATGCATGTCTGTAATCTAGAGGCATGATTAGGATTCATCCACAAGATGGCAATGTCTATGCAGCATCAATAAAAATATGACATGTCATTAGAATCCGGGCCCTGGTGATGATTATTAAAGCATTATATTTATTAACACTTGCACGCAAATCATTCATAAACTAAACCATTAATAATTAATGAAACAGCTAAAATTCGGGCTTTAGAGTACATTCCACGATTAGAAAGCGCTGCCTTGGAAAACGATCTCAGATTCGATTATGCAGTCCCAAAGCTACCTGTGAACACATATTACGTGTTAAACTATCAATATATATTAGCTGGTGCCCGCGGCTACACCCGCCATTATTAATTAACTCTAGGATTTTTAAGAAATTTACACCGGCAGTTTATTAAAAATGTTTGTGGTTCAGAGCTATGAAAAGTGTAAGTAAAATTAGAATATTTGTACATTGTGTTCATTTCACTTAGGCCTTACATAATAAATAAACGGGTTTCCTAATTTTGTACTCTTCGTGAAAGTTTAGACTGCGAGAGACGAACATCGCCGAGTATAACCGATGTCTCACGAAGTGAGGGAGCAAGCACTCTATTTAGGGCCGTTGAATTATATAAGAGTAGATACTGTACGAGTGCCACGCCTGTTGTACCGACTTTCTATTGGATATTAAGAAAACAACTTTGAAACATGAAGTATAAACCAAACTCCGTGGCGCTACATCCCTGGAGGGACTTGACCTACCACCCGACCGCTGCGTCATCCCCCGTAGGCAGATGGCAGGATTGGGGGGCATGTGGTCAGCATGCCGAAACCCACGGCCGTTAATGGTGGTTTTCTTGACCGGAGCCGCTACTTCTCTATCAAGTAGCTCCTCAATTTGAATCACGAGGCTGAGTGCACTCCCTACCTCAGACAAATCCGAGGAGGTACCGGGAATCGAACCCGGGCAGACGGATCTGTAGTCAGCGACGCTAACCACAAGACCACGCCGGCGGACTGAAACATGAAGTATACATATTAATATTTTTAATGCTGCAGCTGTGATCGCGGGAAAGCAAGTATATAGTAATTATTTATGTTGCATAGTGCAGATTATTGTCCTTATGTTGCACACATCACTTGTAAAACGCAGTAATTTATAGAAATTTTCCTTTGTGATTTAAAAATTATCTTCCGCTATCACAGTGACGACTACAGCAATTAAAATATTATGGATGCAAATCTGCCACATAAAGAATATCCTCGATACATGCTTACAATTAGGGTGATTTCTATTTTAAAACTTCAATATAGCCTAGATAAACAAAATTAAATAGACAATGTTAAGGCTAGTGTCCACTAGAGAGCGCTAGTCCAATCCTGAGAGAACCGTGTCCGCTTGAAACAAATATCACGCTAGTTTTCGTCTCGCATTTACTGACAAGATGGACTAGCAACAATGTATTATTCGATGTTAATATTAACTTAGGCGTATTATGAGAGCTAGCTGAATGCTTTTGAACGAATTATTATACGTTTAAAAAATTTAACAATTTAATATTGTCAGGATTTCGTCACAACATCATGAAGTATTAGTGAATTTGATTGAGCCACAAATTAGTTAGGAGAGAACTCTCAGCTATACGAAACAGATTCGTATAGTGTGAGCTGCTCTCGGAGATTGATTGGAAAGTTCACTCTCTAAATGCCACTCTCTACTAGCTCTCAGACACGTATCCACGTACCGAAATACAACTCTCCAGAGCTTTTTTTCAGCTGTATTTATACTCCTTTTAGCTACGAAGTCATATCAGGAGTTCGGCATATGTGTCTGAACAGTAGGGTAGGCCATGGAACTATTGACTGTCAATTATTTCTATTATTGGTGTATTTTTATGGAGTAAATTTCAACTGATAGGGTCTATTAATTCAAATGGATAGGATACATGATGAAATGCTGAGGATGATTCACTGTAGGTAAATGTCCAATTCGACATTTGCCTTTAGATTGGGGAAGCCATGAAAATACCCATGTCAAATCGGCCGGCCACAGGATTTGAACCTGGGACCTACCGAATGAGAGTTCAATACGTTACCATCTCGGCCACCTCACTCGGTTTTCGAGAGTTTCTCGCACTTTCAGCTCTCATGTGGACACTTCTTAGCATTCAAATATTTAAATTTAGCCTTCAAACATTTAAATTTTTGTAACAGAATTACAAGATATTCCAATTCCAAAACTATTTGTGTGTACCCACTTACAACAATCTTTCAAATAAATTCATATCTTTAAAAGTAAAGCATATGTTTCAATATTTTCTTTCTTTTAATTTAAACTTAAAAATTTATGCATATTTTAAAACCTCTTTTAAACAACCCTTTTTTAGGTTGGTAAGCTACACCTATTGTTAACTCGAATTGAAGAAACAGGGTTAAATGAATCTCAATACACCACTTATCTTGTCGATAAAACGCCCATTTTTGTGGTCAGATGTTTCCAGACGCTAGCCAAACATAAAAATATACAACTTTCCCCCTTTCTATAAGTATGTTTACTGTCGACTGCCTCCGACATATTGATTTTCTTCTTTTTGCCATCTCCTTGATTTGCTTTTCTCCTCGGAGCTTACTGTCAGAATTAGCTGGCGCCATTCGCATGCGGCAATTTCTTCTACTTAGTTATTTCTCAGATTGCCTAGTCCCGACTTTGCAGGCGTTTACCTTTTATTTCAATACTTAAAATTAGAAAATAAAAATCAATCATTACTAGACTTCGGATTTTAGGTAAAAACCTATTTTAATCCTCAAGTGATATATGGACGAAAACTTGTATATGCATGTTTCATAAGTGACTATGCCTAAAACTGATATTTTTATAGGACCTAAACAGAATATTTTTACGTTACAGCCTAATATTGTATTTTTGCTTGTTTTTCCTCTAAAGTTCAAAATAAGTTATTTTTTGTTATAACTTCTAGCATTTATTTTCGTACTAAATTTTTAGCTCGGAATGTGCAGTACATGACACATTTGTGACGTGGTTAAGTTGTAAGGAATGTTTCGTCTTCAGTAGAAAAATTCCTTGGAATTCCCAAGAAAATATAGTGTTTTTCTCTCGACTCCCACTTCAGTAAAGAAGGGGGAAGAAAAAGAAAATAAAAACGTAGTTTTCTGAATCGCTGAGGGATACAAGGGTTTGAATATGCTAGTATGATATGCGTAGCTTCTGGGCGCATGGATTAGGTTTTCACTGTTATGGTAGTAATACAGGCCCTAGTGCCCTAATAGGTCTATATAATTCTGTGTACCATAGGCCTATATATGTTTTTTATCATGATTATTGAATATTGGTGACTTCAATAAATATCATATTCTGCATTGCAATTGAGATATTTCAGAAAATTGGCAACTTAATGATTTTATAAGAGACTATTTTACGATTTTTAGAACCTTTTTTCCAATTTTTAGAGCCTATTTTAGGTACCTAAAACAGCATTTTTAGCGACCTAAAAGTCCGAAGTCTAATCATTACAAATCCATTCATATGACTCGTGTTTGATATTGACCAATAACGTTTAGCTTTGCCTCTGATTTCTACTAGTCACAATCGTTTATTTCATAATACGCTTGCTAGGAACAAAATCATGTTATTTGATCTGATAAAAGTCAGCTCGTTACTGGAATTGTAGGTATCAATTTGCAGTAATTAACACGTCACATGCTGCCAGTGAACAGAATAAAAACACGTTATTTTATACAGCCTAACTTGGTTTGAAATTAAAATAATATAAATCTAAATTGATTCAAAACAGAATTTCGATTCGGTGCAAGCAAGTTCGTGTGCTTTTATTCTGTTCTGATGTTAGCTTACCTGAATTAGGTTAACTATTTCTCATACATTGGTTAGAATCTGGTAACTCGAATCTATTCATCGATTTTTTTATTCATAGTATGCCGTGATCTCGCAGCTGACAGATTTTTTTATATAACAAAGTAAGAAAGTAGTTATTATTTATATAATACGTTACATATTTTCCATGGAATAGCCTTAATAAATCAGACTCGAGATTACCTATGACAATTTTTTAATAAATAGCACCACCGGTACTTTAGCCGCAGTAGCTAAGTATTGGACCCGCTTTGAAGAAAGTGTCAGGTTACGCCACGGACATGGGTATAGGCCTATCTGTATCTGTATCTGGTACCCTATGATCCCCAGGTGGGGCGAAGGGGCCTCCAATGGAGATTTCATTACCTATACTAATTTTGATATGCTTATTTCCCGAGAGAGGATAGAGGGACAGGTGGTAAGTCCATCGCCTCGCAACCCCCTCTGGAAACTAAGTATTTCTTGGACATGAAAGGGCCGATAAATTTTGTCCAGAGGCTCTAATTTAGGCTTGGAGTTCTTTTACGTGCCGTAAATCTACGACACGGGACCCCCAGCTTAAAGTCCCTCCCGGAGGACTCCGTGCCCAGGATTTTTACGTCCTGAAAAATCCATTGACCGCGGCCGACTATAGGCCTATAGGTATACTTAAATTTGCGTAGTAAGAGTTCATAAATAAAATATTACAGGTATGCATATTTTCTTGTCTTGTGACATTGTGCATTGAAAAACATACTTACTTACATCTCGATATCTGTTCATTTTATTAAAACAAGTTCTGGGAAAATTTTGTTTGTACAACTTATGTATATAAGTCCACTCTTGCCATTGATATTAAAAAGAATACTAAGAAATGTTTAGAGAAAATAATCGGTGCAAAATATGTTGCACAAATATATAACATGGTGTAGGCTTTCACGGCCGGTGTCCATATTGTTAAAACTTTCCGGGCTCTGTTGCCGTGGTCCATCGGATTGCTTTCCGGACGTTTCGCCCACAACTGCGGCAGGCATCATCAGCGGTGAGTTCTGCTTCGGAGTTTCCTCGGCGAGGTCTTGCTGTCGACATGTCGAGGAAACTCCGAAGCAGAACTCACCGCTGATGATGCCTGCCGCAGTTGTGGGCGAAACGTCCGGAAAGCAATCCGATGGACCACGGCAACAGAGCCCGGAAAGTTTTAACAATATGTTGCACAAACTTTCTCACATTATACATCTTAATATTTCATTATTCGGGGATTTCTTTTTAGTTCGACGGAAGAAACTACTATATAATACCACTCAAAAATGTACTACCACCAACTTAAATACATTTTTGCTAGTGAAGAAACTATGAAAAATCCAAGTCAAACTGGCCGGTCACGACGTTTGGGATTTGAACCCGACACTTCTTACTCCGGCCACCTCAGTCTGATTGGTTTTGTGTATTCATTACGACTGAGGTATACTGCACTAACTTAAAATGCCCGGCGTCGCTCGGGTTTTGTATTTTGTAATTCGTAATTACCTTATGAAGTACTTTCGATTTTCAAACTCGAAGTCCTTTAGAATTTGAAATGAGGAAGAACGACTTATCACACTCAAACTATCCCCTCAGAAAACGCTTTGTATAGCTTTTGATGGCTCATAAAGGATGTAGAATTTTACACCCCATTGTTTCTATACACGTGTTGAAACCGTTTAGGGGCTGAAATCAAAAAGAAATTCATACTTTCCTCCCCCAAAACTTGGGACATAATAATATACTGCGCGGATAGGTCTAAAAATGTTCCATCTTATTTTGTCTCCTTTTACATGCTTAGGGCCTATGACAAACATCCATATTCCTCAACTAAAAATACAAATCCTACAGTTATGAATAACGTATCTGTGGATAGAATTTTTTACCACTTATTCCTTCACATGTGCTTATCAAAAATAAATAAATAAATAAATAAATACAAATATAAATAAATATATCAATAAAATATTTAGAATGCATCTAGCCGTTAAATAATTAAACGAGGCTACTATTGATATAATATTGTGCATTCTATCGAAATGTAGGGCTACCGATATGTACATTATATTTTAAAGTGAGTATTTTTCAGTTTAAACGCTCCTGTGCAGTCAGTAGACCTAATGTAATCACTTATCAAACTAGGCCTTTGTTCTCCGTAAGCCCTGCTTAATGTATCGATCTGGAACTTATCTCGGAGATAGATTACAAAAATAACTTATTTTCTGCATATCATACTTGCAATTATCGCTGAATAAACAAAAGCATTCTGGCACTTTGTTCCATCTGTTTACCTGATTTTACTTATAAATAATTCCAACATCAAAAGTTTTTATGAAAACATATAGGCCCTACCAAGTTATTTTGATGAAATTCTTTACTGTAAGTTGGTAATGAAGATGACAACATAATGGAGCCTAACTATGAAAGCGTTGTTCAATTGTTATAAGTTTGAAATCCAGTCCCAAATACACTACGTGAAAAGTTGTGTAAGACCTGAAGGCATGTGAGAATATTGTGTATTACACCCTCATTAATGTAACACAATGCTTACACACTTTTTGTTCTCCACTATACTCTTAGAATAAGAGTGGAACAAGGTGTATGGAAACTGACCTGGGTTCATCGTTTGAAAACTGTCTTTAGTGCTGCGTAAGGGTGCAAGCAAAACAGATTTCAGTCAATATAAGAAGTTCGTTAACCTTACAAATGTTGAACGATAAAAATGGAATAAAAATATTTGGTGTAGAAATGATAGTTTAAAAAGTACATGTGAATTCATTAGATTTCATGCAATCGACTGCTTCGGTAGTGATCACCCGGGCCCGGATTTTGATGACATGGTCATCTTTTTTAACTGGTACATCATGGACGTTGCCCACTAGTGCAGGTATTCTGATCATGACTCCTAGATTTAAAAATGGCAATTTTAGGGTCATTTTTTGAATTCATAGTCATTTGGTCATTTTTTGACCATTCCCACATTTCATGTTTCTAGGTAATTTTTAATTTTAAAGTCATTATTTTTTTTATTTTGTGTTGTTTCTTGCATTATGTGGAGTTTTTTTTTTTTTCATTGACTTACATTTAATATTATGATAACTCTAAATAATCATAATTAAATAGATCTTATTATAATTTTAATTTTCGATACTGAAAGACGGTGTTTGCTGTTTGCATTTAACCGTATGTGCCAATTAACTAATTACAAGCCTATATAATGGGGTCAAAAACATTAATGTAGAATAGACACAAACCTGATGAATAAACTAGCATTTTCACATAAGTTTTCGGGTCATTTGTATTAATTTTTTTAGTTGTTTTCTGTACTTTTCCAGTCATTTTATAGCTCATTTTTAATTATTCTTAGGTCACTGACGCGAAAAATGGTAGAGGCAGGGAACGGAATGGGCCTGCCTAGACGATTATGTATTCCATTACAAACAAAAAGTATTGCTCATTATATTTGAAAGATTTCGTGCACTTGACTGTAGGGTACATATTTCTTGATGATGTATTGCTAATGTAGAGTGTTGAATAGAGAACAGATATGTGGTAATGTACATCATTATCCATTTTCCTTGTACATCAGGGTTCGGAATTTTTTATAATACTATGAATAAGTCAAAGTATTGCCGGTAGGTTGTATCATATTTCATACATTCTGCACTGCTTGCTTATATTTTTTCTATTTCTGCCTGCTTTGTACTAACGGTTGAATTTTAAACAAACGTAAAACCTGCTGTAGCATATGATACAACCCTTAGAACCAAAGAACCCCCCTCAAAATAAAATCAAAATTTTATCTCTTGAACATCCGTGTTGATTTGGCCATTAGTGACATACATTATTCCACAGAATAAAATCTATAGCTGTCTAAATCTCATTTTAGACCCCCAAATATCTTTATTTTTAAATCTGTTATAACTCCAATTATCCGGATTAATTGGGACCGGACACGAACCGAATAACAAAATATCCGGATAATGGGATAAATAATGAAAAAGGTAATTCGTTTTTTAAAAACTAAATCGTACAGTACATTACTTACATAAAGTGTCACATCTTGAACATATTGGTCAAATTAAGTTGTTTTGCTAACATACTGTCGAATTTTTCGGCTAAAGGTTTTGCTTTTTCGCAAGTAATCAGCCCCGAAAGAGAGTTTCCCAATGCTTGCTGCTGTACAAACCACTTGAATACAGCCTCAAAGTGATCCGGACAATTGGCGATCCGGATAGTTGGGTTTCTACTGTATTTCGGCCCATAGAAACTCATTAAGCGCATAAATATAAAAGCAAGCTATCCTAATTTGATCTCGGGTCTGTAGTGGATAATGGAGGACATTTTCGTGACTGCCACTGTACAGTAAAAGAAACTAGAAGTCATGTGCATTAGAATGTATAACAAAGAACAAGTCATACGTATTGTATTGTTTTATTTAGATGCACTTAGCGGTGTGGGACTCCATTGCTTGAGCAAACAATAGTCAATTAGGTATAATGGAGGGCGGCAAACAATACAATCACAAGAAAGGGAGGGGACAAAATAATGCATTGTACTTTACAAATGAGAATTGAAGTCGCTTCCTTTATTCTGTCGTGCACGGCCTCTTCCAGTTATATGACATAAGAGAATGGATCTATAACAAGTTATCTTAACATTTAAAAGCCATTTATTTGTAACAACAAGATGGAGATTTTTTGTTTATTAAAAATTAAAGACGTCCACCGCAGTGGAGCAGGGGATGCGTTCGCTCCTCTTATGCAGCGGGCATGGGTTCGAATCCTGGTTGGGACAAATTAACTACGTAGGGTTTTCCCGGGGTTTCTCCTCACCCGTTAAAGAAATATAGGGTAACTTTAGCCCCTTCTGGTCCCGGATTTCATCTGGCCGTGAATATCATCTTCATCCCATCCTCGCCTTGTTTAGAGTGAATGTGTGTCTTGTCCTATGAGTTCGTGTTGTCTGGGAAATAAATATTACTAAAGTTAGTAGTAAGCTGTTTCATAGACTGCAGAACTAACAGAATTTACTGATAGGTGTTTTTCTATAAGTGTATTTGGGCTAATAAGTAATTCTCAAACTCACGTAATTCAGATTTCATTATCTTAAAATTGTAGAAAATGAATCAGTGTGATTTAATGATCAATTTAGAAAAAGCTGACATACTCTATCAAAGAAAGTTTTCCCGTAACAAGTTTTTAGGACTTGAGGTTAGATTTTAGTACATAAGCCTACTGCTATCTTGAATAAGTGCCTGGCATATTTATTCATCTCTTACAGCTACTTGTTATTTCTTACATTTTTGAAGATATATGTAGGCCTTGCTACTTTTAAATAGTATTGACAAAAAGACTAAGAAGGGAAAAAACACAAACAACAATCCAGACATAACCTACAAATCAATCAGCTGACTAATGAACTAATAATATTAGTGAAGAGTTTTTATAAGTAGTGAAACATGTTTTTGGTAACTAATAAACAATATTATGAGTTCTAATATTATTAAATAATATTGTTAGCAAGTTCTAAGAAATAGGGCCCAGGACAGATTCATTATTTAGTCATCTTCTCCATTTGCTGTTTTTGACAGCGCCTGGCCTTACACTTACAACAATGCGAGTCAAGGACAAAAGACTAACAACAAAATCCAAAGAGGAGTAAAATGATTTTTACTGTTCACGTAGGCTTTGGAATTTTGGAGGTATCACCATACATTCATAATTATATATCTGGAGAAAGCACGTTCTTGCACTCTCGTATACGACAGCAAAGTTTCAAGGTTCCCGCAAACTTATATTTTAAGCGATGACTTCTCCCAGCAGGCAAAGTCCATGAGTTGGAAGCAGAGCCCCTGCACGGTGGGTTGCATAGCATCAGCTTGACAGGATACAGCAACCTTATTCTACTGTAAGGGAGATGTATTCTTTGTCTTGCGGCAGGTCTACAGAGGTTTTATTAACTGAACATGTTCTTACACAATGAGAAAGCAACAACAAAAACAAAACAAAACCTGATATCACAACTACCCAAACACATTATTTATACAGGATGTTAAAGAACAACAACGAAATATTTTACCTTTATATAGAGGGGACATAAACAAGTAACTTTTGTTAGGTGATTTTTGCTCTATGACGTAAAATGTGTATTATACAGGGTGTTAATGAACAACAACGAAATATTTTACCTTTAGAGGGGACATAAACAATAAACTTTTATTAGGAGATTTTTATTCTATGAGATAAATTATGTATGCTACAGGGCATGAAAGTCATTACAATTTGGTGGTCATAAGTTAATAATGAAGCGAAGTAGAGTTAAAAATTTCATTAAATTGACTTCACGCCTTCTTAGTGATCGATAAAAACCTGATTCTTGATCATTCATCAACAGCTATATCACAATTTAGAGTTTTCATAATCTGCCAAATTTACAGACTAATCACATGACTGGCCGCCACTGCATTATTTTTATTTGTTTCTTAATAACCTCAGTGTTAACAATGAAGTTCCTTCGTTTTGCATTATTTCAAATATTAGAAGTCAGTGGCGACCATGCCTTGGGATATTTTATGCTATAACAGAAAAAATTGAATCCATAGAGCAAACATCTCCTAATAAAAGTTGCTTGTCTGTGTCCCCTCTATACACAGGTAAAATATTTCGGTGTTTTTCATTAAAATTCTGTATTGACGAATGCAACTTATCTTTCTAGTAAATGTTTCATTGGCAGTTGGCAACACCTTTTATTTCTTGTGCATAAATCAAGTAAGGAACTTTTCAACTGTTGTTTGCTTTTTTAAATTTAACTCTATTTATACTCGTATATCGAGGTCTTATCAAGAGTCAGGTTCTCTGTGTATACCAGTAGGCAATGTAAGCATTGATGTGCATCTATTTGCTATTGTTGATGTGCTACATGTAATAGCACTGCAATAAGGCCTCTAATTCTGTGATTTCTCTGAAATGTTTCAAATGAAGGAAGTGTGTTGTCTATGCTTTAAGGTAGAGAAAGTTATGTAAATGTATCATTTGATTCAACATCCAACTCTCTGGTCACTTCGCTCGTATGTAAAATCGTTTCCATTGCTTCCCTTTATCATATCATAACCATTACATCTGTCTATACAATATAAGCTTTAGATTCTAGTTGAAGTAATATCAGGTACAACAGTAGTTACAACACAAACTATATGCATGAAATCCTGTACAATGGTATCTACATCTTAGCCACAACTTAAAACAAAATGGCGGCACCCGTGTGTTGTGAGAACAAACAGTTGAACTGAATTGGTATTATCACTGCAATGCACGCCATCTGTGCGGACTGGTAATTAACTAATTCAACGTCTATTGTGTGGAGATAAAAGCAAAGCAAACCAGAGGCGCCTGTGTTTAGTTTCCACCTGAAGAAGTAACAGTAGGCTTTGTAAACTGCTGATACGTCCGCGTGTTTCTCAAAATAGATTCACTTCTGACACTGCAGTATTGTAATAATAAACAATAGCAATAACAATAATAAATAGTTCAATTAGGTGAATGGCAAATTCTCATTGTCTTGGACTACGAGCAGGGTTAGAATTAACTGGGGAATGGGGGGATTTTCCCTTCACGTCAAAAAATTTTCCTGCTCGTCAAATAAAAATTCCTTTCTTGACAGCTAGATTCAAATAAATGGCCTTACTGCGCAAAAGGTCTGGTATTTGATTTTTTCAACTTGTATGTTATATTCAGTAGTAAAAAAGTAAAGTTTTCCCATTCGAAACTAAACTAAACTAAACTCCGTGGCGCTACATCCCTGGAGGGACTTGGCCTACCACCCGACCGCTGCGTCATCTCCCGTAGGCAGATGGCAGGATTGGGGGGCATGTGGTCAGCATGCCGACACCCACGGCCGTTATTGGTGGTTTTCATGACCGGAGCCGCTACTTCTCTATCAAGTAGCTCCTCAATTTGGAATCACGAGGCTGAGTGCACCCCTACCAGACCTCCCTACCTCAGAAAAATCCGAGGAGGTACCGGGAATCGAACCCGGGCCGACGGATCTGTAGTCAGCGACGCTAACCACAAGACCACGCCGGCGGACTTCCCATTCGAAAGACCTTGGCTAAATTTTCTGTGGCCTAAAAACCACGAGCTTTTTTGGAAATTATTTTTTTTCTTAAATATCGCTTGATTGATTGGTTTTAAAGCATTGACAGGTGTTACCAATTTTGAAGAGGAAAATATTTTGAACAAACTTCATTCTTACAATTTTTCTCTAAAACTAATAGAAAGCGTGTCATAGCCCTTGGAAAGTGGGGTATTCTTCCCAAGCTTGAAAAATTCTCCAAAAAAAAGTGTTAGCAGACTTGCTTTCAGACCAATAGCTACCATAGCTACCGAGAAGTAGCTACTCAAAGCTATCAATGTTAGCTCGGGTAAAATCAAATTTATGCTAGAAACTACATCGGGCTCATTTTTTATTTGTTTCAGATGATAGAAACAGCTAATGTGACTTTTTTTAAAGGTGTGCTATTGCTGGAATCGTGAAAATCGTTGCTGCGATTTTTTAGCCCGACAAAGGTGTCGTGGCGAAATCTTATTTTCCTTATGTTATCACGTATCAAGTATCAGAATTTGATGTTGATGTTGCGTCCAAATTTCCAAAATTAGGCAACAAAAACAGTAGAATTATAGCCTATAGTGTGAAAGAATTATCATTCCAGTGGAATTACAAATTAAAATTAGATAAATCAGTGAAAATTTCTCATTAAAACCGAATACAAACTGATGAATAAAAAATGTACAGTTGTTGACACATATTCATTTTATTTTATTATGATTAAATTTATGTCAGCACTTGCATTTCTTAAAATCCCCAAGTCATCTTTTATTCTCTAATGCAAATATCGTCCTCCCATACTTGTAGACGCGTTGAAGTGGGAAACATTATGGGGAATGAACCTACCTCTCTCCCTTCATAATGGCGATGTCAACTTTAAGGGGAAAATGATGACACAATGTCATTGAAGCCACTACACTGTTTTGATTCCCGGTATCTGCTTCACATCCGCTTTACATCGATTCACGAGGGGCTGTTTTAAACAGCTTTAACGAGTCTTGTGTGTATTCAAAAGCTTTGGGCCGTGAAAGGGAAGCTGGTTCTCGTATCTGTAGGACATCCCCTAATTGCTACGCTACAGTACCAGGTTATTATATATTTAGCTGCTAACATCGATCCATTCCTAATGGCGTCCCTTATAAAAACTAGACAGATGCAGTAATGTACATTACATCACGATAGTAAATGTTGCCCTACAGCCTTATATAATCGTATCTTTTGTCTGATCTTTATTCAATATTCTGTGTCAAGTTTGTCTATTTAGTGCCTTTATTTCGATTTTACATGCTAGCTTTAATCGGCGTACAACATTTTTACTTCCTCTGCCCGTACCATGCGTAGGCCTACTATAGATAGAGGAAGTATTACGTTCGACCCCAAATTCAAAGTTGAGTTTTTAACATAAATACACGTTTTGAGGTTCCCTGAATCCAAAAATACTATTTTCAGAAACATCTGTATTTCTGTGTCTCTGTGAACAGCCTAGATGGAGAACGAAAAGACGAATGAAAACAAAATTTTGTATTGTCTTAGTCGCTACACTGCTACAAATATAGGTCTTTATATTGATATATTTGGGAATAACATTGTTAATTCTACATAAGATGTTAAATTTTAAGTTAGCAATGGTTCTGTTTAGTTTTCGTTTTGTGTTCATACTAAAACTAAACAGAACCATTGCTAACTTAAAATTTAACATCTTATGTAGAATTAACAATGTTATTCCCAAATATATCAATATAAAGACCTATATTTGTAGCAGTGTAGCGACTAAGACAGTGCAACAAGCAAAACAACTATGGTTAAAGGACGAGATAAAATTTTGTATATTTCAATTATTTTCATCTTCCTACTGAGCTGCATAATTTGATTTTGTGAATATAAAGTCCACCTATGCTCAGTATATTACATAATTGAATTTTGTATTTCGGTTAGGCATTATCTAGGGACGTGACACGAAGATTAGCGATTACTTTCTCTTACTTTTAATGCCATTTTACATGAAGAAAATTTATTTTTTCGCCATTTACTCGAAAACGGCTCTAACGATTTTGTTGAAATTTTGTACATGGGGATAAAACTTTTGTATCAAACATTTTTTTTCTTTAAAAAAATCTGAAGAGTAGTTATGACCTACCCACTGTGTGCAGAACTCAGTCTTGCCTCGTGAACAATAGAGCTTTGTATCAAGTTGAAACAACCGAGTTAGGTGGCAGAGATGATAACGTCTTGGACTCGCATTTGGAGGTTCCAGTTTCAAATCCCGTGGCCGGCCAATTTGACATGGGTTTTTCCATAGTTTCCCCAGTCGTAAAGACAAATGCCGAATTGGATATTTACATACCATGAATCATCCTTACCATTTCATCTTGTATCATATTCATTTCAATTAATATCAGATGAAATTTACTCCATACAATACACTAACAAAAGAAATAACTGACAGTCAATAGTTCCATGGCCTACCCTTCTGTATAGACACAGATCCCGAACTCCTGGTATGGCCTCGCAGCTAAAAGGAGTATAAATACAGTTGAAATAAAATAATAGTAATAATAATGCTTTTCATCAGATTGAAACAACTGAATTCGCGCTCTTTGTAATACAGCCTCTTATTCTATACCAAAATGTTAAGTGAGAAAGATTCATTGCCCTTCTGTAAGATAAACAATATTACGGGAGCGCATTACTCAGATTTTCTAAGGGTTATCAGCAGGCCATAAGTTAGCATAAAGCATATTCAGTTTAGTATGAGGCACTATGAGACTTAGTTTTAATTTCATAAACTGTCATGGGGAGAATTATTAAACAAACTGGAGGAAGTCACATATTCCATTAGAGTAGAGTACATTGTGTTTCTTATGTTAGTCTCATATGGGACGCATGCCAAGGCTCTGACCATCTGGCACTAGGCTTTCGCTTTATTTATGTGCCGCTTATATTCCGCTCCCGAGAAGAATATTGCGCTTAAGTGGTTTTGTTTTGTCTCGATCCATTATCTTGTTATTTCTTCCCCAGGGCAAGAAGCGCACAACAGAAGTTTCTTCATCTTGCGTGGCCTTTATCTTGTTTAAGCCTTGCCTGCAAAGTCTGGACCTACATTCCCATAACCATAGGCGTAAACCGGCCGAACATATGGGAGGGTTATAACATCCGGGGGGTCGGGGGTAAGGAATACCCCCCAGGGAGAGGGGGGAGAGGGGGTCCTCCCTCGGAAAATTTTAAAAATTAAGATGCACAATAACTACACCTTTTCAACCTCAATTTCGGAAAAAGTAATTTCAATTTCGGAAAAAGTAATTTCAATTTCGGAAAAAGTAATTCCAATTTCGGAAAAAGTAATTTCAATTTCGGAAAAGGTAATTTCAAATTCGGAAAAAGTAACTTCAATTTCGGAAATACGAGGGCTATGAAGAGGGTATAGTAAAGTTGGTACCACGCTAGGACAAATGACTCAATCGGAGTGAGATTATGTAGAGAAGTAGCTAGAAGGTGTACCTAAATGTTCCAAATAAAACAGTTTGGATTTTCACTGTGGTTTTCATTTTATGCCCCATCGAATGTTTTAAAAAATAGCCCCCGTATTTCCGAAATTGAAGTTACTTTTTCCGAAATTGAGATTACTTTTTCCGAAATTGAAATTCTTTTTTCCGAATTTGAAATTACTTTTTCCGAAATTGAAATTACTTTTTCCGAAATTGAGGTTGAAATGGTGTAGTTTTAAGCTTCCCACGCTTTATACTCGTATTAAGTAATTTATAAGCAGACTTAAAAAATTGTACAATTTTCCTTTTTTTAATCAATGGGGGGGTTCAAACCCCCCCCCCCTCGTTACGCCTCTGCCCATAACTTGTTTAAGGGGGACATACAGCTTCCGGTGAATTTCATAGGTGAGAAATAGGTGAATTTCATTATTTTTTCCTCGGCATTGAATTACTCTACAATCTTGTAATCTGGCATTTTCTTTATTGACTACCTCTACAATTACAAACTATTTTCAAAATTAATTAAACTGTTACTAAACTGAACTCCGTAACGCTACATCCCTGAAGGGACAAGGCCTATCACCCGACCGCTGCGTCATCTACCATAGGCAGACGGCAGGATTGGAGGGCCTTGTGGTCAGCATGCCGATACCCACGGCCGTTAAAGGTGGTTTCCAAGACCGGAGCCGCTACTTGTCTATCACGTAGCTCCTCAATTTGAATCACGAGGCTGAGTGCACCCCTACCAGACCTCCCTACCTCAGAAATATCCGAGGAGGTACCGGGGATCGAACCCGGGCCGACGTCACATGGAAAACAATCTTTTAGCTACAAATATTTGCGTAAGATTATTAAATAGAGTCAGTTTGATATAAATAGAAAAATGTTAAAAATTCATTACGCCTTTTTAAATGTTAAATTTTTTGGTTGTCGCAAAAATCACAGGGAATAGGCCCATCTATCAGCAATTGCAGTGATGTAATATCAACATAACACACAAAAACAGGTATCAATTTGACTAAGGTTTCTTCATGGTCAAGGAGACGAAATACCTTCCATTAGAAACACATGAGCATTTCGATTGTTGTGGAGAACGGCCTTGCTCGATTCCTATCTTGATTCATTTGTTTACGATTCGCAGAGATCTGATTTACACAGTGGGGGTCATTAAATGAAAGCCTAAATGGGAAAATATTGAATGATTTGGCCGAAACTCATTATGCAGAGTGTTTTGGGGCTAGGGAACTCGAATGTGAGGGCCCCCCCCCCCCCGGGCATAGGACTTTATTCTTGAAATGTACCTCAAAGCCGGGATTTTAGTTTTTGAATTATCAATCTTTATAATTAAATTGCTTATGCATGATTTGGGTAAGGTTCATGAATCTATGGTTCATTTTAATCGTTTCATTTAGAATTTGTTTGTCCACATGGCAGCATAAAATTCGTTTTGTTCATTTAATTATTCTTTTTTTTAACAATAAACAATAAAATTAATAGTAAAATTACGTAATTCCTGCAATTTATGTAAAAACGATGTCAGTTCTCAGTGTTAATAAATATGTTTTGATTATTTTTCTCTTAAATAAATTTATTTAAACAATATCTAGCGTGTCGTGTATAAAATAATTCCACCTATTTTCTCGTATAAAAAGTTTTTGTTAAAATATCAGCTCATAGCTTTGTCACATCTAAAATTTATATTTGTCAATATTATAAAACATAAAGACAATTTTCGTCTTATAAAATTGACAGCTATAATTTTTAATTATGTTTTATAATATTGACAAATATAAATTTTAGATTTGACAATACTATGAGCTCATATTTTAACAAAAACATTTTATACGAGGGAATAGATGGAATTATTTTATACACGACACACAAATCCCTCGTAGGAGATAAACAACATGAAATTTATCAACACAAATATCTAGCAGTTGAGTAAATAATCGCGGGCGAATCCGCGGGCACCTGCTAGTAAATAATAACTCACTTGTATAATTTGATATCACAACTGAACTGCAGACTTGATGCGTTCTTCCACGAAGCCCAAGGGTGAACACAATCAATTTCCATTTTTGTCGTGTGAGTTTTATTGTTGTCATGTGCGAGTGTGAGTGATGGAGAAACTTCTGACAAATGAACAGCGGTGAAAACAAGTGAAAGCAGCCGGTCGAATCGATGTGACGCAATTTTCCGTGAGGCCATAAATAACTCAACACATGATACCCAATCAAAGCAAGATTTCCCACCATCTGCAGTGATATAGTCAGTTTATTACAACGCCCAGGTGCTGCAATATTCTGCGTTGAGCACGAAAAAGCTGATGATGCTGATGATATTAATAATAATAGCAATAATAACAATAACAATAATAGTAAAGTAAAGTGATCCCTATACAGGCCATGGAGGCCCAGAGGGTAAATGAAAATTATTCTTGGTTCACAATAATTCCATACCGAAAAGAAGCAGTATGGGTCAAAGGCTGTCACTTGTTCGTCACTTCCTTCCGACGGATTTCAATAGTGTGTTACACTCAATCATTCGTCATAATAAATAAAATGTTTAACCAATCTTGACACATTTCATTATGATTTGGCATATTATTGTGGATCAAGACTAGTTTAAGGTACTGAATTATTTTTAATCATTAACTTTATGTCAGATCCAAAATTCATTTTAGACCTGTTGATAGAGCAAGCTCAATTTCTTTTGGTTACTTGTGAAGGCATTCGTAGTGATAGAAGGCTCCAATTTGTTCCGAAGTATGCTGGATATCCAACCAACATCCAACAAAAGCGATTTGAACTTCCTGCAATTCACCTTTATTGTACACATGTGTTGCCACTATTAAATTTCCAACCCTCGTAACTAAGCACATCCTTATTTTGCTGTTTATAATCTCATAAGAAATAGTTAAAAACATATGCCGATTTCCCAGAATGCATTTTAAATTTTATAAATCAAATCCATTAACATTTTGAATACACTGCCTAAAGCAGAGAACGTTTTAAGTTTATTGAATTCATATTCACTTTTTATGAGAGGGTAAATTTATTACATGGAATAAATGAGTTTTTCATTTGTTTGTTTTCAGGCTCTCGTCAATGAACCAGAAGACCATTGAGTGAGTACAATGAACTAAATTCACGTAGTTGTATTGAATACTTTCTCGTACCAAAGGGTGTGATTTCATGCATTTCAATTTAATCGTACTGCCATAGGTATTTTAACGATTCATGTAGTTGTATTGTATACTAGATTTAATGCATTTTAATTATGTTTACTGCCATAAGTACAGTGCACAAAAAAATCGGGATCCTAGACAGGGTGACCAGGTTGTAAAAAAAAAAATTCGGGATTCTAGACAGAGTGACCAGGTTGTAAAACAAAACAAAAATCGGCACACCTTACAGAACAGTATAATTTAACTTTTTCACTGTGTTCTTTATTTCACAGTATGATTCTTTACGAATAAACCGTTCAATTTGTTAGAATTTGGAAGATTAAGGAAGCTTAAGGTGACCACTTCGGGACGCAGCTAATCTGATAATATTAACCGATTGATAACAGTAGCCGAAGGAATTAAGTGACGGATATTTATTCATATACTAGCTTAAAAGGCCCGGCGTCGCTCGGGTTTTGTATTTTCTAAATGCGAAAATAACTTATGAAGGAATTTCGATTTTCAAACTCGAGGTCTTTAAGGTCTTTATATAGGTATTTAGAATTTTAAATGGGGAAGAACGACTTATCACACACAAACTATTTCCTCAGAAAACGCTAGATAAGCTACAGCTTATTATAGCTTATAGCAGATCCCCGCGGCTTCGCCCACAATAATTAATAGGAAGATTATAAGTTAAGAGCAAAATAATTAAACTATTATATTTACTAACACTTTGCACACGAAACATTCATAGGTCTAAATTAAACGATTGATAGGCCTAATTAATGAAACAACTGTAAATCCGGCTTTGAAGTTAATTCCACGATTAGAAAGCGCAGCATGGGAAAAATAACCTCAGATTCGAGTTCCCTGGCCTAAGAAAACCCTGCATAATGTTTGACCATTTAGGGCTATATTCACTATTCTTCTTCCGTCTAGAGTGAAAATTTCATCTGTCTGCGTGCCTTGACATTATAAACAAATGATTCGGCCATGGTGGGCTTACAAAATTCGAACGATCGCGATGCTTTTATTTCCAAGGTATGACGAAAGTAGGCAAAGTCATCTGCAATTGATTTGACAACTGAAAACTGATGTTTCGAAAGCGCAAGAAATGTACGTCTCAATCCCGTTTTCACTCATAACTCGCGAACGAAAGCTAAAATTAAAAATGTAGCATGCCTTTGCGGGAATATATTCAACAACTTCCCAAAGTTTCATGGTGGTCGGATGAATGGCATAGTAATGCATAAAGGACAGACACACATACATTCATTTTTATGTAGGCTATATAGATCTATATAGATTACCCGTCGAGCGTTGCTGCAATCTCAGAAGATTATGAGAATTGAAATCGATTAAACTCACGATGAAAAAAATGTGTGTAAATGTATTTGACAGACAGACATATATTCGTTTTTATTTATATAGATGAAGAATGGAATAAGCCTACTGAGGCCATAGTTTCTATATTCATTTGTCCAGACTTATAATTCCGTTACATTTCAGGCAGATTTAACGACCCTACATAAGAGAGTTTAATTATGATTACATATAGAAATGTTGTAGCCAGGACCCCGAACTAAGCAACTTCCCCGGAATTTTCTGTCAACTATATTTCATAAGAAGCATATTCCATGTTAAATAAATGTTTAACATTACCTTATCAACTTCTGTAGTGTTTACAATAACAGGAGATATCCATTGCCTTCCATAGCGATCGCGATGCTATTGTTTCCAAAGTATGACAAAAATAGACAAAGCCTTCTGCAATTGATTTGACAACTGAAATGAATAACTGAAAACATGCTTCGAAAGCGTAAAAAATGCACGTTTTCTTTCCGTTTTTCACTCATAACTCGCTAACGAAGGCTAAAATTAAAAATGTAGTGTGACAGAAACCTTCCCGGGAATGTACCCAACAACTTCCCAAAGTTTCATGGCGATTGGATGAATGGTGTAGTAAAGCATAAAGGGCACACACACACACACACACACACATACATTCATTTTTATATATATAGATAAGATAATAGGCTACACTACAAAACAGAATTAAAGATATTTATACATAAAATAATACGTAACTGTGAATCATTGAACCACTCATAGGCTAATGCAGTAATAGACTGCAAGCAACTATTTTTTCAACCAGTAACAAAGTTTTCAATTGTTTTTACTTTCCTTTAGGAGTCCATTCACGAATATTCCATACTCAATTACGAATTACGAGTGTTTTTAGAAGTCTATACTGATCTGTGGTGAACACCGCGTAGCAAAACATCTAACACCGGTCTGTTCAAGTATTTTTTTTCATTTTACACTAGCAAACACTGCATGTCAACACTGTCATCTTCATAAATCAAAAGCTGCAGCTTAACTGTGGGTTGAAACATGTTTTATTGCTTAAAAGAGAAAATTATGTATTTCCACCCGTCATGTTTTATTCCTTAAAAGAGAAAATTATGTAATTCCACCCGTCGACCTGAATATCCTGTGAGCTGGGAACAGAATTGCTACCTCCAGTACAACACAATACGGTTGAGTTAGAAACGAAACCCTTAAAACGAAATTTTGAATGATGTACAGTACTTGGAAATAAAGCCGCAAAAAGGAAAATGTGATAACATAAACAGAATCTTTTATCACAATAAACAGCATTTTTAGGATGTATCAGTATTAATCCGTACGGGACTTCATAAAAGTGATAACATTACCCGATTGATAACATTATCCGCGATTACATTAAGCGGCGTTCACTGTATAAAGGTGGCCCAGTTCGATTTTTATTGTTCAAAACTTTTTTTTAAAGTAGATAGATAATTGTATTCCCATTAAATATTTAAAATAGGATAGCCATTGTCAAGTTCAAATTTTCTTGGAATTAAGCTTTTCGTTGACTGAGATTGTTTATGTCAAAATAATCCTCAAAACTGTAAAGTGAATTATACTTAAACCATTCAAATTTTTTATTTTAAAATTCTTAATGTCTCGATTTCGAT
Organism: Ectobius pallidus; assembly: GCA_964059195.1. NCBI lineage: Eukaryota > Metazoa > Arthropoda > Insecta > Blattodea > Ectobiidae > Ectobius > Ectobius pallidus. The sequence continues at coordinate 141,885,962 of CAXKWD010000006.1, forward strand.
ACTTGACAGTAACCTTTTCATAAAGTATAAAACTTAATTGCTTATAATGCGATTGAGTATTACCTAGCCTAACATATGGTACATAATGTTTATTTAGCACATCTTGTTTCATGAGAGTTAATACGACCTAAGGCGTGCTGCCTTAGATCCTTGGTGAAGGAGGCTGTGGCTGACAAAGAATTCCTATCAGAATGTTATATGACAAAAAGATCTGTTACTTACGATTTTTCTCCAGAAATTTGTGGATTTATGCATCTAATCTCTATATGCATAAAAGGCTTTGTCCTGACTGACTGACTGACTGACAGAGAATCAACGTAGAGCCTAAACTATAACAGGTAGAGACTTAGAATTTTGACAGTACCTTCGTTTCATAATGTAAGTGCTCACTAAGAAAGGATTTTGAAAAATTTGATTTTAAATGCCAAAAATTAATCTTTTGAGAATACTTAATTGCTTTTTACACAGAATTATCAAATTCACATCACAGTTCACTTGACAACAGGCAGTCTTCACATAAGGCTTTGGAAATAAATGAAACGACACTTGAAAAATTAGAGAACTATCAATATAATCCATGTTATAAATAAATATTAAAGAATGAAATCCACTAAAATAATGCAGTCGCATAACTTTCTCTACCCTGGACATGGAGGAAACAGTACGAGGTATGGTAATATGTATATTATTATATCGCAGGTTTTTGGAGAGAGAAGTATGAAAGTGATATTACATTTCTGTTTTATTGCATCCCCAAAACGGTTTTATGGTAACATGAGAGTGAGAAATAAATATTCCGCAAAGACAATACAATTTTATGTTGCCGGAATTTATGTTTCTTCTTATTTGAACCCTTACCAGGCTTGCTGTGTACAAGCGATGGGATGGAAAATATTCTACATCCTCTATGAGCCACAAAAAAAACCAAGCGTTTTCTGAGGGAGTAGTTTGAGTGTGATAAATCGTTCTTCCTATTTCAAATTCTAAATACCTATATAATGACCTATAATATAAAAATCGAAAGTCCTTCATAAGATAATTTCCAATTACAAAATAAAAACCCCAGGCGACGCCGGGCCTTTTAAGCTAGTTGTATAATATACAAGTGAATATAAGTGAACAATATAACAAGTGAACAATATAAGTGAAATCTAAAGCGTCGCGATTAGACTTTCAAGAGTCAAAGCGACCAGAAATATTTTTTGAAGTAAAACTTCTTTAGTGGCGGTAGAGGGTAAATCTGGAAAATCAGTCACACTAAAACCGTCACGAAATCAGTCACAATCAGTCACGAAATCAGTCACACTCTTACTTGTTTCGGTGCGGACTGCACAGAAAACAATCAACTCAATGATTAGGAGTAATCAAAGGAAATTTTTCAGACCTTACTTCCTCAATGGCAATAGACAATTCCTAAGCAATCTACAGGTATATTATCTATTTTATGGAACCCGGAGGTTCATTACCGCGCAAATCCAAAATTAAAAAATACAAATTTCCAAAATTTAAAAAAAGAAAATTAAAAATTATAACATCCAAAAATCCAAAATTTAATAAATAATAAAATAAAAAAATTAAAAATAAAAAAATAAAAAATTTAAAAAATCAAAAAATCAACAATTCAAAGATCGAAAATTTAAAATATCCAAAATTAAAAATTCATAGATCCAAAATTAAAAAGTCCAAAATCCAAAATTAAAAAAGTCCAAAACCCATTATTAAAAAGTCCAATAATGCAAAATTGAAAAAATCCAATAATAAAAAATTTAAAAATTAAATAAAGTTTTACTTCTGTCGCGTGGCGTTCCACGCACTCTTTTTTTTATTAAAAAAAAAAGACGTTTAGACACGTGGAAAAGCTATTTCTCGCGCGGATAAATAGAGTTGGGGTGCGATGTGTCAGTATGTAAAACAGTTGTTTTTGGCAGGAGGAGGTTCCCCACGCTTTGCATTCCAGCAGGGGCTGTCACATCGCAATAAATCAATCACCAGCTGAGGGGGTGAGGGGTAACTTCCTGACTCACGCGTGACTAGCGAACGCTATTCTGCCAAGGTGTCTTTTTATTGCCTCTGTACTCTGAAATATTGAAGCAAATTCAGCATTCAGCAGGGAAATTGAGTTATAAAGACAATATCCTCGTAATATACTACACGAGACATAACTGTCATATTGGTCTTGTAGGTTATGATTCACAAATTCATGTTTATATAATGTTGCACTTCATCTTTCAGCCGTGATTTCTCGTGCTTGGGATGGTGAAATGTTTTATGTTAGCAGCCTTACTAATAAAAGCTGCTTATATTTGCGTTGAACTGTTGTTTGGTTGATCACCGCGGACGTTCTACATAAACCTTATTAATGGAGCAAGTCATTTAATGATTTTGCATCTTTTTTATATGAAGGTAGATAGAAGGAAGATAGATCGAATATATTATATATATAAATATGTATCATGAAATAATTGATTAAATAAGGGCAATTTGTTTTTGCATTTTTTGCTTTATTTTGCATTTTTCGTCATTTTCAAGAGATAGGTAATTTTTCGCAATTTTAAGGTCATTTTCGGCACTTTTAGGTCATTTTCGGTATTTTAGGTCATTTTTTGCATTTGTAGGTTGTTTTCAGTGGGGGAGTGGAGGAGGAGTGTATAAATCGTTATTTTCAGACAACAGACAATCGTTTTTAGTTGAGAATCTCCGCCAAGTGTTCACAGTTCATTTTAATTCAGGTTTATTGTAAACACCATAGCAAGATTGTCTTGTATAAATAAAGATTTTTTTCTTTCTTTCTTTTTAAATGGCACATATTTGCTTGGGGCAATTATATTTGCATGCCAGTTCAGAAAGAATTCCTTTTTCGCTAAGGGTGTCCAAGTATAAATTTACTTACTTCTTTAGTAACAAAATAAGTGTGTTTATATTGTAAATTCATATACAGTGTAACGCACTGACATCCATTAAATTGCTTTTAGCAAAACTAGTCATAAGTAATAATGGTAAATTTATTGGTCATTTATTTAATTAGTGACATATTTCCACTATTTTTATGTCATAAATGCATTTTTTATTTTACATTTTTTTTACTATTTTATGGTCATTAAATTCTTTGCCCTACTTATTACTAATAAACGCAGCATAACTGCTAAGGGTTACACCGGAGTATAAATAAATAAAAAGCAAATTCGATCATCAGATTGAGTGAAGTAGTTCTATGACTGGTTGATGAAGAACACATTCTTACACATGGTTGGTCAACATCTAATAACTGACGTAGGCCTATGTGACAAATAGTCATTATTATTAATCCAAACACGAGACAAAAATACATACTTAGTAATTTCCATCCACGTTTCTTTAACATTCCTTTTAAATATGCTAACTGGGTCTTATATATAGGCTAAGTTATACAATTTATCAGTTGAATTCGGCTCTGAAAACACGATGGCTATTGTGAGTGGCATTTTCCGATTCAATGTGATTTATATGCTCCTAAGAGACCTGTGTAATTTTGTGCATTTGAAAGGCGTTCTTTTGTTTCACCATATCGTACATGGATAATATCACGCCCGTCTGTTTCAGTGAAAGCCATGTAGCACTGTGGAATGTCAGGTGTAGGTATCGATGTGAAATTCACGGCCTCCTGGTTCACACCTATACAACACGATAATACATGCTCCAGCGCTCCTAGCGGCCAAATTAATAACATCACAATGACAGCTGCCTCCTCCCTCTAGGCGCAGGTTGACACATTCCCTTCGCAGAAAACTAATTGCTTTTAAATGGAACACCGCCCTAAGAGAGTGGATAATATATGCATGCCAGCAACTACGCTATAGCTGCATTATTTAGTACCTTCTCCACGCTGGCTTCTGTAAAAAATAACATAGGATCTCATATTAGCTTTAATCTCTATATATAAAAGCCAAAACCCACTCACTCACTCACTCACTGACTGATCACAGTTTCTCAAAAACCATACAGCCTAGGAACGTGAAACTTGGTACACATATTGCTACTAGGCTCTAGATGCGCACTAAGAAAGGATTTCAAAATCTTTGGCCTCTAAGGGCCTATAAGGGCCAAAATAGGGTTGTAAAGTTATGATATTCACCAAAAAGAATTCATACTGCATGTACACAATCCCCATGGCAACATTATTTTTTAAAACTACACAGGTGGCTTTGCATGACACTATGATTTCATGTAGACCTAATAGATATAAAATTATGAGAAAGGCTATCAATAGAATTCCTATTGATTATTATTAACTATTTTTTGACACGAAGTAAATTTAAAAAGTCCTGGGTTCTATTCTTAAGAGTTGAACTCTTTTCTTATAGCTAGCCTAGGACTGCATTGCAAGAGATAATAAGTAGGCCTAAAGTGTTTCCTATTACAGGCCATGGGGCCCAGAGGGTTCCAAGAAGTGTAGGCTCCCGGATTTTTATACACTCGGAACGTGAACGTGGTATGGTTGTCAGCGTTACGAACCGACCGCCTTTAGCCCCAGGTAGTTCATACAGTATCAATAGATATAATTTCATGATTAATTTCTATTTTCCAAATTATCTATGTATCTGTACCTTAGTTTTTACACCTCCCTTTTGGGGTCATTTAAGCGACCCACATTGCCCGGGCCTTACAGGGCCGCAACCTGTCGGGAGAGGGATTATCTATGGCTCACATACATACTTTTTGACCAGACAAGGACATGGAGGGCCTCCCGGATGGGTGATCAGCCAAATGCCGGGGCCACCTCCGAGACAACACAAACATGTAAGACGAGATACAACATTCACACACTCACTCTGAACAAGGCGAGGATGGGATGAGGTTGATAATGGCTGCCAGATGATATTCGGAGACCACTAGGGCCTAAAGTTACCAGAGCCTAAAATTACCAGACATTTGTCTCACAGGTGAGGAAAAATCCCGGAAAAAACTCTACCTAGGCAACTTGTTCCGACCAGTATTCGAATCGGAGCCCGCTGCGTGAGACGAGCGAACGCATCCCCTACGCCCAGCTATTTACTGTATGTTTGCCAAAATTGAAAGAGAAAGATTAAATTTTTTAAGACATAATCAGAGTAAACTACGGGTGAAGGAGTATGTTATGTGGAATATAAATACGTCCACCGTGTTGGCTGGACGGCTGATGATTTATAGAAGTACATCGAATCGACTTTAAATTGTGTTCACTTAACCTATATATACATAAATCTAACAATGCGAAGCATTGATGGGTCAGCTAGTCAATACTAAAGTACAGCGAGTCTTTTATAATCGACATTAATATTAAGATAATTTTAGAACACTTACCTTGAAAGTATTCTTTAATGAACTCATTATTGGTTGGAAAATTAAAATTTGTGATTATTTACTTTGCCGGACGATCTTTTTACTTGCAAAACATAAAACAATGAAAAATTGTAAATTTTATCTTTAACTCCATTAACATAATATAGGCCTAGCCAGAACAAAATCATGTCGAAAGTTATTTTGGTTTTCTTTTTCTTTACCTGAATTTTACCAATCTCACGCCGCCCGGGCCTTACAGGTCCGCGACCTGCCGGGAAGGGAGTTTCTGTGGATCACATACATACTGTTTTGACCAGACAAGGACATGAACGGCTTTCGCGGATGGGTGACCAGCCCAATGCCCGGGCCACCTCCGAGACAATACGAAAACATTGAACGAGACACACCAGTCGCAGTGGAGCAAGGCGCGGATGGGATGAAGATGATAATGACGGCCAGATAACAAAAGCACTTATCGACATTTGTCTCATGGGTGAAGAAAAAACCGGAAAACCCCCAAGTAGGTAACTTGTCCCGACCAAGAATCGAACCCAAGCCCATTCCTCTCACGAAACCCTTGCGCCACAGCGGTGGAGAGTTATTTTGTAGTACCGTGTTGAAATTAATGGTGGAATTATCTAAAACGTGGAGAGAGGAAGACTGAACGCTAATTTTGAAATTCAACCACATGTTAAGATGAGTATCTTATTACTGCCTGCATATTTCCACGATTCTTCTTTAGTCAGTTTTAGAGTCATTTAAAAAGTATTATAACTAGGGGGCGGATTTCTATGACCTAAAAATAGGATATATGCATGCATTTATGACCTAAAACATTAAAATATGACCAACAAAATTTAAAATATGACTTTACCACTTACACATTGTGTATATTTTTTTAAGTTTCATTACAATACATTTTACTAAACTATGCAGTAGTGTTAATTATTTAAAATATCTGTATATTCTCAAAAAAGTATCATTATAATGCAAAATTTACAAAATGTGATATGAAACTTCAAAATTTCTTTAATATGCAAAATATATTACCTAAATATGCATATTCATACTAAATATGCTACAATAGTTGAAAATTTCCTAAATATGCAGTTATATGCACAATAAAAGCCGTTCCATTTTCACCAGGATGCTTGGAATCGGGTTTAAATTAGTCGGAAACCTGAAATAATGAAAAGGGTAAAAATATGACATGTCATAGAAATCCGCCCCCTAATTATAACATTTTGCACACATAATTTGCTTGATTTTACATAATAATGGATTGTAGAGATTTTTCCAATCTGGCTCGGCGCAGTCAATCGAACTCTGGCTAGCTTAATGGGAGGAACGTCGACAAGGAAATCTAAAGGTTCGTAACCCGGTGTCAGAGGAATTTTTCACCTAAAATATTATCTTGTAAATTTCAACAGAAACAATATTTTGTGGTATCATGAATATATATCTACATGGGCGTACGGTAAAATTTTGTTCGGGAGGGGTTCAATGTAAAGTCGTCTCAGCTCCATGTCCTTGCGCACAATGTGAATTATTTTTTTTTTTAAATTACTAAACAGTTATATTTTTGTGATAATTAATACAATGTAATAAATTAATATGCAGCTCAGTCTTTGAAAGTGCTTTTCTTGAAATATCTATCCATTTCTCGTTTAAGCTAGAGTCTATAAATAAAAACTTTCTTTTGAAAAATTATCATAATAATGTATGATGCAAAGGGCACGTTTTTGAAGTCATCTGTAAATCCACCGGTGGAAAAGCCCGATTAATGCCGATTCCTTCATGATAATTTTGTGATGAGCTTGTGATTACTGTTGGCTTTACAAACAGGTTGATGGATTTTGGCGGGAGTATTCGAGTTGTCGTTTGACAGATTCCGAAGGGATTTTTGTTTACCAGTAATACATCACTGTTATTAAGCCGAAAAACTATCAACACAATACCGTTTTGAAATTTGAATCTTAAATAAATTACGATAAATCTTAAATAATGCTTTGTTGTGTATGAAATTGTAAAATATGTAACAACCGAATCAGAGTTTTTTTTTAATTTCGTTCCATGATTTATAATCTTCAAAATATTGCAGATATTTCGGGAGTGGTTTCAACCCCCTGAACCCCCTTACCGTACGCCCATGTATATCTATGTCTTAAATATTACTCTACAATAGCAGTGGAAACTAAATTAGGTACTTCACAATACTGTGTACGATGTAAATGTATTTCATTGAGGTGGATCATTAAGGGTAATCAATCATAGGAGAGAGATTCCTCGTGAATCGAACTCTGGCTAGATTGCGAGACCAGGTCATGGATTCGAATCCCAGTGTCAGAGGAACTTTTCTCCAAAAATATTTTCAGAACTAAGATAGATCCATAACTCATCAGAAAATACACTTGACATTTAATGTTTAAATAATGTATTAGTCAATAACCTAGCCTCGGACTGTACATACGCCTCTATTATTTATAAATTATGGAAAAATTGCTTTTTAATGGACTTGAGTAAACACTTTTTTTTAGTTTTTTCTTCACATTAATTGCTTTCGAGTCTATTCAAAACATTTACATCCTTGTCTACACACAGTCCGTTAGATCTAAAGGCATAACTGTACTTACAATTTATTTTATAATTTTTGGTACTGCAATTTAATTGTTCCTAATCCTTTTAATGGCACTATGACTCTGAGGTCGACTCAGCCTCTAACAGAAATGAGTACCAGGAGCAATCCTGGGAGTAACGGCGGCCGGTGCGTAAGGCTGACAACCTTACGACCTTCATGTGACGAATTTCTCAAAATCTGGGAGCCTCAACCTACTGGAACCCTCTGGGTCTCCAGGTAAATATAATTAAATGTATTTTTTATTGAATCCCCATACTATTTAGATCTGCTATAACGCCTTCATAAATACATGCCTTTCTCAAATTAGGCTAGCTGAAAACAATCTTATCTAACCATTTGCTAATACCAGGCTAGAGAACCTGAAATACATGTTTAATCAAATGTTGAAAATGGAATAATTGAGGTGTTTACTGAGGCGTCGAAATATCTCTCGTCTAGGGCGCCAAAATACCTAGAGCCGATCCTAGAAAAAAAAAATAGTGACGTTGGTGTTGGAAAGTTACCTCCATTCTCAACTGCAGAAAAATGTTTCACATATTGTTTCATTAATAGAAGGTCCACACAAAAAAATTTAAAACTTAAAAATCCTAACCCTGGTTAAGATATTTTTTAGTTACATTATTTATATTAGTTTATTTCATTTACGTATTTAGTTGTGTATCAAGAATTTGTAAGAATTAGGGATGGGTATCGATACTCTCGATACTTGCATGGTATCGGCATCGAACGATACTTCTGAGAACTCGCTCGATACTTTCTCGATACTTTTGTAATTCTGTAATTCTGCAATTAAGTGAGAATGCTAGTGTTTTTTAACAAAAACTTGTAAGTGGACTGTTTAAAGAACTAATTTTAGTTTTAATGTAGAGTTTTAAAATAATTATAGGCTACTGATGATATTAAATTTTGTCTCATTAAATATGCAGACTTAATTAATTTAGTTCGTATTACACAGTTCTCTCAAATTTTAATTTTTAATGTACCTATTTATTGAAACTGGAAATGTTGAAGGTATCGATTATCGAGGAAAAAATCATGTATCGGTATCGAGTATCGAGAAAATCTGGTATCGACCCATCCCTAGTAAGAATATATTCTTTTGAAGTTTAAAGGAATATCCTGTATATAAAAATCCTTTAACTTCTTAATATTGAGTCATAACTACTCTAATATTCATTTTTCTCACTTAATTAGAGCTAGTTAAATCAGTAATTGCTAACACATGCTCCGTTTCAAAGTTTAACGAACACCAACTTGGGAATTTATCGCGCTATTTTTCTGGATGAGATGCTCAAAACTTCTAGCTTCCTTTCGTAACTTTAATGTTGGCAATAAAAAGCGAAAACTCGCTGCAATCTGAGAATAATAAGATACTAGAAAGCTTATGAAACTCTTGAGTTGTGTTATAAATTGACTTTCCTGTATTCCTTCAGTCCCGCTGTCTTCAAGAACAGAGTCCTTTTGTATTTAATATATTATTTTGTAACGGACTGGTATGTTGCGGGAAATTTTACTGCTTCAGGACACAAAAACTTCCCAAAGGAAGCGCAACAACAAAACAGTTGAAAAGTGAGAAATGCGTCCTTTTCGTCAACAAAGCTTTGTATTATTACAACTTTAAGGAACGTTGCGAAATAAAATAAATTTGCTGTGAAACTGTCACAAGACTTCCACTACTTGAACACAAGAAGACTAGAATTGTATTCAAAACAATTTCACTTCCGGTGCACAGAGTGGTAAATCGATCAGTATTTTAAGATGTGCAAACCTTAATCAATATGAGATAGAAGTTTAAGAGAGGTAAAGGGTGAAACCCATTCTGTACGGTTTTAAAGTTATACAGAGTGTTAATGAATAGCACCGAAATATTTTACCATTGTATAGAGGGGACATAGACAAGCAACTTTTGTTTGGAGATTTTTGCTCTATGGCGTAAAATGTGTAATGCTACAAGGCATTCAAGTCATTACAATTTAGTGCTCATAAGTCAATAATGAACCGAAATAATGTTAAAATTTTTATTAAATTGTCTTCACGCCTTCTTAGTGATCGATAAAACCTGATTCTTAATCATTCATCAACAGCTATATCATAATTAGAATTTTCATGATCTGCCAATTGTACAGACTAATGCCATGACTGGCCGCCACTGAATTAGTTTTTTTAATTCACAACTTTAATCTTAACGGCGAACTTCCATTGTTTTGCATCACTTCAAATGTTAGATTCAGTGGGGGCCATAACATTGGGAGATATTACACTGAAACGGGAAAAATTGAACCCATAAAGCAAAAATCTACTAATAAAAGTTGCTTGTCTATGTCCCCTCTATACACAGATAAAATATTTCGGTGTTATTCATTAACACCAAGTTATTTGGTTTTTTCTACACATAGTCGTGATGTAATTTAATTCTCCAGAGAAATCTTCTCATTCTACTAGTAAACATGTTCTCTGCCTCTATTGTCATTCCATCTGGTCCCTCACCTGTTTCATTGTTATTTGTATGTCGTATTTTGTCCCACACAAATATGTTACCCCGATATTCTCCAATTCACTTTTGGTCTAATAATACTATTAATAAATATTTGAAAGTGTTCGAAAACAGGATGCTTAGGAAAATATTTGGGCCTAAGAGAGATGAAAATGGGGACTGGAGAAAACTGCATAACGACGAGCTTCATAACCTGTACTCTTCAGCGGATATAGTAAGGGTAATTAAATCACGGAGGATGAAATGGGCTGGACATGTTGAACGCATATTATTTTTTAGTACACGCTCGGTAACACAGCTGCTTGTCGGACTTTTAACACGCCGAAAAGTAGCATCTTACCAGGCCGGTAAAGTCGTCATGGCAACTGAAAAATCCTTATGGCAGTGTCCAGTCATACCAACTGTAACAGGGTTTTAAACGAAATACTTGAACATAAAACAACAAATACAAGGAAACATTGTTTCTTTACTTTACTCAGAAACTTTACGACAATGTTTTGCAACACCTAATAATGTAACAACAAATATAGGCCAACATAGCTGCATTATTCAGAAGAAACCCACACTGCTATCTACATCCGCATTTCGTATTGGTTCATAGCATAGGATTCAGACTGCTGTGAGAATATAGCGACAACAAATTACTGACTAAGCCTTTTATGATTAATTATATGTATTTTTATTTCATTGCATATAGTTTTCAGAGCATTTACTAAAAAATATTGTATGCACCACGTCATAGGCGTAGCCAGGCCGACCATATGGGGGGGGTTATAACATCCGCGGGGTGTGGCGAGTATGGAAGGAGAAGGGGGTCCGGGGGCCCTCCCCCGGGAAAATTTTAAAAATTAAGATGCAAAATAACAAGTTTTAAGCTTCCGGGGGTTCTCCCACGGAAAATTTTAAAAATTAAGATGCAAAATAACAAGTTTTAAGCTTCCGGGGGTCCTTCCCCGGAAAATTTTAAAAATTAAGACGCAAAATAACGAGTTTTAAGCTTCCCACGCTTTATACTTGTATTAAGCAATTTATGGGCAGACTTAAAAAAATTATACAATTTTCCTTTTTTTAATCAATGGGGGGGGTTCAAACCCCCAAAACCCCCCCCTCGCTACGCCTATGCACCACGTACGCAAAAGCTTTAGCGGACGAAATACTGGATGAGTCCGATAAAGTGTTGTTTTTGCGTACCTAATACATAAATAGCTATTTACGTTCCAGGAACCATTTTATGCCAAATACAATTTAGTCCTAATTTATTTATCGTTATCACTAGTGCACAGGGTATTGAAACTGGGTCCTACTGCTATCATGTCAAGAACACAGGTATTTTCATGAATAGTAATTTTAAACTCAAACCTTGAATTTCAATAATACATCTAATTTTACAAAATTTCCTCGGTCTATAGGACTCTTGGTATGGGGAGATAAAGTAAAAATATTGCAATGTTGTTTTACCGAAGTAATTTCCCCATCCAGAATCCTGTTGGTTTAAATTTGCTCACTTTGTTCACTTGTCAGCGCCTGCAAGATGTCATTTAGACTTCACGCAGTACCGCTACGTTGGAGAAATTGCCGCATACCTCAGGCTGTTGTTTGCTCACAGCACTAGTGGGCAATTACACGGTCAAAATAAGATATGAAAATCGATGTTATTTTTTCAGAAGAACCTGAGTTTGTGTTAATTAATTTAAGATAAGAAATTAAAGAGTTTTTTGTACTAATAATTAATCATTACATTAATTATTACATTACATTAATTACATGTAATTACATTAATTACATTAATCATGTAATCATGTAATTTTTATATTAGGCTGCTTAATTCTTGTTTTCATTTGTTTTTACCTTCAATTTTTCCACTCATTACATGGGTCTAGTAGCTAAATACACAGGCCACATACACAGGACACAGATAATTGTCTCTGTTGGACATTAGTCAGTGAGGTACACCATTAAGGGCAATTAGTCATGGGAGAGATGTTCCATCTGGCGTTGTGATCGAACTCCGGGAAGCTCAGTTGATAGAGCGGCCGCTCGGATAGCCGCTCCTTGGTTCGAGTCCCAGTATCGGTGGAATTTTTCTCCTATAATATTCTGCCGTATATAGTAAGGGTAATTAAATCGTGAAGGATGAAAAAGCTGGACATGTTGCACGCATGGGGGAGGAAAGACATATCTCAAAAGTATTGACTGGGAGACCGGAAAGGAAAAGACCACTCAGAAGACCTAGACGTAGGAGGGAGGACAATATTAGGATAAATATAAGGTAAGTAAGATTTGCGAGGGATGGTTGGATGGAGTTAGCGTAGAATAGGGTTGAATGGCGGACTGAGTCAAGCGCGGCAATGAACCTCCGGGTTCCATAAAATATATAGTATTCCTTTAGCTTGCTTAGGAATTGCCAATTGCCATTGAGTAAGCAAGTAAGTTATACTTTTCCTGCTTTTAGGTTCACTATAATTTCTTATGTAGGCCTACGTACATGGCAGCGACTGGGTTGATGAAATTGCATCTGTCCATACCTAGAAAACAGAAAGAAATAGTGAATACGCTTCATTAAAACATAAAGAATAAATTCAATTTTAGCACAGCAAACTGGTTCTATACAAGTTTTATCCTTCCAAGTAATTTTTCCACTGCTAGTAGTTCAATATGCGTTGAAAAAAACCCTCTCACATATACGTGAACCCTCTCACATATACGTGTCAAGATCTGTGTTACGCTATTAATAATTCAGGTAGTGCTTGTTGGGTTTGGGACTTGAGAAGTTTTCAAGAATCCCGTTGGATACAGTGTGCGAAATCCAGTAGTGGTAAATTTATACTACATTATTAAATATATATACACTATGTTTGCGTTGTTGATTCACCTGTTGTAATATAAACTTTGCTGATGTAGACATCGAAAAATAATGACGCTTGCAAACATGGAAGTTCATGCAAACGTCATATGGACATTACAAATGGAGCGGTCATTGTTCCAACTTACAAACTACTGATGAATTAAACAACTTGCGCTGCCATGGTAACCATAATGCCTTATTAATATTATGGAGAATGCAGGGTTGCAAAGTTGCTCATTTTATCCCCAAGACAAGAAATTATGACAAATGGAGCAAGATATGACGTAAAAGTAAAGTGATCCCTATACAGGCCATGAAGGCCCACAGGGTTCCAGAAGGTTGAGGCCCCCAGAGTTTGGACATTCGGCACATGAAGGTGGTAAGGTTGTCAGCTTTACGCACCGGCCGCCTTTACCCCAGGAATGCTCCTGGTACTCATTTCTGTTAGAGGCTGAGTCGACCGCAGGGCCATAGTGCCACCAGAAGGATTAGGCAAATTGAAAAATCTCAACGACCTCATCGGGAATCGAACCCGCGACCTTTGTAGAGCAGCGCCTCAACCACTACGCTACGGCGTACCCCAGATATGATGTAAATACATCTAAATAACTAATGGAACCAAGCACATCGGCTTGTAGTCTGTCAATGTCTAACCTGAGTCGTTTTTTGTGACTAAAATTCTTTTGAATTCAAGGTATACTTTTTCTTAATCCATAACTAAAACAGATTCATTCTTTTTTCACAATTTTAATATCACGAAATCTGTATCACAGGGGTTTGAGGATATCTCACTAGTCCAAATAGACTTGTAGAAGAAAATCTAATAACTTATTAGCCTATGAGTAAATTGTATTGACTTTGCATTATATGAAACATTATACTAAAACGTTTTCTTACCAAGGATTTAAGGACGTGAACTCTTAACTAATATTTAGGCATCAGAAGTTTAGGAAACTGCCTAGTTAGTTCGAATGTAATATCAGAGTGTCTACATTATGGAAAGTCAGTGAAAGACAGGGAAATTCAAATCGGTGAGGAAAAGTCAGAGAATTTTGTGAAATAAAGGTAGAACTCAGGGAAATTTGTACAAAAATATGGAATAGTCCGGGAAAATAACTAGCCCCAGTGAGCGAAATGTGTAGGGCATGTGTTTTGCTCTAGTCCGCTGTAACCCAGACTGTGTAAACAATTTCTTTTCATGTCTTATATGGGGATGGAGGTGGCTGGATTATTTTTTTTAATTTTTGTTTACAAAGAACCTTGAAAATGTTGATTACTTTGGTCAGGGAAATCTAAGTTTCTGGTCAGGGAAAGTCAGGTAAATTTATTTTGAAATTTCTGTGGACACCCTGAATATATTTAAAGGCTAGTGGTAGATGTGTACGCACTTGGAAAAATAAGGCCTTCTGGTGAAGTTTTATGCTGCCTATTTTTCTCTTTTGAGTTTTTACTTAATTTTCCTGTTTTTATTATAAAAGGCCCGAGGGATCAATTTCAAAATCAGCATAACATTATTTCATATTAATCAGCTGAACATTCAACAAGATTTTAATTTTAATAAACGTACAGTACAGTGTTGTGTTTTCGTATAGAACAAATATTTTTTAACTTGAAGGCATTTTTAAACTGATGCCCTTTTTCCATCCAATTGTTTTCATTGTATTATTTTTAATTTAATATTTTAATTGCAGACTCCCGTATAAAATTAAAACTTTGTGGAGGAGAATTGTTAATTTAGCCGAGCTTATTAATACTGGTAGCTTAAATCAAAATTTTAGTGCCATGGTATTATATATTGCTTATACAGTAGAACTCCAACTATTCGGATCGCTAATTATGCGGATCACTCTGAGGTTGTGGTTTTCCTGCAAGCAAGCATTGGGAAACCCTCCTTCAGGACCTATTATTTGCGAAAAAGCAAAACTCAGCCGTCAAAGTCGACACTTTGTCAGAAAAACTACAGACTCTGACCGATGTGTTCAAGATGCGTCACTTTACATAAGTACAGTCGGTCAAATAAAAAACGTCGGGACTCGTATGCTGTTAAAATTAAAGTTTTGACGCATTAGTTCACAAGTTTCCTATAAAAAACACAAAATACAGGTCATTTTCGGAACATATGAGGCCATGCGGCAGGAGGGAAAATATTGAATAAGGAGGGAAAAAATGAACGCAACACACGTAATTCAACTTAATGCATTGTCATAATTCATTTTGCTTTGTGTCATCGCCACATACAAATGCTAACGTGAGAGAAAGTGTAGTTAGGGCTGTAATTGACCTGCATTTTTCGGTCTCTGAAGCAGCGAGAAGGTTCCATATTTATGAAAGAGCAGCTAAGAGGTGGGAACTTTACTATAATGCGACCGGAAGTTTTCATAGCAAACGTTGATCTGGCCGGACGCGTATTTCGATGCTAAGATTGGTTGCAGAAGTTGAGCGTAAGTTAATGATTTTGCACTAGAAGTACCGGTATTATAAAATAAAATCTTAAAAAAATGCTCCTTGAATAAACATATTCCTCGCGAATCTATTAATTATTAATATTATAAAAATTTGCAACCAAGAATATGGCGGATTTGAGGCATATAGCCATAGCCTTCTATACATGTTTGTTTTGGAACAAAACTGACTAAATAATCAAGAAAATTCATGGATAGACAAGAGGCGTGTGTGAACCTAACCTTAAGTCTTCCTGTACATGCGCATATGCTCGTTCGTGATACTTAATCAAATACCGCCCGACGTTTTTTATTTGACCGACTGTACAGTACTAGACTATACAATTTATTTATTTTTAAAGAAATTATCTTCCTTCATGATTTATCGAGTTATCCAGATATTTAACTATCCGCATCGTACCCGGTCCCAATTAATTCAGATAATTGGAATTCTATTATAGGACTTTTTTGCGCGATATGATTTCAATCCCGTTCATTGCCCAATTTTTCCTTTCTTTGATCCCTTTTAGGCGCCTAAAATACTATTTTTAGTAGATATATACTACAGTGAAACTTCCCAATAGCGGACACCGCTGCGGAAAAATTAAATGTCCATTATTAAGAAGTGTCCGCTATTTAGAAAATCGTTGGTACAAAAAAAAATCTTACTCAACACTACAGTTTACAGTGCAGTACAGCAGACAGTGAGACTGTGAGATTTTTTGCAGTCAAGAAAATTTATACAATAAGGTCTATGTATACAGTAGTATGAAAACTAAAGTTAAGTTGTAGAAAAAGTTTGTACAACAATACAGTAGGCCTACATGCATTTTAAGGTAAATTCAATTTATTCCGGAATTCTACGATATGTCACTACCACTTCACATACCTAAAGAAATCTAGAATTGTTGATTGTTTAGTGTGAATTTTGGATATCTTCGTTTCAATATGCATAAGCACTTCAGAAGTCATTTTGAGTCCCTCTGCATCATTGTTTTGATGAAAAAACTTCCGAGCACTCAACTTCACAAAATAAGAATGTACGAACTGCTCATGTATCACAGCTAACAACTGTGCTGCTAAAAGATTTTGACTGAACTGAAAGTAACAGTAAAAATGCATGGTTACGATTGTTGCAAAGAATTCCGTTAGAATTCAGTTTAGAATTCAGTTTAATTTACAACAGTCTTTTTCTATCACGCTTTCCGTTATTTGGAAGTTTTAATCGTTGTTGGGGGATACATTTCAGTGTCTGCGTCCGTTTTTGAGAATGTCCGCTATTTGGAAGAATTTTATCATAAGGGTCAATGTTTTTTTGCAGGGGAATTTAAAAATGTCCGCTATTGAGAGAAGTCCGCCATTGGGAAGTGCCCGTTAAGGGAAGTTTCACTGTAGTAATATTAGTTAATATTCTGATGAAACAATATTATTGCGGTTTTGCTAATAATATCGGTACACAAGTTCTATGAAACAGAGCCCAGAACATAAAGTTCAGTGGAAGTTGTGTAACGCAGCTTCAGAAATCAGCTTAGTCAAATATACAGTAGTAACTCTTGATCTCCTTCACGAAATCTGATTAGCGTAGCTGTCATATCGATGTTGGTGGTCGCATCTCGATTACTCGAATTGGTTTGTTACAGCATCGCTCTTCTTATTTCACATGAATAATTCATTCCATTAGGGTTAGCAAACTATGGTGCGTAATACAGTGTCAATGTTATATTATACGCTCTGTCATAGTTGATTGTTTCTATGGTAAAATGGCTGGCGTCACCTACTACGGAGCTGGTGGCCTTGCTTCGAATCTTAGCGCTTTCTTTGGTTCTTCTGACACATATCTAGAACGAGGTCCACTCAGTTTAGTAAGGAAAACTGAGCACCTACTGTGAAAAACTCGAATGACTTAAATGGGAGCTATTAATGTGTCCATAATGAAATGTTTCTTCAAATAGACAGTATACAGTACTACTGTATACAGTAGTGTAGGCCATGGATCTATTGATCGTCAATTGTATGGATTAAATTTAAAATGATATTAATTTTAATGGATAGGATACAGGATGAAATGGTGAGGATGATTCATGGTATGTAAATATCCAATTCGGCTTTTGCCTTTACGACTGGGGAATCCCATGAAGAAAAAAAACATGTAAAATTGGCCGGCTACGGGATTTGAACACGAGACCTCCCGAATGCGAATCAATGCTCTTTGCTCTTTTGAACTTTATTGGACTTCAATTTTTCACGCTTCAAATTTATTGCTCTTACAAAAGAGATTACAGTATTATTATTATTATTATTATTATTATTATTATTATTATTATTATTATTATTATTATTATTATTATTATTATTATTATTATTATTGGTGTTGTGTCGGGACACAAACATCTATAACAAACTTCCCTTTCTACGTAAATAACGATTCGTCTTAGCACCTGCTGCCTTTCCCTTCTGCTCATCGTTCAGTTTCTAAGAAGGGAGATTTCTATGTTATAATGGCGAAAACGATCGTTCATCGTTCACTATAGGAATATCCTTTGCTGAACAACGGCATGGATTCTTGGCAAGGAGGCCGTGCTTGCCGTCGATATCCTCAGCCCACTGTAACACAATGCCACAATGGATTGCGCTTCTATTGATGCTGTTATGCCTCTTTAAAACAAGCCCTCCTCTTCCTTTCAAAGAGAATATCCAACAAGCGATGAAAATAGGAAATGTGAAAAAGTATGGATGTGTATTTATTGATATTGTTATGCTAACTTCCTGAAAGCCCAGAAACATTTCAAACGTGACAAGCATTAAAAATAACATCAATAACAATTGAACCGGTGAGGTGGGAAATAAAAGCATTGTATTAAATACGTTCTCGCTGACAAATAAATATATTTGTACTGTAGCGAAAGAGTTAGGCTATTTTAATAATTTTTTCGGTAGAATCAGGCTATACGCATATAAACTAACCACATCTATCTCATTTGCAAAGAAAATGCTAAAATAATACAATCTTGAAATTTTTATCATTTGTTTATTTAGATGTTTTACATACACTGAAAAAACATTTTTGAATCGGTTAATCTCTAAAATATTTTCAGGTCATAATGTACTTCAAAATGTAGTTATTATTTTTTAAATAAGAAATCACATTTCAGTGAAAAAATATTATGAAAAATCCTTTCTTCAGTAGGCCTACTAATACAGGATGGGTATCTTGATCTAGTCTCTAGCTTAATAGTAGATTTTGAGAAAAGGTAGGTGGTTGTATATGGTTATTTAACGACGGTTATGTACTGAAACTTAGGCCTGTGACCGTCTCCAATGTGCCGGAATTTTGTCCCGCAGGAGTTCTTTTACATACCAGTAAATCTACTGTCACATTTATGCACACACATAAACGACATCGACCTGGGCCAGGATCAAACCCAGCGATACTAAATACGCCACCCTGGCCGACGAGAAAATGTAGGCCTACATTGTATTTGACATTATAAAGATAGGCTATTCCGTTTCCCCTTCCTTATTCTATTATCGCTTGTACGGCGGCTGAGACCCCCTGTCTGCTAAACAGAGCGGCAACTACTCCAGCACAGGTGTATTGCGTGTGCACTAACTAAGACTTCGCAGGCGGTCATACCCTAGCCTGTTGCGAATAATAGCACTTCCACGTTAAAGTGATATGACGTACTTCGATACCCAATGGTATTACCTTTGTATCAGTGCCCTTCATAACTCCGTTAGCATTGACTACAGAGGGAGACTTTCTTGTAGCAGTTTTACAACAGAAGTTCTTTTTGAAGTGAGTAAATCGAGAGCTAACCCAAAGTTGCGTTACGAAGAAAATCGTCACGAAAATAGCGGGGCTGTGACGGACTGCACAGAAAACAATCAACTCCATGAAATTTAAAAAAAAAAAAATCCAAAATTCAAAGATCGAAAATTTAAAAAAAAAAAAATTAAAAATCCAAAATTAAAGAAGTCCATAAACTCAAAATTAAAAAATCCAACAATCCAAAATTGAAAAAATCCAATAATCCAAAATTGAAAAATTTTAAAAATCCAAGTTTCACTCCTGTCGCGTGGCTTTCCCCGCACCCGATTTTTTTTTGTACTGAGAATCAATAAATTTTGAATTTTTAACACAAGGATATTTGTGTTGTTAATTCTACATCAGTTTTTAGGTTAAAAGTTTAGGTCAAAAAAGTGTTAAAGTTTTTTTTTTTTACATACATAATCAAAGATATATAAAAAAAAAAGATTATTCGAATGAGCAAGTGCTCGTGTTAGGGTCCAGTTCAGTTATTTATATTACACAATTAATACACAATTAAATACAAATAAATAAAACAAAATATAACTTTAACTTAAAATCATTACCTAGAAAAAGTAAAAAATAAAATAACAAAGAACGGAAAAAATACAAAGTGGGAAGAACAAATTTGAAATTCTGTGGTGTAACTAATAAAATGGTTCCTTAAATATCTAATAATTAAAGAGTGAAGTAAATTATAGCCTTTGGAATAAGATTTTTTATATACTTATCAAATTTTTACTGTTTATATTTATTATTTCTGGAAGTGTCCTAATTGTGGAGTTATAGAGTTTTGGACCATAATAATTGCTACATTTCGAGCTAGAAGAGGTGAAGTATTTTTGTTCTAAGGTAGGTGCTCTAGTTAAGGCCATGCTCCTGATAAGGCCACTAATACTTTAACGTAAAAGTATCATACTTTGGCCTCAGATTTCAACACCTACTTGAAGCTCGTCCTTCGAAGGTCAACTGACCAGAATTTCAGTGTTCCTTCTCCATTCCTCGAGGAAAGACAGAAACTTGTGTGAAATACGCGCTTCAGAAATAAAAACAAGATAAGAAATAAAATATATCTAACTATTTAAGTAGATTCATATCAGCATAAAATTATACGTGGATATATAGCTTACATTGTGATATTTTAAAGCATCTCTTTGTTGTATCTGCATTAACATACCAAGTTTAGTAACCGAGATTGCAAATACAAAATTATAGTGCACCTGTTAAGGCCACATACGATGCGATGCGATGAGGAACGCTATTTCTTGGTCATAATGTTCAAGTTCTGTTTGTGAATATCTACATAATTTATAACATTTAAACAATAATGTTCACACTTTTCAAACGGACCTGGGTTTGAGCACTAACACATACATAATTTGCTTAATTGTTTATAATAAATTAATTAATCCATTAATTAATTAACTTTTTATTATGTTTACACTACTTAACACATGTTGATGTGCCTATACGTTCAATTTATTTCAGATGGATAAAAAAGTGATTCAAAGAGTACAGAGCTGGTCAGAAGATTACAGTGTACCCAAGTGGCCTTATCATAACTACATGCTCCTCATAAGGCCACTGTCACTTGATTTCACTTTATATTTTTTGCTATCAATGTCATTAAGAAA
The DNA here is from genome assembly GCA_964059195.1 of Ectobius pallidus. Lineage (NCBI taxonomy): Eukaryota > Metazoa > Arthropoda > Insecta > Blattodea > Ectobiidae > Ectobius > Ectobius pallidus. The sequence goes on from CAXKWD010000006.1 coordinate 141,907,120, forward strand.
TATAATTGTTTCTTGCCCGAAACAACTTATTATAGTCATCTGTTGATAGCTGAGTGTGAAAATTATAAATTTGGAAATTATAAATACTTTGTTTTTGATTTTGAAAATTAACGTGGCCTTAACTGGACCACCTACCTTATTAAAGGCAAGGTTTTATTTCTTCCTGTATTGTAGCTGTGTGGATCAGATACGTGTACGTTACGATATTTGTGAAAATATCTTATAAGTGTGAGCTTATAAATCTGTTCTATAATCATAACATTAAATTCAGGATATTAAAATTTCTGTTGGATTCAATTAACTTGTAGGATAAGTTATATTTTTTGAAAAAATCGATTTTTATAGTTTTACCAAATACTATAGAGGACAATACAGGACACTCTGCGATATATCGAGGGACAATATTTTGAACACCATCTAGCGGCCCAACCTGCTACTACTTAATACAGATGCAGTAACTAGATACAAAGATATCAACCAATTTCTATTAGAGGAGCCGAAGTATCCAACCTCGGCTTGTTATGCATAAGGGATATGATTTTTCTATCTATCTATGGTCCAGAAAAAAAATGCTGGTTTGGAAATAAATGACCTAAAAATGAAAACAAGAAAGCAACATTGAAAAAAAAAGTTGTTGTTGTTAAGAACCGCTAAATTGAAATATTTGTGTTTTCATTGATATTTTGATAACTATTTCGGAAGTTCTGTGTTTTGTTTGCTCATTATTATTCTTATAATTACTTAAACAGTGTTTTGGTCCTTAGTGCTTGGTGAAACAATAAAACATTGCAGTTTATATGTGTTTTGAATATTTTAATTTGCCCCCAAGTTTGCAGGTTGTGCCACCAGGAGTCATGCAAAATCTGTCCCCCGTTTTTCCATTGCCAGAGCAGTAAGTGTCAGGTATTGTCCTCTATAGTATTTGGTTTTACCCATTTAAAACTTGTATTTAAATGGAGTACGTACATATTAAGACATATTCCGTTTAATCCGAACTTTAGGTTATCCGGACAAGGTCCGGTTCCATCTAGTCCGAAATAGCGGGACTCTACTGCATTTGTTTATATGACTACGTGAGTAGGATAGAACTTTACAAGGATATTATTCGTTCATGGAATATAAACTTCATTAAAGAGAAGCTCTTAGCTGAACCATCAGATTGAGGTCAAGTGGTCGGCATAATGGTTAGTGTGCGCTTCTTTATCTACACCCCACTTGTATGTACACCACTCATTGTATTTTATTTGTTACTAAAAGCATCAGACTGGGGCATAAAGTAATGCTATCCTACTTGTTGCTAAGTGCATCTACACGGTGCGAGGATAAGCTATGGGCTTCAGTGCAAAAACTGTACAACGCCGTTATTCTTTCATGTTTCAGTGAGTTATTAAGGGAAGGTTGTAAGCTGTATCTCCGCCATGTTAAATTAATTATTGATGTTCATGTTCCTTTTTCTAAAAAGGTATTTGATCAATTGAAACAAGATTTGGTAGACTTTTAGATCTGTATCTTTTCTTTAAACGTTGTTTTTTTAAAAGAACATGACTGTAAACAAATATTTTATAACTTTCTGTGCAACATTCATTTTTTTTATTAACTTTTTTCATTAAAAAATGAAATAACTTTCTTAGTATTAAAGGTAAATGCATATTAATACCACCATTTCTTTATTTATGTGGCTTTAATAACTGGAACGAAGCATTTTTCGCCTGTCCGGCCTTTAACATGATTTGTTTGTAAATCTGTGTGTTAGGCCTACCCAGTTCAGATTGAACGCATTCTTGGTGTGACCGAAATGTTGAGATTGATTTTCTAAAGTATTCGTCCTAGAAATTTGAATTCTGTTATAATATAGAAATGTTAAATAATGTAACATTTTCTATTATTTAATACAATTCTATTATAATATATAAATAATAAAATGTAAACATAATTTGAAGTTTAAAATTTTATTTTAATATATCAATATGCTTTGAGATATTAATTGAATAAATTTATTTTTTAAATCAAAATTGAAATCCACCTCCTCCATCATATATATGTATATTTTTTATTTCATATGTGCATTTATTCAAGACGATAATCCAACTTTCAACTTTCAATTTTCAATACGTTGTAATTTAATTATTTATTTTATTTAATACTTATGGGCCCCTGTCCAGGATTCCTATCAGAAGCCACCTCCAACAGATATTAAAATATGAACCTGCCGAGCGAGATGGTCGTAATGGTAACGTCTTGGACTCGCATTCGGGAAGTCGCAGGTTCAAATATCGTGGCCGGCCAAGTTTACAAGGGTTTATTTCATGGTTTCCCCAGTCGTAAAGGCAAATGCACATACATTGAATCTCCCTCACCATTTCATCTTGTATCATCCATTTAAATTGATATCAGTTTAAATTTACTCCATAAAATACACCAATAATAGAAGCAATTGACAAGCAACAGTTCCTTGGCCTACCCTACTGTATAGACACAGATCCCGAACTCCTGATATGGCCTCGTAGCTAAAAGGAGTATAAACACAGTTGAATTTTTAAAAAATCGCAGTACTGTATATATCTATTATCATGGGGAAAGATAGTTTTGAATGTGGCAAAATATAATGTAAATTGAACCCAAGAAAACAGGCTATAAAATTCTGCATGCACTGGCAGTTGGAAGCGCACTGAGGTTTCAATGTGGGGCATAGGCGTAACCAGGCCGACCATATGGGGGGGGTATAACATCTGCGGGGTCTGGAGAGGGGGGTCCGGGGGTCCTCCCCCGGAAAATTTTAAAAATTAAGATGCAAAATAACGAGTTTTAAGCTTCCCACGCTTTATACTTGTATTAAGTAATTTATGGGCGTACTTAAAAAATAATACAATTTTCCTTTTTTTAATCAATGGGGGGTTCAAACCCCCAAACCCCCCCCCCCTCGGTACGCCTATGATGCGGGGTCAGCAGCACCTGTCCCATGCGTCCAAACGGCATACAATTTTGCACATTTATACTTTGATTTTTTGACACTTGCTTTGCTCGTTTCATAAACAATGTATTTTGCGTTTAATTTACTTAGCACTTGTTGAATCTGTATTACAATATGGCATATTGGGTTGGGGAAGAATGGCTAAATCCAACCGCTTGCCTTTAGAAATTCTACAGAAAAGGATCATTAAAATATGTCTGAGTAAACATGCTGATTACCCCACGAAACTAATATTTTCGGAATTTAATGTCTTAAATATTGAACAAATATACAATCTCAAATTACTGACTTACCTCCATAAGAATAGAAATATTTTCAAAATCAACAATCCTCATCACTACCTTACCTGACTGAATCAAAATTCTATTCTATATGAACCCAAATGTTTTACCTTTCGGCCCAAGATTATACAACTCACTAATAAGAGCTCATCCTGAACTATATAAACTAAATTTGCACAGATTCAAGAAATAAACTTATAAAATTTATTCAACCTAATGCATGACTCATTTTACAATATCCCAATTTTTTGCTTTTCATTTTGGCTACACGTGCTTTTCATTCCTCTCTAACACATAATGTTTAATATATATGTTTTGCTTTTGATTTATGTTATTTACTATTTGCCTTGTTTTGTGTATGTATTTGTGTATGCCATATGTGTGTGTGTTTTGTATGTAGTGTAGCTTTGCCCTGAATTTTTTGTTTTCTAATTTCCAGTGATCTCTGTTTTCTGTTGCTGAGCTGAGCCCGAGCACGAGCTTTTGCTCATTCGGGCATCATTTATGAATGTATGTTTTATGTTTTACGATGGTAAATAAAATAAAATAAAAAAATAAATCTTAATAAACCACATTGTAGGCTTGTTGCATAATATACTGTTTTGATTCCGTTTCAATATGGTGGTCGTTTTCCATTAAAGCGAAATTAGTGACACGAAAGGATGCCTTCCTTCCTCCTCCCCCTTTTTTGCAATAAACGGAAGTAACTTCAGGAAATGTTTCGTCACTTTATGTGCAATAATCGCCACTGAACAGAACTTCACGTCGCTGATATGACTGTATCCATTGTTTCGACTATTTGCCGTAGTCCAATGAGATTGATTCGTGCCTCTCAACAACACCGCTAACAACAAAAACAAGACAAGTTGTTCTGCATTTCATTTGGAGGATGCATCCCCTTGCATACACATCATGTGTTTACATGGGGCACCCCTCCCAGAGCAACAAGGGCACAAATACATGTGTATCTTCTAGCTACTTGAGTGAATAAGAGAATGCCACTTCGCTCTATTGAGTAGACGATAAAAGAATTCCAAAACAAAAATTCGCAAAATAAACTTCCAGAGTTTTTCTTTATACCAGCGCGGTCGCTTCAATTAGAGAAAAAGTGGCAATTTTAAGAATCAGTTTATTTAGTACTTAATATTTTGTATTCATATATTCTTTTCATGTATATCATAGAAAAATATTCTTATCACTAGGGTTCGGATGTTTATGACATGTCATACTTTTATCCTAGCCTCCATTCTCGCCACAAACACAAATTAAACACGAATTGCACATTTGTTGACCTAATCAGATCGTTTTTATTTTTCATATAAAGTAATATTTTTGTAATTTTCATGGTCTTGGTCATATTTCGTTCATATTTATAATTTAACGTCATATTTCAGTTATAAATTCGGTAAAAGAGCAAGTAATACAGTATGTGCAACTTAAATTTTTTCCGAGAAAGAGTCACGAATATTTTGGTTTTATTGTAACTGAAATGTGAAAGGACAGTAATAAGTAATAGCACAATTACCTCTTCTCTTTGTTGTTAACAACTTCCAATAGACGTGTTTTTCCACGTTTGCATTAATATCTGGAAACATTAACAGTTTAGAAGTTCTTTACAAGTAAAACTGTAAATCACCTGTAAAATTGTTAAAAAGTGATTATCTGATTGAATTAATGCGATGTAATAATTTAGTGTCATTAAACGTTTTAAATCGGACAATTTATTTTTAGAAAATACGTTCCTTTATGAGGTCATATTTAGAACTTTTGGGTCATATTTAGTCAATTTAAGGTCATATTTGCAGACATATTTTCCACTTTTTTAGTTCATAAACATCCGAACCCTATTTATCACTTAATTGTAACTACGCTTTTTTATACTTTGTCTTTGGTGGTTCTCGACTGGGAAGTTGTTAAATAAAAATAAAACTGTTCACGTTCCCTTAAAATATCTTTTTTTATGGAACATTAAATGGAACCAACTCCACCATTAAAATTATTTTTTCTTCATTGTTTCTGTAGAATTCAAATGTAGACGCAGCGTTTCTTATGTAAAAATATTACAAATTCGGAACTTTCAAGTCCTAGTTTTTTAGATTTTTTATTATTTTAAAATTAGTTTAATAACATTTTCAAATCAAATTTTCGGTGCATGTACCAAATGTAAACAGTCGAACCCATATTTATAAAGTACATATCAAAATTTAAATTAAAGAATTGAAATCTTCTATTAACTTTTGCTCAATACATTTCACTAAATAAAAAATTAAGAAACAGAATCAATACGCACTTAGCAAAAACCCTTTCCATGATTGAGACTCAATTTCTCACACATATACAAACCCATTCTGGACTGCATATAAAACAGTGAACCCAATGATTAGGTCCATCGATTACTTCTTGTAATAAAACTTTGCATGAAGTTTAGAATTTTCTCCCTATTTCTTTTCCATAATTTTATTGCAAATCAAAAACAAGATACATTGTGAATTTAAGGTATTTAGCATGTCTGTGAATTTATTTCATAAATAAAATTATTTTATTTGTGTATTCTTAATATTGTTCTAAATTAAAAATTAATGCTGTATATTTTCATGTATGCAAGGCTTGATTTTTTAATATTGGCAACTTATCTGTTGTATCCTACTGAAACAGAGGAAGTTTTTGTAACTTTCACATTGGTTGAATATCCAGCATATCTCAGGGCGAAATTGATTTTCTCTATCACTACACATAGCTAAATCATCATAATAATAATAATAATAATAATAATAATAATAATAATAATAATAATAATAATAATAATAATAATAATAATTGAATGAACAGTTTCTATTTTCAGAACTAAAATGGTGTTTTATTATAAAACAGCGGTGGAAGATAAAAATTTAAATTGTTAAAGAGGGTGTTTAACCTACAAACGCTTCTAAAACGCTAAGAAATCTGCTTCACCGTAAACAGAGATTTATAATAGGCTAGTAGCGGTAAATTTCTTTCAACTGAGGCCCATCATTTCCATTTGGACATTTAAAGCCGAACCTACAGCTTGAAGATTCCATAGAAGCCTCTGTACATCAGCTTTCTCTAAGGAAGTTTTGAATTGTCGTCCAAAACATCAAAAACTTTCTACAACTTCAATGAATTTTTGGTAGGGTAATAGACCACTCTGACAACATACTCGTAAGTTAAAACTTCTCCTTTATAATAGAAAGAATCGGTATTTCATTGATTTAGGACAGGTTTACAGGAATTTTTTGGTTACTCAAGAAACCAGCTTATTTTGTTTTTCCTACTGAGCTGTATAATTTTATTTTGTTAATATACACTCCACCAATGCTCAGTATGTATTAAAATTTTAAGTCGTCTAACCTATTTTAAAACATAATTTATCCCTTGGCATTTACCTTCTGTTCAAAACAAAGAGGCGTGGCTGTCATAGTCAGCACGTGAGAACGCATGTCATCACCGTGATAATGGTAGTTTGTTTATTCTCAGTACAACTCGCCCGTAGGGTCGTCGTAAACAATGAACCCTTTGTTTTGTTTGCTAATTGATATACTATAATGATGACGATGCCAGCAAGAGTCTGTTACTTTACGTGTAAATGTTGATATTATTGTTGCATGAACTTACGAACACTACTTTTCCACTAGCAAGCCACACCCTGGTAATGGCGCATCCTAATGACATTAACAAATCACGTTTTGTCACATGATGCGAATTTTCCGCGAACTCTGAGTTCTCCTCCCCTTTGTTTTGAACCAGGGATATACTCTAGCAAGACTCTACTGTAATTTCATTTTAAAGGCCAGCGTTAGTGATCGTTGCCGTAGGAAGGGAAGTAAACGGGATAAATGTGAGTAATGCGAGCAGAGGGTTGGCAGCACTGTGCACTGTGCAGGTGTTATATGTGTGCGGCATGTTATTGACAGCTAGACTTAATCCTCCTTTATCGCCAGTTCTTTGCTCCACATATCTGTAATTAATGTCGGGGTGTTAATTTGATTAAGGGCGGCCCGACTGGCGACTGGTGATGTATGCTAGTGGTGAAGCGAGTCCTGACAAATAGCCACGTCACTAGCCGATAATGCAGCAATCACTCTTATCCCCAACGCGAGGCCTGCTTGATCAAGTTATAACAATCTGACAAAGCCTCATTTACCATCGGCCAAAGCCCACTCTTCCTGTGTAAACTCGTACAGTTCCGTGTTTCTCATGTTTTGCTAGAGTTCATTTGTTTCCATTTTTGCTAATGCATTATTTTCATTAACTGTAAAAACATTTATAAACGTACCAGTCCTAACCGGAAGAAGATAACTTTTTGCGTAAAGCAAAATACAATTGTAACTTTTTGCTTCAAGAAATAACATATTGAATTCCGTCCGTTTCTAGCTTGAAGCCTGCAGAAAATAAACAGTGCAGCCCTGTGTGAACTAAATTAATTTATCGTCAGTTTTTGTAACGATATCTCTTTAGATTCTATGGTTAACTTTACTGTGAAATAAAATAGATTCAGGAAAATATTTACAATATTTACAAGAAGACGTCCAAAAACACCAACAGCGCTTAAAATTCACAATAAACAAGTTAAATAATGTCATTTTGTTAAATATATTGTCATTGCCCTGGACCTTAAACCTCCTCATAACGGAAATACAGTGTCCACGAAATGAGTGTAGATTTTTCACGTGTGGTAGGGAACATCTTTACGAGTACTTTAATATAATAATTCTTGAGACGGAAATGCGTTGTTATGAGTGTAAACAGAAAAACGTGTTTCACATTGTTAAACACGAAATACAGTTTATTATGTTAACTGTAAGAAAAATCAAAGCAATTACATGTTGTTTTAGAGCATTTTTTTTTAACACAAACACTTGGAGTTGATCAATCCATGGTAAGACGCGCGGAGCTGTGCAGCCAAGTCAATGGCCGACATTTTCCAACAATTGCTGTAAAACATGTAATAGTTTTGCTTGTTTTACAATGAACACATTAAACAAAATGTTGTGTTAAAAAGCATGTGATGGTGTATTGGTTACTTCGGGACCGATCAACTAATTGGTCCAAAATTAATAGGTTTCGTCCCATGGACGTTATAAGTGCGTGTACTAAGTTTCATTAAAATCTGATAAAGCGTACTCGAGTTATCGCGCGTACAGACACACGGAGAGACAGACAGTCTTTTTGCCCGCCCACCATACAATCTTAAAAAAGTACAATTCTGATAGGCTATTTAAAAACATTTTATTATTCGAAAAATCCTCCACTCCAATCGTCAAATTTCTCATAACATTCTGAGTGATTCAAATTATTAGGCCTATTTAACTGTTATTAACTACTATTGTTTACTTTTACTTACTATTACTTAAAGCCTGCCGGTTGTTTCATATGGATGTGAGACATGGTCGCTTACTCTTCGGGAAAAACATAATCTGAGAGTGTTAGAAAACATGGGGCTTAGGAAAACATTTGGGCCTAAGGGAGATGAAAGTGGGGACTGGAGAAAACTGCATAACGACGAGTTTCATAACCTGTTCTCTTCACCAGATATAGTAAGGGTAATTAAATCACGGAGGATGGAATGGGCTGGACATGTTGCATGCATGAGGGAGAAAAGACATACATCAAAAGTATTGTCCGGGACACCCAATGGAAAGATACCACTTGGAAGACCTAGATGTAGGTGGGAGGACAATATTAGAATAGATTTAAAGGAAGCAGGATTTGCTAGGGATGATTGGAAGGAGTTAGCACAGAATAGGGTTGAATGGCGGGCTCAGCTAAGCGCGGCAATGAACCTTCGGGTTCCATAAAATAGCTAATTTTAATTTAGCTTGCTTATAAATTGTCTACTGCCAATGAGTAAGTAATTACAATCATTGACTATTTTTTAATTGAAGAATCATTACTAACGTACAATCAAATCACAATGGTTTACGAACAAACCCCTTATCATTCCCCCTTAATTACAAGGATTTGATTGGTTAGCTACCTTCAATATCAAAGAAATGGACAGAACACCCTCAGAGGGAAACATGTTCGCTGTTCTATTGTTGCTGATCTTACGAAACGTGTTCATTACTTGTCCCTGCCGCAGTTGATGGAATGGCGCTGGTGTGTTGTTATAGCTTAATTACATCATTGTATCCCTCAGGGTAAGAGTGACACATGTGAATTAGCTGGCATTTGTGAGGCAGGTAGACTGAAGTGGTAAGTTCTTAGTTATTCCCTTCTAAAATACTCCTTATGGCGAAAGGACAGATGTGGATACAATACATTACTTTACACTTAGACCTCGGATATCAATGTCGCTTTCATTTCCAGTGGATTTTCAAACAATTAAGGGTCCGAAAATAATTAAGAATCTCTTCTGTTTGGATTTTAAAAGTCGGAAAGTCTTTATTTATGACCAGAAAAAAGTCCCAGAATGGTTTTCTCCATTTCAAGGAGAAATAGAAGTATTTACTATATTTAGTATACTGCTAAAATCAGAAAGAGATACCGCATTTCCTTAAATTGCAGAATTACCAAAGTATCGAAAAAGTACCGAGCGAGTTTTCTGAAGTATCGCTCGATGCCGATACCATGCAAGTATCGATAGTATCGAGGTATCGAAAGTATCGAGGACCCATCCCTAGTCCTAATTTATTTATCGATATCATTAGTGCACAGGGGTATTGAAACTGCGTCCTACTGCTATCATGTCAAGAACGCAGGTATTTTCATTAAACTCAAAACTTGAATTTCAATGATACATCTAATTTCACAATACTTGCTCGGTCTATAGGACGCATACTGTTTTACCGAAGTAATTTAAAATCCTGTTGGTTTAAATTTGCTTGCTTTGTTCACTTGTCAGCGCCTGCAAGATGTCATTTAGACTTCACGCAGTACCGCTACGTTGGAGAAATTGCCGCATCCCTCAGGCGCTGTTGTTCGCTCTTATTTGCAGAAACAATATACAGCACTAGTGGGCAATTACACGGTCTAAACCAGGGGGCATGAGGCTCTTCTTAGGAGGGCGTGCGACAATTTGAAATCATATTTTGATTTAGTGTTGTTGCCTTGCCGGCCACAAGAATTTTTAATCTGTGAGCTTTAACCAAACAAATACACAGACACATACCGTAATTAACTAGAATAACAGGACAGTGTGAATTTACGTTTTACAATCTTATAAATAAGGCAGGTAACTGTTTTTCCACAGTTTGGTTAATAAGCTCATTTTTTTAAAGGAACTCGAAATGTGGGTGGAAGTACAACATTACAAGAGAAAACAAAAGTAAAAGTAGCTCGATTTAGTATTCAAATATTGTAGATTAGGCAGTTTGTATGTTTTAAATCTTATAGGATAACGTCTTCTGTCTTTATTGGGTTAAAAGGACGGAGAAGAAATTGGAAGAAAAATTTAAATTTGGTATCGAGGACCCATAGGAAAATATAAACTATGGATGTAATCATTGTTTTAACTGTTTTCTTTGCAGTCCGGCATGGGTTCATATATCGTGTGAGAAATTCAGTCACGTCAAATAAACTTTAACTTCTGTGGGTTTTATTGGCTCAGACCAATAACATAAGAATGAGTCTGAAATCAGTCAATCACATAATCTGATTCGCTCAATGCTTTATCAGGTGATCAAGACACCTCCTATTTTCTTTATATTCTAATCGGGTTGCAGAATCTTTCGGCTGCTGCTGACTTATGCATACGTTTCTACTGTTACGGTAGTTAAAATTTATTCTGGAAATAAACTGAATTAAGTTTACGTCTGTTCAGGAATCAGCATTACAATATCTTACGGAAAAAGTATTCCATAGCTCAGCAACATTGGCGTTTGACTGTAATCACGTCCTGTAAATATTGTAAAAACACAACCTCAACAGAAAGAATTAAATACATCTGTTCCTACAGGCTTAATATATTTAATGAAACAGCCCCTCCCAGAATGCATTGCTAGGAACTAGGTCAATGATATAATTAAATTTTACGCGAGATATCTTCAATATTTCAGCAAACGATACTTCAAGAAGTACCTTTTATTGGTATTTTATCAATCTAAAATTCTATTCAAATAATTCAATTTCAAAATATTTGTTTCATCATCTACTCTTATACAATTTAACGGCCCTAAATAGGGTGCTTGCTCGCTCGCCCGCTTCGTGAGACATCGGGTACACTCGGCGATGTTCGTCCTTCGCAATGGAAACTTTCATGACGACTACAAAATTAGGAAAACCGTTTCTTTATTATATAAGGCCTAAGTGAAATGAACACAATGAACAAATATTCTAATTTTATTTTTACTTACAACTTTCATAGCTCTGAACCACAAACATTTTTATAATAATCTACCAGTGTAAATTTCTTAAAAATCCTGGAGCCAATGAATAATGGCGGGCGAAGCCGGTGGCACCAGCAGTAAAATATTGATGGTTTAACTCTTGAAATATCGCTGATAATAATAATCCAAACAAACCATTCCTTCCCTTGAAACATTATATAATTTCTGAAAATTACACTGAATTGATCAAATAAAATTCACATCATATTCATGTCAATAAACAGTTGAGAAACAATAGAGTTGCCGAAGTTGGACCTCCTTCATATTTCGCTATGTGTTAGTAACTTAAACCTTCAAGTCGGCTCTACTGGTGAGAAATGTTGTCAAGGACGCGTGATTCAACGGTCAGTTGGCTACAGCCTATGGAGAAAGAATAACTGCAATTATTGTGTTCTTCTCGTTTTTGTAACAAGAGTCGCGCTACAAATTATAAGCTATTGTGCAAAGTAAGAGTAAGCAAATCAATTACCTACATTATATTTTACAACTGTCTTTCATTAGTTAATAACTAGATATCGTAAAACTAGTTTTATATTTTGTGAGTCCTTGTAGCTTCATATTTCTTTAGATGGCGTCCAGTTGCCGAAGTTGGACCACTGCATGTTTCCTAATTTGGACCACCATAACTTCCATTCTTGATCTCAGCGTATAGGTAGATTTGGTATATCTGGTAGTATTTTACATTTTTTATGCAATTTGTTTCGTAGGTTATTCATTGTTTCTTATTTAAAGCATTTTATAAGTACAAAACAGTTTGATTCTAATTTACAAATTATAATCAATGGTTTTGTATAATAAGCCATAACTAACTTACTTTAAATGCCATGTGTGTCTAATAAATTTGTTAAAATACAGGTTCTTTAAAATATTACAATTATTATTTTTTTACTCACAGTTTTACCATCGGTCCAACTTAAGCAACCGGTTTCCTAATTCGGACCATTTACAGACTTCTAAATTTTAAATTGTAGGACTTGGAGACGTATATCTATACAAAATGTAATACTACCAGATGAAAGTGTATAAAACGTAGATTATTATACAATATATTTTGTATCAATTAAATACATAATAAAGGCGTAGGGTAACAAAATGTAAAATCGGTCCAACATAGGCAACCTTCCCCTACGTATTATGTGTTCACAGGTTCCTTTGGAACTGCATAATCGATTCTGATAAAGTTTTCCCAGGGGGCGATTTCTAATCGTCGAATGTACTCTGAAGCCGGAATTTTAGCTGTTTCATTAATATTATTAATGGCTTAGTTTATGAATGATTAATAAATATAATGCTTTAATAATTATTATACTCTTAATTTTTAATTTTTAAATGAATTATCTTGGGCGAAGCCACGGACACCTACTAGTTTATTACATAACTAGCATGTGCCCGCGGCTTCGCCCGCGATAATTATTTCAAAAATTAAAAGCATAATATAGTTAGTTAAATCATTATATTTATTAACACCTAATTCGCGTGGACTACATACCACGATTAGATAGCATCGTCTGGTAAAAGCGTCCTCAGATTAGAGTTTCTTGGCCCAGAAAACCTCTGTCTAGTGAGATTCGTCCAAATAAAACAACGTTTGACCATATTTAGGGTTTACAACATTCAAGCGATCGCGAAAGTTTTATTTTCAAGATATGACAAAAATAGCCAAAGCCAACTGTAATTCATTTGACATTGAAATGTATAACTGAAAACTTATGTTTTGAAAACGCAAAAAATGCACGTTTTTTACCCGTTTTTCACTCATAACTCACGAACTAAAACTAAAATCAAAATTCCGGCTTCGAGGTGCATTTTCCGACCCTTCAGCCCACCTATTTTTAAAATTTCAGATCTCTGCGTTCAGTAGATTTCGCTGGACATCGAGGACAATTCCTTTTATTAATATAGATAATATGAATTATAATGATACCTTCTCTAATTTGTCAAACATCCATTTCATGTAATCCAAGCCCACCTGATACCATTGGTTACAATACGTTCTGAGAATTTGTTTTGATAAATCTGTGCAAAAAGGGGTTAAGTATTTTCAAAAACATTTAATTTATATCATTATTATTATTATATTATTTATAAATCATTATATTTATTAACACCTAAATCACGTGGACTACATACCACAATTAGATAGCGTCGCCTGGTAAAAGCGATCTCAGATTCGAGATCCTTGGCCCAGAAAACCCCTGTATAATGAGTTTCGTCCAAATCGAACAACGTTTGACCATATTTAGGCCTATATTGATTATCCCACTTATAATAATAATAATAATAATAATAATAATAAGAAGAAGAAGAAGAAGAAGAAGAAGAAGAAGAATCCTCTTCGGGATTAGGTTGAAAATTTCATATGTATGCGTGCCTTGACATTAAAAACAAATGAATCGACCAGCGTGAGCTACAACATTCGAACGATCGCGAAAGTTTCATTTCCAAGGTTTGACAAAAATAGCCAAAGCCAGCTGTAATTGATTTGACATTGAAATATATTACGCTTCGAAAACCCAAAAAATGCACGTTTTCTGCCCGTTTTTCACTCATTTTTGGCATTTAGAATCAGAATTTTTCAAAATCCTTTCTTAGTGAGCATCTACATTAGGAAACGAAGGTACTATCAAAATTCCAAGTCTCTACCTGTTATAGTTTAGGCAAAACGTTGATTCCTGTCATTCAGTCAGTCAGTCATTCATTCAGTCAGTCAGGACAAAGCCTTTTATATATATAGAGATATTCGTTAAATAGTCATTATAAATTAACTCGTGACTTGGAACTCCCAAGATAAATTCCCTCGGTAGTAATTTTTTTCGGCGATTTCCTAATCCTTGTCTATTATAAAGCAAAACTTGTGAGTGCGTTAAGTTCTCATGGAACAGGGCGTGGTTAAGTTTTTAAGTGCTTCATTAGGCGTGGGAAGAATTAAGTGAACCGGCTGTTTCCGGACCGCCCGTGATGCTGAACTAAACACGACGCGATCTACTGAACTCGTCGGCTAATGTTAAATCGAGCCGGACTTCACAGTAAACACGCCTGCGAATATTTACAGTTTTTGTTCGACCCATCGCTGGTCTGCTATATTACGAGAGTAACACAAAAGCGTAGTTTTTTTCTCCCTTTTCCTTTTGACGGGACATTTACAATTACATCGACCTGTTTGATGCATTGCCCAACTGTTGGTAGAACTGCTGTGCTTCCCACAGTGCTCAAACATCTTTTGTCACTTTTTCACATGCAGATACACATGTCATAAAGGGAATCGTAAATCTACTTGATGATCGCGAATGTCCGTGTATTCTTCTGTCTCTATTATCTCTCTTCCTTTCCTATCTTTCTCTCTCTCTCTCTCTCTCTCTCTCTCTCTCTCTCTCTCTATCTCTCTCTCTCTCTATCTCTCTCTCTCTCTCTCAGAGGAATAAATTTTGTTTGCTTGTATTAGACCACAGCTGGGGATAAAGGCGGCCGTTGCGTACCACCTTCACGTGCTGAATATCTTAACTCTGGGAGCCTCAACCTCCTGGAACCCACTGGGCCTCCATGGCCTGTATAGGGAACGCTTTACTTTTTTATAATAATGCAAATATGAACACTTGGTGAACACATCAGTGTTGCTTAACATCACAACTTACAAGCTGAACACTGACAAAGGTACCTTGTATTGGATTATCACTCCCGGCTGCACGTAGCACGTAGGAACGTGCTCGTCAGAGCAATTAAACAATATCATGGCGCTGTTTTGCAATTCGCTGCACATTTTCCTTTTTTATTATTCATTGCCGCACGTCCATGCAAATCGCAACACAAAAATTGTGACAGAATTATTAGTTCAGCTTTGCTACTGCTCTTAAATATTCCATGTGAATCTAGTGATGCACTACTGGTGAAGAATGTTGCTAATGGAGGTGCATTTCGAAGCTAAAATGTCGTTTTGACTATTTCACTAGCATCGTTTAGTGTGTGGGAAGTATGACAAAGGTAGAAAATAATTTATTACCACAACTTATATATTATACGCAGTGGTAAAGTCGAAGGTATAAGCAGGTATATGCCGTTTACCTTCAGCATCACCTTACTTGACGGGTCTCTATTAGCAAACCCGACAATCTCCATTCTGAAAATAAGATAGGGATGCTAACTTCTAATGAAAGTTAATGCGTTTCCTTTTACATGTCTAGTGTTTGCGTTACAAATCCCATTTCCCACATACGGGAAGAACTCAGATTCACAACATAATCACTAATTATAATTTAATAGGAAATGCATTAAACTTTCATTACAAGTTAGCATATCAGCTATCTTTTGTCAGAATGGATATTGCCGGGTTTGCTGTTAGACCCCTCACTTGTGAGCGTATATCTTCTGTTTTATCGCATATATTTTCTGCTTTGATTATGATTTGTTTATTAAGAGCCAGAATAGTACTTTCTAAGATTATATGGTGCAGGGAAAAATGTACGTCCGTCTGTCTGTCTGCCCTTATATCTGTATGCGCGATCAACTCGAATACGCTTTATCGGATTTTCATGAACCTTGGTTTACGCATTTACAACGTCCTTGGACGTTATTGTTTTTGGACCACATCGATTCACCGGTATTGGAGTAATGCCCAATTTGTTGCCTATTTTATGGTAATATATTATAAATAATTTATCAAATGCAAATCAGTTCTCATGACAACAAATTGTTTTATAGCGTTCATATACGGCTTTGAAAGTTGCTTGTTTTCTCTTATAATGCTAAGCCTCCATATGAAAGCTCAGTGTACAAAATATGATACAAATAACCCTCGAAATGTTACGATGATAACTGGATAATACAAAAGCCCTATTGCCTGTCTCTGTGGAAATAATTGAACTTTTATATTGTGTCACGGAGTTGAGGTCTCACTTGGGGACAGGCATGTTTAGTGCAAAAAGTTTTCTTTACAAAATTATATATTTGCTTTTCAGTTATTAATGACTCATTTTTTGAGCTGTTTATTCTTGTTATAATACTAAAATGGAATACAAATTAAAGTCTGTTGAATTATGAAAGAATGAAAATGACAAGTCAGGCATGGGAACATGACACGGAGGTGAGATCTCACATACTGTGCCCTAAAATGCAGAAAATTGTAACTTTTGTTTAAAAAGTGGACTATGGGATCAAATAGACATTATTTCAATCTAACTTATAATAATTTATAATTCATAAATACTCATTTTACACCAGAAAATCAATTGCGACACGAATCTGCCCTTTTCTGGAGAATAACCCTACTATAAAAATCATAGGCCTATTTACTGTAGGACTATTTTGCCTTGTTGCATGATGTGTGCTGCGGTTCAGGTCACATGCGTTTGTTTACATGCCCTTGACTTCTGACAGCGAATGCATAATAAATACCATCGGACAAGATATAACTGATTGTTTTGACCTATTTAACGACTGTCAAATGTTAGTAATTGTTGATAAATATGTTGGTTTGAAACGCTCTTCTATTGAAGAAACCTATATTATGTTTGCCGTAATATGAAGCACTTAAAAGAACGCCCCTAAGTTCTGTAGTTTGTGCATACGATGTATGTATTTTGTACTTGTTTACTTAACCTGCAAATGCCTTATAAATTATGAAGTAATGAGGAATCCATATTCCCAGTACCTCCCTCAGTTGCCATCGCGTAGTTAAAAGCTCAACCTTTTTTAGTTTTGAGCTCTAATTTATTTCCAGCTTTAAAGAGTGTTCCGTTTCAAAACTACTACTTTCAATATAAGTCCCTTTTGTCTTGGACTCTCAATCGGGAGGTCCCAGGTTCAAATCCCGTGGCCGGCCAATTTGACATGGGTTTTTTCATGGTTTCCCCAGTCGTAAAGGCAAATGCTGAATTGGATATTTACATACCATGAATTATCCTCACCATTTCATCTTGTATCATTTCCATTTAAATTAATATCAGTTGGAATTTACTCCATAAAATACACTAACAATAGGAATAAGTGACAAACAATAGTGCCATTGCCTACCCTTCTGTTTAAACACACATCCCGAATTCCCTATACGGCCTCGTACTAAAAGGAGTATAAATACAGCTGAATTAAAGAAAAAGTCCTTTTTGTGCTCTAGGCTTATATTCAGATTTACGAGTATTTAAATCAGAGTATAAAATGTGGTAGGCAGAAGTGAGAGGAGAGAGTCAGAGAAAACAGATAAAGATAATGAGAAGAGAGAGATAATTAGAGAAGAGAAAGAATGATAGAAGAGAGGGAGAGAGAGAAGAGAGAGTGAGAGGAGAGAAACAGAATAAGAAGAGAGAAAATGAGAAGAGAGAGTGAGAGAGATGGAGATTATTTATTCGAATGAGGAAGTGAGAGTAAAGAGGAATGTATTATGATAGTGAAGGAACAAGTTAACATGATAGAGATTTGTCAGAGAAAGATGGAAAGAAAACTGTTGGGAATAAATCTAAGGGACAGGATAAGAAATGAGGAGTTAAGAAAAAGAAGTGAACTGGAAAACGCAGCAACTGAGCTAAGCCGGAGTTCAATTCACAGCACCGGATGGAACCTCTCTCCTATGACTGATTGCCCTAATGGTCTACCTCACAGACAGACAAGTTATGTCATATGCAGTACTGTGAGGCACACTAATTAGTGATTTTTGTGACCGGGCTCCCACTGTTATTGTACAGTTGACATTCAAGATAGATATATAAGCTTTCATGAACCACAGATTATTGTCTCTGTTGGGCATTACATGATAATATTATAGGAGAAAAATTCCTCCGACACTGGGACTTGAACCCAGTACTGCATATGACATGACTTGTCTGTATGTAAGGTAGACCATTAGGGCAATCAGTCATAGGAGAGAGGTTCCATCCGGTGCTGTGAATTGAACTCCGGCTTAGCTCAGTTGGTAGAGCATTGGCGCGAATAGCCGAAGGTCCTGGGTTCAAGTCCCAGTGTCGGAGGAATTTTTCTCCTATAATATTATCATGTAATGTCCAACAGAGACAATAATCTGTGGTTCATGAAAGCTTATATATCTATTTTGGTATAGTGTGTTAAGTCACTCTAATTCTCAATAACAAGAAAGTGGACTTAAATCTCTTTGCCCGCGCACCCCGGATTTGATTCTAAGTGCATTTTGCAATATTAATATTAATCAATCTAATCTTCTAATCTATATAATAAGAGCAAGTGTTTGTCTGTCTGTGCGCGATGCCAAACCAAATCTACTGTATGCAGATGTCTGAAATTGTTACCACAGATGGAGTGAAGCCGGATTTGTAATTTTCGCTTTCATTTGCGAGTTGTGAGTGAAAAACTGGCAAAAAACGTGAATTTTTGCGAAACATTAGTTTCAGTTATTACATTTCAACAAGCAGGTGCCCGCGACTTCGCCCGCGATTATTTACCCAACTGCTAGATGTTTTATTTTAAAGAATCATTTTACAGAAAAACAGTTATAACTAGGGTTCGGATGTTCATGACATATCATATTTTTATCCTGACGTCTAATCTTGCCGCAAACTGAAATTAAACACGAATTGCACTTTTGTTATCCTAATTGGACCGTTTTTATTTTGCATATAAAGTCATATTTTGGACATTTTTATAGTTTAGGTCATATTTCGGTCATTTTTTAATTTAATGTCATATTTAAGTCATAAATTCGGTAAAAGAGCACAATTGCACAGGTCATATTTTGGACATTTTTATAGTTTTGGTCATATTTCGGTCATTTTTTAATTTAACGTCATATTTCAGTAATAAATTCGGTAAAAGAGCACAATTGCACAGTATACTGTAGGCACTAAATCGTAGAGTTAAAATTTTTTCGAGAAAGAGTTACTAATATTTTGGTTTGACTGTAACTGGAATGTGAAGGGACAGTAAGTAACAAGTGCAGGTAGTTGAAGCACAATACACGGGGTTTTACCGCCTTCCTGCTTGTTGTTAACAACTTTCAATAGAGACAGTTTTAAAAGATTTTCAGTTCACACTTGCAGTGGTATCGGGTAACATCAAAATGCCGAAAAATAAGTGTTCTGAAAGTGTAAAACTAAAAAGTTTTGTTAAGGAGTTTGGAGAAAACCACTTCTGCACCGACGGGAAAATTTTGTATTGCAAAGTGTGTGATATTAAAGTGACGGCTGCAAAACGATTTAATGACGTTACCTGTGACATCGAAAGGAGCTTCTCGCGGTTTAAGACGATATTAAGTGACAACAGGAGAAGATTTCTATTCGATAATCTTAAAATGCACGTGGTTGTATAGTGTAATGCAGACAAAAAAGGAGACTGAAAACTGGTACGTATTGGCCTACTTTGAAATTTATTTCATTAATTTAATGTTTATGCCCAATTAATAGAAATTTAATTTTTAAATTAATGCAATTTTTCACGTTTTATAGGGACACGCATGGACTACAAAATATTATATTGAAGTGGTGAAGCAATCACACAGAAGCAAATGCTTTAAAATTAGATGTCCATTACAAGCAAAACTGTGAATAATATGTAAAATTCTTAAAAACACGATCCTGATTGCATTCATGCGATGTAGTAATTTAGTTTCATTAAACGTTTAAAAGTGGGACATTTATTATTAGAAAATACTTTCTTTTATTAGGTCATATTTACGATTTTTTGGGTCATATTTAGTCATTTTTAAGGGCATATTTAAGGTCATATTTTCCAGTTTTTTAGGTCATAAACATCCGAACCCTAGTTATAACGTATTTATTAACACTTACATCGTTTTTACATAAATTACATCATTTTATTCTCAATTATATTGTTTTCCCTTAACAAATATAAATAATTAAACGAATACAACGAATCTTGTGCTTCCGTATGGGCATAAATATTAGGAAAGAAATGATTAATTCGTACCACAGACTCATGAACCTTACCCAAATCACGTATAAACCATTAAAACAATTGATAATTGAAAAACAAAATTCCCGGTTTCGATGTTCATTTCGCGATTAAAGTGCGTTGCCCAGGAAAACAAAGACCTCAAATTCGAGTTCCCTAGTCCAAAAAACACCCCCATAGTGAGTTTCGTCCAATTCATTCAGTACTCTTTTTTTTTCCCAGATGCTATGGTAATAATCTTACAATAATTACTGTCTTTTTAATAGGGGGCTGTGCTTTCATGACTAGGGCCCGGGGGTTTAGCCAATAATTCGTCAAGTTAGTGGTGCACAAGGCATAGGAAGCTTTCTGAGATAGTAAACAACTCGCGCTGCCTGTGGCATTAGGTGGGCAGAGCAGGCAAGGAATACTGCTGTGAGTGAAGCAGTGTCGGATTTATACTTTTCATAAGTACAGGCCACTTTATTTGCACCGCCCCTTCCTCCTTCCTAGAAGTTCCCACCTATCATAATCACTCATTTGTAGGCCTTTAGTAGGTAATAAACAATTTTAAGTATTTAAACATAGGTTACGTAGGTATTGAAAAATGAAATAAACGAATTAATCAGTCATAAAGTAAAAGTAAGTGAGCGCTCTCTTAAATCTGCCGCCCCTAGGCCGCGGCCTATAACGCCTATTGACAAATCCAGGACTGGAGTGAAGTCATACCTTCATACCTCAACTTGGTTTACATTTTTCCCCGTTATGTCATGCGACGTAGAGAGAAGTTTTTCCCAATACAGATCTTGTTTGGAGGAAAATTGAATATCTTTTTCTTTTTAAAACATCAAAATATATATTTTCATTCACTGCAACAAAGTATATGCACAGACAATTGCTTTTTCATTTTTACTGTGAATAATGCTACTAAATATTAATGCATGTGTTGTGTATATTTATGTTCGTTTTACTAGAAAATATATTTTGTTTAGGTGATTTACGATGAAATGTGCAAACTATTCCATGACGCTGTGCCCATCATTTCACTAGACTAGCTACACTGCCTCTACCACATGTCCTTGAACTTGGATGTACGTATTAAGTGCGCCACTGAAGACGAGTCACCCTTTCCTCATGTTTACGAGATAGGTAGCGTAGAGCTATAACCCAGTCACCACTAACCTGATGTAATGTTTTTTGTGGCTAAACCCCCGGGCCCTATTCATGACATACAACGAAGAATGGTTTTTATTTCAATTGTTAAATCAATTGCAGATGGACATGATATATTCTTTGCCATAACTTGGAAATAAGGAGTATCGCAATTTTTTCAACATTTCGCATGGAATTATCGATCGCTTCGATTTTGTAAGCTCACTCTGGTCGATTCATTTGCTTATAATGTCAAAGCACGCAGACATCTGAAATTTTCAACATATAGAGGGAAGAGGGATAATGAAAGTAGACCTAAATGGGCAAGCATTGATTTGGACAGAACTCACTATGCAGGGGTTTTCTGGGCCAGGAAACTCGAATCTGAGGTCTTTTTCCCAGGCACAGCTTTCCTATCTGCACTCCAAAGCCGGATTTTTAGCTGTTTCATTATAATTATTGATCGTTTAGTTTATGAATCATTCGCATGTAAGTGTTAATAAGTATTATATTTAATTATTTTGCTCTTAATTTTTTATTTTTTATTTATTATTACGAACGAATCCGCGGGCACATGCTAGTGTATTTGTAGTTAGGCCAATAACATGAATTAGAATCTGTTTCTATAGAAACTTGTATAATATTTTAATCGATGGCCATGAGATTGTTATGACATGGCAGTATTTTAGTGAGTTTGCGTTATTTCAAGTCCGTAACACTTTCCCCAACGTATTTACCGGAATTTATGATGCACTAAATTTAGTAAGCGGAGTGCATAAAAGCTTTTTAAACCCATATTAAAAATGCGGAAAATATTTCCTCATAAAATGTCGAGTAAAAAATATAAAACATTGTGCTTTATAAGTCCAGGTTATGGAAATACTAAATTATTACAACTTAAAATAGTAAAATTGTCATTATTTGCTCGTTTATTTTAAAACCCTTCGGTAATAAATGCTTTATTATTGTCATTTATTTTAATTATGAGCAATAAGAAAAGTGCAATTATGACAACATATTGTGCAAACATTTCGTCCGTTAAATTTCCTTCATTATTTGCGATCTTAAAGGATAGGGATAGGGTAAGGAAATAGTAACTTCAAAGGAAAATAGAATTACTTCTTCTTTCCCTGAGTTTTACCTCCCCTTGAGGGCCACGCCTTCCGGGCCTTCCAGGACAGCGATCCGTCGGAAGAGAGAGTTTTTATGGATCACATAGGCCTACACACTTTTTTGACCAGACAAGGACTTTGCTAGTATTTTGTGGTATAATTGTATTTACTGTATTTCTATGGTATTCATAATTATGTATTTTGTATTTATCCAGGTAGAGTGGGAGAAAAAGACTTATGGCCTTAACTCTGAGCGTCAAAATAAAACAGTATTATTATTATTAGTATTAGTATTATTATTGTTATTATTATTGTTATTGTTATTATTATTATTATTATTATTATTATTATTATTATTATTATTATTATTATTATTATTATTATTATAGATGGGCTCTCCGGATGGGTGATCAGCTCAATGCTGAGAATTATTCCGGCTAAATCAGCCATTGTGGCCATCTTCATTTAATATTATGACTTTTTTTTTATTCTACATATTATGACATATTTACAAGCACTCGTCTTTTGTTCGGAAACAACTGAGGCCAGACTTGCAAGGCCGGCTAGTAAAAGTCGTCATGGAGACAGAAGACGGGTCACATATGTGAGATAATTCTCCCGCCAACAGGATATTGTGTAGATCGTGTTGGTATGCATGCTCACACAAATTCTCTTCGCAAATATGCGTCTGTATGACGTCGTATTATTATATATCTTCTTCTTGTGAGCGGGGTATTTGCAGAATTCGTGCTTTTCAAGTCTTCCTTCTTGGCGTTAATATCAAAGCTTCTGTTTACTCTGCGACAACTTAAGGAACATATGAGGCGTTTTGGGTCTTCCGTTGGAAGAAGATAAATTTTACTGGGGTAGTGACGGGGTATGAGGGCCGACTGGCACTACGAACGCTCGGCATTGTAGTCCTTTTATTAAACATTTGGCCCATACTAGAAAACTCATGAAAAACTTTCACACTTCATTCGCATTTTGACCTCTTTGAAAAGTGCCCAAAAAAACTGGATAATAATTACCTAAAAATTAAATATGATGAGATGATCCCTGGCCTGACCGTGGAGCGTTATCTTGAGCGAGGCAGGACAATCGCAGAAGTTACTGCTACTCTCTGACGTGAAGACATTATTTCCTAATTTCACTAGCACAGCGTTTCTCAACCAATGGACCGCGGACCACTGGTGATCAGCGAAGATGGCGCAGAGGGTCCGCAGACATAATTAATAAATACCATAAAGCAAGTGGAAAGTAAACAAGTAAAATTTTTCACACATTTCATTGTAATGACCTATAATAAATACCCCAAATATTAAGAATATAGGCAGTCTGAAAGGAAGATAGGGAGAAATACGAACCTTCACGTGGGTGGCGTACATAACCAGAGCAGCGGAGAGAGTTATTTTATGTTCCTGTATATCATTAAAATACTGATATAATGTAATTTAATGTAATAAGCTTATTAAAACAATTTTCGGTAGGTAGTGTTGTGCGAGTATAGCCTATTACATCAGTTTCTGTAAAAGTCTCTCTTATGCCCGGTTTCTACAAACTTGTGAATTACCTATGGGTAAATTATCCATGGATAAATTAGTCCCATTTCAACCACAATTATATAATGAGCAAGGCCTTTGAGTTGTACAGTTAATTTAATTCAGAAGGCTTTGATTCTCATTGTTATTGATCCTACAAAGAGGTTAAATTTTATCCAGCCATCCATGAAAGGATAAATTAACCCAACGATTTACCCTTGGAAAGATCTAGCCTGAGTTTGTAGGAACATTTCTTCTGTCATTTTCTCAGAGGACATTTATCTAGAAACTCGTCACAAGTGTATGCGATTGCTATCTTTAAATTATTTGTGTTTGTGTGGTGTTATTCTTGTGTAAATTCTGTCCATTGGGTAATTTACCCATAGGTAATTCGCGAGTTTATAGAAACCGGCCATCAAACAAACAGTTGGCAGTTTCAAATAACATCCTATGGAACCGGGCGTTTCCTTCTGTCCATAATAGATATTGCATTGCAAAGATACGTTACAACCCTGTGTTACTACAAGTCTGTCATTATAAACCCACTGCCAAACTAATTTAGTCAAGTAAGTAAATGTGTAGTTTTCAATATACACGGGGTGTAATATGTGTGACATCATATCTTCATCCCCTGTGCTGTCATTATGTTGAGAGTCTTGTGGTTGGGCGCTCATCACATTTACCAGCTTGTACATAACAAAAGAACCGCAAAACAAAAAACTCTTTAGGTCAAAACCGTCATATATAGCCTACAAAAGTACCGTAATATTAATGTATGGTATGGTGCATCTTTATTTAGTGCCAGAATGGTACTTTCTGAAGTTGTGTGGTGGACCGGGAAATGTCTGTCCGTCTGTCTGTCAGCCTGTCCGTCTGTCTATCAGCCTGTCCGTCCGTGTGTCTGTACGCGTGAGAACTCAAATACGCTTTATCAGATTTTCATGAAATTTGGTATACACATTTGTAACGTCCATGGGAAGAATCCTATTGATACTGAACCAAATTGGTTGACCGGTACCGGAGTAATGCCCAATTTAGTGCTTACTTTTTGGTAATATTATAGAAATGCAAATCATTTCTCATGACAACGTGTTTTACAGGGTTCATATATGGCTTTGGACAAGGACAAGTCATCAGATGAAATATCAAGGAAGTAGAGGTTGATTTTAAAAGAATGTATAGGTAGGAAAAAGAAGCGGACCGACTGAAACATGTAAGTTGCCGATATGAGTCATTGCGCATGCCTAGCGGCATTCACAGGATAGCAGGGAATGTATTGAAATTTGTTCTAGACAATATAGACAATCAGTTGAGAAATAATTTCACGTAATTTGCATTGCTTGTGAAAACATACATTTCCGTTACATCTCTTACATTTATTTACGTATCACAAAGCTCTGAAATCAGCTACATGAGTCGGTCCGCTTTTTTCCCCTACCTGTACAATTTTTTACGAGGTTTTATACAAAAAAAATTACTAATTCCAAGTCGTTCTGTACTTCCTACAAGTTTTTATTTTGACTTGTGTCGCTCTTGCCTGGAGGATGGCACACCTGTCTGATAATTAACATGGCGAGGTCTGAGCTCCATCAAGCCTAGACGTGCTCATCCAGAGGAGAGCTTGCTTTCATATTATCTCCTATATCTCCAATACTTGCAGATTATTGAACCAGAGCTTGGTATAAGCCCGGTAACAGATTTCCATTTTCAACGTTCCCACAAGAATCCAATGGTGTGGTGCCTTGAGAATTTCTTGTCCTTAATGAAATACAGTTTGTTAGAAACAACTTAGCATTATTTATCTAGAAGTGTCTCACCGCAGAACCCCTTTTAGTGTCTAGTGCAACCATGGAGCACTTGAAAGAGTATACACTTATTTTTTATATTACATTTCAATTGTGAAATTTAAATACTGATATTTAATAACTTACTTGAAATGCAGTCTAAAGTTAGATTCACACATACAGAGTGTTAATGAATAACACCGAAATATTTTACCTGTGTATAGAGGGGACATAGACAAGTAACTTTTACTAGGAGATTTTTTCTCTATGACGTCAAATGTGTATGCTAAAGGGCATTAAAGTCATTACAATTTGTTGATCATAAGTCAACAATGAAACGAAATAGTGTTAAAATTTTCATTAAATTGACTTCATGCCTTCTTAGTGATCGACAAAAACTTGATTCTTAATCATTCATCAACAGCTATATCATAATTTAGAGTTTTCATATTCTGCAAAATTTACAGACCAATCACATGAGTTGCCACCACTGCACTGGATTAATTTTTTATTCATATCTACAGTGTTAACAACGAAGTTCCTTTGTTTTGAATTTTTTTCAAATGTTAGAAGTCAGTGGCGGCCATGCCCTGGGAGATTTTATGCTATAATATGAAAAATTGAATCCATAGAGCGAAAATATCGTAATAAAAGTTGCTTGTCTATGTCCCCTCTATACGCAGGTAAAATATTTCGGTGTTATTCATTAATGCCCTGTATAGTATAATAAATACAATGAATTATGATGCAATAATAATAACTAAATTATTATGTATTATGAGTACACGAAACAACCGGCACAGGAAGAGCTTCACGGCAAGTTTAAAGAACCAGATTACAAAAGTAGGAAGGATCACAAATACAAAATCAGGGGTAGACCTCAGAGAACAAATATTATCTTTTTTTATAGAGGGATTTAGGATTGGAATTACTTACCTGCAGAAACCTTCGAAACTTTTCCATCTAACGCCAGCATTTTGAAAAATATATTGCATAGGGTATGTGATAAGAATGAACAATATTATGTAGATATGTTTGTAAATATTTTTATATGCTATAGTTTTGATTAGACAGAGATTTTTTTAATTATTAATACTTATATTGATAGGATATTGGTATGTAGATAGCTTGTTGTGTTATTTAATGTATGTAATTGTAGGCCTATGTATATATGTATGGCTGGTATTAATTGAAACACTGCCAGCAGGTTGTTGACCCACTTGCAGTATAACAAAATAAATAAAGTAAAAGTAAAGTAAAGTGTTCCCTATTACAGGCCATGGAGGCCCAGAGGGTTCCAGGAGGTCGAGGCTCCCAGATTTTTAGACATCGGCACATGAAGGTGGTAAGGTTTTCAGCCTTACGCACCGGCCGCCTTTACCCCCAGGATTGCTCCTGGTACTCATTTCTGTTGGAGGCTGAGTCGACCCCAGGGTCATAGTGCCACCAGAAGGATTAGGCCAATTGGAAAACACCAACGACCTCATCGGTTTGTAGCGCAGTCCCTCAACCATTACGCTACGGCGTACCCCCAACAAAATAAATACATTAATTAAATGCATTTCATCAAGGGCTTTCCATAGCTATGGCTAAGGTTGCCATAGAGTTTGAATTTTTCCTTTGTATGTATTGCCACAGTATAGTATAACAGTAGCGAAGCTCCATACAGTTTTTTTCAACCGGCGCGACTGCAGCTCTCGTAGCGGTGAGCGAGAGATAACACAATCTGTTACATTGTTTCTTATGAAAAATGCACAATCTAGAAGGCAGTGGAAAAATGTCAACAATATTTTATGGAAATGCTTGTGGTGCTATAAATTGCACCAACAGCCAAAGGAACCAAAGGAATCTCTCGATTTATCTTTCTTCAGGTTCCCTAAAGATCCTGAGAGGTAAGCAAAAACAGTTATTTGTTAAATTAAATTGCCAATTTGTGATTATCACGCTTGCATCCATACTAGACCACATCGGGAAACCGGTCTGATACTTTATAAGATATACAATGCCATCGATCTTGAAACTACAACTTCTTTATATTACCATAAAGTCTATGATTTGGTGAGTTCACCAGTATGCCTTTCCGGTAATAATCTCGTTCTAGTAATTTTAAAAATAAGAAGAAATACAGCCATATATTCGTATCTTTCCAATGCTAAAAATGGCTGTTTGCTAGTTCAATCTTGCCGGCCGCTTGGGGTGCTAGTGTCGCACCGATCTGTCAAAAGGATGCATTTTCCTTTCATTAGAGCTTCGCTACTGTTATACTATACTGTGGTATTGCTATAATTTCTCTCGCAAATTATAGACCTATGGCGGACTGCATAGAAAACAGTCAACTCAATGATTAGCTTAGAGTCCATGTTTTCGATTAGTTGGCTACAAAGCACTGCTCTAGCAAAGCGTAGTTTATATATTAAGGATAAACAGAAGACATGAAGAAGCAAGCCGTGGGCTGTGTATAAATTCAGAGCAAACTCCAAGTTAGCTAATTAAGCTGTTAATATTTACAATATATGTGCAGAAAATCAATAACCCAGAACATTCCATTCAGATGTAACCAGAGACTACGCCTACAAACTTATTCTGTGTTCTGATCCTGCACTAATTTGTACAAGGAAAATCAGCTACATAGTTTATCTTAAGGCTAAACGTTGGCAGAGAGAATTAAAAACAATTCGGATCTGCTGTATCAGGGATACAGAAGATGGGAACGTGCATTATTTTGTGCATGCTGCCTAAATCTAGCTCACTCCTTAAACGATGCGCGTCCATAAAGTAAGTTTCGCTAAGGCCGTTTACAAAAGTAAAAAAAAAAATAATAATTCATGGAAATATTTATTGCAACAGATATAGCAAGTGTTCAGCTATTTTTCAACAGGCATTTGTTATACCCTGGGACCATTTGAATGCTTCTGTCGTAGAAGTCTGTCACCTGGGATTTGAACCATTATTTTTTTAAATTGAATTTTTATTAAAATAGTAAAAGTCAATCCTTACTTGCGCGAAAATTATAGATCTGTGGCGGACTGTATAGAAAACCGTCAACACAATGATTAGCTTTATCTATATTAATAAAAATGAATTACCAAATGGTTGTTGCCGCATCACTTGAGAACGGCTAGACCGATTTGACTGATTTCTTTTTTTTTAGTGTTTGTAATTGTCAGGACAAGGTTTGTATGAAAGAAATTTTTTGGAAAATCCACGGGAAAAGTCGGAAATGTGAAATGAGTCACAGTTAGAGAGTTCTGCTGTCAATTGTTTACATAAAAAAGATTTAAAAAATTGAAGTGTGACATTCACAGTTTGAGGGTTCCGCTTTCACATGTTTTCATAACAAACAAACAAACAAAAAAGCATGAGTCTTGCAACCAAACCAAATCGAAAGTGTGTTATCCATTAATTTTGAGAATTCAAGTCCGTGTAAACAAATGCACAAATGATTTGAACCCCAGCACACATCATGCTACAAGATAATATAGTGCGGTATAAGATTTGATTTTTATAACAGTAAAAGCTCATAAAATGTGACGAAAATTTTTAAGATAACAATATCAACTTATTGCAAATGTTTCAATGTATTGCGAAACGTGGCATTCGTGATATAACCCTCCAGTTTGCGAGAGTTATTGTTGTGAATAATGTACACATACAAATTTCAGTCAACAGCGAAACATGGCGTTTATAATAATTATAACCGAGTCTGTGAGAAGCATTAAACATAATGACTGAAATTCAACCAGGCCCAAGTGGCATAATTAAAAATAAGAGAGGTAAATCTTTGCGAAGTGGACAGAAGGAAATTATATTGAATGTGTTTAATGGATTTAAAAAATATATATATCCAGCACTTGCAATTGAGGACGTTGTAGAATTGACATCTGAATTCGCCGGTATATCTACCAGAAGTATCTGGAAAGTGCGTAGTGAATACAGAGACTCTGGTGTAGTGAAAACTCCCCCAAGAAAGGCTCAAAAGCCGCGTAGGTGGCTGATATGGTAACGTCTTGGCATCACATTCTGGAGTTCCGTGGTTCAAATCCCGAAACCCGTCAATTTGACTTTTTTTGTATTCTGCATATCATAATTGCAATCATTTTAAATAGTCATCTTTTAAGTTTATAGTCTAAATTTCCAAGAAAACAATTTTTATTAACAAATTATAAATAATTACAAAACATTTTTCTTGTGAAATGTTTTATTATACAGCTGTATAATATATATAAATTGAAAGTCCTAAAGCTTAAAAATAAAAATTTCATACCTCAAGTGTACATAATACCTTAATGCAGCGATTCTCAGCCTGTGGGGCGCGACCCCTAGGGGGGGCGCGAGCAGACTAGAGGTGGGGCGCGAGAATATCCAAGAGAAAATATTATTTTAAGAAATCATTAACTGACAGAAAAACATACACATAGAAAACAAAATACATTTCGACATATTAAAAAAAGTAAAACAACTTACTAAATAAAAACTCACTTTATCAAAACATACTAAATTTAAAACAAATTAAATAATTATTAGTGACTTGTCTTGCAGAGCAAAGTTTTTCAAAGGAAGGCTCAATATTAGAAATAGCCACTCTCAGTTCTGTTCCTATATTTAGCCGAGAACTATATTCTGTCTTTAACGAAGCCAAAGCAGAAAATCCAGTTTCACAAAGGAAGGATGTTTAAAATGAAAATAGAACGAAATGCTCTGATTTTTAGTGCAGAAAAATCATCATCTACTACTGCCCAAAATTCAAATAGTGATTTATCACTAAATTGTTTTTGGTTTCGCCACTTGTCGTGAAGTCTATGAACTTTTCTTCTTCATCAATTGAAAGTCCTTCGGGAGTCTTATGAAATGGATCCCTCACCCACTCGCAACTTTCTATCAAGTTATCGTCTGCAAGAAAATACTTTTTAAAATTCTTTTCCAGCGTGGCTAAATGATTTTCAATGGTTACAGAAACAACTTTTACATATTCTTCTTCAGCCTTGTAAGTTTTAATACAATCATCCACATTTGCAAATATTGTTAGGTTTTTTGCTTTAAATTTCTGCTCCACAAATCCAATTTTCTGCAAAAAACATTAACTTTATCACTCGTATCCAACATATGTGTATTTGCTCCTTGGAGTTGAAGGTTCAAGATATTTAATTTCTCGAATATGTCGACCAAGTAGCTTAATTTCATCACAAATAAACCATCGCGAAAATTCTCGGCTTCCGGTCTGTTTTCTTCTTCTAGAAAAATTGCTATTTCTTCTCTTAATTCATAAACACGTTGTAAAAATTTCCCACGTGATAACCATCTTGACTCGCAGTAAAATAATAACTGTGAATGCGCCGAACCCATGTCTTTACAAAGTGCGGAAAAGATTCTCGATTTCAGGGGCCTCCAAAATACTCAGAATGCATTATTGTTGTATACATTTTATTGTAAGTGGGGGGGGGCGCGATGAAAATTATGATTGAAAGCTGGGCCGCGAATACTGAAAGGTTGAGAAACATTGCCTTAATGGACATGAGCCGTGGTCTTTTAATTTCTGAAAGAATCAAATAGGAACGCCTGACTGCAGCGACTAGACTACACGCAACACACACCGGAGCTGCGGGTAGTCTAAACGTAACATTCAGGCGTTCCCATTTATTTCTTTAAGTATTTGAGATGATGTTAGTATTATTCTTAGGACAGTAGACACTCGTACATAAAGAAAATCATGATCTTCACTAGTTGAACGACCACCATGCCGTGTCGTTTTAATTACTTCATGGTAGATTCATGCCAAACTGTCACAAAACGTACTCTTTTCGCTATCCAAGCATCAGTTTTCTGTAATACATTTCATTTTCAGTTGCAGATGGCTTTGCCTATTTTAGTCATACTTTGGAAATAAAAGCACTACGATCGTTTGAATGTTGTAAGCCCACGCTGGTCGATTAATTTGTTTTTAATGCCAAGGCACGCAGACATCTGAAATTTTCAACCTAGACGGAAGAGGGATGATGCATAGCCTATAGGCGTAAATGGGCGAACACTGATCGAATTGGACAAAACTCACTATGCAGGGGTTTTCTGGGCCAGGGAACTCGAATCTGAGGTTTTTTTATCTCATTCTGTGCTTTCTAATCGAGGAATTCACTTCAAAGCCGGGTTTTTAGCTGTTTCGTTAATTATATTAATCGTTTAGTTTGGGATTATGAATGTTTAGCGTAAAAGTGTTAATAAATTTAATTTTTTAGCTATTTGCTCTTAATTTTTAATCTTAGAAATAATTATCGTAGGCGAAGCCGCGGGGATCTGCTAGTTTATTATAAATTAGATCCACTGGACAAAATTTGTCGGCCCTTTCACGTCCGAGTAATTCCTTAATTTCTGGAGGGGGTTGGGAGACGATGGGCTTACCACCTGTACCTCTACCCTCTCTCGGAAAATAAGCGTAACAAAATTCGCATAGGTAACAGAAACCTCCACTTGGAGGCCCTTCGCCCCAACATAGGGGATATAGGAAACCAGAGATATTTATTATACCAAACAACATCATTTTAATAAAAAATAAAAAAGATCCTACCCATAGTAATTATAAGCTACCTTTCTTGATAACATTCAGCTATGATTTGTGCCCCCCTTACAGAGAGAGACTTGTTCTCCAATGTTTTCTGCTTACGGCGTATGTAATCATCGCATACGGGACAAGTTTTGTGGTTTATTTGCTTCTAAGGAAGTTGTACAGCTGAGTTAATGGAGTGATGAATAATTTGCAGTGGAAACTTCTCCTAACTTCCTCCGTGACTGCACCTGCCTGCATCCCTAAATGCATAAAGTTACCGGTACGGCTTTAAGGAAGGGTGTTAATGACGTATGCATTTCGCTACGTATGTGAGTAATGCATCTTAATAAACTCAGGAGTTATTTGCTCTAACAAAAGTCACAATATACAGTCCCATCACGAAGTC
Source organism: Ectobius pallidus (assembly GCA_964059195.1). Taxonomy (NCBI): domain Eukaryota; kingdom Metazoa; phylum Arthropoda; class Insecta; order Blattodea; family Ectobiidae; genus Ectobius; species Ectobius pallidus. The sequence goes on from CAXKWD010000006.1 coordinate 141,940,091, forward strand.
GCTCCGCAGCACTTTTGCTGAAGAGTATCCGCTAATTTGGTTGACAGCACTAGCGTATGGTCATAATTAGGGCCCGGATTTTAGGTTTTTATAAAAGGTATTTTTTCCTTTTATTTTCTTGGAAAAGCCCTTTTTTTACTTTAAACAAACGATGTTAGCCGATTTAATAAAACATATAATGAACACTAATAGGCCTATTAACACTGAAAATTGTGTTATAATTTTGACACAGTTAACTTATTCTAGTTTTTTTTTTTTTTTTTTTTTTTTTACAAAATAAACAAGACAAATAATTATTTCTTATATCGGCACTCGAAAAATACCTAAACAATTCAGATATTTACCCTTTAATAATACAATTATTCAATACACCACTCAATTCATTTCCGATCAACAAAAATAAGTAGACTGGAGTATCACGAATTTGTTCTTTTAATACAATTCTCTGTCGTCGGTTGGCAACTTGTTATTTTAAAGTTGAAACGATAGTGGATTAGTTGTAGATTTCAAAGTATTGCAGACGGCTCAAGTTTCATTTCCTGCGACGGCGAGGGGGAACTTTTTCGAGATAAGCGACAAAGTGACGTATACACTGTTAATTTCAGAACGTTGTATAAATTTATTTTTATTATGTCTTTTCTTAAAATGCACAAATTCACATATTTATTTTCCTTTCCATTAATTGGAAAATCTATTTAAAAATCGAGCCTTCTGCAAGTCCTCTTTAGCCACTATTTTTTCAGCTAAAGTCCTCCTTAGCCCCTTTTAGGCCTTTCAGTCCGATTTAGCCACTTTTAGGCCTTTCAGTCCGATTTAGCCCTTTTTATGTTCTATGAGATTCATACATTCGGAAGCAAGGGGCATGAAACGGAAAAATTAGCAAGTTTGGGGAAAAAATAGGTTAAATCTTTCAAATCCGGGCCCTAGTTATAATGTTCTGCTACAAGCGTTTATTAAGTAAGAAATAAAAGTAACATAAAACTCACGAATTTGCAGACGATGTTGAAAATGTTTACTAGAGAATGCCTCTTTTACTCACCATGACTCATCGCCGCTATGTCATTCTGTATCATATTCATTAAAATTGAATGAGTTGAAATTATGAGACACAATAAACACATCAACAATAGAAAACAGATTCAAATCGACAGTAAAGTTACACGGCCTGCTACGAGACTGAAGAGAAGATAGGGAGATATTCCAACCTTTGCCTGAATGGTGCATATAACCAGAGCTGCGGAGAGACTTATTGATGGCACTGTATAAGTTATGCAACAGTGCACCTCATCACGTAAATAAAATTAAAATACGATATAGTTCAATGACTTTATCAGCGCAGAGCATAGAAATACGATTTTCTCGCTTCACATTCCGATAGTCCTACATAATTTAGAACTCGACGAATGTGATTTTCTCTATTTAATGTCAGATCAATATTTAGGCAATGGCGTTGTTGCCTATGATTTATAATTTTTAAATAATCTAATTCCATCAAATCTTCAGCTGGGTTTTCATGGTTTCAGTTCTGATATGGGAATAAACAGTGTAGATTTCTGTATGTACTTCATTTTAAACCACAACATAGAAGTGGCAGACAGAGCCGTGGAAAGAAAGCAAGGGCCCCAGGGAAAATTTTCCCTTGGCCCCCGTCAAATTTTAAATTCACTACCCAACTCGCCCTTTATAAGGTATGCAACAAAAAGATTATCTAATGATATTACATAATTATTAAATGCCGGAATGGTACCGGTACTTCATGAGATTGTCTGGTAGGCAGGACTGTCTGACTCTGTCCGTGTGTCTGTAGGCGCGATAATTCAAATACGCTATATCCGATTTTCATAAAACTTGGTTTATCATTTATAACGCCCATGGGTCGAAGCCTATTGATTTTGGACTAAATCGGTTAACTGATGCCGGGCAGGAAACGGAAAAATAGATTAAAATGTTCTAATTAGGAACAATTTTATCTGTATGTACCAGTTTAATCTTTTGAAAATTATGATTTTAAATGCCGAACTTTAGTGAGGCCTACTGTTGAGTCCAAAATGATTTGTGCTTCTACTTTTAAAAAACAGCAATTTTTCTTCAAGATTAATCCGTTTCAGATTAACTGATAATTCCGTGTCACCGTTATACGACAGGGCAATGCAGATAAAATAAACACATAAAACATAACTTAGCTGTTTATTGGCTTGTAACCAATTTTATTTTAGAGTAAATTTAGAAAGTAACAAATAAAAACCAGGTCGGCCGGGCCCCCTTTTGGGCCCGGGCCCCGGGGCTGCAACCCCGGCTGCCCCTCCCTCTCGTCGGGCCTGGTGGCAGATACTCCTTACGTGCTACGTAACATATTGTAAACATCTTCGTATAACGTTGCTTTGCTATCACAATGATAGTGACATTTCTCTTTGACAGGAGCACAATCTATAGGAGACAGCTGCAAATTGCATTAGAGCCAATAATTTAGATTCGCCCTTTGATGTGCATATTCGATTTGTCAGTTTGGTTATTTCAACAATGCTCATAGTTTTGCGCCATTAAGAGAAATATTTAATTATGATTATTGCGTATTTAGGGACTTAATTGACGTCCTTTGACAAGCGTTTCAATGGGTAAGATGCGAGAAGTGCTATTGTTATCAGCTAATTGGCTGATTATGTCAATCGGTTTTATAAGCCGCGCATAATTGGAAACGTAATTGAAATCGTGATTCATACGCATTCTAGCGAGTTAATGCGACACTAAACAGTTCCTGTCATACCAACATCACAGAAAAATACGAGGGATGGGCAACTTTTTTTTTTCTTTTGAAAATGTGGGACGCTTTAAAATTTTGAAATATACAAATGAGATGGCAATGATGTATAATGAAAATTTTGAGTACTAAATGTTGGATAGTGAAGGAAACAGACTCCCGTAAACTTCCATACTCGATTGCATCGTGCCACTCTAATATATTAAACTCGGACCTCCGGGCCGCGGGTTGAAGACCACTGCCTTAGACAAAAATTAGTGGTTCCGCCTAACACAGACATCGGGTCCGTCTAATACCCAAGTACTATTTTTTTTAGCCAGTTGTTTAATAAAATACAAAATATTCTCAATCGAAGTTAGGAAAATGTAGTCGATTGATATATCTTTCATACGTACTACTCACCACTTAAAGAAAGGGATAACAGCAACGAAAATTTGTGTGTGTATAAATATATGTTAGTCTATGTATATCAAGGAAATAAAATTTCACTAACCCAAATATGTAGATCAGACGTTTTAAATCGCTGCTAAAAAAAACGTTGAAGTATACCTGAGTGAGTTCTTTTTTTGAAACTCAGAGAAAGTAATATGGGCCAGTCTGTTTCGAGAGTGCATAACATAATCAAAGAAACCTCCCCGCAGCGTGTAATGGATTTCATATGCGCCGGGGTTGAAATGAGATATTTGCCAAGCTCCAGGGCGGGAGAGATGAAGCAGAAGAGGGTTGGTATCCGTGTTCTTAAGCTGAAATGATGTTACGCCGCACTACTACACTTCCTTTAACTCATCTGGAAAAAAAGAGAAGAGCGGGAATGCTTTTAGAAGGCCGTAAGACAAAAGAAAGCGTCCCAACGCCCCCATGAATTATTTGACAGTCTTACACTGCGATATCGCTCGTTATTTATTGAATTCTCTTCTCTACTGATTAGCTATAACGATCCAATTCGCATTGATTATTATGCCAACTCATCTCAACAAATGAATAAGTAAATGGACAAATGAGGATCGTGTTAGTCTATTTTGCTCTTTCGCCATCTGTATAACATAAAACAACGACAGACGCCTGCCAATCAATGAGGTTATTTTTAGAATTACTATTGTTATAGGTAAATAACGAGGTCTGAATTATATTGGATCTTGGGACGTTAACATTTATTTTGGAAATAAAGTGAATTACGCTTACATCTGTTCAGGAATTAGCATTATAATATATTTTACGGGGAATGTGTTCGATAGTTCAGCAACGTTAGCATTTAATTATTGTAATCACCTCCAGTAAATATTATAAATACATAATGTCATGTCTAATTTTCTCTAGACAAAAATTCTAAGTCTCTTCCTATTATAACTTAGTTTAGGATCTACGTTGATTCTCAGTCAGTCAGTCAGGACAAAGCCGCTTATGTATAGCCTAGAGATATATAAATGATTTCATATATAATTATTATTATTTGAATATATTTGTCTATATAATAAGAGGAAGTGTTTGTCTGTCTGTCTGTCTGTCTGTCTGTATCCGATGCCCAGAAAAATCTACTGCACGCAGAGATCTGAAATTTTGAACATAGATGGCCGGAGGGATGGCCGAATGCACCTCGAAGCCGGATTTTTTATTTTAGCTTTCGTTCACGAGTTATGAGTAAAACACTGGAAGAAAACGTGTTTTTTTTTTCGCTATCGAAGCATCAGTATTGGTAATACATTTCAATTGTCAAATCAATTGTAGGTGGCTTTGCCCTTTTTTGGCATAATTTGAAAATAAAATTATCTCGACTTTTTTCAATATATCGCATGGAACTACCGATCGCTTCGATTTTATGAGCTCACCCTGGTCGATTCATTTGTTTATAATGTCTAGGCATGCAGACATCTGAAATTTTCAAAGAGACGGAAGAGGGATAATGAATCTAAACGGTCAAACATTAATTGATTTGAATGGAACTCTCTATAGAGGGATTTTCTGGGCCAGGGAACTCGAATCCCAGGTCGTTTTTACCAAGCTGCGCGTTCTAATCGTGAAATGCTCTCCAAAGCCGGATTTTTTAGCTGTTTCATTAATTATTAATCGTTTGGTTCAGCCATATGAATGTTTCGCGTGCAAATATAAATAACTTATACTGTTTTAATTATGTTGATCTTAATTCTTTATTTATAAATTAATTATCGTGGGCGAAGCCGCAGGCACCTGCTAGTAAATAATATTTAAACAATACTGAAGCACCCATAAAATATTTCCTTAATCCAACCTTTGCTTCAGTAAGATTATTATCAACCAGAAATCCTCAAAACCCATAATGAGATTATACAGCTCCACGATTCGAACTCGCGACCTCCCGAATGCGAATAACCACTTCGGTCTTGGTAACAGTGCATTACTCTGATACATTTATACATAGGCCTACAGTACTTAGCAGTTCAAAGAAACCGCTCTTTGGATCTCCTAAGTGACTGCTAGTTACCTAAATACAGAATTGCAAATGAACTATACTCCAGTAATTAACAACATAATCCGTTATCTTCTGAGAACCGAACCCTTGGCTGTGATGCAGCAGGTCGAGGGTTAGATACCCCTCAGGGATGAGACCAAGCATAATAGGTTAGGGATGAGCTAATCCTCTGATTCAGATCCAGCTCTCTGTATTGCAAAGCTAATCACCGAGGCTCGAACCCACGGTCTGTAATCAAATTTACATTAATCTAAGCAGGTCAGTTAGTAACTGTAATAATAGTAATAATAATAATTTATTATTATGCTAATCTTAAATAACAAACTAGTGTATTATACCGTAGTAATATCGTAATAAAATCAGGTAAACTGATGTAACAAAGTGCCAGAATGCTCTTCTTTAATCAGTTATAATTGCAATTCATTTCTCATCTTTCGGACTCTACGCGGAATGTTCTGCAAGGCCTTCTGTGTTTATTCTATGTTGCCACGGGGAAATCCCACAACCCAGGAAGTAATGCCTTGTTACTATGGTAACCAAAATATAACCTAAAGATTTATAGAAATTTACGAACAATACTACTTAATTTCCTCCAGTTAAACGCTGCAAATATGCTTCGATAAATCCACTTCAAAGTCCCACACTTGACTGACGATTCTATTAGCGGATTCAAATTGCTCATTTAACTCCAACTACATTACACGTAACAATGCAGACTTCGCTGCGACTTGATTTTCTAAAGCATGTAAACAATTTCCAGAAGTTTCTAGAGAAACTTGAAAATACGAACGACATGAAAATCCCCGCTGGCAAGTAGGCGTGGAAGGGAAAACAATAAAGTCAGTTGGTAGGACTGCATTGTAATGAGATGCTCTTGAAATAAATCGCGGAGACAAAAGACCGGGAGCAAAAGTTGGTACCAGTTAGTAAAAGTAGCGCCATGGCAGTTAATATGTAGTTAACAATCTGATCACGAGGAGGCACTGCTGTCACGTAATTCATGTTGTAGGGCGTGTCATAAATAATTACTCTTTCTTTTTCAAGTACGAAAATGAATATTCATAAGAGTAATTATGCCAAGAGAAACGACTTTAATGTATTTTTAAGCGGTACCAAAGTTATACATTGGTACTATACTTTTCCTGAGTAGAAATAGTGTGATATATAGAGCAATTATTAATATCCTGGTTATATCTAGGTATTATAATTATATAGCCACATGCACAGTCAATAACGTATGCTTCTTTAGGTCTAGTAAGGAAATCATGAAATCTATATACTAATATACTATCCGTGGAAGTTTTCCAAGCTAGGTCATTTTGGGCCAGATATCAAAGTCGAAGAAGGGTGCAGAAGCAATTTTTTAACTACTGAGAAAATCAATTAAAACTGTCATTTGCAGTTCAGAAACTCGTATCGTCTCGTCTTCTGTTCAATAATCTAAAAATAAAAATTTATAAGACAATTATCCTGCCGGCTGTATTATATGGATGTGAGACATGGCCGCTTACTGGTCTGGAAGAACATAATCTGAGAGTGTTCGAAAACAGAGGGCTTGGAAAAATATTTGGGCCTAAGAGAGATGAAAATGGGGACTGGAGAAAACTGCATAACGACGAGCTTCATAACCTGTACTCGTCACCGAATATAGTAAGGGTTGTTAAATCACGGAGGCTGAAATGGGAATTGCATGCATGGGGGAGAAAAGACATATCTCAAAAAAATAATGACGGGGAGCCCGGAAGAGAAAAGACCACTTGGAAGATCTAGACGCAAGTGGGAGAACAATATTAGGATAGATTTAAGGGAAGTCGGATTTGCGAGTGTTGGTTGGATGGAGTTAGCACAGGATAGGTTTGAATGGCGGGCTCAGGTAAGCGCGGCAATGAACGTTCGGGTTCCACAAAATAGATAATATTCTTTCATCATATAACCACAAATATAAGCCAACAGCTTTTCACATCTTGGTTCACAAGAGAAACATTGCTTACCATGGATGCACAGGCATTTAATTGCAATAATATATTCCTTCTCATAGTCTACTGCTGCGGATATTTTACTGGCAGCAGCTCCAATTAAGTGTTTCTGGCTTGGATCGAAATTTCCTTGGGATTATCATTCATATTTTCACAAGCTTCTCTAAATACTAGTTCGATGCAATATTGTTTATAAAAAGCGATTCATATATAATGCATCTATACAGCATTTCGTATCGGTACGTATTGTTGTTTTGCGATTCAGGTGGCAGTGAGAATATGACATTAACAAATGGCTGACTACCTTTCATTAACATACGGTATTTTTCTTTCATTTCACATAATTTAGAGAGCTTTTCCTAAAAACATATTGTGTGCACCAAGTAGGCCTACGCAAAAACTTTATCGGACTCATCCAGTAATTCTAGATACTATACTATATCCGTCCGCTAAAGCTTTTTTTTGCGTACTTGATACATAAATAGCTTTTATCGTTATTCGTGAGACATTTATGGCATGCTATCTTGATATAAAATGGCTCATATATTCTAACCTATGTAGTGTTCATCTATTAAATTCTTAGTGCGGACTGCACAGAAAATGCATTATCTATTGGTTCGTTAAATACACATGAATGTTCTTTATCTCGAAGGAAGCTAGAGTAATCAAGCTAGAAGGAATTGCTTAGGGATTCGTAATCTTATCGTGTAATCCGATAAAGCGCGACAAATAATATCCAAGAATCATCTCATCTTATCTAGAAGTTCTACTTAAATTAGCGAGAAATTGTGAGGACGACCGTCGCGATGTCTCCTCGCAGCCAGGGGCAGTGTCACTCAGAAACCAAGTTAATAATCTCACTCCGATGAGCATGCCAGTCTTTTGTTTTCTTTCCTCTTCTTCTTCTCTGACCTGGTTAACTGAAAAATTTAAGCTCTTAGCAAGTCTAAGTTCTTGATCCCTTTTCTCTCTTTAATATAGAGTCAGATCATTAATTAGTCTTAAGAATTAGTAAAGATTATGTTCTTAAGGGAACGATGTACAGTCGGTCAAATAAAAAACGTCGGGCGGTATTTGATTAAGTATCACGAACGAGCATCTGCGCATGTACAGGAAGACTTAAGGTTAGGTTCACACACGCCTCTTGTCTATCCATGTATTTTCTTGATTATTTAGTCAGTTTTGTTCCAAAACAAACATGTGTAGAAGGCTGTGGCTATATCCCTCAAATCCGCCATATTCTTGGTTGAAATATTTTATAATATTAATAATTAATAGATTCGCGAGGAATATGTTTATTCAAGGAACATTTTTAAAGATTTTATTTTATAATACCGGTACTTCTAGTGCAAAATCAATTACTTACGCTCAGCATCTGCAACCAATCTTAGTATCGAAATACGCGTCCGGCCAGATCAACGTTTGCTATGAAAACTTCCGGTCGCATTATAGTAAAGTTCGCACTACTGCACTGAACTGCTCTTTCATAAATATGGAACCTTCTCGTTGCTTCAGAGGCCGAAATATGCAGGTCAATTACAGCCCTAACTACACTTTCTCTCACGTTAGCATTTGATTGTGGCGAAAACACAAAGCAAAATGAATTATGACAATGCATTAAGTTGAATATCGTGTGTTGGTCTTTCCGCGATCTTCATTTTTTTCCCTCCTTGTTCAAATTTTCCCTCCTGCCGCATGGCCTCATATGTTCCGAAAATGACCTGTATTTTGTGTTTTGTATAGGAAACTTGTGAACTAATGCGTCAAAACTTTAATTTTAACAACATACGAGTCCCGACGTTTTTTATTTGACCGACTGTACTCAGAGATGATAAGAAATCACATTTTTTTTATTTTTAGCGTCGCTGACTTCAGATCCGTCGGCCCTGGTTCGATCCCCGGTACCTGTTTTTGTGTGTTATGTCGATGGTACAATCACTGAAATTGCTGATAGATGGGCATATTCACTGTGATTTTTACGACAGCCAAAAAAATTTAACATTTAAAAAGGCGTAATGAATTTTTAACATTTTTTTCCATTTATATCAAACTGACTCTATTTAATAATCATATGCAAATATTTGTAACAAAAATATTGTTTTCCAAGCGACGTCGCCCCGGGTTAGATCCCCGGTACCTCCTCGGATATTTCTGAGATAGGGGGATCTGGAACGGGGTGCAATCAGCCTCGTGACTCAAATTGAGGAGCTACTTGATAGAGAAGTAGCGGCTCCGATCATGGAAACCACCATTAACGACCATGGGTGTTGGCATGCTGACCACATGCCCCCCAATCCTGCCATCTGTCTTTGATAGATGACCCGGTCGAGTGGTATGCTTTGTCGTTTCAGGGACTTGCGCCACGGAGTTTAGTTTAGCGGCAAAAATTATCTGAATCTTCCTGAACAAGAATCCATATATACAGTGTCGTCAAGAAGTCTCTCCGCAGCTCTATTTATGTTCGCCACCCACGTGGAGGTTGGTATTTCTCCCTACTTTCTTTCAGACTCGTAGCAGGTATATTAGAGTAGGCCATGTTAACTATTATTGTGCATTTGTTTGCTATTACTGATGAGTCGAAAACCAGGAATAAGTAATTACTTTATATATTTAATTAAACTTTTCGAAAATAAAATAAAGCGTGTGAATTTGTGTCTCCATCAAATTGCTTTCAGTGATTCTAACCTTTATCAAGTAGAGATTTTCCTCATGAAGCTGCGTGCACCCGTTCCATATCATCTTACGTCATAAAAATCCGAGTACCAGAGATTGCAAATAATTGCAAAAAATCCAAATAAAATCTGATTAATGCACTCACGTAACTTTCTTTGCTCTAAGCAAGACCAACGATACATCTATATCACTTCACATTCTGATACAGAATAAGAGGCCGTATTGCAAAGAGCGTGTATTCAATTGTTTCAACCTGATACAAAGCTTTATTGTTCAGCAGGTAAGACTAAGTTTCTATAAACAATGGGTGGCTTATAATTACCTTTCAAAGATTATTTTTCGAAAAAAGTTTCAAACCCATATAAGAAACCCATGTACAAATTTTAAAGAAAATCGTTAGAGCCGTTTTTTAGAAATTAGGGAAAAACTAAATTTTGTTTATGTAAAGTACCCTTAAAATAAGAGAAAGTTGTCGCTAATCTTCTTGTCACATCAGAAGGTACTTAACCCAAATACAAAATGTTGTTGTCAAACGATTTTCCGTTCTGGAGCTAGACTGTTCACAGATATTCACACACACAGACAGACATGTTTCCGAAAATAGTATTTTTTAATTTTGAACTTCGAATTTGGGGGTTGAAAAGAATATTTCATCTACCTATAGTACCTATGGTACGGGCAGTGGAAGTAATAATTGCATTTGTTTAACATAACAGACAAAAGAATACTATAGGAGAAAAATTCCTCCGTCACTGGGACTTGAACCCAGGACCTTTGGCTATTCGCGCCAATGCTCTACCAACTGAGCTAAGCCGGAGTTCAATTCTCAGCGCCAGACGGAACCTCTCTCCTATAGTATTCTCATGTAATGTCCAACAGAGACAATAATTCTGTGGTTTCATGAATGCTTATATAACAGACAAATTTGAAAATTCCGTCCTGTAGAAAGGAAAACTTGTGTGGCAGTGTTAGAAAAGGAAGATATTTAAAGCTACTCCTACACATTTTAGAACATGTGGGTGGTTATGTAAGTCAGAGTGCCGTTAATTTTAAATGCGTTCAGTTACAAAACTGATTCTCTATTATCAAGGCTGTAGGCCTAAGTGCTTCTAAAACAGTCTCCTATCGATCCCCATGGCAACACTTGCGTCCACGCGACTGTAACTTGTTTCAAACAGTTGACAACCGCCACTCCTCCTTACCAACTGCTTTTAATATTAATATTACGCTAACGTCGCCAATTCCTGGAAAAAATCCTTCACTAAATGCACATGAAGTTAAAACACATTTTCTAGATTAGTCTTTTTAGTGATTTTAATTGCATGCAACTTAAATAACTCACGTTGATTACCAATAAAAATCCGATGTGATATACTGACAGAGCTTTCTCTACCTTAAGCACGGGCAAAATAAATTTCTCACTAGTTTCAGAATCACAAACATTCAACATCAGTTGACATGAACTCTAGCCAAGATACAATCTCTCTCTATATATATAAGAGGCTTTGTCCTGACTGACTGAATGAATGACTGACTGACTGACAGAGAATCAACGTAGAGCCTAAACTATAACAGGTAGAGACTTGGAATTTTGACAGTGCCTTCGTTTCATGATGTAAGTGCTCGCTAAGAAAGGATTTTGCAAAATTTTGATTTTAAATGCCAAAATTCAAATGTTTTTGAGTATACTTAATCCCTTTTTACACTGAATTATCAAATCCAAATCACAGTTGGCATGGCAACATATTGTTTCCAGTGGTCTCAGATGGGTTTGGAAAGAAATAAGTGGGACTTTCATAAATTACAAAAGCTATCAATAAAATCATGTTAGCCTATAAATAGATATTAAAGAATTAAATCCACTAAAATAATGCAGTCACATAACTTTCTCTACCCTGGACATGCATAATACCATTCGAGGTATGGTAATATGTATATTATTATATGGCAGATTTTTTGGAGAGGGAAGAATGAAAATGATATTGAATATCTTTTTAATTTCATTCCCGAAACGATTGGATGGTAACATGAGAGTGAGAAATAAAATATTCCGCAAATACAATACAATTTTATGTTCCCGGAATTTATTTTTCTTCTTATTTAAATCCCTGCTAGGCATGGTATGTAGAAGCAATGGGATGCAAAATTCTACATCCTCTATGAGCCATAAAAAGCTATATCAAGCGTTTTCTGAGGGAATAGTTTGAGTGTGATAAGTCATTCTTCCTATTTCAAATTCTAAATACCTATATAAGGACCTATAATTTAAAAATTGAAAGTCCTTCATAAGATAATTTCTAATTACAAAATAGAAAACCCGGGCGACGCTGGGCCTTTTAAGCTAGTAACAATATAAACAGATTAATATATATATTCCATGGCCTACTGGTAAAACCAATAGAAGTAGTTAAGCCTACTCGGTGATAGCACTTTACACGACTAATGTATCAAATTAATTATCAAGAAATATTCATTAAGAGCAATGCGGTATTTTGTCACATAATTTTCAGGTATTGAAATAACACTGCACAGATAAACAAATAAACCAGTTCGCACGGAGTTAGATGCAGAGAGGCGTCGTTCATAACTCTGAAAGAAGTCAAGTTCGGAAGTTTACTTATAAATGAAGTAGCCTGCTATTACTTCCTTGTGATGTTTCTCGGATAAGCTAAAAACCGAGCAAAATAAGTTTTCACCCGTACGAAGGGTGAAAATATATATATACATAAGTTAATTCTAGCATAAACTCATTTAGAGAACATCCTATACTTTCTCCTTACGTTGTGATAATTACAAATAACCCCTAGCATGAAAAATGGGAGGTCAATCTCCCTTCTAGGAAGAAACCCCTTTTGCTGAATCCATGGAAATCCTGGCTCTCTGACAATTTTTCCGCTCATAACCTGTGAATATTGGAAAGACTTGGCACAAACATACAAACAAACGGATAGACAGACAGACGTGTTGACAAATGCAGAGTAAGATATAACAAAGCGACCCGGAAGCTGGCCCTGGATGATGTAGAGGTCCTTTCCTGGTGGGAATGAATTAGTGAAATCAAAACACATACATAACTTAGCAGAGACGGACGCCGGAGTCAAATGGACATGTAAACAGAACACGTGTAGGACGAGTTACATTGTATGTTATGTTACTGTCCATTTTGTACTGAGTTATAAGATTTTACACATTAATTTTTTCTGGAGGCTCCGGTATCTTTCATATGCTTATTTTATTCTACTGGACACCTGTCCTTCATACGGTGATAGTTTTTACGTTGTAGAATTTAGCATGAAAGCACGGAGTCAACAAAATGAAAGTTTTGTTACTCATGTGAGCCTGTAAAGCTCTCAAAACGATAAAACATCGTACGACGTTTTGTGTTATTTTGACTCTTAAATTTTAAAACTGAAAGTAATTTCTGTTTGCATGTGATTAAAATAGTAATAAAAAACTGTTGGTAATTTCGATTGTAACGCAATTCAGGCTCTTTTGGTTGGCAACAATTTGTTTGAATCAAATCTCGTATGAAAACAGCTGAACGTACGAGAAACATTTCCGTAAAGACCTATTTTTTAAGTAATAGATATCCCTCTTAAAGTTATATAAAAGGCAAATAACGAACTAATATTGTAAAATCCTTCCTTATGATAAGGAGACTTAAAATGAATGGGAAGAAATAAAGGACGTAAGTAATGTTTTGAGCGAAAGGCTCACTTCCGAATATCTCAAAATGTGGGAGCTTCCACTGAACACATCGTGAAAGAAAGATTAGTCAAAAAAATAAAATAAACTCATTTATCGAGGTCTGATGTTGAATTGTCTGTAGGTTGTTTTATAATACTTGTAATTAAATTTTAGTTCTATCATTAACAACATCAAGTAAACATGAATGAAGCTTTTTGTTATTAAATTATGAATGTTAACATTTCGGCGATAATTACTTCATAGAAGGCGCTTGTAGATGAGGAATTAAAAATGAATTGATTGCGACTTGGAGAATATTTAGACCCCATTCAAGTAAAGAATGAAACTCTAATTGATAGCGACTTGCGTTGTTTAAACACTGCTGCCAACTTACAGCGAGGAAAATGCATCTCCAAGTTTTGTGAACTCTAAAAGTTAAGAATGAAACACTCCCAACTCGTTGCGATTTTCATCATTGCAGTTACTTTTGCAAGGCAAATCGACTCTAATGAATACTGAAACCAATTCTCTCTGCAATGTCTTTATTTCCGAATGAATGACTGAGCAATAACGTCATGTTTAACTGCCGCGTTCATTTTATGCTTCAGAGAGACATTTTATTTTCGCTTATATCACAGGAAGGAAGGAAAGAAAAACACAAACAAAAGAAGCAAGATGAGAAGAAACTATATAATTCATTTGAGGAGGCCGTGGAAATATAAGTCGTATTCAGATCTTATTCGTGTCCTATTATAAATGAATGGTTACAGAGAATGTATTATTATTGATCCATCAATAGGCATACCACGAACCTACTCATGAAACTCCTTTAATTTGTCCAAAAGACCAATGAATTTACTCAAATTTATTTCCAAAGCAAATTTAAACCACCGCCTTCTCTAGGATTCACAGCCTGTCCTGTGCTATATTTTTTAACATCGTACGCACCGCCCCCATTGGTTCTTCTGATATAGCATTACTCCCATGGTACTGTAATTTGTTCACTTAATCTTTACATTTTCAATGGATATAGAAATGAATATGCCAAAATCAAGTTTCTATGTTAATATTACAGTGAAAACTAAATTCCTGCTTTGTGAACTTTTTTCTCGGAAAAAACACTTTTGAAATAAGACCTTCAAATGAAAAATGAAAACAATAAATTTAAGGTAAATTATTTAAATTGCTTATGCAATTGCAATCTTTGCAAAATGCTATGAAAATGTTTTGCTTCAATGGCGTGGCGTTTGTAGTGATTCGGCAGATCACATAACTTTTCAGATGAAAATCGATTGGCTGTGTTTGGCCGGGAATTATCATGATCCAAAGAATTCCAAGCCTAATCAAACTCAAGATCTGATCGCATCATTTGGTTGGGAACAATTCGACCACCCTCCCTACAGTCCGGATTTGGCACCAAGCGATTTTCTTCTGTTTCTTCATCTGAAGAAATTTCTTTGGTGGAAAACATTTCAGTGACGATGATGATGTGAAACAAGAAGTTCAGACTTGACTTTCATCACAGGCGGCATCATTCTTTGACGAAGGTTTCCCGTTACGACAAGTGCCTGAATAACGTCGTCGACTAGGTGGAGAAGTAGTGTAAGGTGTAAGGTAATGAATGATAATAACGTATTTGGACAACAATGTTCTGTTATTTTTTTTTTTTTTTAGTGATCGGTACTTTGCCTTCCTCGTACTATTATGTTGTGCTTTATGCTTTATTTTTTTTTAGTACACGCTCTCTAAAACAGCTGCTTATCGGACTGGCAACACGCCGAAAAGCTGCACTTTAAAGGACAAGGCCGCTAAAATTGCATAAAAGTGCATTCAAACTGCATTCAAAATGCAATTTTAGCGGCCTTGTCCTTTAAAGTCGTCATGGCAATCTATAAACAAAACCCAGACGGCATTGACCAGTCACACCAACTTTAACATGGATTTACGCATATAATTGGTCATAAAACAACAAATTTAAGCCAACACGTTTCTTTATGATAATCAGAAACTTTACCAGGATTTTTCGCAAAACACGGTAGCCCACTTCATCACATGACAACAAATATAAGCCAACAACTTTTCACATCTTCGTTCACATAGCTTACATGGATGCACCAGCATTTAATTGCAATATATTCCCTATTCCTTCTGCCGTGATGTTGCTGGTACCAGCTCCAATTCAATGTTTTTGACTTGGAGTGAAATTTCCTCGGGATTATAATTCATATTTTCACAAGCTTTTCATAAATACTACTTCGTATTTATTATTGTTTACAAATCAGCGACTCATATAACTCATCTATAGCCTACCTCATTTCGTTTTGGTATGTACGGTTCATTGTTGTCTTGCGTTTGAGAGGGCCTTGAGAATATGGTTGACTGCCTTTCATTATAATTAATTATATACGGTATTTTTGTTTCATTTCATATAATTTAGAGAGCTATCACTAAAAAATATTGTATGCACCACGTACGCAAAGACTTTAGCGGACTCATCCAGTATTTCAGCCTCGGCTTTCGCCTCGGCTGCTATACTAGATTCGTCCGCTAAAGCGTTATTTTGCGTACTTGATACATAAATAGCTATTAAATTATGATTTATTTTGCTTTTAAAACTTATTTTATTTAGACCTTTACACCCCCAAAATTATGTTTTGAGTTGCAACTACATGTCCAAAGCTCTGTTATGCTTTCTTATGCTTATTAGTAGGGGCTGATTTCTATGACCTAAAAAATAGGATATATGCATGCATTTATGACCTAAAAACATTAAAATATGACCAATAAAATTAAAAATTTGACATTACCACTTACACATTGTGTATATTTTTTTTAAGTTTCATTACAATTCATTTTATTAAAATATAGTGTTAATTATTTTAAATAGCTGTAAATTCTCAAAAAGTATCATTGTATTGCAAAATTTACAAAATATGATATGAAACTTCAAAATTTCTTTAATATGCACACAAATATGCCGAAAATATGACCTAAATATGCATATCCATACTAAATACTACAATAGTAGTAGTAGGCTATGCATATCCATACTAAATACTACAATAGTTGAAAATTTCCTAAATATGCAGTTATATGCTCAATAAAAGCCATTCCATTTTCAGCAGGATGCTTGGAATCAGGTTTAAATTAGTCGGAAACCTGAAATAGTGTAAAGGGGAAAAATATGACATGTCATAGAAATCCGCCCACTACTTATTAGTTATTATGCTTTAGGGTTGCTCTAATCAAAGCAAGATAATAGGAAACGAGAATGACTCGTACTTTTCAACTATTTGCGAATTACCTGGCAACATGGGATACACTCGAAATATAAATAGCGAGAAGCGCTCTTAGCTGGTGAAGAAGCAATTTCAAACTTCCTCGTAACAATAATTAATGCTATTTAGTTGCCATAGTTTACGCGCATGCGAAGGAAGTTGAAGGAAGTGTTTCCAGTTTTACGAAGAAAATATAATTTCCTCCTTTACACTCTTGAGAATATCAAACACGTAGTTAACAGGAACTCCCACTAGATGTCACTGTCATTTAACATTTAACACTTCCTAGCTTCCCTTTATCAAAATTTTCAATTATCTCACTAGATAAAGCATTAGGAATTCTACAGCAAGTACAAACAGGAAATCGAAAATAATATATATGGGATATACAAGTTTGAGCATCAAAAAAGTAATATTTTATTAATTATTAAGCACCAGAATGATGTGGGGGACGAGGAAATGTCCGTCTGTCCATCCGTGTGTCTGTGCACGCGATAACTCAAATATGCTTTATATTATCAGATTTTCATGAAATTTGGCTTAGCCCACGCATTTATAACGTCCATGGGAAGAAGCCTGTTGATATTGGATCAAATCAGTTGACTGGTAACGGAATAATGCCCAATTTAGTACCTATTTTATATATTTTAGTGCCTATATATATATTAGAAAGAATTGAACAAATGAAGATCAGTTATCATGACAACATATTGTTTTACACTTTGGAAGTTGCAATACAGTTAGCCATGATGTATTCCTTCACATACGATTATCAAAACACCTTCAGATGTTTGTTTATTTCGTTGATCAAGTTGAAATGAATACTATTATATACAGAAGGAATATTGCTGTGGAATAATTAGGCCTACGTACATTAAGCGGAGTTCTTTGCCAGTGTATTTTGTGACATGTTGACATATTTTAAGAATTTCTTATATCAGTGCATACGAGTTTGAGTTAAGGTTGAGTATCAAACTTCATACTTTCGTTCTCCCTTAAGCCCTCCTTAATGAATCGTTCTAGAGCTTAACTCAGAGATAAATTACTAAAATAACTAATAATTGGAGTTATCACTGATTAAACAAAATGTATTCCGCCACTTTTTACATAATTTTACCTGATTGTATTTAACGTTACGATTGACTATTTGTTATCATGCCACTAGTCTATAGGTGTTTTATTTTTGGACCAATGACTTAAATTTACAAACCTTGCTCTTACTTTGCTCTTCATATGTTATATCCTAGTGCGTGAATATCTGCCGTATAAATAGAGAAACCTAGTTGCGATTGGCGGATTCACTAATTGTGGTTATTTATTAATAAAATGACAGTCCTTTGTTTCAAAGACCTCTGGGCTGAAATACTGTCGTTTTACGTTAAAAACATGAAAAACATTAAATTCTGTGTTTTTTTAAATCATTTTTTTTAGAGTGAAATTTTCCTTTTTTGACTAAATTTTGTTTTTCAGGGGAATGTCGTGTTTTTAAATTTTTTCTCTTTATAGAAGGACTTAAATGATATGCTTATAGGAATCCAGATAAATAGGTCTATATGCACATTAATAAAAATAAATCTAATATAACCGAGCGAGGTGGCCGAGATGGTAATATCTTGGACTCGCATTCGGGAGGTCCCAGGTTCAAATCCAGTGGTCGGCCAAATTGACATGGGTTTTTTTTCATGGTTTCCCCAGTCGTAAAGGCAAATGCCGAATTGGATGTTTACATACCATGAATCATCCTCACCATTTCATACTGTATCCATTTAAATTAATATCCCGAATGTGAGTTCAAGACGTTACCATCTCGGACACCTCGCTCGGTCATATTTAATATTTTAAGCATTTTACTATCGTAGAATTTATTAAACTATAGCTATTGCAATAACCGTATACGCTTCCGGTAATCTTCCTGTATATTCAGGTTCCTACGTAAATATCCCCTGGACAATAAACAACCTGTATTTAAAGATATAAAATCAATTCAGTTCATGTTAATTTTAATATTATGCTAAATTGAGTCAATTTCTTGTGTTTTAATGTGCGTTACTTTGAGGTTAAAATGGCAAGAGAATCTTCGCGTTCCTTGCACTCCGTCACCTGCCATCTATCGCAAAAGCCAGAAACTTACTAACAGCTGATCGCCAAGGTCGGCCGAGTAATTCTCTCAGTACAGCCAGCAAGATTTTAAAATAACTAAACATTTTCGAATTTTCAAAACTCAGAACGAGTGATTCAAGAGTGACGAAATTAATTAGGCCATATCTGTGAACAATATAATGAAACGGTCAGAAAATTAACTACACTTGAAGGGCTGTATAACGAAGTGACTGTAAACACAAGCATATTATTTTAATGTGGTGTTAATTGTTGTGCAGCGGGATGACGTATACAAAAACTCCCACAGCAGGCCGTGATATGACGCCATGCCAGGTCACTGCGCATTTCCCTGTCTGTCAACATTACATTAAGTAAGCCCTCATACTTTTTGTTCTTTCATTTTGTGCCATCTGTTTTTGTTGTGAATTATTATTATTATTATTATTATTATTATTATTATTATTATTATTATTATTATTATTATTATATGTTTCTGTAATCGATATCCCTTTTTCACAACCATCAAAGCGTACATCAATGAATAAGGTAACAGTGGATAAGATTTTTACAAACTTCTAACAAACTTTCTTATAGTTTACATTAAGATCATACAGTTTTATAACATTTTTATGAAAGTATAATATTTATTTTTTCAGCATCCCTTTTTCTCAACTAATACAAAGCCTACAGCAATTAATACAGTAAGGTAGATAGGATTTTTTAACGACTGACTTCTGACTTAGCTTTTAGGTAGATTTTCGAAGAAAAATCTACCTATTGCAATGGATACCACTTTATGATTTTCGAAAAATTCTTTCATATCTTTACGTTTCATGCTCCCCTAAGTACGAAACCACCGCCCGTTCAAAAAAAATTTTGTGATATTTATATATATATATATATATATATATATATATATCTTTACACGATAGCGGCCGTAATTTTGAAGATATTTTAACCAAATTTTAATATGTCATTTCTAGGCCCAATAGTTCGGACAAGTTCGTTAATGAGCAAAATTGGCCCAAGGGGGTGGTCGGGGGAGGGGGTTGAAATTTTAAAAAATGTATATCTCGGCCCCTATGAAGTTTAGAGGGAAACTTTGTTTGAATAAATTAGAGTACTCCCTATGGAGTTCACAGTGACACCAACGATTCGTGGGTTCGAGTGAGGGTGGGGGTGGAGGTGGGGGTGGGGGATGAAAATTCGAAACTTTTGAAACCACGTCTTGTGGGGTATCGTTGAAAAGCTCTTGATGAGTACTCTACAAATCAATAAATAGTTTCTTGATAGCTCTCATATGACGCGAGATTTTAATGTTTGAAAATAATAACACTTAAAAGAATTATTATAATATCATAATTTTGTCTTGTTTAGCGGCTTTGCTAATTTTATTCATTGCTGATCTTGCGCACGGCCTCCCAGAATATTATATCCTATTCTTGTTGTCAAAACAAATGATTGTAGGCTCTTCCTCTTTACCGAATTCAGTTCTTATTACTGCAGGTTTACCATGCCAAGGCTAAAGAAGAAGAAGAGTGCTATGCAGCGACAATAAATTAAACCAAAAGCACTTCGAAATCTACCTCCGCCTGTAGGCCTGCCTAAAGGGATTTTTTCAGTTTATGTTAGAAACGCATTGTTTTATAAAACTTTCATCACAATTTGAAATTCCTGGTGTCAACTTCCCTTTTTCTCAACTAATACAAAGCGTATATTTTCGCTACTCAATCGTTTGCACAAAATCAGGCTTCAAGTTCGGCCTTTGCGCGAGTCTGAGTCAACTGAATACCCATTCCTCGCAATAAGGCCTCTTATTTTATATCACGTCCGTACAGTTAATAAACTCTCTTCGCTTTTTTGTGTTTTATTTTTTAGATTAACCTCCTTGGTGTAGCCATTAATATCGTCTTATTAATATTGTAGTTTATGCCGTATTTGAAATACTTTTTTCACCACACGTTAATTATACATTTTTTATATAATATTTGTTCATATGCACCTTGATAGCCTATACCCAATCGCTGTGTTCAATTATTAATTTTTATATCAAAGATGTTATTTTTTATGCAACAACTATCTTCTTGTCTGCGGAAATATAAAGTACCTCTTACTTTATTTTCAAGACAGTGTAGCGTTACATCATATACCGCATCACCGATAAATATGTAAATGTTAAAGGTCTCTGAAAATCCCCGCATGCTGTATTAAAGCTTTACTGAAGACATTGAACACCTCGCTGCGCGGATAAAGGCTTCGCCGTCTCGAGTGAAGACTTAAGACTTCACAGATTGCGGTAATTTGATTCCAGTCGCACGGTAAATACTTTTTAATATCGAATATCTCGATAACTTAAGATCTCACTGCGACAATGTTGTAAGCACCATCTGCTACCCGCTTCTTTCCCGTGTTCTCTTTTCATCCCTTTAAACTTTCCTCATTCTTACGGTCGTTGTTTTATTTTCTCGTTTCAGATTCTAGCGAAACAAAGAGTGAGATTTTTTCTAGCTTCATTGCCACGTACTTTCTTTAAATATTTTCTTTTTAATTCAGCTCTGTTTATACTCCTTTTAGCTGCGAAGCCAAATCAGGAGTTCGGGATCTTTGTCTTTACAGAAGGGTAGGCCATGGAACTATTGATTGTAAATTATTTCTATTATTGGTGTATTGTATGGAGCAAATTTCAACTGATATTAATTTTAATGGACATGCTATAGGTTGAAATGGTAAGGATGATTCATGGTATGTAAATATCCAATTTGGCATTTGCCTTTACTACTGGGAAAACCATGAAAAAAAAAACCCATGTCGAATATTGTTAAGTGCCAAACGCATTCCAAGTACTGGGAATATTGTAACTCTGATGTCATCCGACGTTGACAGTTTTTAAATGTATACTTATGTTTGGCCCAAAAATTCCAATTTGCTATGTCACATAATCGCAATAGGAAGTGACATCCTTTTATTTGTCTTCTTTTTACTGTATTTTGTCCACATTTGGACGGACGGAAATGAGTAATTTTTAAGATGGTAATTAACTTTTAAATAAACTATGCAAAATATGCTGCACAAACTTTCTCGCATATAGACTACGTGTTCAGGTTTGAATTATTAAGGTTTCAAATATGAAGAGTTAACAGTTGCTTTTGCATTCTTGCAACGAAAGTTTTGTACCAAAATCAAAAATTTGTTGAGAAGTTTTATTTTGTACATTTCTTTTCATAATTCTAGAATCAGTAGTTTTTCATTACATGCCCAGATGGCTTCAAAGGAATAAACTATTAAGTCGGTGTTTATTTATGTTAATTGATCTGACTAAATCGGTCTTGGGCTTCCGCTTTCCAAAACAAAAGCAACGTTGCAATATTCTCTCCTTGTTATCACTGACCTCAATTCTCCCCTCGCTTTAATCAATTTACACGTGTTATTGTTTACCTACCTAGTTCTTGCATCCCCGCGTTTCCCTCCACGCGGAACTGACGAGTAGCTGTCACAGCCGTCACAGGACATTCTTAGATTTTGATTGGCTGAGGTAACTAGCTGACTGGTGCGGTAAAAATAAAGAACATGGATTGAGCTAACGGCAAACTTTTCGTGCTAACGAAAGGACGCCACTTGGGTATTAAAAGAATAACTAGACTATACAAGAGGCCTGGTTATAAACCGGAGGTTTAGTACAAGTTTCAGAACTTCTGGTACTCTCTTCGAACAATGCAGTAACTACTGGTACTGAGTACCGGTTCAACTAAAGAACCTGATTGCTTGTCATTCTGCCAACATTGTATTCTAAAAACGTGCCGAAATCAGTGACTCAAGTACTCATTAAGTGCCAGAATGCTTCTTTGTGAAATTGTGTGTGGGACGGGAATATGTATGCCCGCCTGTCAGTGTGTCTGTACGCGCGATAACTCAAATACGCTTTATCGGATTTTCATGAAACTTGGTATACGCATTTATTACATCCATGGGAAGAATCCTATTGATATTGGATCAAATCGGTTGACCGGTAGCGGAGTAATTCCCAATTTAGTGCCTGTTTTATGGTAATATATAAGAATTTGTCGAATGCAAATCAGTTCTCATGAAAACATATTGTTTTCAGTGTTTATATAGGCCTACTGCTTTGGAAGTTTCAATACAGTTAACTTTCACAAATAACACTTCCCACATATTCCTTCACATATGCTCATCAAACTAGACCTTTGTTCTTCCGTAAGCCCTGCTTAATGAATCGATCTGGAGCTTAACTCGGAAATCGACTAAAAATAACTTAGACCTATATTCTGCATATCATAATTGCAATTATCACTGATTAAACTAAAGTACTCTGGCACTTTGTTACATCAGTTTACCTGATTTTATTTTTACAGCAAAACAGGGGCCTACCCATAGAGAACTCAAAAACACTATTTGTTCAAAAGAGAAAAAAAGTTAATCGGGTCCTTTTCTGCAATAAGCTATTCAATAGTAAAATTCATATAAAAATATTAAATATGCCTACGGTAATAAGTATATCAAAAGTTAAAGGATTTTATATAATGAGGCACGGGGGCTGCAAAAAAGGGGAAAAGACGCAGGTAGGTTAGAGTACCGGCTCTGGGTGCAGAAATGTTCATGTTTCCACTATGATAACACGAACAGGAAACGGATGAAAACCTATCGTTGAAAAAATAGGTTTTTCGTATTGTTTTCATACCTTTAGCTACAATTGTTAGGAAGTGTACTGACGAAAGATTCCTATTGCACCAAGGAGATAAGATCAAGAATTGCCATGGCCAAGAAAGCATTTATGAAGAAGAGAACTCTGGTATCTAGTAGTCTGAACCTAGAGCTACGTAAAAACCTGGTGAAGTGTTATATTTGGAGTATTGCTTTGTATGGATCAGAGACATGGACTTTGAGGAAATTAGAGAAGAAATATTTAGAAAGTTTTGAAATGTGGTGCTGGAGACAGATAGAAAATATAAATTGGATGGACATGGTGACAAACGAAGAGGTTCTGAGTAGAGTGGGTGAGAAGAAGTCAATCATACACACAATTCGTCAGAGGAAAGCAAACTGGATTGGGCACATTCTCAGAAGGAACTGCTTATTACATGATGTCGTAGAAGGAAGATTGGAGGGTACAACTAGACTTGGAAGAAGAAGAATTCAGCTGTTGGACGATTTAAGGGAAAAGCGGAAATATTGGATGCTGAAGGAGGAAGCAGAGGATAGACAGTTTTGGAAAACAAAATTCGCGTACCAAGTTTGAAAACCTGCCGGAAGGCAGAATACTTACTACTACTACTACTACTAGCTACAATTGTTGGTGAAATAACAAGATAAATAAGTTTAAAAAGGTATCAGCGTATGCATTCAGACAACATTAGCTATTAATATTACAGCACCATATTAGAGCATCTTCCCCTACCAACAAACTGCAGGCTACAGATAGGAAACGTAAAGCGTGTAATGCTCTAATATACACTGAATCAGAACAGAGGACGAACGGATAAATCGAGAATCGATATGGCAGTATTCTGTCATACGTGGGGAGGTCTTGCTATCTGGAACATAACAAGGAAATACCTCGCAGCTCTATCTTTATTGTGCTGCTATCTATCGGCAGTAATTTGATTGCAACCACTTAGGGCGACGATTCTCTATATTTTGAGCTGAGTTAATTGGTAAAGAATCGCAATATATCAGGCAAGTTCCTTTTCCCAATAATCATTTAACGGTATTTACTGCTGTAATAATAATTATTTATAGAGAATAGCTTCAGGAAATGTTAATTCAGAAACTTCTGTATTATTTTTTTAGGCTCGGATGATTGTAGCATATTATTTTAATTTCCTCAACCTCCTGGAACCCTCTGGGCCTCCATGGCCTGTATAAGGATCACTTTACTTTTACTTTACTTTATAGTCATTGTAAACCTAATGGGAGTGAAGGAATGTTATGTGTTAGAAAATATAACGGGATATAGTACTCACTGCACCCAAAATATTTAAATCAAATTTGAAAATAAAAACAGAAAAAATCACGCATTCATTCAAACAAGATCCCACTTCGGGAGGTCCCAGGTTCAAATCCCAAGGCCGGCCAATTTGACATGGGTTTTTTATACTTTCCCCAGTCGTAAAGGCAAATGCCGAATTGCATGTTTACATACTATGAATCATCCTCACCATTTCATTTTGTATCATATTTATTTAAATCAATTTCAATTTCAATTTACTCCAAAAAATTCACTAATAATAGAAACAATTTACAATCAATAGTTCCGTGGCGTACCCTAATGTATAGACACACATCCCGAACTCCTGATGTGGCTTCGCAGCTAATAGTATATTGCGATACAAGTGCCGTAAGCGATGCATACGGATCGAGGAAAGAGTTCACCATTATACAGTAGTTTATAATCATAAAAATAATGCTTCAAAATGTATGCCTATTTCTCAGAAAGCACTGGCAATTAATGAAGTTTGTAATGTGATTCACTGTAGCCACCTTCAAGTTGTCAACAATCCGTCAGCGAATACATTAATACTGGCACGTAAATAAAATCAATTATAGGCATCTTTAACATGAAAAAAGCTACTCATCAGAGTTGACCATAATCGCTATTATTTACCTTTTGTTTCATTGTTTATGATCGCCGGTGTGGTCTTGTGGTTAGCGTCGCTGACTACAGATCCGTCGGCCCGGGTTCAATTCCCGTTACCTCCTCTGATTTTTCTGAGATGGGGAGGTCTGGCAGAGGTGCACTCAGCCTTGTGATTCAAATTGAGGATCTACTTGATAGAGAAGTAGCGGCTCCGGTCATGGAAACCACCATTAACGGCCGTGGGTGTCGGCATGCTGACCACATGCCGCCCAGTCCTGCCATCTGCCTATGGTAGATGACGCAGTGGTCGAGTGGTAGGCCTTGTCCCTTCAGGGATGTAGCGCCCAGAGCTTAGTTTATTAGTTCATTGTTTATTGTTCATAGAATGTATCACTTATAGGTTTTTGGATTGAGATAACGAAACGAAACGTTCGACTTTAAAATAGGCTACATTATGTTAATTGTAATAGTTTAACCAAAACAATTATTACGATTTAACGGTGACCCTGTATTTGCTTCAAAAGTGTAATTCATTTACCGGTTTATGGTAGCTCGGATGCTGATTAGTTGAAGTCGAGAGCCAATCAAAATGCTTCGGGTCTTCGGACATCGCAGCTTATATAATAGACTCGCTTTACTTGTTGGGGGCTCTGGCCCCAAAACCCCAGTGAGGTCCTTAGAAAAAGCTTTTTTTCTGAACTGACACCGTATCGGAAATAAGAGTAGGCCGGCTTTGTTCCAAACCCTTTTGTGAACACTGTAGGTAATATTGTTGTCTACCGTTGCCATGGAAACCGAGCCCTTTTTCGGGGGTTTTTAGGGCTAAATATATAAATAAACTTTTTTGGAATTTTCCTGTGGTTTACAGCCTGAAAGCTATATTTGTACACAAATTTCAAGTTTCTCGCTCATATGGCAGTGGGCAAACATAAATGTCAGTGAGTGAGTGAGTGAGTGAGTGAGTGAGTGAGTGAGTGAGTGAGTGAGTGAGTGAGTGAGTGAGTGAGTGAGTGAGTGAGTCAGTCAGTCAGTCAGTCAGTCAGTCAGCCATGTGGCTTTATATATGGTAACTCGTTTCGCTTATTGGGGGCTCCGCTCCCAAACCCCCGCTGAGGTTCTCGGGAAAGGTTTTTTAAAAGATCTATCGGAGATGGAGTGCGTGTATTTAGTTTGTCTAGGCCTATTGGCTACATATTTTGTTTACGTAGATTTCATAGCCTATCTATGTAAATATTCAATTTAGCATTGTCTTTACGACCGGGAAAATCATAGAAAGACACAAGTAAAAATGTGAGATTTCATCTACAAGTTATGATTAAAGAATATAAATTATGACATTTCTTTAACAGATAGAAGAAAATTTTGTTAGTTCTGGACAAATATATGTTAATTGGATTTAATTATTATGAACCTGAGACTTCAGAATGCGAGTCCAAGACGTTACTACCTCGACCACCCCGTTAGGTTTACATGGAAATAATTATTTCTAAACTTTCAGAGCCCTACGTAAACACTGTTTGATAATACCGTTGCCATGGAAACCGGGCCCTTTTTCGGGGTTTTTTAGGGCTAAAAATTAAAAAAATTATCTTTTTCGGAATTTTCCTGTGGTTTACAGCCTAAAAGCTATATTTGTACAGAAATTTCAAGTTTCAAGCTCATCTGGAAGTGGGCAAATATTAATGTCAGTGAGTGAGTGATGGCCGGTTTCTATAAACTCGCGAATTACCTATGGCTAAATTATCCAATGGACAGAATTTGCACAAGAATAACACCACACAAACACAAATAATTTAAAGATAGCAATCACGTACACATTTGGCGAGTTTCTAGATAAATGTCCTCTGGGTAAATACGAAAATTACAGAAAAAATGTTCCTACAAACTCGGGCTAGATCTTTCCAAGGGTAAATCGTCGGGTTAATTTATTTTTTCATGGATGGCTGGATAAAATTTAACCTATTTGTAGGATCAATAACAATGAGAATCAAAGCTTTCTGAATTAAATTAACGGTACAACTTCAAGGCCTTGCTCATTATATCATTGTGGCTGAAATGGGACTAATTTATCCATGGATAATTTACCCATAGGTAATTCACAAGTTTGTAGAAACCGGGCATGAGTCAGTCAGCCGTGTGGCTTTATATTATAGGGATATGGTAATCGGCGGTTGTGGACGAATAGTAAGGTTGATTATAAAATACTTTACTAGAACGCAATAAAGTTTGTTTCTAAACATCCTGTAGACGGACTAATTACTCTGGATGGTCCGCGCGGAACTTATGACCTTCCGCATGGGAAGCGCACTAAGTCCTTATAATTGTTTTAGAGCAGGTAGCAAAGAAGTATTGCCGCTTTTCAACTGTTTGGGAGCGGAGTGCATGCTGGAATGAGTCTCATTAACATAATTTATGCACGCATGCGCTGTCCAATTACAAAGAAAAACAATCTGCAAACTGCCCTCACTCTCTGATAATATCCACCCTTCATCGATCTTTCTTTTAAATACCACCAACCACATGAATATCATCATAAGCTCTGTAAGGAAATGTGCATCATGAAAACGTCCACTGTGCTCTCTCTCCCTGTACGACCTGAAATCGTCTGACTGGTATGGCACTGGCTTTATATGACTAAGTCGCGGGTTCGGACCCTGCCCAGGTCGATGACATTTATGTGTGCATAGTATGCGAGTCATGTTACTTAGTTGCAGATTGCACCTCGAGTAGCATAGCTCACAGTTTTGCATTTGTTAGGTGCCAGAATGGTACGTTATAAGATTGTGTGGAAACGGGAAATGTTTGTCCGTCTGTATGTCTGTCCGCGTATCAGTACTCGCGATAACTCAAATACGCTTTATCGGATTTTCATGAAACTTGGTAGGTCTATACGCATTTATAACGTCCATAGGAAGAAGCCTATTGATCTTGGATATTGGTATCGGAGTAATGCCCAAAATAGTGCCTATTTTATGATAACATATTAGAAAGAATTTATCAAATGCAAATCTGTTCTCATGGCAACATATTGTTTTACAGTGTTCATATACGTGTTTGGTAGTTTCAATACAGTTAGCTTTGACAAATATCACTACACACATATTCCTTCACATATTCTTATCAAACTATACCTTTGTTCTTCCGCAAGCCTTGCGTAATGAATCGATCTATAGCTTAACTTGGAAATAGATTTTTAAAAAATAACTTATTTTCTGTGTATGATAATTGCAATGATCTCTGATTAAACAAAAGTATTGTAGCACATTGTTACATCAGTTTACCTGATTTTATTATTATTATTATTATTATTATTATTATTATTAGTACTGACGAAGTTAAGGCCATATGGGCTTCTCTTCCACTTCACCAGTAAAACTATATATAGGCCTATATATAAACACAAAAGATAATAAATATCTAGAAATTAAAAACTAAAAATGTTACAGACAATAAAAGTTACAATAATTTAATTATAAGTTTGGTAAACTAAAAATAAATTAAATTTAACTAATAATAATTAGTTCTAGTTAATGACTAATAAGATGTACATTCAATTTATTTCTAAAACTAGCTTAAATGGCCCGGCGTCGCCCGGGTTTGGTATTTTGTAATATGAAATTAACTTATGGAGGACTTTCGATGTTGAAACTCTATGTTCTTATACTGTATAATATGTATGTAGAATTCGAAATGAGGAAGAACGACATATGGCACTCAGACTATTCCCTCAGAAAACGCTAGATATAGCTTTTTATGGCTCATGGAGGATGTCGAATGTTGCATTCCATTGCTTCTACATACCATCCCTGGGAGGAGTGCAAATAAGAAGAAAAAGAAATTCCGGTTACATAAGAGTGTATTGTCTTGACAGAAAATTTTATTTCTCACTCTCATATTACCATACAACCGTTTCGGGGCTGGAAAAAAAATCAATATCACTTTCATACTTTCCTTCCCAAAAACCTGGGACATAATATACTGCGCGCGTAGGACTGAAAATGTTCCTTCCCATTTTGTCTTCTTTTAGATGCATAGGGCCTCTGATAAACATCCCTAGGCCTATTTCTCAACTAATACAAAGCCTACAGCTATGAGTGACGTATCAGTGGATAGGATTTGTTACCGACTTCCGATATAGCATACTCACTGGCACACACTTAAGTTGTCCCTGCAATACGATCGCTTATTCTACATCAAAATGTGAAGTGAGAAAATGATATTTTCCATGTCGAGGGTAGAGAAAGTTATGTGACTGCTTTATTTTCGTGGATTTTATTCGTCAAGAATTATTTTCACAATTATGTTAAATACTTCGATAGTATCAGCATTTGTTAAAGCCCAATATTATAATATAGTATCCAAAGCCCTATGTAAACATCGTAAACAATACTTTCGTTATGTAAACAATTGACATCAGAACTCACTAACTTTGCCTCATTTCACATTTCCGACTTTTCCCATGAGTTTTCCAAAAAGTTTCTTTCATACAAACCTTGTCCTGACAATTACGAACACAACAAAAAAGAAATCAGCCAAATCTTTCAAGCCGTTCTCAAGTGATGCGGCAACAACCCTTTAGTAAATTAATTTTTATTAATATAGACAAGTTTCGTCTTTTAAATTTTAATCATTATTGACTCCGCTTATAAATAGAATCATATACAGATATTCTGATATTGTTATTCAAGATCAAATATTGAAAATTAATATAGGCCACAACACAAGTTTAGATTTCTTTCTCACATCAACAATTTGAATTACAAGTCCCATGAATTACAAGTTTTAACAATTAATTATGACTTTTCCTATACTAATATATATCCATTATTCATTATTATCACATATTACATGCACGCACAGCCTATGTGACATTTACACATGATGGTTCCGAAACAAATAACAGGAATAAGAACTTTAAAAATAAAACAGTTCCTCTAGAGAAGAAGAATTCTGGATTGTCCCCATAACGCTCGCAGCATTACCACGTTGTATATCAATACCTATACGCTGCCGAAGATAATCTGTGGCGCGAGGATCGTGCGTAATGCTCTTCAAGATGTTCCCAATGTCTTTCACTAAATCTTTGGCTTCTGCACACCAAGGGCCAAAGGTTTCCACTGCGAACACTGTAAATAAGTAGTTATTGGTGATACCCCGGTATTTATGCTGGTTTAGCTTAACTGCTGCTTCTGCAGCGGAACCGGCAAGTTTGGATGTCATTGATAAGTGGGAACCAGCCAATGTGTCGACGCAAGTGGCATCCCATAGCAGTGATTTACCATTCCTCCAATGTATAATAGACAGCCCATTAGGGCGTTTGCCATCAGTGCGGCTGATTCCAGTTGGTTCTAGAATTGAAGGAATGCCTGCTGAGGATAAGGCACGTTTCAGGATGTCATTAAGGATGAAATGTCTTGAAATTCTTCCCGCATTCTTCCTGCAGCTTAAGTCATGGTAACCATACTGATCTGTAGTGACACCGCAAACACATTTATGATGTTGGTAAATTTTAGAGCCTAGTCTCAAGGCTACCGCAATCCGAAAGCTCATGTTATCCATAAAGGTGCCAATGTTTGTAGATGGTATGACGTTAAGCCATGAACTAGCTTTTTTTTCTTGGATAGCAAGAATGCGTGCTTGATCCGTAGCTGAAACGCAAGATGAAACCAGCGACCCATGGATGCGTGCAGCGTTTATTAAATCCCAGTTGCGTTGGACTTCAAGATGATCTGGAGGGACATTTATGTTATTTAAAGTAGCCCATTCTTGTAGTGCCTCTGGCAGATGGCTCAAACCGATTTCATCGCCGTGTTTTATAATTTCAGACTTGACGAAATCGAGAACACCATGGGCCGAAGCAATAAAGGCTGGGAGGCATGTGTCACGTGCGGAACGAATCACAAGACCACCAAACTTGAGTGGTAAACTTGCTAGAGTCCAATTACTGTCTTCCAATTGAATGTTTAAAATAGATTCCAAACTATTTCTGAACAATCTGTTAATCTCCATAAGAAGTGAAGGAAAATACCATAGAGGAGTTGTTCTCATGAAGTAATGCAATTTAGGTATTGAAAAACAATTTCTTAATAAGAAATATGCAGTGTGAGAGTGAAGAGATATTAGGTTGTCAAACAACTTCCTCATTACATCCATTTTAGCGCGGGTAGCTGATTCTATGGACTCGACAAAAACTGGGGAACCTAGTAAAGTAAGCCCTGGCTTTGAAGTTATTTTAATGCCAGGAGCTAATTGCTGAAATGCTGACACAACGGTGTTGTCCTTTTCAGAGCAGAAGAATAATTCGCACTTGGTTGGGTTGATCTCCAAACCGATCGACTTGCAAGCCTCTATTAATTGTTTGAAGTCAGCAAGGACAATGTCAGGATCATCTCCAAGTGTACCATCATCCAGGTAGAACAGATTAAGAAAGCTTCGTAGTTTGGTAATAATGGGATGGATTGAAAGGCCAAATATCATTGGACCTGTAGGATCACCCTGTTGAGCTTCTCTAAGGGATGGAAATATTTCAACTCACAAAGACGTTTATATCCTGTATATAGTTAATAAAATAGTACATTAATATTATTGAATTATCTTGATATCATTCCCATGTGATCCTAAAGCTGACTTTTTGAGGGGTGGTAATTTTGAACTTCATAATATAAATTCCCTCAAAGGACCAATATGAAATTCATTAATTTATTCACTAACAGACTACACTGAACCATGCAACAACATTTTCTACAGGATATATACCATCACTATCAATCCCATTTTATGGTGAATAAAAACGTCAAATTTGGGTACAAATATTGGCGTATTTTCGGTGTATTTTCGCATACCAAAATACAATTTTTTGTTTATTTCCCATTCAAACTTAAGGCTCATGTGATGAAAAATATTACATGTTACCGGTTCAATATTACCACGTCCGTAGTGTTAACACCTAGCGGGAGGTATTGCCAGGTAACGCGTATCACAATTAATGTAATGAAGACATTTTTAACTAAAATTTGTTGAATGTCAGAGTGGGCACGCGGTTTAAAAGGCGGTTTGATGTGAGAGGTTGGGCTTGTAAGGTGTGGGCTCGTCGCCTTACAGTGAGTGAATGAAATGTAACACTGTATATAATGACTCACCCATGCTAAAGCCTTACCACTCGTAGTCCCCCTTCGCCCAGGCGCTGAAAAGCGCCCTCTGACTGGATTTTTGCTATTTGGTACCAGGGTTCGAATCCCGGCTCGTGATTTTAAAATTTTATTTCATATATTTAGTTTCATCGTCATATTTAAGTATGAAAATTTAGTGGTTTGGTTATATTTTATTTTATTTTATTTTATTTATTTTATTTTTATGTTTTTATTTATTATTTATTTTAATTTATTTTGTATTATATTATATTATATTATATTATTTTACTTTTCATTATTATGTTTTATTTTATACGGTATTGTTATATTTTATATTATATTTTGTTTTATATTATTATATTTTATATTAATATATTTGATTTTTTATATTATTTTTTTATTACTATCTTAAATGGCCCGGCGTCACTCGGGTTTTGTATTTTGTTATATGAAATTAACTTATGGAGGACTTTCGATGTTGAAACTCTATGTCCTTATATAACATGTATGTAGAATTCGAAATGGCACTCAGACTATTCCCTCAGAAAACACTAGATATAGCTTTTTATGACTCATAGAGGATGTAGAATTTTGCATTCCATTGCTTCTACACACCATGCCTGGGAGGAGTGCAAAATAAGAAGAAAAAGAAATTCCGGTTACATAAGATTGTATTGTCTTGACAGAAAATTGTATTTCTCACTCTCATATTACCATACAACCGTTTCGGGGCTGAGGTAAAAAAGAAATTCAATATCACTTTCATACTTTCCTTCCCAAAAACCTGGGAAATAATGTACTGCGCGCGTAGGACTGAAAATGTTCCATCCCTTTTTTTGTCTTCTTTTAGATGCATAGGGCCTCTGAAAAACATCCCTAGGCCTATTTCTCAACTAATACAAAGCCTACAGCTATGAGTGACGTATTAGTGGATAGGATTTGTTACCGACTTCCGATATAGCATACTCACTGGCAAACACGTAAGTTGTCCCTGCAATACGACCGCTTATTCTACATCAAAATGTGAATTGTATTTTCCATGTCGAGGGTAGAGAAAGTTATGTGACTGCTTTATTTTCGTGGATTTTATTCGTCAAGAATAGTTTCACAATTATGTATTAAATACTTCGATAGTATCAGCATTTGTTAAAGCCCAGTATTATAATATAGTATCCAAAGCCCAATATAAACATCGTAAACAATACTTTCGTTATGTAAACAATTGACATCAGAAAACTCTAACTTTGCCTCA
The DNA here is from genome assembly GCA_964059195.1 of Ectobius pallidus. Taxonomy (NCBI): domain Eukaryota; kingdom Metazoa; phylum Arthropoda; class Insecta; order Blattodea; family Ectobiidae; genus Ectobius; species Ectobius pallidus. Next base: position 141,973,983 of record CAXKWD010000006.1, read on the forward strand.
TTTCACATTTCCGACTTTTCCCGTGGATTTTCCAAAAATTTTCTTTCACACAAACCTTGCCATGACAATTACGAACACAGCAAAAAAAGAATCAGCCAAATCGGTCTAGCCGTTCTCAAGTGATGCGGCAACAACCCTTTTGTAAATTCATTTTTATTAATATAGATAGATAGATAGAAGATGTGGTACATTTCGACTGTATCTGATATGACAAGGCAACGAATTCTAAAAGCGAGGGATTGACACACTAAAAGATGAAGAATAGAATGATATGTCGGCGAATAACTAGTAGGTAGAGAGGGAAAAGACCATTTGGAAGACCTAGGCCTAGGTGGGAGGACAATATTAGGATAGTATTATAATATAGTATCATTTAATGTGTTGTTCTTTTATTAAATTTCAAGTTACCATACATATATTTTAGAAACTTCATTTCATGTACCACTTACTTAACATTAATGTATTAATGTATTAATTATTGTGGTCGTTGTTGACCCTGGTTATTAATAAGCGACCTTAAATAAATAGATTTTTTAAAAATATTTTTTTAGAAAGTGCGTTCGCCAATGGATGTGCTTTCATAATTTATGTCTCAAAACAAAATGGTATTGCGTGATGCCACAACGGAACACACACTTCCGCAATGCAACTACTTGCAATGAAAACCTATAATATCTACATCCATGGGTAAAGTAGAGACTCTTATCTATGTTTCACTGCCGTTTTTATTACAGTAGCGCAAATTCGACGTCATTTTTATGAAAACGTTTAATAAAAGCTGATGTAATAACCTAATGCCAGGAACATATAATGAGATAGGTGGTAGGAATGTCTGTTTTATATTCAGTAATAACTGGAATTTTCATGCGTGAAGGGAAACTCTCCTTTGACTCTGGCAAGCATTTCCAGGTCTGTATTAATGGAAATCATTAAGTACTATTGCAGAGTATTTTACCTCAGAGCTGAATTTTAATCTTAGTTGAGAACTACAAGAGCTGTAGGCAGGCTCTGTAGCAGTACAGGATGTTTCATAAAAAAAGACGGTGGATTGTACCGGGGACATCTTGTTGCGTGCTCCCCGTATGTTAGGATTTGTTTTTGACCAAGCAAAGCGAAATACTGTTTTGACTCCACTGTTCGTCATTTCGTGTGTTCGTCTGTAAATTTGTATGTGAATACCAAATGCATTGTTCGATTCTCTTCCAATTTATCATAAATGTTCCTTGAAGTCATGAAAAATTATGAACGTGTAAGGATTTATATTTTTTGATCTCGTTTCAAGATGGTGGCCGTTTAACTGATGAAGAGACGATATTATTTTCTTTTTTTACTCTACGTCAATTATTTAGAGAATTACATTCATACAATAAATAAATAAAAAATACAGTACGTATAGCCTACTTGCATTTTATATATTTAGTTAAAAAGTGTAAAGTGATCCATATACAGGCCATGGAGGCCCAGAAGGTTCCAGGAGGTTGAGGCTCCCAGATTTTGTACATTCGGCACATGAAGGTGGTAAGGTTGTCAGCCTTACGTACCGGCCGCCTTTACCCCCAGGATTGCTCCTGGTACTCATTTCTGTTAGAGGCTGAGTCGACCACAGGGCCAGAGTGCCACCAGAAGGATTAGGCCAATTGAAAAATCTCATCGAACTCATCGGGAATCGAACCCGCGACCTTCCTGTTTGTAGCGCAGCGCCTCAACCACTACGCTACGGCGTACCCTTAATATACAGTATACCTCCAACTATCCGGATCGCCAATTATCCGAATTGCTTTGAAGCCATGTTCAAGGGGCGAGCATTGGGAAACCATCTTTCAGTGCCAATTATTTTCAAAACAGCAAGACTTTTAGCCGACAAAATCGACAGTTTGTCGGAAAAACAACTGACTCCGACCGATATGTCCAAGATGTGACACTTTATGTAAGTACAGTACTGTACATATATATATATATATATATATATTTTTTTTTTTTTTTTTTTTTTTTTTTTTTTTTTTTTTTTTTTTTAGAAATAACATTTCTCAATATTTATCCAATTATCTGGATACTTCATTTTCCGGATTGGGTCCGGTCTCAATGAATTCAGTTAATTGGAGATCTACTGTAAATATAATTTAACCTAGACATAATTTTTAATCAACAGGCGATGGCCTTACCACCTGTCCCTCTGTCCTCTCGGAAAATAAGGGTAACAAAATTAACCTTGGTATTAAAACCTCCAATTGAAGGCACTATGCTCCACCGTAGGGATTACAGAAAGGGTCAGTAAGTCATAATTAGAGGGCGGATTTCTATGACATGTCATATTTTTCCCATTTGCATTATTTCAGGTTTCCGACTAATTATTTAAACCCGATTCCAAGCATCCTGGTGAGAATGGAACGACTTTTATTGTGCATATAACTGCATGTTTAGGCAATTTTCAACTATCGTAGCATATTTCATATGAATATGCATATTTGGGTCATATTTTTGCATATTGGTGTGCATATTAAAGACATTTTGAAGTTTCATAATATATTTTGTAAATTTTGCATTATACTGATACTTTTTGAGAATTTACAAATATTTTGAATAATTAACATTATATTTTAAAAAAATAAATTGTAATGAAAGTTAAAAAAAAATACATAATGTGTAAGTGGTGAAGTCATATTTTAAATTTTATTGTTCATATTTTAATGTTTTTTAGGTCATAAATGCATGCATATATCCTATTTTTAGGTCATAGAAATCCGCCCCCTAGTCATAATTAATTAGAAAGTATTTGAAAGGTTACTCCTTATACCGCGTTATAAGATAAGGTCTCTCACCTGAGTGCACATTATTATACCTAAGATCACATGTTTGTACTTTAAACATAAACTAAACTAAACTCCGTGGCGCTACATCCCTGGAGGGACTTGGCCTACCACCCGACCGCTGCGTCATCTACCGAAGGCAGATGGCAGGATTGGGGGCATGTGATCAGCATGCCACTTTAAACATAGCATTTAAATAATATCTTATTTTCAATTTCACATTCTTTCTTAATACATACATACTTATAAATACTTGTTATTGCCTATTATTTTGCTGTTATTTGCAATAAACTTTGCTTACACATACTTTTTGTACTGTTTCCACAAGTCTCTCGGTTTGTTGCATAAGGTTATATTTCTTGCCTTGTCTTATAAAGGGGTATAAGGAGTAACCTTTCAAATACTTTCTACATATTCCCCCTTTAGATCAAGATGTAGTTTATCAATCATACTTTATTAGTTGTCCATAATCGACATAAAATTCAGGTAAATTCAAATAACATCTCATTAACTTTGTTATAAAAAAATGGTAAAATATTTATCTTCTCTTCAATTAATTTTCTGCTTGGTTAATCGTTATTCCTCCCATCTCTAGTTCATAATCCAAGTAGCCTACTCTTTCGGCCACGGACGTCAATTTTTAATTCAAATTGTTTCCAACTTACAATTTATTTTTTTACAAATGGCCCAGTGCCTGAATACGTGGTGCTGGTGAAAGGTGGCAATTTTTCTTGTAAAATAGATTGCACATGTTTTATACCTGAGGGAGTACGAATTGTATGAATAACATCACAAAGGACATAAAGAACTGATTTTGATTAATCCCACTTGATTTATATGAATGCGACCTGGACGTAGAAATCAATGAACGAAGCAAAGTTATGCTTCGTGACAACTTCAGCTCAGGAGAATTAAACTTTCCAGCAGAGAAACTGGCTAGTTTGCATTCAGAATGTACTACGACACAAGTTTCAAATGTAATTACCGTATTGATGATAATGATGATGATGATGATAATAAAAATAATAATAAATATAATAATATTAATAATAAAATTAGGCAAACAGATGTTCCAAATTTCAAGAAAGCTTCTGTTTAATCAGTGATAATTACAATTATGATATGCAGAAAATAAGTTATTTTTGTAATAGATTTCCCAGTTAAGCTCCAGAACGATTCATTAAGCAGGGCTTAAGGAAGAACAAAGATCTAGTTTTATAAGCATATGTGTAGGAATATGTGGGTAGAGTTATTTGTCAAAGCTACCTGTATTGCAATCTAGTTTGATAAGCATATGTGCAGGAATATGTGGGTACAGTTATTTGTCAGAGCTAAATGTATTGCACCTTCCAAAGCCATATATCAACATTGTAAAACAATAAGTTGTCATGAGAACTGATTTGAAGTTGATAAGTTATTTATCTTATATGATCATAAAGTAAGCGCTAAATTGTGCATTAATCCGATACTGGTCAACCGTTAATTGGTAGTTACTCCGGTACCGGTCAACCGATTTGATCCAAAATCAATAAGCTACTTCCCATGGAAGTTATAAATGCGTATACCAAGTTTCATGAAAATCTGATAAAGTGTATAGCGTGTAGAGCCGCCTTATTAGCTACATAACTAACTCCATGGCGCTACATCCCTAGTGAGACTAGGCTCGTCATCCGACCGCTGCGTCATCTACCAAAGGTATATGACAGGATTTTGGGGCATGTTCAGTATTCCGACTCCCATGGTCTTTACTGATAGCTTATTGTATCGGAGCCGCTACTTCTTTATTAAAAAAAGTTTCTTAGTTTGTATCACTAGACTGGGTGTGCCCCGTCTCAGACCTCCCTACCTTAGATAAATCTGAGGAGGTACTGGAGATCGAATCCATATCTGCTGATCCTAGTCAGCTACCGTAACCATGAGAAATAGTTTTGTACCACAGCAGCAATCCACCCAATAAAGAATAATAATTAGAATTCAGTGACCTACCAGCAATTATTGCTGTTTAAACACCTAAATTCTTACAACTTTAAATATATAAGAAACCCAACTCAAAGGAAAACGTTCCTTCCAAATAAAGAATAACTATCCAAATCATCAATAACAAAAACCAGACCACGCAGGCGGTCTGTATAAATTGCATACTTACCCATAATTCAGATTGGATTTGTTACATAAAATGCATTTCCAATTTTATTTTTGGTATTTCATTAAATGATAATGCTGGAAGATTTTCTATAGTTTACAAAAATAAACAATACCCCATAAATTGACAACTGTTTTATTTTTACGATTGTGAATGACAAGAGACATTCTCTCTGTCTCTCTGTCTCTCTATTTAATTTCCATAACAAAAATAGTAGTTCCATTGAATTGTCTAAGCCCTCTATTTTACTTCGTTAGCTACATTACAGACAGGATGACGATTCTGTATTATGAAAGCATTTATAAGCCCCCACCACCATTCCATCTCCCATGACCAACTCTAGCATTTCATTCTCCGGCTAAATTGTTAGTTTTACATAATGCATAAATTTACCGAATCGACAATAAAAAGTATTGTGGCAGAACTGCAGAACAATCGTACTATGAGGGAAACAAGGAAATAGCGACGCATAAAAATGTTTAGCTGGCTAAATTGAGTTGGAAATAGAGGTATTTTTTCTCTGTCTCTCTCTGTGGCAGCTAATAGGCCTATGCAGCGATTTAGGAAATGCGGTGATCAGGGCTGCCAACTGTAATATAATTAAGGTTCCTGTAACCTAATTAGATCCGTTCTACCGGAATGATGATGTTGATGTAAGCAAAAATACCTGAACGTGCAACAGAATTAGGTTCTGAAAAGTGCTTTCTTCCTGTAGCTGATTTTCTGTGATGGAATACAGCAGTCCGTAATATTTTCTTATTTTATTTTCTTTCACACTTTCTCCTTTTTAAGGTGGTCATATTAAGTATAGCCTACATTATGTAGGAGAGTGACCATATAAATGGTTACAGAATAAGGTACCAAGAAATAAACTACGAGAATAATCATTGTGTTTTCTGTTTTCTATGCAGTTCGCAGGGGTTTAATATCTCAGTCTCGTGCATTTAAGGGTTAATTTTAGGGGAGAAATAACTATTAACTTTTTTAAGTAAAACTACTTTAGTGGCGGTAGAGGGTGAATCGGGAAAATCAGTCACACTAAAACCGTCACGAAATCGGTCACAATCAGTCACATTCAAAACCGACTTGTTTCGGTGCGGACTGCACAGAAAACAATCAACTCAATGATTAGGAGTAATCAAAGGAAATTTTTCCTCAAAGGCAATAGACAATTCCTGCAATCTAAAGGTATAATATCTATTTTATGGAACCCGGAGGTTCATTACCGCGCAAATCCAAAATTAAAAAAATAAAAATTTCCAAAATTTAAAAAACAAAATTAAAAAATAAAACATCCAAAAATCCAAAATTTAATAAATAATAAATTCTAAAATTTAAAAATTTAAAATTAAAAAATCGAAAATACCAATATTTAAAAAGATTAAAAATCCAAAATTAAAAAAAACTAAAATACAAAATTAAAAAATACAAAAAATAAAAAATTCAAAGAATCAAAATTAAAAAATTCAAAGATCCAAAATTAAAAAGTCCAAAAATCCAAAATTTAAAAAATTTAAAATCCAAAATTAAAAAATATAAATTTCCAAAAATTAAAAAAAAAAAATTAAAAATTATAACTTCCAAAAATCCGAAATTTAATAAATAATAAAATGATAAATTTAAAAATCCAAAAATTAAAAAATTAACAATTCAAAGATCGAAAAATTAAAATCCCAAAATTAAAATTCAAAGACCCAAAATTAAAAAGTACAAAATCCAAAATTTAAAAAGTCCAAAAACCCAATATTAAAAAGTCCAATAATGCAAAATTGAAAAAAAATCCGATCAAAAATTGAAAAAATAAAAAAATTAAATAAAGTTTTACTTCTGTCGTGTGGCGTTTCACGCACTTTTTTTTATAATATCTAAACTTACAATCAAGAGTCATAAAACAGCCATATTCATGTCTCTATAAACATGATAGCACTGTATTCGCTTAGCACTGCATAATTTATCAATATTTTCATAAATTGTAGTAGGAGCTTCGTGTTTAATTTATTGATATTGATAAAGCGTAATCATTTGATTACTTTCTTTCCCTTTATTCTTGCGCTAACACTTTCTCCAGTAACTCTTTTTTATAATTTTCATTTCGTTATACATTTTCATTATACGAATTACCTGCTATTCTTTCTAGATTTAAAATAAACCTCTGAGTATTCAAATAACTGCGGCCTGCTATTGTCATTTGTTCTGTTAGAATTGATGGGATCTGGGATTGGAAATAATGCGACCAATTCGGAGTGGGGGATACAGTGATGTAGCGGCGTTATTTATTATGATAATCATGCATGACAAATATCGGTTCAGAACAATAAACAAATGAATTCACACAATAGTAACCAATGTGTTTATAACAAGCCCATCATTAATACGCAAATTACCGAATTAAATTCAAAACTGTATGAATGAAATCGTTGTATTCATGTCTGATGTTTTTATTTTGCAGGATTGATTTAACATTTGAATAAATTGTAGTTGTGCCCTCAGCCAGAGGCACTGATGGTGATGGTGATGATTAGGGGGTGGATTTCTATGACCTAAAAAGTAGGATATATGCATGCAGTTATGACCAAAAAAAACATTAAAAGATGACCAGTAAAATTTAAAATATGACTTTGCCATTTACACATTGTGTATATTTTTTTAAGTTTCATTACAATTCAATTTATTAAAATATAATGTTAATTATTTAAAATATCTGTAAATTCTCAAAAAAGTATCATTATAATGCAAAATTTACAAAATATGATATGAAACTTCAAAATTTCTTTAATATGCACACAAATATGCAAAAAATTACCTAAATATGCATATTCATACTAAATATGCTACAATAGTTGAAAATTTCCTAAATATGCAGGTATATGCACAATAAAAGTCATTCCATTTTCACCAGGATGCTTGGAATCGGGTTTAAATTAGCCGGAAACCTGAAATAATGCAAAGGAGAAAAATATGAAATGTCATAGAAATCCGCCCCCTAGTGATGATAATGACGATGATTATTTTTTGTAAAGGATTTGAAATCCGCTGCTTGCATTTTAGGCGCTCTACTTTTTTGTAGCACAAATTAGAGCTCAACTGACAGAAAATATTGTGTGAAATGTTGCCTTCAGCTGAAAATAGATTCGATGTTCAGCACCTTCTTTCGGTTTTAAGGGACTTTTGTCCCTACTTCGGCCCGTATCCAAATGTTTCACTTCTGCTGATCTCTCACATAGGCTTTAGTTACGGCCCTCGTTAATTTAATAATTCGAAAATGAAATTAGCCTACATCCAGTTTTAGCCACATGTAGCCATGGAGTCTTGAAATCCAGAATTTAAAAAATCATTTTTTTCCCTTGTAATAATTTTTGTTGCCATCCTAAATCCCTTAAATATATTCTAATATTGACCTCCCACCTACGACTAGGTCTTCCAAGTGGTCTCTTCCCTTCGGATCTTCCAATCCCCCCACTGCCAGTTTAGATATGTCTTTTCTCCCCCATGCGCGCAACTTGTCCAGCCCATTTCATCCTCTGTGATTTAATTACCCTTACTATATCTGGTGAAGGGGGACGCCGTAGCGTAATGGTTGAGGCACTGCGCTACAAAGGTCGCGGGATCGATTCCCGATGAGGTCGTTGAGTTTTTTCAATTGGCCTAATCTTTCTGGTGGCACTATGGCCCCTGGGGTCGACTCAGCCTGTAACAGAAATGAGTACCAGGAGCAATCCTGGGGGTAAAAGCGGCCAGTGCGTAAGGCTGAAATCCTTACCACCTCCATGTGCCGAATGTCCAAAATCTGGGAGCCTCAAAACCTCCTGGAACCCTCTGGGCCTCCATGGCCTGTATAGGGATCACTTTACCTCGTCGTTATGCAATTTTCAAAAGTTCCCGTTTTCACCTCTTCAAGGTCTGAATATTTTCCTAAACATGACATCTTTATCTACATCCATTAATTAAGTTATTCGTTATTTTTTTCTCTTCTAGATTTTCTTGCTGATCTCCTCCAGTAATTCATTTCTGTGACTCTGATTTATTTATTTATTTCTTTTGCTATTAACTGTCCACGTTTCCGCTCCATAAATAACGTTATAATAATAATAATAATAATAATAATAATAATAATAATAATAATAATAATCTTTATTGTCGAAGACATAATAAATGCATGTACAGTGTCAAGGTTTCCTCTAATACTAATATAAAAAAAATTAATATTAGTTGTAGGCCTATTACTTAAAAGTTATGTGATTTAAAAGGCCTACGCGTGCATCCTCTAACCTGTAGGGGCATGTTTGTATGAAAATATTATTTCCACTATTTGTATATTTATATGATAATCATAATATCATTAGTCTAATTAATATAACTGATGTAATTTTACTGCGAACAAGACTCGACGTAGGTCCATTGCTATCAGGGTTGCCATACGTACGACTATAGTCGTACTCATACGACCATTTCATAGATTTGTACGACGTACGACGCAACCATGAGTCGTATGCCTATTTGTACGACTATTTTTAACATAGCATTTTATATTTTTTAATCAATCCTCTGAGGAATTTTTAATTTTGATATATTTTCCAACTCTTTGTTTTCACATGCTTTTTATTGTAAGCATGTTGCTAATAAAAACAACACTGTTGCAATTACTGTTTATTTAATTTTATAGTATTTTACCAAATTTAGCACATCGGAAGATAATGAAACACGTCTAATCATTTACAAATACGATGATTTTTTAACAATTACATGATATACGTAAGGTGTACAGTAGCAACTATTAATTATTATTATTATTATTATTATTATTATTATTATTATTATTATTATTATTAACATCATTATTATTATTATTATTATTATTATTATTATTATTATTATTATTATTAACGCAATTAAGTTCATTACACTGAAAAATCACAAAGTATACGACAGTTTTAACTAGCATACGACTATTTTCGAATATTGGTACGACTGTTCTACGTTTCTGATCTGGCAACCCTGATTGCTAAGCAAGAATGCAAGTATAATATACTACTCAATGCTGAGAGCTCTTATTGTGTTACGTTGTTGGCTGACTATAGTTTCTAATTAGAATAAGCACTACTGGTCTAAAGTAACATTAAGAAGGGCACAGCTAGTAATAATAAGAGGAGTACGAACTGGTTTTATTGCAGTGAGAGCCACAATAGACCAACTGAATGATATTTAATATCATGCTGGGATATAAGTTAATTAAAACAAATGGTGTGTGAAAACAGCATATTAATTCCCTGTCATTGTGGGACATGATTTATGAATGTAATAACCGTGTATCAGCCAGAGCGGGGTCATTATTGTCTTAATTTTGCTTGTTTTCAATCTCTTCTGTCCAAAAATCCAATCTGGGTTCAATCGACTGGTTTCGAGTGCGGAGCTCCGGCCGTTCATGTATAGAAGGCAGTTTTTCTGAAACATTTTCCTTAGTCGAACCCCTTTTAATTTATAGTTCAACTGTGGAACAATCAAATGTGTGTAATCATTTGCTTTGTTTCTATTATTATTATTATTATTATTATTATTGTTATCATTGTTATTATTAGATGCATAAAACTCAAAATATATATCCGTCAATAATGTACAAGGGCGCAGAAAAGATTGGTACAATTGACAACTGGCAAAGAAGTTTATTTCATGTGGTTATACCACTCTCACTTGTGTGAATAGCTCGGGAAAAAAGTATTTCTCTGTTTTTAAAAAATGCATTATTTTTTACCTTATAAATTCTCCTAGGCTGTTTACACAACAGGGAGAAATTTTATCACAGGTAATATTTCATTCTGTATCACATTTAGTAACAAAATGAATTATGCTTTCTAAAGCGAATACTGGGGCATTACGTATGTGTGAGGTATCAGCTGATTTTTTCGCTCCGATTTGACTAATTCGCATACCGCTGAGTTTTAATAAGGATTTTGGCTAAAACTTTAAAATGTAAATGTTATGTTTTAAAGTTTCACAGAATGTTTCGTTTCGACCCAAGGTAATTTTAGAAATGAACAATCCATAACATTACAAAGGCGCCCATATGATATTTTATGGGGGGGGGGCATTTGTTTAATTAATTTATTTTGTGCCGCTTTAACTTCTTGGGCCACTTGGTAACATTATATTAATAATATAATAAGTGCAAAAATTACGTAGCCAGAAGATAATTTCGGGGAGGATCGAAAGTGACGAGGGGTTTGGGGGTGTGGAATACCCCCAGGAAAGGAAGGTCGGGGTGCACCCCCGGAAAATTTTTAAATATTAACTAATGAAAATCACATTTTACACTATTTTAGCTCTGAAAAACTAGTTATAATTTTTTTTACCATACTCTAATACATGCCAACAAGCAATCGTTTCCTAAGTTATAGCATTATTTATTTAGTAGCATATACTACAGTTTTCCCAATTTAGGGATTGCATAATACAACACAACTTAACAAGATAAAAATTGAGTTACAAGAGAAAAATTGCAATAAAGAACACAAATGTGAAGAAAACATTTCTAGCTACAGGGGGCAGACATAGGCATAGAGAACATTGTACAAATATTAACAGAATTAATACATTTGTCTAAAATTATGAAATGACAGTTTAGATATAAAATCACTATTGGGCATATAAATGGTTTCTCAGAATTGAAAGAGATCCCTTTATTGCCGCTTTTGCCACTTGCTGGATGAACCCCTTGACTAGACCAAAATCTTTGCAGAACTTCACGAACAAGGCCGGGATAGTTCCTCTTGCACCTATCATCAGTTCCACAACTTTTATGTCTGCTAAATTATAGTTTTCTTTGTAGTACCTGCTGGTGGGTGTTACTATTTATAAGAAAAGTTAAATAACACATGGAACAATGGAAATAATAGCCTACTCATTATGCTATGAAAAAAAAATACTGCTATATCATATTTCACAACAAACAAAACTAGTTTAATTTAATCTTTTTTTAATACAAAGATAGAATTTTAGGTTTTGATTTTTAGACCGGATCCCCTGGCCCTCTTATTCCTAATGCACTGTGGATTCTGCTTCCATGTTGTCGGTTTGGTAAAACTTCTGCAAAATTTTTGTGACTCTATTGATTTTTACATAATTGTCCTAAAAGAAAAACACGCGACTATAATTATTATTCCCTGAGAGCTGTGTCCCCCCTCCCCCCCCCCCCGGGTATGGGCGCCCATGCATAACAACGAAACAAATTATAAATGCTAGTGATTATGGTCAACTTTGAACTGTTATTAAAATGAAATACCTCAGCCATCAAATGAACCCATAAAATATAATGAAAAGATGTTAACTTTACTTTCTTATAAATTTTGAATATCAAATGCGAAAATATTATTGAGGAAATAGTTCAACTGTAAAATTTGTTTCATTTGTTTGCAGATTCAATGTGACTTCGCTCTACTCCAGTCCCAACCTGTACGACCTTGCTAAAGCTATAACCTGCATGCCAGTGAGTAATATATAAATTTTATTCGATACTATTTTAAGGCATTTATTATTGTATTATAAACGAGTTTAAAATTTTTAACTTAATTATTTTAATCCAGTTTTCATGGCTTTTATAAAAAAAACAAAGGGGGAATTTCAAAAGTTTGCATGGTTTTTCTAGTACAAAATGAAAACAGAATTAATTAAACTACTCTACTTGCTGGCTTTCTTTAGCTATGAAAAATTTTGAAGACACGTCCATAATAATGGCTAATAAAGTACCTGCTAAGACGCCCTTATTTTAAATCTTTAATCTCTGGTTGGTTGATTACAATGTAATTTTTCAGTAAGACTTGATTCTTTAATTGTAATATATCTGGACAACATTAAGGGATAATGTACCATACTGTATATTGGTCCTTTCATTCACGGACTTTTAAAAATTTCTGTCTTAGAACTAGCCCATGCAATCCCATATATTTATTTTTTACTTGTCCTTTATAAGAATAATATAAAGGACGTTTACACTTTAAGTGTAAACGTGCAAATCTAAGAACAGGGGTTTCCAACTGGCGGCCCGGGAGCCACAAGGTTCCCGCGAAGTTTATTCTTGCGGCCAGCGAATTGAGTTTGAAAATATGTTAATTTAATATAATTTTTATTAAAATAAATGCTAAGAAACTTCTCAAAACTATTTCTTTATGGATATTGATGTTCAAACTCTTGGGCCCTGATCTTCTGAGCTAAAGGACCTAAAAAATGCTATTGGGCATCGATAATAAAGTGCCTTACAAATGATCACCAGGCGAAGCTTTATCTTCAACGGATTGGAATTGCTCAGCAGCATTATGCGCACCTTTCCATCTTCTCCTCTCTTAATGATTAATTTCTTAAATAAACATTCAATATAAAAAAGTGACATAATCTTTATAAAATATATGCAAAGATCGATCTTTTTCCTCATCATACTGTACGTAACTCATTTTTTTTATTAAAATAGATTATAACATCTATAAATGTTCAGTTTTAGTTTAATAAACAGATCCCAGAATTATAATCAAAATTTAACGGTAAAATAAGCACCAAATAAGCAATCAAGTTACATGAAAATGAAATGAATTATTAGTTACGTAGAAAATCTATTCACTGCTATTACAGTCATCCGCAGATTTTCTTGTACGAAGCTCCTGCGTCTGTCCGTCAAGAACGATTTGTAAAGTGAAAATGTTCATTCAACGTTGCAGGACGTCACAGGCGCATCTGAAAAGCAATAAATTTCTTCTTCCATGAATTCCTCTTCAACGGAAAGCTTTTTAGAAATCTGACAGCATTTTATAACCCGGATTTTGCAGTAATTCTTTTAACTGGCAAAAGAAAGGAAATTGTTGATAATTACGTTTAGGAGTGAAATAAGCACTTGTAATACGATAGTTTTGAAAATATATTTCAGTTCAAAATCAAAAAATATGCAAACAAAATAATTTTTCTCTCAGAATAAGCAAAATAAATAATTATCAAATGAAATTAAAATTGCTTATCAAGTAGTGTCTTATGAAATATAACATTTCTGCTTATGTTTAGGTGTCTGGAAATAAATATGCATTTTGCTTAGAATTCCGGGTCCTAGTAATAAACTATTATCTAATTTTAAATTGTTATTCTAATTTTTTATTGCCTATTTTTAGAAATTCACGTCTTGTTAAAGTATACAACTCCCCTCTTTGAAGAGGTCTTAAAAGAACCATGTTACGTATACGTAAATTTCACTTTATTTTCATATCATTATTCCATAATGTTTGTCTATTTTTATCCCGAAAATTTGTGACCTGCTAATCAACTCCTGGACATAACATTGAGCTTTTGAAGTTATACATCCTTGTTCTATAACATTAGTGCTCTTGTGATGAATGTGGCTAATTTAGGGAGGAAAACTTTTTAAAGGGAAACTTAAAACTAACCTGACAATATGGTGAGGGTGGCTACAAGATGCCAGAGAGAGGAAGCCATCGTCATCACTTCACTGTACACTTTTTTCACTACATCACTGCACACTGCATAGTCGCGTGGTATAGCCGGTGTGACTCTAGTGTCCGTAGCGCGTACGACCTGTCCGTGTTGGAAGTCACCGCGATGCTGAGCCCAACACGATTCTCGCGCGCCATCCGGACGGCATCTTCGCGCGCAGGCGTCACTATACAGGGCCCACGCGCCAACTCTCTCTCCTCCTGATGTCCTGCTCCTATTTCTTCATTACTTTCTCCACTTTCTTTTTTTTCCGTAAGCTATACTTTCATTAAGCAACTTTCCTCATTTTCCAATTTTTCCTGACCTATCCTCATATACTTAATGTTCCTGAAACATTTTCTTTTATAACTGGCTGATGAAATTTCTTGTTATCAGGTCTCGGATTTATTTGACCTATAAACTTTATAAATATGAACTCATTTTTCTCCAAAATTTGGAAAATTAAGATTGCAAACATTATCTAAAAGAATGATTGATTTAGCTAAAATCAACCATTAAAGAAGTCAGTTCTGTAGACCCTACATTTCCTTTTAAAGTTTCGGGGAAATTTTAGTAAAAGTCACATATTTCAAGCAGATTCCTGGACAGCATAGAAGCAGTTAATATGACACTTTATTAATTTAATAATATTTTTTTTAATTTAATAAAAATTGCAAAATATTTCACTGAATTCAAAATGAGACAATAGCTACGAACTTACACCCATAATTTGACATAAAGTAGGCACATCATAATTAACATGGAATTTGATGTTTCAAAAGATGAAATACATTTTATCGATCACATTTCTACACATGGGCTATCATTAAAATTAGTTTGCAAACTTAAACTATATTTGTTCCAAAATGAAATGATTTGGTTCCACCTATGAAATCAAAAACACTCCACAGAATCTCTTTTTGTGGATCATTTTTCGTATCAATGCAGTTTTTCAGAATTTGCAGAATTGTCAAAAAATAAACAATAAATACATAAATAAATAAAATATAACCAAATCAGAATGTAGGTACCGTATTTACTCGAATATAATGCGCCCTCGAATTCAATGCGCACCCCGATTTTGAAACTTGAAATCATTAAAAAAAAAAAAAAAAGAGTTTGTTGACGAATGTAATGCGCATCAATGGTAGGATAGGTATTTATTTAGAATTTTGTCATAGTATTAAGGGAATAATGAACCACAACGTAAACATTTGAAATTACCATTAAATTTAACTGCCAGTTTTAGGCCTACAAGTATATTCAGTGACACGTTATTCACTGCCGTGTTCGTCACTGGAATCCTCGATTTTGTTTAAATTTTACACAAGGGGTGCTTATATTAAGAGCTAAGAGCAGCATCATAAGATATTCTTCTCTTCTTGCCCTCCATTTCGTGACTACTAACTAATAATCAATGAAATGTAGTAAAACTCCGCCTTTCAATATTAAAGTTTTTAATAACTAGTATTACTAACTAGTATTTTTATACACTCTATGTAATGCTAGTAATAGGCGAATAGGTGAAGTAAAAGTTGAGAATTACAACAATGTTGTTACGCAGATAAAAGTTACTTGTACTGCCAACCTTCGAAACGGATTTGTACTCGAATTTAATGCGCCCTCGAATTTAACGCGCACCTCAGTTTTGAAAGCTACAAATGGACAAAAAAGGAGCGCGTTATATTAGAGTAAATACGGTATATGCAACAAAAAGAAGATATATGCTAACGAAAAAGGTTACGCTGAGGCTCTATGGCGTATACCTGCGTATACCCCCGACTACACCGCTGTAAGAAGTCCAACGGAACGTAGTATATCCCGTAAAAGTGTACACTGATCGAAGTAAAACCGGAGATAACGTTGGAACCAGCAGGAATTATGCTCAAGAAAGCTAGATATCTACTCAGGGCTGGCTTTAGGTATTTTGCACCCTAGGCGAGAAATAACTTCGGCACTTCAATCCTTTCATTTTTACCATTTGATTAAACGCATATTCTCTAGACCGTGTTGGTAAGTGGTTAAAAATTGATTTGAATGGGCCTAATTTGAGAAGGGCTTGTATTTATGAAGACTTTATAACATAACTTGATAGTATGGGGATTAAATAAAAAAAAAATACATTTAATTGAAAAGGTTATACTTTTTTATATTTACATTAAACAAACAAGAAACTACATGATAGATAAGTATTTTTTTCCAGGAGACAGGAGTTGAAAAAAGGCTTATAATCCTAAAGGGTATTTTCTTGCTTTAATATTGGCAAATTCTTTGACAAGATCTCTTACATCCATACGAATGGCTAACTCATTTTCGATGGAAATGGTATCAAGACCTGAAAGTCTTTCCTGTTTCACTGTTCTATTCAGATAAGTTTTAATTAGTTCTAGTTTCAAAAAATTTCTTTCTGCCTTTGTCAAAGAGATCGGTAGTATCAAGAGAAGCCGAAGAACCACATTATGCCGTGTTGGAAATTTGATATTTTTTAAAAATCTAAATTTTTCCGCCCCTAAATATTTCTAAAAATTTTCCTCCCTAGGTGGGTGCCTAGTTCGCTATTGACGAGCCGGCCCTGCATTCACTTTTAGTTAATTCAATATGAAAAAACAACAACAACAAACGAGTCGCAGTAAGGGGGGACATACAGCTTTCGGTGAAATTCAAAGGTAAGAAAAAGGTGAATTTCGTAATTTTTTTCTCAGCAACGAATTGCTCTACATTCTTGCAATCTGACATTACTCTTTATTAACTACTTCTACAATCTTCAAAATTAATCAAACTGCTACAGTTATGGGTAGTTATCGTTACAAAATGGCAGCCACATTTCATGCACTAAAATACCGTTTCCGTGATAAGTTCCACAAATGGCAATATTTTTTAGTAATTATTTTCCATATACATTTGCAATCCTTATATGAACAACATCACCTACAATCTTTGGAATATCTACAGTATAAGTAAATTTTTAAAAAATCAATATTTGAAAATTTTCTTTTTCATTAAAATATATATATATATATTTTTTTTTTTAATAAACTATTAATGTTGATTGAATGATTGTAGATAATGTTCTTCATATGATATTAATAAATACACAGGAAAAATAGTCACTCAGAAATATTGATATTTGCGGATGTTATCAAGGAAACGGCATTTCAGTGCACGAAATGTGGCTGCCATTCCGTAACGATGATTACCCGTAACTGTAAAAGTTCGATAAATTTTGAAAATAGTATGCAATTGTATAAGTAGTCAATAAAGAGTATGTCAAATTGCAATAGTATAGAGCAATTTATTGCTGAGTAAAAGAAATAATGAAATTCACCTTTTTTCACCTGTGAATTTCAGTGAACGCTGTATATCCCCCCTTAAAACTCGCTGCAGGTAAGACTTATGTGTTGTTTTTTATTTATAAACCTGGCAGTTTTATTGTGAGAGACTGTACACTGGTATAATACAGCAATCCACCTTTCGCTTGCACTAGTACACGTAAAAACAGGAAGAAGCATAAAGCTTCACAGCAATTCCGTAGCTGCGAGCTAAAAGTTTGTGCATAAAACTAAACTGTAGTTCTTGCATGCTGCTATCCTTGGTTCGACGCCGATTGCATATAACTTCGCCATGCCGTGAGGGAAATAACCACTGCATGCACAGGCACGTCCTACATACAGGAGTTCCACAGGGATCCATATCAGTATTCACACGTAATATATGAGGTCCAAACGTGTCTTTGAGGTGGAAAGAAGTAGTTTTGGCAGATCTGTATTAGAGTTCGTAACTGCTTATTCTTATGTCTGTTGGAGTTTATAAATTTCATACTGTAATCCCAAGAGAGAGAAATTTGCTATTCTAATGGAAAAGGGCTAGGTATATATAATATTTCTTTACAGTCATTCATAATATACAGGCCTATGTTGAGTGATTTCCCAGATAGACCATACATCCAATAAAATATAGGGATCCTATTTTACGCTGAATAAAAATGTTAAATTTTGGTACAAAAGTTGGTTAATTTCAGTGTTATTTTGCATAAAAGTACAGTAATAGATTAATGGCTCGTACAGTGCAAATATTGCATGTTTATAGAATAAATAAATACCCTTGGATTATAGCCATTTCATTTTGTAGATTTAGGTCTAACAATTCTTATCAGTTGACTATTAACACTTGCCTGTAGTTTTACAGAGTGTTTCAAAAATACTTTTACAAACTTCGGGCATGGGTTCCTTACACCAATAGAAGGAAAAAAGTTCATATGAACATATGTCCCATAATCCTTGTTTTCTCGGATGAAGAAACTTTTTATCGACGTGTCATGGAAGCCTGCGAAATCATTCGACACATACTTAAAAGGGTGCAACAGTCTATGATTCGATGAGTGCATGCATGTCTAGAAGCAAGAGGAGGACATTTCGAGCATTCGTTATGAGTTTTGTGTGTTGACGTGTTATGACTTATTAGTGTACCAATGTGTTGAACAGCTTCTAATGAGAAAACAAGGATTATGAGATATATGTTCATATGAACTTTTTTCCTTCTTTTGGTATAAGGAACCCATGCCCGAAGTTTGTAAAAGTATTTTTGAAACACCCTGTATAAATTAGTGCATCACAATATCTTTGCCTATTTATGTGTAGGATGCATTGAGAGTTTAAACTACTGGGAGCCAAAATATTATTATTATTTTTAAATAAAATATCAAATAAATCAACTGTCACGGGTTTTTTCATAATTTCCCAGTCATAAAGGCAAAAGCCGAATTGGATATTTACATACCATGAATCATCCTCACCATTTCATCCTGTATCATATCCATTTAAATTAATATCAGTTGAAGTTTACTCCATAAAAAATACACCAATAATGGAAATAATTTACAATCAATAGTTCCATGGCCTACCCTACTGTATAGACAAAGATCTCGAACTCATGATATGGCCTCGCAGCTAAAAGGAGGATAAATTCAACTGAATCTAAAAAATTTACTGTCCCAAATTCAAATAGGCACAAGCCTATACTGTATCAAAAATCGGTTTACATGAACATTTAAATATATTAGTCTAGCTTAAAAGGCCCGACGTCGCCCGGGTTTTGTATTCTGAAATTCAAAATTAACTTATGAAGGAATTTCGATTTCCAAATTCTACGTCCTTATACACGTATTGAAAATTTGAAATGAAGAAGAACGACTTATCACACTCAAACTATTCCCGCAGAAAACGCTTGATGTAGCTTTTTATGGCTCATAGAAGATGTAGAATTTTGTATCCCATCGCTTGTACATACCAAGCCTGGTAGGGGTTAAAATAAGAAGAAACAGAAATTCTGGTGACATAAAATTGTATTGTATTTGCGGAATATTTTATTTCTCATTCTCATGTTACCATACAACCGTTTCGGGAATGAAATTAAAAACGTAATTCAATTTCAATTTCACTTTCATACTTCCCTCCCCAAGAACTTGCGATATAATAATATACATTTCATCTTCAATATTTAATTACAGCAATGAATAAATGCATAGATTATCCAATTTGTCAAAGTCCCATTTCATTTATTTCCGAACCTACCTGATATCAATGCCAATAATACACTGTTGTCATGTGAACTGTGATTTGGGTTTGATAATTATGTCTAAAAAGGGTTTTAATATTTTCAAAAACATTTTATTTTTGGCATTTAAAACCAAATTTTTCCAAACCCTTTCTTAGTTATCACCTACATTATGTCAAAATTCCAAGTCCCTAGCTATTATAGTATAGGCTCTACGTTGATTTTCTGTCATTAAGTCAGTCAGGACAAATCCTTATATATAATATATTATTTATTATATCATATTTATCATATAATAGAGATTATTTTAATATGTATTTTTAAAAATAATTCGTTTACCTTTGTTGGTTCTTTTCAATATTTACTTTAATAATGTGCACATATTATAATTTAATGTGTTTTTCATGAGTACATCTTTTAATTCCTCTTTAAAATGTCTTTTTAAAATGCAGATTTCCCTTGAAAATTCATTTCGTTAAGAAAAAGTCCCACTAAAAACGATTTCTTTTTTTAGAAAATGTGAAACTACAATATTTAATCTAGAAGAGTTTGAAACAAACAAAAAATCGCAACCACAATTCGTGAATCCGTCATTCACGGAAATTAGGTATCCTTCATTTTAATGTGTAGTAAAATACAATACTTTGTATTATTGACGAATGAAATGCAATATATCGAATACAATAATATATTATATTCTACATTCACCTTGCACGTTTAAGCTCAGACAGACTATCCAGTCGGCTCTTGGTTTACTTTCTGGATAAAAAGACCAGGAGCTTGGTTCAACGCGGTGGAAAGGACTTTCTGATCACATCTTGAAACGAGATTCTCTTCGGAGGAAACTTTGAAGATATCGGGGGTTCCAAGAAAAGCCCAAACTGAAGTGTACTGAAGAGAGAGAGAAAGCTATCCGAACACGAATGCTGGAATACTGGGCGAAGGTTAAAGATCTCAAGGGATAAAACTACACAATTGTGGGGATACTTTTTTTTTTTGAAAGTTCATAAAAAATATTAATTGCCCATCTTTTTATTTATTTTACGGGAGAGCACGAAATTGGTTAAACCTAGCTTTACCCGTTTGAAGAGCTCATTATCCAAAAGCACTGGGGAAAGTAGGAATAAAGTACACATTTCTAGCTTTAAACCGGTAATCTTAGATTTACCGAACCTCTACTGGGTAAAGATGAATTTCAAACAAACAACTCTATCAATGTGATTTATTACTATTAATTGAATTACAATAACTTCATATGCTGTTTAAAAAAGCTAGTAGGCCTACTTGTTTGAACAGGATGCGATTGAATGGCACTTGGAATTAAACTAACCTAACCTAACTTGGCCCTTAAACGGGCAATGCTTCGCATACGAAACATTAGTTTGTCTTAAATTTGTAACAAAATAAAATCAGGTAAACTGATGTAACAAAGTGCCAGAATGATTTTGTTTAATCAGTGATAATTGCAATATTTATATGCAGAAAATTAGTTACTTTTGAAATTGATTTCCTACTTAAGCTCCAGATCAATTCATTAAGCAGGGCTTACGGAAGAACAAAGGTCTAGTCTGATAAGCATATGTGAAGGAATATGTGGGTAATTATATTTGTCAAAGCTACCTGTATTGCAACTTTCAAAGCCATATATGAACACTTTAAAACAATATGTTGCCTTGAGAACAGATTTGCATTCGATAAATTCTTTCTAATAGGCTATATTAACATAAAATAGGCTCTACATTGGGAATTACTCTAGTGCCGGTCAACCGATTAGGTCTAATATCAATTGTCTTCTTCTCATGGACGTTATAAATGCGTATACCAAATTTCATTAAATTCTGATAAAGCGTATTCGAGTTATCGCGCGTTCCTATCTCCCACACAATCTCATAAAGTACCATTCTGGCCTTAACAACTGAAAAGATCGGCTGATTTCAACTTTTCACGAAACTATGATAGTAATTGTAAGATTATACGCGTATTTAGCTTGTTCGCGTTTTGTAAAATGAAGTGGGAAGTGAGGAAACTGTGAAATGCCTGGATTCGTACGTGTTTCAAATGTGCATATGGGATTTCAGCATCTTGAAGTACAGAAATAAGATGAAATGTGTGGCTGCCCTGGAATTAGTTTTGAAGAAAATTAGTGTAATTAGTTTCACAAACTCACTTTCATGAAAGTAGATACAAAACCTACTGTAATCGTGTAAACTATGGATATAACCATTGTGTTGGCCGTTTTCTTTACGGTCCGGCATGGGTTTATAAATTATGTGGCAAATTGAGTCTTGAAAATTTAAGGTTCTACAGCTCTTATTATAATTGACTCGGACTGAAAGGGTTACGAAACAGGGCCCAGATCGAAATTTCAAGGGCCTTGTACTGTTAGGGAGCATTCACACCGAAGTAGCATGCCACTTGCGACGTACTACCTGGATGCACGCTGCACGTTACTCATTTTAAATCCCAAATAAACAAGTTCAAGTCTTCACACCGAAGTAGAGTGGCAATAGTGCAGCTCGCGAAGTGCGACATCATTTCTTTAGATAGATCTGGACTTATTTCATGCGACGCTACTCGGGATGACGCTTGCGTACAGTTGCCTTTTCAGATGTTTTCTAATTGTTAAGAAAATTCAACCCATATTCGCTTGTGTAGCGGTAGATTATGGCAAAGATGTCATGAAAACTGCTGGAAAAAGAGATATTTAACATGCAATTTGTACATGCGTAGACTATACGATATGGTAATCGAAACTAGTATGAAAAATGCCTATATCCTCTTTAGGTAAATTACATTACTTTAAATGGGTTTCTCAATTGTTCAAGTGAAAATATATAATGTACGTTAAACTGCAGATCGCATTCGCTACTTCGGTATGAATGCAAAACTGTGAACCGTGCAACTCGATGTGCAGCCTGCATCCAGGTAGTGCGATTCGCATGCTATGCTACTTCGGTGTGAATGCTCACTTAGAGTTCTGGTTTTGCATTCTTGACCTCCCTGTACTATGATGAAGTATACTACGTTTCCGGGAAACGCCATGTTTGTTGTGACGTATTTCCTGTTACGTAAAGCTGTTCCTGTAGCTGGAGGATTAATCGCTATTGACTTTATTTCAGGATGCTTAGAGAAACATAACATCCAGGAGATGAATAGGGCTTACAGTACATCCATGAATCATGAGTACAATGTACGTTGAAAATATAAAAATCAACGTAATTTGTGGTTATCTTGCTATAACATTCAAAACTGGACTATATGGGATTCCATTCCTGCGCTCCATTATATGGACTCTGTCTCCCTCTCTACCTGCCTACCTTTCCAAAGAAATCCTGACGTCCGTATTTCAATTGCCGTTTTTATGTGTAAAGTCTTTAAAATCTGTCTTACATAGATCAAATCTAGACAAGGGCGCCCATACCCGGGGGCAGGGGGGGGGCGCGGCCCCCCCCTAGCTCTCAGGGAAAGGAAAAAATTCTATATTAATAATTATAGTCTGTTTTTTTTAAGACAATTATTTGAAAGTCAGTAGAGACATAAGTTTGCAGAAGTTTTACCATATCGACATCATGGAAGCAGAATCCACACTGGATTAGAAAAGGGGATCCTGGGGGTTTGGACCCCCAAAAATCAAAACCTAAAATTCTATTTTGTATTTAAAAAAAATTAATAAATTAAACAATTTTTGTGGGTGTGTCAAATATGATATAGCAGTTATTTTGTTTCCATAACATAATGAGTAGGCCTGTTATTTCCATTGTTCCTTGTGTTATTTAACTTTTCTTATAAATAGTAATGACAATGAGTATTATAACTTAGGTTTGTTTAAGTTCGCATGTCTTAGAGTATGGTAAACAAATTTCCTAACTAGTTTTTCAGAGCTAAAATAGCGTAAAATGTTATTTTAATTAGTTCAATATTTAAAAATTTTCCGGGGGTGGACCCCCGACTTAGGTAATGCTTTCTTCTTTACGTTGGTATGTCTTAAGAGTATGGTAAATAAATTTCCTAACTAGCTTTCAGGGCTAAAATAGCATAAAATGTGATTTTCATTAGCTCAGTGTTTAAAAATCTTCCGGGGGTGAACCCCCGACTTAGGTAACAATTTCTCGTGTAAGTTGGCATATCTTAGAGTATGGTAAACAAATTTCCTACCTAGTTTTTCAGAGCTAAAATAGAGTGAAATGTGATTTTCATTAGTTCAGTATTTAAAAATTTTCCGGGGGTAACCCCCGACTTAGGTAACAATTTCTTGTTTAAGTTGGCATATCTATATTAATAAAAGGAAGTGTCTGTCCTCCGTCTGTCTGTTTGTCTGTCCGCGATGCCCAGCGAAATCTACTGAACGCAGAGATCTGAAATTTTAAACATAGATGGACTGAAAGGTGGGCGAATGCACCTCGAAGCCGGATTTTTAATTTTAGCTTTCGTTCGCGAGTTATGAGTGAAAAACTGGCAGAAAACGTGATTTTAGCGCTGTCGAAGCATCAGATTTCAGTAATACATTTCAATGCCAAATCAATTGCAGTTGGCTTTGGCTATTTTTGTCATACTGTGGTAATAAAAGCATCGCGATCGCTAGAATGTTGTAAGCCCACGCTGGTCGATTCATTTGTTTAGAATGTCAAGGCCCGTAGACATAGGCTATGAAATTTTCAACCTACACGGAAGAGGGATAATCAATATAGGCCTAAATATGGTCAAACATTGTTCGATTTGGACGAAACTCACTGTACAGGGGTATTCTGGGCCAAGGAACTCTAATCTGAGGTCGCTTTTACCAGGCGACGCTATCTAATCGTGGTATGTAGTCCACGTGATTTAGGTGTTAATAAATATAATGATTTAACTATTATGCTCTTAATTTTTAATTTTTGAAATAATTATCGCGGGCGAACCGCGGGCACATGCTAGTCTTAGAATATGGTAAACAAATTTCCTACCTAGTATTTCAGAGCTAAAATAGAGTGAAATGTGATTTTCATTAGTTCAGTATTTAAAAATTTTCCAGGGGTAACCCCCGACTTAGGTAACAATTTCTTGTTTAAGTTGGCATATCTTAAAGTATGGTAAACAAATTTAATAACTTGTTTTTCAGAGCTAAAATAGCGTAAAATGTGATTTCAACTAGTTCATTATTTAAAAATTTTCCAGGGGTGGACCCCCGACTTAGGTAACGATTTCTTGTTTACATTGGCACGTAAACAAATTTACTAACTAGTTTTTCAGTGCTAAAATAGCGTAAAAAGTGATTTTAATTGGTTGAATATTTTAAAATTTTCTGGGGATGGACCCACGACCCCCTTGCTTGGGGGGTATTCCAAATCCCCTGCCACTTCCAATCCTCCCCGAAATTATTTTCTGGCTACTTCATTGTTGCACTTACATTATATTATTAATGTAATGTTACAAACTAACCCAAGAAGTTAAAGGGACAAAAAATAAATTAACTAAAAATTTGGCCCCCCCCTAGAAAATATCATATGGGCGCCCTTGAATCTAGACAACTGAGTGTAGAAACCACGGCCTTAATATGCTTATTATATTCTTGATGTAGAATAAAGAGGGCTTGACTACAATTCAGTCCGATTTTTGTAATTTTTAAGCTTATCTATATTCCATTTAGCTACGAGGCCATATCAGGAGTTTGGGATCTGTGTCTTTACAGTAGGGTTGGCCATGGAACTTTTCATTACCAATTATTTCCAATTGTCAGTGTATTTTGTAGAGTAAATTTTAACTGATATTAATTTAAATGGATATGATACGGGATGAAATGGTGAGGATGATTCATGGTGAGTAAATATCCAATTCGGCATTTGCCCTTACGACTGGGGAAACCATGAAAAAAACAAATTGGCCGGCCACAGGATTAGAACCTGGGACCTCCCGAATGCGGATCTAAGACGTTACCATCTCGACCATCTCGCTCAGTGTAAATTTATGATGTCTTACCTTTCTTTAGCTATGTACAATTTTAACAGGTAATGCATGTTAATAATTGGATAATTGGAGTTCTGCTGTGTATACGGTGAACGCCGCTTAATGTAATCACGGATAATGTTATCAGTCGGGTAATGTTATCACTTTTATGAAGTCCCGTGCGGATTAATACTGATACATTGAAAAAATGCTGTTTATTGTGATCAAAAATTCAGCTTATGCTATCACATTTTCCTTTGTGCGGCTTTTTTTCCAAGTACTGTTTATCATTCAAAATTTCATTTTGAAGGTTTTGTGTCTAACTCAGCTGCATTGTGTTGTACTGTAGGTAGCACTTCTGTTCCCAGCTCACAAGATGACCATTTCTACTGGGTGGCATTACCTAACTTTCTTCTTTTAAGCAATAAAACATGTTTCACCCCTCAGTTAAGTTGCAGCTTTTGATTTATGAAGATAACAGTTTTGACATGCTGTGATGGCTAGTGTAAAATGAAAAGACTTGAATAGACAGGCGTTAGATGTTTTGCTACGCGGTATTCACCACAGTTTAGTACAGACTTCCAAAAACACTCATAACTCGTAACTGGGTATAGAGTATTAGTTAATGAACTCCTAAATGAAAGTAAAAAGAATTAAAAACTTTGTTACTGGTTGAAAAATAGTATTTTACTGTATTAGCCTACGAGTGGTTCAATGATTCACAGTTACGTATTATTTTATGAATAAATATTTTTAATTCTGTTTTGTTGTGTATTATCTTATATATGAATACAAAATAACCTTCATTTAATTCCTTCGGCTACTGTTATCAGTCGGTTAATATTATCACGGCGTGCACTGTGCTTATATTTTATAATTGTGTGCTCTATGTGGGCACATTTAAGCAAAGTTTCCTGGTGGCCACGGCCACAGCAGTTAAAAAGCAGTTAAAATGAAATGTGAACGCATTCATTTGTTCTGCTTGTTAGTGTGAAATTATTGCACAAATCGAGATTTGTGTTGACATGGAAACCGCGAGAGTTCGGTTCTAAAATGTAATTCACATGAAGCATGCCAAATATTCCCCCATAAAATCGATCTCTGGGCTGTTTTGGTCTGTAGCGCCAGGCAGGTAGGTGACCCGTCTCTCAGGATTCCTCCGGACAAACCAGCGACATAGCGCAACAAGGGTACAAGTCACAAATACTAGATTAGTACTTACAAAGTGGAAGCGAAATCTGAAGGCAGAGAAAAGTTTATGAATGTGTATACCAAGTTTCATGGAAATTCGATAAAGCTTATTTGAGTTATCGCGCGTACAGACACACGTATAGACAGACAGACAGACAATCTCATAAAGTACCATTCTGGCACTTAATTTCGAAAAATAAATTGGTTTCAGTTTCATGTAAAATTCATAATTAGGTAATCTTATAAATGAACTATGGACCAAATCATTGTGTTAGTCGTTTTATTTACGGTCCGGCCTGGTCTTGACAATTTAAGAGTTTATCTAATCCTGTACGGATAAGGGTACATTAGACTTAATATATTGGAAAGCTTTCAAAATTATAAGAATAAGAATAACATTCTTAATGAAAACATAATTGACCAAAATCATTTATTTGACCTAACTACAACTGTGACCTAGGTTACTAAATAACAAACATATAAACAACATTATTTCAGATGAATTGTGGTGTTCAATACAACTCATCAGAACTGAAGATGGCGCATCAAATTCGCCGAAATGCATTTTCTATTTAAATAATGACGCATCTTGGTTCCACACAGAAGAATCCAGCTTTCATCTACAACTTTAAGTGCTGTTTTTGAGTGGATCAAGATAAGTTGAGTGTTAAGGGTTAAGGCGGAACTTTATTTAATATATATTATTATAACCCTTTTCTAATGAAAATGAAATATTTTAATTATGAAGCTTTTATGTTATGGAAATAAATATATCTCCGTTTTGGGTGTAAGAGTTTCTACAACTTTTCCAGGACATTTTGGCTTATCTCTAATGGTTTACCTGCATTTCGTTCGTCTGTGTAAATGTCTTGTTATGCATTCACAAGCAAACGCTTTCGAATTCCTTCCATTTTGACATGAATATTCAAGTTATTAAAACAAATGTATGTGCAAGGAGATTTATTACTTTTTCTGCCCTTACCATAAGTGCCATAGGTAGAGGAGGTATTGTGTTCATGCTCCCAAATTTGAAGTTACGTTTTTAACATAAATACTCGTTTTGAGATCCTCTGAATCCAAAAATATTGTTTTCATACACATTTTTGTGTGTATATCTGTCAGTGTGTCTGTGTGCGTGTGTCTTTATACAGTCACTAGCTTAAAAGACCCGGCGTCGCCCGGGTTTTTTAATTTGTAATTCGAAATGAACTTATGAAGGACTTTCGATTTTTAAATTCTAGGTCCTTATACAGATATTTATAATCTGAAATAGGAAGAACGACTTATTACACTCAAACTATTCCCTCAGAAAACGCTTGATATAGTTCTTTATGGCTCATAGAGCATGTAGAATTCTGCATCCTATCGCTTGTACACATCAAGCCTGGTAGGGGTTCATATAAGAAAAAACAGAAATTCCTGTAACATAAAATTGTAATATCGAGGCGGAAAATTTTATTTCTCACTCTCATGTTATCATAAAACTGTTTTAGGGATGAAATTAAACAGAAAGCAATATCACTTTCATACTTACCATAAAGCCGTTTTGGGGATGAAATTAAACAGAAAGCATTATCACTTTCATACTTTTCTCTCCAAAACCTGCGATATAATATAATAATATACACATTACCATACCTCGTTTTGTTTTCTCTATGTCCAGGGTAGAGAAAGTTATGTGATTCCATTATTTTAGTGGATTTCATTCTGTAATATTTATTTATAACATGAATTATTTTGATAACTTCTCTTATTTGTCAAAAGTGCATTTCATTTGTTTCTTCCAAGCCCACCTGATACCATTTGGCAACAATATATTCTGTGATTTGGAATTGATAATTCTATGTAAAAAGGGATTAAGTATTTTCAAAAACATTTAATTTTTGGCATTTAGAATCAGAATTTTTCAAAATCCTTTCTTAGTGAGCACCTACATTATGAAACGAAGGTACTGTCAAAATTCCAAGTCTCTACCTGTTATAGTTTAGGCTGTACGTTGATTCCTGTCATTCAGTCAATCAGTCAGTCAGTCATTCATTCAGTCTGTCAGGACAAAGCCTTTTATATATATAGAGATATCCAGAAGGAAAATCGTATGAAAACAAAATTTTGTTTTTGGGTTAAGTACCTTCTGGGGATGTGACAGGAAGATTGGTGACGGCTTTCTCTTATTTTAATGGCAGTTTATGTGAAGAATATTAAGTTTTTCTTGAAAACGTCTCTAACGATTTTATTTGACATTTTTACATAAGTTGCTTACAATTACTTTACATGGAGATAATGCCCTACGTGATATATTATACTAAGAGGCAAACATTTATTTGGGCAGAAGAAGTTAAGTGGTTCAGATCAGTTTTTTTTTTCTATTAAGTGCCAGAATGGTACTTGATGAGATTTTGTGGGGGACGGGAAAATGTTTGTCTATCTGTCTGTCTGTCCGTATGTCTGTACACGCTATAACTCAAATACGCTTTTTCGGATTGTCATGAAACGTGGTATACACATTTATACCGTCCATGGGAAGTGTTCACGCAAGCTAAGTGTTTTTTCCAGCATATTTATTATGTGCAGTAAATAGTTTTAATTCAAATCATCCGCCAGGTGTTCTTGCGCCAAGCATTAAGTTGAGTAGGCGTATATTTCATCATATCCTGATCACGAGTTCTTTGTGTCGGGTATTCCCTCTTTAAAGACGCCTTAAAGAGCGTCAGGAAGCCTCATCAGTATTAAGCCTGCAGTTACACGATCAAGTCACGGTCTGACACTGCTCCGGTTCTAGTAACAAAAGCCAGTTCGCGCTCTTTGTATTTTCACTAGAAACCATTGAAATAAAACTTCCTTATAAGTTTTATTAATTTCAAGTAAATTACTTATACATAATTTACTTATTCGCCGTATTATAAGTTCATTAGATTCACTTATTAGTTCCAAGTAATTAAATAGCGTGTGACGTCATCACTCACCAAGAAGCTATAAAACGTGAACAATCAAGTGTTAATAACTTAAAATACATACATTCTACTGCAAATTTTATTACCGTTAAATTGAGATATAATTCATTAGTAAATTACAAAATTTACTAAATTACCTCTAGTGGTGCAATCTGGTTCGCGCCAAATTCCAATTCATTGTTTCAACTTGTTTATTCAATTATCATTCAGTGTTCACCTATTATTTCTTCGAGTGTTACAAGTATTAATAAAGTGCAAGTATTTCATTACATTCTAGATTGTTTAACCAATATGTTTCCTTAGATCTCTGTACCCAGTGACCTCGTGATATAGTCCCTTCTTGCTCTAAATGGTCCTCCGAAATCTTATACTTCTCACATGTACATTGTTTCATACTTACATGAAGCTACCTTATTAAGCTATCCTACATTTATCCATCTCACGGATATTATCGTCCAATCCCTAGCATTGGTCCTCTCACGAGCCAGTCCCAAACATTGGTCCTTTACCGGGCAGGATCATATTGGTACAATCTTATTTATTGCATACTTGTATTCGCAAATACCGTTTCTCGAGTTCGTCTCATTCATATGTGCTTCCGCGTCGGTCAGTTCGTGAGTTCCAGCAACCCTGAACTTCGCATCGAAGACAGCATCATGCAGCAGTGATTCGACTCATCGTGGGATTCCGGTCCTCAGTGAACATCAAGAAGACAGTGAACAGTTAATACATGCATTATCGTGCAGCAGTGGTAGAATTTCAAATCTTCAAGAACAAGTAATTTCCACATTTCGCATTCAAGATGGAAAGTGAATTGAAGGAATTAACGAAAAAACGTGCTTTTCTTAAAAGAAAACTTACGTACATTCAGAAGTACAGTGACAATATTACTGAAGAAGTTGATATATTTCGATTAAAAGTTGAATATGACACTCTTAACGAAGTGTGGCAAAATTATGAAGTGGTACAAACTCAAATTGAAGCTATTATCGAAGCTGAAAGTGAACTTGACATGCACGCACAGTATGACGAAGAGATGAATAACAAGTACAAGGTGCTAAAGGCTAAGCTTAGTGAATTGTTATTTCTACACGACCAACCAGTGCGTAGTGTAGGCTCTCATCACAGTCATCAATCTAATCACAGTGGTAATTCGCATCACACGTGTCAATCTTCTACTTCACAATGCAACAATAGAAATATACAACTTCCAAGGATTCAAATTCCAGTGTTTAGTGGGGATGTGACTAACTTTAAACACTATCACGACACTTTCAGTAGCTTAGTGGTAAACAATGAATCGTTGGATTCCATCCAGAAATATCATTATTTGCTGAGTTCTCTGAAGGGGCAGGCTCACGCGCTCATTCAGAATCTTCCAGTCACGAATGAGAATTTTACTATAGCATGGAACTTGGTGTGCTCTAGATATGATAATACTCGAGTTATTGCCACAGCTCACATCAAAAATCTACTTTCATTACCAATAATGAAAGATGAAAATGTTACAGACTTGCGAAACTTATTAAATCAGTTTCAAAGCAATCTTAACGCCATCGAAGCTCTCAACATTGAAATCCCATTACACGAAGTCATGTTCATTCAATTAATATTGGATCATCTTGGTGAAACTACACGCAAGGAATGGGAGAGCAAAATTGACTCACAAAGGTTCACACCGCTTCAAGAGTTGATGAACTTCCTAGAAGCCAAGGCTCATTCTTTAGAAGTGCTATCCAATTCTAACAATGTGCCAAGCCCATCCAAGGAAAAAAGTGAAAGACATACACAAAAGAAATCTGTAAAAACGACTCGTCAATCTTATGTTGCCATCAAAGGTGATACATGTCCTTGTTGCAAGGAAAGTCACAATTTACATAAGTGCGACAAGTTTTCACAGTTGAGTGTAGATCAACGTTGGGATTTTGTGAAAAGCAAAGGTTTATGTGCAAACTGTTTCTCCAAAGGTCACAAAAGAGACAATTGCAAAATCAAGTCATTCTGTAATTGTGGAAAGGCTTCACACAGCAAACTGTTACATAATAACACACGAGACAGTAAAAAGGCTCCTCGACAACCACATCAACCGTCTGAATCTACAGATAATGTACCTGCTAGTTATTGTTCGATAAAAGAAAATTCCAACCAAAGGGAGATTTTATTAGCAACAGCAGCAGTGCATCTTGAAGATAGACAAGGAAATTTAGTGTTATGCAGAGCGTTACTGGACTCAGGAAGCCAATTGAACTTCATAACTGAAGGTTTAGCCAAGAAGTTGCAGCTGCCAACCACAGATGTCGACACTCAGATACGAGGTATTAATGGCACCTCTTCTTGCAATCACAGTGTTAAGGTTAATCTGCGATCCAGAATCCAGAATTTCCAGGCTGAAATGAGTTGTCTAGTAATCCCTCACATTGCAAACAAACTTCCTTCAGTCCGTATAGATCCCAAACATTTCAATATTCCTAGTGAAATAACATTAGCGGATCCTAAATTCTACATCCCTGGTGATGTCCAAATCCTCATTGGTGCTAGCTTGTTTTACCAACTATTCACTAATGAAAGAATAGTCATTCCTAATAACCCTATTCTTAGTAACACGGAACTAGGTTGGATACTTAGTGGAACTATTCCCAAGAAAGCAATTAAATCCAAGAAGGTCACATTCGCTCAACACAATTTATTTGTGACTGTTGATAATGTTGATACACAGTTAAGACGATTCTGGGAACTAGAAGACTTTCCTAAACCAGTGTTTACTAAAGAAGAAAGGGAATGTGAAGAGCACTTCGTACAAAACACTATTCGTGCAGAGGACGGTGCTTTTGTAGTGAAATTACCCAAGAATCGATCTCAGGACTCCTTGGGCGAATCCAGACCACAAGCCGTAAAACGCTTAGAGCATCTGGAGCGAAAATTCCAAACCAATTCTGTCTTGCAGGAAGATTACAAAAAATTCATGCAAGAATATGAAGAATTGGGACACATGAAGAAGGTTTCACTTCCACAGCCAGGTGAAAAATGCTTCTATTTACCACATCATGCAGTAATCAAGCCCTCGTCTACTACAACCAAGACTAGAGTTGTGTTTGACGCTTCTGCAAAAACATCTTCAGGCAAGTCCCTAAATGACATTCTGAAATTAGGGCCTACAGTGCAAGATGACCTATCATCAATTATAATTCGTTTTCGAACATATAAGTATGCGTTCTCAGCTGACATCTCTAAAATGTACAGACGCATTAAAATGAACGAGATTGATCAAAATCTTCAAAGGATTGTGTGGCGTTCCAGCACAGATGAACCCATACAAGATTATGCCTTAACTACCGTGACTTATGGTACTAAATCAGCTTCATTTTTAGCCATAAGATCCCTGCACCAGCTGTCAATAGAAGAAGAAGCTAAATACCCTCTCGCTTCACAAGCAGTCAGGACTTCCTTCTATGTAGATGACTGCCTGGCAGGACATGATAATCTTCAAGAAGCGCTACGCCTTCAAGAAGAATTAATCCTCATGCTTGACAGTGGCGGATTTCCCTTGCGAAAGTGGTGTTCCAACCATGAAGCATTGCTGGAATCTGTACCATCATCTTATCGAGAGACCCAGTTGCCTCTGTCTCTTGACAACATTGAAAATGCACATGCCCTTGGTTTACTATGGCATCCTGCAACTGATAACTTCCAGATTCAATCCCATCCTTCTCTCCAAACTCATACTCGAGTTAAACTTACCAAGCGTACTATCCTATCAGTCATATCATCCATTTTTGATCCTTTAGGCCTTGTCAGTCCTATGGTTATCAATGCCAAAATCTTCATGCAATCATTATGGATTGAAAAACTTGACTGGGACGAGGAGGTAGCTTCACACATAGCAGAGAAATGGATTGAGATCTGCGACATTTTAGGTACAATACACACGATGCGTATTCCACGATTTGTTCTCACACATGGTACCCTTCAAGATATACAGATCCATGGCTTCTGTGACTCTTCAGAAAAGGCCTACGGTGCATGCATATATCTCCGTTCTGTGAACATTGAAGGTGAAGTTACAATTAACTTGCTATGTTCCAAGTCTAAGGTTGCCCCTCTTAAAAGGCAAACCATTCCACGTCTTGAACTTTGTGGAGCATTGCTGTTATCTAAACTGTACAACAAGGTGTTGAATGACCTTAACATTCAAACCTCACAAAATTATCTATGGTCAGACTCAGTTATTGTTCTGTCGTGGATAAAATCAGATTCACGAACATGGAAAACATTTGTGTCCAACCGTGTGTCGCAAATACAAGAGCTTTCTGAAACAGCAGCCTGGCGACATGTTTCTACAGACAACAACCCAGCTGATCTCGTTTCAAGAGGTGTATATTCTGAACAATTGTCTGATATTGATTTGTGGTGGCACGGTCCTAAGTGGTTGGCTCATAACACAACATTATGGCCGGAACAGCCAAAACAATTAAGCCCTCCAGATTCCTCAGAGCAACTTACTTCCATCTGCATGGCAGCTATTGTAGTAGAAGATAGTTTTATTACAAGATTCTCTAATCTCAAGCGCTTGCAGAGAGTTACTTGTTATATGTATAGATTTATTTCTGCCTGCCGCCATGAAAACAAATATCATGGACCTCTCGCAGCAGAAGAATTACAAAATGCTCTACAAGTTTGTGTTAAAATTGCTCAGAAAGAAGCTTTCTCTCAAGAGCTGAAAGATCTTAGCAACAACAAACAAGTTTCAGTGAAAAGCTCTATCCATGCATTAGTTCCATTCCTAGATCAGAACAACGTTATAAGAGTGGGTGGACGGTTGGAGAAATCAGATCTTACACATGATGCAAGACATCAGGTTATATTGCCATCCCGACATCATTTAACAGTTCTGATTGTAGAATATGAGCATCGCAAGCTATTACATGCTTCGCATCAGCTGCTTATAGCTTCATTACGACAAGCCTACTGGATACCTAGTATTCGCAGAGTAGTAAAATCTATTTTGCATAGATGTCTCACGTGTTACAAGCTAAAAGCAGAAAGTTCTCAACAGTTAATGGGAAATCTTCCTAGCTATAGAATAACTCCTGCTAGACCTTTTCTCCGCACCGCAGTCGATTACGCTGGACCCTTCAACATAAGATATGGGGCTCCACGCAGTAAAACTACTGTAAAGGCTTACATCGCTATTTTTGTCTGCTTGGTAACAAAGGCCATTCACATTGAGTTAGTTTCTGATCTAACATCAGATGCCTTCATAGCAGCCCTACGAAGATTTACAGCACGTCGAGGACTCTGTAAAGAAATCTTCAGTGACAATGGCACTAACTTTGTTGGAGCAAACAACAAGTTAAGGGAGCTCAGATTGCTATTGCAGTCAAGAGATTTTCAAACTACAATTCAAAATTTCACTGCAAACCACGATTATTGCTGGTCGTTCATTCCTCCAAATTCTCCCCATTTCGGTGGTCTGCATGAAGCAGCAGTGAAATCTATGAAGTTTCATCTCAGGCGAGTTATGGGAGCTCAAATTCTCACATATGAACAGCTTTCTACGCTTCTATCTCAAATCGAAGCTTGCTTGAATTCTAGACCACTTGTTCGTCTAAATGATGATCCAGCTGACTTGTCATACCTTTCTCCTGGTCACTTCTTAATTGGAGAACCTCTCATATCTCTACCTTCACATCCTCCTACGGAAGATAAGAAGTACTTAGAAAAATGGCAGCTGTTACAAAATCATTTGCAACACATATGGAAACGCTGGTCATCCGAATATCTTCACTCACTACAACAAAGGCAGAAATGGACCTGTTCCAGTGACAACATTCAAGTTGGTACTGTCGTCATCTTGAAGGAAGACAACATTCCTCCTCTTCAATGGAAGTTAGGCGTGATCACCGCTACTCATCCGGGAGAAGACGGCTTGGTTCGAGTGATTACTGTGCGCACTTCCAGTGGCGAATATAAGCGGCCCATAGTCAAAGTGTGTCCTCTACCCCAAGACGAGTAGCATATGACACTTTCTATGATCTTATATTCAAGATTCTCCACTTGAAGTCCATTTCTCATCTATCTCTGTAACAAATCGTACTCTTGCGAGATGTGTTACATGCATTTTTCTTTCTATCAATCTTGCTATTTGAAAGATCTCTCTCTGTCTTTCAGTTCAAGTGTGTCGTGTGCTTATACGTAAATAGTGAAATCAGTGCTTTTTATTCAATATCATATTCTTGCAATATATGTAAGAAGTAATTTTCCAATACATATCACATGTATACATCCAATTAGAGTCAGTGCTTGTTTGTGTACATACAAGTGTCTCTCTATTATAGCTTGCCTTCCTGTTATGTTTTTATTGACGTTAATAGTCAATGGCGCGGAGTATGTTCACGCAAGCTAAGTGTTTTTTCCAGCATATTTATTATGTGCAGTAAATAGTTTTAATTCAAATCATCCGCCAGGTGTTCTTGCGCCAAGCATTAAGTTGAGTAGGCGTATATTTCATCATATCCTGATCACGAGTTCTTTGTGTCGGGTATTCCCTCTTTAAAGACGCCTTAAAGAGCGTCAGGAAGCCTCATCAGTATTAAGCCTGCAGTTACACGATCAAGTCACGGTCTGACACTGCTCCGGTTCTAGTAACAAAAGCCAGTTCGCGCTCTTTGTATTTTCACTAGAAACCATTGAAATAAAACTTCCTTATAAGTTTTATTAATTTCAAGTAAATTACTTATACATAATTTACTTATTCGCCGTATTATAAGTTCATTAGATTCACTTATTAGTTCCAAGTAATTAAATAGCGTGTGACGTCATCACTCACCAAGAAGCTATAAAACGTGAACAATCAAGTGTTAATAACTTAAAATACATACATTCTACTGCAAATTTTATTACCGTTAAATTGAGATATAATTCATTAGTAAATTACAAAATTTACTAAATTACCTCTAGTGGTGCAATCTGGTTCGCGCCAAATTCCAATTCATTGTTTCAACTTGTTTATTCAATTATCATTCAGTGTTCACCTATTATTTCTTCGAGTGTTACAAGTATTAATAAAGTGCAAGTATTTCATTACATTCTAGATTGTTTAACCAATATGTTTCCTTAGATCTCTGTACCCAGTGACCTCGTGATATAGTCCCTTCTTGCTCTAAATGGTCCTCCGAAATCTTATACTTCTCACATGTACATTGTTTCATACTTACATGAAGCTACCTTATTAAGCTATCCTACATTTATCCATCTCACGGATATTATCGTCCAATCCCTAGCATTGGTCCTCTCACGAGCCAGTCCCAAACAGGAAGAATCCTATTGATATTGGACCAAATCGGTTGACAGGTGCCGGAGTAAAGCCCAATTTAGTGCCTATTTTATGGTAATATATTTGAAAGAATTTATCAAATGAAAATCAGTTATCATGGCAACATATTGTTTTACAGTGTTCATATACGGCTTTGGAAGTTGCAATACAGTTAGCTTTGATAAATAACACTACCCACATATTCCTTCACATATACTTATCAAACTATACCTTTGTTTTCCGTAAGCTCTGGTTAATGAATCGATCTGGAGCTTAACTCGGAAATCGATTACAAAAATAACTTATTTTCGGTATTTCATAATTGCAATTATCACTGATTAAGTCCGCCGCCCTGGGTGTATAGGTAGCATACTTGCCTTCCAGCCTGGCGGTCTGGGTTCGATTCCCGGCCGGGTAGTGGGTTTTTCAGTAACGAAAACTTCCCGGGTTCAGGACTGGACATCACCCAGGGAAATTATTGGCTAATATTAAAAAGCCTTAAATTAAAGTGGTGACTGTTAGAATAGGGTATAGGGTATTCACAATAGATCTATTAAGGTCGCAGTCTTGAGAAGTCGAAAGGGCTTACACCTTATTAATCTAATCTAATCACTGATTAAACAAAAGCATTCTGGACCTTTTTTTAAAATTTGGTTTATTTGTATTCGCTTTGACTCATGGGAGTCTAATCGCGACTGTACATTTACATATGAATATTAGGACAATGTTGTTACGTCAGTTTACCTGATTTTATTCCGTTTCACGGTGGTGGCTGTATTCAGAGGCGTAACGAGTGGGGTTTTGGGGGTTTGAACCCCCCCCCCCCCATTGATTAAAAAAGGGAAAATTGTACTATTTATTTCAGTATTGTGATATAGGCTATCACCTTTTTAAAAAATCTGCTTATAAATGACTTAATATGAGTTTAAAGCGTGGGAAGCTTAAAACTCGTTATTGTGCATCTTAATTTTTAAAATTTGCCGGGGGAGGACCCCGGAACCCCCCTCTCCAGATGTTGTAACCCCCCCCCTCATTTGGTCGGTCTGGTTACGCCTATGGCTGTATTACCTGATGAAGAGCAGGTGTTTCTCTTTTTGTCATGAGATATACCGTACCGTTACAGCCTACTAATTATTTATTCTATTTCCTTTTCTCCCGCTGCAGTGCAGTTTACATCTTTACATAGATACACATTCATGCGAATTAGACCTGCAGCGCCTGCAGACAGACAACTTGCAAAGCACACGTGTTGAATGGGATGCATATGGTACTGTTCTAATTAACTTAGTGGCGTTGCCGTAGTTGCACTCACATGCCATGCGCGTCACCTGGAGACCTGCTAAATGCCTGTTAAGAAGTCTGCAGTTCTCGCTTCAAATCCCAACTGTGCAATTATGTGAATCTTAAACTTGGAAACTATTTTCTCTCCGCTGAGTCATATACGATATAAACAGACCCGAGCAAATGCATATTTCCCACTAAAATGTTATGCTATTACGATTCGAGAAATTAAATGCAATTCACAGACATGTTTGGTAGAATTAACTATACTAAACTCCGTGGCGCTACATCTCTGAAGGAACAAGACCTACCACCCGACCGCTGCGTCATCTACCATAGGCAGATGGCAGGATTGGGGGCATGTGGTCAGCATGGAGACACCCACGGCCGTTAATGGTGGATTCCATGGCCGGAGCCGCTACTTCTCTATCAAGTAGCTCCTCAATTTGAAACACGAGGCTAATTGCACCCCGTTCCATACCTCCCTACCTCAGAAAAATCCGGGGATCGAACCCGGACCGACTGATCTGTAGTCTGCGACGCTAACCACAAGACCACGCCGGCAGTCCATGTATGGTAGAATTAGGCTACTTACAAAAATGATTAATTAGAAAGCAATTTATTACTAGTTTCTTATTAAGTACGGGTATTAATGTTCACAACGTAAATGATCAAATCCTCTCTCTCTCTCTCTCTCTCTCTCTCTCTCTCTCTCTCTCTCTCTCTCTCTCTCTCTCTCTTCAAGCCCACTCCAGTTCCCTAGTTACCGCACCACTAAATTTAATAAATCCTTTATATGCACGGCCTCTGTATTATACAATAGCCTCCATCTGTATCATTATTATCAAAGTTATTCTCTTGCTACCACAAAATAAATCTAATTTAATCACCTCTTAACCACTTATGAATCCTTATTTCCCATTATATTTTACAAAAGTTTACTCTTGCCATATAGATTAGGTTAATTTAAGGTAGGCTATACATTAGGTTAAGGTAGGCTATATGTTTTATGTTCAATATTTGTGTTAACAATGTGTCCATAATTTTTATTATATTTGTAATATTATGTTACCGTATTTGTAATTTTTTTCTCTCATTGTGAGCGGATTGTATGCCTAAAAGGAACTTTCAACTTCGACGCTTACAATCCTTAAAATAAAATCAATTCAAATTCTCTTTCTCTTAGAATAATCTCTTCCGTTGTAGCTGTTTTTATTCGGCCGAAGCCGCCCGGGACCGCAACCTGTTGGGAGAGAAATTACCTTTGAATCACACACATACTTTCTTTAACCATAAGAGGACATGGAGGGTCTCCCCGGATGGATGATCAGTCCAATGCCGGGGCCATCTCATGACCACATAGGACGAGACACACCAGTCGCACACACACTCATGCTGAACAAGGTTACGGATGGAACGAAGGCCATAAAATGTTCGGGGACCACAAGGGCCTAAAGTTTCCCGAAATTTGTCTCACAGATGAGTAAAACCCCTACCTAGGAATCTTTTCCCGACAAGGAATCGGACCTTATAAATACGATAATATACACAGGTATTGAATTCTAAAGTATACAGGATGTTAATGAACAGGCCTAACACCGAAATATTTTACCTAGACATAGACAATCAACCTTTATTAGAAGATTTTTGCTCTATGACGTAAAATGAGTATGCTATGGGGCATTAAAGTCATATAATTAAGTGAAATAGAGTTAAAATTTTCATTAAATTGACTTCATGCCCTCTTAGTGATCGATAAAAACCTTATTCTTAATCATTCATCCACAGCTATTACATAATTTAGAGTTTTCATAATCTGAAAAATTAACGGACTAATCACGTGAATGGCCGTCACTGCATTATTCTTTTTTATTCATAACTACTGACTACAGTGTTAACAACGAAGCTCCTTTGTTTTAAATTTTTTCTAGTGCTAGAAGTCGGTAGATTTTGTGCTGTAACAGGAAAAATTGAATCCATAGATAAAATATCTCCTAATGAAAGTTGCTTGTCTATGTCCCTCTATACACTGGTAAAGTATTTCGGTGTTATTCATTAACATATTTACATTTGCATTAAACATATTTACTTTACATTTACATATTTACATTAAACAAACAGGAGAGATTTCAACAAACGTTAATAATGTCATCATGTTAAAGATTTTCTAAAACTTCCTTTTCAATGGACATCAGCAAAAAAATTCCAATTTTTTTTTTTTTTTTATCAAATTGCATCTTAATCTCTCCGTATTGCTTTCACCCCTCTGACTATTTTTCAGCTTCTAAAAAAATAATAATCACTGGTCAACCGGCACCATTCATTGAAATTAGAGCGGCGCGATGCACCGGGAATTTTCCCGAATACTTGTATGGCCAGACCGATTTTTCCTTGCTCTATTAACTATAGATCTTGCCCAAGCATTTAAAATACTCCGGATTTTCAATATGTATTGAAGTGTTGGCAAGCCTGCGGCATTGTGACTTGGAACTCTGCAACTTCTATACTCTACGTGTCCTGCAAGCACAAGATGGCGATTGAAAAGAAAACATTTCAAAACCAGTTAGTCATACCGCTGAAAGGATTTTTCATTAGAAAGATGGATAGCAAACGTCTTAGGATTTCAACGTTTTCATCTACCATTGCAAATTCA
Organism: Ectobius pallidus; assembly: GCA_964059195.1. Lineage (NCBI taxonomy): Eukaryota > Metazoa > Arthropoda > Insecta > Blattodea > Ectobiidae > Ectobius > Ectobius pallidus. The sequence continues at coordinate 142,015,258 of CAXKWD010000006.1, forward strand.
TTCCAATATTCTGCTTTCTCCTTGTCCTTCTTTCCATGACGACGCCAGACAAAAGACTAACGCACTTTCACGTCGCAGTAATTAGCCAACCTTGAAACACAAAAAGTTACATCGCTGGAAACAAAAGAAGCTCAGTGCACGCGCTGAATACAAGCAGACCTGGAACGAATCTTGCCTTTCACGAGACAAAAATGAGAGTAATATAATATATTTGCAATTAATCCAACTCTAATGTGAAAATCTCTTTCTCCATTTAATTTAGTATTTCTTACTAAAGCAACCAAATCCATTCAGTTCTTCATTCCTATAATCAGAAAGCAAAAATAGCAGCTATTGATGGTAGAGTTAATTAGAAGATGGTGCGTCCATTTCAGAAATTAGCCTGTTGTAGAAAAGAGGATTCGTGATGCCTTTCTTAGTAATGATATTCGTGAGAAAATAAAATGGCAAGAGCTAGTCACTAAAAGATGCCATTAATAAGAACACCCAAACACAAGTAAAATTATGAACCACTGACATTACACATATTTACACATATTTACAACCTAGATATTATATTGAAGAGCAAAGTAAGAGAAGACCTAACATGTGCAAATAGCCTCTTAAATATCATAATAATATCAGAATTAATTAAATTATTATGAAATAAGATACTTAACACTGTACTCTTATTGAAATTTTTGCTATATTCATACTTGCTAATTCTGGATGTGATCTAATTATGGAGTTATAGAGTCTTGGACCATAATAATTGATATGTTTAAAACCAGTAGAGATACAATATTTAGTCTCTATTAAATGAGAGGTTTTATTTCTTGTATTGCAGCTATTCCTAATGACAAATACGTTATATTATTACTTACTTACTTACTTACTCACTCACTCAATGGCAATAGAAAAATAATTCCTCGCAAGTCCTACTTCCCTTAAATCTATCCTAATATTGTCCTCCCACCTACGTCTAGGTAGTCCAAGTGGTCTTTTCCCTTCGGATCTCCCAGTCTTTCCTCCTCCATGCCGCAACATGTCCAGCCCATTTCATCCTCCGTGATTTAATTACCCTTACTCTATCCGGTGAAGAGTAGGCCTACTGATTATGAAGCTCGTCGTTAGGCAGTTTTCTTCAGTCCACATTTTCATCTCTCTTATGTCCAAATATTTTCCTAAGCACCCTGTTTTCGAACACATCATATTATTATTATTATTATTATTATTATTATTATTATTATTATTATTATTATTATTATTATTATCATTATTAATATTATTATTATTATTATTATTATTATTATTATTATTATTATTATTATTATTATTATTATTATTATTATTCACAGAAAGATCATGTTGAAACTTACGGTAAAGTTAGGTTGTTTATCACATTTATTTGTTGATTTTTATTTCAGAAATATATTGTCATTTCTATAAGAAAGTGGATGCAGTAGCAACTCGCCGCTTTCTATGATACCCATTTTGTACACAATGCTTTCCCCCGTCATATCGTGGCTTTTTAAAGTCATGCCTCAACATTACAAAACATGTGATGTGGATTTTGGTTACGTTTACATTGGAAATTAAACACAAACTTGACACAAACAGAGGAACTTGAGCGGTCAGGTTATTTAGTGGGTAAATTCACAATGATTTACACAAACATAAATATTAACATGGCCATTAAACGATAACGCCAGAGTTTACGAATTACAAACTTTCATGTTTGTGTTTCGTAGTCTGAAAACATCAGAACATCGGAGTTTGCGTTTTAATTATCCTTATTACTTATCTACATATTATAATACGCCAGATTCAGTTCTGTCCAACAATGATATAGCAAAGCCCCCTGTATACTACAGTATGACATTATTATTGTGTTTCATACTATTCATTATTGTGTTTTATATTTTTATCGTTGCCAGTATGGTACTTTATGAGATTGTGTGGGGGACGAAAAATGTCTGTCCGTCTGTCTGTCTGTCTGTCCGTCCGTCCGTCCGTGTGTCTGTACGCGCTCTAACTCAAATACGCTTTTTCGGATTTTCATGAAACTTGGAATACACATTTATAATGTCAATGGGAAGAACCCTATTGATATTGAACCAAATCGGTTCACCGGTACCGGAGTAATGCCCAATTTAGTGCCTATTTTAATAGATTATGGCGCCTTTCTAATAGAAAGGCGCCATAATTCAAATACGCTGTATCGGATTTCCATTAAACTTGGTATACGCATTTATGACATCCATGAAAAGTACTCTGTTAAATTTGAACCTAATCTGTTGACCGGTACCGGAGTAAAACCCAATTTAGTGTATATTTTAAAGGCGCAATAGCTCAAATACGCCTTATCGGATATTTATGAAACTTCGTATACGCATTTATACTATCCATGGAAAGACGTCTGTTGATGTTCAACCAAATCGGTTGGCCAGTACCGGAATAATGCTCAATTTTTTGGCTTTTTATGTTAATTTATGAGAAGTCGCGATAACTCAAATATGCTTTATTGGATTTTCCTGAAACTTTGTATACCCATTTATAATGTACATGGGAAGACGTCTACCGATATTGGACCAAATCGGTTGTCCGGTACCGGAGTAAAACCCAATTTAGTGTCTATTTTAAAAACGCGGTAACTCAAATACGCTTTACCGGATTTTTATGGAATTTGGTATACACATTTATAGTGTTCATGGGAAGAGGTCTACTGATACTGGATAAAATCGGTTCACCTTTTTCGGAGTAATGCTCAATTTGGTGCCTATTTTATGATAATATACGTATTCGAAAGAATTTATATAAAAAAAAAAAGCAAATCATTTATCATGACAACATAGTCAATTGTTTTACTGTGATATTTTACGGCTTTGGAAATTAAAATAGAGATAGCTATGACCAAAAACACTATTGTTTTACATGCGCTTATAACTTACAACTAGACCGTTAAACTGACCCAGGTGACCGAGATGGTAACGTTTTGGCCTCACGTTATGGAGTTCCATGGTTCAAATCCCGAAACCAGCCAATTTCACTTTCTTTTTCGTATTTTTATGTGAGTGTGCGATTGTCAAGATATCAAAAATCTGTACAGTTCAGCTGATGCTGGAAGATTTTAATCTGATTAAAAAGAAAACTAGACCTTTGTTCTTCCCTAAGCCCTGCTTAATGAATAAATCTGGAGCTTAACTTGTAAATCAATTAAAAAAACATATTCTGCATATCATAATTACAGTCATAACTGATTAAAAAAAACATACTGGCACTTTTTTACATCAGTTTACCTGATTTTATTAAGTACCAGTATGGTACTTTATGAGATTGTGTGAGGGACGAAAAAATGTCTGACCGTCTAACTGTCTGTCCGTCCGTCTGTCCGTGTGTCTGTACGCACCATAACTCAAAAACGCTTTTTCGGATTTTCACGAAACTTGGAAAACACATTTGTAATGTCCATGGGAAGAACCCTATTGATATTGAAGCAAATCGGTTCACCGGTACCGGAGTAATGCCCAATTTAGTGCCTATTTTAATAGAAAGGCGCCATAACTCAAATACGCTGTATCGGATTTCCATGTAACTTGGTATACGCATTTATGATAGCCGATGAAAAGTGCCCTATAGAATTTTAACCTAATCTGTTGACCGGTACCGGAGTAAAACCCAATTTAGTGTCTATGTTAAAAGCGCAATAACTCAAATACGCTTTATCGGATTTTTATGAAACTTCGTATACGCATTTATAATGTCCATGGAAAGACGTCTATTGATATTCGACCGAATCAGTTGGCCAGTACCGGAATAATGCCCAGTTTAGTGCCTTTTATATTACTATATAAGAAGTCGTGATAACTCAGATGTGCTTTATTGGATTTTCCTGAAACTTTGTATAGGCTACCCATTTATAATGTACATGGAAAGACGTCAACTGATATTGGACCAAATCGGTAGACCGGTACCGGAGTAAAACCCAATTTAGTGTCTATTCTAAAGACGCGGTAACTCAAATACGCTTTACCGGATTTTTATGAAACTTAGTATACACAATTATAATGTCCATGGGAAGACGTCTATTGATATTGGATAAAATCGGCTGACCTGTTTCGGAGTAATGCACAATTTAGTGCCTATTTTATGGTAATATACGTATTCGAAAGAATTTATGAAATGCAAATCAGTTATCATGACAACATAGCCCATTGTTTTACTGTGATCTTATAAGGCTTTGGCAATTAAAATACAGTTAGCTATGACAAATAACACTATTGCTTTACATGCGCTTATCCAACTAGACCGTTAAATTAACCCAGGTGGCCGAGATGGTAACGTCTTGGTCTCTCAATCTGGAATTCCATGGTTGAAATCCCGAAACCGGCCAATTTGACTTTTTTTGTATTCTGCATGCCATAACTGCAATCATAACTGATTAAACAAAAACATACTGTCACTTTGTTACATCAGTTTACCTGATTTTATTATTTCCTCTGCACGTACCACGTGGGTAACAATAGGTTCCATTAAAGTGAACGCCGCTTAATATAATCGCAGATAATATTCTCAATCAGTTAATGTTATCACTTTTATGAAGTCACGTACGGATTAATACTGATACATTGAAAAAATATTGTTTATTGTGATCAAAGATTCTGTTTATGTTATCACATTTTCCTTTTTGCGGCTTTATTTCCAAGTACTGTACGTCATTCAAAATTTCGTTTTCAAGGGTTTCGTTTCAAACTCAACTGTATTGTGTATTGGAAGTAGCAATTCTGTTCCCAGCTCACAGGATGACCAGTTCGAGGGATGGGATTACCTATATTTCTCTTTTAAGCAAGAAAACATGTTTCACCCCACAGTTAAGCTGCAGCTTTTGATTTATGAAGATAACATTGTTGACATGGAGTGATAGCTAGTGTAAAATGAAAAGACTTGAACAGACAGGCGTCAGATGTTTTGCTACGCGGTGTTCACCACATATCAGTAAGACTTCCAAAAATACTCGTAATTCGTAATTTAGTATGGAGTATTGGTTGAAAAAATAGTTGCTTACAGTCTATTACTGTATTAGCCTATGAGTGGATCAATGATTCACAGTTACGTATTATTTTATGAATAAATATTTTTAATTCTGTTTTGTAGTGAATTATCTTACCTATGAATAAATAACCTTCTTTTAATGTCTTTGTCTACTATTATCAATCGGTTAATATTATCAGATTAGCTGCAGATTAGTGATCACAATAAGCGGCGTGCACTATTCCTATAGCTTGCTTAGGAACTGTCTACTGCCATTGAGTAAGTAGGTACATTCTTTTTATTCATACACAATCCCATAATGTACAGTAACTAGTAGGTGCCCGTGGCTTCGCCCACGATAATTAATTTAAAAATAAAAAATTAAGAGTATAATGACTATTAAAGCATTATATTTATTAACACTTGCACGCGAATCATTCATAAACTAAATCATTAACAATTAATGAAACAGCTAAAATTCCGGCTTCAGAGTACATTCCACGATTAGAATGCGCCCCTGGGAAAACGATCTCAGATTCGATTATGCAGTTCCAAAGGATCTGTGAACACATAATACGTATTGTTTCTCAACTGTTTGTTGACAGATGAATATGATGTGAATTTTATTTGATCAATTCAGTGTAATTTTCAGAAATGATATAGTGTTTCAAGGGGAGGAATGGTTTGTTTGGATTTTTACTGTCCAGGGTTAAACTATCAATATACTATAGCTGGTGCCTGCGGCTTAGCCCGCCATTATTAATTGACTCTAGGATTTTTAATAAATTTACACTGGTAGTTTATTAAAAATGTTTGTGGTTCAGAGCTATGGAAATTGTAAGTAAAAATAATATAATATTTGTTCATTGTGTTCATTTCACTTTGGCTTTATACAATAAAGAAACGGTTTTCCTAATTTTGTACTCTTCGTGAAAGTTTACACTGCGAGAGACGAACATCGCCGAGTATACCCGATGTGTATACCCGGCGAGCGAGTGAGCACGCTATTTAGGGCCGTTGAATTTTATAAGTAAAGGTAAAGTGTTCCCTATTACAGGCCATTGAGGCCCAGAGGGTTCCAGGAGGTTGAGGCTCCCGGACTTTTAGACAATCGGCACATGAAGGTGGTAAGGTTGTCAGCCTTACGCACCAGCCGCCTTTACCCCCAGGATTGCTCCCGGTACTCATTTCTGTTAGAGGCTGAGTCGACCCCAGGGCCATAGTGCCACCAGAAAGATTAGGCCAATTGAAAAACTCCAATGACCTCATCGGGGATCGAACCCGCGACCTTCCGGTTTGTAGGGCAGCGCCTCAACCACTACGCTACGGCGTACCCCTGAATTTTATAAGAGTAGATATAATTCCACTAATGCATTGATTTGTTATAAAGTAAATATCAAAGGTATTTTCAAACAAGCAGAAATGTCATTGCTAGTCTCCATTTTTTGTACGTATGGCTGATGGATTTTTCCCTTGAATTATGTCAAATAATTGTGTTTTGTTCGCTAAAAAGCTGCCTTGCAGTTTGGAAACCGTTTGATAAAAAAAAATGTCGTATGAAAGTGAGTGAATGCGTGTGTTTGAGAAGCAGAATTCTTGTGTTGGCCAGCGCTTTGACCTTTTTATTTCGCTCCACATCAAACGCCCACAGAAATGACAAAGAGAACTCAACATGACTTTTCACTATAGAGTACGGGTCACCTCGCATATCCGCTAATCAATCCGTATACACGATGATCCATTGTCAATCATTCTTTAATCTCCTTGTTATCTATTGATCTTCCTTTTATCCCGTTACCTGTTTCACCTGTAAAACCTTCACTTGTTCACAAACAATGTGACAGCTGAAACTTAGTTCCCGGGAAAATGCTTCAACTTTTTTAGTCTGTCGATGTAAACCACATCTGTACACTGGATAAAGGGCACTCAGTCACAAATATAGAACTTTACAGTGTAGCTAAAATAATGGGGTTTATAAACCTTACTCAACCTGTGGGTTTTTCTTATGAATAATACATTAAAAATTAGGGATGGGTCGATATCAGATTTTCTCGATACCGATACATGATTTTCCCCGATACTCGATACCGTCAACATTTCCAGTTTCAATAAATGGGTACATTAAAAATTAAAAGTTGAGAGAACTGTGTAAAACCAACTAAGTTAAGTGTTCATATTTAATTATATAAAATTTAATATCATCAGTAGCCTATAATTATTTTTAAACTCTACATTAAAACTAAAATTAGTTTTTGAAACAGTCCATTTACAAGTTTTTGTTTAAAAAATATTAGCATTCTCACTCTTTAGGAGTCAAGTCTACTTCTTTTTATATCACATATGAGTCCTGTTGCTGATAGTAAGCACAGGTATTTCACATCTAACTTCTTTAGTTTCGGAAATTTTGTGTATGTTTTCCATCAGCTTGCTTGTTGGTTGTTATTGAGACGTTTGACAGGAAACGAATCAATTAAGAATCTCTTCTATTTGTATTTAAAAAGTCGGAAAGTCTTTATTTATGACTAGACAAAACTCACAGAGTGGTTTTCTCCATTTGAAGGAGAAATAGAAGTATTTACTATATTTAGTAGACTACTAAAAGCAGAAAGAGATACCGCATTTCCTTAAATTGCAGAATTACCAAAGTATCGAAAAAGTACCGAGCGAGTTTTCTGAAGTATCGCTCGATGCCGATACCATGCAAGTATCGAGAGTATCGAGGTATCGAAAATATCGAGGACCCATCCCAATTAAAAAGGGTTATTCTTATATTTAATTTTCATTAGAACCTATAGAATTAAGAGGAGAATAAATGGCACAATGAATGTTTGCCCCTTTTAGGGCTACATTCATTTTCCCCATTCCGTCTAGGTTGAAAATTTCAGATTTCTGCGTTCCTTGACAATATAAACAAATGAATTGACCAAGGTGGGCTTACAAAATCGAAGTGATCGATAATTCCATGCGATATGTTGAAAAAATCGCGATGCTTTTATTTCCCAACTTGTGACAAAAAAATCAAAGCCACCTGCTATTGATTTGACTATTGAAATGTAATGGGGAAAACTGATGCTGCGATAGCGCTAAAAATCACGTTTTCTACCAGTTTTTCACTCATAACTCGCGAACGAAAGCGAAAATTAAAAGTCCGACTTCAAGGTGCATTCGGTCACCCTTCAGTCCATCTATGTTTAAAATTTCATATCTCTGTGTGCAGTAGATTTCGCTGGGTATCGCGCACAGACAGACAAACAGAGAAACGCTTCCTCTTAATAAGTTATACGAGTATATAAAGCTGTATGGTACAATATTATTCTGCATGTCCTTACAAAAAGTCTGCTATTAGGTGGCTTTGGAATGGCCATGCAATTATTAGTACTGGCGGCTTTGAAAGAGCCTCGGTGTGTTTGCAATATCCGTTCAATAATTAACCACACACGACGGCCACGAGGATCATAATCATGTTGCCTGTCCAGACTTACACAGAAGCCATAGGCAGAGTTTCCAAGCCACGTATCAAAACACTCTTCTTTCATTTGTCAGGTATGCCAGCAGAAATGTAATTACTGTTTAGTTCTCTCCCATCTGCTGAAAGAAGTAGGCCATGGAAAACTAGAAAATACTTCACCGATAGAAACTCACAATCAACTGGCTAATTATTTTGACTACTTAGCCCTGGTACGAATAAGAATAAGAATATGTGAATAAGAATATCTGAAATTTCAAGCAATCTCAAGTCTATCGTCATAATTTTATCGTTTTAGTTTCATCACTCTCATTTTAACTGACCTAAGTGCAGTTGATTTTATGTAATTTCACAAGGACAGATCACTGAAAGATCTTCATACCTGAAGCTTATCTCTTCTCTATATACATAAGAGGCTTTGCCCTGACTGACTTAATGACTGACTGACTGACTGACTGACTGACTGACTGACTGACTGACTGACTGACTGACTGACTGACTGACTGACTGACTGACTGACTGACTGACTGACTGACTGACTGACTGACTGACTGACTGACTGACAGAGAATCAACGTAGAGCCTGAACTATAATAGGTATAAGCTTGGAATTTTGACAGTACCTTTGTTTCATAATGTAAGAAAGAGGGTTTTGAAAAAAAAATTATTTTAAAACCCAAAAATCAAATGTTTTTGAGGACATGAAATACCTTCTTACACGGAATTATCAAATTCAAATCACATTCCATGTACAGCTCTCATGACAACAGTGTAATTTATTGTTGGCAGTAGTCACAGGTAGTTTTGGAGATAAATGATACGGGATTTTGAAAAATTATATAAGCTATCAATATAATTCATTGGTGTAAATAAATAATGAAGGATGCAATCCACGAAAATAATGCACAATGTGATGCAGTCACATAACTTTCTCTGACCTGGACATAGAGAATACCATTTTCTCACTTCAGATTTTGATGTAGGATAAGAAGTCGTAATGCGGGGACAGCTTAATCCACCTGTCTAATCTGAGTGTGCCAAAGAGTACGCTGTGTCAGAAGTCGTTAAAAATCCTATCCACTGATATGTTATTCATAGCTGTAGACTTTGTAGGCCTATTTTTAGTTGAGAAATATGGATGCCCTAAGCATGTAAAAGGAGGCAAAATAGGATGGAACATTTTAGTCCTATGTGTGCAGTATATTTTTATGTCCCAGGTTTTGGGGAGGAAAGTATGAAAATGGTACTTAATTTTTTTTATTTCAGCCCCGAAACGGTTGTATGGCAACATGAGAGTTTTTTTATTTATTTATTTAATTTATTCTGCAGATTTACAATCTGTTCAAATATGAACATTCAGTAAATAGTATAAATGACACAGTAATGATGTGAGAGCTGTAAAATACAACTCTTTAAGGTAAGTCATTGAATAACAACTCTTTAAGGTAACTCACTGAATCGAATGCCAAGTCTAAAATCTTATGTCGATGTAAACGGTTGATTGAGGAACTATTGTCCAATAGATTGATGGCTAGGGAATTGGGATGATTGTTTAGGCGTTGCTGGTATCGAATGCTGTACAAGGTGATTTCTTCTTTAATAGTAGGGGTGTCCAGGTCCTGGTGTAATGTAGCATTGGAAACATACCACGGTGCGTTAGCAAGTCGGCGAAGAGATTTGAATTCAAATCTTCTTAAGATGTCAATATTGGAATTGCTGGCAGTGCCCCAAAGCTGAAGTCCGTATGTCCATAACAAACTCAATGCTCCTCAAGGGGAAAATAGGAAATCACCCTCCAATCATCAGGATAGGACAAGACCGGATCCCATATGTTCGAGAAACAAAGTATTTGGGTATAACTTTACAAGAAGGTAATAAATTCACCGCTCATATTCAAAGAATCAGTGCTACAGCTAAAAACCTATTTCAGGCCCTAGCCAGACTTTCTGGACAGCAGTGGGGATACAAATTCACTAACTATCGTATACTTTACTCTGCTATTTTTGAGGCTATTGTCTCGTATGCTGCAAACGCTTGGGCCACTAAACTTAACACACATCACATCCGTAAACTCAAATCTGCCTAGCGACATTCTCTCTTGCGAATAACTAAAGCCTACTCCACTGTTTCGAATGATGCTCTACCAGTCATAGCTGGTGTTCTTCCTGTTGATCTTCTGCTTGAGGAACGGATAGCCAGGTACAAAGTGCGGAAGCAAATTAATTTTCAATTAGGTGCCCTTCAAATCGGACCAAGGGAATTTCAGAGCTTAGATCGATCACATCTTTATGAACGCATTCACTCACAGTTAATAGATATTTGGCAGCAAAAATGGGTAGTTGCCCAAAATGGTAGAATCACTCGTGACTTTTTCCCAAATATCAGAAATAGACTTAAAATGCCATGGATTAAATTGGACCACTTCGTCACACAGGTATTAACTGGCCACGGCAACTTTGCCGCTAACTTAATCCGTTTCAATCTCACAGACGACGATCTATGCGCTTGTGAGGACAGCGAACCAGACACCATGTATCATATGCTATATACTTATCCTCGATATCGAGAAGCTCGACTACTCCTCCACGAAGCCGCTAGGGCAGAAGAGGAAGCCTGGGCACCGGACCTCACGTTCTGGACGCGTAAAAACACCTTCCCAGCCCTTAAAACCTTTGCAAAAACAGCACTTCTCGAAAAGTCTATAGTAAATTAACACACCAAAGTAGACGGTCATTTGGCCACTGCTCCAGTCCGAACGAGGTTTTTGAGGGGTTTCCCTCGTTCTTAGGCGAATGCCGGACTGGTCAATAATCCCCTCAAACAGATACACGCACTACAAATCTCTAGATTACATAACTACATGTCACTAACAAGAAACACACTCGGAAATATTGCACATAAGACCTATCCGCACTTAGGTCTATCCTGCGCCAAAGTACAAAGACACAAGCACTCAGCCCAAACACGTCACACCATCAACATCCCCTACGGATGTACATAAGGGCACAATAGGTATACACACATCACATATGGTTACCAAAATTTGGTCTGACCGGAGGTTTAGGCTTAATTGCTTGGCACTCCGGGGGTAAAGGTGGGCACAAAAAAAAAATGGCCTTATTATGGTCTTGTAAAGTATAACTTTATTATACAGGGATAGCTGAGATTGCTTATTTAATAACCAGTACAATTGTTGAAACTTTAGTTTGGCTTCTTTGTTTTTCGTAATAATGTGATGTCTCCAGGTTAGATGTACATCTAAATGAAAACCAAGGTATTTTACATGCTCTATAACTGGAATTTCTCGGCGTAAAGAAAAAGTGAGAAATAAAATATTCCCTAAAGACAGTACAATTTTATGTTACCGGTAATTTTGTTTCTTCTTATTTGAATCCCTACCAGGCATGGTGTGTAGAAGCAATGAGGAGCAAAATTCTACATCCTCTATGAGCCATAAAAAGCTAATTCAAGCTTTTTCGAAGGGAATAGTTTCATTGTGATCCTAAGTCGTTCTTCCTCATTACTAATTCTAATTAGGCCAACCTTTAAACGACCTAGAGTTTGAAAATCGAAAGTAGTACTTTATAAGTTAATTTCTAATATCAAAATACAAAACCCTAGTGACGCCGGGCCTTTTAAGCTAGTTAGCTTATATCATATGAAACACATTAAATTCTTTATAAACAAATTTGGTACAATTTATTTTCTCTAATGTTAGCTGGTAGATTTCAAAATTCCACCACAACATATTAAAATGTTAAGTTAAAATGAACATTTCTTTATAAGTTATCAGATAGAAAGTTAAAAAGTAACTTATGACTTGCTGTGCACGATATTAGTAGACGTGAAAATAAGTTATGAATAACGTAATTCTTTTGTTTATGAACTCATAATAAATGTAAGATATGATTAATAACATACAGAGTATTATTAAATAACACCGAAATATTTACCTATTTATAGAGGGGATATCTACAAGCAACTTTTATTTGGAGATTTTTGCTCTATGGCTCAATATGTGTATGCTAGAAGGCATTAAATGATATTACAATTTGGTGCTCATAAGTCATTCATGAAGCGAGATAGGGTTAAAATGTTCATTAAATTGACTTCATGCCTTCTTAGTGATCGACAAAAACCTTATTCTTAATCATATATCATAATTTAGTGTTTCCATAATATGCCAAATTTACAGACTAATCACATGACTGGCCGCCACTGCATTAGTTTTTTTATTATTATTATTCATAACTCCAGTGTACAACAAAGTTCCTTTGTTTTGCATTTTTTTTAAATGTTAGAAGTCAATGGCGTCCTTGCCCTGGAAGATTTTATGCTGTAAGAGGAAAAATTGAATTCAATGATCAAAAATCTTCTTCTAATGAAAGTTGCTTGTCTTGGCCAATAATATATATATATATATATATATATATATATATATATATATCCCCTCCATACAGAGGTAAAATATTCCGGTGTTATTCATTAACACCCTGTATAATTGTGAAATGTGAAAATACATGATGGTGTAAGGTACATCTTACGTCCACCCAAAAACTGAAAACACGTATAGGATGTGGAGCATATTTTGCACCATTTATTCCATTTTGTGTTATTAAATTAATTTTTAGTCATTTAAATTGCTAGTTCAACACGTACAAAAAATGCAGAGGTTTAACTTTCAGCTTAAACCAATACGATGAAATAATGAAACAACGTTAAACAAAGCTGCACTTTATTAATGGCGCAGCAATTAGAGGTGTATAAATATTTGAATATGAGTGTACAACTACAACTAGATTCATGCAGTATTGGTGAGGTCAGCGGTAAATGCGGTGGCTCCTCTAAAACTTGTATTCCCTAGTTCGTTGCATGGTATTAATTTTCGCAAAAGCCTACTACATTACGTATTAAATTCCAGGGCTAGAGAACAGTCTGAATATAGGATTCCATATTTTTACGCTTGTTTTCTCTTGCCATTGGTAGAATCGGTAGGTCTCGGCTCTCTGCATAAGTAATAGTGGTTTACGATGTAAGACTGAGATATAAAACTTCACAGGCAAACATGAAGTTTTGTTATTCGTGTGACTAAGTCGCGAGGAAATTTATCCCAGTTACGAGTTACGAGTTGGATTTATAATGAAATTTAACGAATAATATACAATAAGTGGGGCAAGGCATTTAATGACCATAAAAATGTGAATAAATTAAAAATTAAAAATGCATTTATAACCTAAAAATAGTGGAAAATGACACAGATTTTTTTAAAATTACCAGTAAATTCACCATTATTACTTATAATTAATTTTTTTAATTAATGATTTGTTAAAAGCAATGTAATCAATAATCAATAATCAATAATCTTTTATTGTCGTCCAACAATATATACATTGTATTGACAAAGTCCATTTATTACATAGGTATAAAAGATCTTAGTTGCTAATTCAAACTTCATTTTCATAAAACGAAGTAAAAACCAAGATAAATACATTTAGTAAAATAAATTTAGTCAAACCATAAGACAAAATAAAATCAAAATGAATAGAGTCAGTAAAATCACAGTAGGCTTATCTACCATATTTAACGTGTTTAAAATTCTAAGTCATTTATATTAAGCACTAACATTTCTTCAGTTGAATAAAAGCATTTCTTTTTTAGCCATTTAATCAAAACATTCTTAAATTGTTTTAACGGTATGTATCGAGCTCTGATAGGGAGTTTGTTAAACAATTTGACTCCAATGTATACATAACTTTGCTGTGTTTTCCTCAATCTAGTGAAATTTACATCAATTAAATTTTGGTAATGGGTGTCAGTCAGTTATAGCCTATATGAATTTACAATATAAAACACACTTATTTTGTTACTAAAGAAGTAAGTAAATTTATACTACTTGGACATCCTTAGCGAAAAAGAAATTCTTTATAAACTGGCATGCCCATCAAATTGCTCCTAGCCAATATGTGCCATTTCTAAAGAAAAAATTATTTGTTGCTACAAGACAAACTGCTATAGTGTTTACAATAAACCTGAATTAAAATGAACTATGAACACTTGGCGGAGATTCTCAAATAAAAACTATTGTCTGTTGTCTGAAAGTGGACATGGAAAAGCTCCTCTCTGACTCCAGTGAAACATGACCTAAAAATGCCGAAATCTACCTAAAAATTGCCAATAACTGACATGTCTCTTGAAAATGACGAAAAATGCAAAATGAAGCAAAAATTGCAAAAACAAGTTGCTCATATTTAATCAATTATTCTTCCATAGGCAACTTTAATTCAAATCAATAAAACCAACTTTCATCTTTTGAATTTCAACTTTAAAAGTCTTATCGTTTGCATTGCTGATGGGCTGGCCTGATACAGCTGCAGTGAACTGTAATGCTTCAACACCTGCATTGCTGACAGTTAATTTGAAATATTTGCAGATGCTACCCTGCGGGTTTATCGAGCCTACATTGCTAATTAATTGGATACGGGCGACTCTATTCAGCGAGTCACTTCCACGTCCAGGAAAGAAATCACTCCTTTTGTCCACTGTTTACTCCAGTTTTATTTTTATTTTTTTAGAAGACAAAAAATTGTTATTTATGATCCAAGTGGTAAAAACGAGATTTTATTTTCCGAGTAGGTTATGTAGAGAACTGACCAGCTAGAAAGATGTATGAGGGCGCACTCTTATCCACTCACTCTACCCCAAACCTGTGTCAGACCTCGTCCTAGTTTGACCGCTATCTATGGGCTCGTTTCACAATCCTAGGAGCAACATACAATAATTTTACCACGTGTTTCATACTCTGTTTTTTTTAGAAATCCGTTAATATTTGTGCAATAATAATAAGTTTTAAATTTATTCTAACGAATTACGCCAGCAAAATTAGAAAGAACAGACAGCAGTTGTTGATTTTCTGCTACATGGCGGCCAACTTAAGAACAACACTTTTCACCCACCAAGTAGGCCTATGATGATTTTTGTAATCATCGTGAGAAATTTCACAAATAAAAAGGCGTAATAAATTTTTACATTTTGAATTTTTATCAAACTGAGTCTACTTAAGCAGCATATGCAAATGGGTATTTTCCATGAGAGTCATAATATTTTCTCCTTTTAATTAATATCATCTACCGTTAAAAGAGCATATCTTCTTGGACTCGCATTCGGGAGGTCCAAGATTCAAATCCCGTAGCTGGTCAATTTGACATGGATTTCTTCATGGTTTAACTAGTCGTAAAGGCAAACGCCGAATTGGATACTTACATTCGATGAATCATCCTCACCATTTCATCCTGTATCATATCCATTTAAATTAATATCAGTTTAAATTTACTCCATAAAATACACCAAAAATAGAAATAATTGACAATCATTAGTTCCATGGTTTACCCTGTAGACACAGATCCCGAACTCCTGATGTGGCCTCGTAGCTAAAAGGAGTATAAACACAGCATTCAATTTTAAAATGTATGCTGATCACTTAAATAAAGGTAAAATAATACATTTTCTCGAAGAAGAAGAATTTTACTTTTATATCCTGAGAAAATTAGTTCCTTTTTAATTCCTAGAATGTCATTACTCCTACATATTATAAAACGCAAAGTTTGTCTGCATGTTCGCTAGTGCACTTATACCTCGAGAACCACTGATCCAATTTGCATACTTTCCTTTTAATTTATAGATAAGTTATCTGGCCAGGTTTTAGTTTCAATTTCTTTTTCTTTTTTTAGTCTAAGCTGGCCAGAATTACCAATAGAGCTAACAGTTTTTTTATGCCGGCACTTCTATAATCAGTGTAGTGTATTGATAAAAATGCCAGGTTTGTTGTTTTTTAAATAAATAAAATCAGGTAAACTGATGTAACAAAGTGCCAGAATGCTTTTGTTTAATCAGTGATAATCTCAGTTATTATATGAAGGAAATAAGTTTTTTTTTTTTTAATCTGTTTCCGAGTTAAGCTCCAGATCGATACATTAAGCAGAGCTTATTTATGGTTTGCTAGTTTGATAAGCATATGTGAAGGAATATGTGGGAAGTGTTATTTGTCAAAGCTAACTGTATTGCAACTTCCAAAGTCGTAGCCTATATGAACATTGTAGAACAATATGTTGTCGTGAGAACTGATTTGCATTTGACTATTCCACTCGTACGCCGCGTGTTTGATACTGATCGATAACGTTTAGCAATTCCTCGGATTTAGACCAATCACCATCTTTTATCTTACCATCTTTAATGCTTGCTATTATTACGATGGAATTTTATCCGATAAAATGGTCAGTTCATTACGGGACACGTAATCATCAATGTGCCTTGATTAATACGTCACATGCTGCCATTAAGCAGCACAAAAACATATTATTGAAATAATATAAATGTATATTGATTAAAAACATAATTTCGATTCCGTGCAAGCCAGTTCGTGTGCTTTTATTCTGTTCTCCTGTCAGCTTACCTGAATTAAGTTAACTGTGTCTTATATGCACCATTGGTAGCACTGGTCACCACATGGTAACTCGAATCGATCCATGGATGGTTGATTCATATTATGCCGTGATCTCACAATAAGATATTGCCATAAAATAGCCGCTAAATTGGGCATTACTCCCGTCCTGGTCAATATCAATAGACTTCTTCCCACGGACGTTATAAATGTGTATACTGTACCAAGTTTCATAAAATCCTATAATGCGTATTTGAATTTCGCGAGTACAGACACACGGACAAACGGACAGACATTTTCCCGTCCCCCACACAGTCTCATAAATTTTGACATTCTGGCACATAATAATAAGCTTTTCTATTGTCATTATACGATAGCGTCAGCACGTTATAAGTATTATACAGTGCGTATACTGTGGCGTCAGCCTATGAAAAGATATATTTTTTTTTTCTTTCTTCAAATACATCAATATAAGAAGTAGTATCAAAACCAGTAGGTTTTTTGACTACGAGCTAAGTGTTTGCTGTCATAGTACAAAAAGAAAACTCAAAAAGATTTAGTCACCGCCATCAAAATAGCAGCAACTAAATAGCTTATACTGTCACTTTCTGTTCTTCATTTAGTTTAAAAGTTCTGTAGAGCTGACTTTGGGGTTCTGTATATTGGATAATTTATAGTGTCGTATTGTCCAATAGCTGATATGAAAGGGTTTTCATGATTTTTGATCTTATCATAAAGTTTTTCTAAAGCTTGTAAAAGATGAGGACACAGATATGGAACTTCGAGATCTTCGTGAATTTGAGAGTTTCTGTTGCTCCAATCACTTGCATGGATTATCCGGAGAACTTTGTTCTGTACAATTTGTAAAGGTTTAATTGTTGTCTTCGGAGCATAAATCCAGGCAGGATAAGCATAGGTTATAACTGGACGAATCAATAGAATATATAACTTTACCTTCTGTTTTAGGCTAAGCACTGGAGATTTCAATAAAGAGTATATATGAACTATTCTAGCTGTAGCCCTGTTGACAGCTGATTTTATATGATATGTCCATAGCAATCGTCTATCTAGAATAACTCCAAGATAGCGAACTTGATCAACAAAATTAATCTCTTTTCCAAACAGTTCAAGCTTCTTGACTGGTTGTTTGAAACACTTGCTGAAAATGACTGCTTGGCTTTTGTCGGCATTTGCTTGCATTCTCCATAGAAGTAACCATCGTTCAATCAAGCCGATATGAGTCAGAATTTCTGCAACTGCTTGGCTTGGATCATATTTGGTACAATATATAACTGTATCGTCAGCGAACTGAGAGACTGTTGTGTCTGATACCAAAGGAAAGTCTGAGGTATATATGCAATAAAGGATTGGACCGAGCACAGATCCTTGGGCTACTCCACCCTTGACAGCACGAACTGAAGAGTATTTTCCATCGATGCGTACTTGAAAAGTTCTTTGTTGTAGATAGTTGGCTATGAGTTTTGTAAGAGCATCTGGAAGATGAGGAATGAGTTTTTAAATTAAACCACAGTGGAATACCGAGTCAAAAGCTTTTGCAATGTCCAAGAAGAGAGCTCCAGTGTAACTTTGTCTATTGAATCCTTTCGTTATTTCTTCAACAAGAGATAGAATGTTATATATTACTGATCTATTTTTCTGAAATCCCATCTGATAATGTGGTATAATATTTGGAGTATATTCTAATAGTCTGATAAGAATGATTCTTTCTAGCACTTGAAAAGATATCCTTCTCAGAGAGCACTTTAGAGCCATCCTTCTCAGAGAGCACTTTAGAGCCATCTATGGGGAGAGTTACGAAGTGAAGCTCTTGGCCCTCTGTTAACGAATTCCGCAATCTGTTCGAGTACTAAGAGTATAGGGGTAGCAACGATTATACCCAAGCCACTGCAGCATGCAGCAGGCGTGTACCTTATGATGTGTTGTCAGCACTGCTATTTCCGTCGGCCGCTATCGGCAAAGCGAAAAGCTTATGTATGGTAGTTAACATGTCATCTAAATGTGCCTTAATACTGTATTTACTTTGTGGACTGAATATTCTCGTTCGTGCATTTCCAGAGCAAGGGAAATGGGAATTCTCTTTGAGTGGGGTAAGAGTTGTTGCCTTTTATAAATACTCTGAACTTGGGGTTTCATTTTATAAACAGGTTTATTTTTCGTTTTACCTGGTTCCATTTTTTTGTAATTGCAGTTTGCAAATTAGTGAAATGACTGTTTTATTGGCCGTTTTATTTTATCATTTTTACATGGCCCAAAACCAATGTTAAAAATTTAGTAAACATCTTGTCTCCTTCAATAGCACATCCCATTCCCTATTTTGACAGCTGATTTTTTTTTCTTCCAGGAAGAGAAGGTTATAAATGTTCCAAAGAGTCTCTTCATAGGATCTCAGATTTTTATTCGAAGTAAGTACCGTTACCTAGTATTTTATACACTTGGGAAATAGGCCTAATGTTCTAGACTCTAAATTAAGGCATTAAGACATTAATCTTAATCTGTGAAAAGGGGTAAAATCCAATATCAACGCCCCCCATATTTCAACACAAGATTATCTTCATAAAACAGTTAAAATCGCACAGACTCCAACACATTCTTGGGAGAGATGTTGTCTTCATGAGTAATTTAGTCCAACCCACTATCTTTTACAGTACGAAGTGGAGAAAAGTAGTGATATTTCTGACATATTGATTGTACAGTTTGGAGAAGAAGTGCATGATTGGATGTTGCCAGTGTTACATCGCCTAGCGAGGAACTGTGACCAATAGAATATGCACGAGATTAAAAATAGGGGAAAAAATAGTTTTATGCTGCGCTTTAGGCTCCTCCCACGAACTGTCTAACGCGACCTGCCTCGGAAGGCGGGGTTTAGGGTTTCATCGCAGAAGACATTCAATGTGAGGCATAATAAACCTCACGCTATTCAGTATATTGCTCCTAAACTAACATAACGTTGCTACCCTAACAAAACCTGTCACTGACCTAGAATTTACCTATCATTATTTAACTAAATGCAGAAGCTTATTACCCTTCCACACCTTTCATAAAACAGTGTTACGACTAGCAAAGAATCCATGGTACAACAGGTACATGCGCAGGCTCGGAAGCGAGGGGAAGGAACTGGCGGGCTATTCAAGTCTAATACCAAATTCAGAATGCCCTCCTAAATTAATATCACCGTTCATAACCTAACTGCCACTGAACTAGAATTTCGGGAGAATTCAGAATGCCCTACTAAATTAATAAAGTAATTTTACTACGGTACAATTGTAATTTTTGTAATTTTCATAACTGAGCAAGTACATAGCCATGATACGAGATGTAGGGGAAGCAAGCAGTAGCGTGCGCATTGGCTCGGAAGCAAGGGTCAGCAGGGGAAACAAGCGGGTGGGCGAGAGCGGGTGGAGCTTCGCTGGGGCGCAGCATAAATCTATCTTTTGCCGAGAGGAGCCTAGTGTGCAGCATAAAACTATTTTTTCCCACGCATGCAAATCGATATGTTCCTACTAAACTAATAGGCTATCACTTTTCTTAATCAAACTATCACTAATCAACCTCTACATGTCACTAATAATATCACAGATCCTAACCTAACAGAATCTGTCACAAACACTAGTATCACTGTTCCTAACGTAACATAACCTGTCACTAACTTGTATAAATCACTGCACCTGTTGCATACCGCAGTGGCCATCGTACTGCTGCAATGAGCATTGTTGGTCAACTTGGTTCTGTTGAAAACAAATACATTATGCTGGCCATGCGAAGCAGACATACTATGACAGTAGGGGAAATTGTTATTGAACTTCGCTCCACAAGGACCTAATTCAGGTGTATTTAGACACTCTGCACACAGTCTGTTCGATATTAATGTACGCAGCCCTCAGAATGTTTTCCAGCTCTCAGATTAACTGCTGCAACTCAGCTTACATGCAGGTAGAATAAGCATGAGGTTAGTGACTGGTGGTGCAGGGTTTGTGACATAGGCCCAGCATAAAGTTTGTGGCAGGTAGAGCATTGCAATTTTCCTTCCTGGAACTGGAAACTTCATTAAATAGGCCTATTCTTACTATTGTTCAAGAAATTGATTACGGGGTTAAATTAGTAGCATTTAGAACTTGATCTTGTATTTTTACCCATTTCAATCAGTTCATTTTTATTATACATAAAACACGCCATCCATATTATGGTTCTGAGCGAGACAGGATGAGCAACTGTGAAGCAGGAGGCCTTGCATTAAGCTAAGTAGTGGCAGGTAGATTCTATTTTAGTGACAGTTAGGTTAGGTTGGTTAGGTTATGAACAGTGATATTACTTTTGTAGGTCATACCGAATTTGAAAATGTGCTTTTATTATATCTCCCATGAGGTTTGTCATGTTGGTCAACCTATTTACCCAGATAAGGTGGCCGTCAATTATATGTTATTATCATGAATTACATAGGCCTACTTTAAGGTAAGAGAATTACAGGATGTATTGTAAAATATGAAAAATTTCAGGCCTAATTATAATTATTGTACCTAGGGACACATTTTGAACGTTTCGTTTAGTAAAATTAAAACTGTAATGCTAAGGAGATAGGGCTGGACCCGTTTGTGACATATAAAACAAGGACAGTGACAGGATAGGTTAGCTCTAGTAACAACATCACCATCAAGTTTCCCGCCCTGCTTCACAACAAGATGAGTCTTGTGCACTCTCCCCTGCCTACCCCTCTGCACTTAACGTCATGTCCAGCAGCCGAGTCTCATGAGTAAAGTGTGTTATTTTAGTTAAAATATGTGTCCACTTCTGAATGATTTGTCTTACCTTTACACAAGAATAAAATAAAAATTGTTTCTAGTGGATATTTATTTGTCTTTTCTACAAAACACACAACGTTTCGGTCATACCATTAGACCTTCTTCAGGTGACTGTTTATTAGAAGACAAGAAAATTAGACTCTCACTTGCCTGTGTCATAACAACCGCTTCCTTTATGAGTAGAATGCGCACAATTAGAATGAAACAAAAAATTGGTATTCCGGAAATGCTTGTCAATCCAATCACCAGGTATCTCATACGAGGACAAATAAATATCCACTAGAAACAATTTTTATTTTATTCTTGTGTAAATATATTATACGGTGGAATTCTGGACCATCATGACAGAATTTGTCTTACCTTTCACATATTTTTAGCAACAAACAGAGTTTTTATATAAATTCTATAGGTTCTAAAACATCAATACAACCTCAAATACAGCTGTTTTTCAAGTTTATAAACAAAAAAGCCAGCATGCAGAGGGTCAGGATTCCTTCCTATAGCAAATGTATATAAGGGAAAAGATAGTAAGTTGCCCCTAAGCTCTGCCCACTTAACTCACTAACAGGACCCACCTGGGAAGGAGGGGTTTAGGATAGGGAGTAACTATAAACAGTGTGACATCTAGTGGCCACCATTGGAAGTACTACAGTGCGCCCGAGAATATTCTCCGCAGCAGCTACTTGTTGGAGAGGCAGCTAGCTGCAGCAGTTAAGTTGGTACTCACCACAACCGATCATTGAAGGTGCTGGAAGTGCTGTCACAATATTCGATCTAAATGCTTGCACACTGCAATATGTACTGATTAGTAATTAGACAATGCACCCATTGATAAAGTGACAATGACCTCTGCCTGCCTGCATACACAGCTGACGGTTTGTTTTTATAAAAGCTCGAGTTGCCAACGTAACTGCTGCAGCTAGCCGTCTCTCCAGCAAATAGCAACTGCGGAGAATGTTCTCGGGCGCACTGTACTATCAAGACCATCTGGTAGCAAGAAGTTGAAAATGAGGAAAATTAAATAATTTTTTTCTCCTTCTCTTCTTGTCTTCCTAATTCTCCTCTTTCCTCCCTTTCTTCACCCTACCCACCCGTTTTGGACCTATTCCTAACCATAAATTTTCGTATCGAGTAGGATTTGAACATATCAGTTTACTCCATAAAATACACTAACAATAGAAAATGATTGGTAATCAATAGTCCCTTGGCCTACCCTATTGTATAGACACAGATCCCAAACTCCTGATATGGCCTTGTATCTAAAAGGAGTATAAATAGAGCTGAAATAAAAAGAAATAATAAAATTAATAATTTAGTCTAGTTAATAGCAAATGTTGACAACCCCATAAAAAATCAGGAGATTACGTTTGATTACTGGTCATTCCAGGGGAACAAGCAAATATAACTTAAGTAAGAGAATCCGAAGATAAAAATAAATCTTTTACCAACGTACGGTACCTGAAAGGAAAGTTGTTTTTACTTTAGAATCTGGGAATACCTAGTTAATAATTAATATGAGTTGACCAGACATCCTTAATTGCCTTCCCTTAATTACCATGATTCAATATGACACACCAAAATGATGGAAAGACACTGAGTAATGAACATGTGGTCATCATGGCCAATGAAATTTAAAGCCAAATGACTCTGAAATGTTATGAAAAATATTCTAGCCAATCAAATCATTTTTAGTCAAATATGAATTTGGGAAGCTGGTCTTAGGGGGGGAAAGTTAAAAATACACACACACACTCTTTCTCTCTTGCTTTAGTATCAAGAATGGTCTCAGAGTTCAGCATGTAGATTCAGTAGGAGTGAACTTTAACACTTTTGTCTGACTGTAATTTGAACTTATAAATTTTTAGGCCAGCATAAATTTTTGACTTAGCTTGAGAAGCAGTAAACATTTATCACTCTTAGAAAAATCACAGCTCTACAATATTGAACTTACAAGGGAACCTACGGGTTGTCATCTCGAAACCTACCCTCAAATTTAGTACATCAGTAGGTCATCATTGCAGATAGACACTTGCCAAAAATTAGCTGCTCATATAAACTTTTAGTGGATGAAAATTAATTATGAATCTGGAAATTTGAAATATTGAGTAGCCTAACACAGCTGTCAGCAGGAGAGTTTTGGATCTTCTCTACCCAGACATGCTGCGATGGTGAGTCGGCTGTCACAGTATTGCAGCAGTGCCATGCAGCAGTGCATGGCAAAAACAGCCATGCAAATCAAGTGATCACACTTCTATAATGCCTACACACACACTAACCCCTCAATGTCTATACAGATTATATAATTTCAGAATGTGGAAATGATAAACTCTTATCTAAAAATATCTAGTGAAGCACATTCAACGTAACAGGGTACCTCCTCCCTTCGTTTATCGCACACCCTGCTGTCACGTGAACCCAGCATGTAGGCAACTCAAGTGGGCTCTACAAGTGCCCCCCAGTGATTCCTTTTAGAACGTAACAAACACATTTTCTCCCACATTTTGTATGAGCAGTTAATATTTTGCCTGTTTCTATCTGTAATGAAGACCTATCGATATGCAAAATTTGAGTGTAGGTTTAGACGTGATAGCCCATTACGGTTCTTTTGTTAGTCTGCGAAAGCTTAATAATTTTTTTATTTGAATTTAAGTTATTACAATTTGGAGAAAGAGATGGAATGTGTTTACTACATAGCATAGATAACAGTGTTATGAATTATTTTTATGACTTTGTTATGAACAAATGATCTAATAAGTTATTTCTAGACTTATGACTTTGTCTGTATGTTATGATTCCCTGATATAGGTCTCATAAAGGTGTGACAATTTTAAATATAAACTTTTATTATCACTTGTGATTTCTACATAACAGCATCATTATAAATTGATGCTTAATTACTACGACTACTCTAGTCATATGCTTCATGTTTGACATTGGCCAATAACGTTTAGCAATTCCTCAGATATAGACCAATCACGATCGTTTATCTTATAAAATGCTTGCTATTAATATGAGGATGCGATTTTATCTGATAAAATATCAGCTCGTTACTGGAATTGTATGTATCAACATGCAGTGATACATGCTGCCAGTGAACAGTTTAAAAACACGTTATTTTATATAACATAACTTGTTTGGAAATTGAAAATGTACATTGATTAAAAACACAATTTAAATTCGGTACAAGGCAGTTCGTGTGCTTTTATTCTGTTCT
The DNA here is from genome assembly GCA_964059195.1 of Ectobius pallidus. NCBI lineage: Eukaryota > Metazoa > Arthropoda > Insecta > Blattodea > Ectobiidae > Ectobius > Ectobius pallidus. The sequence continues at coordinate 142,040,201 of CAXKWD010000006.1, forward strand.
GCTGTTTCCTTACCTGAATTAGGTTAACTGTGTCTTATATGCACCATTGGTAGCAATGGTTACAACATGTTAACTCGAATCAATTCATGAATGGTTGATTCATAGTGTGCTGTTAGGTCTGTTTTATATAACAAAGTAAGAAAGTAATTATTACTTGTATAATCCAGTACGTTTTTATTCATGAAATAGTCTCAATAAGTGGAACTCAAGTTTATGAGTTTCATCAGATAAATTCGCTCCTGCTGTACAGTCGCAAATTTACCAATAAACTCGTAAACTCTCGTGGAATTACCTATGATAGTACCAGAGTGGTAAACAGCCCTCATTACTACCGGTACATACATTTTACACTATAAGATGCACCTGGATTTTTAGGATGGAAATTTAAGGGGGAAAACTTTAATGTGATTCTGAACGAAAATTTTTAAAGGAATTAATGTGCTTCATTTACACACACATATCATAACTTTCTAACAACTGCTTTCTCATGAAAGACTAAAAATACCTTTACACCCTCAGTACAGTATACGGTAGATGTAACAAACAAGGCTGTTTAGAGGCCATTGCGTTTATCAAGATCACCCCACAGAGGCAACTCCTTTTCTATGAAAGAATTCCTTCCTTTTTGCATTATAGGCCTATATCTGGCTTTCCACTACCCTCATGTTATGATTGTGACAAGTTCACCTACTGATGTACAGTCTGTGCCACAATTTGCAACTAACATCATTTTACAACACTTTGTTTATGATTATGGTATTACCAAAAATATGTAGGCTTACCATAATTTTTTTTAAATTCATTTCGAACCATTAGATTCACCCAACTTAAAAGATTAGTTTTTGTTAACTTGAAATTCTTACACTCTGTATGTTCTATTTGCAGTGTCATGTGAATCTGAACCACCTAACAAGCCGATTGAAATCAAATGGACTCTGGCACAGTCACCCTGCTGGCAGGATGTCCAGCATTCAGAAGCAGATCTGGTTAGTATAAGCTTGTTATTAAATGCCAGAATGGTACTTTATGAGATTGTGTGTGGGGACGGGAAAATGTCTGTCCGTCCGTCCCTCCGTGTGTCTGTACGCACGATAATTCAAATACGCTTTATCGGATTGTCATGAAACTTGGTATACGCATTTATAATGTCCATGGGAAGAAGACTATTGATATTGGATCAAGTCGGTTGACCGGTACTGGAGTAATGCCCAATTTAGTGCACACCAGCCAGTTTCTACAGAATCTCGCATGTCTCAAAACCAATAAAACCTACCTAAATATTTTAGTAATACCACACTTTGAAGCATTTATTTTTAGCAGGGTGTCCACTAGTCGGGAAAATCCGGGAATCCGGGAAAAGGCCAGGGATTTCATATGGTCGGGAAAATCCGGGAAAAGTCAATGAATTTGTTAAAATATCCAGGAAAATTCGAAAAATTGCAAAGCTGAACTAGAAGAGAAGAAAAGAGTCTTAGAGTCCGAAAAAGCTGCAGCTGCTCTATATGAACATATTAAGTTGCTGAAGAAAAAATAAATGGGATCAAAAAGACTTCTAGACAATAATGGGCCTATATGAAGGTATATTTAATTTATTTTACTGTTCCTTACTTTTGTGTCTGTGATAGCCTAATTAGGCTTAATTATTGTTTGCAGTTATTTTTATTACTAAAAGTTTTTTCTTATTTAAAGTACGGTATGTATAATCCTATAATTTGTCTTACACAGTTATTAGAAAGTGCTTCATAATCATATTTTGGTCGGGAATTTCTTCAGCATTACTTGGTGGACACCCTGTTTTAGTGGTTCTTTTTCAGTTTCTGTTTCTGGTCATCTCTGGAGTAAATGTCTGAAAAAAATAAAAATAAAATCAGGTAAACTGATATAACAAAGTCCCAGATGGAGTTAATAGACCATATTTCACATGCTTCTGATATACATTGTACAGACTTCGTACTAGTAATGTTGTTATATAGGTCTATCTAAAACGGCCAGATCAATGCCATAGCCAGGATGTGAGTCTGACTTCACCTTTCCATTGTAGCCTACACACGGCCAGTGTGAAAGAATAATCATTCCACTGTGACCTACTAGTGGTTTAGTATGAAGCCCAGGCCCTAAAGTACTTACAGGTTGTAAGTCGCCACTGGGTTGGTATCTCATATTGAAAACGCCTGGTGGTATACCAGGACATGTGAGTCAGTTGTAAAATTTAATATTTTACCAGCATGTTGCCTTGGTAGCTCAATGGTGGAGCAGTGGCACGGAGAGCCGAAGAACCTTGTTCAAATCCCGGCTATGGCATTGATTTTTTCAGTCAGACTCAATCTTTCCTAGGTGTCTATAGTTATGACAAATATTTTGTGTATTTTCAGAATCTGCAGTTGAACAACCAGACAAGGGCAATATCAATGCTCCAGGAGACAACCTGCAGCTCAAACATTTACTTGGTAAGTTCATTGGAAATTTTCACTTCTATATTGTTAAATCAGCTTAAGAATATTTATATCAGCAAAACATTTTACCATGTACGTACTCTTTTTCTCCCCTACTTTTTCTCTCTGTTACTTATACTATAGGAACTATAAATGAGTATACAGGGTGATAATGAATAACACCGAAATATTTTACCTGTGTATAGAGGGGACATAGACAACCAACTTTTATCAGGAGATTTTTGCTCTATGGATTCATTTTTTCCTGTTACAGCATAAAATCTCCCAGGGCATGGCCGCCACTGACTTCTAACATTAGAATAAAAATGCAAAACAAAGGAACTTCGCTGTTAACACTAGTCAGTAGTTATGAATAAAAAAGACTAATGCAGTGGCGACCAGTCATGTGATTAGTCTGTAAATTTTGCAGATTATGGAAACACTAAATTATGATATAGCTGTTGACGAATAATTAAGAGTCATGTTTTTATCGATCACTAAGAAGGCATGAAGTCAGTTTAATGACCTTTTTAACCCTATTTCGCGTGATTTATGAGCATCAAATTATGACTTCAATGCTCTGTAGCATACACATTTTACGTCATAGAGCAAAAATCCCTTAATAAAAGTTGCTTGTCTAAGTGCCCTCTATATACAGGTAAAATATTTTGGTGTTATTTATTAACACTCTGTATAAAGTGTCAGAGTTGTTCAAGGTTCAAATTGCTTGATTTATTCATGCTTTGAATGATTTTTATTATTTAATTTTTGTGGTAGACTAACAATTCACTGACTCAGTAGTTTGAAATTTATATTTAAATCACGGTTATACAGTTGCCATACTCTATTTTTTCTGGACATGTCCCCTGCTTAAAATTCCTCAAGTGTTGTTCAGCTCTATTAAACTCAATTAATGAAATGTAATATCTTTTTCTCAACTGACCATCTGTGTGGACCCCATGATTAAGTCGCTGGCGATAGATCCACAGACCCAGGTTTGTTCCTAGTATTTCCTTGTATTTTTCTGAAGTAGGGAGGCTTGGAATGGGGTGCACTCAGCCTCATGACTCAAACTGAGGAGCTACCCAGTTAAGAAGTAGCGGCTCCAGTCACAGAAACCATCTTGATCTTCCATGCTGACCATATGCCAATCCTGCCATTTGCCAATGGTAGATGACATAGCAGCCTAGTCCCTTCAAAGATGCAGCACCACAAAGTAGAGTTTCCCTGCCCCCTCATCTTGGGATATTTTTTTATGATGCCTTGGGCTTTCGGTTTCACTGTACCATCTTCTTCTTTTGAAGAGTCACTGTTTAAGAAGAGTATTTTTTTTCTATGTCATTATTTCAATTAAGAATTACTAAAAACTTAAAAAAGTTCTTAAAACACCCATCATATTTACTTCTTTATTCTTCTTGTGTGACCGCCGGTATGGTCTTGTGGATAGCGTCGCTGACTACGGATCTGCCGGCCCGGGTTCGATCCCCGGTACCTCCTTGGATTTTTCTGAGGTAGGGAGGTCTGGTAGGGGTGCACTCAGCCTCATAATTCAAATTGAGGAGCTACTTGATAGAGAAGTAGCGGCTCCGGTCATGGAAACCACCATTAACGGCCGTGGGTGTAGGCATGCTGACCACATGCCCCCCAATCCTGCCATCTGCCTATAGGTAGATGACGCAGCGGTCGGGTGGTAGGCCTTGTCCCGTCGGGGATGTCGCGCCACGGAGTTTATTCTTCTTGTGTTGTGTTGTTAGAGATCTGAGAACATTTTTTGCTGATACAAATTGAATTAAATTTTTAATTCATGTTTGTTTTGTAATATTTTATCAATAACTGTTTTTATGGAACAAAATGTAAACTATATTTTGGTCATTTAATGATAATTTATTAGTTTATAACCAATATTTAATGATGCTTAAATTTGCTTCTAAAATTACTAACAGCTGATTAATAGTGTTGCTTACATTGAAAGTATTTGTATCGTCAGCAAATAGAAAAGCAGAGCCATTACAGTTTAGTGAGTCACATGCAGATCACTGCAGAAACATTCAATGAACTGAAGATGATGAACCATACACTTCCATCTAACTTGCAACAACTCTTCTTTGCTCAAGTGTTAGTCCGTCAGTCATTATGTACAGTAACCTATAACAGCAATAAAACTTTAGTTCAGTTGAAGAGATACACAGTAGCTAATCTATGACAAAATTTGATGTAATATAATATTATGATGATGAAGTGTTCGGCCTGGAGGCTGGTCCTGTCCTGGGACTGAGCCATGGGGGGATACCCATGGCCCGACCGAGGATTACTAGGCCGGATGATACCGTGTAAGGTGGCCAGTTCCTTTCACGGGATGGGAATGAGGAAATAACACCCAGTCCTGACCCAGGAAGGAAACTTCACATCTCTGTAAAATCCCCGACCTGGCCGAGAATCAAACCCGGGCCGCCCAGGTGGCTGGCAGTCATGCTACCAACTCACCCACGGTGGCGGACGATGTAATATATACTTAATGAATAATATACCATATATTTCCGCAGATAAGATGGCCTTCAGATAAGATGTATACATTTTCGTCGAAGTTTTAGCATATATATCTCCTATAAGATGACCCCTATGAATTTAACAACAGCCTATGAATTTATGTTTACAAAAATACTTCAAAAAGTTTCGTTTTAGTTTCAGTTTCTGCTTGATCGCAATAATGTTGCCAACCATCACACTACTATATTGGTAATCCATAGGGTGGGTACTACAAGTTAGGACAAAATAACTGTAGTTAGTTAAAAAGACTGTTGGCTACCCTGGCTTCCTCGATCATCTTTTTTTCAAAATGGTGTCTCTGAGCACAGTTGCATCACAGTGGAACAGAACAATATGCGCACTGTGTGTGAGCCATGTGATACACGTACCAGTATATAGGAAAAAATGAAAAAATACCAAAAATTGATTTTATTTTGTGGATTACAGCATTTGTGGTTTTATTTACAAAATTCGCATTATTTTGCAGGTTACATTCGTCTCCCAGTGGTGCCTAACATCTTGATATATCAAGTTAATATAATCTTGACATCGGAATACATCATTTACATAAATTTCAGTCTATGTTTTTGGTATCTGTCCTATAAGACAACCCAGAATTTTCAGGGCCTTTCTTTAAGATTTAACTATCGTCTTATCTGCGGAAATATACAGTAATAAATTTAGCACATTTAATAAATCAACATTTGTACCATTTGATTGACATATTGACTCCCTGTATTTGTACCAATACATTCAAAATTTTTCAATACAAGAGTATTTAAAGCTTGCATTCACTAATACATGGTAGAAAAAATCTGCAAAGTACGACATAAAAAGAGTATGGTATTAATTCCGTATTCTTATGGAACTCCTGTAAACTGTATGTAAGATAAAGAGATATGATAGATGCTGGCTCAATATTGCAAGTAAGGTAAACACACATCTTTTGATGTTACAGGATGAATACAAACCAGAGGAAGGGAAAGTGATGTCAGCACCTGCTTCATCCACCCAGAATGCTAAGTCTGAGTCATCCAAGATGCCTACAGAACCAGACAACAGCCCGGCCAAAAAATCTGTAAGTAAAGGCTAGTTTACATGATGAAATTAGGTTTACTAAGTTTAGCAACTGTCTTTTATTTGAATGCACAAGTGTGAGATGTACTGGCAGTTAAGAGTTACAACACTATGCAGTTTTGGCTGATTCCAACATTTTGGTAAACTATAACAGTAAGCTTGAGGTTATGCTCTTATTTAGCTTTGTAGATTGAAGTGGGGAAGTGAGGAATTGTAAAATGCCGGGATTTTTATGTGGTTTGAAAGTGTATATGGGATTTCAAAATTACCGTTAAACATGCAGTTGCACTAGGATTAGTTTTGAAGAAAATGGGTGTAATCACTTTACAGCAGTTGAAGAATAGCTGTTGACATCAGTAGTGAAAACACCGAAACTAGTACAGGTAAACTAAACCAAAAGTGAAGTTTAGTGTTAAATTCAACTCATTATGCAGGGACAATCTTCCTCAGCGTAAATAAGTAAATGTAAATTTGTTAAGATACTGAAAATTATTTACATTTCTTCAATTCACTGTATTTTTTTGTTCCTTCTTTAAGAAAACAAAATTCCATTCTCTGGAGATTCAATAATCACATCTGCTTATTATTCAGTTTTCATTGAATTGGTTTGCAGAATGGGCAGAACCCGGTGTATACGATCAAGGCAGATGGCTTGTACCTGCTGAGGCTCAGCATCTTCCCACACAAGAAGACAGACAACTCTCCATTCAATGTATCTGTTGTCATAGAAATGCAGGGCAGATATGGATACCTGTCTGCAGCAGACTGGCCCCTCTTACCAGTGAGTATTGTCTGAATATGATTTGTCTGTACTAACATTCTACAGTGCGTTTCACATGAGTTAGCCAGTCATGCAAGTTTCTGCATCACCACAGTTTTAACTCCCAAGCAATTAGGTGAAATATCTATGCAAATAAAGTTACTTTCGGTGTAATGGTTCAGATTCTCATAATTACAATGAAAATAACCACGTACGTCATCACAAGAGAAGTTCGAAATGTCCTCCTGTTGCATCCACACGATACTAGTAACCTTTTTAGGAAATTTTCTTTCACGCGCATAAGTTCAGTTTCCAAGATAGAGTTAATTTTGCTTGTGATATTATCTTCAAGTATTTACAGATCAAACCCCCATATATTGGAAGACTTTAAGTTCTTATAGGTCAAACCCCCATACATTAGAAGAACTTACAGTATCTCAAGAGAAAGTAACTGTATCTCGGAAGCTGTACTTACGCACATGAAAGAAAATTCCCTAAAAAGGTGCCAGTGTTGTGTGGATGCAAGAGCAGGACATTTCCAACATCTCTTTTGATGAAGTACATGGTGATATTCATTGTAATTTTAAGTGTAATTGTGAGAACCTGAGTCGTTACACCGTTAGCAGCTTTATTTTCATAGATATCTCACCCAATTGCTCAGGAGTTAGAGCTGTGGCCATCGCGATGCATAAACCCACATGATTGGCCAGCTCGTACGTGAAACACACTGTATATACACTAGGTGGTACACAAATCGTGTTTTGCCTCATTCTATATAAATATAAACTATGGAAGGGAAATGAACGGGATTGTGCAGCCATGTAAGTGGTTAAAGAGTCTCTATGCGGAGAAACTTGGCTCATTTTTGTATTTATTCATTTTACAGGTATGACATCTCACTACATTGTTTCAAGTAGAATATACTTGAAGATTGTTGAGATTGGGATTTGCACATGAACGTCACTTAATAGGTATTTTTACCTCAGAATGCATTTCGATGGACACTTTCCACCATGATGGTGGACAGTCGGATCAGCAGAATGCATTTTGATGGACACTTTACACCATCATCAGCTGATCCGACTGTCCACCATCATGGTGGAAAGTGTCCATCGAAATGCATTCTGAGGTAAATATACCTATTAAGTGAAGTTTGTGTGCAAATCCCGATCTCAACAATCTTTAAGTTTGAAATCACTTCACTGTGTATCTTCCCAACTGAAATTATAATAGAACATACTTCCTTATTTGTAATAGATTAAATGCAATCATTGTGGTTTACAGTTCATTTCGAATCATTCATTTGTCTTTATTTTTATGGATCCTATGGAACATTGAAATTTCAGGAGTAGATGCAGTCTGCATCACATGTGGGATAAATCACTGGGCTCCACTTAACATATTTGCTCATGTAATTTGCACACTTTTGACCCCATTTTGGTCACCAAAACATGAGAGTGCGTAAAATGTGTTACTTTTTTTAAAGGAGGTTTTTAATACAGTAATTAACTACTGTCTTTTTTTGTTTCCTCTAATATCGCACATTAGACTCCAAAATGCTGAATTCTCTTTGTGCTGCATGGTTGCCGAAAATTATCATTTTTTAATTTGTACGACACTGAGTAATTATTATTCTTCTTTCCCACCAAAATTTCAACACAAATGTCCACTGCTTTGTTAAGAAGCCTTAGGTACCACACCAATTTCAAATGGAAGCATCAGAGTTGAAGTAATGGTATTGGAGGATTTCTTTATGAGTTTAATAAGTAAATAATACCTAATTTGGAATGCGAGAATTTACTTCAGCAAAAGGACTACAATTCCCAAAATTCTTAACACACTATAAAAAAAATGTGTGCATGAAAGCAAAATAATAAAGTTTAAAACAACTTGTTAAAATATAGTGTGTGCAAAAAGGGAATTCACAAGTTGGTCTAAATCCCTCAGGCTCCACATAAGTACCTCAGGAATTTTTTTTTTTTTTTCTCCTTAAATGTGTAATATACTGTTTTATTCCCCCAGAAAATCAAGTGTTCTTTCTTAATTTTTGTAAACGTTTCTCATGGACAAAAGATCTGTGTATTGAAGTGGTGTTATTATCGCTGAAGGGATCCATCCAAATATGGAGAAACATCTTATGCAATAACAAAAATTAAGCTGAACAGGTTTTCTTTCTGGAAATTGATTGTTTTAATTTTATTGTTATTATTGATCGTTTGAAAACTTTAATGATTAACTCAAAGTTAATGTATAATTGTATATAGTTCATGTATTGTCTGTAAGGCAATCTGCGTTGTGCAGAAAGAATGAGTAATAAATAAAATAGCAACATCAAGTCATCAATTAGTATTAAACTTAGACATAGAAATTTGAAAAATAAAGATTCATTATTCTGTTCTTTTCTTATTTTAATTATTAGAATTAAAGTTTCCTGTCTTTTCCAGTTTTACGGTGCCATGTGCCTGGTATATGTCATATTTGGATTGGCATGGCTGATCGTGTCATTCTGTCAGTGGCGAGATCTGCTGAGGATACAATTCTGGATTGGTGGAGTCATTCTCCTAGGAATGCTGGAGAAGGTATTGTCTCAACTTATAAATGACCATGTAATTTGTTCTTTTTAATTCCTAAGTGGAATACAGGGCCTCTAATGGACAAAAATAATTTAGTTATACTTATTTTCTGAGATACTGCAGCAGGCGGTCAGGTGGTATGCCTATTTTTTCAACAACCCTTGAGAGGAAACTTATGGTATTACTTGGTTGTGAAAGGGCCGAGGAATTTTGTCCAGAAGGGTTGGAATTCTCCCCAGCTTAAGTCTCCAGGATTTTTAAGTCATGAAGAATCCATTGTGTGTGGCCGGATTTGAAACCTCTTCAGATCTAGAGGCAGGTACACTACCCCTACTTCACTGAAGCCAACATGAAGATCCGTGATATAAAATAATTCACTTGTAGATTAAAGTAGAATCCTGCAAACTCGGCACTTGATTCAAATTATTCTCTATAACCAGCACAAGAAAAATAAAAACGGCCTCAGCCCTGGCTGTAGTGCAAGTTCAGCTGACATATAAATTTTTGTTTCATAGAAGAATAATTATTCTGTCCATATTAACATGTTGTGTGATCATTTTTAACATGTTATAAGTGCCAGAATGGTACTTTATGAGATTGTGTGTGGGGTGGGAAAATGTCTGTCTTTCTGTCCGTGTGTCTGTACATGCAATAACTCAAATACACTTTCAGATTTTCGTGAAACTTGGTATACACATTTTTAATGTCCATGGCAAGAAGCCTATTTATTTTGAACCAAATTGGTTGACCGGTACCGGAGTAACTATTAATTAAAAGTCACATGCGTTTTAAATGGGAAATCATGACTATATTACAGTGCCACTTTGCTAATTATCATCTCCAGTGCAGTGAGATGTTTGTTTATTTTGTTGATCTAGTTGACATGAGTTCTACATGAATACCGTTATATACAGAAGGTATATTACTGTGAAATAATTAGGCCTGCATACTTTAAATGGAGTTCCCTGCCAGTGCATTTTGTGAAATGTTGACACATTTTAAGAATTGCTTATATCAGTGTATACAAGTATGAATTAAGGTTAAGTACCAAACTTTAGAATTTTGTCCTTCCGTAAGCTTTGCTTAATGAATCAATCTGGAGCTTATCTCTGAGAAAGATTACAAAAATAACTTATTATCCCTCACTATCCCTCTCCTGTCTATTTTGAAAATTTCAGATGTCTGCATGCCTTGATATTATAAACAAATGAATCGACTGGGGTGAGCTTACAGAATTGAAGCTGTCAATAATTGCATGCGATATGTTGAAAAAAATTGCAATGATCTTGTTTTCAAGTTATGACAAAAAGGCAAAGCCATCTGCAATTGATTTGACAATTGAACTGTATTACCGAAAACTGATGCTTCGATAGCACAAAAATTCACATTTTCTGCCAGTTTTTCACTCATTACTCAGTGAAAATTAAAAATCCGGCTTCGAGATGCATTTGGCCACCCTTCAATCTATCTATGTTTAAAATTTGAGATCTCTCTGCATGAAGCAGATTTGGCTGGACGTCGTGCACAGACAAACAGACACTTCCTCTTATTACTTAAGATATCTTTATGTTACAACATGGAGTTCAAATTTAAAATCTTTGTGATGTTATTTCAAAAAATCTAAATCAACTTTTCTCCAAATAATACTACATTAATACACATCACAAATTTAAAATATTAGAAAGTACAAAAAATCTTTAAGTACAGACTAGTCATATAATTCAAATTATGTTGTTGTTGTTGTTGTTGTTGTTGTTGTTGTTGTGTTGTTGTTGTTGTTGTTGTTGTTGTTGTTGTTGTTGTTGTTGTTGTTGTTGTTGTTGTTGTTGTTGTTGTTGTTGTTGTTGTTGTTGTTGTTGTTGTTGTTGTTGTTGTTGTTGTTGTTGTTGTTGTTGTTGAATCTCCAAATGTAATTAACCCTATTTCACATTTCAATATGCTAGGGTTTCAGTTACAGTACAATTAATACAATTTAAAATTATTTATAGTTTGCTTAATATTTTATTTTATTGAATATACAATTACTTAAACCCTATTCCACCCGGAGGTATATTAGGGTTATAGTTACAAGACAATATATTTGCAATATTACTACTTCTTATCCATAGGCTGGATGCAGGCCTTACTACTCTAAGAAAACAAGATAACTAATATATTATATTATAAAAGAAAACTATAACATCTTAAAAATAGAACACAAAAACTTTTGGAATTCTCTATAACAGCATTTTTTCCCAAAAATATCAAAGAGTGGTTTATCTAATTTCTTTTTACAATAATCTAAGTGTGTGTCCAATATTCTTCTTTTATGCTCTAGGACTGGGCAATGAAAAATTAAATGTTCAACAGTTTGTTGTTCAGTACATATACATTGATAACCGTTCTGTCTTTGGATCATGAAACGTTGAAAGTAAAAACCAAATTTGCCATGCCCAGACAGAAACTGAGTGAATATGAAGTCCGGTTTTACACTCGTACAGTGTAGGCGACACTCAACTGTTGGAAAGAAGATTTCTCTCGTAGTGGTCCCTTTGGAGCTGGACACCCAATGCTCATTCCAAGCAGTCCTAATATAATCTCTAAGTTTATTCTTAGCATAAGATAGGGGACACAATTTGTAGCTAAAATTTAAATTCGAGGTCGCAGCATTTTTTGCCAATAGTTTGCTTAATAAAGTCTTACAGATCTGTGAAAAGTCCTTGTTCACTGATGATCATCACAATGCTGTCTATTTTAAAAGAAATGTGTTTTTAAACATGGAGGATATCCTCTAATCTTACTTCTGAGCACCAGTGTGGGGTTGATGAAACGGCGGAGAAGGCACAGTGTATAGAAGAGATGTCTTTGCTGACTAATTCAGAAAATCTTTAACTTTTTTCCAGGCCACATTTTATGCAGAGTACCAGAGCATTAACTCAACTGGAGTTTCTGTGAAAGGAGCAATGCTACTAGCTGAGCTGGTTTCATGTGGGAAGAGGACACTCGCTAGAATGCTAGTGATCATCGTGAGTCTGGGGTTTGGCATCGTGAAGCCTCGCCTGGGCCCCATGCTACATAGAGTCGTCGGCACTGGACTCCTGTATTTCACTCTGGCAGCAATCGAGAGTTACCTCAGAGTGATGAAGCCAAAAACAGACCCCTCAAACCAGATCCTGGTAGCTAGCATCCCATTGGCTGTACTAGACTCTGCTATCTGCTGGTGGATATTCACAAGCTTAGTGCAAACCACTCGCACCTTGAGGTTACGCAGGTTAGACATCTGTTTTTCATGAAATTTGTAATTATTGCAAAAAATCATAAATTCAGCTAAAAAATGTGGAAAATTTTCAGTATTAGCCAAATTGCAAAATAATTGAAATCAAACTGTGATGATTAAAGGTCGATAGTTGAAGTTTCAATAATTTCATCAATTGAAATTAATGGAAAGGTGAAGTCAGACTGAAAAATTCAATGCCAAGATTTGAATTTTTCAGTCTGACTTCACCTTTCCATCTTAGCCTACACACGGCCAGTGTGAAAGAATTATCATTCCACTGCGACCTACTAGTGGTTTACTATGAAGCCTGGGTCTCAAAGCACGAGTTTGTAAGTCGCCACTGGGTTGATATCTCATGTTGAGAATGCCTGGTGGTGAGTCAGTTGGAGAATTTAATGTTGTACTGGCATATTGCCATGATAGCTAAGTTGGTAAGAGCAACGGCACAGAGAGCCAAAGATCCTGGTTCAAATCTTGGCTATGGCATCAAATTTTCAGTCTGACTTCACCATTCCATCTTAGCCTACACATGGCCAGTGTGAAAGAATTATCATTCAGTTGAAATTAATGTTTGCATAAGATTTTATTCCTAACAAAAATACTAAATTGTTGACGAAATTAAAAATTTCAGGTTAATACTATCCGGTCTGTTGGATAATGGTGTCAGCTTCTTTACCGACCTTGATAATGCACCTATTTGTTTGTTCAGGATCTGTATGGTCACCTGGATTGTCAGGCAGATGACTTTAATAAAGTATTTTTGTCTTTAGAATAATTTTAGAATAGTATTTAGAACACACAAAAAAAATGTGACATTACAATCAGGCAAAAAACAACACCATGCAAAACTTTTTGAAAAATATGTTCTTTGCAGAGTAATGCACAAAACATAAAAAATTATGGAATCTCACAAGAAAATTTATTTGCAAAATTGTGGTGAATTACAGTTACTAGATGGTTCAACATTCCATGTTTTATTTCTTTTTTAAAAAACATTGTGCAAATAGGGCCTACCCATTTTACATTTCGATTTTATTTTATAAGTTTCTTTCATCCACTAACCAACATATATTTTCTTTGTTGATGCCTGAATTAAATTTAATTGGTTCCATAATATCCCCGTATCCGAACTGACTTGTATAATTTTTTTTTGCATTTACAGGAACTTGGTGAAGTTGGCACTCTACAGGCATTTCACCAACACGCTGATATTTGCAGTGATATCATCAGTCATCTTCATGCTCTACTCTATAAAATATCACCATCTTACCACATGCTTAACGGTAATGCTAAAGAAACATTATTTTCAATATTAATATTATTAGGAAAATAGCACAGTGAAGTGTTAACATCTGTAGCAAGATTGAGTACAGAAATATGCACACTAACGTCAATATTAGGTATATTTACCCTGAATGAACGTTTCAGTGGTATTCCCCGAGTCTGATTCAGCTGATGATGATAGGGATACCCATTGAAACGGTCAAAAAGTATTTTACAGGGATTCTGAATATAATCGCAATGGAGGGGTTCATCATTATTAAGAGTATTGTAAAATCGAGGAGAATATTACATTATTTTAATAGAATAAATGCCAGGACTATAATATTTTAACATTATACAGAATATTATCGTTATATACTGAGACTGTTACTTGTAGTTTGGACGTCAACCAACAATTAATGAGCTGATAAATTTATACTTACAGTCTCTCCCTGTAATGCTCAGCAGTGTAGAGGGAATTATGGGAAATCGTGTTCTTGCAATTCTTGAGTCCTCTTAAATCAGGGGTAGAATCGGACATATACCATTAAGGCTTATTTATTCACAGAAATACACTTGTGGCTTCGTGCGCCACAACAAAATATACAGACTGATGTTTATTAACAGTACCTTTACATGAAGAATTATGGCACAGGACTCCTAAGTATATAGCAACTTGACAAATCCATACTACCGATCGCCATTATCGGAATCACCCCGATAGCATCCTGTCATTTCAGGTCTTGCAGGCAGAGTCTGCTTACACGGTGAACATAACGGCCACCTTAACAAACCTAAGGCCCCCATATAAGCTTTATTCTGATAGGCTAGAAAACCTAAATGTTTCCTAACTCTAATACTATTGGTTGATCATTTCAGTCTACAATAAAAGGTGAATATGATTTTTTGTTCATAATTCTTCGTGTTTTTTATGGGAAATCCATGCTAGAGTTATCCCGTACACTCAAGACAATACAAATAACGGTACCTTCCCTTGTGAGTCGTCTTATCATGATTACAATCTGAAATGTCATTGAATTTAATACCTGAGCCAAATTCCTATGAGCCTAACACTGGTTCCTGTCTGATTTCCAGTATAATAACTTGCAATTGGAAATATTCATTTCCATAGTTAACAATTTCTTACATGTAATATTTAACACCTTAATGCATTTATTAAGTATAATAAATGTATTACACTCTACCAATTAATATTTATAATATTATAAATATTAACTATAATTGTTTGGGACTGGACGGAAATAATCCGGTCCGTGAGGAGCAATGTTTGAGATCAGGCTCGTGAGAGGACCAATGTTAGGGATTGGACGATAATATCCGTGAGAGGATAAATGCAGGATAGATTAATAGGGTAGCTTCATGTAAGGATGCAAATGCACAAAGTCCTTAAGTGAATATAGCAAAGAGGAATAACATTCTTTGAAACAAAATCTATGCACTTTCGTGCGCGTTCCTACTATTATTATTATTCATGTAAGGATGAAACAATGTACATGTGAGAAGTATAAAATTTCGGAGGACCATTTAGAGCAAGAAGGGACTATATCACGAGGACACTGGGTACAGAGATCAAAGGAAACATATTGGTTAAACAATCTAGAATGTAATGAAATACTTGCACTTTATTAATACTTGTAATCACTCGAAGAAATAATAGGTGAACACTGAATAATAATTGAATAAACACGTTGAAACAATGAATTGGAATTTGGCGCGAACCGGATTGCACCACTAGAAGTAATTTAGTAAATTTTGTAATTTACTAATGAATTATATCTCAATTTAACGGTAATAAAATTTGTTGTAGAATGAATGTATTTTAAGTTATTAGCACTTGATTGTTCACGTTTTATAGCTTCTTGGTGAGTGATGACGTCACACGCTATGTACTTACTTGGAACTAATAAGTGAATCTAATGAACTTGTAATACGGCGAATAAGTAAATTATGTATAAGTAATTTACTTGAAATTAATAAAACTTATAAGGAAGTTTTATTCCAATGATTTCTAGTGAAAATACAAAGAGCGCGAACTGGCTTTTGTTACTAGAACCGGAGCAGTTTCAGACCGTGACTTGATCGTGTAACTGCAGGCTTAATACTGATGAGGCTTCCTGACGCTCTTCGAGGCGTCCTTACAGGGGGAATACCCGTCACAAAGAACTCGTGATCAGGATATGATGAAATATACGCCTACTCAACTTAATACTTGGCGCAAGAACACCTAGCGGATGATTTGAATTAAAACTATTCACTGCACATAATAAATATGCTGGAAAAACACTTAGCTTGCGTGAACATACTCCGCGCCTTTGACGAATAACGTCAATAAAAACATAACAGGAATGCAAGCTATAATGGAAAGACACTTGTATGTACACAAAACAAGCACTGATTCTAATTGGATGTATACATGTGATATGTGTTGGAAAATTACTTCTTACATATATTGCAAGAATATGATATTGAATAGAAAGCACTGATTTCACTATTTACATTGAAGCACACGACACTCTTGAACTGAAAGACAGAGAGAGATCTTTCAAATAGCAAGATTGATAGAAAGAAAAATACATGTAACACATCTCGCAAGAGTACGATTTGTTACAGAGATAGATGAGAAATGGACTTCAAGTGGAGAATCTTGAATATAAGATCATAGAAAGTGTCATATGCTACTCGTCTTGGGGTAGAGGACACACCTTGACTATGGGCCGCTTATATTCACCACTGGAAGTGCGCACAGTAATCACTCGAACCAAGCCGTCTTCTCCCGGATGAGTAGCGGTGATCACGCCTAACTTCCATTGAAGAGGAGGAATGTTGTCTTCCTTCAAGATGACGACAGTACCAACTTGAATGTTGTCACTGGAACAGGTCCATTTCTGCCTTTGTTGTAGTGAGTGAAGATATTCGGATGACCAGCGTTTCCATATGTGTTGCAAATGATTTTGTAACAGCTGCCATTTTTCTATATACCTCTTATCTTCCGTAAGAGGATGTGAAGGTAGAGAAGTGAGAGGTTCTCCAATTAAGAAGTGACCAGGAGAAAGGTATGACAAATCAGCTGGATCATCATTTAGACGAACAAGTGGTCTAGAATTCAAGCACGCTTCGATTTGAGATAGAAGCGTAGAAAGCTGTTCATATGTGAGAATTTGAGCTCCCATAACTCTCCTGAGATGAAACTTCATAGATTTCACTGCTGCTTCATGTAAACCACCGAAATGGGGAGAATTTGGAGGAATGAACGACCAGCTATAATCGTGGTTTGCAGTGAAATTTTGAATTGTAGTTTGAAAGTCTCTTGACTGCAATAGCAATCTGAGCTCCCTTAATTTGTTGTTTGCTCCCACAAAGTTAGTGCCATTGTCACTGAAGATTTCTTTACAGAGTCCCCGACGTGCTGTAAATCTTCGTAGGGCTGCTATGAAGGCATCTGATGTTAGATCAGAAACTAATTCAATGTGAATGGCCTTTGTTACCAAGCAGACAAAAATAGCGATGTAAGCTTTTACAGTAGTTTTACTGCGTGGAGCCCCATATCTTATGTTGAAGGGTCCAGCGTAATCGACTGCGGTGCGGAGAAAAGGTCTAGCAGGAGTTATTCTATAGCTAGGAAGATTTCCCATTAATTGTTGAGAACTTTCTGCTTTTAGCTTGAAACACGTGAGACATCTATGCAAAATAGATTTTACTACTCTGCGAATACTAGGTATCCAGTAGGCTTGTCGTAATGAAGCTATAAGCAGCTGATGCGAAGCATGTAATAGCTTGCGATGCTCATATTCTACAATCAGAACTGTTAAATGATGTCGGGATGGCAATATAACCTGATGTCTTGCATCATGTGTAAGATCTGATTTCTCCAACCGTCCACCCACTCTTATAACGTTGTTCTGATCTAGGAATGGAACTAATGCATGGATAGAGCTTTTCACTGAAGTTTGCTTGCTGTTGCTAAGATCTTTCAGCTCTTGAGTGAAAGCTTCTTTCTGAGCAATTTTGACACAAACTTGTAAAGCATTTTGCAATTCTTCTGCTGCGAGAGGTCCATGATATTTGTTTTCATGACGGCAGGCAGAAATAAATCTATACATATAACAAGTAACTCTCTGCAGGCGCTTAAGATCAGAAAATCTTGTGAGAAAACTATCTTCTGCTGTTGTAGCCGCCATACAAATAGTAACCAGTTGTTCGGAAGACTCCTGAATGGTTAATTGTTTTGGTTGTTCAGGCCATGATGTTGTGTTATGAGCCAACCACTTAGGACCGTGCCACCACAAATCAATATCAGACAATTGTTCAGAAGATACACCTCTTGAAACGAGATCAGCTGGGTTGTTTTCTGTAGAAACATGTCGCCAGGCTGCTGTTTCAGAAAGTTCTTGTATTTGTGACACACGGTTGGACACAAATGTTTTCCACTTTCGTGAATCTGATTTTATCCACGACAGAACAATAACTGAGTCTGACCATAGATAATTTTGTGAGGTTTGAATGTTGAGGTCATTCAAAACTTTGTTGTACAGTTTAGATAGCAACAATGCTCCACAAAGTTCAAGACGTGGAATGGTTTGCCTTTTAAGAGGGGCAACCTTAGATTTGGAACATAGCAAGTTAATTGTAACTTCACCTTCACTGTTCACCGAACGGAGATATATGCATGCACCATAGGCCTTTTCTGAAGAGTCACAGAAGCCATGGATCTGTATATCTTGAAGGGTACCATGTGTGAGAACAAATCGTGGAATACGCATCGTGTGTATTGTACCTAAAATGTCGCAGATCTCAATCCATTTCTCTGCTATGTGTGAAGGTACCTCCTCGTCCCAACCAAGCTTTTCAATCCATAATGATTGCATGAAGATTTTGGCATTGATAACAATAGGACTGACAAGGCCTAAAGGATCAAAAATGGAGGATATGACTGATAGGATAGTACGCTTGGTAAGTTTAACTCGAGTATGAGTTTGGAGAGAAGGATGGGATTGAATCTGGAAATTATCAGTTGCAGGATGCCATAGTAAACCAAGGGCATGTGCATTTTCACTGTTATCAAGAGACAGAGGCAATTGGGTCTCTCGATAAGATGACGGAACAGATTCCAACAAAGCTTCATGATTGGAGCACCATTTTCGCAATGGAAATCCGCCACTGTCAAGCATGAGGATTAGTTCTTCTTGAAGGCGTAGCGCTTCTTGAAGATTATCATGTCCTGTCAGGCAGTCGTCCACATAGAAGGAATTTCTAACAGCTTGGGAAGCAAGAGGGTATCTAGCTTCTTCTTCTATCGACAGCTGATGCAGGGATCTTATGGCTAAAAATGAAGCTGATTTAGTACCATAAGTCACGGTAGTTAATGCATAGTCTTGTATGGGCTCATTTGCATTAGAACGCCACACAATCCTTTGAAGATTCTGGTCGCTTTCGTGCATTTTTATGCGTCGGTACATTTTAGAAATGTCAGCTGAGAATGCATATTTATAGGTTCGAAAACGAATTATAATTGATGATAGGTCATCTTGCACTGTAGGCCCTAATTTCAGAATGTCATTTAGGGACTTGCCTGAAGATGTTTTTGCAGAAGCGTCGAATACGACTCTGGTTTTGGTTGTGGTGGATGATGGTTTTATCACAGCATGATGTGGTAAATAAAAGCATTTTTCACCTGGCTGAGGGAGTGAAACCCTTTTCATGTGTCCCAATTCTTCATATTCTTGCATGAACTTCCTGTAGTCTTCTTGCAAGACAGAATTGGTTTGGAATTTTCGCTCCAGATGCTCTAAGCGTTTTACGGCTTGTTGCCTGGACTCTCCCAAGGAGTCTTCAGATCGATTCTTGGGTAATTGCACTATAAAAGCACCGTCATCTGCACGAATAGTGTTTTGTACGAAGTGCTCTTCACATTCCCTTTCTTCTTTAGTAAACACTGGTTTAGGAAAGTCTTCTAGTTCCCAGAATCGTCTTAACTGTGTATCAACATTATCAACAGTCACAAATAAATTGTGTTGAGCGAATGTGACCTTCTTGGATTTGATTGCCTTCTTGGGAATAGTTCCACTAAGTATCCAACCTAGTTCCGTGTTACTAAGAATAGGGTTATTAGGAATGACTATTCTTTCATTAGTGAATAGTTGGTAAAACAAGCTAGCACCAATGAGAAGCTGGACATCACCAGGGATATAGAATTTAGGATCTGCCAATGAAATTTCACTAGGAATATTGAATTTTGTGGGATCAATACGGACTGAAGGAAGTTTGTTTGCAATGTGAGGGATTACTAGACAACTCATTTCAGCCTGGAAATTCTGGATTCTGGATCGCAGATTAACCTTAACACTGTGATTGCAAGAAGAGGTGCCATTAATACCTCGTATCTGAGTGTCGACATCTGTGGTTGGCAGCTGCAACTTCTTGGCTAAACCTTCAGTTATGAAGTTCAATTGGCTTCCTGAGTCCAGTAACGCTCTGCATAACACTAAATTTCCTTGTCTATCTTCAAGATGCACTGCTGCTGTTGCTAATAAAATCTCCCTTTGGTTGGAATTTTCTTTTATCGAACAATAACTAGCAGGTACATTATCTGTAGATTCAGACGGTTGATGTGGTTGTCGAGGAGCCTTTTTACTGTCTCGTGTGTTATTATGTAACAGTTTGCTGTGTGAAGCCTTTCCACAATTACAGAATGACTTGATTTTGCAATGGTCTCTTTTGTGACCGTTGGAGAAACAGTTTGCACATAAACCTTTGCTTTTCACAAAATCCCAACGTTGATCTACACTCAACTGTGAAAACTTGTCGCACTTATATAAATTGTGACTTTCCTTGCAACAAGGACATGTATCACCTTTGATGGCAACATAAGATTGACGAGTCGTTTTTACAGATTTCTTTTGTGTATGTCTTTCACTTTTTTCTTTGGATGGGCTTGACACATTGTTAGAATTGGATAGCACTTCTAAAGAATGAGCCTTGGCTTCTAGGAAGTTCATCAACTCTTGAAGCGGTGTGAACCTTTGTGAGTCAATTTTGCTTTCCCATTCCTTGCGTGTAGTTTCACCAAGATGATCCAATATTAATTGAATGAACATGACTTCGTGTAATGGGATTTCAATATTGAGAGCTTCGATGGCGTTAAGATTGCTTTGAAACTGATTTAGTAAGTTTCGCAAGTCTGTAACATTTTCATCTTTCATTATTGGTAATGAAAGTAGATTTTTTATATGAGCTGTGGCAATAACTCGAGTATTATCATATCTTGCACACAATAAATTCCATGCTATTGGAAAATTCTCATTCGTGACTGGAAGATTCTGAAGGAGCGCGTGGGCTTGTCCCTTAACAGAACTCAGCAAATAATGGTATTTCTGGATGGGATCCAATGAATCATTGTTCACCACTAAACTACTGAAAGTGTCGTGATAGTGTTTAAAGTTAGTCACATCCCCACTGAATACAGGAATTTGAATCCTTGGAAGTTGTATATTTCTATTGTTGCATTGTGAAGCAGAAGATTGACATGTGTGATGAGAGTTAACACTGTGATTAGATCGTTGACTGTTCACAGAGTTCGCACTATGCACTTGCTGCTCGTGTAGAAATAGAAGACCACTTAACTTTGCTTTAAGCACTTGATAATTGTTTCGTATTTCTTCATAATACTGCATATGACAATCTATTTCATCTTCGGCTTCAATTAGAGATTCAATTTGAGCTTGTAAACACTCAAACTTGTCCCATAGCTCCTGAATACTGTCATATTCAGCTTTAAGTCTAAACACGTCTACTTCTTCTGTAACACTGTCACAATATTTCTGAATCAATGTGAATCTTCTTTTAAGAAAACCCCTTTTCTTCGTTAAATCTCTCAGTTCACTTTCCATGATGAGATGATAAATTACTTGTAATTGAAACTTGAAATTCTACCACTGCTGCACGATGATGCATGTATTAACTGTTCACTGCTTTCTTGAAGTTCGCTAGTGACCGGAATCCCACGATGAGTCGAATCACTGCTGCTATGATGCTGTCTTCGATGCGAAGTTCAGGGTTGCTGGAACTCACGAACTGACCGACGCGGAAGCACAGATGAATGAGACGAACTCGAGAAACGGTATTTGCGAATACAAGTATGTAAATATGATTGTTCCAATATGATCCTGCCCGTAAGGACCAATGTTTGGGACTGGACGGAAATAATCCGGTCCGTGAGGAGCAATGTTTGAGATCAGGCTCGTGAGAGGACCAATGTTAGGGATTGGACGATAATATCCGTGAGAGGATAAATGCAGGATAGATTAATAGGGTAGCTTCATGTAAGGATGCAAATGCACAAAGTCCTTAAGTGAATATAGCAAAGAGGAATAACATTCTTTGAAACAAAATCTATGCACTTTCGTGCGCGTTCCTACTATTATTATTATTCATGTAAGGATGAAACAATGTACATGTGAGAAGTATAAAATTTCGGAGGACCATTTAGAGCAAGAAGGGACTATATCACGAGGACACTGGGTACAGAGATCAAAGGAAACATATTGGTTAAACAATCTAGAATGTAATGAAATACTTGCACTTTATTAATACTTGTAATCACTCGAAGAAATAATAGGTGAACACTGAATAATAATTGAATAAACACGTTGAAACAATGAATTGGAATTTGGCGCGAACCGGATTGCACCACTAGAAGTAATTTAGTAAATTTTGTAATTTACTAATGAATTATATCTCAATTTAACGGTAATAAAATTTGTTGTAGAATGAATGTATTTTAAGTTATTAGCACTTGATTCTTCACGTTTTATAGCTTCTTGGTGAGTGATGACGTCACACGCTATGTACTTACTTGGAACTAATAAGTGAATCTAATGAACTTGTAATACGGCGAATAAGTAAATTATGTATAAGTAATTTACTTGAAATTAATAAAACTTATAAGGAAGTTTTATTCCAATGATTTCTAGTGAAAATACAAAGAGCGCGAACTGGCTTTTGTTACTAGAACCGGAGCAGTTTCAGACCGTGACTTGATCGTGTAACTGCAGGCTTAATACTGATGAGGCTTCCTGACGCTCTTCGAGGCGTCCTTACAGGGGGAATACCCGTCACAAAGAACTCGTGATCAGGATATGATGAAATATACGCCTACTCAACTTAATACTTGGCGCAAGAACACCTAGCGGATGATTTGAATTAAAACTATTCACTGCACATAATAAATATGCTGGAAAAACACTTAGCTTGCGTGAACAATAATATTTAATTATTCTCAAGTTTAATATAGTAGTAATATATCTTTATTATAGGCCTGGTCATATTAAACCATTACAATACGTAATCTTTTACTGAGATTTCATTGTAAAGCCATAGTAATGTTGTTGACAGTATCATACATACGAGTTTTTTAATCATTGTAGTCTTAGTTTATTTTGTGATACAAAATAGAAAGAACTACCATTGGCAAATGACATAAAAATCCTAACCTTGCTCATACCAAAGCTACAGCATGAAATCATTTCCAAGGACAAGTTCAAGGGAAAGCCCTAAAAATTGTAAACAAATTAAGTACAAATGGTTTTAATGAATTTCATGTAAACAACTGTTTACTTACACATTATCAGTTCCTGGATTACATAGCTTGAGCTTAGGCCTATATTAATGAAGGTATACGTTATAAATGGTAACTGAACTAGTTAAATATTATATTAACACTTAATTTTAATTATTATGTTATAAATGGTGTTTTCATAGGACTGGAAGGAGCTGTGGGTGGACGAGGCATACTGGCATCTGCTGTTCTCTGTGCTGCTATTAGTCATAATGATTCTATGGAGGCCGACGAACAACAACCAGAGGTACGCGTTCACACCTCTCCTGGATGCCCCAGAGGATGATGAGGAAGAGGACGAACAATTTGTTAATGATGCATTTGGTAAGGAGTTGTACCATCTGTAGCGCCACAGAGTTTAGTTTTAGTTTAGTTTTTATACACTGGTTTAGCCTCCTCCCTCAAGTAAAATAATTTACATAAGATTATGTAGAAATGATTTTAAAATTAAAAATGAAATCATCATGATTTGCAAGAGTCCTTTTGGTAAATTGAGGTCTTGATCATGATTCGATGCAGCAGATTCAAGGCAGTACCCGAGATCTTTGTGATTTCTAAAGCAAAGATCAGGCACTGTCTTGATAGACTTTATTGCCACAAAAGCAGAAGACTACGAAGATTCTATTTGTTGGAACCAAGAGTTTTAAAATGTAGGAAATGGATGCATTGTTAATTAACAGAAGGGAACAGCAGTGACATCTGGGGATATCCTCTATAATGTCTGTAACATGCTAGCACCTTATTTTTACATTAACAGGCTCAGCCCGTAAAATCCCTATAGTATAAAGCCACATAGCTGACTGGCTGACTCACTCACTCACTGACATTAATGTTTGCCCAGTTCCAGATGAGCTAGAAACTTGAAATTTGGTACACATATAGCTTTTAGGCTGTAAACCACAAAAAAATTCCAATTTGTTTTTTTTTTTATTTATTTATTTTTAAAAAGCCCTAAAAACCCCCGAAAAAGGGCTCGGTTTCCATGGCAATGGTATTATCAAACAGTGTTCACATAGGGCTCTGAAAGGTAATAGCCAATACAGAAGACTAAATGCACACACTCAATCTCCCATAGATCTTTTAAAAAACCTTTTCCGAGAACCTCAGTTAACGAAGCGGTTAAACTTTGAGAGAGTTCTGTTAAACAATGTTTATGATCCAAAATAACATAAAAATATAAAGTGGTCCAATATTTAAAAACTAATTAATGATGCAATTTGTTTAAAATTTCTAAGGGTTGCTTTGATTGGGTTTATCATCATATTTTTTTTTTTTTTAATATGGCATTTTCGAAACTTAGTCACATAAAATCAGTTCAAGGAAATTGCTAAATTTTGTGTTTCTCCACAGGAGTCAAAATGAGAGGCTACAATAGAAGTAATTCCCCAAGACCCAAGTCCACGAACAATGTGGTAAGTATCAGTTAAAGACATTAGCTTCTGTTTCAGATCCTGTGATGACGTTAGGTTTTCCTGAATAGGAAACTAGCTTCCACATTATAATGTAATAAAGTTCTTTAATTCTATCTATAAGTTTAAGTTTAATTTTTTGCTATGGTGTAGTGTTTTATTTTTCATTGTAATTATTATTAAGAAGCGAGTAAGCTTTATCATTTAGATAATCTTGTAATCAATATTGTTCTGTATGTAGTTTATAATCCATAAACCTCTCTACCATCTGTTGGGCTCAGTTGGCATGTAGTCATGTTTGTGAAATGGGCGACAATTATACAGTTGATCCCACTCATATGGCCAGGCTGAGATGGCGATCACCAAATTGTTGAGTTTAGTGGTATAAATAAATAAAGTAAATTATAGTTTACAGCTTTCTATGAAATATTTATAGTAGGCCTATATCATACCAGGAATTGAATGTATTTTGTTGTACTTTGCAGGAAGATGATTTGAAGTGGGTGGAAGAGAACATCCCAACTTCACTAGCTGATACGTAAGTGCTCATATACAGCTTTTTAAGTTGCAATACAGTTAGCTTTGACAAATAACACTATCCACATATTCCTTCACATATGCTCGTCACACTAGACCTTTGTTCTTCCATAAGCCCTACTTAATGAATCGATCTGGAGCTTAACTCGGAGATTGATTATAAAAATAACTTCTTTTCTGCATATCATAATTGTGATTATCACTGATTAAACAAAAGCATTCTGGCACTTTGTTACATCAGTTTACCTGATTTCTTTTTTCTTCTTCTTTTTCCTTTTTTTTCTTTCTTTTCGTTTAAATTGTAAGCTAACTTTAAAATATGCAGTAGATGTGTGTCCTCCTTACTCTCTGATAATAGTACAGTATTTACCCGTGTAATAGATCCACTTTTTCTCAGACGTTTGTAACAAAAATCTTGGGTGTGTCCTTTAAGCAAGGAAAAAATTTTAGTGAAAAAAGATGCACCAGCTAACTATTGATAGCATACCTATTGATATATCGGCCTAGAGTAATGTATCGATTGTGTTGCACTAGGGTGGCCAGACGTCCGGCTTTTGGCCGGACTGTAAGGCTTTTTGCTAAGCAGTCCTCCATCCGGCACGGCTTTATGCCAGACGTTGATTTGTCCCCTTTTCGTGTCTCTGATGGATCGGTAAAGCATATTAATAAAATTTGTATTTTCCCGTATCTTCCTGCCAACCCTAAGGTTGGCACGCTTGTCGATAGGCCTACTATCATTTGTTTAGTTGGTGCAGCGGAAAAATCTTAATCTATTCCTAAGGATGGCACGCTTGTCCGTACGATGATACCGTACTATAATTTATTTTATGTAAATGCAGTTATTAAGTAAAATTATAGTCAGGGGTATACCATGAAATATCTACTGTCCAGCCGTCCATGCCCGAAGTTTTATACTATGCTAGATTACCGAAGAAGTGTGTCCTCCTTTCTGACATTTTAGAAATGGCCACCCTATGTTGCACACACGATCGATAGTGAACAGTTGCGTAAACAGACAAGAAATAACACACACATTATGTTCAGACACTGTCAAATTCTTGTCCAGTGGCTATGTTACCTTGTTCTTCTGCGAATTTCATAACTTTAGCCTAAAACTTGCTGTATAACGAATATTTTGGTTGGTTCTTATGCATTGTCCAAACACAAGTTTATCACCTCAACTGTCTACTGCAAATGTGCTAAGAGTACTGGGATATTAATCGACAATCATTGAATGTTATTTTGTGCTCTAATAAGAACTAATCACGTTTACTGTTTCCAAGCATTGTTGTTTAAAAACTTGAATTTAAAAATGAGGCCTTCCAATCTTAGTACTTCAGATATTATTAAAGCAATTTTTTGTTTAAAAATGAGGTGCAACTATTACGCAGGGAATTTTTATTTTTTTAACGTGAAAAGTTAATGCAGGGGCATCCATTACACAAGTAAATACAGTATACTTAGGTACAACAGGAAAAAACCCCAACCAGTTCTGAAACTGGTCATTTTCCTAGCCGACATTACACAATAACACATAATTAGCAGAAGTGTGTGTAGACACAGGGAAGGGCACTGAAAGGTACGTTTCGGTCTTATTACAGTACGCATTGAGTAAAAAAATATTAATAATGAATTAAAAAATAGATTTCTTCCCAGTTTCCTTGTTGCCAACATTATTAATTTGTATGTCCCTAAACAGTTCATGGACCCTGTATGCGAAAGCTTCAGCGGATTCATCTCATATTTTGGACTCTGCTTACATATCATCCGAAATACTTAATTCGTTTGCTAAAGGCTTATTTTGTGTACTTGATACATAAATAGCTATTTCTGTACACATTGTGAAATTACTATAATATTTCTTTTTGTGGTTTTCACAGGGCTTTAACAACTATGGATTCTGATGAGGTGAGGACAATATATTACTTTCTCATATTATACAGTATGCAACAAAATTTACAGTACTCGAGCTGTTTTTTATAATTAACAGGACGATAATTAATATGTTCAAAATGTGCGCCATCTTGTAGTAGGTAGTGTTCATAATGGTCACTAACAACACATAATGCTGATGCAACATCTCAACAAACGGATATGCGCATGTGAGCGGCGAGAAATCGAGTACTGTATATTTTGGCTCATACCATATATTTATGTTACAGACTACGTGAGCATTTTGCTATCTAATGTATAAAGACTTAAACTAACAGCATGGAAGTTGTCATTCATATCCTAACAACATTTTGTATTTGGTAGTAATTACTAGATTTTTACCTTTTTTCCCTCCTTACTAGCAAAACCAGTCATATTCATACGTTTCACACACATTAATTCTGTAGTACCTAATAACGCCTTAATGGGATATTTGGTCAAATTTATTAGCCTTTTTTGCTTGAAAAATCAATTTTTTTGTGCAGACAGACAAAAAACCTTTTGTGTTGAAAGTAAAACCACCTTTTAAATTAATATTGTTCAACCCATTGGTGTCCGAAATGGACAAGGCCAAGAGAGGAGGGATGAAAGTGACATTTCCAGCGTATTCCTTTTAAATAGTTATATCTGTAACAATCAGTTTCACATTATCCAAAGCCAAACATAAAGCATTTTTTATTCACCCAATTAGAAGCACTAATCCCGAAAAGGTTCAAATTTCAATACATTCTGTGCTATCTTGTGAATGCCGCTAGGCATGCGCAGTGGCTCATATCGGCAACTTCGACATTTTAGTCGGTCCGCTTTCCCCCCCACCTGTACACAATTTTGAGAAATACCATAAATCTATCATTTTCAAACACTGAGTATCAAGTCATGTTTTGTTTATAAAATATTATTTTGTATACAGAAATGTTCATTATATTCTCACCAGCATTTCCCTTTCAAATAATCCAATTCTTAATTCATGCATTTCGTATCAACAGCTTTTTGTGTTCTAACAAATCTTTGTATTTCATGACTTATAGTTATGAGTAGGGTTTGGATATTTATGACATTTCATATTTTTATCTTGATCTCCATTCTTGCAGCAGACACAAATTAAACATGAATTGCATGCTTCTTGTCCAAATTGGACTTTATATTTTGCATATAAAGTCACATTTTGTAGTCTTGGTTATGTTTTGGTCATATTTGTAATTTCACGTCATATTTCAGTTATAAATTTAGTAAATGAGCACAATTATTCGGGTGTATGTAGGCTACTACATGGTTGTGTTAAATTTGAAATTTAGTTAATAAATTTAATGTTTATGCCACTTAATAGGTACCGGTAACTTAAATTTTAAAATAATGCAACTGTTCATATTTTATAGGAGCAAATTCTTTTAAAATAGATGTTCATTAAAAGTAAAACTGTAAATCACCAAAATTGTTAAAAAGTGATTATCCGATTGAATTGATGTGATGTAAGAATTTAATGTCTTTAAACGTTTTAAATTGGAACATTTATTTTTAGAAAATACTTCATTTTATTAAGTCATTTTTAGGACTTTTTGGTCATATTTAGTCATTTTAAGGGCATAATTGCAGTCATATTTTCCACTTTTTTAGGTCATAAACATCCGAACCCTACTTATAAGATTTCTCAAATAACCATATATTTTACAAATTTTTTGTTTAATTTTTTTGCAGGAAATAATGACAACGAAGTTTGAAGTTTCCAAGATGCAGTAAAGCAATGTTCTTCATGTAGCTAGATGTGCGTAACAGTAGCTGTGACTGGCAGGAGGTAACGTGTGCATGTGTGAGAGCTTGTGTGAGTGTATCAAGATCAACATCCATCTGGAGCACAATTGTATTTTTCATTCTGTAGTAAGTTATTGCAGTGGAGTTTGTAGAAGTAGTACAAGAAATTGTTAATTCTGTACTGAAGAGAAATTACTATATATTCCTAACATAAAAATTCTTATGTTTCTATGGAGAATAGCACAGGAAATTCTTCTGTTCGCTTTTGAAAAGAAATTTACACTAGTCAGAGAAGTTAATATACGAGGTGGTACCCAAATTTCTCGAAATTCGCATGTAGCGCATAACCGAGTGGTAGTAGGAGGAAATGGAGCAAGGTGACATTTCATAGATCTCTTGTGAGTCATTATGCCAAGCGGCTTTGTTCTGAGTGTAGAGGCTTAGTATTTGTGAGCGTTTTTCCATTATTGCGTTTTGCTTAATTGTGATTTCACAATAACATCCCAGGGATGCATTGTGTCTGCGTGTAGTATTGTTTCAAACTCTGGAAAGCCTGCTACAACGCTGGAAAGGAAGTCTGGTTCAATATGAAGCTGATTCTGAAGATCCCTGCAGACTTCAGGTGGATCTTAAAAACTCCTTGACTTCCGTGTATCTGCCGCATCACGTGTAAACTTCCTGCCGATGTTTCGACCACCATGCCGTGGTCTTTATCAAAGCTACTGCAACTATTGTGGAACAGACTCCTGTATACCGTATATAGTAATGGTATGTTACTATATATACAGGAGTATACGGTATACAGACTCCTGTATACCGTATATAGTAATGGTATGTTACTATATATACAGGAGTCTGTTCCGTAGTAGTTGCAGTAGCCTTGATAAAGACCATGGCATGATGGTCGAAACGTTGGCAGAGAACTTACACATGATGTGGCAGATACCCGGAAGCCAAGAAGATTTTATGGTCAATTCGGGCCACGGAAGCCTACGATTACATATTCAGGTGAATGTGATGCTAGCACTCAGCAGAGACAGAATGAATTTTGCTGTAAAAATTCTCATGTTGGGTTCATAGGAAATAATTCTCTGGTAAGTGCCATACAATAGTCCAACAGCGCCCAAACAACACTGACATCTTTTAAAGTAATGCCAGTTGAATGCCGTCCAAAACAATCGTCATCAATTGATGTTTGGCCATGTTTCAACCACTTGAACCATTCATAGGTTAAAGTTAGGTTAGGGTTTGGCCTACAGCATCATCTCATGCGTTTCTATAGAAGTTTTCCCGAGTTTTGAAACAAATGTTTATGCAGACGCACTGTTCCCTCACATCAGTCATTGTGAAAATTACATTGTTGCCAATATGCAACAATGGAAAACTGCTTACAAATACTAAATGTGTTCACTCAGAACAAAGCCACTTGGCACAGTGACTCAAAAGAGATATATAAATTGTCACCTAGCTGGATATTCTTGTACTACCATTCGATCACATCTACTTATGAATTTGTGGAACTTTTGCGTACCACCTGTATGGCATTAGCTTTCCCGGTATTACTAATAATTAGCCCTTCCAATCTAATTGAGAATATTCATGGTGCCTGAGCTTCCGACATTAGGTCCACTGCCATATTCTAGGAGAATGTAAACAGAGTTAAAGGGTTCACCAGACTGAGAAAGTCTGGAACGAGGTGCATTCTGCCTCGTGGGGACAGCAAGAAGCTGCTTGATAAAGAAATAGGGGCTTCGATCAGAAGCGCAAATGACAGCTGTCGGAGTCAGTTTTCTAATTATATACCCTCCAATCTTGCCGTATACGAAAATTGAGGTGGATGAAGCAACAGACAGGTTGTATGCCCCTTTACGCCATGGGATGTAGTGCCAAAGAGTTAGCACTGTCTTGAGTAAAGTAAATGCTATTTTAGAGTTTTTATGGTAGAAATACCCTGTATTATGTCAAGGGACAGTAGTAGTAGTATTTTTTTTTTTTTATATCAGTAAGTAAGAAATTTTAAAAAACAGCTTTCCTTTTCTATAATTAGCTTTATAGATGCTTAAAATATCAAAATTAAGCAAATTATACGTACGAAATGATGCAAAATTTGTTGGATTTCACACAATATGTAAATAAATGCAAAGTACATTTCTTCCAGGTTGAATATCAAGGAATGTGTATGAAAATATTATTTAAAATTGTAGATGTTAGTGTTTGCTATTTCTTTTTCATTCTCTTAGTATCATACTCTCCTTTCACACTGTCTGTCGAGTTATCATTTATTATCATTTATTCTTATTGTTTTGGTTTAAGATATTAAACAGATGCCATATTTAATGGATGTGGTTGGGACTTCAGCTTGCAAATAACACTTCCGTATAAAAAACTTCTCTCATTAGAGGCTGCCACATGGACAAAGTGATACAAACAATAGAACTTAGGTGAAAATGAAACCTAGCGATAGGCCTATAGTGTAACTACATAGGCATGCCGTAATTAATTCTGTTTTATCTTCTAACATTGAAACTAAAATTTATTTTTATTGCCAAATAATGTAATCATTTTTGGTTGTACTTTTTTCATTGTCAAATGTAGCAGTCTATACATAACTTATTTTGCGGAATGTCCACCGAAACTGGAAGAAGTAAACACCGAAATCAGCAGTTTTATTTCACCAAAAAATCAGGCCCCTTACCATTGCTTCTCCCTAGCAATAGGTAATTACAGTTATTTTTAAAATAATGTAGCAGATTATTGAAATCTGATTTGTAAGTAATTCTCAGTTGCATGAGCTGATTTCTCCACCTTATCATACATATTACTGATATTCAACTGTTGTCCCCTACTTTTACCCCATAGGAAAGTTGTAGGAATGTTTGTGTATGTTTTTCTCCATGAAACATAAGAAATGTACCTGTATTGATGGTGCAATTACAGAATTATAGTCACCTGAAATCCAGCCCTTCTTTTCAAATACTGTATTACATTTATTAGTGGAAAAGTAAAACTGGCTGTTGTTTACTGCAGAATATCAGCAGAAATAGCTTAAGTATTGGCAGATCAGCAAATATTTCCTCTGGTTCTTGTATGTCTTTCCAAATGCCTTTATCTCTAAAATCCAGTTATCTTATTTCTGATTATGGAATTCCAATCCCCCCTGGAAACTTGTTAAATCTACAAAATGAAATCAGTCATACACTTGTATAATGGTTTCTCAGGCTTCCAACTGGGTCAGTAAGAGATTTGATTCCTAGCTTCTGGTAGCTTTAAAACACCATAAAATAATGAAGCTTTTATAGAGTGAAGCAATATACTATGTTAATTAAGTGAGATGGTTGACATTTAAACACTTTAGACTTCACTTTTACTTACATTTTTGCAGGACGTACATTTCATGGGCTTTGCTTGTCAACTGTCTATTTTCTGCTTGGAGAACACTGGCGCCTTCTGGTTTTGGTTTAACAAACTTCTTGATCAAGTTTTCTTCTAGCGGTATTTCAAAATTCATCAGTTTATCTTCATACTTTTCATATAAATCTTTTCCCACACTTCCAGATCTTTTTGTTTATTAACTGATTTCAATAGGTTGACTTCCTTACGGATGTGATGATTCTTATTCCAACAATGAGCTGCTACTGCTGATTTATCTATTTGACAGTTTTTAATATTCCTTAGGTGTTCTTTTATTCTAGTACCTATATTTCTTTTTGTTTTACCTATATATGTTTCATTGCATTTAGAACAATTTATCTGGTAGATACCTGCCTTTTTTCCTTTGGGTATTTTATCACAATGGTTGGTTAATTACAGAATTTGTTGCTTCACTGTATTAAGTTCCATTATCTCTTGATTCTTCATCATCCTCACTTGTTGCTTCTTGTGGCATTAAATCATTTGAATCATCATTCATATACTTTTTATACATTTCTTGATGCCTCGAGAATTCAAATAATTCCGATCTTTTCATTCAAGTACTCCCATCAATACATATAAAATACAGGCATATTTGAACATAGTCAATCAATCACAGCAGTCAGACCCCAGAGATCTCTGAAAGCTTGGAATTTATAAAACTTCAACTGTGCTGATAACCCATGAAGAAATCACCAGTTCTCTGTAATACTTGTCATGTGAAGTGTTAAGAATGGGATTGGCTTTAAGAATGCTTGACTTTGTTGTTCATGCACCATCAATACATAATACATTGTGTATATCTAAGCATAGATATAGAGTTGAAAGGAGATGCTCTAAAACAAGAATATTACTTCGTAATAATAAGACTGCTTCAAGTTGTCTCAGCTTAACTGTTCAACTGTAAATTCTAACCAAGGGACCTAGCTTCTCATACATCTCACTGGTATATTTAATTTTAAGAGTGTAAGACGAGGTAGTCTTAAAAACCATTATTAACACATAATAACACACTCTTTGTTTCATTATAAAGTATTGCATTGCATACCCAGGCGGCTTATTTTGTTAGGAGGAGAAATTTTCCGCCAGCTCAACCCATGCTTCTATTGTCAAGTCATGTCAAGTCAAGTTTATTCTCCAATTCAAAACTACAGTGGTACCTCGAGATACGAGTGCCCTAACATACGAGTTATTTGAGACACGAGCTGTCGAGCGAGCGAAGTTTTGTTTTGAAATACGAGCGACATTTGAGATACGAGGAACGGCCAGCTGCGACGCTGCACACGGCCCAACAGTTTACTGCGCCTCGTGCGTCTCGCGCATTATCCCACGTATTCCCCCAGTGTGCTTGTTTACCTCGCTGTCGAAGCATCTTTCTAAGTTTTTCTAGGACTTAGCTCTTTTTGTGCATTTACATACTTTATCACATTTCTTTTTATAACCATGGGTCCGAAGAAAGTGTAACAAATATGTATGTACACTTTATAAAACCAGTTTTTTTTGCTTTACATTCTCTTTTATTATGTTTTTATGGGAAAATAACACATTACGACCCGACCGAGCCCCCCACCACTACGAGAAACCTAGCGGCGGCATTAGAACTACTAGGAAAGTAGCGACGGTGGCGACATCTAGTAAGGAAATGGTGAAAGAGAAAAATAATTTATTATTCCTTTATTCTCTTCTTCTCTTCCTTTCCCGTCTCTTTCCTCTCTTCCTCTCACCTCCTCTTCACCCTACCTACCTATTCGAGACCTATTCCTAACAGTAAATTTTGGATCGAACGGGGATCGAACGCATGACCCTTAGCATCGTAGCCAAGAGACTTATCCGTTACGCTACGAAGGACAGTTGAGCAGTGAAGGAAGTTCCGGTATATTTTAGTTATCTAATTTAGTTGGCGCTAGCGAGTGTTAACGCAAGAATCAGGTTTTCTAATTTTGAGATGGTTTGTTTGTTATGAAAAGAGTAGTGTTGGTGCAAGGGAATTTTTCTGCATCAATTAACACGGCGTTTTTTAAAATTGGGAAATATTATGTAAATTTCGATTTTTTATATATTGTGAATTTTTTTTTCTTTCAAATCGGTGTTTAAAGATCGTGAAATATGATGTTTGGTACAAGGGTATTGCTTTAATATAATTCGTGAAATTTTATTTTGTTTTTATAATCGTTTTTAAACATTGTGAAATATTATGTATGGTGCAAGGCAATCATTAGAGTAAGCTGCGGCTTAACACAGGAAGCTGCATTACCGGCGCTTAGTAGCGGCCGGCAGCGGGGTAGATGCGCGCGGGACGATGCGCGGTAGGCGGAGGGGAAGCCTGCCTGGCGGAGAAGGCGACCGGGCCGATGGAAAGGGGAGCCGCTCGGGTCGCAAAGTGTTAACTTGCCGTTTTTATACAATATTTGTCATTTATAAATACATTTTTTCGTATTCCAAAAACGTAACAAAAACAATTGGGGGTAGCATTTTTGGGGCTGGAACGGATTAATGGCATTTCAATTAATTTCAATGGGGAAAATTGCTTTGAGATACGAGCAAATTGACATACGAGCAAGGTTACGGAACGAATTAAACTCGTATCTTGAGGTATCACTGTATACAGTTTCTGGTTTTGTCAAACAATACAAACAAAAAATACATGTTTAAGTACATGTTAAATACATGTTTAAAAACAAAGTAGTAGGTTGCAAACAGATGTAGTGGGATTGTAATCATTGCCTTAAGAAGTAGTTTGTAGTTAATTTTTGGGTTTGTAGTTCTTGCAAAATTCTTCATACTCATTGATCTTATAAAAGGAGTTAGATAATGTCATTGTACCTATCAGATCGTTACCTCAGTCAATCAAAATTTAAAAAGGTTTAGTGAGTCTTTAGAATTTTGTCTCACTTTTGGAGTCAAAAGTGGGTTTGCAAGATCTAGTTAAAGTAAACAACAACGTGTATGAATTGATTCAACTGAGGGAAGGAATAAATAATTAAATCGGCGTTTCTTTACGTTAATTGATCTGACCAAGTCAGTCTTGGTTTCCGCTTTCCAAAACAAAACCAACGTTGCAATATTTTCTTATTGTCACCACTGACCTCAGTTCTTTCCTCGCTGTAATCAATTCACACGTGTTATTGTTTACTGTAACTAGATCTGTACTCCACTCGGACTCAACGAGTAGCTGTCATTCTTACATTTTGATTGGCTGAGGCAACTAGCTGATTGGTGCGGTAAAAATAAAGAGCATGGGTTGAGCTGTTGGCAAACTTTTCCTCCTAACAAAAGGAAGCAGCATGGGTAAGCAAAGTTTAACTGGACTATAACTGCTTTCCTGAGAATTGGTATGAGCGATGACATGTCTTCCCAGTACTGTACCAGGAATGTAATGTATTTGTTCTTGCATCAGACGTTAGATTGTTCTTGGTTTGAAACAAAGTTTTTACCAAGAATCACAATTATAAGTGAGAGGTTTTGTAGTTTAATCTAGTTACAAAATTTATTTTTTAAGATTGTACAATGTAGAGAGTAGCAGGAGTGAGATGTGCAGGAAGTTTGGTGCTCTTAAATGTTATAGGGAATGGGCTTATATGTGTTAATTTTGTCTACATTTTTGTGCTTTCCTAGTGTTTTGTTCAACAGAAGATACTGCAAGTGATATATCCATGTAACAAATCTTCTCTGTTGGGTTCACAGATAATTGTATTTTTGTGAAAGCTGTGAGTACAATTACTTACAATCTGGCTCTGAATTGGAATACCAAGCTTTCAACAACATACTCTGTCACCATCATCAGGAACAAAAGAAATCAGAGGTCTGAAGAGACTACAGAGCATTGGAGGTCATAGCTAGGGATGCTGTATTTTGGTAAATTTTTTACATAAAGGTGGGATTAATTTTTATGTTACTTAGATTTTTAAAAATCAATTTTGAAAATATTTCACTTTAAAAACGTAACTGTCAGCTACACAGCACAAAATACAATTTTTCTGCAAACAAAATAGAACATGAAAATACATCTAACTTCTCATCAAAAAGCCCCACTATTCATGGTCAAAAACAATAATTTGTTGCCTTTCCAACTGTAGATAGACTAGAGCTGACAACAGATGTTGGTGTTGATGTCCGGGTCATGGTGACGCTTCACTCATGACTGTGGTGAGTGCATCTAAAGAGCCAATTCTCGTGGAGCGAAGTCTCCATCCCGTTGGCTGTTCATAAACTAAACCCTGGAACAACACGAGACTGAAGCTGTAAACAGCGAACGGGATGGACACTTTGCTCCAGGAGAATTGCCTCTCAAAATGCTCGACACAGTTGCAAGTGAAACATCAGGCCATGAAAACCTAAGACAAAATATCTAAAAAGCCTTTGTGTGAATGCATTGCCACCTTAACAGGGATTTGCTAGTCAGTGGAAAGCACACTGTTTGTCGGCAGAGCTTGATATT
The DNA here is from genome assembly GCA_964059195.1 of Ectobius pallidus. Classification (NCBI taxonomy): domain Eukaryota; kingdom Metazoa; phylum Arthropoda; class Insecta; order Blattodea; family Ectobiidae; genus Ectobius; species Ectobius pallidus. The sequence continues at coordinate 142,077,198 of CAXKWD010000006.1, forward strand.
CATAGCCCCTTAAAGTCAAGCGCAGTAACCATATATCTTTGTCGTAGATGTTGAAAATTATGTCCTTGCAGCGCCACATCTTTTAAGAAAATGTGGATTAACACTTGTTAATAATTCTTCTAAAATCGCAGCTGTTTCTCTCCTTATATTGTCTTTTGATTCTTCTAACATATGCGTGTTATTCAGATACACTTGATTTTTTATGGTCCCCCATAAATAAAAACCACATACAGTAAGATCTTGAGACCTTGTGGCCATAATATACTGATGTTTCTATCTTCAAAAATTTCCAAAATTAGTTCTTCTTCAATGAAGGTATGTGGATATTGCATAGTTATGATTTGCATGAGAAATCTATGTACTTAAATTTAAAGAACCATTATGAATATCCCACTTTGCTGGCAAACAGCATGGTTCCCGCAGCTAAACAAATCCCCATTGAGGCAGTCATGCTTCCAAACAAGGACTCTGTATTCTGTACTTTCAGCATGTGAAAACTGACACATATTGAGAAGTTGGTGTGCCCACATCGCAAAAACACATCAAATGCCAACAGTGTTTCGGCTGTACACTCGTCTTTCTTTTCTCATGATGATAGAGACAGCGTGCGACATGGAAAGTACTAAAGCTTGTGATTTTCCACTGAGTATAATGTGTGTAGTATTTATGTAGTCATTTCTATTTTAGTAATCATATTTTATGTACCATTCATCCCCATTCTCCAAGCTACAATCAGTCACAGTCCATAGACTGTGATATTTTGCACCAGTATTGCCTTTGTACACTAATAATAACAATTATACAATACAGTTACTAGAAATACTATAGTTGGGGTTTTTATACATTTGACACCCCTGTAATCTAATGAAATACTAGAGCAGTCTCCACTGCATTTTTCATAAACATTATAATAGTAGAAATAAATATGCTGATAAGAATATAGCTTGGATTGTGGGACTGAACAAGTTAAAATGTAGGTTTGTTAAATCCATACTCATTTTATTCCTGGACTTCTTGTCATGATTTAGAGATTGGTAGACTGTCACAGATTTGTCGTCAGTGTAGATTACATGTCATATCTTAGAAGTCCACATAGAGGCAAGGAAATCTAAGTTCAAGTTACAACAAAAATTGTGTAAATTAAAAAATCTAAGTTACAGGAAACAAGCAACAAACTTGCCAAAGATATAATAATTATATAGGGATTTAAAATTAACACTAAATTTCACTGTTGATATAGTTTACCTTTAATAGTTTTGGCAAACTTCACTACCATTTTCAACAGCTACACTAAAATTGCCTTGGCACCCTGCTGTGGACGCTGAATAAATTTTGAGATGAAGTCATCATTGGTCTGGATGTCGAAGTTTACGAGTTGGTTCTTTGAGTTGGTTGAAGTATCAGTGAATAAAAATCTTCTCCCTGACTGTGACCATGGACACATTTAAACAGTTCTGAATGCATATAGACTTCATACCCTGCATCAAAAAGTGGGCTGCTACCGCTGATCTAAGATGCAGAACATGAACTCTGTTAAAATGTGTCCATGGTCACAATGAACTTGCAATCTGCAAGTAGATTTTTTATTCATAAGAAGAAGAACCAACTCATAAACTTTGACATCCTGCCAATCATGACCTCATCTTGAAATTTATTCAAGGAGGGTGCCACAGCATTGAAGTAAAGTTGTTGATAATGATAGTTACAGTTGACAAAACTAATTCAGGTAAATTATTCCAAAAGTTAAGTTTAGTGTTATATAAGTTCACTGTGTTAACTTCCAATACCGTTTAATATTAGCAAAGAGTGACAAGGTTCAATTGAATAGATACATTCACATTTTTTATCTTAACTTAAAAGGTATTGGTAATCTCTTGGTATTCTTTTAACTAAATTAAAGAATAAAGCCCACTTAATAAAAAGTCACAATTTGTTCTGCCTCACAAGGGAACCATACAGGTTGTCATGTCGAAACCTACCCTCAAATTTTGCATATCGATAGGTCTTCATTACAAATAAATACAGTCAAAATATTAGCTGCTCATACACTGTAAGGGGGTGAAAACGTGTTTATGTTCCGGCTCACTTGAGTAGCCTGGAGGCTTCACTAGATCATTTTTAGATAATTATTTCTTATCATTTCCGCATTTTGAAACTATATAATCTGTATAGACGTTGAGGGGTTCGTTGTGATTGTTAGTGTGTGTGGGCCTTATAGAAGTGTGAACACTCGACTTGCATAGTTTTTTTCACCATGCACAGTAAATGCTGCAATATTGTCACATCTGACTCACCATTGTGGCACGCTCTGGGTAGAGAAGATCCAAACCCCTCCCGCTGAGAGCTATGTGAGGCTACTCAATATTTCGAATTTCCAGATTTGTAATTAATTTTCACCCGCTAAAAGTTTATATGAGCAGTTCATTTTTGGCATGTATCTGTCTGCAATGATGACCTACCGATGTTCTAAACTTGAGGGTAGGTTTCGACTTGACAACCTGTACAGTTCCCTTGTCAGTTGTGAACAAGGCTCTCCAGAAATCACAACAGAGGTAACTTGTGAATAGTTTGGATTTCTAAGAGGTACGTTTAGAGGCACTCTTTTTTTCATATTAATGTTTTTTCTTTGTAATTTTCAAAGGAAAAAGTTATATAATCTGAGTTATCACTTCACTTTTGCTCTGACATAATAACCATTATACAGTTTTAGTTTGATCGTGTTTAAAGATGCCAGGACTACATTATCTATTTTTTTAGCTAATACTTCACATGCCTCGTGCAGCCAGCAGTTGAATAGACATAGGCTAGATTCAACATTAGCATGCGGCTTGTGAAGACAGGAGGGAGAAGCAAGAGTCAGGCTGTATTTTACTATTACAGAAGCTGATTTGATGTGCATTTAACAAGCCTACTAGAGGTAGACATTTCCTATTATGTTGTGTATATATATCCAGAACTGAAGAAATAGTTCAGTGAGCCCATATGCCCAGTAACAATTGTAACATATAACATTGTAATATATCAAAACGTGAAAATGTTTGTATAAAGAATTTCCTTAATGTGTTTGTTGTGTATCGTGTGTGTGTGTGGAAGGGAGAGGATTATCTAGCACCAAGTTGCTGCTTTTCATTTGTTTCATGAGTTTATATAAAAATAAATTTTCACCTTCAAATAACAACCATTCATACTTGGATGGTTCACCACCAGATAAATCTCCAGTTAACATTTTTCCAGAAATTAGATTGGAAACATGTGCTGTGACATATTATTGTTAAAAAATACTGTAGAACCTTGAGAATCCCAACTAATTGGGGCTGACCTCTGTTCAGATTCTGGAAAATTCACATTATCCGGGAAATTCAGTAAAATTCTCTTGATTCCAAATGCAGTAGAGTATTAACTTTGGATGGTCTACACCGACCAACATGATGTTTATGGTGCAACATCGCATCTTCAAGCACATTTACTTCCTTACGTCAAAAGAAGATAATCACTTGTTTCTTTTAAGTTAGGAATAAGCATTAGCTTTGTTTCTAATTCATAATTATTATTTTCCTTCATTTTTTAATAATTATTTTTTCCTGATGTCCAGAATTTCAGAATATTTGGGTTCGGATTAGCAGGGTTCCACTGTACATAAAAACTGTTGGCGCCCATCCTCAGCTGATCTCATCTGCTGGTGTTTCGAAATTCATTACTCAGTATTTATTTTTTTAGATGTCTACTTTGTCCCAGATTAGTAACTCTTGTGGCCTTTCTAATGGTTGTATCACATTTTTTTGAGGAAGGGCATGAGATAGAGCACAAAATCATGTCACTAAAACCAGTAGAAAAGCCACAAAGGTATGGGAGAAGGTATTCATTCAAAAAAACACAAACATAGGTTAATGAATGTAAACCATGGCTCATAAATCCAGAAATGTTGACTTCAGTAGAGTAATAAATTTAAAAATACCAGCAGAAGACAGTTAGATCTGAAAGTGCATCCATTCACCAGATAGTTATCCTTCAGTGAAGTTTTGTGTGTGTGTGAATATTTTTTAGCAATAATATGTAAGGATCTACTGTGTTATTCCCAATATGAATGTTACCTTTATGAATATGGCTATTCATAAGATTGCGAAATATTTTAAAATTCAGTAACATATAAGTATGCAAACAGATCAGGGTAATTGATATGTTGATAAAGAGAGAAGTCCTCCAAGGATTCTGCTTAGTTGCTATGATTAATTACTAAGTCGCAGTAGTTACTAACAATGACAAATTGGCATTTACTAAACGTAAGCAATCATTTTGTGTATTGAAATTTGTAAGGATGTTACCCGTTATGTCTGTGTAGTGTCTAATTTCTGCATTGATATGAAACAAAGATTTAAAGTACAGTGCACGCCGGTTATTGTGATCACTTCGGGCTAATAATATTAACCGATTGATAACAGTAGGCGAAGGAATTAAGTGAAGGTTATTTATTCATATATAAGATAATACACTGCAAAACAGAATTTAAAATATTGGGTTTAGTTTCCCGCTGTACTGGATTTCCACACGCGATGTTTGGCGTTGGTATGCGGGCTCTGGCTTGCAGACCAACACTCCCATTGGCTGCCACCCTCTACATTTAGCTAAATAATCATAACACTAACCACATAGTTAAGTGTGCGAAGCTGAGGCAGCAGCCATAGTGAAGCGCCCTTGCATTTTCGAATAATATACGATACACTGTTTGTAGGTTTCGAAAATGTGGCATATTATATCTACCGGAGGTTTGTCAGACCCTTATCATGTTGGCAGCCCTGATTCCAGCACCACATGACCCATCGGCTTCTTCCCAGCATGCACCTGCGCTGTCTTGAGCAGCCGATTCTGGTGTGTGACTTTCTTTCTGAGCGCAATTTTAGGTTAGTTTTCTGTGAACTTCTTACCGATTTTACCCATATTTAAAATATTCTTAGAAACAAACTGTGCCTATATATGGATTCTAAATAATATTACATGAAATTTGGCCATTTCTTGTGCGTAGAAAAAATATGAACCAATCCAGAACAGTGGGAAACTATCCCCAAAATATTTATTTATAAAATAATATGTAACTGTGAATCATTGAACCACTCATAGGCTAATACAGTAATAGACTGCAATCAACTATTTGTTCAACTAGTAACAAAGTTTTAAATTAATTTTACTTTCCTTTATGATTGCATTAACCAATACTCCATACTCATTTACGAGTCACGAGTGTTTTTGGAAGTCTATACTGATCTTTGGTGAACACCGTGTAGCCAAACATCTAACGCCTGTCTTTTCAAGTCTTTTCATTTTACACTAACATCACTGCATGTTAACAGTGTTATCTTCATAAATCAACTTAACTGTGGGGTTAAACATGTTTTATTGCTTAAAAGAGAAAATTATGTAATGTCACCCCCTCACACTGGTCATCCTGTGAGCTGGGAACAGAATTGCTACCTCCAGTACGACACAATAAGGTTGAATTAGAAACGAAACCCTTAAAAACGAAATTTTGAATGATGTACAGTACTTGGAAATAAAGCCGCATAAAGGAAAATATGATAACATAAACAGAATCTTTGATCACAACAAACAGCATTTTTTCAATGTATCAATATTAATCCGTACGGGATTTCATAAAAGTGATAACATTACCCGACTGATAACATTATCTGTGATTACATTAAGTGGCGTTCACTGTAAATGGTTTTGCTGCCTTACTCATCTTGAGGACAAAGCAACATCTCTCCGGAAAAGTGAAACTTAGGCATATAGGGCACCGAAAATCCATGTGCAGTGCAAGACTCACCTAAGGTGTTCTGTGCAGTTTCGAGAGAGAACGCGTTTGGATCATTTTGCTTTGTAGAGTTCACCATCAATGGGAAGATTTACATATGTTACAAAACTGGCTTATACCTCAGCTGAATGAAGACAGCAATGATTACATCATTCGGCACAGAAGCTGCATCACATCATTTACCACAGACGTAGAAAGGATGCACAGGACAAGAAGGTGACACATTAATGAAGTGGCCACTGCAACCACCGGACCTAATTCCATGTGACATTTTCTTGAGGGGGTTGGTGAATGATTTTGTCTACGTGCCCTCATTCCCCACTGATCTGCAGAAACTGATCAACCGTGATACGCTGACATATGTATGAGGCAAGATGGATTACTGTATGGCTGTCTGCTGCGTCAGCGAAAGTGGACAGACTGAACATGTGTAAGGTTTGTAAAAACAAAAAGAACACTTGGAGAACTTCTCTTTATTTTGGTGCTAAAAGAAATTGTAGTGTAGTTTATAAGTACTGTAGTTACGAAGTTTTAAAATGCTTCACAGACTTGTGAATAGCTTGGTACTACAGTCTGATTTAAACAAACCAGAGCTTGAAACAGATCATTCAAAGCGGAGAAGCAGGAGAACTGCACTGTGGTACGAACTGTCACTAGTTGCAGGTTGTTTAAATCAGACTGTATGAGCTGTGTTAAAAGATGCAGTTGTCACCCATCCAATGTCCCAAATTAGCATGCCTAACTAGATGTTATCGTTAGTTCAAAGGAGCCTAAATTTGTTACATAAAATTTATTCTATTTATGTGCACGATCCATATCAAACTGAATTGGATCCACATATCAAGATAATCATGTAAATGCAGATCCATTTCAGAACGAATTTTTGATATGGTCCTCTAGAAAAGGAGGAATGGGCAGGATTAAAATGTAATTCATTTCCGTGTAAACGTTAGCTACCTCAATCGTGGTGCATGCGCATACACTTTCATGGGTTAGCCATATGTAACCAAGTACAGTATGAATATTTCAATCCACCCCCAGAATCTTCCATTTCAACAGGGAACATATCAAATTGTGATCAGATTCAGACTGATTTAAAGCCTGCATGTAAACTTTGAAAATATATTACTAATTTTCATGGGGGACATACAGCTTTGGGATGAAATTCATAGGTGAGAAATAGGTGAATTTCATTATTTTTTTCCTCAGTAATGAATTGTTCTGTAACCTTGCAATCTGACATACTCTTTATTGACTACTTTTACAATTGTATAGTGTTTTCAAAATGAATCAAACCATTACAGTTACGGGTAATTATTGTTTCAAAATGGCAGCCACGTTTCATTCACTGAAATGCCATTTCCTTGATAACTTCCACAAATATCATCAATATTTCTGAGTGATTATTTTTCTGTGTATTTAATACCATATGAACAATACTATGTACAATCATTCATTTAACATTAATAGTTTTTTAAATACAGTATATATTTTAATGAAAAAGAAAATCTAAAAACGAATGATTTTTTTAAAATATTTATACTGTACATATTCCAAGGATTGCAGATGATGTTGTTCATATGATGTTTGCAAATAGATAGAAAAAAGAATCACTCAAAAATATTTACATTTATGTAAATCATCGCAGAAACGGCATTTTAGTGCACGAAACATGGCTGCCATTTTGTAACGATAATAATTACCCATAACTGTAACAGTTGAATTAATTATGAAAATAGTGTGTAATTGTAGAGGTAGTCAATAAAGAACATGCCAGATTACAAGGTTACAGAACAATTCATTGCTGAGAAAACAAAATTTTTACCTACTTCTCACCTATGAATTTCACCCAAAGCTGTATGTCCTCCCTTAAATCTTATTAATGCAATTAAATTCACGATCATTTGAGCTGTTTAGATTCATTTATTAGATTTAGATCTTAAAAACTGGGAAGTCAAGCCAGTTCTTCGTAATCTGATATAATTCCTTGGATTTCTTGTCTGATTCCTGGATTATGGACATTGTACTTGATCTATGGATTTCTGCCCTTGTTAAGAGTTTCAGCAGCATGTGCGCTTGATCCAAGAGCATTCCAGGGAAAAACCTGTTGTTAACATCCAGGAGTTTGAAACGGCAGCAAGAGAACAAGTCAATCAGATCGATGTCTTGTAATATCAATTTCCATCGGAGAACACCCATTACAGGCACTTCCTCAGGATCAAGTTCGTTGCTGGGATCTCTCATTCTACTGAGGTTGTCTGCTTCTTTTTGGATAAGATCTCTCAACTTCAGGTAATTTCGATACAAAATACTGTTTCCAACATCTCTAAATCTTACGCAAACTCCACGCAGCAATGTGACTTCTCTAAAAGTGCAATATTGTAATATGTTTTCTAGTAATTCTATTGGCAAGTTATCTAAACTCATTATTAAAGTTTGTTCATCCAAATCAGTTTCTTAAAATCCAAATGGTTTAATAATTTTATATCTGAGTTGCTATATATGTAATGTTCTGAAGTCCTTCATAAGTGGCACAACTTACTTTTTCTCTGATAGAAAATTACGTGGCAAATAAAACTTCTAAGCAAAAGTAAGCCCAACTTGCCTGAAATGTTTCTATCATTTCCATGGTACCGATATCCAAAAATGTATTCTACATATCTTTGTCATATTTTGTATTTTGGTATTAAAGGCTACCTCTCCAAAAATATTAATAAAAATTGCAGCAGTGTAGTCCATATAACAAAGTCTTATTAACGCAATTAAATTCACGATAATGTCAGTTTTTGCCAATTTTTAAAGCCTCATTTAGGTTCTTTATAAATGTGTAATTGAAAATGATTAATACTTACTGGGGATGGGATATCGAATTAGTATCAGTAAGTGAGCATTCACACCGAAGTTGCATAACATGTGAATCGCACTACCTGGATGCAGGCTGCACATCGGGTTGCATGGTTCACAGTTTTGCATTCATACCGAAGTAGCAAATGTGATCTGCAATTTAACGCAAATTATATATTTTCACTTGAACTATTGATAAACCCATTTAAAATAATGTAATTTATCTAAAGAGGATATAGTTTCAGCAATTTTAATCCAGGCTTTTTTCATACTAGTTTCGATTACCATATCATATAGTCTACGCATGTACAAATTGTATGTTAAATAGCTCTCTTTCGAGCAGTTTTCATGACATCTTTGCCATAATCTACCGCTACACAAGCGAATATGTGTTGAATTTTCTTAAGAATGAGAAAACAGCTGAAAAGGCAACTGTATGCATGCATCATCCCGCGTAGCGTCGCATGAAATATGTCCAGATGTATCTTAAGAAATTAATGTCACACTCTGTGAGCTGCACTATTGCCATGCTACTTCGGTATGAAGACTTGAACTTGTTAATTTGGGATTTAAAATAAGTAGCGCACAACCTGCATCCAAGTATTACGACTCGCATGCTATGCTACTTCGGTGTGAATGCTTCCTTACAGCTGCTGTCTTGTGGATTGTCAAGGCTGGTCTACACATTTGATACAAGGCGCCTAGAATATAAATACTATTCAACTTGCATTTTACAACCCTCTTGCGGAAGTAAGGTGAGTACATAAATGATTTTATGTTTTGTATAATTAAATTTGAAAGGTTTTTTTATTAGGTAATTATATTATAGAATATTATTAGGTAATTATATCATAGAATAAAAAACCTAAAAGAACAAGGAGCGGCAGGGCTGTGGCCCCTAAGCTCTTCTCTCCCCCCCCCCCCCCCCCCCCCCCCATCTGGATCGATCACTGAAACGCTGTGGTAAAAGTTTGGCTGGGCCTATGGTTTAGTGACATTTCTAGCAGAGGTTTTGTTATAGTAACAACACTGGTATTAGTTTAGCAATAGCATTCTAGATTAATGCCGTTTTTCGTGGGCGTGTAATATTTTTTTTTAATTTCTATGATTGAAAAATGCGCCATGACAGTTCGTTTTTACGGAACTTGCCGTTTGCGGCAGCACTGTGTAGTGACGTCGATGCCAGTTCTCGATAGGTAATGGCCGCTCGCGAATTGAAAATTTTTATCGTGCTTAATTTCACACAATTCCGTGCGAAATGCATCTCTCCCCAAAACCGTTATATACCAGTGTGTAATGAATACATAATTTAGGAATTCAGGTAAGCAATACTTTCTCATTGTATCTTTCTTTCTGGCACCAGCATGTGCTTATACGACCCTCTGGTTTGGCACAGTGTGACGAGATTGAGCACATGGAAATATATTACAATCCTGATGGTGGAAAAATTTATAAATATTCAAAACAAGTAGCACATTCGTCGCAAAATAGCTTCCTCTAGTCATAAAAGCCGATACTCAACCACCCCGTAATCTGATGGTAGCTAGCTACCGGTATGCTTGTGACAAGAAAACGTGCAGTAGATAAGGTCGTGGGAGGGGGATGGCTAGTAAGGTGTGTTGAGGTTAAGGTCTATAGGGCTGTGTTCGTTCATAACGACATCCGTGGTGGGGGGGCGTGTAATACTATGGTGTTTGTGTTGGAGAGGAAAGCTAGCTCTGTCATTCTGTCAAGCAAACATACTGGCATCTTAGGGGTAACTATAAACTGTTTATTACAGTGTGCCAATATAAAACTTAATGTGCAGATTCATTACAACGGTAAGCATCAGTTGCGATGGCTCATGCTTAGCGCGTGAGCCTGGCATGTAAGCGGTCCCAGGTTCAAATCCGAGGGCGGGGGGGGCGCAAGGCTGGTACATATACCAGCCTTGGGGGGGGCGTACCATTCGAAGCCGGATGCAGGAGTTTTTCTCGAGGGGTATTCGTTCCACCAACACTCTTCACTCCTCCCCCTCATGGCGGTGGCGAGGTGGGCCCCCGCCAAGGGCGCAAAATTAACCATGAAAACCCCTGCATTTTTTAGACTGATGCAATTTATCAAGCAATAAAAATTCTACGTTAAAGGAAGAAATCTTTCAGGTTATTAAAAATTACTGCACGTGAACTATCTGTAGTATTATGCCGATTGTCTACAAACAAAAAACAGTCATGCAACGTTCTTTAATTTACACGATCGACAGAGTATGATAACATAAATCATGAACAGTATGGAAAGATACAATAAAAATTTAAAAAGTACGTTATTATTGAGATGAAAATGGTTCAACTATTCGAAAAAATGCTTTAACTTTGTTATGTATTATGTAATTTACTTTTGATACTAGATTTTATGATTTAATTATTTTTTAAATAGTTTAATCGTCTGAAAATAAGGTTTTAGTACCTTGAAAGTCCAACACTTAGTCCATTTTCAAAATGAGGTTTAGATTATCTTTGATAATAACAGTGTTTTTATAAAAAAATAATAAACAATTTTACAGAAATAAAAAAAATTGTTCAGATCACCCCAGTATTGGAGGGCGCAGATTTGTCAAACTCGCCAAGGGCGCAGAAGGATCTTGTTACGACCCTGCCCCTCATCATTGCCCCGTGTTTGTGGTCATTTAAGTTGATGGCAGTGGCGTAGCCAGAAAATAATTTCGGGAAGGATCGAAAGTGCCGGGGGGTATGGAATGCCCCCCAAGAAAGGGAGTGTTTGGGGGTTCTCCCAGGAGTTTGTGTTTAAATATTATAATCACATTTTAGCACTGAAAAACTAGTTAACAATTTGTTTACTGAAGACATTACTCTAACATGCCAGCTTATACAAGAAATCGTTACCTAAGTTAAAACACATAACTATTTTTAAGAAAAGTTAAATAATACATAACATGCCTACATTTACAAGTTCAGTAGGTATATTATTATTAAATTAAATATTTGATAAAACAACTTAAATAGAATTTTAGGCTTCGATCCTATCCCACTAGTTGCTGGATGGTGGGCCGCCAAGCTGGGTGCTCTATTTCCCAAGAGTTACCAAGGCACCTGCACACGTGGAATGGTAAAAGTATCTGTTGGATTTTGGGTAGTTCCCTGGAAACTCGGGGGGGGGGGTCGGTTGAGCTTGCACATCATTCCAACCCCGGGGGTAGGCAAAATGTCCGAAGTGATTAGGGTTGGGTGTCCATTCGTCCCATTTTTTTACAAAATGTCCCGAAAGTTGTATTGGGGACACTCAAATGTCCCGCTTTTTTTTGTGATTTTGATTGGCCAGTAAAGGTCTTGCTCATTGTCAGAACATACTTTAATGGTAAATATGTTACTTTTATCATAAATTATAATAAAAAAGGCACTTCTTGATAGAATACATTAAAGGTGAAAAGTACAGTGACAATGAGACATCTATTTCTGTGGAATAAATTTTCTAAACCAGTCTGCAGAAGAAATTTAAGAAGTCATTTGGGCTAATTTGTGTGCGTGAGACATAGGCACAGGCCCAACGAGAGGGAGGGGCAGCCGGGGCTACTGGCCCGGGCCCGAAAAGGGCCGACCAGGTTTTATTTTTTACTGTCTAAATTTACTCTAAAATAAAATTGGTTTTAAGTCAATAAACAGCTTAAGTTATATTTTATGTGTTTATTTTATCTGCATTGTCCTGGAATGCACCGTATAACGGTGAAAGGGAATTTATCAGTTAATCTGAAACGGATTATTCTTGAAGAAAAATTGCTATTTTTTAAAAGTAGAAGCAGAAATCTTTTTGGACTCAACAGTAGGCCTCTCTAACGTTCGGCATTTAAAATCATAATTTTCAAAAGATTAAACTGGTACATGCAGATAAAATTGTTCCTAATTATGACATTTTAATATATTTTTCCGTTTCGTGCCCGGCATCAGTTAACCGATTTGGTCCAATATCAATAGGCTTCGTCCCATGGGCGTTATAAATGGTGTACCAAGTTTTATGAAAATCCTATAAAGCGTATTTGAGTTATCGCGCTTACGGACAGACAGACAGTTCCTGTCTACCAGGCAATCTCATAAAGTATTATACCGGTACCATTCTGGCACTCATTAATTATGTAATATCATTACATAATCTTTTTGTTGCATACATTATAAAGGGCGAGTTGGGTAGTGAATTTAATATTTGACGGGGGCCCACGAAAATTTGTCCCTGGGGCCCTTCCTTTCTTTCCACGGCCCTGCATAGGCAAATTGTAGGCCTATATATTCCCTAAATTTTGCGATTGGGATTTTTGTCCCCTTTTTTCCTTTACTGCCCCAGGTTTTTTTAATTAAAATGGCCCGTTTTTATATAAACATTATATGGACACCCTAGCTTAGCCTGGTTACACACATGGCGTTTTTTTTCCGTCGCGGAGAATTTGCCGTCGCCGCCCAAAGACAGTAGTACATTGAAGTGAATTAGAGCTTGCACACGAGGCGGAAAAAAAACGATCGTTAAAATTTCCGTCGGCGGCAGTTTTGCAGCCGCCTGGTGCCACTGGAGCCCGACGGAAATTTTGCCGTCGCTTTGAAACATGCACCTGCATAAACAAACTTACGAAAATAAACAAGGGTCTTCTCGCAGTGGGAGATGCCAGATCAGCATTATGAAGAGGAAGACAATTAATTATTTCTGCTCTCTCTGAAGGGACTGCATAGAATGGTCATTTACATCATCATATCAGATACCGCAATGGAAGAAGAAGTACAGGATCACATAATCCATAACATTAATGAAAATTCATTATAACATAATTGCAACATTTAATATAATTAGTATTTTTAAAATGTGATATGAAACATTCATATAACTCCCTCTACTCTTAATATAGCCTATTCTAGTGTAGAGTACACGGCTGTATTGCAGTAGTGCGCATTCACTTGTATCTGCCTCGTTTCCAAGTCGCATTATTCGCGAGGCAAGACCAAAAAATCCAAGTCTATATTGTATAAAATGAATGGCTTATAACTAGCCTTCAGAGAATTTCTTGGGAAAAGTTTTTCAAATAGTACATATTACAATATATTATAGTAGGCCTACATAATAAGCATATAAAATTGTTAAAACTATTTCGAGAAAATTAAGAAAAATTAAATTTTCGTCAAATAAAGTGCTTGTAAAAATGAAAAGAAAGTCGTTGCCGTACCTCGTGCCGCATCCCTTAAGGATACACAATCCAAATAAAATCTTAATAAATGCACTCGAATACTTTTCTATAACCTAGGCGTGGCAGTACACCTTTCTTCAAATTCTAATATAGAATAAGAGGCCGTGTTGCAGAGTATAGGTATTCAGTTGTATTAGCCTGATGCAAAGCTTTACCGTTCACCAGATAAGATTGAGTTTCTGTGAACGATGCCTGCCTTGTAACTACCCGCCAGAAATATTTTTTCGAAAAGAAAAAATATTTCAAATAAAAGTTTAGCTCTTAGCATAAGCACCTCAATTACAAAATTTAAACACAATTTTTAAACCCCTAGTACCTAGTACTGACAGACGGATTAAAACTAAAAATTTGTAGTTTTCATTCTTTCTGGAATGTCCATATATTCCACGCGAATCATCCTAATAGCATGCTGTGAGAGAAGTGAGTGTGCTGTTTTGGTAGCTCACAAATCTCCTACTTAATACTCCCGCCGTTCGGTCTTACTGCATGCGGAATTGAAGCGGGCACTAAGCGACAGAGTACAAAGAGCGCCATGTCACGTGGGAGCAGTGGGTGGGGGAGTCCCCAGGCTTTTTATGCATACGACTGCAAGTGCAAACTTGAAATCTGCCAGTAAGAACTTCATACTCTTTTTTTTTTTCCAGAATAACCCCCAATAACTGCCGTAGGAGTCGGCATGCTGACCACATGCCCCAATCCTGCGATCTGGCTATTCAAAATGTGACACTTCATTGTTACGCTCATATTATTGGTAAATAATAATAAATAAAATAATATTTGGAAGAAAGCAGATCGTTCGTTGAAAATGTCACTGTTCGAAATAGTACCCACTGGTGTTTAGAATTGTATCTACATTTTCAAACGTTATTCTGGAAAGATTGATTGCCCTGACAAATTTTACAGCTGTTTACAGCTCATGACCATAAGACGGCGACGGAAATTTTTCCGCCCCGTGTGTAAACGTTTCATTTCTTTGGGCGGCGACGGCAAATTCTCCGCGACGGAAAAAAAACGTCATGTGTGTAACCAGGCTTAGGATCGTTCCCAACCCGCCTCCAGCCCTTCAGGGCCAATCCTAATCCGTACCCAGCTTCACTATAAAACAAGTAATTTTCTTGCAATGCAATTATGAGTTTTAACTTCACAATACAGAATAAAACCCCTTCTTACTTTTACAGCACACTTCACACCACCTGACTTACCTGATTTTATTAAGTGCTAGTATGGTACTTTATGAGATTGTGTGGGGGACGAAAAATGTCGGTCTGTCCGTGTGTCTGTACGCACCATAACTCAAATACGCTTTTTCGGATTTTCCTGAAACTTGAAAAACACATTTATAATGTCCATTGATATTGAACCAAATCGGTTCACCGGTACCGGAGTAATGCCCAATTTAGTGCCTATTTTAATAGATTATATTAGAAAGGCGCCATAGCTCAAATACGCTGTATCGGATTTCCATGAAACTTGGTATCCGCATTTATGACGCCCATGAAAAATACCCCATTGAATTTGAACCTAATCTGTTGACCGGTACCGGAGTAAACCCCAATTTAGTGTCTATTTTAAAGGCGCAATAACTCAAATAAGCTTTATCGGACTTTTATGAAACTTCGTATACACATTTATAATGTCCATGGGAAGACGTCTATTGATATTCGACAAAATCGGTTGGCCAGTACTGGAATAATGCCCAATTTAGTGCCTTATATGTTAATATATAAGAAGTCGCGATAACTCAGATATGCTTTATTGGATTTTCCTGAAACTTTGTATACCCATTTATAATGTACATGGGAAGACGTCTACTGATATTGGACCAACTCGGTAGACCGGTACCGGAGTAAAACCGAATTTAGTGTCTATTTTAAAAGCCTCGGTAACTCAAATACGCTTTACCGGATTTTTATGAAACTTGGTATACACATTTATAATGTTCATGGGAAGACGTCTATTGATATTGGATAAAATTGGCTGACCTGTTTCGGAGTAATGCTCAATTTAGTGCCTATTTTATGGTAATTTACGCATTTTAAAGAATTTATGAAATGCACATCAGTTATCATGACAACATAGCCTATTGTTTTACTGTGATCTTATAAGGCTTTGGCAATTAAAATACAGTTAGCTATGACAAATAACACTATTGCTTTACATGCGCTTATCCAACCAGAACGTAAAACTGACCCAGGTGGCCGAGATGATAACGTCTTGGCCTCACATTCTGGAGTTCCATGGTTCAAATCCCGAAACCGGCCTATTTGACTTTTTTTATTATTTATTTATTCTGCATATCATAACTGATTAAACAAAAACATACTGGCACTTGTTACATCAGTTTACCTGATTTTATTTATTTAATCAATTAATTCATTATATATATTCGAGCTATCTTTCAGTCTTCTTGTCAAAACGATGCAAAACCATCAAATGCCTTGCCCTGTTAATTACGGTATGTGAATATCTATATAGAAAAAGATGTAGTATTGCAGGGACTACATATTTAGTTGTGTAAGCCTCACATAAAAGTCAGAAAGTAAGTGATGGGTAGTATGCTATTGTCGGAAGTCTGTAAATAATTCTATCCCGTGACACCTTATTCATAGCCGTTGGCTTGACTCCCTTTGCGGTACCGTACTTAATTTCAACAACCCTGCAAAGTACTAAATCATTAATTCTAGGGACGGGTTAACTGGTTATCCATTATACGCCATTTTATCTCTTTTGCTTTGCCTATACATTTGATATATACAAAATAGTTCTGTAATCGCAGGTATTGTCGAAGCCATCATAGACTACCCAGCATTGTAAGGCCTATCGAGTTCTACTTTTTCTGTGTTTATCGGTGTATAATAGTGACGTGTGTACACACTTTCCTATATCAAGAAACAAGAAGACTAGAAGATCGTGTTTGTGTTTTTATTTAGTGTTTGTGGCATCAAGAAAAAAACTCTCCTAAATCAAGAACAAGCTGAGGAAGACAGCTAAGATTCAGACCTTCACTTCATAATTCCGTGCTCTGGCATGGAATTTTGAAGTGGGGTCTGTGTATGCTCCATTCCAAATACTGCTGGACACCTCAAGGTATTAACGAAAGTAGTACTTAGAATGGAGCATAGATAGAGGCCTCTTTTTAGAGGTGAAGAGCGGTCTTGGTGCAGACCGAGGCCACTGAACACCAGGAAACCAGCATTCCTCTCATCGAAAACAGGTAAAGAATACGTATTCTAAGCATGATTTTAATAGCATCCACTGAAAACTGTTTTAATTCTAAATTTAACAAAAAAAATGGAAATCAAGCACTCGACTCTGTAGTTTACAGTTATCCCAGAGAGAGCGCTGCAAAATATATTTTCTATAATTTTTGTTTGCATAACGGCTTGAATTCAAAGAGAAAAGGCGTAATTTTAAAGCAATTTTTTCAGTTTGATTTAGCAATTTTTTCAATGTGATTTAGCACATTATCACATGATGATCGGCCGTCCCTATGTTCCGGTACTCTTTACGCATAGTCAAATTATTGTAATAGATAGACTAATAATTAAAAAGGTAAAAAGCCGTTCGAGATGCATTTCACGATTAACTGAGCTGCTTCGTTGTTATATACCTTGGTATGATATTACCATAATGAATAGAGGAGATTACTTTAAAATTCATGACACTCAATTTATAAAATTGTTGCGGACTCCGCAGAAAACAATGTACACAATGATTGGACCCTTGGGTTACATTGACTGTCATGTTATTTTACCTTGAGAAGTAAGATAAAATTAACAGAGGGCCGTATCCATCGTCCAACCCTCCATTGTAGGCCTAATTCGAGTTCCCTATCCCGCCCAAAAAATCCTGCATAGTGAGTTTCGTCCAAATCATTCAATTTTTAAAGTGAAACTTCTTTAGCCGCGGTAGGGGTAATCGGGAGCATGTGTAACGCTCAAAATCGTCAGGAAATTAATAAGATGTGACGGAACGGACTGCACAGAAAACAATCAACTCAATGATTAGGCTTATCCAAAATTTTAAAAATCTAAAAATCCAAAATTTAAAAATTCAAAGGTCCAAAATTTTAAAAATCCATAATTAAAAATCCAAAATTTAAAAAGTAAAAAATCCAAATATTCAAAATTTAAAAAATAAAAAATAAAAATTCTAAAATCTAAAATTTAAAAGATAAAAAATTTGAAAATGAAAAATAAAAAATTCCAAAACCTAAAATTTGAAAAATCCAAAATTACAAAATTAAAAATATTAAAAGATCATAAATTTAAAAATCCAAAATTTAAAAAGTCCAAAAACCCAATATAAAAAGTCCAACAATCCAAAATTGAAAGATCCAATAATCTAAAATTAAAAAAATCCAAAAATTAAAACAAGTTTCACTTCTGTCGAGTGGCGTTCCACGCACACTTTTTTTTCTCGTTTAGGCGTGCATTTATGATCTCCTTTTTTCCACCTGTATAAAAATATGATCTTATGTTACAAACAGTTTTTTAAAAATTTTAAACAGAAAAATATAGAAATACACCCGAATGAACAAGGTTGTTCGTACTCTGGTGCAAGTTCAAAAGAGAGCAGAGTGAAAAAGGAGGAGAGATTAAGAACAGAGTGAAAAAAAAATGATAAATAAATGTGTTGTAACTTATGTAAAATACGATAAAATTTTAAAATAAAGACGGAATAAATCACAGATTTTTTATAAAAACTAAACCGTGACGCTACATCCCTGAAGGGACGTGGCCTAGCACCCGACCCCTGCGTCATCTACCGTAGGCAGATGGCAGGGTTGGGGGCATGTGGTCAGCACGCCGACACCCACGGTCTTTAATGGTGGTTTCCATGACCAGAGCCGCTACTTTCCTATCAAGTAGCTCCTCAATTTAAATCACGAGGCTGAGTGCACCCCGTTCCAGACCTCCTTACTTCAGAAAAATCCGAGGAGGTGCCGGGGATCGTACCGGGGCCGACGGATCTGTAGTCAGCGACTCTAACCACAAGACTACGCTGGAGGTCAGATCATTTTTTATACTCCTATTAAATTTAGTAACAGGGTATGCTGAGAGCTCAGGGTACAATTTGATTATAGAGTTACTAGCATGTGCCCGCGGCTTCGCCCGCGATAATTATTTCAAAAATTAAAAATTAAGAGCATAATAGTTAAATCATTATATTTATTAACACCTAAATCACGTGGACTACATACCACGAAAAGATAGCATCGTCTGGTAAAAGCGACCTCAGATTCGAGTTTCTTGGCCAGAAAACCTCTGTATAGTGAGATTCGTCCAAATAAAACAACGTTTGACCATATTTAGGGCTTACAACATTCAAGCGATCGCGAAAGTTTTATTTTCAAGGTATGACAAAATCAGCCAAAGCCAACTGTAATTGATTTGACATTGTAATGTATAACTGAAAACTTATGTTTTGAAAACGCAAAAAATGCATGTTTTTTGCCCGTTTTTCACTCATAACTCACGAACGAAAACTGAAATTAAAATTCCGTCTTCGAGGTGCATTTTCCGACCCTTCAGCCCACCTATGTTTAAAATTTCAGATCTTTGCGTTCAGTAGATTTCGCTGGACATCGAGGACAATTCCTTTTATTAATATAGATAATATGAATTATAATGATACCTTCTCTAATTTGTCAAACATCCATTTCATTTAATCCAAACCCACCTATACCATTGGCAACAATATGTTCTGTGAATTTGTTTCGATAATTCTATGTAAAAAGGGCTTAAGTATTTTTAAAAACATTTAATTTTTGGCATTTAGAATCAGAATTTTTCAAAATCCCTTCTTAGTGAGCATCTACATTATGAAACGAAGGTACTATGAAAATTCCAAGTCTCTACCTGTTATAGTTTAGGCTGTACGTTGATTCCTGTCAGTCAGGACAAAGCCTTTTATATATATAGAGATAGAGAAGATAAAAGCAAAGACCATAATTAATGCTATGTTTTAACCCTGCCGCTGTGAGACATTTGGATTCTGTTCAGGCCCGACGAGAGGGAGGGGCAGCCGGAGCCCGAACCCTAAACGGGGGCCCGGCCGACCAGGTTTTATTTTTTCACTTTCTAAATTGATTCTAAAATAAAATTGGTTCCTAACTCAATAAACAGCTTAAGATATGTTTTATGCGATTATTTTATCAGTATTTTGTCCTGTCGTATAACGGTGACACGGAATTAATCAGTTGTTCTTGTAGAAAAATTGCTATTTTTGAAAAGTAGAAGCAGATATTCTTTGGACTTAACAGTAGGCCTCACTAACGTTCGGCATCTAAAATCATGATTTTGAAAAGATTAAACTGGTACATACAGATAAAATTGTTCCTAAATAGAACATTTTAATGTATTTTCTCGTTTCGTGCCCGGCATCAGTTAACCGATTTGGTCCAAAATCAATAGGCTTCGTCCCATGAGCGTTATAAATGGTACACCAAGTTTTATGGAAATCCGATAAAGCGTATTTGAGTTATCGCGCTTACAGACATACGGACGGACAGACAGTCAGACGGTATTTTATGAGAATGTCTGGTACCATTCTGGCATTTAATAATCATGTAATATCATTAGATAATCTTTTTGTTGCATACATTATAACGGGCGAGTTGGGTAGTGAATTTAATATTTGACGGGGGCCCGGGAAATTTTGTCCCTGGGGCACTTGCTTTCTTTCCACGGCCCTGATTCTGTTAGAGGTCTTGTATATTTAATCACTGGATGTTATTTTGTACGATGTTTATGAAAATATTTAATAACGAAAATTTGTAAGCTGTTCAAATTTGAAAACGTTAAATTCCGAAAATATTAGGCTAGCACGATAATCAATATATATGTTTAGACAGATTATTATTATTATTATTATTATTATTATTATTATTATTATTATTATTAATTTATTTGTTTATTTATTTTATTTCATTTATCTAACTTATTTATTTGTTTATTTATTTATTGCAAATTGAAACAAGTATTTTCAAATCGTCTACAGAACGTCTGAAGTCAGCACAGCTTTGGATGGATTCCATGTCTTACATCTAAATAAATAAAACCATTTTTATTGCATATAAATCCTAACGCACACGAGCCAGGAGTTATATTCGTTAATATTTTTAAATGTATAATTAAAAAAAAATCAAGATAGACTCAGCCCCCCAAAAGCATTCCCTCCCCCCCCCCCTGCACTGAGAGGGCCTTATCACTGCCACTGCTAAATACTGTCAATTTGGCAATGAGTTTTTTTTTTTTTTTCACATACTTCAATTTATTGATTAAAGTTTCAAAACACAAGTGTTTTATGCCTTTACATAAATGTGGATAAAAATAATGAGTTTCTATTTAGGACGTGCAATTCTGCTGTCACAACTGCAGACGCACAGGCATTATTGTACGCAGTGGCGGACGCAGGGGGGGGATAGGGGGGTTACATCCCCCCCCGAAATTTGAAAAAAGTACTCTAATTGGCAGTTTTATAAACTAATTGTATATGTAAGTTGATTAATTTTTTTTGATATTCTTTCTACCTATTCAAATCCCCCCCCGAAAAAAATTTCTGCGTCCGCCACTGATTGTACGTGTAAGATCACTGTTCTTGATGTAGGGGAAGTGCATGAAACTTATTGTTTTGGCAATGAGTGAGATTTCCTCTGCAATGGTCTGCCATCTAGCGGGACAACTGATGAACTAACACTTGAATACCGCATTCCCCGCAATTCAGTCGTTCAAGATCAAGTTCAATTTTTATCAGCGAAGCCATATCCTTCGGTGGAAATCCATTTTTCTATTTTTCCGCATGCTTATTTCAGCAATTCATAATTATAACAATTTTTCAGTTTTGAAAGCGCTGTATCATTCTATTACATGAAGCAACTATGCTTCGTATTTGTAATGTTATGACGAACAAAACTTGTTATAAAAATTAAAAATCCAGGCAAAATAACATGACAGATAATCTAACCCGTGGGTCTAATCGTGTATATTGTTTTCTGCGGAGTCTGTCACAGTTTTATAAAATGAGTGTCATGAATTTTAAAGTAATATTTTGATCAAGGATCTTATAACAAATCTTATAAAGGAGACATTTATATTAATAAAAATGAATTTACAAAAGGGTTGTTGCCGCATCACTTGAGAACGGCTCGACCGATTTGGCTGATTTTTTCTTTGTTGTGTTCGTAATTGTCAGGACAATGTTTGTATGAAAGAAAATTTTTGGAAAACCCACGGGAAACGTCGGAAATGGGAAATGAGGCAAAGTTAGAGTTCTGCTGTCAATTGTTTACATAACGAAAGTATTGTTTACGGTGTTCACATAGGGCTTTGAAACTATATTATAATACTGGGCTTTAACAAATTCTGATACTATCGATGTAATTAATACATTTGTGAAAATAATTCTTGAAGAATAAAATTCACGAAAATAAAGTAGTCTCATAACTTTCTGTATCCTCGACAAGGAAAATATCATTTTCTCACTTCACATTTTGATGTAGAATAAGCGATCGTATTGCAGGGACAACTTAAGTGTGTGCCAGTGAGTATGCTATATCAGAAGTCGGTAACAAATCCTATCCACTGATACAGTCACTCATAGCTGTAGGATTTGTATTAGTTGAGAAATAGGCCTAGGGATGTTTATCAGAGGCCCTAAGCATCTAGAAGAAGACAAAATGGGATGGAACATTTTGAGTCCTACGCGCGCAGTATATTATGTCCCAGGTTTTTGAGAAGGTAACTATGAAAGTGATATTGAATTTCTTTTTTACTTCAGCCCCAAAACGGTTGTATGGTAATATGAGAATGAGAAATACAATTTTCTGTCAAGACAATACAATCTTATGTAACCGGAATTTCTTTTTCTTCTTATTTGCACTTCTCCCAGGCATGGTGTGTAGAAGCAATGGAATGCAACATTCGACATCCTCTATGAACCATAAAAAGCTCTATCTAGCGTTTTCTGAGGGAATAGTCTGAGTGCCATATGTCGTTCTTCCTCATTTCGAATTCTACATACATATTATATAAAGACCTAGAATTTCAACATCGAAAGTCCTCCATAAGTGAATTTCATATTACAAAATACAAAACCCGGGCGACGCCGGGCCATTTAAGCTAGTAGGTATATAAAAAAACTAAACCAAATTCCGTGGCGCTAGATCCCTGGAGGGACAAGGACTACCATCCGATCGCTGCATCATGTACCATTGACAGATGCCAGGATTGGGGGCATGTGATTAGCATTCAGATACCCACTACCATAAGTGATTGTTTCTGTGACAGGAGCTGCTGCTCCTTAATTTGTATCTCGAGGCTAAGTGCACCCCGTTCCAGATCTACCCATCCCAGAAAAATCCGATGAGGTGCCGGGGATCGAACCCGGGGCTGCGGTTCTGTTGCCAGCGACGCTAAATAGATATTTATTAATAGTTTGAGGCAAGACTTATATAATTTGGGTCATATATTTGTAGGCCTAAGGCTTTTCCCAAATAAGATAGTTTTATATCGTTATCGAGTGTATTTGAAAGCAATTAAATAGGCTCACTCCACGTAAAAAGAAGAAAAAATTGTAGGCCTACCATTTTAGTACCAAATAAAAGATAAATACAGTTGAGACAATATGACACATTGAGTTCTTAGTGGACGAAATTCATTTGATTACTACAAGATGGCACTACTAACCCCGATTGCATTGGTGTAGCTGCTGAAGGGCGTGGCTAAAGCATATGGTCAATATTACGAAACTGGTGCTGACATCTGTTCTATTTTCAACGAAATTTCAGGAAGTTTCAGTATTTGCTCATCTCCATTGTTTACTTACTTTCTGTTTGAATTTCAACAAAATAAATTACCTTGTTCATTGAGCGGCTAGAATGTGGTGCTAGTTATTTCACAATCACAGCCAGGTACCAAGTATAGGACCCTGTGGAGTTTGGCTATCATTTATGTGTTACTGCAATGCACATGTTATATTTGATCCCATTCTAGTTTGATCCTAATCAAAACAAAGGGGAGGAGAACTCACAGAGAGTTCGCGGAAAATTCGCATCATGTGACAAAACGTGATTGGTTAATGTCATTAGCATGCGCCATTACCAGGGTGTGGCTAACGAGTGTTCGTAAGTTCATGCAACAATAATATCAACATTTACACCTGAAATAAAAAACTCTCACTGGCATCGTCATCATTATAGTATATCAATTAGCAAACAAAACAAAGGATTCATTGTACATGGTCGAGTTTAATTTGAAATTTATTTAATTAATTTAATGTTTATGCCAAATTAATAGTAACTTAAATTTTAAAATGAATGCTGTTGTTCATATTTTATAGGGACCCGCAAGGTCTACACAATATTACGAACATTTGGAGCTCATGAAGCGAGAAAACAGGCGAAAATTCTTTAAAAATAGAAGTTCATTACAAGTAAAACTGTAGATCATCAAAATTGTTGAAAAGTGATTATCTGATTGAATTCATGTGATGTAAGAATTTAGTGTCTTTAAACGTTTTAAAATGGAACATTTATCTTTTGGAAAATACGTTATTTTATTAGGTAATATTTGCGAGGGTCATTTCAAAAGTTCTGCACACTGTAAGATAAAATTAAAGAAAATAATTTATTTTGAAAAATACCTTTACAGGCCTTCAATATAACCTTCATTCTTGCTTTTGACAGCTTCCCAACGTTTTGGCAAATTCTGGATAGGGCACCTTCGTTGTTGAGCTCTCCGATTACTCAGGTTACCTCACTGGAAGCTTCATCAATATTGTAACAAAACGTTTTCCAAGTCTATGGATGGGAAAGACTTCTCCACCCATCCCACAGTCCTTATTTGAGCCCACCAGACTTTGATTTGTTTCCCAAATTGAAGGAACCACTCCATGGAAAACTACGATTGATGAAGATTCCAGTGAGGTGACCTGAGTAATCAGACAGCTCAACAATGAAGGTGCGCTATCCGGAATACAAAGTTTGCCAAATCATTGGGAAGCTGTCATAAGCAAGAATGAAGTTTATATTGAAGGCATGTAAAGGTATTTTGCAAAATAAATTATTTTCTTCAATTCTATCTTACAGTGTGCAGAACTTTTGAAATGACCCTCGTAGAATTTTTGGGTCATATTTAGTCATTTTTAAGGGCATATTTGCAGTCATATTTCCCTTTTCTAGGTCATAAATATCCAAACCCTAATTAATATACTAGGCCTACATCCCCAGTTATGCAGGACCCCAGAGTTGTCTGTTATCCGTGGCATATCTACATATAGTAAAAGGTAAAGTGATCCCTATACAGGCCATGGAGGCCCAGATTGTTCCAGGAGGTTGAGGCTCCCAGATTTTGGACATTCGGCACATGAAGGTGGTAAGGTTGTCAGCCTTACGCACCTGCCGCCTTTACCCCCAGGATTGCTCCTGGTACTCATTTCTGTTAGAGGCTGAGTCGACCCCAGGGCCATAGTGCCACCAGAAGGATTAGGCCAATAAATTTAAATAAATAATTGTTTTTTTCTCCTGTAGTTGTAATTCCTGTAGTTTTCAACTTGGAATCACTATCTCGCTCCTTAACTATCCATGTACCATCAGAAAGAATAATTCTATCGGTTCATCTGTCACTAACTGCAGATTGGACAAGTACAGTCGATTCAGACAGAGAGTGAATCAGGTATTAGACTGCAGTTTTTTTTTTCGGAATAACTTATGTTACAATTTTATTTATGAGCGTATTATTTTGTGCGATTTGTTCATATGCCGATATGTAAAAGTTATTACGGATGATTCTTACAAACCTCACATGTAAATGGAGCAAGAATAACATACTCTTCTTGGTCCTGTACAGATATGAAAATAAAAGAACAACCTGTATCAACTAAATGAAACTTAAATAACTGTACATAGTACATTAATAGTATATTGCGATACAAGTGCCGTAAGCGTTGCATACGGATCGAGGAAATAGTTTGAAAAATCGAGGCGCTCGCGCCGAGTTTTTTCAATTTTTTCGAGATCCGTTATGCGCTTACGGCACGAGTATTGCATGCTATTTTTTGCACGATGATTATTTATATCAATTTAATTATATTAATTGTGATATTACCTGAAAATATTATGTATAAGTTATACATTCTTGAAGATAGATGTTTATTTCAGAAAGTGATTCGCATGTGTTTGTTGTTATGGGAACCGAATAGGCCTATTTGTCCTGGGGGGCCTTGTCCATAAAGGCTTGTATTATGATGTGCCGTAAGTAAATTATTCCCGCACGGAAACTCTTACCGCACATAGCAACAAGATTGCGTGTGGGAATGTCAACTTACGATCCACGGCAACAACATTCGTAAGTACATCTATTTAGTTAAGTCGTGCAAAAAAATAGTTTTTTGTTCGACCATACTATAATACGCTTATTACATGTGGCATAACATAAATAATAACATCTTAATAACATAAATTAAAGACATGCCATTCCTTAAAGTATTGTTGTTATTCCAACTATTTATTTCCAACTTGGTACATCCGATATCGAATAATATCGTACGTGGAACAATCTTCAAGCCTTGGAAGCACGAAACAACCCGTATTTAAAACAAAATAAATTCTGTTCATGTTAATTTTAATATTATAATAAGTTGAGTCCATTTCATGTGATTTAATGTGCCTAGCTTTGAGATTAAAATGTCTAAGCGAAGCCGCCCTCCCTGCATGCCTTTGTCGCCTGCCATCTATAGCAAAAAACGAAAATAACTAATAGCTGCATGGTCACCAAGATAGAGAGTCATTTATTTTTTGAATTACAAGGCATTCAAAAAACTCAACACTTGTACATTTAATTATGGTCTAATAAAAATAAACGCATGGAATTTGCCTGTTTAAGAAAATTAAAAGCAAGAAACTCACCTACTTATTTCATAAACATACCTGCATCCCTGCATCTAAATAAATATAATGTTAGGTTAGCTGCATAATTTATTGTTAAAATAAAATAATTATTAAAATAGGGAATGCTGCAGGATTTATGATCCAACCGCACCTGGGAGAGAGGTGTATATGTGTCTAATGCTTAGATTCGAACTTCGGAAAAATAAAAGCAAACGCCACCAGTTGATATATTTGCCTTTACTGACTTAGTATACTCACTTACTTATTCAATGGCAATAAACAATTCCTAAGCAAGCTAAAGGAATGTCATCTATTTTATGGAACCATCAAGTTCATTGCCGCGCTTACATGAGCCCGCCATTCAACCCTATTCTGTGCTAACTCCATCCAACCATCCCTCGCAAATTCTACTTCCCTTAAATATTTTCTAAAATTTTCCTCTTACCTACGTTAGGTCTTCTACGTGATCTCTTCCCTTAGGGTCTCTCAGTCAATCTACAGCATAAAGTCCCAGTCCATGCGCGCAAGATATCCAGCCCATTTCATCCTCCGTGATTTGATTGCCCTGGCGAGTACAGGTTATGAAGCTCGTCGTTATGCAGTCCCCATTTTCATCTCTTTTAGGGCCAAATATTTTCAAAAGCACCCTGTTTTCAAAAACTCTAAGATTATGTTCTTTCCGAATAGTAAGCGACCATGTCTCACATCCATATAGTACAACCGGCAGGATAATTGATGATTTAGTACACACAAATTAATATAATTGTCTATCCTGAACATAGGCGTAACCAGGCCGACCATATGGGGGGGGGGTTATAACATCCGCGGGGTCTGGGGGGTATGGAATACACCCCAGGGAGAGGGGGGTCTGGGGGTCCTCCCCCGGAAAATTTTAAAAATTAAGATGCAAAATAACGAGTTTTAAGCTTCCGGGGGTCCTCCCCCGAAAAATTTTAAAAATGAAGACACAAAATAACAAATTTTAAACTTCCGGGGGTATTTGCCCCGGAAAATATTAAAAATTAAGACGCAAAATAACGAGTTTTAACCTTCCCACGCTTTATACTTGTAGTAAGTAATTTATGGGCAGACTTAAAAAAAATTATACAATTTTCCTTTTTTTAATCAATGGGGGGGTTCAAACCCCCAAACCCCCCCCCTCAGTACGCCTATGATCCTGAAGGTTGGTAGGCCTATATGGTTATATAACGATTGGGATGTACTGCAACTTAGGCGGTTATTTAACGAGGGGAGAGGGGGGTCTGGGGGTCCTCCCCCGGAAAATTTTAAAAATTAAGATGCAAAATAACGAGTTTTAAGCTTCCGGGGGTCCTCCCCCCGAAAAATTTTAAAAATGAAGACACAAAATAACAAATTTTAAACTTCCGGGGGTATTTGCCCCGGAAAATATTAAAAATTAAGACGCAAAATAACGAGTTTTAACCTTCCCACGCTTTATACTTGTAGTAAGTAATTTATGGGCAGACTTAAAAAAAATTATACAATTTTCCTTTTTTTAATCAATGGGGGGGTTCAAACCCCCAAACCCCCCCCCTCAGTACGCCTATGATCCTGAAGGTTGGTAGGCCTATATGGTTATATAACGATTGGGATGTACTGCAACTTAGGCGGTTATTTAACGACGGGGATGTATTGCAACTTAGGCCCGTGACCATTGCCGGTATGCCGGAATTTTGTCCCGCAGGAGTTCTTTAACATGCCAGTATCTACTGACATGGGCCTCTAACATTTATACACACATAAATGCCATCGACCTTGGCCGGGATCGAACCAGCAACTTTGGGCCCAGGAAGTCACCCAGGCCGATTTTATCCTGAAGGGATTTTCCGGATACACCTTGTAGCTATGTAAATAAACTACAATGTACAGTGTATGCAGGTACAATAACACAGCTGTGACAGCTTTCGTGGCATTTGTTTTGAAACTAACTTCAGTAATTTCCAGCAACAGCCATTCTATAACACCGAGCGATTAAACGCTTCCCTGGTATATGTGACACACTGTAATTCACAGTTTGCTGAATCCAGATATTATGTTATGTAAACTACTGTTATAGAGTGCTAATTTCATATTCGTACAGCCAGCTGCTGATGACCTGTGCCGACATGATGAAAAAACTAAGTCGAAAAAAGTTATCAAAAAACGCCACAGGTGCCGACATCATGAAAAACTAAGTCAAAAAAGTGATCAAAAAACGCCACAGGTCATGACCTGTGCCGACATGATGAAAAAACTAAGTCGAAAAAAACGATCAAAAAACGCCAAAGGTGCCGACATGATGAAAAAACTAAAACGAAAAAGTGATCAAAAAATTCCACAGGTCATGACCTGTGCCGACATGATGAAAAAACTAAGTCGAAAAAAGTGATAAAAAAAGCCACAGGTCATGCATGACCTGTGCCGACATGATGAAAAACTAAGTAAAAAAAGCGATCAAAAAACGCCACAAGTGCCGACATGATGAAAAAACTAAGTCGATAAAAGTGATAAAAAGACACCACAGGTCATGACCTGTGCCGACATGATGAAAAAACTAAGTCTAAAAAACTGATCAAAAATGTCACATGACATGACATGTGTGCCGACATGATGAAAAAACTAAACCAAAAAAGCGATCAAAAAACGCCACAAGTGCCGACATGGTGAAAAAACTAAGTCAAAAAAGTGATCAAAAAACGCCACAGGTCATGACCTGTGCCGACATGATGAAAAACTAAGTAAAAAAAAGTGATCAAAAAACGCCACGCGTTTTTTGATCACTTTTTTGACTTAGTTTTTTCATCATGTCGGCACTTGTGGCGTTTTTTGATCACTTTCTTTACTTAGTTTTTCATCATGTCGGCACAGGCGTTTTTTGATCACTTTTTTGACTTATTTTTTTCACCATGTCGGCACTTGTGGCGTTTTTTGATCACTTTTTTTTACTTAGTTTTTTCATCATGTCGGCAAAGGTCATGACCTGTGGCGTTTTTTGATCACTTTTTTGACTTAGTTTTTTCACCATGTCGGCACTTGTGGCGTTTTTTGATCACTTTTTTTTTACTTAGTTTTTTCATCATGTCATGGCGTTTTTTGATCGCTTTTTTGGACTTAGTTTTTTCATAATGTCGGCACAGGTCATGACCTGTGGCGTTTTTTGATCGCTTTTTTAGACTTAGTTTTTTCATCATGTCGGCACAGGTCATGACCTGTGGCGTTTTTTGATGGCTTTTTTTGGACTTAGTTTTTTCATCATGTCGGCACAGGTCATGACCTGTGGCTTTTTTGATCACTTATTTCGACTTAGTTTTTTGATCATGCACCTGTGGCGTTTTTTCATCGCTTTTTTGGACTTAGTTTTTTCAACATTTCGGCGTTTTTTGATCACTTTTTTTTACTTAGTTTTTCATCATGTCGGCACAGGTCATGACCTGTGGCGTTTTTTGATCGCTTTTTTGGACTTAGTTTTTTCATCATTCCGGCACAGGTCATGACCTGTGGCGTTTTTTGATCACTTTTTTCGACTTAGTTTTTTCATCATGTTTCATCAAAAACGCAAAGTTTTTTACTTAGTTTTTTCATTATGTCGGCACAGGTCATGACCTGTGGCGTTTTTTGATCACTTTTCGCTTTAGTTTTTTCATCATGTCGGCCATAAGCGCCATAAGCGTTTTTTGATCGCTTTTTTTTACTTAGTTTTTCATCATGTCGGCATTTGTGGCGTTTTTTGATCGCTTTTTTTACTTAGTTTTTCATCATGTCGGCACCTGTGGCGTTTTTTGATAACGTTTTTGGACTTAGTTTTTTCATCATGTCGACACAGGTCATGACCTGTGGCGTTTTTTGATAACTTTTTTGGACTTAGTTTTTTCATCATGTCGGCACAGGTCATGACCTGTGGCGTTTTTTGATGGCTTTTTTTGGACTTAGTTTTTTCATCATGTCGGCACAGGTCATGACCTGTGGCTTTTTTGATCACTTATTTCGACTTAGTTTTTTCATCATGTCGGCACAGGTCATGACCTGTGGCGTTTTTTGATCGCTTTTTTGGACTTAGTTTTTTCAACATTTCGGCGTTTTTTGATCACTTTTTTTTACTTAGTTTTTCATCATGTCGGCACCTGTGGCGTTTTTTGATCACTTTTTTAGACAGTTTTTTCATAATGTGGCGTTTTTGATCGCTTTTTCTGGTCTTAGTTTCTTCATCATGTCGGCAGAGGTGGCGTTTTTTGATCACTTTTTTCGACTTAGTTTTTTCATCATGTCGGCACCTGTGGCGTTTTTTGATCACTTTTTTCGTTTTAGTTTTTTCATCATGTCGGCACAGGTGTGGCGTTTTTTGATCACTTTTTTCGACTTAGTTTTTTCATCATGTTTCATCAAAAACGCTAAGTTTTTTACTTAGTTTTTTCATTATGTCGGCACAGGTCATGACCTGTCGGCACCTGTGGCATTTTTTGATCACTTTTTCGTTTTAGTTTTTTCATCATGTCGGCACAGGTCATGACCTGTGGAATTTTTTGATCACTTTTTCGTTTTAGTTTTTTCATCATGTCGGCGTTTTTTGATCACTTTTTTAGACTTAGTTTTTTCATCATGTCGGCACAGGTCATGACCTGTGGCGTTTTTTGATCACTTTTTAGTTTTAGTTTTTTCATCATGTCGGCACAGGTAATGAATGACCTGTGGCGTATTTTGATCACTTTTTTTACTTGTAGTTTTTTCATCATGTCGGCACTTGTGGCGTTTTTTGATCACTTTTTTGACTTAGTTTTTTCATCATGTCGGCACTTGTGGCGTTTTTTGATCACTTTTTTTGCTTAGTTTTTTCATCATGTCGGCACAGGTCATGACCAGTGGCGTTTTTTATCACTTTTTTAGACTTAGTTTTTTCATCATGTCGGCACTTGTGGCGTTTTTTGATCACTTTTTTAGACTTAGTTTTTTCATCATGTCGGCACAGGTCATGACCTGTGGCTTTTTTGATCACTTATTTCGACTTAGTTTTTTCATCATGTCGGCACAGGTCGTTTGTGGCGTTTTTTGATCACTTTTTTGACTTAGTTTTTTCATCATGTCGGCACTTGTGGCGTTTTTTGATCACTTTTTTCGCTTTAGTTTTTTCATCATGTCGGCACTTATGGCGTTTTTTGATCGCTTTTTTTTACTTAGTTTTTCATCATGTCGGCACCTGTGGCGTTTTTTGATCACTTTTTTCGTTTTAGTTTTTTCATCATGTCGGCACAGGTGGCGTTTTTTGATCGCTTTTTTGGACTTAGTTTTTTCAACATTTCGGCGTTTTTTGATCACTTTTTTTTACTTAGTTTTTCATCATGTCGGCACAGGTCATGACCTGTGGCGTTTTTTGATCACTTTTTTAGACAGTTTTTTCATAATGTGGCGTTTTTGATCGCTTTTTCTGGTCTTAGTTTCTTCATCATGTCGGCAGAGGTGGCGTTTTTTGATCACTTTTTTGACTTAGTTTTTCCATCATGTCGGCACTTGTGGCGTTTTTTGATCACTTTTCTTTACTTAGTTTTTCATCATGTCGGCACTTTTTTGACTTAGTTTTTTCACCATGTTGGCACTTGTGGCGTTTTTGATCAGTTTTTTAGACTTAGTTTTTTCATCATGTCGGCACAGGTCATGACCTGTGGTTTCTTTTTATCACTTTTTTCGACTTAGTTTTTTCATCATGTCGGCACTTGTGGCGTTTTTTATCGTTTTTTTTACTTAGTTTTTCATCATGTCGGCACAGGTGGCGTTTTTTGATCGCTTTTTTCGTTTTAGTTTTTTCATCATGTCGGCACCTTTGGCGTTTTTTGATGGCTTTTTTGGACTTAGTTTTTTCATCATGTCGGCACAGGTCATGACCTGTGGCTTTTTTGATCACTTTTTTCGACTTAGTTTTTTCATCATGTCATCATGTGGCTTTTTTGATCACTTTTTTCGACTTAGTTTTTTCATCATGTCGGCACTTGTGGCGTTATTTGATCGCTTTTTTTTTACTTAGTTTTTCATCATGTCGGCACAGGTCATGACCTGTGGCTTTTTTGATCACTTTTTTCGACTTAGTTTTTCATAATGTCGGCACAGGTCATGACCTGTGGCGTTTTTTGATCACTTTTTTAAACTTAGTTTTTTCATCATGTCGACACAGGTCATGACCTGTGGCGTTTTTTGATCACTTTTTCGTTTTTTCATGATGTCGGCACAGCTCATGCATGACCTGTGGCGTTTTTTGATCACTTTTTTAGACTTAGTTTTTTCATCATGTCGGCACAGGTCATGCATGACCTGTGGCTTTTTTGATCACTTTTTTCGACTTAGTTTTTTCATCATGTCGGCACAGGTCATGACCTGTGGTGTTTTTTATCACTTTTTTAGACTTAGTTTTTTCATCATGTCGGCACTTGTGGCGTTATTTGATCGCTTTTTTTACTTAGTTTTTCATCATGTCGTGGCGTTTCTTGATCGGTTTTTTTGGACTTAGTTTTTTCATCATGTCCGCACAGGTCATGACCTGTGGCGTTTTTTGATCACTTTTTTTTTTAGTTTTTTCATCATGTCGGCACAGGTCATGATCTGTGGCGTTTTTTGATCACTTTTTTGACTTAGTTTTTTCATCATGTCGGCACTTGTGGCGTTTTTTGATCACTCTTTTTTACATAGTTATTCATCATGTCGGCACAGGTCATGACCTGTGGCGTTTTTTGATCACTTTTTTGTTTTAGTTTTTTCATCATGTCGGCACAGGTCATGACCGGTGGCGTTTTTTGATCACTTTTTTGACTTAGTTTTTTCATCATGTCGGCACTTGTGGCGTTTTTTGATCACTTTTTTTACTTAGTTTTTCATCATGTCGGCACAGGTCATGACCTGTTGCGTTTTTTGATCACTTTTTTCGTTTTAGTTTTTTCATCATGTCGGCACAAGTCATGACCTGTGGCGTTTTTTTATCACTTTTTTAGACAGTTTTTTCATAATGTGGCGTTTTTTGATCACTTTTTTAGACTTAGTTTTTTCATCATGTCGGCACAGGTCATGACCTGTGGCGTTTTTTGATGGCTTTTTTTGGACTTAGTTTTTTCATCATGTCGGCACAGGTCATGACCTGTGGCTTTTTTGATCACTTATTTCGACTTAGTTTTTTCATCATGTCGGCACAGGTCATGACCTGTGGCGTTTTTTGATCACTTTTTTGACTTAGTTTTTCCATCATGTCGGCACTTGTGGCGTTTTTTGATCACTTTTTTTTACTTAGTTTTTCATCATGTCGGCACAGACCTGTGGCGTTTTTTGATCACTTTTTTAGACTTAGTTTTTTCATAATGTCGGCACAGGTCATGACCTGTGGCGTTTTTTGATCGCTTTTTTGGACTTAGTTTTTTCATAATGTCGGCACAGGTCATGACCTGTGGCGTTTTTTGATCACTTTTTTAGACTTAGTTTTTTCATCATGTCGGCACAGGTCATGACCTGTTGTTTTTTCGATCACTTTTTTGACTTAGTTTTTTCATCATGTCGGCACTTGTGGCGTTTTTTGATCGTTTTTTTTACTTAGTTTTTCATCATGTCGGCACAGGTTGCGTTTTTTGATCGCTTTTTTCGTTTTAGTTTTTTCATCATGTCGGCACCTTTGGCGTTTTTTGATGGCTTTTTTGGACTTAGTTTTTTCATCATGTCGGCACAGGTCATGACCTGTGGCTTTTTTGATCACTTTTTTCGACTTAGTTTTTTCATCATGTCATCATGTGGCTTTTTTGATCACTTTTTTCGACTTAGTTTTTTCATCATGTCGGCACTTGTGGCACTTTTTAGACTTAGTTTTTTCATCATGTCGGCACAGGTCATGACCTGTGGCTTTTTTGATCACTTTTTTCGACTTAGTTTTTTCATCATGTTGGCACAGGTCATGACCTGTGGCGTTTTTTGATCACTTTTTTAGACTTAGTTTTTTCATAATGTCGGCACAGGTCATGACCTGTGGCGTTTTTTGATCACTTTTTTCGTTTTAGTTTTTTCATCATGTCGGCACCTGTGGCGTTTTTTGATAACTTTTTTGACTTAGTTTTTTCATCATGTCGGCACTTGTGGCGTTTTTTGATCGTTTTTTTTACTTAGTTTTTCATCATGTCGGCACAGGTTGCGTTTTTTGATCGCTTTTTTCGTTTTAGTTTTTTCATCATGTCGGCACCTTTGGCGTTTTTTGATGGCTTTTTTGGACTTAGTTTTTTCATCATGTCGGCACAGGTCATGACCTGTGGCTTTTTTGATCACTTTTTTCGACTTAGTTTTTTCATCATGTCATCATGTGGCTTTTTTGATCACTTTTTTCGACTTAGTTTTTTCATCATGTCGGCACTTGTGGCACTTTTTAGACTTAGTTTTTTCATCATGTCGGCACAGGTCATGACCTGTGGCGTTTTTTGATCACTTTTTTAGACTTAGTTTTTTCATCATATCGGCACAGGTCATGACCTGTGGCGTATTTTGATCACTTTTTTAGACTTAGTTTTTTCATCATGTCGGCACAGGTCATGACCTGTGGCGTTTTTTGATCACTTTTTTAGACTTAGTTTTTTCATAATGTCGGCACAGGTCATGACCTGTGGCGTTTTTTGATGGCTTTTTTTGGACTTAGTTTTTTCATCATGTCGGCACAGGTCATGACCTGTGGCTTTTTTGATCACTTTTTTCGACTTAGTTTTTTCATCATGTTGGCACAGGTCATGACCTGTGGCGTTTTTTGATCACTTTTTTAGACTTAGTTTTTTCATAATGTCGGCACAGGTCATGACCTGTGGCGTTTTTTGATCACTTTTTTCGTTTTAGTTTTTTCATCATGTCGGCACCTGTGGCGTTTTTTGATAACTTTTTTGGACTTAGTTTTTTCATCATGTCGGCACCTGTGGCGTTTTTTGATGGCTTTTTTTGGACTTAGTTTTTTCATCATGTCGGCACAGGTCATGACCTGTGGCTTTTTTGATCACTTTTTTCGACTTAGTTTTTTCATCATGTTGGCACAGGTCATGACCTGTGGTGTTTTTTTATCACTTTTTTAGACTTAGTTTTTTCATCATGTCGGCATTTGTGGCGTTTTTTGATCGCTTTTTTTACTTAGTTTTTCATCATGTCGGCACAGGTCATGACCTTCGGCGTTTTTTGATCACTTTTTTAGACTTCGTTTTTTCATCATGTCGGCACAGGTGTGGCGTTTTTTGATCGCTTTTTTTGGTCTTAGTTTCTTCATCATGTCGGCACAGGTCATGACCTGTGGCGTTTTTTAGACCACTTTTTTGACTTAGTTTTTTCATAAAGTCGGCACAGGTCATGACCTGTGGCGTTTTTTGATGGCTTTTTTTGGACTTAGTTTTTTCATCATGTCGGCACAGGTCATGACCTGTGGCTTTTTTGATCACTTTTTTCGACTTAGTTTTTTCATCATGTTGGCACAGGTCATGACCTGTGGTGTTTTTTATCACTTTTTTAGACTTAGTTTTTTCATCATGTCGGCATTTGTGGCGTTTTTTGATCGCTTTTTTTACTTAGTTTTTCATCATGTCGGCACAGGTCATGACCTGTGGCGTTTTTTGATCACTTTTTTCGTTTTAGTTTTTTCATCATGTCGGCACCTGTGGCGTTTTTTGATAACTTTTTTGGACTTAGTTTTTTCATCATGTCGGCACAGGTCATGACCTGTGGCGTTTTTTGATCACTTTTTTAGACTTAGTTTTTTCATAATGTCGGCGTTTTTTTATCACTTTTTTAGACTTAGTTTTTTCATCATGTCGGCATTTGTGGCGTTTTTTGATCGCTTTTTTTACTTAGTTTTTCATCATGTCGGCACAGGCGTTTTTTGATCACTTTTTTCGACTTAGTTTTTTCATCATGTTGGCACAGGTCATGACCTGTGGTGTTTTTTGATCACTTTTTTGTTTTAGTTTTTTCATCATGTCGGCACCTGTGGCGTTTTTTGATCGCTTTTTTGATCACTTTTTTCGACTTAGTTTTTTCATCATGTTGGCACAGGTCATGACCTGTGGTGTTTTTTTATCACTTTTTTAGACTTAGTTTTTTCATCATGTCGGCATTTGTGGCGTTTTTTGATCGCTTTTTTTACTTAGTTTTTCATCATGTCGGCACAGGTCATGACCTGTGGCGTTTTTTGATCGGTTTTTTGGACTTAGTTTTTTCATCATGTCGGCACAGGTCATGACCTGTGGCGTTTTTTAGACCACTTTTTTTACTTAGTTTTTTCATAAAGTTGGCACAGGTCATGAACTGTGGCGTTTTTTGATCGCTTTTTTGGACTTAGTTTTTTCATCATGTCGGCACAGGTCATGACCTGTGGCGTTTTTTGATCACTTTTTTAGACTTAGTTTTTTCATCATGTCGGGACAGGTCATGACCTGTGGCGTTTTTTGATCACTTTTTTAGACTTAGTTTTTTCATCATGTCGGCACAGGTCATGACCTGTGGTGTTTTTTTATCACTTTTTTAGACTTAGTTTTTTCATCATGTCGGCATTTGTGGCGTTTTTTGATCGCTTTTTTTACTTAGTTTTTCATCATGTCGGCACAGGTCATGACCTGCGGCGTTTTTTGATCACTTTTTTAGACTTAGTTTTTTCATCATGTCGGCACAGGTCATGACCTGTGGCGTTTTTTGATCACTTTTTTATACTTAGTTTTTTTATCATGTCGGCACAGGCGTTTTTTGATCGCTTTTTTCGACTTAGTTTTTTCATCATGTTGGCACAGGTCATGACCTGTGGTGTTTTTTATCACTTTTTTAGTCTTAGTTTTTTCATCATGTCGGCATTTGTGGCGTTTTTTGATCGCTCTTTTTACTTAGTTTTTCATCATGTCGGCACAGGTCATGACCTGTGGCGTTTTTTGATCACTTTTTTAGACTTAGTTTTTTCATAATGTCGGCACCTGTGGCGTTTTTTGATCACTTTTTTCGTTTTAGTTTTTTCATCATGTCGGCACCTGTGGCGTTTTTTGATAACTTTTTTGGACTTAGTTTTTTCATCATGTCGGCACACCTGTGGCGTTTTTTGATCACTTTTTTAGACTTAGTTTTTTCATAATGTCGGCACAGGTCATGACCTGTGGCGTTTTTTGACCACTTTTTTAGACTTAGTTTTTTCATCATGTCGGCACAGGTCATGACCTGTGGCGTTTTTTGATCGCTTTTTTGGACTTAGTTTTTTCATCATGTCGGCACAGGTCATGACCTGTGGCGTTTTTTGATCACTTTTTTGTTTTAGTTTTTTCATCATGTCGGCACCTGTGGCGTTTTTTGATAACTTTTTTGGACTTAGTTTTTTCATCATGTCGGCACAGGTCATGACCTGTGGCGTTTTTTGATCACTTTTTTAGACTTAGTTTTTTCATCATGTCGGCACAGGTCATGACCTGTGGTGTTTTTTTATCACTTTTTTAGACTTAGTTTTTTCATCATGTCGGCATTTCTGGCGTTTTTTGATCGCTTTTTTTACTTAGTTTTTCATCATGTCGGCACAGGTCATGACCTGCGGCGTTTTTTGATCACTTTTTTTTTCTTAGTTTTTTCATCATGTCGGCACAGGTCATGACCTGTGGCGTTTTTTGATCACTTTTTTATACTTAGTTTTTTTATCATGTCGGCACAGGCGTTTTTTGATCGCTTTTTTCGACTTAGTTTTTTCATCATGTTGGCACAGGTCATGACCTGTGGCGTTTTTTGATCACTTTTTTGTTTTAGTTTTTTCATCATGTCGGCACCTGTGGCGTTTTTTGATAACTTTTTTGGACTTAGTTTTTTCATCATGTCGGCACAGGTCATGACCTGTGGCGTTTTTTGATCACTTTTTTGTTTTAGTTTTTTCATCATGTCGGCACAGGTCATGACCTGTGGCGTTTTTTGAACACTTTTTTAGACTTAGTTTTTTCATCATGTCGGCACAGGTCATGACCTGTGGCGTTTTTTGATCACTTTTTTAGACTTAGTTTTTTCATCATGTCGGCACAGGTCATGACCTGTGGTGTTTTTTTATCACTTTTTTAGACTTAGTTTTTTCATCATGTCGGCATTTGTGGCGTTTTTTGATCGCTTTTTTTACTTAGTTTTTCATCATGTCGGCACAGGTCATGACCTGTGGCGTTTTTTGATCACTTTTTTATACTTAGTTTTTTTATCATGTCGGCACAGGCGTTTTTTGATCGCTTTTTTCGACTTAGTTTTTTCATCATGTTGGCACAGGTCATGACCTGTGGTGTTTTTTATCACTTTTTTAGTCTTAGTTTTTTCATCATGTCGGCATTTGTGGCGTTTTTTGATCGCTCTTTTTACTTAGTTTTTCATCATGTCGGCACAGGTCATGACCTGTGGCGTTTTTTGATCACTTTTTTAGACTTAGTTTTTTCATCATGTCGGCACAGGTCATGACCTGTGGTGTTTTTTTATCACTTTTTTAGACTTAGTTTTTTCATCATGTCGGCATTTCTGGCGTTTTTTGATCGCTTTTTTTACTTAGTTTTTCATCATGTCGGCACAGGTCATGACCTGCGGCGTTTTTTGATCACTTTTTTATACTTAGTTTTTTCATCATGTCGGCACAGGTCATGACCTGTGGCGTTTTTTGATCACTTTTTTATACTTAGTTTTTTTATCATGTCGGCACAGGCGTTTTTTGATCGCTTTTTTCGACTTAGTTTTTTCATCATGTTGGCACAGGTCATGACCTGTGGCGTTTTTTGATCACTTTTTTGTTTTAGTTTTTTCATCATGTCGGCACCTGTGGCGTTTTTTGATAACTTTTTTGGACTTAGTTTTTTCATCATGTCGGCACAGGTCATGACCTGTGGCGTTTTTTGATCACTTTTTTAGACTTAGTTTTTTCATCATGTCGGCACAGGTCATGACCTGTGGTGTTTTTTTATCACTTTTTTAGACTTAGTTTTTTCATCATGTCGGCATTTCTGGCGTTTTTTGATCGCTTTTTTTACTTAGTTTTTCATCATGTCGGCACAGGTCATGACCTGCGGCGTTTTTTGATCACTTTTTTATACTTAGTTTTTTCATCATGTCGGCACAGGTCATGACCTGTGGCGTTTTTTGATCACTTTTTTATACTTAGTTTTTTTATCATGTCGGCACAGGCATTTTTTGATCGCTTTTTTCGACTTAGTTTTTTCATCATGTTGGCACAGGTCATGACCTGTGGTGTTTTTTATCACTTTTTTAGTCTTAGTTTTTTCATCATGTCGGCATTTGTGGCGTTTTTTGATCGCTTTTTTTACTTAGTTTTTCATCATGTCGGCACCTGTGGCGTTTTTTGATAACTTTTTTGGACTTAGTTTTTTCATCATGTCGGCACAGGTCATGACCTGTGGCGTTTTTTGATCACTTTTTTAGACTTAGTTTTTTCATAATGTCGGCACAGGTCATAACCTGTGGCGTTTTTTGACCACTTTTTTAGACTTAGTTTTTTCATCATGTCGGCACAGGTCATGACCTGTGGCGTTTTTTGATCGCTTTTTTGGACTTAGTTTTTTCATCATGTCGGCACAGGTCATGACCTGTGGCTTTTTTGATCACTTTTTTCGACTTAGTTTTTTCATCATGTTGGCACAGGTCATGACCTGTGGTGTTTTTTGATCACTTTTTTAGACTTAGTTTTTTCATCATGTCGGCATTTGTGGCGTTTTTTGATCGCTTTTTTTACTTAGTTTTTCATCATGTCGGCACAGGTCATGACCTGTGGCGTTTTTTGATCGGTTTTTTGGACTTAGTTTTTTCATCATGTCGGCACATGACCTGTGGCGTTTTTTAGACCACTTTTTTTACTTAGTTTTTTCATAAAGTTGGCACAGGTCATGACCTGTGGCGTTTTTTGATCGCTTTTTTGGACTTAGTTTTTTCATCATGTCGGCACAGGTCATGACCTGTGGCGTTTTTTGATCACTTTTTTAGACTTAGTTTTTTCATCATGTCGGCACAGGTCATGACCTGTGGCGTTTTTTGATCACTTTTTTGTTTTAGTTTTTTCATCATGTCGGCACAGGTCATGACCTGTGGCGTTTTTTGAACACTTTTTTAGACTTAGTTTTTTCATCATGTCGGCACAGGTCATGACCTGTGGCGTTTTTTGATCACTTTTTTATACTTAGTTTTTCATCATGTCGGCACAGGTCATGACCTGTGGCGTTTTTTGATCACTTTTTTGTTTTAGTTTTTTCATCATGTCGGCACCTGTGGCGTTTTTTGATAACTTTTTTGGACTTAGTTTTTTCATCATGTCGGCACAGGTCATGACCTGTGGCGTTTTTTGATCGGTTTTTTGGACTTAGTTTTTTCATCATGTCGGCACAGGTCATGACCTGTGGCGTTTTTTAGACCACTTTTTTTACTTAGTTTTTTCATAAAGTTGGCACAGGTCATGACCTGTGGCGTTTTTTGATCGCTTTTTTGGACTTAGTTTTTTCATCATGTCGGCACAGGTCATGACCTGTGGCGTTTTTTGATCACTTTTTTAGACTTAGTTTTTTCATCATGACGGCACAGGTCATGACCTGTGGCGTTTTTTGATCACTTTTTTAGACTTAGTTTTTTCATCATGTCGGCACAGGTCATGACCTGTGGCGTTTTTTGATGGCTTTTTTTGGACTTAGTTTTTTCATCATGTCGGCACAGGTCATGACCTGTGGCGTTTTTTAGACCACTTTTTTTACTTAGTTTTTTCATAAAGTTGGCACAGGTCATGACCTGTGGCGTTTTTTGATCACTTTTTTAGACTTAGTTTTTTCATCATGTCGGCACAGGTCATGACCTGTGGCGTTTTTTGATGGCTTTTTTTGGACTTAGTTTTTTCATCATGTCGGCACAGGTCATGACCTGTGGCTTTTTTGATCACTTTTTTCGACTTAGTTTTTTCATCATGTTGGCACAGGTCATGACCTGTGGTGTTTTTTTATCACTTTTTTAGACTTAGTTTTTTCATCATGTCGGCATTTGTGGCGTTTTTTGATCGCTTTTTTTACTTAGTTTTTCATCATGTCGGCACCTGTGGCGTTTTTTGATCGGTTTTT
This sequence comes from Ectobius pallidus, assembly GCA_964059195.1. Taxonomy (NCBI): domain Eukaryota; kingdom Metazoa; phylum Arthropoda; class Insecta; order Blattodea; family Ectobiidae; genus Ectobius; species Ectobius pallidus. The sequence goes on from CAXKWD010000006.1 coordinate 142,119,035, forward strand.
TGGACTTAGTTTTTTCATCATGTCGGCACAGGTCATGACCTGTGGCGTTTTTTAGACCACTTTTTTTACTTAGTTTTTTCATAAAGTTGGCACAGGTCATGACCTGTGGCGTTTTTTGATCGCTTTTTTGGACTTAGTTTTTTCATCATGTCGGCACAGGTCATGACCTGTGGCGTTTTTTGATCACTTTTTTAGACTTAGTTTTTTCATCATGTCGGCACAGGTCATGACCTGTGGCGTTTTTTGATCACTTTTTTAGACTTAGTTTTTTCATCATGTCGGCACAGGTGTTTTTTTATCACTTTTTTAGACTTAGTTTTTTCATCATGTCGGCATTTGTGGCGTTTTTTGATCGCTTTTTTTACTTAGTTTTTCATCATGTCGGCACAGGTAATGGCCTGCGGCGTTTTTTGATCACTTTTTTAGACTTAGTTTTTTCATCATGTCGGCACAGGTCATGACCTGTGGCGTTTTTTGATCACTTTTTTATACTTAGTTTTTTTATCATGTCGGCACAGGCGTTTTTTGATCGCTTTTTTCGACTTAGTTTTTTCATCATGTTGGCACAGGTCATGACCTGTGGTGTTTTTTATCACTTTTTTAGTCTTAGTTTTTTCATCATGTCGGCATTTGTGGCGTTTTTTGATCGCTCTTTTTACTTAGTTTTTCATCATGTCGGCACAGGTCATGACCTGTGGCGTTTTTTGATCACTTTTTTGTTTTAGTTTTTTCATCATGTCGGCACAGGTCATGACCTGTGGCGTTTTTTGAACACTTTTTTAGACTTAGTTTTTTCATCATGTCGGCACTGGTCATGACCTGTGGCGTTTTTTGATCACTTTTTTGTTTTAGTTTTTTCATCATGTCGGCACCTGTGGCGTTTTTTGATAACTTTTTTGGACTTAGTTTTTTCATCATGTCGGCACAGGTCATGACCTGTGGCGTTTTTTGATCACTTTTTTAGACTTAGTTTTTTCATAATGTCGGCACAGGTCATGACCTGTGGCGTTTTTTGATGGCTTTTTTTGGACTTAGTTTTTTCATCATGTCGGCACAGGTCATGACCTGTGGCTTTTTTGATCACTTTTTTCGACTTAGTTTTCTCATCATGTTGGCACAGGTCATGACCTTTGGTGTTTTTTTATCACTTTTTTAGACTTAGTTTTTTCATCATGTCGGCATTTGTGGCGTTTTTTGATCGCTTTTTTACTTAGTTTTTCATCATGTCGGCACAGGTCATGACCTGTGGCGTTTTTTGATCGGTTTTTTGGACTTAGTTTTTTCATCATGTCGGCACAGGTCATGACCTGTGGCGTTTTTTGATCACTTTTTTAGACTTAGTTTTTTCATCATGTCGGCACAGGTCATGACCTGTGGCGTTTTTTGATGGCTTTTTTTGGACTTAGTTTTTTCATCATGTCGGCACAGGTCATGACCTGTGGCGTTTTTTGATCACTTTTTTAGACTTAGTTTTTTCATCATGTCGGCACAGGTCATGATCTGTGGCGTTTTTTGATCACTTTTTTAGACTTAGTTTTTTCATCATGTCGGCACAGGTCATGACCTGTGGCGTTTTTTGATCACTTTTTTGTTTTAGTTTTTTCATCATGTCGGCACAGGTCATGACCTGTGGCGTTTTTTGAACACTTTTTTAGACTTAGTTTTTTCATCATGTCGGCACAGGTCATGACCTGTGGCGTTTTTTGATCACTTTTTTATACTTAGTTTTTCATCATGTCGGCACAGGTCATGACCTGTGGCGTTTTTTGATCACTTTTTTGTTTTAGTTTTTTCATCATGTCGGCACCTGTGGCGTTTTTTGATAACTTTTTTGGACTTAGTTTTTTCATCATGTCGGCACAGGTCATGACCTGTGGCGTTTTTTGATCGCTTTTTTGGACTTAGTTTTTTCATCATGTCGGCACAGGTCATGACCTGTGGCTTTTTTGATCACTTTTTTCGACTTAGTTTTTTCATCATGTTGGCACAGGTCATGACCTGTGGCGTTTTTTGATCACTTTTTTGTTTTAGTTTTTTCATCATGTCGGCACCTGTGGCGTTTTTTGATAACTTTTTTGGACTTAGTTTTTTCATCATGTCGGCACAGGTCATGACCTGTGGCGTTTTTTGATCACTTTTTTATACTTAGTTTTTCATCATGTCGGCACAGGTCATGACCTGTGGCGTTTTTTGATCACTTTTTTGTTTTAGTTTTTTCATCATGTCGGCACCTGTGGCGTTTTTTGATAACTTTTTTGGACTTAGTTTTTTCATCATGTCGGCACAGGTCATGACCTGTGGCGTTTTTTGATCACTTTTTTAGACTTAGTTTTTTCATAATGTCGGCACAGGTCATGACCTGTGGCGTTTTTTGATGGCTTTTTTTGGACTTAGTTTTTTCATCATGTCGGCACAGGTCATGACCTGTGGCTTTTTTGATCACTTTTTTCGACTTAGTTTTTTCATCATGTTGGCACAGGTCATGACCTGTGGTGTTTTTTTATCACTTTTTTAGACTTAGTTTTTTCATCATGTCGGCATTTGTGGCGTTTTTTGATCGCTTTTTTTACTTAGTTTTTCATCATGTCGGCACAGGTCATGACCTGTGGCGTTTTTTGATCGGTTTTTTGGACTTAGTTTTTTCATCATGTCGGCACAGGTCATGACCTGTGGCGTTTATTAGACCACTTTTTTTACTTAGTTTTTTCATAAAGTTGGCACAGGTCATGACCTGTGGCGTTTTTTGATCGCTTTTTTGGACTTAGTTTTTTCATCATGTCGGCACAGGTCATGACCTGTGGCGTTTTTTGATCACTTTTTTAGACTTAGTTTTTTCATCATGTCGGCACAGGTCATGACCTGTGGCGTTTTTTGATCACTTTTTTAGACTTAGTTTTTTCATCATGTCGGCACAGGTGTTTTTTTATCACTTTTTTAGACTTAGTTTTTTCATCATGTCGGCATTTGTGGCGTTTTTTGATCGCTTTTTTTACTTAGTTTTTCATCATGTCGGCACAGGTAATGGCCTGCGGCGTTTTTTGATCACTTTTTTAGACTTAGTTTTTTCATCATGTCGGCACAGGTCATGACCTGTGGCGTTTTTTGATCACTTTTTTATACTTAGTTTTTTTATCATGTCGGCACAGGCGTTTTTTGATCGCTTTTTTCGACTTAGTTTTTTCATCATGTTGGCACAGGTCATGACCTGTGGTGTTTTTTATCACTTTTTTAGTCTTAGTTTTTTCATCATGTCGGCATTTGTGGCGTTTTTTGATCGCTCTTTTTACTTAGTTTTTCATCATGTCGGCACAGGTCATGACCTGTGGCGTTTTTTGATCACTTTTTTGTTTTAGTTTTTTCATCATGTCGGCACAGGTCATGACCTGTGGCGTTTTTTGAACACTTTTTTAGACTTAGTTTTTTCATCATGTCGGCACTGGTCATGACCTGTGGCGTTTTTTGATCACTTTTTTGTTTTAGTTTTTTCATCATGTCGGCACCTGTGGCGTTTTTTGATAACTTTTTTGGACTTAGTTTTTTCACTTTTTTCACTTTTTTAGACTTAGTTTTTTCATAATGTCGGCACAGGTCATGACCTGTGGCGTTTTTTGATGGCTTTTTTTGGACTTAGTTTTTTCATCATGTCGGCACAGGTCATGACCTGTGGCTTTTTTGATCACTTTTTTCGACTTAGTTTTCTCATCATGTTGGCACAGGTCATGACCTTTGGTGTTTTTTTATCACTTTTTTAGACTTAGTTTTTTCATCATGTCGGCATTTGTGGCGTTTTTTGATCGCTTTTTTACTTAGTTTTTCATCATGTCGGCACAGGTCATGACCTGTGGCGTTTTTTGATCGGTTTTTTGGACTTAGTTTTTTCATCATGTCGGCACAGGTCATGACCTGTGGCGTTTTTTGATCACTTTTTTAGACTTAGTTTTTTCATCATGTCGGCACAGGTCATGACCTGTGGCGTTTTTTGATGGCTTTTTTTGGACTTAGTTTTTTCATCATGTCGGCACAGGTCATGACCTGTGGCGTTTTTTGATCACTTTTTTAGACTTAGTTTTTTCATCATGTCGGCACAGGTCATGATCTGTGGCGTTTTTTGATCACTTTTTTAGACTTAGTTTTTTCATCATGTCGGCACAGGTCATGACCTGTGGCGTTTTTTGATCACTTTTTTGTTTTAGTTTTTTCATCATGTCGGCACAGGTCATGACCTGTGGCGTTTTTTGAACACTTTTTTAGACTTAGTTTTTTCATCATGTCGGCACAGGTCATGACCTGTGGCGTTTTTTGATCACTTTTTTATACTTAGTTTTTCATCATGTCGGCACAGGTCATGACCTGTGGCGTTTTTTGATCACTTTTTTGTTTTAGTTTTTTCATCATGTCGGCACCTGTGGCGTTTTTTGATAACTTTTTTGGACTTAGTTTTTTCATCATGTCGGCACAGGTCATGACCTGTGGCGTTTTTTGATCGCTTTTTTGGACTTAGTTTTTTCATCATGTCGGCACAGGTCATGACCTGTGGCTTTTTTGATCACTTTTTTCGACTTAGTTTTTTCATCATGTTGGCACAGGTCATGACCTGTGGCGTTTTTTGATCACTTTTTTGTTTTAGTTTTTTCATCATGTCGGCACCTGTGGCGTTTTTTGATAACTTTTTTGGACTTAGTTTTTTCATCATGTCGGCACAGGTCATGACCTGTGGCGTTTTTTGATCACTTTTTTAGACTTAGTTTTTTCATAATGTCGGCACAGGTCATGACCTGTGGCGTTTTTTGATGGCTTTTTTTGGACTTAGTTTTTTCATCATGTCGGCACAGGTCATGACCTGTGGCTTTTTTGATCACTTTTTTCGACTTAGTTTTTTCATCATGTTGGCACAGGTCATGACCTGTGGTGTTTTTTTATCACTTTTTTAGACTTAGTTTTTTCATCATGTCGGCATTTGTGGCGTTTTTTGATCGCTTTTTTTACTTAGTTTTTCATCATGTCGGCACAGGTCATGACCTGTGGCGTTTTTTGATCGGTTTTTTGGACTTAGTTTTTTCATCATGTCGGCACAGGTCATGACCTGTGGCGTTTATTAGACCACTTTTTTTACTTAGTTTTTTCATAAAGTTGGCACAGGTCATGACCTGTGGCGTTTTTTGATCGCTTTTTTGGACTTAGTTTTTTCATCATGTCGGCACAGGTCATGACCTGTGGCGTTTTTTGATCACTTTTTTAGACTTAGTTTTTTCATCATGTCGGCACAGGTCATGACCTGTGGCGTTTTTTGATCACTTTTTTAGACTTAGTTTTTTCATCATGTCGGCACAGGTCATGACCTGTGGCGTTTTTTGATGGCTTTTTTTGGACTTAGTTTTTTCATCATGTCGGCACAGGTCATGACCTGTGGCGTTTTTTGATCACTTTTTTAGACTTAGTTTTTTCATCATGTCGGCACAGGTCATGATCTGTGGCGTTTTTTGATCACTTTTTTAGACTTAGTTTTTTCATCATGTCGGCACAGGTCATGACCTGTGGCGTTTTTTGATCACTTTTTTGTTTTAGTTTTTTCATCATGTCGGCACAGGTCATGACCTGTGGCGTTTTTTGAACACTTTTTTAGACTTAGTTTTTTCATCATGTCGGCACAGGTCATGACCTGTGGCGTTTTTTGATCACTTTTTTATACTTAGTTTTTCATCATGTCGGCACAGGTCATGACCTGTGGCGTTTTTTGATCACTTTTTTGTTTTAGTTTTTTCATCATGTCGGCACCTGTGGCGTTTTTTGATAACTTTTTTGGACTTAGTTTTTTCATCATGTCGGCACAGGTCATGACCTGTGGCGTTTTTTGATCACTTTTTTAGACTTAGTTTTTTCATAATGTCGGCACAGGTCATGACCTGTGTTTTCGACTTAGTTTTTTCATCATGTTGGCACAGGTCATGACCTGTGGTGTTTTTTTATCACTTTTTTAGACTTAGTTTTTTCATCATGTCGGCATTTGTGGCGTTTTTTGATCGCTTTTTTTACTTAGTTTTTCATCATGTCGGCACAGGTGGCGTTTTTTGATCGGTTTTTTGGACTTAGTTTTTTCATCATGTCGGCACAGGTCATGACCTGTGGCGTTTTTTAGACCACTTTTTTTACTTAGTTTTTTCATAAAGTTGGCACAGGTCATGACCTGTGGCGTTTTTTGATCGCTTTTTTGGACTTAGTTTTTTCATCATGTCGGCACAGGTCATGACCTGTGGCGTTTTTTGATCACTTTTTTAGACTTAGTTTTTTCATCATGTCGGCACAGGTCATGACCTGTGGTGTTTTTTTATCACTTTTTTAGACTTAGTTTTTTCATCATGTCGGCATTTGTGGCGTTTTTTGATCGCTTTTTTTACTTAGTTTTTCATCATGTCGGCACAGGTCATGACCTGCGGCGTTTTTTGATCACTTTTTTAGACTTAGTTTTTTCATCATGTCGGCACAGGTCATGACCTGTGGCGTTTTTTGATCACTTTTTTGTTTTAGTTTTTTCATCATGTCGGCACAGGTCATGACCTGTGGCGTTTTTTGAACACTTTTTTAGACTTAGTTTTTTCATCATGTCGGCACAGGTCATGACCTGTGGCGTTTTTTGATCACTTTTTTATACTTAGTTTTTCATCATGTCGGCACAGGTCATGACCTGTGGCGTTTTTTGATCACTTTTTTGTTTTAGTTTTTTCATCATGTCGGCACCTGTGGCGTTTTTTGATAACTTTTTTGGACTTAGTTTTTTCATCATGTCGGCACAGGTCATGACCTGTGGCGTTTTTTTATCACTTTTTTAGACTTAGTTTTTTCATAATGTCGGCACAGGTCATGACCTGTGGCTTTTTTGATCACTTTTTTCGACTTAGTTTTTTCATCATGTTGGCACAGGTCATGACCTGTGGTGTTTTTTTATCACTTTTTTAGACTTAGTTTTTTCATCATGTCGGCATTTGTGGCGTTTTTTGATCGCTTTTTTTACTTAGTTTTTCATCATGTCGGCACAGGTCATGACCTGTGGCGTTTTTTGATCGGTTTTTTGGACTTAGTTTTTTCATCATGTCGGCACAGGTCATGACCTGTGGCGTTTTTTAGACCACTTTTTTTACTTAGTTTTTTCATAAAGTTGGCACAGGTCATGACCTGTGGCGTTTTTTGATCGCTTTTTTGGACTTAGTTTTTTCATCATGTCGGCACAGGTCATGACCTGTGGCGTTTTTTGATCACTTTTTTAGACTTAGTTTTTTCATCATGTCGGCACAGGTCATGGCCTGTGGCGTTTTTTGATCACTTTTTTAGACTTAGTTTTTTCATCATGTCGGCACAGGTCATGACCTGTGGCGTTTTTTGATGGCTTTTTTTGGACTTAGTTTTTTCATCATGTCGGCACAGGTCATGACCTGTGGCGTTTTTTGATGGCTTTTTTTGGACTTAGTTTTTTCATCATGTCGGCACAGGTCATGACCTGTGGCGTTTTTTGATCACTTTTTTAGACTTAGTTTTTTCATCATGTCGGCACAGGTCATGATCTGTGGCGTTTTTTGATCACTTTTTTAGACTTAGTTTTTTCATCATGTCGGCACAGGTCATGACCTGTGGCGTTTTTTGATCACTTTTTTGTTTTAGTTTTTTCATCATGTCGGCACAGGTCATGACCTGTGGCGTTTTTTGAACACTTTTTTAGACTTAGTTTTTTCATCATGTCGGCACAGGTCATGACCTGTGGCGTTTTTTGATCACTTTTTTATACTTAGTTTTTCATCATGTCGGCACAGGTCATGACCTGTGGCGTTTTTTGATCACTTTTTTGTTTTAGTTTTTTCATCATGTCGGCACCTGTGGCGTTTTTTGATAACTTTTTTGGACTTAGTTTTTTCATCATGTCGGCACAGGTCATGACCTGTGGCGTTTTTTGATCACTTTTTTAGACTTAGTTTTTTCATAATGTCGGCACAGGTCATGACCTGTGTTTTCGACTTAGTTTTTTCATCATGTTGGCACAGGTCATGACCTGTGGTGTTTTTTTATCACTTTTTTAGACTTAGTTTTTTCATCATGTCGGCATTTGTGGCGTTTTTTGATCGCTTTTTTTACTTAGTTTTTCATCATGTCGGCACAGGTCATGACCTGTGGCGTTTTTTGATCGGTTTTTTGGACTTAGTTTTTTCATCATGTCGGCACAGGTCATGACCTGTGGCGTTTTTTAGACCACTTTTTTTACTTAGTTTTTTCATAAAGTTGGCACAGGTCATGACCTGTGGCGTTTTTTGATCGCTTTTTTGGACTTAGTTTTTTCATCATGTCGGCACAGGTCATGACCTGTGGCGTTTTTTGATCACTTTTTTAGACTTAGTTTTTTCATCATGTCGGCACAGGTCATGACCTGTGGTGTTTTTTTATCACTTTTTTAGACTTAGTTTTTTCATCATGTCGGCATTTGTGGCGTTTTTTGATCGCTTTTTTTACTTAGTTTTTCATCATGTCGGCACAGGTCATGACCTGCGGCGTTTTTTGATCACTTTTTTAGACTTAGTTTTTTCATCATGTCGGCACAGGTCATGACCTGTGGCGTTTTTTGATCACTTTTTTATACTTAGTTTTTTTATCATGTCGGCACAGGCGTTTTTTGATCGCTTTTTTCGACTTAGTTTTTTCATCATGTTGGCACAGGTCATGACCTGTGGTGTCTTTTATCACTTTTTTAGTCTTAGTTTTTTCATCATGTCGGCATTTGTGGCGTTTTTTGATCGCTTTTTTTACTTAGTTTTTCATCATGTCGGCACAGGTCATGACCTGTGGCGTTTTTTGATCACTTTTTTAGACTTAGTTTTTTCATAATGTCGGCACCTGTGGCGTTTTTTGATCACTTTTTTCGTTTTAGTTTTTTCATCATGTCGGCACCTGTGGCGTTTTTTGATAACTTTTTTGGACTTAGTTTTTTCATCATGTCGGCACAGGTCATGACCTGTGGCGTTTTTTGATCACTTTTTTAGACTTAGTTTTTTCATAATGTCGGCACAGGTCATAACCTGTGGCGTTTTTTGACCACTTTTTTAGACTTAGTTTTTTCATCATGTCGGCACAGGACCTGTGGCGTTTTTTGATCGCTTTTTTGGACTTAGTTTTTTCATCATGTCGGCACAGGTCATGACCTGTGGCTTTTTTGATCACTTTTTTCGACTTAGTTTTTTCATCATGTTGGCACAGGTCATGACCTGTGGTGTTTTTTTATCACTTTTTTAGACTTAGTTTTTTCATCATGTCGGCATTTGTGGCGTTTTTTGATCGCTTTTTTTACTTAGTTTTTCATCATGTCGGCACAGGTCATGACCTGTGGCGTTTTTTGATAGGTTTTTTGGACTTAGTTTTTTCATCATGTCGGCACAGGTCATGACCTGTGGCGTTTTTTGATCACTTTTTTGTTTTAGTTTTTTCATCATGTCGGCACAGGTCATGACCTGTGGCGTTTTTTGAACACTTTTTTAGACTTAGTTTTTTCATCATGTCGGCACTGGTCATGACCTGTGGCGTTTTTTGATCACTTTTTTGTTTTAGTTTTTTCATCATGTCGGCACCTGTGGCGTTTTTTGATAACTTTTTTGGACTTAGTTTTTTCATCATGTCGGCACAGGTCATGACCTGTGGCGTTTTTTGATGGCTTTTTTTGGACTTAGTTTTTTCATCATGTCGGCACAGGTCATGACCTGTGGCTTTTTTGATCACTTTTTTCGACTTAGTTTTCTCATCATGTTGGCACAGGTCATGACCGTTTTTTGATCGCTTTTTTTACTTAGTTTTTCATCATGTCGGCACAGGTCATGACCTGTGGCTTTTTTGATCACTTTTTTCGACTTAGTTTTTTCATCATGTTGGCAGGTCATGACCTGTGGCGTTTTTTATACCACTTTTTTACTTAGTTTTTTCATAAAGTTGGCACAGGTCATGACCTGTGGCGTTTTTTGATCGCTTTTTTGGACTTAGTTTTTTCATCATGTCGGCACAGGTCATGACCTGTGGCGTTTTTTGATCACTTTTTTAGACTTAGTTTTTTCATCATGTCGGCACAGGTCATGACCTGTGGCGTTTTTTGATCACTTTTTTGTTTTAGTTTTTTCATCATGTCGGCACAGGTCATGACCTGTGGCGTTTTTTGAACACTTTTTTATACTTAGTTTTTCATCATGTCGGCACAGGTCATGACCTGTGGCGTTTTTTGATCACTTTTTTGTTTTAGTTTTTTCATCATGTCGGCACCTGTGGCGTTTTTTGATAACTTTTTTGGACTTAGTTTTTTCATCATGTCGGCACAGGTCATGACCTGTGGCGTTTTTTGATCACTTTTTTAGACTTAGTTTTTTCATAATGTCGGCACAGGTCATGACCTGTGGCGTTTTTTGATGGCTTTTTTTGGACTTAGTTTTTTCATCATGTCGGCACAGGTCATGACCTGTGGCTTTTTTGATCACTTTTTTCGACTTAGTTTTTTCATCATGTTGGCACAGGTCATGACCTGTGGTGTTTTTTTATCACTTTTTTAGACTTAGTTTTTTCATCATGTCGGCATTTGTGGCGTTTTTTGATCGCTTTTTTTACTTAGTTTTTCATCATGTCGGCACAGGTCATGACCTGTGGCGTTTTTTGATCGGTTTTTTGGACTTAGTTTTTTCATCATGTCGGCACAGGTCATGACCTGTGGCGTTTTTTAGACCACTTCTTTTACTTAGTTTTTTCATAAAGTTGGCACAGGTCATGACCTGTGGCGTTTTTTGATCGGTTTTTTGGACTTAGTTTTTTCATCATGTCGGCACAGGTCATGACCTGTGGCGTTTTTTAGACCACTTTTTTTACTTAGTTTTTTCATAAAGTTGGCACAGGTCATGACCTGTGGCGTTTTTTGATCGCTTTTTTGGACTTAGTTTTTTCATCATGTCGGCACAGGTCATGACCTGTGGCGTTTTTTGATCACTTTTTTAGACTTAGTTTTTTCATCATGTCGGCACAGGTCATGACCTGTGGCGTTTTTTGATCACTTTTTTAGACTTAGTTTTTTCATCATGTCGGCACAGGTCATGACCTGTGGCGTTTTTTGATCACTTTTTAGACTTAGTTTTTTCATCATGTCGGCACAGGTCATGACCTGTGGCGTTTTTTGAACACTTTTTTAGACTTAGTTTTTTCATCATGTCGGCACAGGTCATGACCTGTGGCGTTTTTTGATCACTTTTTTAGACTTAGTTTTTTCATCATGTCGGCACAGGTCATGACCTGTGGCGTTTTTTGATCACTTTTTAGACTTAGTTTTTTCATCATGTCGGCACAGGTCATGACCTGTGGCGTTTTTTGAACACTTTTTTAGACTTAGTTTTTTCATCATGTCGGCACTGGTCATGACCTGTGGCGTTTTTTGATCACTTTTTTATACTTAGTTTTTCATCATGTCGGCACAGGTCATGACCTGTGGCGTTTTTTGATCACTTTTTTGTTTTAGTTTTTTCATCATGTCGGCACCTGTGGCGTTTTTTGATGGCTTTTTTTGGACTTAGTTTTTTCATCATGTCGGCACAGGTCATGACCTGTGGCTTTTTTGATCACTTTTTTCGACTTAGTTTTCTCATCATGTTGGCACAGGTCATGACCTTTGGTGTTTTTTTATCACTTTTTTAGACTTAGTTTTTTCATCATGTCGGCATTTGTGGCGTTTTTTGATCGCTTTTTTTACTTAGTTTTTCATCATGTCGGCGTTTTTTGATCGGTTTTTTGGACTTAGTTTTTTCATCATGTCGGCACAGGTCATGACCTGTGGCGTTTTTTGATCACTTTTTTAGACTTAGTTTTTTCATCATGTCGGCACAGGTCATGACCTGTGGTGTTTTTTTATCACTTTTTTAGACTTAGTTTTTTCATCATGTCGGCATTTGTGGCGTTTTTTGATCGCTTTTTTTACTTAGTTTTTCATCATGTCGGCACAGGTCATGACCTGCGGCGTTTTTTGATCACTTTTTTAGACTTAGTTTTTTCATCATGTCGGCACAGGTCATGACCTGTGGCGTTTTTTGATCACTTTTTTATACTTAGTTTTTTTATCATGTCGGCACAGGCGTTTTTTGATCGCTTTTTTCGACTTAGTTTTTTCATCATGTTGGCACAGGTCATGACCTGTGGTGTTTTTTATCACTTTTTTAGTCTTAGTTTTTTCATCATGTCGGCATTTGTGGCGTTTTTTGATCGCTTTTTTTACTTAGTTTTTCATCATGTCGGCACAGGTCATGACCTGTGGCGTTTTTTGATCACTTTTTTAGACTTAGTTTTTTCATAATGTCGGCACCTGTGGCGTTTTTTGATCACTTTTTTCGTTTTAGTTTTTTCATCATGTCGGCACCTGTGGCGTTTTTTGATAACTTTTTTGGACTTAGTTTTTTCATCATGTCGGCACAGGTCATGACCTGTGGCGTTTTTTGATCACTTTTTTAGACTTAGTTTTTTCATAATGTCGGCACAGGTCATAACCTGTGGCGTTTTTTGACCACTTTTTTAGACTTAGTTTTTTCATCATGTCGGCACAGGTCATGACCTGTGGCGTTTTTTGATCGCTTTTTTGGACTTAGTTTTTTCATCATGTCGGCACAGGTCATGACCTGTGGCTTTTTTGATCACTTTTTTCGACTTAGTTTTTTCATCATGTTGGCACAGGTCATGACCTGTGGTGTTTTTTTATCACTTTTTTAGACTTAGTTTTTTCATCATGTCGGCATTTGTGGCGTTTTTTGATCGCTTTTTTTACTTAGTTTTTCATCATGTCGGCACAGGTCATGACCTGTGGCGTTTTTTGATCGGTTTTTTGGACTTAGTTTTTTCCTCATGTCGGCACAGGTCATGACCTGTGGCGTTTTTTAGACCACTTTTTTTACTTAGTTTTTTCATAAAGTTGGCACAGGTCATGACCTGTGGCGTTTTTTGATCACTTTTTTGTTTTAGTTTTTTCATCATGTCGGCACAGGTCATGACCTGTGGCGTTTTTTGAACACTTTTTTAGACTTAGTTTTTTCATCATGTCGGCACTGGTCATGACCTGTGGCGTTTTTTGATCACTTTTTTATACTTAGTTTTTCATCATGTCGGCACAGGTCATGACCTGTGGCGTTTTTTGATCACTTTTTTGTTTTAGTTTTTTCATCATGTCGGCACCTGTGGCGTTTTTTGATAACTTTTTTGGACTTAGTTTTTTCATCATGTCGGCACAGGTCATGACCTGTGGCGTTTTTTGATCACTTTTTTAGACTTAGTTTTTTCATAATGTCGGCACAGGTCATGACCTGTGGCGTTTTTTGATGGCTTTTTTTGGACTTAGTTTTTTCATCATGTCGGCACAGGTCATGACCTGTGGCTTTTTTGATCACTTTTTTCGACTTAGTTTTCTCATCATGTTGGCACAGGTCATGACCTTTGGTGTTTTTTTATCACTTTTTTAGACTTAGTTTTTTCATCATGTCGGCATTTGTGGCGTTTTTTGATCGCTTTTTTTACTTAGTCTTTCATCATGTCGGCACAGGTCATGACCTGTGGCGTTTTTTGATCGGTTTTTTGGACTTAGTTTTTTCATCATGTCGGCACAGGTCATGACCTGTGGCGTTTTTTATACCACTTTTTTTACTTAGTTTTTTCATAAAGTTGGCACAGGTCATGACCTGTGGCGTTTTTTGATCGCTTTTTTGGACTTAGTTTTTTCATCATGTCGGCACAGGTCATGACCTGTGGCGTTTTTTGATCACTTTTTTAGACTTAGTTTTTTCATCATGTCGGCACAGGTCATGACCTGTGGCGTTTTTTGATCACTTTTGTTTTAGTTTTTTCATCATGTCGGCACAGGTCATGACCTGTGGCGTTTTTTGAACACTTTTTTAGACTTAGTTTTTTCATCATGTCGGCACAGGTCATGACCTGTGGCGTTTTTTGATCACTTTTTTATACTTAGTTTTTCATCATGTCGGCACAGGTCATGACCTGTGGCGTTTTTTGATCACTTTTTTGTTTTAGTTTTTTCATCATGTCGGCACCTGTGGCGTTTTTTGATAACTTTTTTGGACTTAGTTTTTTCATCATGTCGGCACAGGTCATGACCTGTGGCGTTTTTTGATCACTTTTTTAGACTTAGTTTTTTCATAATGTCGGCACAGGTCATGACCTGTGGCGTTTTTTGATGGCTTTTTTTGGACTTAGTTTTTTCATCATGTCGGCACAGGTCATGACCTGTGGCTTTTTTGATCACTTTTTTCGACTTAGTTTTTTCATCATGTTGGCACAGGTCATGACCTGTGGTGTTTTTTTATCACTTTTTTAGACTTAGTTTTTTCATCATGTCGGCATTTGTGGCGTTTTTTGATCGCTTTTTTTATTTAGTTTTTCATCATGTCGGCACAGGTCATGACCTGTGGCGTTTTTTGATCGGTTTTTTGGACTTAGTTTTTTCATCATGTCGGCACAGGTCATGACCTGTGGCGTTTTTTGATCGGTTTTTTGGACTTAGTTTTTTCATTATGTCGGCACAGGTCATGACTTTGGCGTTTTTTGATCACTTTTTTGTTTTAGTTTTTTCATCATGTCGGCACAGGTCATGACCTGTGGCGTTTTTTGAACTTTTTTAGACTTAGTTTTTTCATCATGTCGGCACTGGTCATGACCTGTGGCGTTTTTTGATCACTTTTTTATACTTAGTTTTTCATCATGTCGGCACAGGTCATGACCTGTGGCGTTTTTTGATCACTTTTTTGTTTTAGTTTTTTCATCATGTCGGCACCTGTGGCGTTTTTTGATGGCTTTTTTTGGACTTAGTTTTTTCATCATGTCGGCACAGGTCATGACCTGTGGCTTTTTTGATCACTTTTTTCGACTTAGTTTTCTCATCATGTTGGCACAGGTCATGACCTGTGGCGTTTTTTGATCGGTTTTTTGGACTTAGTTTTTTCATCATGTCGGCACAGGTCATGACCTGTGGCGTTTTTTATACCACTTTTTTCCTTAGTTTTTTCATAAAGTTGGCACAGGTCATGACCTGTGGCGTTTTTTGATCGCTTTTTTGGACTTAGTTTTTTCATCATGTCGGCACAGGTCATGACCTGTGGCGTTTTTTGATCACTTTTTTAGACTTAGTTTTTTCATCATGTCGGCACAGGTCATGACCTGTGGCGTTTTTTGATCACTTTTTTAGACTTAGTTTTTTCATCATGTCGGCACAGGTCATGACCTGTGGTGTTTTTTTATCACTTTTTTAGACTTAGTTTTTTCATCATGTCGGCATTTGTGGCGTTTTTTGATCGCTTTTTTTACTTAGTTTTTCATCATGTCGGCACAGGTCATGACCTGCGGCGTTTTTTGATCACTTTTTTAGACTTAGTTTTTTCATCATGTCGGCACAGGTCATGACCTGTGGCGTTTTTTGATCACTTTTTTATACTTAGTTTTTTTATCATGTCGGCACAGGCGTTTTTTGATCGCTTTTTTCGACTTAGTTTTTTCATCATGTTGGCACAGGTCATGACCTGTGGTGTTTTTTATCACTTTTTTAGTCTTAGTTTTTTCATCATGTCGGCATTTGTGGCGTTTTTTGATCGCTTTTTTTACTTAGTTTTTCATCATGTCGGCACCTGTGGCGTTTTTTGATCACTTTTTTAGACTTAGTTTTTTCATAATGTCCGCACCTGTGGCGTTTTTTGATCACTTTTTTCGTTTTAGTTTTTTCATCATGTCGGCACCTGTGGCGTTTTTTGATAACTTTTTTGGACTTAGTTTTTTCATCATGTCGGCACAGGTCATGACCTGTAGCGTTTTTTGATCACTTTTTTAGACTTAGTTTTTTCATAATGTCGGCACAGGTCATGACCTGTGGCGTTTTTTGATCGCTTTTTTGGACTTAGTTTTTTCATCATGTCGGCACAGGTCATGACCTGTGGCTTTTTTGATCACTTTTTTCGACTTAGTTTTTTCATCATGTTGGCACAGGTCATGACCTGTGGTGTTTTTTTATCACTTTTTTAGACTTAGTTTTTTCATCATGTCGGCATTTGTGGCGTTTTTTGATCGCTTTTTTTACTTAGTTTTTCATCATGTCGGCACAGGTCATGACCTGTGGCGTTTTTTGATCGGTTTTTTGGACTTAGTTTTTTCATCATGTCGGCACAGGTCATGACCTGTGGCGTTTTTTAGACCACTTTTTTTACTTAGTTTTTTCATAAAGTTGGCACAGGTCATGACCTGTGGCGTTTTTTGATCGCTTTTTTGGACTTAGTTTTTTCATCATGTCGGCACAGGTCATGACCTGTGGTGTTTTTTTATGACTTTTTTAGACTTAGTTTTTTCATCATGTCGGCATTTGTGGCGTTTTTTGATCGCTTTTTTTACTTAGTTTTTCATCATGTCGGCACAGGTCATGACCTGTGGCGTTTTTTGATCGGTTTTTTGGACTTAGTTTTTTCATCATGTCGGCACAGGTCATGACCTGTGGCGTTTTTTAGACCACTTTTTTTACTTAGTTTTTTCATAAAGTTGGCACAGGTCATGACCTGTGGCGTTTTTTGATCGCTTTTTTGGACTTAGTTTTTTCATCATGTCGGCACAGGTCATGACCTGTGGCGTTTTTTGATCACTTTTTTGTTTTAGTTTTTTCATCACGTCGGCACCTGTGGCGTTTTTTGATAACTTTTTTGGACTTAGTTTTTTCATCATGTCGGCACAGGTCATGACCTGTGGCGTTTTTTGATCACTTTTTTAGACTTAGTTTTTTCATCATGTCGGCACAGGTCATGACCTGTGGCTTTTTTGATCACTTTTTTCGACTTAGTTTTTTCATCACTTTTTTAGACTTAGTTTTTTCATCATGTCGGCATTTGTGGCGTTTTTTGATCGCTTTTTTTACTTAGTTTTTCATCATGTCGGCACAGGTCATGACCTGTGGCGTTTTTTGATCGGTTTTTTGGACTTAGTTTTTTCATCATGTCGGCACAGGTCATGACCTGTGGCGTTTTTTAGACCACTTTTTTTACTTAGTTTTTTCATAAAGTTGGCACAGGTCATGACCTGTGGCGTTTTTTGATCACTTTTTTGTTTTAGTTTTTTCATCATGTCGGCACAGGTCATGACCTGTGGCGTTTTTTGATCACTTTTTTAGACTTAGTTTTTTCATCATGTCGGCACAGGTCATGACCTGTGGCGTTTTTTGATCACTTTTTTATACTTAGTTTTTTTATCATGTCGGCACAGGCGTTTTTTGATCACTTTTTTCGACTTACTTTTTTCATCATGTTGGCACAGGTCATGACCTGTGGTGTTTTTTATCACTTTTTTAGTCTTAGCTTTTTCATCATGTCGGCATTTGTGGCGTTTTTTGATCGCTTTTTTTACTTAGTTTTTCATCATGTCGGCACAGGTCATGACCTGTGGCGTTTTTTGATCACTTTTTTAGACTTAGTTTTTTCATAATGTCGGCACAGGTCATGACCTGTGGCGTTTTTTGATCACTTTTTTCGTTTTAGTTTTTTCATCATGTCGGCACTTGTGGCGTTTTTTGATAACTATTTTGGACTTAGTTTTTTCATCATGTCGGCACAGGTCATGACCTGTGGCGTTTTTTGATCACTTTTTTAGACTTAGTTTTTTCATAATGTCGGCACAGGTCATGACCTGTGGCGTTTTATGATCACTTTTTTAGACTTAGTTTTTTCATCATGTCGGCACCTGTGGCGTTTTTTGATGGCTTTTTTTGGACTTAGTTTTTTCATCATGTCGGCACAGGTCATGACCTGTGGCTTTTTTGATCACTTTTTTCGACTTAGTTTTTTCATCATGTTGGCACAGGTCATGACCTGTGGCGTTTTTTGATCGCTTTTTTGGACTTAGTTTTTTCATCATGTCGGCACAGGTCATGACCTGTGGCGTTTTTTGATCACTTTTTTAGACTTAGTTTTTTCATCATGTCGGCACCTGTGGCGTTTTTTGATCCCTTTTTTGTTTTAGTTTTTTCATCATGTCGGCACCTGTGGCGTTTTTTGATAACTTTTTTGGACTTAGTTTTTTCATCATGTCGGCACAGGTCATGACCTGTGGCGTTTTTTGATCACTTTTTTAGACTTAGTTTTTTCATCATGTCGGCACCTGTGGCGTTTTTTGATGGCTTTTTTTGGACTTAGTTTTTTCATCATGTCGGCACAGGTCATGACCTGTGGCGTTTTTTGATCACTTTTTTGTTTTAGTTTTTTCATCATGTCGGCACAGGTCATGACCTGTGGCGTTTTTTGAACACTTTTTTAGACTTAGTTTTTTCATCATGTCGGCACAGGTCATGACCTGTGGCGTTTTTTGATCACTTTTTTATACTTAGTTTTTCATCATGTCGGCACAGGTCATGACCTGTGGCGTTTTTTGATCACTTTTTTGTTTTAGTTTTTTCATCATGTCGGCACCTGTGGCGTTTTTTGATAACTTTTTTGGACTTAGTTTTTTCATCATGTCGGCACAGGTCATGACCTGTGGCGTTTTTTGATCACTTTTTTAGACTTAGTTTTTTCATAATGTCGGCACAGGTCATGACCTGTGGCGTTTTTTGATGGCTTTTTTTGGACTTAGTTTTTTCATCATGTCGGCACAGGTCATGACCTGTGGCTTTTTTGATCACTTTTTTCGACTTAGTTTTTTCATCATGTTGGCACAGGTCATGACCTGTGGTGTTTTTTTATCACTTTTTTAGACTTAGTTTTTTCATCATGTCGGCATTTGTGGCGTTTTTTGATCGCTTTTTTTACTTAGTTTTTCATCATGTCGGCACAGGTCATGACCTGTGGCGTTTTTTGATCGGTTTTTTGGACTTAGTTTTTTCATCATGTCGGCACAGGTCATGACCTGTGGCGTTTTTTGATCACTTTTTTAGACTTAGTTTTTTCATCATGTCGACACAGGTCATGACCTGTGGTGTTTTTTTATCACTTTTTTAGACTTAGTTTTTTCATCATGTCGGCATTTGTGGCGTTTTTTGATCGCTTTTTTTACTTAGTTTTTCATCATGTCGGCACAGGTCATGACCTGCGGCGTTTTTTGATCACTTTTTTAGACTTAGTTTTTTCATCATGTCGGCACAGGTCATGACCTGTGGCGTTTTTTGATCACTTTTTTATACTTAGTTTTTTTATCATGTCGGCACCTGTGGCGTTTTTTGATCACTTTTTTATACTTAGTTTTTTTATCATGTCGGCACCTGTGGCGTTTTTTGATCACTTTTTTCGACTTACTTTTTTCATCATGTCGGCACAGGTCATGACCTGTGGTGTTTTTTGATCACTTTTTTAGACTTAGTTTTTTCATAATGTCGGCATTTGTGGCGTTTTTTGATCACTTTTTTAGACTTAGTTTTTTCATCATGTCGGCACAGGTCATGACCTGTGGCGTTTTTTAGACCACTTTTTTTACTTAGTTTTTTCATAAAGTTGGCACAGGTCATGACCTGTGGCGTTTTTTGATCACTTTTTTGTTTTAGTTTTTTCATCATGTCGGCATTTGTGGCGTTTTTTGATCGCTTTTTTTACTTAGTTTTTCATCATGTCGGCACAGGTCATGACCTGTGGCGTTTTTTGATCACTTTTTTAGACTTAGTTTTTTCATAATGTCGGCACAGGCGTTTTTTGATCACTTTTTTCGACTTACTTTTTTCATCATGTTGGCACAGGTCATGACCTGTGGTGTTTTTTATCACTTTTTTAGTCTTAGTTTTTTCATCATGTCGGCATTTGTGGCGTTTTTTGATCGCTTTTTTTACTTAGTTTTTCATCATGTCGGCACAGGTCATGACCTGTGGCGTTTTTTGATCACTTTTTTAGACTTAGTTTTTTCATAATGTCGGCACAGGTCATGACCTGTGGCGTTTTTTGATCACTTTTTTCGTTTTAGTTTTTTCATCATGTCGGCACCTGTGGCGTTTTTTGATAACTTTTTTGGACTTAGTTTTTTCATCATGTCGGCACAGGTCATGACCTGTGGCGTTTTTTGATCACTTTTTTAGACTTAGTTTTTTCATAATGTCGGCACAGGTCATGACCTGTGGCGTTTTTTGATGGCTTTTTTTGGACTTAGTTTTTTCATCATGTCGGCACAGGTCATGACCTGTGGCTTTTTTGATCACTTTTTTCGACTTAGTTTTTTCATCATGTTGGCACAGGTGTGGCGTTTTTTGATCGCTTTTTTTGGTCTTAGTTTCTTCATCATGTCGGCACAGGTCATGACCTGTGGCGTTTTTTAGACCACTTTTTTGACTTAGTTTTTTCATAAAGTCGGCACAGGTCATGACCTGTGGCGTTTTTTGATAACTTTTTTGGACTTAGTTTTTTCATCATGTCGGCACAGGTCATGACCTGTGGCGTTTTTTGATCACTTTTTTCGTTTTAGTTTTTTCATCATGTCGGCACCTGTGGCGTTTTTTGATAACTTTTTTGGACTTAGTTTTTTCATCATGTCGGCACAGGTCATGACCTGTGGCGTTTTTTGATCACTTTTTTAGACTTAGTTTTTTCATAATGTCGGCACAGGTCATGACCTGTAGTGTTTTTTTATCACTTTTTTAGACTTAGTTTTTTCATCATGTCGGCATTTGTGGCGTTTTTTGATCGCTTTTTTTACTTAGTTTTTCATCATGTCTTCACAGGTCATGACCTGCGGCGTTTTTTGATCACGTTTTTAGACTTAGTTTTTTCATCATGTCGGCACAGGTGTGGCGTTTTTTGATCGCTTTTTTTGGTCTTAGTTTCTTCATCATGTCGGCACAGGTCATGACCTGTGGCGTTTTTTAGACCACTTTTTTAGACTTAGTTTTTTCATAATGTCGGCACAGGTCATGACCTGTGGCGTTTTTTGATCACTTTTTTCGTTTTAGTTTTTTCATCATGTCGGCACCTGTTGCGTTTTTTGATAACTTTTTTGGACTTAGTTTTTTCATCATGTCGGCACAGGTCATGACCTGTGGCGTTTTTTGATCACTTTTTTATACTTAGTTTTTTTATCATGTCGGCACAGGCGTTTTTTGATCACTTTTTTCGACTTAGTTCTTTCATCATGTTGGCACAGGTCATGACCTGTGGTGTTTTTTATCACTTTTTTAGTCTTAGTTTTTTCATCATGTCGGCATTTGTGGCGTTTTTTGATCGCTTTTTTTACTTAGTTTTTCATCATGTCGGCACAGGTCATGACCTGTGGCGTTTTTTGATCACTTTTTTAGACTTAGTTTTTTCATAATGTCGGCACCTGTGGCGTTTTTTGATCACTTTTTTCGTTTTAGTTTTTTCATCATGTCGGCACCTGTGGCGTTTTTTGATAACTTTTTTGGACTTAGTTTTTTCATCATGTCGGCACAGGTCATGACCTGTGGCGTTTTTTGATCACTTTTTTAGACTTAGTTTTTTCATAATGTCGGCACAGGTCATGACCTGTGGCGTTTTTTGATGGCTTTTTTTGGACTTAGTTTTTTCATCATGTCGGCACAGGTCATGACCTGTGGCTTTTTTGATCACTTTTTTCGACTTAGTTTTTTCATCATGTCGGCACAGGTGTGGCGTTTTTTGATCGCTTTTTTTGGTCTTAGTTTCTTCATCATGTCGGCACAGGTCATGACCTGTGGCGTTTTTTAGACCACTTTTTTAGACTTAGTTTTTTCATAATGTCGGCACAGGTCATGACCTGTGGCGTTTTTTGATCACTTTTTTCGTTTTAGTTTTTTCATCATGTCGGCACCTGTGGCGTTTTTTGATGGCTTTTTTTGGACTTAGTTTTTTCATCATGTCGGCACAGGTCATGACCTGTGGCTTTTTTGATCACTTTTTTCGACTTAGTTTTTTCATCATGTTGGCACAGGTCATGACCTGTGGTGTCTTTTTATCACTTTTTTAGACTTAGTTTTTTCATCATGTCGGCATTTGTGGCGTTTTTTGATCGCTTTTTTTACTTAGTTTTTCATCATGTCGGCACAGGTCATGACCTGTGGCGTTTTTTGATCGGTTTTTTGGACTTAGTTTTTTCATCATGTCGGCACAGGTCATGACCTGTGGCGTTTTTTAGACCACTTTTTTTACTTAGTTTTTTCATAAAGTTGGCACAGGTCATGACCTGTGGCGTTTTTTGATCGCTTTTTTGGACTTAGTTTTTTCATCATGTCGGCACAGGTCATGACCTGTGGCGTTTTTTGATCACTTTTTTTACTTAGTTTTTTCATAAAGTTGGCACAGGTCATGACCTGTGGCGTTTTTTGATCGGTTTTTTGGACTTAGTTTTTTCATAATGTCGGCACAGGTCATGACCTGTGGCGTTTTTTGATGGCTTTTTTTGGACTTAGTTTTTTCATCATGTCGGCACAGGTCATGACCTGTGGCTTTTTTGATCACTTTTTTCGACTTAGTTTTTTCATCATGTCGGCACAGGTCATGACCTGTGGCGTTTTTTAGACCACTTTTTTTACTTAGTTTTTTCATAAAGTTGGCACAGGTCATGACCTGTGGCGTTTTTTGATCACTTTTTTGGACTTAGTTTTTTCATCATGTCGGCACAGGTCATGACCTGTGGCTTTTTTGATCACTTTTTTCGACCTAGTTTTTTATCATGTTGGCACAGGTCATGACCTGTGGTGTTTTTTTATCACTTTTTTAGACTTAGTTTTTTCATCATGTCGGCATTTGTGGCGTTTTTTGATCGCTTTTTTTACTTAGTTTTTCATCATGTCGGCACAGGTCATGACCTGTGGCGTTTTTTGATCACTTTTTTAGACTTAGTTTTTTCATCATGTCGGCACCTGTGGTGTTTTTTCAACACTTTTTAGACAGTTTTTTCATCATGTCGGCATTTGTGGCGTTTTTTGATCGCTTTTTTACTTAGTTTTTCATCATGTCGGCACAGGTCATGACCTGTGGCGTTTTTTGATCACTTTTTTGTTTTAGTTTTTTCATCATGTCGGCACAGGTCATGACCTGTGGCGTTTTTTGATCACTTTTTTAGACTTAGTTTTTTCATCATGTCGGCACAGGTCATGACCTGTGGCGTTTTTTGATCACTTTTTTATACTTAGTTTTTTCATCATGTCGGCACAGGCGTTTTTTGATCACTTTTTTCGACTTACTTTTTTCATCATGTTGGCACAGGTCATGACCTGTGGTGTTTTTTATCACTTTTTTAGTCTTAGCTTTTTCATCATGTCGGCATTTGTGGCGTTTTTTGATCGCTTTTTTTACTTAGTTTTTCATCATGTCGGCAAAGGTCATGACCTGTGGCGTTTTTTGATCACTTTTTTAGACTTAGTTTTTTCATCATGTCGGCACAGGTCATGACCTGTGGCGTTTTTTGATCACTTTTTTATACTTAGTTTTTTCATCATGTCGGCACATCCGTTTTTTGATCACTTTTTTCGACTTAGTGGCGTTTTTTTATCACTTTTTTAGACTTAGTTTTTTCATAATGTCGGCACTGGTCATGACCTGTGGCGTTTTTTGATCACTTTTTTCGTTTTAGTTTTTTCATCATGTCGGCACCTGTGGCGTTTTTTGATAACTTTTTTGGACTTAGTTTTTTCATCATGTCGGCACAGGTCATGACCTGTGGCGTTTTTTGATCACTTTTTTAGACTTAGTTTTTTCATCATGTCGGCACAGGTCATGACCTCTGGCTTTTTTGATCACTTTTTTCGACCTAGTTTTTTATCATGTTGGCACAGGTGTGGTGTTTTTTATCACTTTTTTAGACTTAGTTTTTTCATCATGTCGGCATTTGTGGCGTTTTTTTATCGCTTTTTTTACTTAGTTTTTCATCATGTCGGCACAGGTCATGACCTGTGGCGTTTTTTGATGGCTTTTTTTGGACTTAGTTTTTTCATCATGTCGGCACAGGTCATGACCTGTGGTGTTTTTTTATCACTTTTTTCGACTTAGTTTTTTCATCATGTTGGCACAGGTCATGACCTGTGGTGTTTTTTTATCACTTTTTTAGACTTAGTTTTTTCATCATGTCGGCATTTGTGGCGTTTTTTGATCGCTTTTTTTACTTAGTTTTTCATCATGTCGGCACAGGTCATGACCTGTGGCGTTTTTTGATCGGTTTTTTGGACTTAGTTTTTTCATCATGTCGGCACAGGTCATGACCTGTGGCGTTTTTTAGACCACTTTTTTTACTTAGTTTTTTCATAAAGTTGGCACAGGTCATGACCTGTGGCGTTTTTTGATCGCTTTTTTGGACTTAGTTTTTTCATCATGTCGGCACAGGTCATGACCTGTGGCGTTTTTTGATCACTTTTTTAGACTTAGTTTTTTCATCATGTCGGCACAGGTCATGATCTGTGGCGTTTTTTGATCACTTTTTTAGACTTAGTTTTTTCATCATGTCGGCACAGGTCATGACCTGTGGCGTTTTTTGATCACTTTTTTAGACTTAGTTTTTTCATAATGTCGGCACAGGTCATGACCTGTGGCGTTTTTTGATGGCTTTTTTTGGACTTAGTTTTTTCATCATGTCGGCACAGGTCATGACCTGTGGCTTTTTTGATCACTTTTTTCGACTTAGTTTTTTCATCATGTTGGCACAGGTCATGACCTGTGGCGTTTTTTGATCACTTTTTTAGACTTAGTTTTTTCATAATGTCGGCACAGGTCATGACCTGTGGCGTTTTTTGATCACTTTTTTCGTTTTAGTTTTTTCATCATGTCGGCACCTGTGGCGTTTTTTGATAACTTTTTTGGACTTAGTTTTTTCATCATGTCGGCACCTGTGGCGTTTTTTGATGGCTTTTTTTGGACTTAGTTTTTTCATCATGTCGGCACAGGTCATGACCTGTGGCTTTTTTGATCACTTTTTTCGACTTAGTTTTTTCATCATGTTGGCACAGGTCATGACCTGTGGTGTCTTTTTATCACTTTTTTAGACTTAGTTTTTTCATCATGTCGGCATTTGTGGCGTTTTTTGATCGCTTTTTTTACTTAGTTTTTCATCATGTCTTCACAGGTCATGACCTGCGGCGTTTTTTGATCACTTTTTTAGACTTAGTTTTTTCATCATGTCGGCACAGGTGTGGCGTTTTTTGATCGCTTTTTTTGGTCTTAGTTTCTTCATCATGTCGGCACAGGTCATGACCTCTGGCTTTTTTGATCACTTTTTTCGACCTAGTTTTTTATCATGTTGGCACAGGTGTGGTGTTTTTTATCACTTTTTTAGACTTAGTTTTTTCATCATGTCGGCATTTGTGGCGTTTTTTTATCGCTTTTTTTACTTAGTTTTTCATCATGTCGGCACAGGTCATGACCTGTGGCGTTTTTTGATGGCTTTTTTTGGACTTAGTTTTTTCATCATGTCGGCACAGGTCATGACCTGTGGTGTTTTTTTATCACTTTTTTCGACTTAGTTTTTTCATCATGTTGGCACAGGTCATGACCTGTGGTGTTTTTTTATCACTTTTTTAGACTTAGTTTTTTCATCATGTCGGCATTTGTGGCGTTTTTTGATCGCTTTCTTTACTTAGTTTTTCATCATGTCGGCACAGGTCATGACCTGTGGCGTTTTTTGATCGGTTTTTTGGACTTAGTTTTTTCATCATGTCGGCACAGGTCATGACCTGTGGCGTTTTTTAGACCACTTTTTTTACTTAGTTTTTTCATAAAGTTGGCACAGGTCATGACCTGTGGCGTTTTTTGATCGCTTTTTTGGACTTAGTTTTTTCATCATGTCGGCACAGGTCATGACCTGTGGCGTTTTTTGATGGCTTTTTTTGGACTTAGTTTTTTCATCATGTCGGCACAGGTCATGACCTGTGGCGTTTTTTGATCACTTTTTTAGACTTAGTTTTTTCATCATGTCGGCACAGGTCATGATCTGTGGCGTTTTTTGATCACTTTTTTAGACTTAGTTTTTTCATCATGTCGGCACAGGTCATGACCTGTGGCGTTTTTTGATCACTTTTTTAGACTTAGTTTTTTCATAATGTCGGCACAGGTCATGTGGCGTTTTTTGATCACTTTTTTCGTTTTAATTTTTTCATCATGTCGGCACCTGTGGCGTTTTTTGATAACTTTTTTGGACTTAGTTTTTTCATCATGTCGGCACAGGTCATGACCTGTGGCGTTTTTTGATCACTTTTTTAGACTTAGTTTTTTCATAATGTCGGCACAGGTCATGACCTGTGGCGTTTTTTGATCACTTTTTTAGACTTCGTTTTTTCATCATGTCGGCATTTGTGGCGTTTTTTGATCGCTTTTTTTACTTAGTTTTTCATCATGTCGGCACAGGTCATGACCTGTGGCGTTTTTTGATCGGTTTTTTGGACTTAGTTTTTTCATCATGTCGGCACAGGTCATGACCTGTGGCGTTTTTTAGACCACTTTTTTTACTTAGTTTTTTCATAAAGTTGGCACAGGTCATGACCTGTGGCGTTTTTTGATCGCTTTTTTGGACTTAGTTTTTTCATCATGTCGGCACAGGTCATGACCTGTGGCGTTTTTTGATGGCTTTTTTTGGACTTAGTTTTTTCATCATGTCGGCACAGGTCATGACCTGTGGCGTTTTTTGATCACTTTTTTAGACTTAGTTTTTTCATCATGTCGGCACAGGTCATGATCTGTGGCGTTTTTTGATCACTTTTTTAGACTTAGTTTTTTCATCATGTCGGCACAGGTCATGACCTGTGGCGTTTTTTGATCACTTTTTTAGACTTAGTTTTTTCATAATGTCGGCACAGGTCATGACCTGTGGCGTTTTTTGATGGCTTTTTTTGGACTTAGTTTTTTCATCATGTCGGCACAGGTCATGACCTGTGGCTTTTTTGATCACTTTTTTCGACTTAGTTTTTTCATCATGTTGGCACAGGTCATGACCTGTGGCGTTTTTTGATCACTTTTTTAGACTTAGTTTTTTCATAATGTCGGCACAGGTCATGACCTGTGGCGTTTTTTGATCACTTTTTTCGTTTTAGTTTTTTCATCATGTCGGCACCTGTGGCGTTTTTTGATAACTTTTTTGGACTTAGTTTTTTCATCATGTCGGCACCTGTGGCGTTTTTTGATGGCTTTTTTTGGACTTAGTTTTTTCATCATGTCGGCACAGGTCATGACCTGTGGCGTTTTTTGATCACTTTTTTGTTTTAGTTTTTTCATCATGTCGGCACAGGTCATGACCTGTGGCGTTTTTTGATCACTTTTTTAGACTTAGTTTTTTCATCATGTCGGCACAGGTCATGACCTGTGGCGTTTTTTGATCACTTTTTTATACTTAGTTTTTTCATCATGTCGGCACAGGCGTTTTTTGATCACTTTTTTCGACTTACTTTTTTCATCATGTTGGCACAGGTCATGACCTGTGGTGTTTTTTATCACTTTTTTAGTCTTAGCTTTTTCATCATGTCGGCATTTGTGGCGTTTTTTGATCGCTTTTTTTACTTAGTTTTTCATCATGTCGGCAAAGGTCATGACCTGTGGCGTTTTTTGATCACTTTTTTAGACTTAGTTTTTTCATCATGTCGGCACAGGTCATGACCTGTGGCGTTTTTTGATCACTTTTTTATACTTAGTTTTTTCATCATGTCGGCACATCCGTTTTTTGATCACTTTTTTCGACTTAGTGGCGTTTTTTTATCACTTTTTTAGACTTAGTTTTTTCATAATGTCGGCACTGGTCATGACCTGTGGCGTTTTTTGATCACTTTTTTCGTTTTAGTTTTTTCATCATGTCGGCACCTGTGGCGTTTTTTGATAACTTTTTTGGACTTAGTTTTTTCATCATGTCGGCACAGGTCATGACCTGTGGCGTTTTTTGATCACTTTTTTAGACTTAGTTTTTTCATCATGTCGGCACAGGTCATGACCTGTGGCGTTTTTTGATCACTTTTTTAGACTTAGTTTTTTCATCATGTCGGCACAGGTCATGACCTGTGGCTTTTTTGATCACTTTTTTCGACCTAGTTTTTTATCATGTTGGCACAGGTGTGGTGTTTTTTATCACTTTTTTAGACTTAGTTTTTTCATCATGTCGGCATTTGTGGCGTTTTTTTATCGCTTTTTTACTTAGTTTTTCATCATGTCGGCACAGGTCATGACCTGTGGCGTTTTTTGATGGCTTTTTTTGGACTTAGTTTTTTCATCATGTCGGCACAGGTCATGACCTGTGGTGTTTTTTTATCACTTTTTTCGACTTAGTTTTTTCATCATGTTGGCACAGGTCATGACCTGTGGTGTTTTTTTATCACTTTTTTAGACTTAGTTTTTTCATCATGTCGGCATTTGTGGCGTTTTTTGATCGCTTTTTTGGACTTAGTTTTTTCATCATGTCGGCACAGGTCATGACCTGTGGCGTTTTTTAGACCACTTTTTTTACTTAGTTTTTTCATAAAGTTGGCACAGGTCGTTTTTTGATCGCTTTTTTGGACTTAGTTTTTTCATCATGTCGGCACAGGTCATGACCTGTGGCGTTTTTTGATCACTTTTTTACTTAGTTTTTCATCATGTCGGCACAGGTCATGACCTGTGGCGTTTTTTGATCGGTTTTTTGGACTTAGTTTTTTCATCATGTCGGCACAGGTCATGACCTGTGGCGTTTTTTAGACCACTTTTTTTACTTAGTTTTTTCATAAAGTTGGCACAGGTCATGACCTGTGGCGTTTTTTGATCGCTTTTTTGGACTTAGTTTTTTCATCATGTCGGCACAGGTCATGACCTGTGGCGTTTTTTGATCACTTTTTTAGACTTAGTGACCTGTGGCGTGGTTTGATCACTTTTTTAGACTTAGTTTTTTCATCATGTCGGCACAGGTCATGACCTGTGGCGTTTTTTGATGGCTTTTTTTGGACTTAGTTTTTTCATCATGTCGGCACAGGTCATGACCTGTGGCGTTTTTTGATGGCTTTTTTTGGACTTAGTTTTTTCATCATGTCGGCACAGGTCATGACCTGTGGCGTTTTTTGATCACTTTTTTAGACTTAGTTTTTTCATCATGTCGGCACCTGTGGCGTTTTTTGATAACTTTTTTGGACTTAGTTTTTTCATCATGTCGGCACAGGTCATGACCTGTGGCGTTTTTTGATGGCTTTTTTTGGACTTAGTTTTTTCATCATGTCGGCACAGGTCATGACCTGTGGCTTTTTTGATCACTTTTTTCGACTTAGTTTTTTCATCATGTTGGCACAGGTCATGACCTGTGGTGTTTTTTTATCACTTTTTTAGACTTAGTTTTTTCATCATGTCGGCATTTGTGGCGTTTTTTGATCGCTTTTTTTACTTAGTTTTTCATCATGTCGGCACAGGTCATGACCTGTGGCGTTTTTTGATCGGTTTTTTGGACTTAGTTTTTTCATCATGTCGGCACAGGTCATGACCTGTGGCGTTTTTTATACCACTTTTTTTACTTAGTTTTTTCATAAAGTTGGCACAGGTCATGACCTGTGGCGTTTTTTGATCGCTTTTTTGGACTTAGTTTTTTCATCATGTCGGCACAGGTCATGACCTGTGGCGTTTTTTGATCACTTTTTTAGACTTAGTTTTTCATCATGTCGGCACAGGTCATGACCTGTGGCGTTTTTTGATCACTTTTTTGTTTTAGTTTTTTCATCATGTCGGCACAGGTCATGACCTGTGGCGTTTTTTGAACACTTTTTTAGACTTAGTTTTTTCATCATGTCGGCACAGGTCATGACCTGTGGCGTTTTTTGATCACTTTTTTATACTTAGTTTTTCATCATGTCGGCACAGGTCATGACCTGTGGCGTTTTTTGATCACTTTTTTGTTTTAGTTTTTTCATCATGTCGGCACCTGTGGCGTTTTTTGATAACTTTTTTGGACTTAGTTTTTTCATCATGTCGGCACAGGTCATGACCTGTGGCGTTTTTTGATCACTTTTTTAGACTTAGTTTTTTCATAATGTCGGCACAGGTCATGACCTGTGGCGTTTTTTGATGGCTTTTTTTGGACTTAGTTTTTTCATCATGTCGGCACAGGTCATGACCTGTGGCTTTTTTGATCACTTTTTTCGACTTAGTTTTTTCATCATGTTGGCACAGGTCATGACCTGTGGTGTTTTTTTATCACTTTTTTAGACTTAGTTTTTTCATCATGTCGGCATTTGTGGCGTTTTTTGATCGCTTTTTTTACTTAGTTTTTCATCATGTCGGCACAGGCGTTTTTTGATCGGTTTTTTGGACTTAGTTTTTTCATCATGTCGGCACAGGTCATGACCTGTGGCGTTTTTTAGACCACTTTTTTTACTTAGTTTTTTCATAAAGTTGGCACAGGTCATGACCTGTGGCGTTTTTTGATCGCTTTTTTGGACTTAGTTTTTTCATCATGTCGGCACAGGTCATGACCTGTGGCGTTTTTTGATCACTTTTTTAGACTTAGTTTTTTCATCATGTCGGCACAGGTCATGACCTGTGGCGTTTTTTGATCACTTTTTTAGACTTAGTTTTTTCATCATGTCGGCACAGGTCATGACCTGTGGTGTTTTTTTATCACTTTTTTAGACTTAGTTTTTTCATCATGTCGGCATTTGTGGCGTTTTTTGATCGCTTTTTTTACTTAGTTTTTCATCATGTCGGCACAGGTCATGACCTGCGGCGTTTTTTGATCACTTTTTTAGACTTAGTTTTTTCATCATGTCGGCACAGGTCATGACCTGTGGCGTTTTTTGATCACTTTTTTAGACTTAGTTTTTTCATCATGTCGGCACAGGTCATGACCTGTGGCGTTTTTTGATCACTTTTTTATACTTAGTTTTTTTATCATGTCGGCACAGGCGTTTTTTGATCGCTTTTTTCGACTTAGTTTTTTCATCATGTTGGCACAGGTCATGACCTGTGGTGTTTTTTATCACTTTTTTAGTCTTAGTTTTTTCATCATGTCGGCATTTGTGGCGTTTTTTGATCGCTTTTTTTACTTAGTTTTTCATCATGTCGGCACAGGTCATGACCTGTGGCGTTTTTTGATCACTTTTTTAGACTTAGTTTTTTCATAATGTCCGCACCTGTGGCGTTTTTTGATCACTTTTTTCGTTTTAGTTTTTTCATTATGTCGGCACCTGTGGCGTTTTTTGATAACTTTTTTGGACTTAGTTTTTTCATCATGTCGGCACAGGTCATGACCTGTAGCGTTTTTTGATCACTTTTTTAGACTTAGTTTTTTCATAATGTCGGCACAGGTCATGACCTGTGGCGTTTTTTGACCACTTTTTTAGACTTAGTTTTTTCATCATGTCGGCACAGGTCATGACCTGTGGCGTTTTTTGATCGCTTTTTTGGACTTAGTTTTTTCATCATGTCGGCACAGGTCATGACCTGTGGCTTTTTTGATCACTTTTTTCGACTTAGTTTTTTCATCATGTTGGCACAGGTCATGACCTGTGGTGTTTTTTTATCACTTTTTTAGACTTAGTTTTTTCATCATGTCGGCATTTGTGGCGTTTTTTGATCGCTTTTTTTACTTAGTTTTTCATCATGTCGGCACAGGTCATGACCTGTGGCGTTTTTTGATCGGTTTTTTGGACTTAGTTTTTTCATCATGTCGGCACAGGTCATGACCTGTGGCGTTTTTTGATCACTTTTTTAGACTTAGTTTTTTCATCATGTCGACACAGGTCATGACCTGTGGTGTTTTTTTATCACTTTTTTAGACTTAGTTTTTTCATCATGTCGGCATTTGTGGCGTTTTTTGATCGCTTTTTTTACTTAGTTTTTCATCATGTCGGCACAGGTCATGACCTGCGGCGTTTTTTGATCACTTTTTTAGACTTAGTTTTTTCATCATGTCGGCACAGGTCATGACCTGTGGCGTTTTTTGATCACTTTTTTATACTTAGTTTTTTTATCATGTCGGCACCTGTGGCGTTTTTTGATCACTTTTTTATACTTAGTTTTTTTATCATGTCGGCACCTGTGGCGTTTTTTGATCACTTTTTTCGACTTACTTTTTTCATCATGTCGGCACAGGTCATGACCTGTGGTGTTTTTTGATCACTTTTTTAGACTTAGTTTTTTCATAATGTCGGCATTTGTGGCGTTTTTTGATCACTTTTTTAGACTTAGTTTTTTCATCATGTCGGCACAGGTCATGACCTGTGGCGTTTTTTAGACCACTTTTTTTACTTAGTTTTTTCATAAAGTTGGCACAGGTCATGACCTGTGGCGTTTTTTGATCACTTTTTTGTTTTAGTTTTTTCATCATGTCGGCATTTGTGGCGTTTTTTGATCGCTTTTTTTACTTAGTTTTTCATCATGTCGGCACAGGTCATGACCTGTGGCGTTTTTTGATCACTTTTTTAGACTTAGTTTTTTCATAATGTCGGCACAGGCGTTTTTTGATCACTTTTTTCGACTTACTTTTTTCATCATGTTGGCACAGGTCATGACCTGTGGTGTTTTTTATCACTTTTTTAGTCTTAGTTTTTTCATCATGTCGGCATTTGTGGCGTTTTTTGATCGCTTTTTTTACTTAGTTTTTCATCATGTCGGCACAGGTCATGACCTGTGGCGTTTTTTGATCACTTTTTTAGACTTAGTTTTTTCATAATGTCGGCACAGGTCATGACCTGTGGCGTTTTTTGATCACTTTTTTCGTTTTAGTTTTTTCATCATGTCGGCACCTGTGGCGTTTTTTGATAACTTTTTTGGACTTAGTTTTTTCATCATGTCGGCACAGGTCATGACCTGTGGCGTTTTTTGATCACTTTTTTAGACTTAGTTTTTTCATAATGTCGGCACAGGTCATGACCTGTGGCGTTTTTTGATGGCTTTTTTTGGACTTAGTTTTTTCATCATGTCGGCACAGGTCATGACCTGTGGCTTTTTTGATCACTTTTTTCGACTTAGTTTTTTCATCATGTTGGCACAGGTGTGGCGTTTTTTGATCGCTTTTTTTGGTCTTAGTTTCTTCATCATGTCGGCACAGGTCATGACCTGTGGCGTTTTTTAGACCACTTTTTTGACTTAGTTTTTTCATAAAGTCGGCACAGGTCATGACCTGTGGCGTTTTTTGATAACTTTTTTGGACTTAGTTTTTTCATCATGTCGGCACAGGTCATGACCTGTGGCGTTTTTTGATCACTTTTTTCGTTTTAGTTTTTTCATCATGTCGGCACCTGTGGCGTTTTTTGATAACTTTTTTGGACTTAGTTTTTTCATCATGTCGGCACAGGTCATGACCTGTGGCGTTTTTTGATCACTTTTTTAGACTTAGTTTTTTCATAATGTCGGCACAGGTCATGACCTGTAGTGTTTTTTTATCACTTTTTTAGACTTAGTTTTTTCATCATGTCGGCATTTGTGGCGTTTTTTGATCGCTTTTTTTACTTAGTTTTTCATCATGTCTTCACAGGTCATGACCTGCGGCGTTTTTTGATCACGTTTTTAGACTTAGTTTTTTCATCATGTCGGCACAGGTGTGGCGTTTTTTGATCGCTTTTTTTGGTCTTAGTTTCTTCATCATGTCGGCACAGGTCATGACCTGTGGCGTTTTTTAGACCACTTTTTTAGACTTAGTTTTTTCATAATGTCGGCACAGGTCATGACCTGTGGCGTTTTTTGATCACTTTTTTCGTTTTAGTTTTTTCATCATGTCGGCACCTGTTGCGTTTTTTGATAACTTTTTTGGACTTAGTTTTTTCATCATGTCGGCACAGGTCATGACCTGTGGCGTTTTTTGATCACTTTTTTATACTTAGTTTTTTTATCATGTCGGCACAGGCGTTTTTTGATCACTTTTTTCGACTTAGTTCTTTCATCATGTTGGCACAGGTCATGACCTGTGGTGTTTTTTATCACTTTTTTAGTCTTAGTTTTTTCATCATGTCGGCATTTGTGGCGTTTTTTGATCGCTTTTTTTACTTAGTTTTTCATCATGTCGGCACAGGTCATGACCTGTGGCGTTTTTTGATCACTTTTTTAGACTTAGTTTTTTCATAATGTCGGCACCTGTGGCGTTTTTTGATCACTTTTTTCGTTTTAGTTTTTTCATCATGTCGGCACCTGTGGCGTTTTTTGATAACTTTTTTGGACTTAGTTTTTTCATCATGTCGGCACAGGTCATGACCTGTGGCGTTTTTTGATCACTTTTTTAGACTTAGTTTTTTCATAATGTCGGCACAGGTCATGACCTGTGGCGTTTTTTGATGGCTTTTTTTGGACTTAGTTTTTTCATCATGTCGGCACAGGTCATGACCTGTGGCTTTTTTGATCACTTTTTTCGACTTAGTTTTTTCATCATGTCGGCACAGGTGTGGCGTTTTTTGATCGCTTTTTTTGGTCTTAGTTTCTTCATCATGTCGGCACAGGTCATGACCTGTGGCGTTTTTTAGACCACTTTTTTAGACTTAGTTTTTTCATAATGTCGGCACAGGTCATGACCTGTGGCGTTTTTTGATCACTTTTTTCGTTTTAGTTTTTTCATCATGTCGGCACCTGTGGCGTTTTTTGATGGCTTTTTTTGGACTTAGTTTTTTCATCATGTCGGCACAGGTCATGACCTGTGGCTTTTTTGATCACTTTTTTCGACTTAGTTTTTTCATCATGTTGGCACAGGTCATGACCTGTGGTGTCTTTTTATCACTTTTTTAGACTTAGTTTTTTCATCATGTCGGCATTTGTGGCGTTTTTTGATCGCTTTTTTTACTTAGTTTTTCATCATGTCGGCACAGGTCATGACCTGTGGCGTTTTTTGATCGGTTTTTTGGACTTAGTTTTTTCATCATGTCGGCACAGGTCATGACCTGTGGCGTTTTTTAGACCACTTTTTTTACTTAGTTTTTTCATAAAGTTGGCACAGGTCATGACCTGTGGCGTTTTTTGATCGCTTTTTTGGACTTAGTTTTTTCATCATGTCGGCACAGGTCATGACCTGTGGCGTTTTTTGATCACTTTTTTTACTTAGTTTTTTCATAAAGTTGGCACAGGTCATGACCTGTGGCGTTTTTTGATCGGTTTTTTGGACTTAGTTTTTTCATAATGTCGGCACAGGTCATGACCTGTGGCGTTTTTTGATGGCTTTTTTTGGACTTAGTTTTTTCATCATGTCGGCACAGGTCATGACCTGTGGCTTTTTTGATCACTTTTTTCGACTTAGTTTTTTCATCATGTCGGCACAGGTCATGACCTGTGGCGTTTTTTAGACCACTTTTTTTACTTAGTTTTTTCATAAAGTTGGCACAGGTCATGACCTGTGGCGTTTTTTGATCACTTTTTTGGACTTAGTTTTTTCATCATGTCGGCACAGGTCATGACCTGTGGCTTTTTTGATCACTTTTTTCGACCTAGTTTTTTATCATGTTGGCACAGGTCATGACCTGTGGTGTTTTTTTATCACTTTTTTAGACTTAGTTTTTTCATCATGTCGGCATTTGTGGCGTTTTTTGATCGCTTTTTTTACTTAGTTTTTCATCATGTCGGCACAGGTCATGACCTGTGGCGTTTTTTGATCACTTTTTTAGACTTAGTTTTTTCATCATGTCGGCACCTGTGGTGTTTTTTCAACACTTTTTAGACAGTTTTTTCATCATGTCGGCATTTGTGGCGTTTTTTGATCGCTTTTTTACTTAGTTTTTCATCATGTCGGCACAGGTCATGACCTGTGGCGTTTTTTGATCACTTTTTTGTTTTAGTTTTTTCATCATGTCGGCACAGGTCATGACCTGTGGCGTTTTTTGATCACTTTTTTAGACTTAGTTTTTTCATCATGTCGGCACAGGTCATGACCTGTGGCGTTTTTTGATCACTTTTTTATACTTAGTTTTTTCATCATGTCGGCACAGGCGTTTTTTGATCACTTTTTTCGACTTACTTTTTTCATCATGTTGGCACAGGTCATGACCTGTGGTGTTTTTTATCACTTTTTTAGTCTTAGCTTTTTCATCATGTCGGCATTTGTGGCGTTTTTTGATCGCTTTTTTTACTTAGTTTTTCATCATGTCGGCAAAGGTCATGACCTGTGGCGTTTTTTGATCACTTTTTTAGACTTAGTTTTTTCATCATGTCGGCACAGGTCATGACCTGTGGCGTTTTTTGATCACTTTTTTATACTTAGTTTTTTCATCATGTCGGCACATCCGTTTTTTGATCACTTTTTTCGACTTAGTGGCGTTTTTTTATCACTTTTTTAGACTTAGTTTTTTCATAATGTCGGCACTGGTCATGACCTGTGGCGTTTTTTGATCACTTTTTTCGTTTTAGTTTTTTCATCATGTCGGCACCTGTGGCGTTTTTTGATAACTTTTTTGGACTTAGTTTTTTCATCATGTCGGCACAGGTCATGACCTGTGGCGTTTTTTGATCACTTTTTTAGACTTAGTTTTTTCATCATGTCGGCACAGGTCATGACCTCTGGCTTTTTTGATCACTTTTTTCGACCTAGTTTTTTATCATGTTGGCACAGGTGTGGTGTTTTTTATCACTTTTTTAGACTTAGTTTTTTCATCATGTCGGCATTTGTGGCGTTTTTTTATCGCTTTTTTTACTTAGTTTTTCATCATGTCGGCACAGGTCATGACCTGTGGCGTTTTTTGATGGCTTTTTTTGGACTTAGTTTTTTCATCATGTCGGCACAGGTCATGACCTGTGGTGTTTTTTTATCACTTTTTTCGACTTAGTTTTTTCATCATGTTGGCACAGGTCATGACCTGTGGTGTTTTTTTATCACTTTTTTAGACTTAGTTTTTTCATCATGTCGGCATTTGTGGCGTTTTTTGATCGCTTTTTTTACTTAGTTTTTCATCATGTCGGCACAGGTCATGACCTGTGGCGTTTTTTGATCGGTTTTTTGGACTTAGTTTTTTCATCATGTCGGCACAGGTCATGACCTGTGGCGTTTTTTAGACCACTTTTTTTACTTAGTTTTTTCATAAAGTTGGCACAGGTCATGACCTGTGGCGTTTTTTGATCGCTTTTTTGGACTTAGTTTTTTCATCATGTCGGCACAGGTCATGACCTGTGGCGTTTTTTGATCACTTTTTTAGACTTAGTTTTTTCATCATGTCGGCACAGGTCATGATCTGTGGCGTTTTTTGATCACTTTTTTAGACTTAGTTTTTTCATCATGTCGGCACAGGTCATGACCTGTGGCGTTTTTTGATCACTTTTTTAGACTTAGTTTTTTCATAATGTCGGCACAGGTCATGACCTGTGGCGTTTTTTGATGGCTTTTTTTGGACTTAGTTTTTTCATCATGTCGGCACAGGTCATGACCTGTGGCTTTTTTGATCACTTTTTTCGACTTAGTTTTTTCATCATGTTGGCACAGGTCATGACCTGTGGCGTTTTTTGATCACTTTTTTAGACTTAGTTTTTTCATAATGTCGGCACAGGTCATGACCTGTGGCGTTTTTTGATCACTTTTTTCGTTTTAGTTTTTTCATCATGTCGGCACCTGTGGCGTTTTTTGATAACTTTTTTGGACTTAGTTTTTTCATCATGTCGGCACCTGTGGCGTTTTTTGATGGCTTTTTTTGGACTTAGTTTTTTCATCATGTCGGCACAGGTCATGACCTGTGGCTTTTTTGATCACTTTTTTCGACTTAGTTTTTTCATCATGTTGGCACAGGTCATGACCTGTGGTGTCTTTTTATCACTTTTTTAGACTTAGTTTTTTCATCATGTCGGCATTTGTGGCGTTTTTTGATCGCTTTTTTTACTTAGTTTTTCATCATGTCTTCACAGGTCATGACCTGCGGCGTTTTTTGATCACTTTTTTAGACTTAGTTTTTTCATCATGTCGGCACAGGTGTGGCGTTTTTTGATCGCTTTTTTTGGTCTTAGTTTCTTCATCATGTCGGCACAGGTCATGACCTCTGGCTTTTTTGATCACTTTTTTCGACCTAGTTTTTTATCATGTTGGCACAGGTGTGGTGTTTTTTATCACTTTTTTAGACTTAGTTTTTTCATCATGTCGGCATTTGTGGCGTTTTTTTATCGCTTTTTTTACTTAGTTTTTCATCATGTCGGCACAGGTCATGACCTGTGGCGTTTTTTGATGGCTTTTTTTGGACTTAGTTTTTTCATCATGTCGGCACAGGTCATGACCTGTGGTGTTTTTTATCACTTTTTTCGACTTAGTTTTTTCATCATGTTGGCACAGGTCATGACCTGTGGTGTTTTTTTATCACTTTTTTAGACTTAGTTTTTTCATCATGTCGGCATTTGTGGCGTTTTTTGATCGCTTTCTTTACTTAGTTTTTCATCATGTCGGCACAGGTCATGACCTGTGGCGTTTTTTGATCGGTTTTTTGGACTTAGTTTTTTCATCATGTCGGCACAGGTCATGACCTGTGGCGTTTTTTAGACCACTTTTTTTACTTAGTTTTTCATAAAGTTGG